>CM030361.1:304605223-305870223 GCA_017893485.1 Hemerocallis citrina
GAGAAGTGACCCGAAGTTGTAGAAGTGAATTTCGACTCACGGTCCGAGAGATACGGCCGCGTAATCGATTTTGGTTGGAAAAAAACAACTAAAGCCGGTACACGGCCGTGTCTCGCAAACCGTGAGTCGAAACTTGCTTCTACAAGTTCGGGTGGCTTGCCCTACGTGAATCCGACCTAGTCGGAAAGTTTTATAATTTTCGGGTGCCGTTTGCGCGTTTTTCTCAACTTCCCTGCATGTGAATTTTTTGACTTAGAATTTTGTAAGTGCGGTTAGAGTTTAAAATACTTCAAACCACCTCCAAAAAATACAAAACTTTGCGAGTTGGTTGGTGTCCCCTATGAGAAGCCAAACCAACTTGTAGAAGCGAGTTTCGACTCACGGTTCGAGAGATACGGCCGCGTATCGCTTTCGGTTGAAAAAAACTCAAATTAAGTGATACACGGCCGTATTTCTGGAACCGTTAGTAGAAACTGACTTTTACTAGTTGTGGTGGCTTGCGCACTTATAAAAACACCAAATACAACGGTTTAGTACCCCTAACTATTCTCCTTTTCACGGTTTCTTAGGTATGGACAGTTTCGAAGGAAGTTCTGTTGCCGGAGATAAATTTGTTCGTGCACAACAAATTGGCGAGTATCTTCCTCATGTTGACGAGCACCTAAAACCGAAGATTGGTATGACATTTCCCACTCTTGAGGATGCGGAAAAATTTTATTCATCATATTGCAAATGTGCGGGATTCTCTATGCGTAAGGATGGAAATAAATATAAGGGAAACGATGTAGTGGATAAATCATACGTTTGTAATAAAGCCGGAGAGTCACCGAACAGCCATAATGAAACTAGACGAGGTACAACTTCTAGAACGAATTGCAAAGCTTTCGTCCGTGTCAAACTAAACCCACGTAGTAATTCACAAAGTAATTCGTGGATTCTTTATTTGTTAAATGAAGCACACAATCACGAATTTACTTCACCGGGTAGACGTCACTTGCTACCTCGAAACCGTGAATTGACTAAGACAGATAAAAATGTAATTGGTCAACTTACCGAAGCTAATGTCCCTGTATGCAAACAAATGCTATTCTTTGAAGGTGCAAGTGGAGGTAATGAGAAAATTGGATTCACCGAAACCGATGTCAGAAATCTCAGGAGAGACGAGATGGAGGGTTTAAAAGGACACGACGGACAAATGCTACTTGAGTTTTTTGAATCCAAAAAGGAGACCGATCCCTTATTCTATTTTGATTACCAATGTGATCCCGAAGGGCGATTGTTACATTGTATCTGGGTGGACGGTATCGCTAGAAAGAATTACAAAGTATTTGGGAATGTTCTCTGCTTTGACGCTACCTACAACACAAACCGATACGGGATGTTGTTCGTACCATTTGTCGGATTCAACCATCATTGGCAATCAATATTCCTAGGTTGTGGGTTTATCCCCAATGAGAAGACATCCTCATTTGAGTGGTTCTTTGAAAAGTGGCGTGCTGCAATGGCATTTGAACCGATCAACATCGTGACAGATGAGGATCGTGGGATAACTTCTGCAATTTCCAAAGTTTTCCCAATCACTTCACATAGATATTGCATTTGGCATATTTTGGATAAGCTACCGCATGAAGTTCGAAAGCCGAATAACGTTGATGAGTTCAGGGATGCTTTGAAGACTATCATTTATACGGCGGAATTTAAAACAGAATTCGAACAGAAGTGGAACAATTTGATCTCACAGTACAAACTGGAAAATAACAAATGGTTGAAGGAAAAATTTGAGATCCGCGAAAAATGGGCCCCTGTGTATGCAAGAGACTCATTTTGGGGGGGCATGTTGAGTACCCAACGTAGCGAATCGCTACATTCATCCCTGAAGCACCATACTCATAAAAAGTACTCACTACATGAATTTGCCGTCATCTTTGACCGACTCTTAGTAAAACAAAGACACGATGAACTTAAAGAAACACATCGTAATCGCGATGAGCGGCCAAAATTGAAGACCGAGTGGGCATTGGAGTCACAGATGGCAGGGACATACACTTTGAAGATTTTCTACAAATTTCAACAAGAAGTTGTCAAAAGCTTATTACTTAATGTGAGTTTAATTGCGAGTATGGATACACCGGATAATGCAGCTTATTCTGTAACAGTCTGTGGAAATTCAGAACCGGGGAGGGTGATTTCTTATTGTAAAATCACTAAAATTGCTAAATGCCCTTGTTCCATGTACTACTTCGTAGGCATTCCCTGCAAACATCTACTTGCAGTTATTCGGTTCACAGATCACACCGCACTACCCGAGCAATATATTTGTAGGCGATGGATCAGGGATCAACTAACGAGAAGCAGCATACCGGTTCCCAATAATATGAGCGATAATTTTGCTTCGCGTTATTGTGAACTGAGTATGCACTCAAGATATTTGGTCGATCTTGGTTGTTCTTCAGAGCGAGGATACAAGTACATGCTCGACCACATGCTGAAGGGAATTGAAGGCTTTGCTAAGATTGACTCAGTGAACAGCACACCACACGAAGGTAGCACACAACCTGAGAGTGGTGGACATGCACATGCACATGCACATGTAGGTGACCCTGTACAGTGCACCACAAAGGGGAGGCCTAAAGGGAAACGGTTGAAGTCTGTAAGAGAAAGTCAAAAAACGAAGAGGCCAAGACTTTGCAGGACATGCCTTCGTGTCGTAGGTCACGATTCACGGAATTGCCCAAAAATTGTAGCAAGATATTATATTAGAGATTTTGTATTTGTTAATTGGACTCAATGAATGTTAATTTGGTCGGCACTAACTCATTCTTCTTCCTTATTTAGTGGATCGGTGGGGAATGAAGAAGCTCCAAACGCTGTAGAGAGTGATGATGACGAAGGCGAAGGTTCGTGCTAGGGGGTTTTAAGTACTTTAATATGTATGTCATATCAAACTTTCAAAATAATGACCGAATAATTGCTGAATTTTATATTTATTCGTGCAGATATTTATTAATTTCGACTGGATTGTTAACTTTGTTTTTTTTTTCCTTGTATAGGTCCAGAATGAAACAAAGAAAAACTCGCCCAGTGGAAAGAAGCAATGCGTTGAAAAATACATGGCTTTTGCATTGTATATTTATGTGGATAATTCACGTAGGCTTGTTTGGTACAAGTAAATTAATGATGTATTTAATCATAATGTAATGTCTGTATGTCAATTTATTTTGTGTATTTGTGAACAAAAAATATGTTACTATGGATTTTGACCAAGTATTTGGTAGCGAATGCTTATTTAAGGCGAACAATTGCTACTTATGCAAACACATCTAAAAGCTAAAAAAATAGAAGACTAAGAGAAACACTGTGGAAAAAAACAGGCAGAGCCAGCGGCCCTCCCTACCGCTTGAGAGAAACCGAGCATGCACTTGTACACTGAAACAAGTCTCTCTGCTCCTGCATCTTCATACACAAGAACAATTGTAGGCGACCATCCTTGAACTCAAATTTCTTCTACAACTCAAACTTCTTCCTCCCTATTAGGAAGAAAAAAGAGGTCTTGAATGCATAAGTAGCCAGTTGTACCCCCTGCATACAATTTCGTTCTCTATTGTTATACAGAATGTAAAAATTCTCCGCTTCGTCGGATAGAGTAGTAGTGGTTGTAACCGTATATTCAAAGTACTTGACGACTTCTTGACACGCACTCCTCATATTCGTACTATTTGTTGCACGATTGTGAGGTGTGCATGCCAAGAAGTCGAAAAGTACCATGAATACACTGTGACAGCCACCACTACTCCATCCGACGAAAGCAGAGAATTTTTACATTCTGTGTAACAATAGAGAACGAATGTGTATGAAAGGCGGACAATTGCTACTTATGCAAACACATCTAAAAGCTAAAAAAATAGAAGACTAAGAGAAACACTGTGGAAAAAAACACCTAAAGAGCCGGCAGCCCTTCCTACCCCTTGAGAGAAACCGAGCATGCACTTGTACACGACAGTCCTTCAAGAACAAGTCTCTCTACTCTTGCCAATCTTCATACACAAGAACAATTGTAGGCGACCATCCTTGAACTCAATTTTCTTCTACAACTCAAACTTTGTCTTCCCTATTGGGAAGAAAAGAGGGGTCTTGAAGAGAAGAAGAGAACATTGATTACACCTGGTCTTGAAGAGAAGAAGAGAAGAAGAGAACATTTATGAAGATTGAGGAGACTCCACTTGAGTTCTCTTGAAGAGAAGAAGAGGAGACTCATTCTCTACGGGATGAGTTCAACTCTCTCACATATAGGCTAGAAAAAAGAAGGGGAGCATGATAAGATAGAAGATTGTAGAGAAGGCTGCTCATCAATAGGTTTATAGATCAACACAAAACGGAGAAGACAAAGAGTGATTAAACATAAAGAAGAAGAAGACAATAAGGATAAACCTGTTAGTCAACCAAGTTATGACACAATATTCGAAAAAGGAGCAGCAAGGACAACAATTGTCCCCACCAAATTGATACACATCTCAACTTGTACAGTGTCTGTAAATTACACCTGGTTAACCCGTTCTTGGTGACAACGGGTTAGTTACACCTAACCCGTCGTTGCCAAGAACGGGTTAAGTGTACTTTAACTATTTGCGAAATTCTGCCAATATACTTTAACTTAACCCGTTAATGATGATAACGGGTTAAGTACTTGTACCCGTGATCGTCAGTAACGGGTTAAGTGTACCTAAATCAATTGTACTGATAATTATTAAATCGCATGTAAAAAAAATGTGTAAACAAGTATGTCAATATAACTTATAGTTCACTGAATGTAAGAAAAAATTATGATAAACTACAAATATTAAATACGTTAATATTTGTAGCTGGGAGGTGATAGGTAATAAGTTTCCAATGTTGAGTTTATAGATATTTAAGTTCTATCATTAATCACATACGCCTCTCCACTCTTTACGTACATTGCCTTCTGAACTCTACAAAATAGACAGTCATATGTATGTTCTTTGTTTTTTTATATTTTTTTTTAATTCCATTCCTAGCCACATAACTAACCAATATAAAATTGATATCATCAAACGAATATTAAAATTAACACAAATTAATTTGTATTTTGGTTCATAAAAAACAATAAAAAAAAATGTTGTAGGTTAGGGTTAGGGTTAGTCTAGGGTTAATAGGGTTAGGGGTTAGGGTTAGGGTTGGAGTCTCCACTCTTTGATCCTTCGTAGCAGACACTTTAATATGGGAAAAACCTAAAGTACATAACCAAATGTAGATCCCCACATGTAGCCTATATATTGGCTACATCCACATGTAGATCCCCAAATGTAGAGTCCCCACTCTTTTGACTGACCGAAGTGCCTGCTTTGAGATTGAGTTCTACTTGTTTAGCTTGTTATGGGGGGAAAAACCACATGTAGATCCCACATGTACCCTATATGGGGGAAAAACCACATGTAGATCCCACATGTACCCTATATAGGGGAAAAACCACATGTAGATCCCACATGTAGTCTATATGGGGGAAAAACCACATGTAGATCCCCACATGTAGCCTATGTATGGAAAAAACCATATGTAGATTCCCTAATATGGGTACTTGAGGGATGCACTTATTGTGGAAGGACCGATAAGAATCATTTTAGGCTTTCTTGCTGGTCCTCATTCTAATTTGCCGTTGATAGAACACATGTACATACCCACATGCTGAGATCCCTAATGGAAAAGCCTAACCAGATGTGTCACGTGATCCGCATCTCGTCATCAGATGAGATTAATTGGCCATCAAGAACTGGATCTGTACATAATAATCTAAAAAACAATAAAAAAACCTAAAAAACAATACAAAACCCTAAAAACAATAAAAAAAACCTAAAAAACAATAAAAAAATGTTGTATG
Source organism: Hemerocallis citrina (assembly GCA_017893485.1). Taxonomy (NCBI): domain Eukaryota; kingdom Viridiplantae; phylum Streptophyta; class Magnoliopsida; order Asparagales; family Asphodelaceae; genus Hemerocallis; species Hemerocallis citrina. The sequence goes on from CM030361.1 coordinate 304,611,117, forward strand.
TTAGGGTTAGGGTTAGTCTAGGGTTAGTAGATTAGGGTTAGGGGTTAGCGTTAGGGTAAATGTAGCGTTAAACTCTTCCCTCTGCTTCTCTTCATAGTAGAACAAGTTCAATATGAGAAAAACCTAAAGTACATAGCCAAATGTAGATCCCAACATGTAGCAAGTATATTGGCTACATCACGTGATCCGCATCTCGTCATCAGATGAGATTAATTGGCGATCAAGAACTGGATCTGTACATGGGATCCCACATGTAGCCTATATAGGGAATCCCACATGTAGAATACCACATGTAGCCTATATAGGGAAAAAACCACATGTAGATCCTACATGTAGCCTATATGAGGGCGAAACCACATGTAGATCCCCACATGTAGCCTATATAGGAAAAAAACCACATGTAGATCCCACATGTAGCCTATATGGGGGGAAAACGACATGTAGATCCCCACATGTAGCCTATATGGGGGAAAAACCACATGTAGATCCCCACATGTAGCCTATATAGGGAAAAAACCACGTGTAGATCCCACATGTAGCCTATATGGGGAAAAACCACATGTAGATCCCCACATGTAGCCTATATGGGGGAAAAACCACATGTAGATCCCCACATCCACGTACAAAAAGACCAATAACGGGTTTGGATCAACTGTGATGATGAGGGTATTCCTAATGGAAAAGCACCTCTGTGTTATTAGAGTGCAATGCCACCAGATCTAATTACTTAGCTAACAAGAACTGGATCTGATCACATGTGGGGGCACAAGTTCACATGTAGTAGCACAATAAAGACATGTGGGAGAAGATATATTTGATTAGCCATGATTTGAACCTTCAAATTTGATTGACTGATGGATCGATGGATTCATTAGTGTGGAAATTTAGAACGGCCTGTTAATGTACTACAAGTTAACGACTCGTACCACAAATTAAGATACATGCCATGTTTTACATGTGGTTCCACATGTTACAAAGTCAAATATGGATGTGGGGATCCACAAATATGAACCTAATTAACCAAAACAAAAAAATATACACTCACCAATAACCCTATCTTAACCTAACCCTAACCCTAACCCGACACTAACCCTACCTTAACCTAACCCTAACCCTAACCCCTTGGTACAAAAATCTCGTAATTTAATTTTTTTACTTTCACAAAACTTATTATGGTAACAAATTTATAGTGGTTAGTTACGAGAGAATAAATGGAAATTAATAAAAATTATAAACAATTTATGGGCATATTAATGTCACCTTGCACACTTCAGGAGACAGTTCTCGCAAAGAGTGAAGAGAAATTTGTAGAAAATCCAAAATTTCAAACGCCCTAAACCGGTATTCATAATCACGGGTTAAGTAACCCTAACCCGTTATTTATAAGAACGGGTTAGGTAAGTAGATTTTGGCAGAGAATAATTTGAAAACTTGGATAGGGTCCTGGCAATAACTCTCTACCTAACCCGTTCTCGTGAACGACGGGTTAATTACACCTAATCCGTTATTCCCAAGAACGGCTTAAAGACAGCGATATTGGCAGTATTTTGGTCTGTAGGAATTAAATGACTGCCAATATCGCTCTACCTAAGCCGTTGTCGTGAAGAACGGGTTAAGTTCACTTAACCCATTGTTCACAGTGACGGGTTAAGAAGATACATATTAGCAGAACTTTACCAAGACATGGTCTGTAGGCTTCCAAAGGACTGTCAATATCTCTCTACCTAACCCGTCTTTACTGATAACGGGTTAAGCTAATTAACCCGTTATCATCAATAACGGGTTAAGTATAGATATTTGTGCAGAACTTTTGTTTGTTTTGGGTTGTGTATATTTTTCCTGATACAGAAACGATTTCATCAAATGTTGTTCACAAATTCACAAATGAAGGCACATCAAATTAAATAATACAACAGATATCTTCACAAGAAAGTTGAAGGCGTACAAATGTACAATGTCAACCAAACCACTTAATTACTTGAAATAAATTCAATATTCAAATATTTACACCAAAATTATACATATCAGGTTGCACGTGGCCAAAAGACAATTAATTACAAATGAAGGCGTTCTCGACTTTGCCTTGCACACCATGCCCACAAATTCACCTACAACAGTTTATCAACGTAGAAACAAACAATACGTTAGTTACTGCAATAACAAAATCACCAACCAAAAGATACGCTATTACAGAGTATTAGAGATTACCGTCTACGACCACGCCTCTTGCCACCGCTTGGTGTGAATTGATTGGGAGGTCGCCGCTTTCTTTGAGGATTTCGCTGTGCGCCATGTGTCTGGGGAGAATCAGGATCATCCGACGACTGTTCCTCATCAACATCTTCGGGATTTGCCGATTCGAATTCCCCTACTCACAGTTTGTTTTCTCCTGAAACCTGTTGGCTGCAAGTTAGCTCTCAAATAGGCCTCAACCTGTGGACCTTCACCCGCGTCCTCCAGAGTACGACGGCACGGGGCTAACATCTCCCGGATTACCGCCTTGAAGCTATCGGGTATCCTAGTCTTCAGGACGCGAGCAGCTGTTCGAACAACCTCCCATGCATTTTCAATCTACAGTTGGTGAAAAATTCCAACTTAAACATCATTCATAATTAGCGGCATCAATTAAATACAGTACATGCGTACAAACTATATGAAATTTGACTGACCGTTTTTCGATATGTCTCAGCCCTTGGTTGGTACATCGGCTGGGAGGAGGAATATGCTAGAGGCGGTTCTACCTGGGTAGGGGGAATCGGAAGTTGCACACCAGCTGGTACGGCGGCCGTTAGAGAAACGTACAACCGGGTTATTCGCTTGTACCACATCATGTATGCCTGCTGGAGGGAGCCATCGTATGGTATCGCGAAGTACATATTATTCGGTGTCATTTGCCGCCGCATGGTGTTCCAGTTGGCTACATGGTAACGATGGTAATCAGCCCAATCGAAGTTGGGCACCCGTCCCGTTCCCCTGACCTCGTGCAACTTTTTATCATAAGACCTGACCTCGAGAATCTTCTGTTGATATCCGAATTGCCGCAAGACCCTGTCAGGATACTGGAACTCCACGACTCCAAAGTTCACAAGAGGTGCAGCCGTCAACCAAAGGGATCTGTCTAGGCAGACTGGAGGAACCCGTTGCAACCTGTCGGTCGAGTACGGTTCCCAATTGACGAACTCGTCCCGCAGGTTGTCCAACTCATCTCTGTAGTAGGTTAGCGATTGGCGTGGGTTATCGGCCCACGTGTGCCGGCCGGCCCAATATGCTCCTAGAGGAGGTAACAACTCAGCTGCCCCCGGGTCGGCCAACCATTGCGGTGTAAGCTCAACAATACGGGAGCGTCCGATGTGGATGCGTTCCCAACTCCATATCTGCAGTAGAACCATTGGGCCACCCATCTGTACGCCATCTAAAGAAAATGTGCACAAATTCCTGTATAGTAGCGCCAGTGCCGCACTCCCCCAACCAAAACGACCCACATACCGGAAATCCTCCAACAACCGTAGGTACATTAGCGGCACGGTTGATCCGGATGAGTTCGAGAAGATAAGTCCCCCTATCAAACTAAATATGTATGCACGTGCATAGTACGTCAGGGTTTCCTCGTCCGAATCGGGGTCCAAATATTCCTCCTCGAACTGAAATTTTAACCAGGTGATGTACAGTGATTTACCATCGAAAGCGTCATCCATCACTTCTTCCTCTGCTTTATCTTTCGCAGCTTCTATTTGTTCATTCAATACATCTTCATCAGAATCTGCGGGGGCATTTTCGCGGATATCTTTTTCGGCGGCCTCTTTCCTTTGGAGAACTACCAACTGCAGGTTGATACCGAGTAAGTCCCAAACAACTTCAACTCGATCGAAGTCCATGTTCCCCATCGATTGGTAGTCCTGTTATCATTGCCACATCCTGTAGGGTCACAGTCATCTCACCCACTGGTAGGTGGAATGTGTGGGTCTCCGGCCTCCATCGCTCGACTAGAGCTGTAAGGAGTGGCCGATCTAGCTTCACAGAGTGAATGAATCTTGCTCCGTAGAAACCGGCCTCCACCACATACGGCGTGATACAGTCATCAAAAGGAAGAACTGTGTGCTTCCGGAAATTACATTTTTTATCGGACCCATTCCACACGGCTTCCGATCGGTGTATGGGTTGCAGGGTGAGTACGCTTGTGTCCACGGGTCCGGGTCATGTAACCGAGGATGACGAACCTGCCTCAGCCGATGTGGATTGACGGCCACCAACCTACACGAATAAATATAACAAATGTTATTATTGAGATAATGTTACATGTTCGTATTTAAAACCAATAATAGTAATCAATCTTACCTCAGTAGTTGGTGCGCCACTAGTGTTACCGGACGGGCTTCTCGGTTGCCTTGTTCTAGCCATTTAGCTATATGACAAAAAATTTAAAATGTGGTTGATAAAGATGACAACAAAACAAACATACCGAGATTATACTGAAAAACGCACGAATGAAAACAAAAAAATCTATAAAACTTTCCCAATTGGTCGGATTCACGTAGGGCAAGCCACCCGAACTTGTACAAGTGAGTTTCGACTCACGGTTTGCGAGATACGACCGTATACCGCTTTATTAGGTTTTTTTTTCAACCGAAATCGATACGCGGCCGTATCTCTCGAACCGTAAATTGAAACTCGCTTTTACCACTTGGGTTGGCTAATCATAGGGGACACCAACCAACTTGCAAAGTTTCGTATTTTTAGGAGGTGGTTCGAAGTGTTTTCTAATCGGCCCGTTTTTTAAAAATTCTAAGTCAAAAACTTCTCATTTGAGGAATTGAAGCAAAACCGCACAAACGGCATCCGAAAATTATAAAACTTTTCGTCTAGGTGGAATTCACGTAGGGCAAGCCACCCGAACTTGTAGAAGTGAGTTTCGACTAACGGTTTGCGAGATACGACCGTATACCGCTTTATAATAGTTTTTTTCAACCGAAAGCGATATGCGGCCGTATCTCTCGAATCGTGAGTCGAAACTCACTTCTACAAGTTCGGGTGGCTTCTCATAGGGGACACCAACCTACTCGCAAAGTTTCATATTTTTTGGAGGTCGTTTGAAGGGTTTTCTAATCTACCCGCACTTAGAAAATTCTAAGTCTAAAACTTATAATGCGAGGAAGTTGAGAAAACCGCACAAACGGCATCCGAAAATTTTAAAACTTTCCGAGTTGGTCGGATTCACGTAGGGCAAGCCACTCGAACTTGTAGAAGCGAGTTTCAACTCACGGTCTGCGAGATACGGCCGTCTATTGCTTTACTTGGTTTTTTTCCAACCGTAAGCGATACGCGGCCGTATGTCACGAACCGTGAGTCGAAACTCACTTCTACAAGTTGGTTTGGCTTCTCGTAGGTGACACCAACCAACTCGCAAAGTTTCGTATTTTTTGGAGGTCGTTTGAAGGGTTTTCTAATCTACCCGCACTTAGAAAATTCTAAGTCTAAAACTTATAATGCGAGGAAGTTGAGAAAACTGCACAAACGGCATCCGAAAATTTTAAAACTTTCCGAGTTGGTCGGATTCACGTAGGGCAAGCCACCCGAACTTGTAGAAGCGAGTTTCGACTCAGGGTTTGCGAGATACGGCCGTCTACCGCTTTACTCGATTTTTTTCCAACCGTAAGCGATACGCGGCCGTATCTCTCGAACCGTGAGTCGAAACTCACTTCTACAAGTTGGTTTGGCTTCTCGTAGGTGACACCAACCAACTCGCACGGTTTCGTATTTTTTGGAGGTCGTTTGAAGGGTTTTCTAATCTAATCTAACCGCACTTACAAAATTCTAAGTCGAAAAACTATCATGCGAGGAAGTTGAGCAAAACCGCACAAACGGCATCCAAAAATTTTAAAACTTTCCGACTTGGTCGAATTCACGTAGGGCAAGCCACCCGAACTTGTAGAAGCGAGTTTCGAGTCACGGTTTGCGATATACGGCCGTGCACCGCTTTACTTGGTTTTTTTCCAACCGAAAGCGATACGCGGCCGTATCTCTCGAACCGTGAGTCGAAACTCGCTTCTACAAGTTGGTGTGGCTTGTACTACGTGAGACGATCCTACTCGGAAAGTTTCTTAATTTTTTACGGTCGTTCGCAGGGTTTTCAACCATAACCGCACTGAAAAGTTTCTAACTAATTTCGTATATACAATTCTAATTCTACAAGTTACTAATGCAAGCAACATAATTCGGCAATTGAATATACTTGAGGTCAACCCGATTCTCCATCTAAAATCTACTAACGCATTTAAATTTTTTCCCCAATTTCTAGTTAAATTACTACACACAAATTCAAAAAAAAAAATACAAATGTAGATTATTGGGGTAAAGAAATAGTGTATACCTTACAAGATAGGTCCAAATCGAGCCAAGCAATCGATTTGGAAGAGAACTAGGGTTTCGATTTCGTACCGAAGAGGGGAAGAGAAGCTAGGGTTTCGATCGTCGGAGTTCGAGGGTTTCGATCTTCGGAGTTGGGAGAGAAGAGGGAGAGCGGACGTTTCGATCGTCGGAGCTAGGGTTTTTTTTTCGTCGTTGGGTTTGGGTTCGTCGAAGAAAGAAGAAGAGCACGGAAGAAGACGAACTGTATGTCAACAAAAATGAAAAAAGATAGCCTTAACCCGTTCTTCCCAAGAACGGGTTAAGGCTATTTTTTTTAATAAATTTTTGCCTTAACCCGTTCTTCGCAACGACGGGTTAAGGCAAGATTTGATCAAAAATAATCTGGACCGTTGGATCTTTGATCCAACGGTCCAGATCGAAGTTCGCACGGGTCCGTGCGAACAGACCCGTTCCGGCCCGTTTGCAACCGAAGATCACCCATATATATATATATATATGATCTGTTGATGTTCTGCTTTGACTAATAAATGTTGTAGAGGCATATAATCAAAGGCAATCGATCTAATTAGTTTTTTTTTTTAGGGAAAAGGTGGGATAAGACCACCTTGTTTCATTAATAAGAAGTTAATAAAACAACCCCGGCGTACCGGGAGAAAACAACAGTACAAAACAAAGTACAATGCAGAAAGAAAATGAAAGAAAAACAAACATACACCCCCAACAAACCCTGGGGGGTGGGTCTAACTACTCCATCATCAAGCAACCAGAAATAACTATAGGACGAAACAAAACACAAGCTGGCATAAGCACTGTCATGACTGGTGAAGACAGTCCCTCAGTCTAGCGTCGGCCCAATCTCTATCTCCTCATCGTCAAACTCCTCTACCAGGAATACTCTGGCTATCCTTCATCTTGCCCCTGTTGCCGCAGCTAAAGCCCAAAAAGAGATAAGATGCATGATGTGAGTCAGGTTACCAGAAATACTATTACATGAAGCACGAAAATAAAAATTATTTCTGTCAAGCCATAACACCCAAGTTGTTGCCGCAATTGCGATGTACCACGCATCCTTCATATCATGGCGAGTTGTTGCAAATTTGGGGCCAATCCAAAAATCCTCATATACACAGGGGTAGTCGCCTGTTCCTAAGGCTCGAAGAACCTCAATAAAGTGGTATCAGAGCTACAGGTTGGTAGTATTGATTGAGATGGGGGACAAGAGTAAAGTCAAGGAGTTCGATGGAACGGATTTCACAATGTGGAAGATCCAAATGATTGCGTATCTCTGACAGAATGATCTAGATGTTCCGTTGTTTGGTGTGAAGCCAGAAGGGGCGGAGGTCGATCCGGTTGCGTTGGCGGCCTGGAATAGATTGGATCAGAAAGCGCTTGAGCAGATTCAGTTGTTGCTGAGCAGGAATGTGCTATTTCACATTGAGAAGGCAAGAACCGCAAAGGAGACAATGGAGATATTGACAGACCTGTTTGAGAAGCCGAATGCAGCGAATCAGATCATACACCTAAAGAAGTTGGTTAACAATAGAGGGAGGTCACAGAGAAGGAATCACAGGTCCAAGTCAAGAACAGGACATTGCAAAGGTAAGTGTTGGTTTGCAAGAAGCTAAGACACAGGAGAGACCAATGCGAGGAGTATAAGAAAGCACAAGCAGGGTCACAGGTAGCTAATGTGGTAAGTATTGAACCCCGTCTAGATGAATTATGTTTATCTGCTGCATTTAATATTTTGTAAGATGATTGGTGTATAAACTCAGGTGCTTCTTATCATTGTACCCCCATGAGGGATGTTTTTGAATATTGCAAGACAGGTGATTTTGGTGCTGTTTCAGTTTGTAATGGACAGATATGTCCAGTTTTAGGTAGAGGCACTGTGAGAGTGAAGGCTCACAATGGTGGGCAATTGGTCTTGTATGATACAAGACATATTCCGAGCTTGAAGAAAAACTTGATCTCTACTAGCAAACTAGAAAAGGAAGTGTTTACAACAACTTTTGGGTACGGAGAATAGAAGGTGACTACAGGTGCTAGGTTGGTGGTAAAAGGAAAGCGTGGTGACACGTTGTACTTACTCAGGGGAGGTAATTCAGGTGATATCATTGCTACAGCATCAGCAGGTAGTTCCTCCTCAATTCTATGGCATGTCAGGTTGGGGCACCTTGATGAAAAGGGGTGTCAAGCAGCTTTGTTCTAGGGATTTTTTGTCGGGGCTGAAGAAGGTTGAGATGGTTTTTTGTGAGAATTGTGTGATGGGAAAACAGAAGATAGTTAGCTTTTAGTTGGGTGGGCGTGAGAAAAAGCTTGGGAAGCTAGAGTTGGTACATACAGATGTATGGGGTCCAGCTCAGGAATTCTCTTATGGTGGTGAGAGATAATTCTTCACATTCATCGATGATGCTACAAGAAAGGTTTGAGTTTATGCAATTAGCGAGAAATCAGAAGTTTTTAGGCATTCAGAGCTTGGAAGGCCAAGGTTGAAAATGAGATGGGTTGCAAAGTAAAAGCAATAAAGTCAGACAACAGAGGTGAGTACACAAGCAAAGAATTTTTTAACTATCTGGCAAAGGAAGGTATCAGAGAAATCAAGACAGTTCCTAAGACACCACAGGAGAATGGTGTAGCAGAAAGGATGGACCGCACAATAATCGAAAGGGCAAGATGCATGAGACTTCATGCGGGTCTTCCGGTCCATCTTTGGGCCGCTACAGTTGATACAGCAGTGTACTTGATTAATCGTTGCCCGTCTAGTGCCCGTGATGGTGCATTCCAGAAAAACTATTGTTAGGTAAAACTGTTAATTATTCGCATTTGAAAGTTTATGGTTGTATGGCATATGCACTAATTGACAGGGAAGAAAGAAAGAAGTTGGACTCTAAGTCCAGGAAGTGTGTGTTTATTGGCTATGGTGGCGATGAGTATGGTCACAGGCTTTGGGATTTTGTGGATAACAAAGTCATTCGCAGCAGGAATATAGTGTTCAATGAAGAGGTCCTATACAAGGACAGGCACACAGGTCAAGACTGTACAACCAGTTCAGAATCAAATTGGGATTCAGACGACTCAGATTCAGATTCTGAAGGCAGCCCTAGTGGTGGGGGCCCTACAGTGCAGCTGTAGGTACAGGTACCATAGGCAGCACAGGAGGCTCATAGTGAGCCTATTAGGAATGAGCAGGTTATCCAAGACGAACAGGTACAGCCAGAACAGTTCGGGGAACCTAAACCGGTCGGTGAACCGGTACCCACATTGAGGAGATCGACACGAGAGAGGAGGCCATCCAAGATATTTAATCCATCAGCTAGTGATGTTCACGAGCATGTTCTGTACACGGATTCAGGAGAGCTAGAGACTCATGAGGAGGCTTTGAGGATTGAGGCTCGAATTCAATGGGAGTTAGCCATGAAGGACGAGATAAACTCCTTGGAACATAACCAAACTTGGGAGTTGACCAAGTTACCTGCAGGGAAGCGCGCTCTTATGGACAAATGGGTTTTTAGAGTCAAAGATGAGGTAGATGGTAGTAAATGGTACAAGGCGAGGCTTGTTGTGAAAGGATTCTCTTAAAGAGAATGTATTGATTATAGTGAGATCTTTGCACTGGTTGTGAAGATGGCTTCTATTAGGGTTCTGCATAGTATTGTGGCAGTTGAAGACTTGAACTTAGAAAAGTTGGATGTGAAGACAGTATTTCTCCATAGTGATGTCGAAGAAGATTTGTACATGAGACAACCCACAGGTTTTGAAGCTAAAGGAAAGAAAGACATGGTGTGTCGATTGAAGAAGAGTCTTTATGGGCTCAAACAAGCACCGCAGCAATAGTACTTGAATTTTTATTGCTTCATGAGAGGAAAGGTTTCGATAGGTGTGAAACGGATCATTGTGTGTATATTCGTAGATATAAGGACAATGATATAGTTACCTTGGCGTTGTATGTGGACGACATGTTGTTAGCAGGTTCATGTATGGAAAAGATCAAGGAAGTGAAAAAGGTGCTAGCTTCGGAGTTTTCAATGAAGGACTTGGGTGAAGCAAAGCAAATCCTCGGCATGAAGATTAGTAGAGACAGGAGTAGCAAGAAGCTTTGGTTATTACAAGTGGACTATGTGAAGAAGGTGTTGAAGAGATTCAATATGGACGGCGCGAGGCCAGTCACTTGTCCCTTGGCTGCTCACTTCAAGTTATGATGGACTTGTGTCCTAAGACAGAGGCAGAGATGGAGGAAATGGCTGCTATTCCTTATGCCTCGGCCGTTGGGAGTTTGATGTAAGTGATGGTGTCTACAAGACCAGACATCGCACAAGCAGTGGGAGTTGTTAGCCGTTACATGAAGAATCTAGGTAAACAACATTGGGATGCAGTAATGTGGAATCTTAGATATCTAGCAGGTACTTCAGATCACTCTCTTTGTTTTGGGGGAGATTCTTTGCATATACATGGTTATCTGGATGCAAATTTTTTGGGCGATCGTGATGGTTGCAGAAGTACTACAAGGTATGTATTTACAGTTGGAGGAACAGCTGTTAGTTGGGCTTCGCAATTACCAAAGGTTGTAGCACAGTCAACCACGGAGTCAGGGTATGTGGCACTTACAGAAGCGACGAAAGACATGTTGTGGATTTTGGAGCTTATGAAACAGTTGGGCAGGAAGCAACCCATAGGTGAACTATGGTGTGACAGTCAAAGTGCAGTTTTCTTGGCAAAAAACTTGGCATATCACTCTAGGACTCGGCACATTCAAATGAGGTAGTATTTTATCAGAATGGCGGTTGAGAGGAAATGGTTGAAGCTAACTAAGATTCTTGGCACTAAGAATCCGGCGGACATGCTCACTAAGGTGGTGGATAGTAGAAAACATCAGTTTTGCTATACCGCTATCGGATTGTCTCCAGGTTAATTGTTGAGGTGACTCGCAGAGGCACAGGCCTAGACTAGGCCAATGGAAGAATGAAGAACAAGTTATAGACTTCGTGTATATGTCTCCAAGTGGGAGATTGTTAGGGTTTGTGGATCCAATACACGATAATGGGGTTGGAGAAGTCAGATGAGAAGGAGAGTCGAAGTGGGAGCAAGAGGTCATAAGTGATTTGAAGCTATATGCAGAGTTGCAGTCGACCGCACCCCCCGACCGCCCTCCAGGCAAGTGTACGGTCGACCGTCCTGCTCTCTGATTCAATTCCATAACTTGAAGAGGTGACCGGTCGACCGCGCAGTCGACCGACCTGCTCTCTGTTGGAACTCGTGCAGTTGAAAAAGAAGACCGGTCGACCGTCATGATGTTGCGGTCGACCGTCCCAATGCTTATTGATGAGCGGCTGAGATTAAAGTTGTGGAATCCTATATATATTGTATTGTGTACGATTTTTGGATTAGAAGAAAAGAAAATAGAGATCTACCAGCCGTCATTAAGAGAGAAAGAGATAGAGAGAAATCCTACACCTTGGTGGTGAGTTCTTAAGAGATTTGTAAACCTAATCTTCATATTTCTAGTGAAAATCGCAGGAGTGCCTCTGCGCGGGGAAGTAGCCACTATTTTGGGTGAACCTCGAAAAAATCTTTTGTGTTCTTATGTGTTGCTTTTGGTTGTTCTTTGTTCTCTTGTTTTGATTTTATAGTTCTTGCATCTCGTCGTCGTTGTTGAGTTTATTCCGCAGTTAGAATTCAACATGTCCCCCTTCCACCCTCAATTTTGACCTATTCAGTCAAATTGGGTGGTTGCTTGGGGTTCTCTCGTGTCAGTGAGCTTGGAGATGACGTTGGTGTTACCGTTGGAGGCAACAGCAGTTGCTGTTGCGGTTGGAGGTGACAGTGAACGATGGACAAGCTAGGTGATGAGAGAAAGGGTTCTATTTTCACATATTCAAGTTGGGTTTGTTGATTCTTAGTTTGGTGTGCACAAAACATGTCTATAAATACTAATAAGTTTAAATTAAGTTGTTCAGATTTTCAAGATTAAATAATATCAATAAAATATTCTAAAGAGATTCAAGAATAGGCAAAGAAGGAAAGCAATAAAGAAGGATTGCAAAATCAAGCAAAAGAAGAAGTTATTCAAAAAGGAGCACATGTTGATTAGTGTCCAACAAAGCTTGCAAGACCAGTTATTGTTATTCCATATATGTGAGATTTAATATGTATTTAATTGATTGTGAATTGATTAGTATATGGTAAGAATATAGAGTGGATTCGTTATGAACAGCACGATTACGGTCGACCGTACTTTAGTGTCGGTCGACCGCACCACACTCAACTGCACATTATAGCAATATAATGAAACAGTCAACCATTCATCTTTCGAATTTTCATTTAAAGATGAACGACCGGTCGACTGTCCCTTAATTGCGGTCGACTGTAACTTGCGTGATTCACTTTTTTGGATTGTATCGTTTCTATTTTTATTAGATACACTTCTCTGTCTATATATTTGGACGAACCCACTGTGTATTCAACACCTATTAGTTTGAGAAAAATCTTCTGAACTAATCAATTCAACAATCAATCCGAGTCTGTGTGATAATTATTTGTTTTCTTCAGTCAGGATCATTAAAGATCATGAGTTTTTCTTTTCTTCCACTTTGATGAGATTGATGGGACTTTTGTTAGAAGTCTTGTGGGTGTAATAGGTCTCTCGACCTGAATCCGAGAATCACTGTACAAGGGTTTGAGTATAGTGGAACACTTGTGGCGGAGAATTGCTACAAGTAGGTGGTGTGGACGTAGACCTGGGGGTCGAACCATGTTATATCGCAGCGTCACCTGTGCTTGCTGTGCTTGCATTTCTGGTCTCTTCTCATTTACTTTGCAACTCTGTTTTAATTTTTCTTTAATTTTTTTAATTCTGCACAATCACTCTATTCACCCCCCCCCCCCCCCCCCCCCCCCCGATTTACAGGGTTGGGTGGGTACCAGGGGTTTCTCTCATGCTAGTGGGCTTGGAGGTTGCATTCGTGTTACATTGGGGGCAACGGCAAGTTGCAATTGAGGTTGTGGGTGGCAGTAAACGGTTGACAAGATAGGTGATGAGAGAAATGACACAATATTAACATATTCAGGTCATATTAGATGGTTGCCTGAGGTTTCTCTCGTACCAATGGGCTTAGAAGTGGCGTTTGTGATACCGTTAGGGGCGGCGGCAGCTGTGGTCGTGGATGGTGGTGACAGTTGATGGTGGCCAAGCTAGGGGATGAGAGCAAGGGCCTAATTTTGACATATTCAAGTCAAATTGGTCAGATTGGTAAGTGTCTGGAGTTTCTCTCGTGTCATTGAGTTTCTCTTGTGTCATTGAGCCTGGAGATGGCGTTTGTGATATTGTTGGGAGCGACGGCAGTTGTGGTTGCAAGTGGCAGCGATGATGGACAGTGTACAAGCGAGAGGATGAGAGAAATGATTCAATTTTGACATATTCAGGTTAGATTGGCAACTCTGATTTCGACCTTACGGCACCAGCAGTGACCAAACTGAATCAATCAGTATGTCACCCTTCTTTGAAGTTTGAACACTTTACTAGTTGATATTCATAGTTCCCTCGTAAACAAATAAATAGAGGAGGCACGCACGCACGCACGAACGAGGAAAGCTGTTGACAACGAGCCAAAGCACTGTGCAAAGAGGGGCGAGCACGTATCTAGGAGTGGCAGACGACGCAGGCACTGAAAATGGAACATACTAAATAAAGCATCCATGACCAGAAAAGGAACAAAACACTGAATAATCAACTCAATAAGGATATCCAGCAAGAACAATGAGAAAACAAAACTCACATTTATCCCCCGCCTTTAATTCAGATGGCAACTCCAAAATTAAACTTAAAGGAAGTATCAAAATAATACAATCATTTATATGTATTAATCAAAATGTCACCTCTATTAACATAAGATTTGTAGGATACTAGGATACAATCATATATATTATCCAACATTAAGAACAAACACTAGCTATTACACAGTTTCAGCTAAACAGAAATTAATTACACAATCTAACATAACAAATCAACTTAGAACTTTTCATACTTCATGCACTATCACTCTTCCAGAACGATACCTTCTGTCACAAAAACTGTATTAATCAATCTGCAATTAAACAAACAATTCAAATTGGTTAATGTACATCACAAAAACTGTGAAACCTGTAAAGTGCATAAAATTAATGGATTTTTGCAAGGATATCAATTTCTGGAATGCTTCCTAGTTAGCTGTTTCAGGCACTAGGTTGCTGAATTCCTCAGTTTCTTTTACGTATGTCTTCTTCTTCTTCTTCTTCTTTTTTTTTTTCCTACACTTGGTTGCTTTGCTAGTGAATTGTAATATTTTCCTTATGTATTTAGCGCACAAAATAAGATGGAGAGAAGTAGATTTTTACAAGGATGGTAAATGGGAGGAACTATTCTAATTTTAAAACTAAGTTTCTAAAAGGATCCCAGTCCTACAAATATGGGATTAACACTGGACATAGTTACAAGTATCATTAGGGTCTAGTAGTAACCCTCTTAGCTAGTGAGCAAGAGATCGGGGATTCAATCCCCGCTTGCATCATCTCTTTATTATGAGATTATTGTGAGAGTGTGTGCTGCCGTATGCGTGTGTGGCTACGGCTTTGTTTAACATACAAAATTAAAAAAAAGCTGAACACAGTTTGGTAAGCATAAAAATCAAAGAGTAATCAGTCGCTTCAACTCGGTTACACTGAAAACTCCCTAACATATATAGTTCAGTAAAAATACTCTGCTGGATCAAACTGAAGAAAATTGTGCAGGATCAGTCAACTAGAAGAAGCAAAGGGCTACATCCCATTTAGCCTGAAAGCATTTAAAACACTAGCTTGTGTAAATATAGTTTGGTAATTTGTAATTGATCTCTAGGCTCAATGCTCCAACAAAGTTGATGACTAAAGAAGGCATTCTCTTACACATCTTCTTTCAGATTAAGCAACATTGTCATAATTAGGATAATAAAGATGTACCTCATAAATGCTGTGAATGCAGCGCAAGAAGTCGCAAGGAGAGGAAGAAGAGCAGAGTTCATTTCAAGCATCACTTTCGACTCTGGTATAAAAAATACAAAAAAAAATGCGTCACTTTCAACATTATGAAATCAATTTGGGTGAGCTTTGTATAAAAGTTTCGTAGTAGCTACGATAATTTGACCCCTTCAAATGTTTTTTTTTTTTTTTTTCGTCGTGAATACACTGTTGTATTTTTTTAATTTTTTTCCTTCTAAAAGTTACAAATGAAAGCAGCCAATGCATAAACTAATATAGGCCATTCTCTCAGCCAATGAGTGCATATACTAAAGATTCTGAAAACAAAAACCATACTCTCTAAACTAAATTGATGAAACAATCCAAACAAATGAATCAGCACCAACTTTACGGGCACGCACAAGTTCCTCTCATTCTCTATTAGTGACTGAGAGTTGTTATAGAAACCTCTATATAAACCAATTCCACCTTCATGTTTAAATCACTTCACTGCATTCCATTACAGTCTTTGTTGCTTAACCATGGCTTCTTCAGCAGCACAAAAGTACCTACTTTCAGCCCTACTGATATTTGGTGTCCTGGCTTCTTTATCTACAGCAGCAGCTCGCAATCTGAATGATATTTCTATGAAGGAAAGGCATGAGAAATGGATGGCTCAGTATGGACGAGTGTACAAGGATTCAAAAGAGATGGAATACAGGTTCAAGATTTTTCAGGCCAATGTTGAGTTCATCGAAGCATTTAATGCTGAAGGTAAGTACAAATATAAGCTTGGTGCTAACCAATTTGCCGATCTCACCAATGAGGAATTCAAGGCAAATTATAACGGGTATAGGCCATCCAAGCAAAGTTTGCCCAAGGAAATGGGAAGCTTCAAGTATGAGAATTTCACAGCAGCCCCAGCGAGCATGGACTGGCGGACAAAGGGTGCTGTCACTCCTGTCAAAAATCAGGGACAATGTGGTGAGTAAATAACTGAAATTTTACATATAATTAACTCCTTATATACATACTGACCGCCAACGAATCTCAACTTTTTTTTTTCAAACTGATGAGCACCATAATTAATTTACTCGCTCATTTCATACTAAATGTGTTGATACTGAAATTTCAAAGTTGTAGGAAGGGTTGAGGAAATTACACTTGTATTCAGATTACATCGAGATTTATAAAATTCCGTCTCTGTAACAGGAAGTTGTTGGGCTTTCTCTGCTGTCGCTGCAACTGAAGGAATCAACAAGCTCAGCACCGGCAAGCTCATCTCCCTCTCTGAGCAAGAGGTCGTAGACTGTGACGTTGGCAGTGGAGACGAAGGATGCAATGGTGGTGAAATGGATGGTGCTTTCTCATTTATCATCAAGAACAAAGGCCTCAATACGGAAGCCAACTACCCTTACACTGCAGGTGACGGAACTTGCAATGCTAAAAAGGCTGCCAACTCTGCTGCCAAGATAACAGGCTACGAGGATGTGCCTGCAAACAATGAGGCAGCTCTCCTCCTGGCAGCTGCGAATCAACCTGTTTCTGTTGCTATTGAAGCCAGTGGTTTTCCCTTCCAATTATATGCAGGTGGAGTCTTCACAGGAGAATGCGGTACTGCTTTGGATCACGGTGTGACCGTAGTGGGATACGGAACAAGCGACGGGACTAAGTATTGGTTGGTGAAGAACTCGTGGGGTGAGACGTGGGGCGAGAGCGGGTACATTAGGATGGAGAGGGATATCGATGCAAAGCAAGGGCTTTGTGGGATTGCCATGCAACCTTCCTATCCGACTGCCTGAAAGAAATTAGTTTACTGGTGTAGTTGCTTGTTTGATGCATATATGTATATGTTTCTCATGCAGTTTAGTTATTTGAAATGTGATATTCTTGTGTGTGAGAGTTGTGGTTTATGATTTCAGCAAGAAATGGGTAGGTTGCTTTAATTCCTTGTATGTAAATATGTTCCTGTAATTGAATATGTATCTATAAAATATATTATTTACCACATATACGTCGGACGGACGGGTTTGACCAGGTCAGCCAACAAAATCTCAATTTTTTATCAACCCTTTAAATAGTTTAGAGGTGTTTACTATGTTGAAAAATTATAGAGGGGTTTAATTGCGCTGACCCAATAGTTCAGGAGTATTTTCTACAACTTACCAAGTTATCAATTACATCATGTACATATAATGTTATATTCTAAAGTTTATCTCTCTTGCTCTCCGTGAATATTTCTGAAATATATATCTAAATCATTGCAATATAAGAGATGATGAACACCGAGGAAGTTGACGAGGACAAGTCAGTTGTAAAAGGAGGTGCAGATGTGAGTCGAACTACCAAAGAGTTTCAGAATGAGTGCCGACAATGCTGAATCGGAAGCTATCGGAGAAGTCGATTAGGCTTCTGCCGATCTTGGTGAGGAGATCAAGAGGGAGTGAGGATCAATGGGGTAGTGATTCTTCTGACATTGGAAATTTGGGGAGCATGAGCTGAATGGAGTTTGATTTGGGAATTAGGGTTTTGCATCAGAATGTTATTTAACGCGTACAGGATGGTTTGAGTTAGTTAACTGATCTATCTGTAGTTTAAAACTTTGCAAGGGTTGTTTGCATCATTGGTAATGGTGGCTAGTTTGAAACTTTGCTTGGGTTGTCATGATTTTATAGAAAAGTTCAAGAGCGTTTTCTGAAATTTCTCCAAGTGCTCTTAGATTTTTAGTCCCACATCCGCGGGGAGCCAAGATTATCATGCTTCGCAGCTTATAAATTGATGTGTTATGCTTGTAAGATCCGAAACCGAACCTGAAAAGGAATGGGTAGCTATTTTTTGTAAGGACATGGACCCGACTTGGTTTTCATGGTGTTCTCGGTTTTCATGGTGTTCTCACGGTTCCGGGTCCAGGTCCAATTGTTGAACCCATAGAAGGCCAGGTCCGGGTAGTGAAGAACCTGATCCGATAAGACCCGATACCAGTGCTAATTAGGGTAGTTGAAAACATTGAAGATGCTTCTCTAAATTTAGTTAGGGTAGTTTGTAATTGGAATGAAGTGGCGAGTCCAAAGTGGTTGCTCAATGCTCCAACAAATTTTGATGACTTTATGCAGACAAATTTTTTTGTGCAGACATCTTATCTCAACTTAGGTAGCATCCTAAACACAATTACGATAACAGGATAATAGAAAGCTTTGAATCCACACTTGCATCAGACTACGACCTAATGTAAAATATTTTTATTAAAAAAATCTGTTCATTTACCATCTATGTTTGGCTACAACTAATTTTCTATTTTACATGGTATTGATAAGGAAAACTAAGAAATATCACATCCATTACACTGCATTGCAACAACTTCAGTACACCTCTCTATAAGAAGAAAATTTACACACTAGTTCATCAGCTATATCAACATAACAGTGACACTGGATTATCGACAAGGGCACAAATCATAGATTCAGCACCTCAGACTTGGCAATCACATCAACAGAAAACCTAGTTGGATTTTAGAGAGAGAATACAACAAATACAAGCTACATACCATGAGAAAGGTGATCGAGATATCTTGTATATGTTGAGTTGTTAACAAGACGGCTCTCTCTTCTATAACTGTCCCTCAGATCAAATTGTATGAACCAACTGTGGATTTATCTTACAAAGAACTGCTTCTGGTGGTTTGCCTGAATCCTTTCCAATACTTTTTCTTTCTTAAAAAAATGAAGGCTTACACGCAATTGATTCGCTAATGCATCAGGATACAAGCACTACCGCGACTCTTATCTTGATACGCTACTGGACAACTCAAAAATGAACTGGGCCCTTCAGAAAGTCGAGTTACTCTGCACCAACTACAAATCACACAGGTACTCTTTTGCCTCTGTAACGATCAACAAACTGCTAGGAGAAAATAAATGATTTTACATAATGCAACTAATTGAGCTTTTAAGCAGCAGTTCAAACAAGAATATAGATTGAAATTCTTGGTGTTTCTTACCGGGATCACCCAACCAAGAATAGGAATCCTCTGTATGAAAACTGCCAGAGTAGGCCAGAAACCGCTGTGCAGTAAATCAAGTTGCAATTAGTGAAACGGAGAGCAGAACATAAAAGGTATACACATCTGCCTTTTTTGTCCAAAAGTATTTATTTATTAAAGAAAACGATAACTGCACATTAAAGGGATTTGACAAATTGATGTAAATAATATAACAACTTGCTACATTGCTTTGTTAGATGGTCCACGGTCTCCAGACACTGGATTTAGTATTATCTGTAGACGCTAGCAAACACAAGGAGGCCAAGGGCCAACCCAGAAAAAAAATAAAACAGAAGGATATGAAGAATGAACTTACCTAGGGGGGTTGCCGCCACTGTTGCCGTCTAAGGTTAAAAGGATTGAGAGAGAAAGGAGTAGAAATTTTCAGATATATATATATATATATGATGTGTTGTTTCTCTCAACCAGCGAAGCCTCCTTAAGTAAGTTCTTTCAATATTCTCCCTTCTTTTTTGTTTTGTTCTTTTTCCACAAAGAAGGATGGCGGCCAAGGGCGAAGCCAGAACAATTTTGTCAGGAGGGCAAGAAAAAATCCTATGATTACATATAAATATATAGGTGTTTTTTCATAATTTTTAGGGGACCAAACCATAAAATTTAATATATTTAAAGGGGGGTTTTCAAAATTTTCAAAAATTTTAGGGGGGGAGGCCTCCCCGGGCCCCCACATACCTCCGCCACTGATGGCAGCCACCTAGACAGCATTTAACCACAGTGACTGGATCAGACATGCTTTTATCCTATCCATAAAAATTGAAATTAGCAATTGTCTCATTCCGAATATGTTATTGATTCCCTTTGTAGAAAAAACATATGGATCTTAGATAAAACCATTAGACATGTCACATAAGTAGATCTTAATTAACACCATAATTTTGGAAGATTTTAAAATATCAGTCCCTAACAAATCTATTTTTGTTTTCAAAAGCATCCCTAACAAATCTTATATTTATATGTTGGTCCAATAGATATTGTTATTTAGATACCATCCTTCAAAATCCTGGTAACTAGGCATCAGTCGTCTGTGATATATTGTTATTAACATATGATATAGTCCTTCTCAATGTGGCATCTGTGCATCAGTAGATCCTTATTCGGCTGTTTCATATTACATATTAGTCCCTCAAAAAGGCTATTAGTGAGTGGGTTCCAAGAAAGTGATACAGAATATTTGTCAGGGACAGGTTAGTCCATCACATATTGTTATGGTATGTACATATAGTCCTTCACAATACAAGCAGAATAAGGTGGTCCACTCCTCTCCTCTCTCTGCCTGCTCCGCACTGTATAGACTAAGGATCATGGGCTGGTTTAATGCTAGAACACTGGTAGCATTCTTTTCCAGGTTGGGTTTTGAGTTTCAAAGTTTCAAGATCTCCGCCTGAGCAAGAAAATGGATGCGCTAACATTGAACGGCTTTCGTGCTGGCGCACTTGTCAATTGCTAGTTGAATATGAGCATATATGTATTGAGACTCAATTGTCCTAACATAGCTGCTTTGAATTACATATTAGTCACTCAAATGAGCAATTAATGCAAAGGTCCCATTGTGACAGACTAATACCGGAACATCAAATTCCTAAGAGGGAGGGACTACTATATAAATTACAGACTTAGTTAGACTAATATATTAAAGAAAACGTTGATCAATCCCTTCGTGAGTTTGTTTTTGCTAAGAGAAGAAAAGTATACGTCATAGATGTACAGACAAATCCAGCAGTTATCAAAAACCGCAAGTTCTTTAACAAGCCATCCACAGCATGTACTTGACTGAAACAATAATTTTAAACCCCCCCCCCCCCCCCCCCCCTCCCCCACCCAAAAAAAAAACTGTACCTGAAGAGTACAATGAAACCATATGTCTCCAAGATCATGCCAATGATAGCCCAGCCAATGAGAACCAAGAAAAAGCCAACACCAAATGAAATTGTCCCCTACCAAAAATATGCAGGGGGCATAAATAAAGATGTAATGAAAACTGCAGGGTGAAACCAAGGAAAAAATATATGAAAAAAATGCATATAGATAAGATGAACCTTGTAGTTTTTAGGTTTGGCAAAAAATTGTATGGTAGATTTCAGCCCGATAGTCAACATCACCCCTGAAATGAAGAGGATCTGACAAATACCACATACACAAAATTACAAACTGAGGAAGCAAATAGCATGAAAGAAATAACAGTAAGAAGAAAATGGATTGCAGAGAAGTAGAACACACATACATTTCCCATGGCTAGAAGACCTTTGTCAAATAGGAAAATGACCCCAAGAAAGGAGAAGAATATCCCAAATCCAGTCAGACCTAACCCAATCTCTGTTCTTCCACATGCAAAAATTAAAGACAAGACATGACAGAAAGTGAGATGAAGAGGAACTCTGTACAATTGCTGGATACCGAGTTAGTCTATAGGATACACCGCTACAGCAATTGACAAGCTAGAGCAACTGAGCAAGTGTTAACTAATAATCCAGGAAGCATGCAGACAGGATTGGGTAGGGGACACGCCTAATTTCCAAAAATTAGGGCATGGAGACATTTGATATAATAATATATAATACAGCATAATATTATCTCAATTGTGCATAAAATTAATAAAAATAAATAAATTTTGGAGTTCATAATCAAAATAAGAGATAAATTGTCCACAGAAAAATAGTTCACTATGAATTATAAACTCGGAGAAGACTCACGCTGTGTATGCAACTAACCAGAGTTAATTGGTATAAGAAATATGAAAGTCTGTTTGAATATTGTTAATTATGTGTTCCAATAAGAGTTCAAGAAGTTTCGAGTGTCCAACATATAAGATGTATTATAAAATTTGGAAAATGAAGGAGGGGTGTTGGACGCATGTCCATGGAGTGTCCATGAAGTGTCGATCTGACACGGGTATCGCTCCTTGATATAACTACCGGAGCTACATAGCAAATAATGAACCGTATTCAAATATCAAGTGGTTGTTTCTTTCTCATGTTTTTTTTCCTATTAACAAACTAAGAAGATCAAGTTTGCCAACTCATCATGCAACAGTCCTTGTCACTCATTGTGCAACAGTCCTTGTTACTCCTTATTAGTTTTTTACTTTAGTTCATTCTGATTTTACTTATCCGAATGCAGGACACATTGTTTGATTGTGTCAAGCACTTTCATATGCCTCTGAGTTAGAGGTAAATGTAATTTACTATAGTAAGACTGTAGGCTTTGCCCTTCTTTCCAACTTTACATACATTTCTCAGCTAGAGATTTGACATTATTTAAGAGAGGGTTGGTCTCGGGACAATAGTTAGTTTAAAATATGACCAACTCTTGACTTAAGCCTAGTGATCCATAGGACCCTCATTTTGATGAGGACAAGGCTTGGGTGATGTTAAGGATGACAATATATTTGTTCAATGTTGAGTATTTTACTTTAATTGATAGGTTTAAGAACATTGGTTGTCAGGCTTTCCTCGAGGATTTTATTGAAGTGGACTGGGAAGCTATGCTAACACTGGTTTCCGTAATTTTTATCTACGTGTCCACCTCTTACTAAATTGTGAGGTCCTTGTCACTTACCACAACATTTAGACCCTTCTAAAAGAAGAAACTAAGAGATGTCAAGGCGATTCCAGAGCTCGAACAGAGAGAACTTCCCAAAGAAACACCTATCCGTCAACTTCAACCCTCAACGTTCGATGTCTAAGCGTAGACGGGATGAGGACGATGAACGTCGAACGGAACCGGGGAGACGTTCGGGAGCTGGTACCGGTGAGTTGAACAAGGGAAGAGGTCAAACAGGGTTCAGAGAGGATCGAGTGGCCCAAAGAGGGCCGGCAAATAGAGGTGGAGGAGAGTTCAGTCATAGAGACTCTGAGAAGACTGGGTGTGGGGTCTCGTCGGAGGAGGATAGACGAGGTCCTCGCCCTACTATGACCTATAGAAGGTCATACCTAGATGTGACTAGGACGCGTCAGGATGGTCCTAACCGTGGTAAGGGGAGTATCTCGCCGGAGATGGAAATGATGAAGAAGGAAGACGAGGATGGAGAGTGGATTTTGGTTAAACTAAAGAGGGCTAAGAGGGCTGAGAAGCGAGCTGAAAAAGCTCCTTCCTCATTGTTGTCGCTGGATCGGGGTACTGGGAAGAAGAACACGCAGTGCCACAAGTGTGCATAGCGAGGTCATTCGATCCACGATTGCCCATTGCCCCAACGATTGGTTTTGCTATGCGTGTAAGAAAGTCGGGCACATTTCGCTTGCTTGCCCAAATAAGCCGGTGAGAAGCGCTCAATCCAAGTCGTCCGCTCCGTCAGCCCCGGTGGCGCCTACCAGAGACATGGACCACTTTCCTTTGCTGAATGTTTCGGCGAAGAGCCACGATGGGGGGAGAAAGACCATCAAAGTTGTTATCAACCCTACTCCGATCATGGTGGACTTCGAGAATCGATTTCAACGGTGTATTATGCTCAAAATCCATACTGGGAATCCATCGATGGAGGCGATCGCTGAACTCCTTACGGAAGGTCTCAGGCCAGATTCGAACTGGGTGTGGGACATCCAAAAGGTGACTCAAGATGTGTACATGGTCTTCTATAAATCGGAAGAGAGAACTAGAGATGTGTTAGAGTTAGGGAGCCTAGAAGGAGATGAGTTCTTTGTTACTATGAGTAGATGGTCGAGGAATTTTGGAGCTATGCAGGTTGACAAGCTACAGGCGGTTTGGGTACAGGTCTTCAATTTACCTTTCACTGTTGGGTTCGATCGGCATTTCAAAATATTGTCAGTGGGTTTGGTTATTTGATCTCTATCGATAAGAAAACTAACTTACAAACCCGTAGAGAGTATGCGTGACTCCATATCAGCGCGGAGGACCTCAGTCTTATACCATCAGTGATCATTGCTAAGTTCAAAGATGTTAGGCACAAGATCAAAGTTATTGTTGAACGGAAGAAACGAGTCTCATTTAGAGGGTCGCCGAAGCATTCGGGTTCAATTTTCGAGGTTCGATTCAAGAAGGTGTCGGAGGTTGAAGACGACCCTCGTCCATCAGATCCGGTGATGATAGATCGCAACCGCTTGATGGCTTCTATAGGGGTGATTGATCATAACAAAGGTCTTCCGTTAGATCTGCAGAGTTCCCATCGTAACCGTCCAATTCAACCTATTCAGGATCCTAACCCCACAGCGGATCGTCTAGAAGAGGTGGGGAACAGCTGTTTCGAGGAGGTGAGGAGTGTTGCAGTCAGACGGGTCAATGCTAAATTGATGGGGGTTGACAAGATTGGACCGGGTCAGGGTAAAGGAGGCGTGATGCAAGGTCCTTCGTTGACAACTGGGCCAGCTCTAGAGGTCAATAGGGGTAAGGCCAAGGCTGGCATTGTGTCACTATCAGTGGGTCCCACCAAGGCAGAAGCTGAACTGTTGATTCTTTCTAAGGGGGATTTTCAAGAGGCAGTGCAATTGGCGGTTCAAGCGATTTCAAAAAATTTCTTGTCTGGGCCGGGCCATCCGCTAGGCGGAAGTGGGCTTGTTTATACTTCTAAAGAGGTCATTCTTGTGGGCTCGCAAGCCGGTGCTGTAGAGGGCCAGAGCTCGCACGGTTTAGTGAATGAAGACGAAGAAGAACATGAAGAAGAAGGTGAAATTGAGAGATCTGGTACTCAGGGAGGAAGGGGGATTGAGGTTGATGGCAATAGGGTACTCCCGGACAAAGATGGCATCCCGGGGGAGGAGGATAGGATTGGAGCATTAGATGGAGTGGGGGAAGGGTCCATTGATTCGTTTAATGAAAATGGAAAGTGGGAACGAAGAGTGAAAGCTTTAACTCCAGGTCTGGAGGCTAGTGCTGAGGAGGTAATCTCGGATCAAATCATTCCAATCTCGGGGAGATGCCTAGAAGAATCTAAGAGGAAGAGCAAAAGACAAAGTGACAGATGGGGATCTAAGGGTCCAAGTGAAGACGACCTCATCAGATCCGCAGCGAAATCTAAGGAACCAAAGTCGGCCTGCGAAGGTTCGTTTTCAATTTTCAGTTTTATTTCTGATAATATGCTCATTTACTATGCCATCATGCTATGGTTAGACATGGGGTCCACTAGTGTTATTCAAAAGCAAAGGGTTAACGTCCTTAGGGAAGAAGCTTATAGACTTAGTCTATAAAGTGTCCCTTAGGTAGGGTTGTGGGGGGGAGGTGTCTTGCTATTCTGATTATGTTATACATCTTCTGAAATGTTACAGAGATGCGGTCTAGAGTTAAGAGTAGATTGATTAATGATTCTATCGGTCACAAAAATCCATCGGTTTGTGCTTTTCTAGAAACTAGAATCGCCAACCCGTTGATTAGGGACTTGGAGGGGTTGAGTTCTTTAAGAAATTTTGATTGGTGTATCAAGACATCTAGAGGAATGTCGGAAGGAATTGCTTTAGGTTTTGATTCTAATGTTTTCGACTGTATTGAGGATTTTGTTGGGTGTTATTCTGTCACTATTAGATTAAAACGTAAAAGTGATGGATGGAAACATTTGACTACATCTGTCTATGGCCTGTATATTTCTAACCTTAGAGAGGGGTTCTGGCTAGAATTATTGTACATACGAGGATGGCCCGCAGGTGTTAGGAGAGGACTTTAATATCACTAGATTTCTTTCTGAACATCGTGGGAGGGGGAATAACATTAGAGACAGACTAAAGTTCAACAGTGTGATCAATGAGTTATATCTTACTGATTGTCAGGCCTCGGATAGGAGATTCACATGGACGAACATGCAGACTAACCCTACCTTAGCCAAACTTGATAGAATTCTGGTTTCCACTGGGTGGGAGGATTTGTTCCCCAACGCCGCTGTTAGGTCTATTCCTATGTTGACCTCTGATCATACTCCACTTATCTTCGATTGTGGAATGGGTAGACGGTTTATCCCGCGCCAGTTTAGATTTGAGAAAGCGTGGACCTATTCTAATAATTGTAAAAACATCATTAAGGAGTCGTGGGAGGTTCCCACAGGCACGATAAATGCGGCTGCCAATTGGAACATCAAGCTCAGACGGCTGTAGAAGCGCCTAAAGACCTGGGCCAAAGAGGAGTATGGGGTCCTTTGTAGACTAAAAGTAAGATTGGGGACAAGAACACAAGAATTAGAGACCATTGAAGAGAATAGACTACTTGAAAGAAGAGAAGTTGAGGAACTGGCGGCCAATAGAGCGGAGATACACCGTATTGGAGAGATGGAAGAGTGTTACTAGAGGCAAAGATCGAGGCTGCAGTGGCTTAAAGAAGAAGATTCAAATACGGCCTTCTTTCATAAGGTGGCTAATGGCAGAAGGCAACTCAATAAAATTGCGGGTATGTTTATAAGGGACAACTGGTGAGAGGATGCAACTCTAATTAGGCAGCATGTAGATAATAGATTTAGAGATTTGCTTGGAAAGAAGAGAGCTCACAGAGGCAGACTACAACAAGATATGTGGAGTGAGTCGAGAGTAGATGGGAGTGAGGGCTTAGAGGGGCCCTTCTAGGAGGAAGAGGTTCGTCAAGCAATCAGCCTGTTGGGATCAGACAGGGTGCCGGGGCCAGATGGCTTTCCGATTCTGTTCTATAAACTATACT
This sequence comes from Hemerocallis citrina, assembly GCA_017893485.1. Lineage (NCBI taxonomy): Eukaryota > Viridiplantae > Streptophyta > Magnoliopsida > Asparagales > Asphodelaceae > Hemerocallis > Hemerocallis citrina. The sequence continues at coordinate 304,638,094 of CM030361.1, forward strand.
GGTCGATCATCAAGAGGGACTTTATGAACATTTTTCTTGAACTTTTTACGGAGAGGCGCAGATTGAAAATCAGAATTATGCTAACGTTACTCTTATCCCTAAGAAATCTGATGTTCTTAGGGTAACAGACCTCGGGCCCATTAGTCTTCTGAACGGCTCTTTTAAATCATCTCTAAAGTGCTGGCTAACAGATTGTTGCCGCACTTATCAGATATTATTGATGAATCTCAAAGTGGGTTTGTTAAAGGAAGAGATATTCTCGATAGCATTGTCACAGCCCACGAAATGGTTTTAAGAGGAAATAAGGATAAAGTTGATTGGTTTCTTCTCAAATTGGACTTTGAAAAAGCCTATGATAGAGTTTGATACTGTAGAATGGGATTGTGTGGATGAGGCATTAGAACTCAAAGGATTCAGGATTAAGTGGAGATTGTGGATGAAGATGTGTGTTAGAAACGAAAAATCATTCAATCTTCTAAACGGTGAGCAAGGCAAAGAAATTAGATGTCGCAGAGAATTGAGGCAAGGAGATCCTCTTTCACCATTGCTATTTGCAATCATAGCAGACGATCTGGCCGAAATATCTAAGAATGGAAGTCAGGCAGGTATTCTCAAAGGAGTGAAGGTGAAAGGGGTAGCAGCGCCGTTGTCGATCTTGCAGTATGGAGATGACGCTCTCATGTTTGGCTTTGCGAAGGCAGAGGAAATCAATGTCTATTAGAGTCCTTTTAAGGTGCTTTGATTACTGGTCAGGACTAGCAGTTAATTTTCACAAGAGTTGTGTGGTGTCCCTCAGCAACGAGCCCCCGAGTACGACTGAGATGGTTCCAACGTTACTCGTATGTGTGAAAGGGGATTTCCCACTTAAATATTTGGGTACACCCATCAGGCTGGGAAAACTTTCAAGGAGGACTGGGTTCCTTTGGTGGAGAAGACAGAGAAAAAATTGGGGGGCTGGAAAGGGAAATTTCTGTCACTGGGTGGTAGAATTACTCTAATCAACTCGGTTCTTAGCAGGTTGCCAACTTATATGATGTCTATTTATGAGATTCCCAAATGAGTTATTGATAGAATCGACAAATGCAGAAGGTGATTTCTGTGGAAAGGCACTCAGGAGGATAACAAAGGTTTTCATTTGGTTCGATGGGACAAGGTGTATAGAAAGAAAGCGTTTGGGGGTCTTGGAATTGTGAATCTGCGGAACATGAATAAGGCACTACTGGCCAAGTGGTGGTGGAAAATGCACAAACATCACAAGACTTGGTGGGGTCTCTCGTTTTTTAGGTACCGAAGATCGAAAAGATACAGATTTGGAGGAAGATGCAAACATGGGAAAGTTTCTGTCATGTGGAAAGGTATCGCTAAGGTGGGAGTCTTTCCATGCTAATACTAGGTGCGTTTTAGGAAAGGGGAGAAATACCAGATTCTGGAAGGACAAATGGTCTGGAGATAACACTCTACAGTCTCTGTTTCCTAACTTGGCGATGGACGCTACTACGAAGGATGCTTTGGTGGCAGAAATTTGGAATAACGAAAGAATGAGGATAGAGGTTGATGGTCCCTTAGGCCTAGTTGGTCAGAGCCCACTACAACACCTCAATACACATCTGGAGAACGGAGTGAGGTTGGATAGGGAATATGAGGAGGACGGGACGTGGAGACTAGAGAGTAATGGTTCTTTTTCAGTTAGATCCATGTACGGCCTATTCAATGATGGGGGGTTAGATCCGCAGATGCTATCACTATCTAGAAGTCTAAAGTCCCTCCGAAAGTGAAAGCTTTTCTGTGGCTGGTTTCGAACAACGCTATACTCTCCAAAACGAACCTTAGGAAGCGTAATATTCCGATTGATGTTAGGTGCCCTAGATGTAATGGTGATGAGGAGGACACTAACCATATCTTTTTATTCTGTCCTAAAGCTAGACTAACTTGGGAAATAATGGGGCTTGGATTTGGTATTATAAAGTCACCGAGTCATATTAATGACTTATGGGGGAATTGGAGATCAATGTTCATTAGGAAAGAGGGTAGGCACATTTGGGATATTACGGTAGCGGCTATTATATGGACCCTTTGGTTAGATAGGAATGATGCATGCTTTTGTAATATTCAATGTAGGTTTCAATGTTTACTACATAAAATCCTGGTTTTGATAGAGATTTGGGCAGGTAATGCAGGGACTAGAAAGAGGTTGCGGTTAGAGGGTGCAGACTAGCTGAGAGATGGTTGGTGGCTGCATTCCATGGTCAGGTCGGGGGCACGTGCAGATGGTCATGGAGACTTTTACTTTTGGTTAGGAGTTATGATGTATTTTGGTTATGTTATTTTGTTGTAATTTGCTGGCTTGATGTTGCAGACTGATCTAGATAAGATTTGTAATATTTACTTTTGTATTTCGTTAATCTTTCACTAATGAAATCGGTGACGTAGGTCACTATTATCTCAAAAAAACATTTAGTCCCTTCTCCAATGTTTATTGACCTTGTTTCTCATTCAGCATTTCAAGACTCCTCTCAACAAAACTGTAGTCTTAAAAGCAGTGCGATGCACGTGGAGGAAGAAAGAAAAAGAAAAAAAAACGTACCAACACGTGCACGTGCGATGCACGTGGAGGAGGAAGGAAAAAGACAAAAAAAAACCACAAACACGTGCGCTGCACGTGTTTGCACACATACAAAAAATTGTTAATTAAACCAACCCCATCTCTCCCATTATAATAGTTATAGATTGAGAAAGGTAAAGGGAAACTAAAACGAAGTAAAAAATGAATGAAATACGGGCCACAGACTCACAATTGATCTTCAATACTTCCTGTTGAGATCTTATTCATATATTTGCAAATTTCAATATAATAAATCTAGATACTAGAGTATTTTAAATGTTTCCTAAAGTATAAAACACTGTATTTCTCAATTTATTTCTGTTGAAGGTTTAATGAAATCCTAGTTTCCCCTTCTACTAGACTTCTTCACACCTATAAAACCTGGAGAACATCATATAGCCTACGGATTATGGTAGTCCCCTTTCTTGTCTGCAGCATCCTTGACAAGGAATTTGGAACAATTTAAAAGTGGGCTACTATAAAGGACACAACCGTTTGTAAACTTTCAAATCTTTGTCGAAGCCTTGAGCCCCATTTTGATAAGCAAAAGGCTAAATAATGGTGGAACATATATATGAGTTGTTGAGGAAATATTTAAGCAAACAACAGTTCTGCTGCAACCCAAATTAATATATGGTATTGAAACCGTATCGACTTATTGTTAAACATCATCATGAAGAAAAATTATAACCAGTCATTTCAATTTAAAAAGTTTAGTGGCAGTACAGAAGCTAGCACCAGGTAATTAACAACCTACAAACATGTCCATAGTAAATAACTTGTATGAACTATGGAAGAGATTCTTACTTTTGCGGTCATTCAGCTCAAACGAAACCATTATGCCAGACTAAAGACCTGTCAAAGAAAACATCAATAAGATTACTAGATAAAATGCTAATGCATATCCAAACAACTGGACAATTGTACAGAGTACTTAACAAAAGGAACTCCCCAATTGAATACCAAGTCATGTCACTGTCATGAAAGGGAAATTCGTTTAGTTGTCAAGTGACAGAGATTTGTTTGGCAAGAATTGCCCTCTAATTAAGATGAGACAATTGTAAATATTATTTAACATAAAGCAGCTTAAACATGCCTCAACTGTTACACCAATACAAAGACAGTTTTCATAATTCAAATATTATTGCTGCGCATCGCTTTATTTAATAAAGAATTCACAAGTGAAAGTATAAATCTCAAAGTAGTCCATAATGTTCTTGTACAGTCTTGATAGAAATTTAGTGAGAATTCGTTCACAAGGAATATATAAGTTTATCATTTTAGGACATACAGGGGACATGTGTTAATATGAAGGGTGTCATGTCAAATGCAAAATAGGTCCCCACTCTTATATTCGTGATATGACATTTTTACCATCTACCGCAAATAATAAATTTATAATCCAAAATACATAAAGATTTATATGTAAATGTAAAAACTAACTGAACACTATTTTTATCACAATTTTGCATTTAGAATAACCATAGCAAAACATTTAATAATAATTGAGGGAACCATTTCCAACTCAACGACTATTAAATCCTCATTACTGCATGTGTTTTTTTCTGGGTACAAAACTAAGAGGACCATTTCCAATTCAACAATTAACAAATCACACAAAATATTAGCTTCATTTAAACCCCAAAATTTGTTTTCTCAAACCGTCAGCCAATTGGCCCACATTTTCAAGAAGACATGACCATAATGCCGGATAGTGGCTAAACCGTCAGATAAAATGACGGAAATATGACAGTATCACCAATTTCACATTACAAGGACATAGATTTTGTTTTTTCCTTTCACCAAGCCAGTGTTAGTTTTCCTCCATATGGGTATATCGGTTGTGGTGGCAGATATTTTTAAAAAACGGTAAGTAACACATGCACAAAATATGTTCACAAAACAGAGTCCTGGTCATCTACAGTTTTGTTAATTTGTTCTAAGTTTAGTTTCAGTGAAGTGTGGAGAACAAAATAGATAATTAGTTTTTCATTATGAATCAAATGCAGAAAAGCTTTCGTTATATACATAGCCTCCTCATAAATAAGAAGAAACCTCAAAATCAGCTGATAATCTAATCATTGCAACTTAGCATTGCGTGCATATCTGTAGTCCATCCCATGAATATGGAACGTTTATAATCTAATGTTGTCCTTCGCGTAAGAAAAGTTTACACCTCTTAGTATTCACATATGTAAAGTTATACCTTCAGTAAGAGTGGATGGTTAGGTGTCACACAACTTTCAATAAAGTTACAGTAAAAAAATGAAGGGAAATAGATTCATCACATGATACATATGCTCTTAATACAGTCAATATTTCCCAAAAGATTATCTTTAACATGATAAGTATGCACTGTACTTTTAGTGATTCTTCATTTCATCTTAAAAACTTATAATTGCAATCTTACTAATTACATTATTAATTAAGAAACAATGGAATTGTCTGGGCTCGACTAATCTACTAGACTATTCACATAAATTAAATAATTTCTAATGAATGGAAAGATGTCACATTATTAAAAGTTTGGCTTGGGCTAATGTTAAGCTATTGGAGATTTAAGAAGATGAAAGAAGGCCTTGTACATGTAGGATAATCAACAAAATATTAGCATGGCTTGGTTGTGATTACAGTGTGTAACTAATAATAATAATAAATTAATAATTGCAACAAAGGTGTTTTAAAAGGGAGTGCCTGAATTAATGCTAACCTTTCTTGTTTCCACTTCTGAAACAGAATGATCGGAAGAGTTTGGGTTCATCCTATGTACAAATACTTTACTGTGGAAGCTTTGATACCCAGCGGATATGTACAAATTAATCCTATCATTCATCCCAAAATTTGTAAATACCACATATGAGCACCCATAATGAGTACGCTTCCTAACACGTAAAATTATATTCAAATGAAGGGCTTCAAGATTCAATTGATTAGTTGATAGATTTACGCTTTGCATTTCTTTTATAATTAGATAAGATTCTCAGTGCTCACATATGATAGATTGCTTCATGAATCATGATATTAGTCAAGTTGGCTCATTCTTAATGCAGTATGTACAGAGTATGGGTGTATATTGTATTAAACTCATGTTTCTTTCTTTCTCATTTCACTGCATCTGATGTTTCCGATTCATACACTAGATAAAATTTAAATAGGCAACTGTAGATAACTTATATCAATTCTCTTAGATCATATATGTTCACTCACTAGCAGTAGTATATTACTAAAGAAAATGTCCACTGGTGCATCTTAGGAATAACTAATATTGGTTACGTTGATACCCATATCCACATGACTGTATCCGATCACGTATTGTTTGCATCCATGCAACTTAGATGTCACAAATTTCTATATTTAAAGCCACCAAAACAAACAAATCTTTGTAAAAATAAATGCTAGGTTATCAACACAGAATGATGATATGGCAAGGTAACTAGTCATGAAATTAACAATGGTTCTGCATGACTCTTCACTACTCTTAAAATTTAGAGATGCATGTATTTGTTATTTCAAAATTTTGATTGACATTTCTTATTATTACAAAGAAGGAATTACATTGACAGTAGTCAGTATTTACAAAAACTTGATGCACTTTATAAATAGGTGTTGAGAAATGGAAACTCTAAAATTCTCATCAAGAAGGGTGTGTTTGGCTCTATAAAACCAAGGTGTGGAACTTTTCATGAAGACGATTGTAGTCTGTCAACAAAAAACTTCACAGATTATTAGATTTAAAATGGACGGCCTATATATCCACACTAGATGATTGTATAAGATAAAATTTGCTTTTCCCCTTTATAAAAGTTAGTGAAACCTCATATTATTATTACTTTAAATTTAAAGATTACATGCAATTTCATATACCTCAATAGCAACTTTAGGATTCATACTCCCTAACACCAAAACCTCTTACATGAAAACTTCAAAACATAGATTTCACTAGGTCCAAAATGGAAGGTCATATATGCACACACAGGATGATTTCATAACATTTATGAATTTAGGTTAAAGGTTCCCCATGCACCAAACCTCATACATGAAACTCAACAAATGATTATCATCTTCTCGTGCCAAATCAACAAGTTGGTGTGTTCCACCAGTCAAAACTAGTAGAGTTTTAAACAAGTTATACAATCCAAAAGAAGGTCCCTTTCAGGAAGTTCACATGGTTCCCTTTTACAAGAGGACTTGGTGAGTTACGTGAGCCGCAACACAAACTCAATTGATCCCTAAGGCACTATTAGTTATCTCAACTCCAAAAAGAGTCCCAAACAACTTAATGTTACTATAAGTGCTTCTATATGGTACAACTCCACAAAATCCCGCTTAGGGTTCAGCCTTTGTTGTAGTTTAGTAGAGATCACTTAAAATTATTAGGCCATAAGTGATACATTTACGGAAATTTTCTTGAATGTATGCTTTTAAATGCATTGTTGATTTTATATCGAGGGTGTGCATGGGAATGGAGCTAAGACATGATACTTGTAGTTCTGTGTAATTATCCCACATACCTTAATCATCTTAACTTTGTGTTCTTTGGGGCTTTTTCTGAATTGAGATAATTCTAGTCATCTAAATCACATTCCCATCTAATTTATCTCAGCTCCAGTTCTCCAAACACACACTTACAAAGCAACTAAAGTTATTTTTTGGGTGGAGGCACAAGTTTGCTAACTCACGTTTGCAAAACTCTACCTCTGCCAAAATAATAACTTTGGCTATAACAACCACCGTCCCCAAACACACTCTTTGGGTGTGCTTAAGACTAAATTTAAGTTGTCATAACTAGAATATTGTAATCAAGGCCGGCCCCACCCTTGAGGCCGGTGAGGCGGCTAGATCCGGATAATTTGCAATTTTAGAGGCCCTCAAATTTGTATTTCCCTTGTAAATATAGACACGTATTTTACGCGTAATGCAATTTATTTATTTTTTAAATATATGGGGGGCCTCATTTTGGGAGTTCGCCTTGGGCCTCGGGTACTCAGGGCTGGCCCTAATTGTAACGCTATCTCACATAACCTTACTCATCTGAACTTTGGTAATGTACAGCTCGGAGTTAAGACAACCATACTTATCTAAATCCCACTCCTATCTAATTTTCTCAGCTCTACTTCCCTTATACACTTACCATAATAACTAAAATCCAGTTTGCAAACCTCTACCTCAACTTTAAAAAAACAGTATTAGCGATCCTAACTTAGTTTCACATTCCACATTCATGTGCATCGTTCTCATCACGCAAAACATGACAATTTCATCACGTGACTAAATTCACCCCCCAACTCATTTCCCATAATTTCCGCACGTGCTTTAAATTCACACAACCCAAATTCAAGAATCTCTATCACTAGGTCTAGATCAAGAAACAAGACCGAACCACCTCAAAATCCGAGCTGAAATCAAAGAAAATCACCGAAATTTCACGAACCCTAAAATTACCTCGACGAGTTGCAGCAGAACCGATCTTTGCTTGCACCTGAGAATAGAAGAGAAATTGCTATTGATATTTAGAGAGATGAAGACGACATAGAAATGGAGGAGATCGAGATCTGATACGAACCGGAATTCTGGAGAGAGAGAAAGCGAAGCGAGGGGTTTGAAGGAAGAGAGAGAGAGAGGAGTGATTCTCACATTTAGGCCGGTGAGTAGGGCTGTTCATACTTTGGTTAAAACCGATTACCGAACCGAACCGAACCGAAATTTGTCAATTTGGTTCGGTTTTTCGGTTTTTCGGTTCGGTTTTGACCCGAACCGAAGTTTTTATAGAGAGTTCGGTTCGGTTTTTGGTTTGCTTTTGAATAAACCGAACCGAAACAAAAACCGAAGTTTTTGGTTGGCTTTATATTTTGACAGTTTGTTCTCAAATTTATGACAAGTAAATTATACATTATTCTAATTGTTAAATTTTTGTCAAAATCCCAACTTCCAATGTCTCCTAACACTATCCCATCTGTTGTGTTCACTGTTCAGTATTTTGTTATGTACACAATGAATTGGTTGATGCACATCAAGTAATTTCCAATATGATTTATATCCTAAATATCCCCACCTTAGTAATGTTGAGTCTTGAAACATTGTCGGCATAAACTTTATTGATAACTAACATACATATACATAAAACTTGTACTTTGAGCAGCTGAATCTTGCCTTGACGTTGTTCGCTAGCATGTGAGCATCTTAAAAATTGTACTCGTCGAACTATTGCATTATGGGTTCCATTAACACAAAATTGATATGCAATTATCCCAACCCGCCTGTGGATGTATGTATATTTCCATATTGATTATTGTCAAGAATAGTGAATTAACGATTGTGTACTCAGATCAGTCTATGTTGGCATTGGTACTGTTCCACGCTCAAGTCTCATAGCAGGTTCCTAATTTTTCTTCTTTCTAGTTCGGTTAGTTCGGTTATTAACCGAACCGAACCGATAAAATTCGGTTCGGTTTAAACCGAACTTGTAGAGTTTCGGTTCGGATTTCGGTTCCAGTTTTACCAAACCGAAAAGTTCGGTTCGGTTCGGTTTTTTTCGGTTCGGTTCGGTTTTGAACCGATGAACACCCCTACCGGTGAGAATAAATTATTTGCGTTTTTGGGCCACAAGCCAAACTATTTGCGTAAAAGGCAAGTTGAAGACAATCTTACAAAAACAACCCTATCTTTAAGGATATTTATACTTTATAAAAACAGAAAAATTACATAACCCAATACTCCATTTAAAAACAGAATATTTCCCAGAAAATACAGAAATTAGGATTAAAAAATATCTCAAAATTTAAAATTGGATACATTGATAAAACATTAACAGAATTGAAACATATAACTAATGGGGGAATATCAGAATACTTTTTCCTAACAAGAAAAAAACTAATAAACTACCTAGAGAGATACAAAAGAAGATAGCATACAAAGTACTAGATCACATAAACGAAGAAGCAAGTTGGTATTACGGACACCTGTTAGCATACAAAATAACAGGCTAAGCATGGTCAATGAAGCAGTTGCATTAAATCCTAACATAAGCCCATAAATTTATATGATAAACATACAAGAATTGGAAGAAGATTACAATGGTCCTGAAATTGTAGGAGATATAAAAAAAGATTTAAAAATCTTAAATAAAAATATAAAAGAATTAGCTAGATATATAACTAACTACCCAGAAGAAGAATTAAGCATAACGGAAGAAGGTATTAAGGAGTTAGAAGCAATAACAAAACTTAATATAAATATTTTGGAAATAGGTGATTTAATGGCAAATCCTAACCCAGTAGAAGTAGAAGAAGCCTTGAAAAATCTAGACATAACAAATGAAGAAGTAAGAATAGACCAAGATAAGATTATAACAAAACCTTCAGAAATTCCAAATTACATGTATGAAATCTTAATGCCACCACCAAACAAAAAACCTTACCAATTACCATGGAAATGGCAAAACACAAAAAGAAGAATGCAGCTAGGAAAAGACAAAGAAAAGGAAACCCCAAAATATGAACCTACAGAACACTACGAAAAAGGAATAGCAGGGAATGGAGAATGGTTAGACCTAGATTGCGTAAAAGACGTAGATAGGACAATTGAAGAATGGGTAAAAGCCTCACTAATAGTAGGATTTAGACAAAATCTTACAGGAAATGCATTTGAGAAATTTATAGAAGCCACCTTTATAGGTGTAGTAGCAAAATGGTGGAATGGATTAAAGAAAGAAGAAAGAAATACTATAAGAAAATCAAGACCAATTGATGATAGAGGAACTGAAGAAACCTCAGCACAACGAATCTTAGGTCTAAAAGAAATAATTACGAATTATGAGATAACAATAAGAACAGAATTAAGTGTATACGATAAAGAAGAAAAATACACTATACAAAAAAAAATCAAGCAAGATGGAGACTAAGCTACTTAGAAATATGCGACATGTGTCATTTTGACAACTATGCTTGCGAATTTAGAGAATATTTTCAAGATAGTTATTACATAAAAGAAGAAAGAAGTCCAATCATGGATTCATTCTTTCTAAAACTACCTGATCCATGGAATATAAACATATACGCCCGCTTTAAAGACATCGTCTTGGTAAGAGTCTTGTAGTTGTATTCTCTACACCTCTTCCCTGATCTCTGTCGCTTGCTCCTCTAGTCTATGAATTTCTGCACCCGTGGTCGCCTTGGTATCTGTCCCCGTACAGTAGTTAGTTGTAAGTTGTCTGTCGTCTTCAAGTTCCAACCGGTTGTTTTTTAGGCTCTCACATCTTTCCTCTGAATGTTTTATTGTGCATCCCTGTCCTTTGCCAAGAATGTTGTCTTTACCCACTTCAGCTAGCCATCTAATGGCCTCTTGAACAGCTCTTTTAACTCTTCGTTGAAATCCGCTCTGTTCAATAGGTTGATACTTCCTTGTATTGCCGAGATAATCGTTGTATCTTTAGACCCTTCCCTTCCTTTCTTGAGAATGCCCCCGGTCTGAAGTAACCCTATGTTTGCTTCATTTGAGAGATGATTGGACCGAAAGTGACTCTCGTTCGGCTGCAGACTGGGCAGCTCGTATGTGGCGATTTGACCTTCAAACGGAAGCACCTTTTCCTGTATGGTGCAGCTCGTACGGTGCACAGTGGACCTGTCCACATCACCTTTTCCCTTTCGTTGTACTCCTGAGTGATTGAGACAGCCATCATTTAATCCTCTACTTTTCCCTACTTCCGAGATTGCCAGCTGTAAAGATGATGGTATATTGATCTGATGGCTCGAATTACCCACCACGTGATCTGATGGCTGAAGAGCATTTGATTGGTTTTTACTTGATGGACCGCTGTAATCGATCCGCACTAGATCCAACGGATCTTGGTCATCTTCAACCTCTTTTTTTTTCGATTCCTCTGCTTCCGATGACAAAAATCCTCGATAGCCCCCACGAACAAGACCGTCTTCCTAACCTCCGTAATCACTTTAACTTCATAGAATTCTCCGTCGAACTCCGCTTGGATCATGGACGGAATATCCTCTTTCGCCTCTATGCCGATTCTGATTCGCGCGAAGTCTCGTCGATTGTGAAGAAAAGTGCTCTTGTCAATCTCGATCAAAAAACTGAAGCTCCTTATGAGATTTTGAAATGTTGATTTCACCCAGGCGTGGAAGGGCAGATTGAGTAGTCTAATCCAAACCGAAGGTTTGGTTTCCGATTTGAGAGCTCCCACTTTCCTCGACCAGCGAGAGAAAGTGATCTAAAATTCTTGTTTACCCTAACCCTATAGACCCCTCAAATCTAGCACCTCTTTAACTCTCTCGGTGTTTTGGCAATGGGCAAAGAAAACATTTTGATTGAATTATTGTATATTCCAATCCCCCTCCGCCATCTTCGAAGTGTTTTCAGTCATTAATCTCTCTATCTCCGCAATTGTTAGGTACCCTGATTGTGCTTTGAACATCACGCAGGTCGCATATCGCCTTTCGAATTCTGCCATGATGGGCATCGGCGAGATAACGACTTTGATCACCTTTCTTCCCCCTGTCGAGCTCTCATCTGTTCCGCTAAGCCTGGACTCTGTTTTGTTTGCGTGGCTAGCCGGTGTCTTAAGTCCAGTAACGGGTTTGCTTTGGGTCTTTCCCTTGTTGCAATCGGTGGAGATGTGGCCATATAACTTGCACGCGTAGCAGAACCATTGATTTTGACAGTCATGAATCGTGTGCCCCCGTTGAGCGCACTTGTGGCATTGAGGGGCTGTCGCCGATCCATTTGAGTCCGAGGAACCGCTCTTGCGAAGCTTATTGGGACGCTCTGAGATCCTAAGCTTTTTGGGGTTCACGAGAACCCATTCTCCTTCCTCGTCTTCCTTAGTCATCTTGATCTCCCTATCCGGCGAGACGTTCCTTAGGGTCATGGGGGTTGCTCCAAAGTTAGCTGGCTGATGCCTAGTAACATCAGCGTGAGACTTATTTCCGGTGGATGCTCTCTGCTCTCTAGCTATGTCCCCCACTGGCGAGTCTCTCCTCTGGCTGTCGAGTCCAAATGTATCTTCTCTTGATCTGTACCTCTCCCTCGAACGTCCTCTATGGACCGTTCTAGGAATTCTCTTCTCCGACCATTCTTTTATATCTTCGTGGGCACCGTAGTGATGGAGGTCTCTGCTTTGTTTGGAATGGCGATGCTTGCCGGCCTCCTCCCTTTCTCGCTTGCCCATGTCGCGACGCCTGTGGGAGCTCCTTCCTTCTCGCTCTACAGACCTACCAAAGTTGCTTTTGGTTGTCATCATTTGGTATTACGGTGGTATAGGTAGCTAAGGTTGTTACAAAAGGAGAGAAGAGGTGTTGCAGGTGGAGGTTACTAGGGAGGAATGGCGGACAGTAAGAAACTAGAATGTGGCTGAGTGTGGTGGAGAAGAAGGAGCAAGAAAGTGGAAGCTTTGGATGGTTTATGGGGTGATGGAGCAGGGGAAGGTGGATGGGCACAGGCCCGGCCCAAGGCCCAAGTGACCAAAGCCCTTGCTTTAGGCCTCCATTTCCCCCCTTGTTTTAGGCCTCCAATTTTTTTTCTACTGAAAAAGCCTTTCGCAGTCCCGCCTCTTCACCTTCCTCTGACTGTCTCTTTGGTTTCCAACAACTCATTGGTATCCAAAAGGACTCTTAGACTTAGAGCCTCTATAATTAATAATCCCACATTCCCAATTCTCAGAACTCAACGCACATCTCTGATCACTGAGATTCTCTCTAACTCTCTCTCCACTCTTCAATATAGAAAAGTTTCTTCTCTGAATCTCTCTCTTCTTCACTCTAACTCATCACCAGATCGCCCACTCTGAGATCAACTCCTCTCCTCCGATTTCCCTCGCCCAGTCAGTCAACGCCTCTGCTGCCTCGCTTGACGCTTCCCCCGCTCGAGTGCAGCCACAACCTGCGACTGCAAGGCCCGGCTTCCACTTCCAGTTTCTGTTCTGCTCGACGGCGTCGATGCTCGAGTGAAGGCGTGCAGCCATAAGACCTACAACGCTTATCACGTCACCTGCGGCAGCGCGACTTCCAGCTCTAGTCGGCGGTCGGCGCTTCGCTTCCCCCTGCAGCCCCGCTCGACTACAGCCACTGAGGCCTGAGCCACAACAGCGCTGGTTAATGTTTATTGTTTTTATTTAGTGTTAATTTAGTGTTTTTATTTAGCGCTGGTTAATCTCTTAATTTAGTGTTAATTTATTTAGTGTTTTTTTAGCGTTGGTTAATCTCTTAATTAAGTGTTAATTTTTATTGTTTTTATTTTTAAATATATAAATGTCAATGTTGCCGCTAAATTCGGTGTGGGGGCAAACAGATGAATTTGTGAGTTCTTGGGAAAACTGAATAGAAGAACCTGTGTACCTGTTCTGTCGAACTCTGATCGTCGCTCCCGCCGTTCACCTGCAAAAAGTGCGAGACACCGGGGTTGTTCCCGGCGACGCACCCTCCGACGCTCAAGTCAGTAATCTAGAGAAGATTATGAAGGAGCGTTTAACTAGAAAAAGATTGATTACCTCTTAATGGAGATGGATGGGGGGTATTTATAGGCGTCTTAGGGACTGGATTAGGAATGTAATCCCCGTGATTAGATTAGTAATATTCCTTGTAATCGGATATGGAAAGTAATCTGATAAGGGATATTCTCTCTAATCAGTTAAGGAATTTAATCCCTGGCTCCCAGTGGTAGGAGGGATGTGAATCAAGGCCGTTGGTTAAGGCTAACCAGGGACCTTGATTTCATGCGCAACGGGTTAAAACCCGTGCCCACTCTGAGGTGGATCCATTCGTGGGTTATTGGGTTTTTGAGGTGAGGACCTGACACCCAGTTTGGGCGCTTTGGTTGGTGAAATTACCGTTTTATCCCTGTGCTTCAAGATTCGTGTTCCGTTTGGACGATTCCGATTTAACCCCATTTTTAGCCATATCACGAGCCCCCCACTCCCGAAGATTGATGTTTAATCAGACTTCGAGGAGTAGTTTTACTGTTTTCATTGGCTATCAGGGTTCTATCGGGAATCAAACGGAGCATTGCTGAATCGCAAAGGAGGTGGTATGGTGATCTTTCCTGCAGGGGAACTCTAGGACCGTCGTCGTGCTCTTCTTAGTTAGCGGCTTTGGCCGTTTCCGCTTGTTGGGTGCCGGTGCGAAGGGTGCCGAAGTCACGCTTGTGACGCACCCGGTGTCGCGGACATTTGACGATTGACGCCGAACTCACTTGGCGCCGAACTCACCCCCGTAAGAGGGTCGGGGACACGAGCGTTCGGCGGGGGGTGCCGAACCGACTTAGTGCCGAACTCCCGCCCGTAAAACGGTCGGTGGCACGAGGGCTCGGAGAACGGTGCCGAGCTGGGTCAGTGCCGAACTCACGCCTATAAAACGATCGGTGGCACGAGAGCGTTCGGCGAACTGCAGCGAGCTGAAAACGTGCCGAACTCACGCCTATAAAACGATCGGTGGCACGAGTGTGTTCGGCGAACTGCAGCGAGCTGAAAATGCGCCGAACTCACGCCTATAAAACGATCGGTGGCACGAGAGTGTTCGGCGAACTGCAGCGAGCTGAAAATACGCCGAACTCACGCCTATAAAACGATCGGTGGCACGAGTGTGTTCGGCGAACTGCAGCGAGCTGAAAGTGCGCCGAACTCACGCCTATAAAACGATCGGTGGCACGAGAGTGTTCGGCGAACTGCAGCGAGCTGAAAATGTGCCGAACTCACGCCCGTAAAACGATCGGTGGCACGAGTGTGTTCGGCGAACTGCAGCGAGCTGAAAATGCGCCGAACTCACGCCTATAAAACGATCGGTGGCACGAGAGTGTTCGGCGAACTGCAGCGAGCTGAAAATGCGCCGAACTCACGCCTATAAAACGATCGGTGGCACGAGAGTGTTCGGCGAACTGCAGCGAGCTGAAAATGCGCTGAACTCACGCCTATAAAACGATCGGTGGCACGAGAGTGTTCGGCGAACTGCAGCGAGCTGAAAATGTGCCAAACTCACGCCTATAAAACGATCGGTGGCACGAGAGTGTTCGGCGAACTGCAGCGAGCTGAAAGTGCGCCGAACTCACGCCTATAAAACGATCGGTGGCACGAGAGTGTTCGGCGAACTGCAGCGAGCTGAAAATGCGCCGAACTCACGCCTATAAAACGATCGGTGGCACGAGAGTGTTCGGCGAACTGCAGCGAGCTGAAAATGTGCCGAACTCACGCCTATAAAACGATCGGTGGCACGAGAGTGTTCGGCGAACTGCAGCGAGCTGAAAGTGCGCCGAACTCACGCCTATAAAACGATCGGTGGCACGAGAGTGTTCGGCGAACTGCAGCGAGCTGAAAATGCGCCGAACTCACGCCTATAAAACGATCGGTGGCACGAGTGTGTTCGGCGAACTGCAGCGAGCTGAAAGTGCGCCGAACTCACGCCTATAAAACGATCGGTGGCACGAGAGTGTTCGGCGAACTGCAGCGAGCTGAAAATGTGCCGAACTCACGCCTATAAAACGATCGGTGGCACGAGAGTGTTCGGCGAACTGCAGCGAGCTGAAAGTGCGCCGAACTCACGCCTATAAAACGATCGGTGGCACGAGAGTGTTCGGCGAACTGCAGCGAGCTGAAAATGTGCCGAACTCACGCCTATAAAACGATCGGTGGCACGAGAGTGTTCGGCGAACTGCAGCGAGCTGAAAATGCGCCGAACTCATGCCTATAAAACGATCAGTGGCACGAGTGCTCGGAAGCTTGTGCCGAAGTTTCGGGCTTGTTTGTTTCTCTTTGGGTGGAGCTTTGGCGGTTCTGGTGGATGTGACCCTCTGCGCTTCTGACAGATGTGACGTCGTCTGTGTTTTCTGACAGATGTGACGTCCATTAACGCTGCCTCCTGGGCTTCTGCCAGACGTGATGATCATTAATGCGCCGTCTGGATCAGCGCGGAGAACGAGGTGACGTTTGGGGTCTCTTTTTGTCGTTTTCGTGGGGGTGGGCCTGCGTTAGAGGCCCATTTACCTCGATTGAAGCGCTGGCTCCTCTATAAAAACCCTCACCCCCTCCTCATTTTTTACTTTCCAAGTTTTCGTTCGCGTCTGAGTCTGCTGTGAGAGAGCTTCAGGTGATCACTGACTGTTTTCCGGCGGAGTTTCCGACGAGTTCCCCTTTTCAAGGTAACCTTTATATTTATCTTCTAAACATGTCTGTCTCCCACACTTCTTCTTCGTCCGAGCCCTCCCTCGGAGCCGACGGAGCTCCAACTTCGAGTCGAGCTGCCAAGGGCCAGAAGGTGTTCGGCAAGGACTCCATCGTTCAGGATCCGAAGCGCATGGGGGCGTTCGGACAGCTTCCGGGGCCGTTGACGGGGCTCCATAGGGTTCGAGAAATCCCGGAGGATAAGGCAGAACGGATAGTGTACGGGAGGGCGAGGTCGTTCGAGGAGAACGCGGCGAGGGAGACAACGGAGGCCGACGAGACGGTGTCGATTCTCTCCGAGGAGGACCTGGATTCGATTCGGGACTGCTTCCAGATCCCGCGGGAGTACGAGCTTATGCTGCCGGGCCCCGGGGTTAGGGCCAACTCGCCGTTGCCAGTGACCATGTGTTGCTGGCCGGTCGATGCCTTTATCGCCGGGGCTCGGCTGCCTCTCCATCCGTTCGCGGTAACGGTTTTAAATTGGTTCGGGGTCAGCCCCATCCAACTTATGCCGAACGCATGGAGAGTCATAAACGGCTTCGTACTCCACTGCCAGGCGGAGGGGATTCAGCCGGAGTTGAATGTGCTTCGGACTATCTATCAGCTGCACCAAGGGAATAGGTCGGCCTACCGGTACTATCTGACTCCGAGGCATGGGGGGAGGTTGGTCCTCTGTCCGGACTCTATCAAGTTTTGGCGCGAGAAGTACCTTCTGGTGCGCAGCGCGGAGGCCTGGCCTATTCCCGTTGGTTGGGTGGAAGGAGTCTCGAAGAAGGTGAAGGCGCCGCCGGCACTTCGACCCGAAGACGAAGACGCCGTACGGGTGCTTCTCGATCGGCCGAAGTATGACTGGAGGGAGTTGACGGAGGACGTCTTGTATGAGGGAGGGCTCGCACACGTTAACCCCAGTACGCTGCTTTTATTTATCGTCTTCGTTTCCCTTTTGCTTTCTTTCCCTTGTTTCGTTCCGAGCTAACTAACTTAACTTTTGGTGCAGAGACAATGGACTACCAAGCAGTGCTCGCGTTGAGGACGAGCCTCGCCAACAAGGCTCCGAGGAAGAGGAAGAGGGTGGCGTCGAAGCAGCCGGCGCCCAAGGCCCCGAAGATTACGGAGGTGCCCGAAGAGGTGGAGATCTTGGATTCCCCCGTGGTGGAGGTCGGGGCCGCTTCGTCGTCGGCCAAGGTCGGCGAGCTACCTATCACCGAGGTCCTGACCATGGTGACGCCGCCGTTGACAAGGGTGGCCGAGGAGCTTCTGACCGAGGCTCATAAGAGGATCCACGTCCCGGACTGGCAGGTTCGGAAGCACGACGGGTTCCTGGGCAACTCCTTGGCGAGCATGGAGGCCGTCAAGCACCTCGCCACGCCGAAGGATCGCGCGGCGATGGAGGCCGGACGAGAGGGAGACGACATCATCGAGATAGCGCGCTCGGCGGTGTCGGTAAGTGCCGAGCCAAGCTTCCTTCTCTTTACGCCGACCTTCTTAAGTTGGTAATTTTTGTAACTTTTTGCATTTTATCCGCAGATCGTTGTTCACTTCGGGCACCTCACCGAGTGGTTGTCGGCCCAGGAGAAGGAGATGAAGAAGGAGAACGACCAGGCCCGGAAGGAGAGGGACAAGATCCGGGGCGAGCTCGACAAACTCGAGCTGAATTTTGAGGCGAAGTCGGCGAGGGCAACCTACCTCGAGGACCGGGTCAAGATGCTGGAGGACCAGCTTCGGCAGCAGAAGGAGGAGGCGGCCAAGCAGACGGCGGATGCGGCCGAGGCCCAAGCGGCGGCAGTGAAGAAGGCGGAGGAGGCTACTTTGGAAAAGGCGCAGGGCTACCTCGCCGTGAACATGGCCAAAGCTTTCGCCGACGCCCTTGCCTGGGTCACGGCGGCCTACCCCTCTGTCGACGTCTCCGGTTGGCGGCTCTTTCCGGGGTACGTCGAAGGCTTTGACCCCGAATCAGAGGGGGAAGAAGAAGAGGAGGAAAGAGGCGACGACGAGCCCTTGGTCGATCCAGCCGCCGGAGCTCAGGGGTCGGTGGTTACCCCCTTGGCGGCGGTTGCCCCTTCGGAGGCGTCGCCCTCGACCCCCTCTCGCCGCCCCGGGAAAGAGGTCGAGCACTGATCCTGTCCGTTTTTTTTTTTGTAATGCCTAATAGCGGACTGGCCACCGCTACTTTTTGTAATGAATGAAAAACTTCAACTTTTTGGGCTCGGTTTCTTGCACTTGTTTGTTGTATGTTGCGTGTTCGAGAATTTGCTCTCTAGAACCCCCGAGGTCTAGGACTTGGGCCATGTCTGAACTTTTGTTGCTCGTCTGCATTTCTTTTCAGCTTGCCCTGGTAGACCAAGAGATCGAGCGCGCAGGGTCGGACGTCAAGGTTCGAACCCGCGCAGGGTCGGACGCCAAGGTTCGAGCCGAGGCTGGGCTCGGGGTGACAAGGTTGAGTCTGGCGAGGTGTAGAGAGCGACTTTACGAGGTCGAGCTGGGACTGCGCCGAGCCGAAACAGAGCGAGGACAGCTCCAACTTATTTTAGGGCAGCGGGACAGCGATATCCGGCGTCTGGAGGGCAGGATTGCCGAGATGACTGCCTCGAGCGAGGGCGGTGCCTCGCCATCTGCTTTCACTAGTAGCCTTCGGACCAAGTGCTTTCGCCACACGCTGTCCAAGGTAACGGCGGAGAGGGACGACCTGCTTTCGGAGATTCAGCACTTACAATCTACGGAGACTAAACTTCGGACGGAGGGAGAGGAGCTGACAACTAAGGTGGCCGATCTCACGGCTGAACGAGATGAACTGGCGGCCGAAGTCGATGTTTTGAAGAGAGCTACCGTCGATAGGAGCATCGAAGTCACCCATCTTCGTCATCTCATCGCGAGCCATGTTGGAGTTCCGACCTCAGCCGTACCGGCGTCCTTCGAGGCCGACGCACAAGATGGTTCGTTGAGAGGTCGGATTTCCGAGCTGGAAGCGGAGGTGGCTCGCCTGAGGCCGCGTTCGGGGCCGATTAATGTGAGGAGCACGTCATGCACCCGAGCGGAGAGCGAGCGGGGCATCACCTTTTACGAGATGGCGACCCGCGAGCGCCTCGGCCATCCGAGCCCGGGGGACGCGCAGAGCTCAGTGGCCATTTCGTCGAGCGGCGCATCCGTCGGCGTGACGGCCAGAAGCAGTGCCGAGGACACGTCTCAACTTGCCGGCCTGGGATCGGGTTCCGGAGGCAAACGTCGCCGACCTCAAGTGTCCTTGAAGAGGAGCATCCCTGTACCCCGGAAGCGTTGATGGGTCCGGGTTCGGTGTCTTGTAATCGTTTAGTGTCTTGTAATATTGATGTTTGTAAGGGTTGTTTCTAATAAAGTTGGAATCGTTTTAACTGTCGTCATATCATAGTTGCTCAATGTTTGCTCTGATTGTGGAGTCGTGGAACCGAGGTCTGAGACTTGGTGTTTTTGACTGGTGTTAGGCTCCGAACTTAAGTGCGTAATACGGTCAGTGGTACGAACGTTCGGTGAACGACGCCGAGCTGAAACGTGCCGAACTCACGCCCGTAAAACGACCGGTGGCACGAGTGTGTTCGGCGAACTGCCGCGAGCCGAAACGTGCCGAACTCACGCCCGTAAAACGATCGGTGGCACGAGTGTGTTCGGCGAACTGCAGCGAGCTGAAAACGGGCCGAACTCACGCCCGTAAAACGACCGGTGGCACGAGTGTGTTCGGCGAACTGCTGCGAGCTGAAAACGTGCCGAACTCACGCCCGTAAAACGATCGGTGGCACGAGTGTGTTCGGCGACCTGCTGCGAGCTGAAAACGTGCCGAACTCACGCCCGTAAAACGATCGGTGGCACGAGCGTTCGGCGAAAGGAACCGAGCCGAGATCGTACCGAACTCTCGCCCGAAGAACGTTCTCGGCAACAGAGTGTTGGAGTCCGAACCTTTGTAAGATTGAGGGCGTGGGAGCAATCCCGAATGGCGAACTACCCCTAGCTCGCCTAGGGGCGAACTTGCGGAGCGGAGTCGAACCAAGTGTGGGACTCCGGAACCGTCGTAAGTTTAAGGGCGTGGGAGCAATTCCGAATGGCGAACTACCCCCGGCTCGCCTACTGGCGAACTTGCGGAGTAGAGTCGAACCAAGTGTTGGACTCCGTACCATTCAACGGCTGTGGGAGCAATTCCGAATGGCGAACTACCCCTAGCTCGCCTAGGGGCGAACTTGCGGAGTAGAGTCGAACCAAGTGTTGGACTCCGGAACCATCGTAAGTTTAAGGGCGTGGGAGCAATTCCGAATGGCGAACTACCCCCAGCTCGCCTACTGGCGAACTTGCGGAGTAGAGTCGAACCAAGTGTTGGACTCCGTACCATTCAACGGCTGTGGGAGCAATTCCGAATGGCGAACTACCCCTAGCTCGCCTAGGGGCGAACTTGTGGAGTAGAGTCGAACCAAGTGTTGGACTCCGGAACCATCGTAAGTTTAAGGGCGTGGGAGCAATTCCGAATGGCGAACTACCCCTAGCTCACCTACTGGCGTACTTGCGGAGTAGAGTCGAACCAAGTGTTGGACTCCGTACCATTCAACGGCTGTGGGAGCAATTCCGAATGGCGAACTACCCCTAGCTCGCCTAGGGGCGAACTTGTGGAGTAGAGTCGAACCAAGTGTTGGACTCCGGAACCATCGTAAGTTTAAGGGCGTGGGAGCAATTCCGAATGGCGAACTACCCCTAGCTCGCCTACTGGCGAACTTGCGGAGTAGAGTCGAACCAAGTGTTGGACTCCGTACCATCCAACGGCTGTGGGAGCAATTCCGAATGGCGAACTACCCCTAGCTCGCCTAGGGGCGAACTTGTGGAGTAGAGTCGAACCAAGTGTTGGACTCCGTACCATTCAACGGCTGTGGGAGCAATTCCGAATGGCGAACTACCCCTAGCTCGCCTAGGGGCGAACTTGTGGAGTAGAGTCGAACCAAGTGTTGGACTCCGGAACCATCGTAAGTTTAAGGGCGTGGGAGCAATTCCGAATGGCGAACTACCCCCAGCTCGCCTACTGGCGAACTTGCGGAGTAGAGTCGAACCAAGTGTTGGACTCCGTACCATTCAACGGCTGTGGGAGCAATTCCGAATGGCGAACTACCCCTAGCTCGCCTAGGGGCGAACTTGTGGAGTAGAGTCGAACCAAGTGTTGGACTCCGGAACCATCGTAAGTTTAAGGAATTAAAAACAGAGACGTAGTGGCAAATGCAAAAGAACTTTATTTATCAATATCTAATGGTCGGCTGCTTCTAAAGTTGCTAGCCGTTATTACAATGGAAGAAAGAACAAAGGAAAAATTACTAGTAGCAGGAGAGGAGTGTTCCGACTTCTCGAGTTACTTAGATAGGCGAGGTTGCCTTCTCTTGGTATTTCAAGAGATGGTCGGCGTTCCAAGTCCTGGGAATTTCTCTTCCTTCAAGATCTTCTAGCTTGTATGCACCGGGGCGGATCACTTTGAAGACTTTGTACGGTCCCTCCCAATTTGGGGCCAGTTTGCTCTTCTGTCCGGGGAACGAAATGGCCAGTTTTCGGAGGACCAGATCCCCTTCTTTCAGGTCGGTTGGGCGGACCCGTTTGTTGTAGGCGAGTTCGATTCTCCTCCGATAACTTTGCTGCCGTATGGCTGCCCTTTCCCGGATTTCGTCTATTAAGTCCAGGCTCATTCTGAGCTCCCTGGCATTCTGTTCTTCTTCAAAGGCTACCAGGCGAGGAGAGGGTATCCCAACTTCTAGAGGGATGAGGGCCTCGGACCCGTAGGTGAGATTGAACGGACTCTCGCCTGTCGGGGTCCGCTTCGTGGTTCAGTAATTCCACAACACATTGGGCAGCTGATCGACCCACAATCCCTTAGAGCACTTGTCGAGTCTCTTCTTGATGCCGGAGAGGATCTGTCGGTTGGCATTCTCAGCTTGGCCATTTGACTGGGGATGAGAGACGGAGGAGAAGCGGTGCTGTATGGTTAGGTCTTCACATAAGGCTCGGAAGGCAGCCCCAGCGAACTGCGTACCGTTGTCTGTAACTACAACTCGGGGAACACCGAACCGGCAGATTACATTTTTCCAGAAGAATTGGACGACTCTATGTTCGGTAATTGTAGCCAGGGGCTCGGTCTCGACCCATTTCGAGAAATAGTCGACTGCCACGACTAGGAACTTCAACTGTCCGGGGGCCGGTGGAAATGGCCCAAGTAAATCCATCCCCCACATTGCAAAGGGGATCGGACTTGATAGGGAGGAGAGTGGTGCTTGTGGAAGGCGTCGGATGTCGGAATACTTCTGGCAGGAGGTGCATTGCCGAACGTGTCGTTCGGCGTCCCGTAGGAGAGTGGGCCAGTAATACCCGTAGTTTAACACTTTGCGTGCCAAGGCTCTGGAGCCGGAGTGGGCTCCGCCGATGCCCTCATGGAGCTCTTGCAGGGCGTAATCGGCTTGTCTGGGGGAGAGGCATCTTAGGTAGGGTCGACCATCCACCTGGGTGAAGGAGCGCTTATACAGAATGCCTTCGACCATTATGTAACGCTCGGCCCGGGTCCATATCTTTCGGGCTTCCTTCGGATCCCTTGGGAGGAGTCCGTCTCTTAAAAACTCGACGAGGGGCTTCATCCAATTATCTTCGAGGGGGAGTGGCAGTGTTTCGACGGAGTTGAAAGCCTCGTCCTCTATGCTGGGCTTGAGGAGGACTTCTATCAGAACGGTTTGTTCGAGGCCTTGCAGGGATGAGGAAGCTAATTTGGACAGGGCGTCGGCCTGGACATTTTCCTCTCTGGGGATTCTTCGGATGAGGGCTTCCTCGAAGAGCGCCATGAGGCTCTTTACTTTAGCCAAGTACTTTACCATCCTGTCATCGCGGGCTTCGTATTCGCCGAGGACCTGGTTGACGACCAACTGAGAGTCGCTGAAGATCTGCAGGCGTCGTGCTCCCGCGTTTCGGGCCATCCCGAGGCCGGCTATGAGTGCTTCGTATTCGGCTTCGTTATTCGAGGCTTTAAAGTTTATCCGGAGGGAATATTGAAGGACAAAGTCGTCTGGGCCCGCAAGGATGACTCCAGCCCCGCTCCCCTCGTTGCAAGAGGATCCATCGACATATACCGACCAGATAGGCGGGCCCTTCGTTGTCTGCTCGGGGTCGGGAATAGTCGTTTCCACTATGAATTCGGCCAGCGCCTGTGCCTTGATGGCGGTTCGAGGCTGATAAGTAATATCATGTTGGCTCAGCTCGATCGACCACTTCATGAGGCGGCCGGAAGTCTCTGGCTTGTGAAGGATCTGTTTCAACGGCTGGTCGGTAAGAACGACCACCGAATGAGACTGGAAGTATGGCCGAAGCTTTCTTGCAGCCATTATCAGGGCGTAGGCTATTTTCTCAATTTTCGGGTACCGGAGCTCGGCGTCTCGGAGCACTTTGCTGACGTAGTAAATGGGCTCCTGAGTTCTTTCTTCTTCCCTGACTAAGACCGCACTTAGTGTCTGTTCCGAGGCTGCCAAGTAGAGGTAGAGGGGTTCGCCCGGTATGGGTTTGCTGAGAAGGGGCGGATTGACGAGGTAAGCCTTAAGCTGGTCGAAGGAATCTTGTTGTGGCTGCCCCCACTCGAACCCCTTAGTCCCCCTCAGGGCTTTGAAGAACGGGAGGCACTTCTCCCCAGACTTCGACAAAAAGCGCCCAATGGCGGCTAGTCGACCAGTCAGTTTCTGAACTTCTTTGACGTTTCTAGGCGGGGCCATGTCCAGTATGGCCCTGATCTTCTCCGGATTCGCCTCTATTCCTCGTTGGCTAACCATAAAGCCGAGGAACTTGCCTGATGAGACGCCGAACGCGCACTTGTTCGGGTTGAGTCTCATATTGTGCTTTCTCAAAACATCGAACGCTTCTTGGAGGTCGGTCTCATGATCAACGCCTCGGATGCTTTTCACAAGCATGTCATCCACGTAGACTTCCATGTTCCGGCCAATCTAGGCCTGGAATACCTTGTTGACGAGACATTGATATGTTGCCCCTGCGTTCTTTAGGCCGAACGGCATGACTCGGTAACAGTAGAGTCCTTGGTCTGTTACAAAAGACGTCTTCGGAATATCCGGGGGAACATCCTTATCTGATTGTAACCCGAGAAAGCGTCCATGAAGCTGAGGAGCTCATGTCCCGAGGTTGCGTCAATCAGAGTGTCAATGCTCGGCAGAGGGAAGGGATCTTTAGGGCAGGCCTTGTTGAGGTCGGTGAAATCAATGCAGATTCTCCATGTCCCGTTGGATTTCTTCACCATGACTACGTTTGACAACCACTCCGGATAATTCACCTCCTGTATGAATCGGGCTTTCAGCAATTTGTCTACCTCCTCCTTGATAGCGAGCTGGCGCTCGGGGGCGAACTTGCGCCTCTTCTGCTGGACCGGTTTGGACCTCGGATCAACGCTGAGGCGGTGGACCAAGAGTTCTTCGGAGATACCGGGCATGTCTGCCGCCGACCATGCGAAGAGGTCTTGGTTGGCTCGGATGCATTTCACAATATTCGAATATAGGGCGGACGGAAGGGCCTTGCTGACGTAGAACTTACGGGTCGGCTCCTGCTCCGAGAAGAGTACCTCCTCCAACTCGTCTACCGGTTCGGAGGTTGGCCGAGCAGCATCTTGAGGGATCTCGAGTGTTTCTAAGGAGAGGACGGGTCCGAGGGTGGAAGTCATATAACATTTGCGGGCTTGCTCCTGGTTGCCCCTCACTTCTCCCACTCCAGCCCGAGTGGGGAATTTCATTTTGAGATGATAGGCAGAAGGGACGGCTTCGAGAGCGGCCAGGCCGGGCCGACCCAAAATGACGTTATAGGCCGCTGGGACGTCTACGACCATGAAATCCATTGACTCCGTGCGGGTGGTAGGAGTTTTGCCTGCTGTGACATCGAGGGTTATCACCCCTTCGATCGTCACCGGCACTCCCGTGAACCCATGGAGCGTGTACCCGGCGGGCTTGAGTCTGTCTCGGGAGAGCTTCAGCCCCTTAAAAGCATCGAGGAATAGGATGTTTACGGAGGAACCGTTATCTACTAAGATCCTTTCGACTTTGAAATTGGCCATGTGAAGGTTGATGACGAGTGCGTCACAATGAGGGGTGCGGACGCCTTCGAGATCTTCATCAGAGAAGGTGACGGGCACTCCGAGGCCTTTGGGAGGAGGGGTGGCTCGGACTGAGTTGACTTCTCTTATAAAAGCTTTCCGAGAAGAGTTCGAGGAGCCCCCCATTGGACCCCCATGGATAAGGTGGAGAACTCGTTCTTCCTCAAACTCTGGCGTTTCTTCTCGCTCTGGACGTTTGTTAGCCCCCCGAGGCTGGGGAGGAGGTTCGGCTCCATCCTTTCTTACAAACTTCGCCAGCTGCCCCCTCTGGATGAGGGCTTCGATCTCGTTTCTCAGGGCACGACAGTCGTTGGTATCATGCCCGTGGTCCCGGTGATAGCGACACCATTTCTCTTTATCTCTTCTTTTGGCAGGGGTGTTCATCTTTGGAGCTGGAGGCAAGATCCCTTCTTTTTCGACTTCCAAGAAGATGGCAGAGATGTTTGTGGCGAGGGGAGTGAATTTGTCGAACCTAGGGGGAGGTCGGCGCTGGCCGGCATTATCCTTCTGGAGCTTCCTTGGTCCCTCTTCTTCCGTTCCCTTCCTTTTAAACCCGGAAGTGGACCCTTCCCAGTGGGGTTGTTCCTCGGCTTCTTCAGCCCGGATGTACTTTTCGGAGCGGAGGAGAAGGTCGGAGAAGTCATGTGGTGGTTTCTTGGCGAGGGAGGATCGGAGGTTGGAGTTGAGGACATTGGACTGGAATGCTACCGTAGCGACCGACTGGTCGAGAGATGCTATGGATCTGGCCTCGGCCGTGAACCTTTTCACGTAGTCCCTCAATTTTTCCCCCTTCTTCTGGTGGAGGTGTAATAGGGAGATGCTGGTTTTTTCAGCCCTTCGACTACTAACGAAGTGCGTGATGAACAGGGTCTCAAACTGGTTGAAGGAAAATATTGAGGCCGGGGCGAGGCGAGAGTACCACTCTCGAGCTGGCCCTTTCAGTGTTGCGGGGAAAGTTTTGCAGAGGAGGGCGTCGGAGGCTTGATGGAGGAGCATCAAAGTTTTAAAACTTTCAATATGGTCAACTGGATCAGTCTCCCCGGTATAGTTCTCAAATTGGGGAGGCTTGAAGCCGAACGGCACAGGCGTATCCACTATGGTCCGGGAGAAGGGGGGTTGGTTAGGACGTAGGGTCCTTCCCCTAAGCTCCTCTTCTCTATGTATTTGGCACAGGCGTCTTTCTACTTCATGGAGACGGCGGTTCATAGTGTCATCTTTCCGACGGTAATCTGCCGAGGCTCGAGACTCGTCTTCGTAAGAGGGAGATCGAGGGCTGCGGCGACGGTAGCTTCGGGAACGACGAGGACTTCGGGTATGCTGGGAGTTGGTTGGTGCGGGACGAGGAGAAGGAGACCGTTGGCGAGGGCTTCGGACCGGAGGAGGGGACGGGGCCTTTGGCTCATCGGGGCCTCGACGCAAGTTGAGAGCCTGTTGTACCATTGCTTGGAACTGCTGGAACTCGGCACGAGTAATTGGTGCCTCATTGTTTCTATGCTGCTGCCGACCTGCGGGGGAGTGCTTTCTTCGGTAATGGTCGGGGGAGTCCTTTCTCCCTCTTCTGGTGGGGGACCTCCTGTGCTCTCGGCGATGGGGGGATCGCTCTTGCTGACGGGATGCTTCCCCCCGAGCCCGCTTTTCATCCAGATGATGACGGAGGTCATTATCTTCTGGACGTTTGGGATGGGCCTTGTGGCGACTAGAGGCTCGGGGATGATGGGAGGCCATGGAGGCACTGGAGGCGTTGTGGATGGAGAGGTTCTCTTGGTGAAGAGGCTGTTTCTGAGGGTTAGGACCCTTTGGATCAGGAGGTGGAGGGTCCCGTTGGAGCGGCTGTTCTGCGGTAGGGGGAAGTTGTCCTTGCTGCGCGGGATCAGGAATGACTTCTTACTGGTCAGGGTTGGGCACTCGGTTAGATCCCCTCGACCTGACTTTGCGAGGCGGCATGGCTGGAGGAGACCTGTTCACGGGGAGAGGAGAGGTCTCTATTCGTTAGTTTCCCACAGACGGCGCCAATCTGTTGCCGCTAAATTCGGTGTGGGGGCAAACAGATGAATTTGTGAGTTCTTGGGGAAACTGAATAGAAGAACCTGTGTACCTGTTCTGTCGAACTCTGATCGTCGCTCCCGCCGTTCACCTGCAAAAAGTGCGAGACACCGGGGTTGTTCCCGGCGACGCACCCTCCGACGCTCAAGTCAGTAATCTAGAGAAGATTATGAAGGAGCGTTTAACTAGAAAAAGATTGATTACCTCTTAATGGAGATGGATGGGGGGTATTTATAGGCGTCTTAGGGACTGGATTAGGAATGTAATCCCCGTGATTAGATTAGTAATATTCCTTGTAATCGGATATGGAAAGTAATCATATAAGGGATATTCTCTCTAATCAGTTAAGGAATTTAATCCCTGGCTCCCAGTGGTAGGAGGGATGTGAATCAAGGCCGTTGGTTAAGGCTAACCAGGGACCTTGATTTCATGCGCAACGGGTTAAAACCCGCGCCCACTCTGAGGTGGATCCATTCGTGGGTTATTGGGTTTTTGAGGTGAGGACCTGACACCCAGTTTGGGCCCTTTGGTTGGTGAAATTACCGTTTTATCCCTGTGCTTCAAGATTCGTGTTCCGTTTGGACGATTCCGATTTAACCCCATTTTTAGCCATATCAGTCAACTAGAAAATTTGAATGGGGTTATTTGAAACTCAAAAAAAAAAGAGTTGAAGCTTTAATTGAATCACAAAAAGGTGCTTTAGATAAATTTGTTAAAACAAATAAAAAAGATAATGAATTAGTTAACGAACAAGTTAACAATAATGAAACTGAAAATAAAGAAGAAAAATTAGTTAATGAACAAGTTAACAATGTAGACACAAATGAAAATAGAGAATAAATGTTAGTTGATGAACAAGTTACTAATGAAATAAAAATAGAGAAGAAATGCTGGTTGATGAACAAGTTACTAATGAAAATTGTTGCCGCTAAATTCGGTGTGGGGGCAAACAGATGAATTTGTGAGTTCTTGGGGAAACTGAATAGCAAACACCTAACCTGTTCCGCCGGAGCTTTGACCGTTGACTCCCGCCGTAGACCTGCAAGGAAATGCGAGACACCGGGGTTGATCCCGGCGACGCACCCTCCGACGCTCAAGTCAGTAACCAGAAATGATTATGAAAGAGCGTTTAACTAGAAAAAGATTGATTACCCCTTAATGGAGATGGGTGAGGGGTATTTATAGGCGTCTTAGGGACTGGTTTTAGGAATGTAATCCCCGTGATTAGATAAGGAATATTTCCCGTAATCAGATAAGGCATGTAATCTGATAAGGTATATCCCCTATAATCAGTTAAGGAATTTAATCCCTAATCCCCAGTGAAAAGATAGCTGTGAATCATGGCCGTTGATTTAGATCTAATCAGGGACCTTGATTGTATCTTGTCGGATCGGGTTGGTAGCGGGTTGAAACCCGTACCCAGCTGAGGTGGATCCGTTTGCGGGTTATTGGATCTGTGAGAAGGAGACCCAGTACCTGCTTCGGACCCATTTGCATGTGAAATTACCGTTTTACCCCTGAGCTTTAAGATTCGAGTCCGATGTGAACGGTCCCGATTTAATCCTATTTTTAGCCGTATCACGAGCCCCCCACTCCTAAAGACTGAGTGTGATCAGCCTTTGAGGAGTAGTTTTACTGTTTCAATGGCGTACGGGATTTTATCGGTGTTCTCAAGGGAGTTTGGAATCTTGCTCGGGGTGTAACAGTGTTATTATGGGCTTGTAAAATGCCCAAAAATATTCTCAGAATTTTCTGGATTTTCGGTGATTTTTCCAGATTTTTTTGAATTTTTTCTCATTTTTTTGAATTTTTTATTCAGTTTCCGAATTAAATAATTAATTATCAAAAATATTAATTAATTTTTCTAATTTAATAATTATTTTTTCAGAATTTAAAAATAATTTTTTCTGAATTAATAATTATTTTTAGAATTTTTAATTAATTTTTTTCGATTTTTTAATTATTTTTTCGGATTTTTTAAATAAAAAAACAATTAAATAAATAAATAAATAATTTAAATATTACCTGGACACGTGGCAGATTTCTGGCCGTCCATCATGACCAGATGAGCACGCATCGTGAGGCAGATCACGATCTGGACACGTGGCAGATTTCTGGCCGTCCATCATGATCAGATGAGCACGCATCGTGAGGCAGATCACGATCTGGACACGTGGCGCGTTTCTGAGCGTCGATCGTGTCGCGACGCGAATTTTGAGACGATCGGACGGATCGTGTTGGTCGGTCTGTTTTTTTCTCAATTTACAGCATCGGTAACCCGGTACTTCGGTTCGGCGCCTCGGCAAAGACGGCTCGGCTCGGCCAGATGCGTAGGATGCTGCCACGTGGCATGCCACGTGGCGTATTTTTTTTATTTTTTTATTTTTTTTTTTTTCTTTTTTTCTTTCTTTTTCCCTTCTGGCCCCGCTGCTTCTTCTCTCTTCTTCTACTTCGTTTCTGCTTCTCTTCTTCGCTTCTCTCTTTCTTCTTCTTCCTTCTCGCTGCTGCTTCTCTTCTTCGCCGTCGTGAGCTTCGACAGTGGGAGGCTCCGGCGATTGTTGCGAGCTCGGCGACGAAGGTAGCGAGCACGGTGATGGGTTGAGCTCGTGACGAAGTGGATTTGTAGCTCGGCGAAGCTTCGAGCTTGGCACCGGAGTTTCGATGGGAGATGAAGGAGAGCTCAGCGAAGCGCTCGGTGATGCGGAGCTTCGGCGATGTGGAGTTCGGCAGTAATGGCGAGGAGCATGGCGGAGCTCGATGTAGGGGATGCTTGCTAGCGCCATGGTGATGGGTTCAAGTTCGGAGCTCAATCGCGAGGGAAGCTCGGCGAGAGTGGGAGCTCGGCGAAGTGGGTCGGCATCTTGACGAGCTCGATGCTTCGGTGCTCGACGAAGAGAAGAGGCGAGCGTGGGGTTGAAGGAGCTGTCGGCGCTGTGGGGAGCTCGACGGCGGTATTGGAGCTCGGCACGAATGAAGCTCGCGAAGGTGGTGCTCGGAGCTTGTTCGTGGGGCTTGGAGGAGGCAGTCGGTGAGGTTGTCTGCGATCGGTAGCGGAGCTCGGAGCTTCGACGGCGGCATTGGAGCTCGGCATGGAGAGTCGACGAAGGTGGCGAGGCGGTGGCTCGTCGAGGAGGATGACGGAGCTTTGTGGCGGAGCTTGATGGGTTCGGCTCGGCATGGAGTTTGGCCATGGAGAAGGAGGTCTCCGTTGGGTTTGCTTCGCATGGACGCTCGGTGAAGAAGAGTTTGGGTTTTTTTTTTTCACTGATTGTTTTGGCGGGAGCTTGGACGAGAAGAAGAAAAAACAGGGGAAGCTATTTATGGGGTTCGGGTTTTCGGGTTCGGGTCCCCTTAACGGGTCCGAGCCCGGCTTTCTTTTTTTTTCTTTCTCTCTCTCCATTCTTCCTTGTTGCTCGGCTAATGCACCCGGTTCGGCAGATCCGAGCACGGAATTTGAGGAGAATTTTTTTCCTACTTTGCTGTCCGGTAGGTCGGTAGCTCGGATTTGAGATCCGAGCTACGTGGCTCAATCTGGACGGTTGATCACGATCGTGGCGCGAATCACGAGACAAGACGCACGAGTTTCGAGAAAACGTTATCTTGTCGTTTTGTGGTGACGTGGCGAGATCTGAGCCGTTCATCATGCTTTAGCACGAATTTTGAGACGATCCGACGGTGAGATGGGTTCGGTCGAATTTTTCTCCATATATGAGGGTCGGTACCCCGGCACCTCGGATCGGCACCCCGGATCGGCACCTCGGATCATTGAGATGATGCCACGTGGCATGCCACGTGGCTTTTTTTTTTTTTTTTTTTTTTTTTTTTTTTCTCTCGCTGCTGTTCATTCTTCTCCTCTGCTTCTTCTTTTCTCCTCTGCTTCTTCTTCTTTTCGTCTCGTCTCCTACCTCGACTCTACTTCTTTTCCTTTGTGTCGACTTGAGCTAGAGGACAGAGGGGAGCTTCGGCGTGTTGACGAAGGGGATGGGCGAGGAGCTTCGGTGCAGTGAAGGGGAGAAGAAGTGGAAGGGGAGGAGAGACAATTGGATTTTCTCCTCTGCCTTGTTCTTCCGCACAGTGGAGAAGAGGAGAAGAGGAAGGGGAGGAGAGACAATTGGGTTCTCTCCTCTGCCTTGTTCTTCTGCACAGTGGAGAAGAGGAGAAGTGTTGGGGAAGAAGGAGAAGAATGAAGGAGCTAAGAAGGGTATGGGTCGGACCGTGGGTATCGGATCCGACCCCGACCGTTAGCCTCTTTTTCTTTCTTCCTCTTCATCTGCTTGCTTTGTTCGGCGAATCCGAGCACAGATTTTGAGGAGAATTTTTTCCCACTCCGCAGTTGGGTAGATTGGCAGATCCGAGCTGCACGGCTCAATCTGGACGGTTGATCACGATCGTAGCGCGAATCACAAGACAAGAGGCACGAGTTTCGAGAAAACGTTATCTTGTCGTTTTGTGGTGACGTGGCGCGATCTGATCCGTCCATCACGCTTGAGTGCGAATTTGGAGATGATCTAACGGTGAGATCGCCTCGGGACGATTTTTTGCCATATACGAGGGTCGGTACCCCGGTACCTCGGCTCGGCGCATCAGGGCTGTTTGGCCGAGGTGCTGAATTGTCTGTTTTGAATTAAGTGTTCCTTGAAGATCCCGCCCCTTCGTGCTCAGTGGCTCGGCCGTTCGGCTGAGCTGTTCGGTAGCTCGGCTGTTCGGACGGCTCGAGTGTGAGGAGAAGCTCGGTGAGTTGATGAAGGGGATGAGTCGGCATATGGAAGAGGTGATGCTCTGCTTGGCTTTTGGAGATTTTTGAAGAGGAGCTCCACTCCTAGGGGTGGAGAAGAGGTGCTAGGAAGATCCTCGTAAGAGCCATGGGAAGACCCATTCTTTGAAGTGAGCGCAAGGAGCAATTCTAAGAGAGTTTTAGCTCCGATCTCGTCGAGAAGAGCTATTTGAGAGACAAGTTTGAGGAGGAGCTCCAGGAGAAAGTTGTGCTCCGAACCTGTGGAGAAGAGCTCCGTTTTGGAAGTGAGTGGAGTGAAGAGCTTAACTTGTAGAAGAGCCATCTGGAAGAGGAGTTTGAGGAGCAACTCTAGGAGAGTTTTAGCTCCGAACTTGTTTGAGAAGAGCTCCGCTTTGGAGGCGAGCGGAGTGAAGAGCTCGACTTGTAGAAGAGCCGTCTGGAAGAGGGGTTTGAGGAGCAACTCTAGGAGAGAGTTTGTAGCTCCGAACTCGTCGAGAAGAGCTATTTGAGAGACAAGTTTGAGGAGGAACTCTAGGAGAAAGTTGTGCTCCGAACTTGTAGAGGAGAGCTCCGCTTTGGAGGCGAGCGAAGTGAAGAGCTCGACGTGTAGAAGAGCCGTCTGGAAGATGGGTTTGAGGAGCAACTTTAGGAGAGAGTTTGTAGCTCCGAACTCGTTGAGAAGAGCTATTTGAGAGACAAGTTTGAGGAGGAACTCTAGGAGAAAGTTGTGCTCCGAACTTGTAGAGAAGAGCTCCGCTTTGGAGGCGAGCGGAGTGAAGAGCTCGACTTTTAGAAGAGCCATCTGGACGGCTGATCACGATCGTGGCGCGAATCACGAGGCAAGAAGCACGAGTTTCGAGAAAACGTTATCTTGTCGTTTTGCGGTGACGTGGTGCGATCTGATCCGTCCATCACGCTTGAGTGTGAATTTTGAGATGATCCAACGGTTAGATGGGGTCGGCCGAATTTTTCTCCATATACGAGGGTCGGTACCCCGGCACCTCGGATCGGATCGGCTTCTTCCTTGTTTGCTCGGCTCGGTAACTCGGTAGTTCACATTCTGCCCGAAGTAGCTCGGTGTAGTAGAGCTCGGAGTTCGGACGGCTCGAGCGTGAGGAGGAGCTCGGTGAGTTGATGAAGGGGATGGGTCGATGAAGCTCTACTCTTCGGCTCGGGAGGATGGGTCAGCATATGGGAGAGGTGAGGAGCTCTGAAGTTGTCTCTATTCTGTTTGGTTTTGGAGATTTTTGAAGAGGAGCTCCACTCCTAGGAGAAGAGGTGCTGGGAAGACCCATTCTCTGAAGTGAGTGCAAGGAGCAACTCCAGGGGAGGGTTGTGAGCTCCGGACTCGTTGGGAAGAGCTCCGCTTTGGAGGCGAGCGGAGTGAAGAGCTTGGCCTTGAGAAGAAAGAGGAAGGGGAGGAGAGGCATTCGGGTTCTCTCCCCTGCCTCGTTCCTTCGCACAGCGAAGAAGAGCAGAAGTGTTGGGTACCTTTGGCGGGAAGACTGAAGAAGCAGAAGAATGAAGGAGCTAAGAAGGGTATGGGTCGGACCGAGGGTATTGGATCCGACCCTGACCCGTTAGCCTTTTTTTTTTCTCTTGCTCTTCATCTGCTTAGCTGCTCGGTAGATGCATCTTGTTCGGCAGATCCGAGCACGGATTTTGGGGCACATTTTCCGCCACTTTGCTTCTCGGTGGATGGGTAGCTCAGCTCGGATGGTCGTGGGGGCAGTTCGGAATGGCTATCTTCCTCCGGCCCGTTTAAGGACGAGCCGGTGAAGTAAAGTCGAGCCATAGGACCCCGACCATCGTGAGGTTAGTTTGAGGGATGCAGGAGCAGTTTCGAATGGCGAGCTACTTCTAGTCCGCTTAGGAGCGAACTTGCGAAGTAGAATCGAGCCAAGTGTTGGACTCCGATCCATTCAACGGCTGCAGGAGCAATTTCGAACGGCGATCCACTCCTGGCTCGTCTGAGGACGAGCCGAGGAAGAAGAGTCGAGCCGAGTGCTGGACTCCGAACCATTGTGAGGTTATTCAACGGCTGTGGGAGCAATTTCGAATGGCGAACCACTTCTAACCCGCTTAAGAGCGAGTTATCCGAAGCAGAATCGAACCAAGTGTTGGACTCCGGAACCATCGTTTAAGTTGTTCAACGGCTGTGGGAGCAATTTCGAATGGCGAACCACTTCTAACCCGCATAAGAGCGAGTTATTCGAAGCAGAATCGAACCAAGTGTTGGACTCCGGAACCATCGTTTAAGTTGTTCAACGGCTGTGGGAGCAATTTCGAATGGCGAACCACTTCTAACCCGCTTAAGAGCGAGTTATTCGAAGCAGAATCGAACCAAGTGTTGGACTCCGGAACCATCGTTTAAGTTGTTCAACGGCTGTGGGAGCAATTTTGAATGGCGAACCACTTCTAACCCGCTTAAGAGCGAGTTATTCGAAGCAGAATCGAACCAAGTGTTGGACTCCGGAGCCATCGTTAGAGTTTAGTGAGTTGCGGGAGGAGCCATGTAGAAGAAGCTGGACTCCGAACCCAGAGAGATAGAGGAGCAAGAGCAATAATTTTCAATGGAAAGATAAATTTTATTGAAATAAACTAAGTGGCTGCTCCAATAGGGCGAGCCATTATTACATGCTGTTGGCCGAGTTACAAGCATCGGCCTTATTGAAAATCAAAATCCTACTTCTACAATAAGGTGAGGACCTCTTGGGAGGAGCTGAGTCTTGAAGCTCGACGGACCTTTCTGTTCGTTTGGAAGAGGTGATGATCAGGGGAGGAGCTCGGCCCCCTCTTTTTGGACGAACTGGATCAGGTGCCCCCGCTGTATGAGTTCTTCGATCTCCTCCTTGAGAGCCCGACAATCATCCGTGTCGTGGCCGTGGTCCCTGTGAAACCGGCACCACTTATCCTTATTCCTCTTCTTGCCAGGTGTATTCATTCTCGGGGGAGCGCGGAGTAGCCCTTCGTTGTCCACCTCCATAAGGACTTCTGATATGTTGGCAATGAGGGGGGTGAACTTCTCAAACCGAGGAGTCGGGCGACGCTGTCCATTGCTGTCCTTCTGGGATTTTTGGGAGCCCTCATCTTCTTCGGTCAGCTTTCGTTTCGTCCCTGAGGCAGACCCTCCGAAGCTTGGAGGGTAGGCGGCCTCTTCGGCACGAATGTACTTGTCACACCTGAGAAGGAGGTCGGCAAAGTTCTGTGGAGGCTTCTTAGCAAGAGAGGAGCGGAGGCTGGAATTGAAGACGTTGGATTGGAAGGCGGCTGTTGCGACGGATTGGTCGAGGGAGGCTATAGTCCTGGCTTCAGCTGTGAACCTCTTCACATAGTCTCTTAACTTCTCACCTTTCTCTTGCCTAAGCTGGAGGAGTGAAATGCTGGTCTTCTCCGTGCGCCTGCTACTCACGAAGTGGGTGATGAAGAGTGTCTCGAACTGCTCGAAGGAGAATATGGAAGACGGTGCGAGGCGGGAGTACCACTCTCGAGCTGGGCCCTTCAGTGTCGCGGGGAAGGTTTTGCAGAGGAGGGCATCGGAAGCTTGATGGAGGAGCATCAAAGTCTTAAAGCTTTCGATGTGATCGACTGGATCGGTCTCCCCGGTGTAAGTCTCAAATTGGGGAGGTTTGAAGCCGAACGGGACTGGTGCATCCACTATGGTTCGGGAGAAAGGGGGTTGGCTAGGACGTAGGGTCCTCCCCCTAAGCTCCTCTTCTCGGTTTATCCGACCCAGGCACCTTTCTACTTCATGAAGACGGCGGTACATGGTGTCGTCCCTCCGACGGTGATCTGCCGAGCCTCGAGACTCATCTTCGTACGAAGGAGAACGAGGGCTGCGGCGATGGTAGCTTCGGGAGCGACGAGGACTTGGGGTACGCCGGGAGTTAATAGGAGCAGGACGAGGAGAGGGGAACCGTCGGCGAGGGCTTCGGACCGGGGGAGGAGATGGAGCCTTGGGTGCGTTGGTGAGAGCTTGTAGGATGGTCGCTTGGAACTGCTGGAACTCGGCACGGGTGATTGGTGCCTCCTCGTTCTTAGGCTGTTGCCGACCCACGGGGGAGCGTGGCCTTCTTCCGCGATGCTCGGGGGATTCCCTTCGCCCCCTACGGTTAGGAGACCTTCTGTAATCCCGGTGACGGGGAGATCGTTCACCCGGACGATAGTGGCGGGAGGTTCCCTCTCGGGCCCGTTTTTCGTCCAGGCGGTGACGAAGATCCACGTCCTTCGTCTGACGATTCTGAGGATCGTGTGATGCCATGGAATCCGTAGAGGCATTGTGTATGGAGATGCGGTCTTGGTGGAGAGGTTGCTTTCCGCGGGAGCCCCCCGCACCAGCATTCTGAGGTCCGGTCGGACCCTTGGGGGGTTGCTGATTCTGAAGGGGCTGATCTTGCTGAAGGGGGTCTTCCGTCTGAAGCGGAGGTCGTTCCTGCTGCAGAACGGGTTGGTCAGGGACTGGCTCCTGCTGATCGGCGGGATTGGGCCCACGGTTGGACCCCTTAGATTTGGCTTTTCTCGGAGGCATGGCTGGAGAAGATCTAGTCGACAGAAAGAGGAGGGGCTGCTATTCGTATGTTTCCCACAGACGGCGCCAATCTGTTGCCGCTAAATTCGGTGTGGGGGCAAATAGATGAATTTGTGAGTTCTTGGGGAAACTGAATAGCAAACACCTAACCTGTTCCGCCGGAGCTTTGACCGTTGACTCCCGCCGTAGACCTGCAAGGAAGTGCGAGACACCGGGGTTGATCCCGGCGACGCACCCTCCGACGCTCAAGTCAGTAACCAGAAATGATTATGAAAGAGCGTTTAACTAGAAAAAGATTGATTACCCCTTAATGGAGATGGGTGAGGGGTATTTATAGGCGTCTTAGGGACTGGTTTTAGGAATGTAATCCCCGTGATTAGATAAGGAATATTTCCCGTAATCAGATAAGGCATGTAATCTGATAAGGTATATCCCCTATAATCAGTTAAGGAATTTAATCCCTAATCCCCAGTGAAAAGATAGCTGTGAATCATGGCCGTTGATTTAGATCTAATCAGGGACCTTGATTGTATCTTGTCGGATCGGGTTGGTAGCGGGTTGAAACCTGTACCCAGCTGAGGTGGATCCGTTTGCGGGTTATTGGATCTGTGAGAAGGAGACCCAGTACCTGCTTCGGACCCATTTGCATGTGAAATTACCGTTTTACCCCTGAGCTTTAAGATTCGAGTCCGATGTGAACGGTCCCGATTTAATCCTATTTTTAGCCGTATCAAAAATGAAAATAGAGACGAAGTATTAGTTAATAAACAAGATTGTATTGATTCTCATACTCATAGTGAAGATAGAGAAGAAATATTAGAAGAATCCGCTAATAAAAAATATTTGATCCAAGTCAATGGACAAATATTGATACAAGTTTGAGAGATTTATTAGTAGAAAATGGTCCTATTAAAGTTACCGATATAGATTTTCCTAAGGATGAATTTGTAAGACATTTTTCGTCATCACTTTACATTCAAAAGTTGTCCAACGGAGAAAAGTGTGAAAGAAGATGGTTGGTATATTCCCAAGATTTAGATAAAGTATTTTGTTTTTGTTGTAAATTATTTAATGCTCTTTCTAGTACAAGTAAATTAGCAAGCGAAGGTAGTAGGGATTAGAGAAATATTAGTTCTAAGTTGAAGAGTCATGAGATAAGTAATGAGCATATTACTAATATGAGTTCATGGAGTATTTAGAAATGAGATTGTTAAAAAATAAAACAATTGAAAAACATGTTCAAGAAAGAATAAATAGAGATAGGGAGCATTGGAGGAATGTATTATTTAGAATTATTGCAATTGTTAAAACTCTTGGAAAAAATAACTTGGCCTTTCGTAGGACAAACGAAAAGTTTTATCAAAAAAATAATGAAATTTTTTTATGCCTAATTGAAATGATTGCAGAATTTGATCCTATAATGCAAGAACACATTCGTCGAATTAAAGATAATGAAATTCATAATCATTATCTTGGACATAGAATACAAAATGAATTAATAAATTTGCTAGCAAATGAAATTAAAACTAGAATTTTAACAAAAAATTTGAATGCAAAATATTTTTCAATCATTGTAATGCCCCGATTTTCATTCAATGAAAATTATCTATTTTGCACGTAGTGTGCACGTGCAATATTTTTGGTAGAATTAAATCTTATAATTATTTTCATGATGGGTATAGATATTTATATGTGCTCTTTAATTATTTCTATATAAAGCCCTTTTTCAAATAGACAAAAAAGCCTTTCTTTTTAAAAGCCCAAATCTAAATTATTGGTTATCTTTATTTTGGCCCATAAACTAAAGCCCATGAGCTATTTAATTTTTAAATACAACTTGTAATGTAGAATACATTTTAAAGATTATTTTTATGTAAAATATAATGTACAATTTTTTTAATGGAGACCAAGATGCATGCACGTGCGTTGCACGTACACGTGCAAAATGCACCTTTCATGCTAGGCCGATTTTGGAATTTAGGAGGGAAAATCAAAATTTTGAGTAGAGTCATGGTGGTGGTGGTTACTTGATCATGGGTGGTTAGTGTAACTTCTCCTTAAATCTTAGCCATTTGCTTCTAACTCCTAAGCTAATCCTAGCCTTCCATTTTCCTAAACTTTTAGTACAAATACCCCCCCAGCCTAGTTATTCTTGTGCTTATTATTTCCTCCAAACCTATAGTCTAAAATACATTATTTAGTAGTATACAAGTGAGTTAAAAGATTGAGTTTATGTGGGAAAATTGTGCTTGCATCAAAGAAGGGGAGGCCGGCTTTCATCAAGGGGAGTGCTCGGGTTTGGCTTTGTGGGGGCTTGTGTGCGCGCATCGAGGAGGAGGATCGTTCTTTTGCAAGGACATTTGTTTAGGAGGCGTTGCTAGTTGTATTCCTCTCCAATTAAGGTGGGTAAATTTTCTATATTTCTAATTAGGAATGCATGCTAGATTTGAATGGAAAGAATGATGCATGAAAAAGACTAATAAGAGTATACATTTAATTGGAAAAATGACCTAGTAATTGATTGAAATATTGATATGCAATTATATGTGGTTCTATTATTAAAATACAAGTTGTGTGTGAAATGATTATGGCTATGGATTGTGTAAAGAAAACTTCATTATTAACATTAAAAATTATATGCAAGAGTTAGTAGATTGGCAATATTGCTTTATGTGCTTAAATGGACTTTTTGTGATAATGTTGTGATGGATGAATTAAGATATAGATTGTATGTTTGGGAAATGATTAAAAACAGAGGATTGATTGCTAATAAAAAGATTAGTGTTGTTAAATTTGATGAGAAATGTTGAAAAAGAAAATGTCGTAGTGGTAACTTACAATTTAACCAAATTGTATGGTAGAT
Source organism: Hemerocallis citrina (assembly GCA_017893485.1). Classification (NCBI taxonomy): domain Eukaryota; kingdom Viridiplantae; phylum Streptophyta; class Magnoliopsida; order Asparagales; family Asphodelaceae; genus Hemerocallis; species Hemerocallis citrina. The sequence continues at coordinate 304,678,141 of CM030361.1, forward strand.
ATATGTTTAATTATTGAAAAAATTATTTTTATTATACTGGAGTATAATTTATGTTGAGAATAGCCAATCTGAAAATTTACAGCAAATTTTATAAAAGCAAAATGAAATGAGAGCTTGTTGAACATCGAAATGTTTACTAAACAGATAGTATTAATTTAAACAGACTTCGGGTTGAACTATTGACAACCGGAGCGCATAGCTCAAGGGGTTGGGATGCTTCTATTCGCTACAGTAGGTTTCGGGTCTCAGGTTGCTGGTTTGAATCCCCTTGTCACCATATTTTTGTTTCATATTTTTTAAAATAAAAACAACTACAGCCGAGAGCACTTAATGCTCTCAGCCTTCTTTATACCGCCTAGCACCTTTGGCCTAGTGGTTTGTGCCTTCGGTTGGGTTCCCTGTGGTTGCTGGTTCAATCCTTGGTCTCGGATTGTGATTAAGTTGTGGAAAAAAATATTTTTTTAGGATTTTTAATGATTAAAAAAATTATGGAAAAATAATGACTATTATCCTAAAAATATGTGGGATTTATGAAAATTAATTTGGGATGAAATGGAGTATGTTTTGAGAATCTATATAATAAATTACAAAGAAAGCTATCAAGTGGCTCTCATTCAATCTCCCCTAAAATCAATGACCTAGATTGATTCTCACAAAACATATTTTTCTGCCCAAAATTTCAAACCCCAAAATTAAAAATTTCCCCCCAAAACTAAAAAACTCATTACTTTATTACTATCTCTCTTCTCTTTTCACTTTTCCATATTTCTCTCTTTCTCTCTCTCCCTCTCTCTCTCTCCCATTCTTTCTTAACTTAGAAATTTAGATTTTAAGATTTTAGAATTGTATAATTTTTAGAATTTTTATATTTTTTTTATTGCACATGTTATATTGAAAATAGCAAATATCTTTTCAACAGTTAAATTTTGTCATTTTCCACCCTTAAAGTTCTAAGAAGTTGAATTTTACACCCTCATTTATAATTATTTTTCAACATATACTAATAGAAACACGAACTTTTATTTACAACTAATTATTGTCATACTATTCAAACTTGAACTACATAATTGCTGTTTTACTGTTTACAGAACTTTTCGTGTGTTGTATCGTTCCGAAAACGTGCCGTAGGCACGTGTCACGGGCAAATCTAGTAAATGTATAATTTAGAACTATGGATTTACACTTATATGTTATGAAAATTGCACTTTGCAAAAAGACTTGAAATAAAATGTTAGAAAAGAAGTGTAATAAAGATAGAAATTATATGTAGTGATGTGATGTGAATTATTCTCATTGGAGAATAGTGTGAAAATTTGGAAATGTGAATATTCATTTAGTGATGTGATTTAAATGTGAAATTGATATTTGATGAAATATATAATTCCATATATGATCATGGACTCATGAATAAATTTAGAGATCATGCCATTGAAAAAGAAAAGTCTGTTATGATTATGAAAGAAACTTATGAGCTGGAAACGCTCAATTTTGAAAATTGTGAATTGGAATTGAAACAAAAGAGTAGCTAAGTCTCCCCCGGCATTTGGAAAAAAATGAAATGAAAGACCAAGGTTGGTTATGTTTGAATGAATGAATAAATCCGGTTTAGTGGAGAGGCTAACTCTAGAGCTTTGATTTTGTTCATGATTCTAATAAAAACTAAGGATTAGTACATAGTGGAGACGTGATGAAAGTGAGAGAAAAACACGAGTATGAGAACTAGAGTTTGCGGTGCGGGTGTGAATGCATGCTTGATGAGTCAAGACATGGCGTGGGCACTACTCAGTAATGATCAGACTTTAGCCACGCTTGTGGGATGTTTGGTGACTGCAAGAGGATCGTGTGCCATGAAGGAGGCTGAATTGCTACAGAATGCATGCTTGATGAGTCAAGACATGGCGTGGGATTCCCCTCCAGGTTTTCTGTATACGAGCTTGTACTCATAGATCATCTAGGATACTCACCGTAGTTACAGTAGTAGATTAAGACATGACGAGGGAGTGAACCCTACAAAGATGAAGAACGATTAAGAGGCTTGCCCTCGGACCTATGTAGTATGGGATGCATAGAATCCGAACAAGTGTGCATTAGTGTCATGTAATATAAATAACTGCATTAAGGACTAAGTGCACCATCACAACACGCCATCAATAGGGTAGTCCCTTTAGTTTGATATGTGACAAGTTTGTGTTTGTTAAATATGGAAAATGAGTTATACTATTTTCGGCATAGAGAGGATGGCCGTGTATAATGTTTATCGGTTGAATAAACTGACGTACCCACAGTTTTGTATGCAGAGTAACTGACGTGATAAAGATTAAAGAGGAACAGATGCTTAAAGATTATTCAATATTGTTGTACATTTATTTAAGTGTTGTAAATTTACTTCCGCTGTGCAATGTAAAGTGTAAAGTTTCATGTAAACTCTGATGTAAAGTGAAAAGATTTAAATTCCTTGTAAAATTGTACTAAATGAAGTGTAAAGATCCTGTGGAATCTCGAATTCAGTGTATTTTGGAATTCGGGGCGTTACAATCATACTTGATTGCACTCCTGATATAAGTCATCAAGAACAAATGTCTATTGTATTACAATGTGTGGATACTTCTTCAACCCAAGTACAAATCAATGAATATTTTTTAGAATTTTTAAAAGTAGATGATACAACTAGAAAAGGTCTTTTTGATGCTATTATTAATGAAATAAATACTATTGGACTTGATATTAGTAACATGAGAGGATAAGGTTATGATAATGGGTCTAATATGAAAGGAAAACATCAAAGCGTTCAAAAAAGATTTTTAAACATTAATCCTAGATCATTTTATACTCCATATGGTTGTCATAGTTTAAATTTGGTACTTTGTGATATGGCTAATTGTTGTCTTAAAGCTACATTTTTTTTGGAGTGTTGCAACGTATATATACCCTATTTTCTTCTTCAACTAAAAGATGGAAAATTCTACAAGATCATATCCCTAGCCTAACTCTTAAATCATTGTCACAAACACGTTGGAAAAGTCGTGTTGAAAGTGTAAAAGCTTTAAGATTTCAAACCTCACAAATAAGAGATACTTTATTGAAAATAGGCGAAGTTAATGATGAACCTAAAATAAAAAGTGAAGCTAAATGTTTAGCGACTTATTAGATAGAAATTTTTGAGTTTTTGTTAGGCATGACTATTTGGTATGAGATATTGTTTGCGGTAAATTTAGTTAGTAAAAACTTTCAATCGAAGGATATGCGGAAAAATGTTGCTATAGAGCAATTGAAAGGTCTTTTTTTTTTGAAAAATATAGGGAAGATGGATTAGAAATTGCTATAATTTCTGCTAAAGAAATTGCCATTGAAATGGATATAGAACACAAGTTTCATGAAAAACGTGTTATTCCTAGAAAGAAACAATTTGATGAGATTATGGACAATGAAGTTCTAAAATCTTCGGAAGAATCATTTAAACCCGACTACTTCTTGTACATAATAGATCAAGCAATTATTCGTTCCAAATTAGATTTGAACAATTTAAAATATATCAAGATATTTTTGGTTTTCTATTTAGTATTGAGAAATTAAGATCATTAGAAATTGAAATTTTAAAAGAAGATTGTGTTGGCCTTGAACGATCATTAAAATATAACGACAACTCAGATGTTGTTGGTTAGATTTATTTTTAGAACTAAAAATTTTAAGAGAAATTATACAAGTGGAAAATGATACACCAATTGACATACTTAATTATATCAAAAGACTTGATTTTTTTCCAAATGCATATATTGTTTATAGAATAATGTTAACAATTCCCGTAACTGTTGCTTCGGCGGAAAGAAGTTTTTCAAAACTAAAATTAATAAAATTTTATCTAAGATCAATAATGTCTCGACAAAGATTAAATGGATTGGCTTTATTATCAATTGAAAAAGAAATGTTAAGTGAAAATGATTACAATAATATAATAAATGATTTTGCATCTCAAAAAGCTCGAAAGAGAACATTTTAACAAAATATTATTATAAGCTTTTAAAAGGCCTCATTTCGAAATTCGCTTTAGGCCTCAATAAGTGTTGGGCCGGTCCTAGATGGGCAGATCATGGTTGGTGTTGGGTTTTTTGGGGAGAGGAGAGAGAAGCTTTTCAGGTTATTGGGGAGATTTGCAAAGAACCAAAATGTTGAGGTAACTAACCTAATACAAATGCAAATTGTTGCCAAAAACCGTATGTTATTGTTGGAAATTTCCCACATAATATATTATTTTCTTTGCCAAAACGTATAAAACGCTATATTAGCCCTTTCTCAAACACGTATGAACCCAAAATTCATATACCCATCTAGTATATGATATCACATACGGCAATCCAATATCATGCGTTGGCGCAGATCATAAGGTGGTCGGACAGCTGTTCTTCCATCGTATAGAAAACACAGGATTCTAACGTTTGAAACACGACTCATCGATCACCATCCCTACACGTGTCAAAAGTCAATTGTATGGAGTGTACGCATAAACAAGACTATGCGGGAGTTGGTTCATCTTCTCTCTCTCAAAATTTTTCCCCCTTTTCGAGTTTTGCGTCTGTAACTCTCCATTTGTATAAAGCCCCTGGCTCGAATTTTGATGCAATAATTGTCCCAGAATTCGTCCCATTTATCGCCGATTTCAAATTCCGATCGTTCCTTCGACACTATGATGAACCATTCGAGCTAATCTCATCGGATTCTCGGCGATTTGGGCTTCGCTCGTCGAATTGGGTTTCCTCTAAGTAAAGGTTCGATCTTGGCTAACCTATTGAGTTTCCCCAATTAATTGCGTGATTTGTTCATCAATTCAGCGTTAATTTCTTGAAAGTCGGAATCTTTTCGGGGTTTGATTTGCAGGACATGGAAGTGCGGTTGAGGTTGAGGGCGGTGGTTTTGATGTGGCTGGTTTTGGTTTGCAGCGGGAGCGGTAATTTTCTCCTTTTTTTTGTTGTTCTATTTGAATTTCTTATGCATTTTGTTGAATTAGGTTTCGATTTCATATGTTAATTAGTGGGATGATAGATTAGAGCATATGTAGTCGTTGAGACCCAAATATTGTATTTGGCATATAGGAACAGGAAATTTGAGTTTGCGCTGTTGCTGTTGTCGTTGTAACCCAATTTTTTAAAAAAATTAAAAATCACGGGATGTCCCACAAATTTGTTTTTAAAAAAATTTGTGGGATCCCATATTTTTAAAATAAAAATAAAATCGATATTTCCCGTCCGACGTTTATTAAAAAAATATATTTTGGGACGGGGAATCATCCCCCGTCCGACGATATATTAAAAAATATATTTTGGGATGGGAAATCGTTTCCCGTCCGATAGGGGGAAAAATAAATTCAAGCGACGAAAAATGATCTTTCGTCTGATCGAACGGACGAAAAATCATCTTTCGTTGGCTATTTTTTCCAAATTTCTATTTCGGCTGCCAAATTTGGCTTCCTCTAAAACCCAAATTTTGGGTTTAAAGCCAACAACTGCAGCACCAATTTTTTTTGGGTGGAAATTTTGGTAAAATAGCCAACGACTACAGATGCTCTTAGATGCTCTTAGTACAGAAAAGAAGAAATAGGTTATAGCCTTTTTGAGAGATATTGTTTACGAGAAAGATATGGTGGTGTTGGACTGTTGGTACATACACAAAATCATGCACTTGTTGAATGGAAATTAATATTTGTGTTGTAACAAATTGATGCAAAAAATGGAGAACAATATTAGCTTTTTGGGGGTTACAAGAAAGATATGGTGTTATTTGCACATTTACTGTAGACTACACTTTTTTAATGGAAATTAATAGTTGCTTAACGCAATGAGATTAGTGAGGTCGCCTTTGTGTGTTTTTAAAGATTGATTGTCAAATAGTTCCTATCGTATCATCGAGTTGTAGTAATTATTGAAGCACTTGTTAGGACTTCCTCATAGTAATGATCACTCAGCGTCCAACCTTTTATTTCATAAAATTTAGTTGGAGGTATTTTTTGGTTTACTTATGATTTTCTCGCTAGTTAACTTGCATGATAACTTTCACCAGGGAGTATCATGATTGGATGATGAATGTTTGCGTGGATTGTGTGACATTTATCTGGTGGGGTTTTCTTGTTCTGATGGCGTATAAGTTTGATTAAATCTGTTTTTTTTTTTTTTTTTTTTGAGTCTAAATGACTAAATTGTTTTAAGAATTCCAGTGAAGATATGATCTGACGTGCTAGGCTTCTGTTCTAACAGAGATAGAAATTCAAGTAGTGGATAGTGTACTTGATCGTATGTTTCAAGTTCAATGGACGTTTGCTTTGAATTTTTATTGTTTCTGATTAATTCAGTTCTGAATATTACAAGTTAAAAACTTTGGAACTTGGTTTTCAAAATATTGGAACGTATAAGCTGGTTAGAAGATGAAATCTTATCAATATTCTGTAGCTCTGCTGACCCTCATTATTTGGTGATGGTGCAATGTGGTAACCAATGACAGTGGTTACTGTGAGATTTGATATCATATCTTTCAATGATCTTTCTTCTTTGCTTTGCCATCTTTTCCCATTTTGGTTAAAGTTAGATTTGTTTGTCGTATACAAGACTTGGATGATAAGTTTTTGCCTCATTGGCAGTTAACCTTAAAGTGCTCATAGATTTTCGACATGTCATTTCCTTGTCACTTTGAAGGACTTCCATCCGCTAGGTGTATAATAATGAGCGAGGATCAGAGCATCCAAGGTTCCATATTGAATGATTCAAATGGAATTGAAGTATTTGAATGTTGTTGAAAGCGAAAAGTGGGAGCGAAGCGTAGGCTAAACTTTAGTGGCAAAAAACACAAAGCTCAATTTTAATAAGGTGAAAACAAACACATGACAGAGAAAAATTTCTAGAGAAAAAGAAATTATGTGCATAAGTTTAAATAATGAGCAATTTAGAAAGAAGAAAGAGAAAGAATCGAACACCGTAGTATATCCAAAGAAGCAAATTTACGAGACAGTATATATACTCTAAATATAACTCAAATTAGACAAACAAGCAAACTAATGTGGATTACACATCAAAACAAAAATCTCTTATCTGTTACTAGAGACTTTGCTAATTCATCTCCAGTGACATGTACAAAATTAAATATTGCGAAATTTATTGCATTTGTTGTTGTGTTTATTACTGTATTACATCTTGAAGCTATTTGTTTTTGTTCAGAACATTTTTGTGACAGTGGATATATTGGATCAATTTTATTGGGAACTTACAAGCAATAGTTAAGTGAGTCAAGGTGTTGTATGAGCTCTAAAATGAAACCAATGATGCTTTTAAGTTGGTTTTGAATATTGCTTAATACCTAGACAAATTGACTATATTGTGTCAAGATTTTACCTACGTATACTTCCAGTTTGTCCAGTGTTTCTGTTGAATGACAGTTAATACCCAATCTCGATACTGAATTTTGAAAACATGTTTTATTTTACTCTTTTTTACATTGATTTAATAGAAAATGTTTGTCCTTGCAAACAACAAAAAGCTTCTTCACCAATACAAGAAAAATCCCAGGATGTGCTTCACTGTTGTCCATCTTTAATTTGGGATTATGTTTCACATATACTCCCATAACACTTGAAGAGTCTCATATTTTAGGTGTTAAATTCATTTTAATCGGCGGGTGTATTGTATTCATAGTCTTTTTCCTACTTTAGATCCAGGGGTAATCAGGTAATCACGACCCGTTCTTGAACCTCCTGGCCAACTCAAGGATTTGGTCTACTATATTGAACTTTCAGCTGTTCATAATTCAACCAAATTACAAGCTCTATGCACCGTCTTTTGCATTAATTTAATTTGTTTATTTGCACAGGTTGAAAAATAATAAATTATAGCTGAAGCTTTTAATAACCTGTATATGGATATGCCTGAGGAGACATGACTTATTATGTAATTTTGTTATTCCTTTTTATTTGTTGGTGCCTAACTTGCCTAATTAAACTACTCGTATAATTTCTGTGATATTACAGAGCTTAAAATCAAGCATGAAGATAACAGTCATATCTACAACAGTACGCTTGCCATGATACTTGTAGAATATGCTTCTGCTGTGAGTTTTACCTTAAGACAACTTCATCTTCTTTTGCTTATATTTACTACTAATCCCATTTACTGTTAGTAGTACTTACTTGGTTTTCTGATGATCTATATATACTTGCAGGTGTACATGACAGATCTAACTGCCCTCTTTACATGGACATGCACTAGATGTACTGATATGACCACGGTATTTAGAATTGACACTTTTTGTTCAAAATAAATGCTTGTTCTCAGCTCAGATGCCCCAGTGCTAATTATTTGTCTTTGTTTCGTCTTCCTCCTGTGTTCCTCTTCGCTCTTTCCTGTTGTTGCTTGGCGACCCAATGTCGCATTGCAATAGGGTTTTGAGATGATAGAGCTGATTGTTGATGTCCAGAGCTGCTTACAGGTGCAATCCTATTTTATTTTATACGTCACTGTGTCAAACAACAGCTTCTATATATATTTTACCAACTATTAGGTCAAATTATTTTCCATTTTATAGTAAACAAAGGTTAACTTCATGCAGGCATTTGTTGGTGTTGATCATGATCTTAATTCTGTCATTATTGCTTTCCGAGGCACCCAAGAACGCAGGTATGCGAAGTATGGGAGTTTTCAGTTGATATTCACAATTCAATGGATGGCAGCTTTCTGTGTTATAAGAAGTTTGGTGAAAGCTTACAATAAAACTAATCTTATAATTCCTTATCTGGATTTACATTATCATGAATTCTAAGTTGGTCTCTGTTTTATTTATGTATAATTGTATTTATATGAGATGCAATAGAAGACTAGTAATTTTATGGCATAATTCGAAAAAACACCCTCAACTATATGTGTTTTTGATAAACACCCCTCACCTCATTTTTTCCCAAAAAACTTCTCAATTTTTTTCTCTCAAAAAACACCCCTTAAAAAGCATAGAGCTAAGGGAGGGGTTTTCAAACATTAATGGAAGTTCAGGGGTTGTTTTTTATATGACAAGTAAAAGTTCAGGGTGTTTTTTATATCACAAGTAAAAGTTGAGGGGTGTTTTTTATATCATTAATATAGTTTAGGGTGTTTCTTTCAAACAAAAATCTTGTGGACCAAATTAAGGAAAAAATTGAGGGGTGTTTTTAAACAAAATCGGATTTTGGGGGGTGTTTCTTCAGAAATGCTTACAGTACAGTTGAGGGGTGTTTTTTCAATTGTTGTCTAATTTTATTGTTGAAAAATGTGAATTCAATTTGAATACTTGTTACTTGAAAATTCTGGCATGAGGCTTAATTGCAACTTTGATCCGGGGGCTTGAAATCATTGCTTTACTAACTGTATATTTCATGACACATGGATATGTGTATAGAACTTTTGTAGTTGTTAATATGCACGCTATTATCATTTCAAACCCTTCTCTCCTTTTCAGAAGGATAAAATCATTAGTTAATTACACAAAGCTGGTCTGGTGGTTTATGAGGAGTCAATATGTGTCCAACTGTATGGCATTTTTTAGCATCATAAACCATTTCAAATTGTGTGCATGTATAAATTGGTACACAATACAAATGTTCTTACTGTTATGCTGAATCAAATTATATTGTGTATATTAGCTGCAATTAAGTGCTTGAGATAGCTCAACAAAGTCCACTTATTGTGAGTAATATTGCCAATATAATTGGTCTTTTATTTAGTTTTCCATTTATCATTTGTTGTAATGCTTGACATAGCTTTCTTCTATGATTTTGGAAAGCTACACTGAGATATCTTTTTTTACGGAAAGTGATTCTTCCCCATTAGAAAGCTAACATTAAAATGTCTTTCTTTTGGTTTTGATAGGAGTATGAATGAACTTATATTTGTTTTAAGGAGAAGCAGACTTGTTATTTAACTAGAGAAATTATGTGTTCTTTGTGCTTGTTTTTGTGTTTTCTCATTCATGTCAAATGTTCCACATGCAAATTACTTATTATACCGTACATTACTTCTGTAGCATTCAAAATTGGGTGGAAGACCTGTTCTGGAAACAACTTGATCTAAACTACCCTGACATGCCTGATGCAATGGTTGGTTCTATTTCTTTCTTTTCTGTTTTAATTATCTATCAACAGTGATATATATATATTGTAATTTCTCAATATTTACTTTATTTAAAGGTACATCATGGATTTTACTCCGCATACCATAATACCACTCTCCGACCTGGCATTCTTAGTGCTGTTCAAAGGATACAAGAGGTATATGGAGACCTACCTATAATGGTTACAGGGCATTCAATGGGAGGAGCTATGGCTTCATTTTGTGCTCTTGATCTTACTGTATGTGACATCATTTCGTATGTGATTATGCATATATTTGCTATATATTTTAGTGACTTTATGGTCTTACCTAGTATTTTCATATTGTGTCTCCTACAAGAGGATGCAGACATTTTTTTTTCCCTAGCTACATTTCATATTATAGTGTATATTAGATGAATTAACAAGTTTACACCTGCTGGATGGCCCCTCTGCTTGAAAACCACACACGGAAATATGTACTTGTCAATAACTGTCTAACATTGTCTCCAAAAATCCATCAGTGGAGGTTTGCTGGATTTTGTTTAAATCTTTATTTCTATTTGTGTGTGTGTGTGTGTGTGACTTTGAATATAGCGACATTTATTAAAATAAGCATTCGCCTCTCCTATTCCTATTAAGCAGAAAATCTGTTAAGGGAATGGGGAGAGAAATAACATCTCAAGGACCAAATAGTTGGACTCATACAGGACTTAACAATACAATGAGCTGCCTTATCATATTGGTGCCTTTCATGACATACATACACATTATATTGTATTTTGAACATATCCCTTCAACGGCCAAGCAAGTGATAGGAGGGCAAATATACCTACTATAACTGCCCTTGCCCGTGCTTCCTCCAGGCTGTTACCTTCCAATTGAGTTGTACGCACTGTTGAGATTCCACCTTTATTATTTCAAACCAGCCCACTTGCAACCATCTAACTATTACCAATTGCACCATCCACATTAGTTGCACCGTCACCAATTGAGCATCTTGCCTTTGATTTATTTTTTTTTTGTTGATTTTTTCTTTTTGGTTTCTCGGTTACTACAATGCCTGGTAAAGGGGATTTTTATCTTTCATGAAGTGTTTCTCTGGTTCTTTGAACCGGACTTGTGTTCGTCGCCACTGAATCATGCAAAAGTTTGGCCAACTTGAGGGGATCTTGAATAATGATTCTGTGTCTACCATTAGTTTTTTTGAATATCCAGCATAACAAACAAAAAAAAAATCATTCTTAGTTATTAACTGTATCCGTCCTTTGTATGTTTTTTTAAAGGTCAATTGCATGGGCGGACCCAGGTGTATTAGTATGGGGTCAGCTGACCCCACACATTTCTAAAAAAGTTGAGAAATACGTTCGTAAATTCACGTAATATTTAATTTTAGAGGGATCGCGATGCAATTTGACCCCACCCACCCCATATTTTGCTCCTTAAGTAGGGGCCAACGATCTATAAAATTGCAGATTACTGGGTCCCACCTCCTAACCGAATATCAAGTCCTTCTCTTTTGTTGAATGAAGAGAAAAATTTTATTGGATCCCTCATTCAACCATAATATTGTTTGACTATATATGCTTTAAAGCCCTCAGCTTTTAAAATATTTATGAAAAGTCCTGTACATATTAATTAAAAGACTTTTTTTTAGACAAAAAATCTATTTTTTGATTTGTCCTTTACTTTTTTCTTTCTTTCTTTTTCCTCTCTCATTTTAAAGATGTATTGCTTTTAAACATAATATTTCTCTTAAACTGCATTTCTTTTTTGTAACAATGAATTAGTTTTATGGTGGTGCTGGCTTTCAGGCCGGTTGTATCTTACTTTCTTCTTTCGTTAGATTTGATGTTGTTGCTTTGTTTTGTGTCGTCTATCGGATAGGCGTTGTAGCTTCGGCTTATGTATGTAGTTCTGCTTTGTTTCTTTAATGGTGCATTAATGAAACGATGACTGTGTCATCTTTTATCCAAAAAAAAAAACAATGAATTAGTTTTTGTTAAGAGATTTTATATCGTTAAATGCATTCAATTTTTTTAATGAAAATGTAGTCTTTTTTTTTTTTTTTCATATGGACACTATTAAGATGTGCAATCTCTCAAGTCTCAATGAGTGCACTCTATTTTTTTGTTTTTTTTTACTTAGTGTTTGTTTTTTTCCCGATTTTATTCTGACCCCACAGAAAAATTCCTGGGTCTGCCACTGGTCAAATGTGTAATTCCTTCCACAGTGCCCAAAAACATCTAACCATTTAAATTTGTAGTTTTATGAATCTAATTAACTTATAATGAGCTGCTTATTGATAAAGTTATGATAACTGGAATAATGTGGAGTTGTATCACATAAATGGAGTAACATAACTTTGGGCTGTGTGGGCTGTTTTTCGGAGTTCAGATTACCTACTTATCTGATTATCTTTTAGCCTAAAAGTTGAGATAACTAGAGCTATCTCAAACTCCACTCCTTCCTATTTTATTTCTCTACTCCATTTTTTACCATACACTTAAAAGGTAACAGGTGCTTTTTTTGGAGTTCGACATAAAGCATTACCTCCACATAAAAAATTACTTTTAGTTATCCTAACTTGGTTCCCAGATGTGGCCTAGAATGTGGGGTCTATTGAGTGTTTAATTTTCATGTGAACCATTTTTATGAAGAGCTTTTCGGTTTCCGTTATATTTTTGTCATATTTATTTGATAATAGTCTGACCTATCTTGTGTCAAAAAAGAAAAAGAAACAAGGGGAAAAAACCTGACCTAATTGTTTCAATTAACTAAACACTACAGCCCGTAAATCTTAAAATACAATTTGAATTTAAATTTTATAATTGCTTGCTTTGGCTAATCTTTGTAGGTGAATAACGGGGCATCTGATGTGCAACTTATGACATTTGGACAACCACGAGTTGGCAATGCCGTTTTTGCTTCCTACTTCAAGAAACATGTACCAAATGCAGTTAGGGTGACAAATGCACATGACATGGTGCCACATCTACCACCATACTACTATTATTTCCCTCAGAAGACATATCATCACTTCCCCAGGGAGGTAAGTAAAATTGATGCTTTTACTAAATAACTGTATTACACTTTTTATCCCTTGCTATTATTTATATGTTATATGAGGATTCATTTTATAGACATCAGAGTAAGAATCATGTTGTTTCCTGTTGTCCTTAAATCTGATGCAACTCCTCACGCGTACTTGGGCTTGGGATCAGCAGTGAAAGTTACTGAGAAACGTATTATGAAATGAGTGAAGCTGGCAGGAGAATGTTCAGATGAATGAGTTGCAATACCCTAAAAGATTCAGTATTAAAAGAGTATATTTCTGAGAATTTTTAGATACATTAAAAGAGGACTGTGGAGAATATTTTAGATGGTTTGGACTAGAGATTTATCTTCTCAGGTTGGATTTCAAGGACTTGTAAAGTCATAGTTTACCTGGCTTCAAATGTTATGTAGTTCTCACCTATACTTGTCGGCAGGTTTGGGATGTTGTCATCTCGAGCACTTCCCAACCTCATCAAAATTTTAGGTTTTCGTTTGACCTTATTATATAGGAAGCCTCATGTTATTTTAATTTTTCTTTATCTAAACTCCACAGAATATATTCAAGCTACTTAAGACTAAATAACTTGCATGAAATTATTTATCACGTGGAATATGAAACCACATAAATTCAAACTGTAGATGAAAAAGTTGAAACCATGCAAACTTTATTCTATACGAGTGGAGAAATTATAGATGTTCATGTCTGCAAAGGTTTATCACCTTTGTTACTGTGTGTTGGGTTACATGATCCCCAATTTAAATTACATTTTTTTTTTATCTTCATACCTGAACCAAATTTGGTTCGAGAGCAGCCTGCCCAACCCATAAATTCATGGGTGGGTGGAGTTGGGTCTCTAGTTTCTGGTTGGACTTGAACCTGTACTTTGAACATGTACTGTGGAGATTGATGAGTGTGGTCTATTAAGAGGAGCGATAAATTTGTAGTTGATTGGAGCAATCAGGACTGGTACTGTAGAATATTAAAAATGGACACACATTCATAATTTGTGAAGGAACGTATAGTTCTCGACCTAATGAAAAGAGAGGAAAGATGCTTATGCTACAGTAGCGTAAAGATTAGAAATAGTACATTTTATTGTTGTCAACAATTATCTGGAGTCACTCTGCATGAGCCTTCTCATGCAATAGTGGGTCGGTCCCTTATTCATGTATTTTAAATTTTGTAAATATGTTTCCGCATCTATTAGAACTCTGCTCAGATGCTGTTTTTCTTCTAACACGTTCTGTATTTTTTAATTTGTACGACTTTCATGAATTGACTTCCTTCTTGTCCTAGGGCTAGCCGAACTTGACTGCCTTTTTTTAATCATACTTCCATTTATTGTCGAGGCTTAATTTGAAAGAAAATAAAAAAAAGGGAAACCCCTCATCACTAAGTCATGTACTCGGTTTTATTTTTATAATTCTGTAATTGTTGTGCATTAAAAAAAAATTGTAAACTACTTTTTTCAGGTGTGGATCCATAATACTGGAGTGGGAAGTCTTGTATACATGATTGAGGAAATCTGCGACGACTCTGGTGAAGACCCATCTTGTAGCAGGTATCCATCTCTATTTCCACTAAAGCCCCCCTTTCCTCTCTTCTTACCGCAACACACAAACTACTGATGTAATTCCCCCCATCGAAACAGGTCTGTAAGTGGGAACAGCATCTTGGATCATCTCACTTATTACGGGGTCGAGCTATGCTCTGATTCGTGGTCTTCTTGTAGTATAGTCATGCATGGCAATAGTAGACTCATGGACAACATATTAATGAAATACCATGTGGACTCTGATGGTAACATTGGAATGTCAAGGGACCCCAGCATGTCTTCCTTTCTGAAACTAGTTTCACAGCCAAATGAGCCAAATGATGCTGGTAGCATGTTCATGTCCATCTGATGGTTACCTGGGGGTTAATGAAACTACTGTACATATTGTTGCAAGAAATGTAAATATCCACTGCTACTTAAAGATGTATATATCTGTGACATTGTAGACTGATCTATTGTTTGAACCTCAAATGGTAAGTATCTTAATATCAGTAAATAATTCATTCTTAAAATATCTGGTAGATTAGGTATATCAATGTTATGAATACTTTTGTTATTCAAATGATTTTTGATTCAAATGGATTGAATAATATAGGTGACAATGTGCCTGACAAACCTGTAACAGTATTATGACATGTAAAAGCTTACATAAGTGTTCTGGAAAGGGTTGCCATTTGCCAGTTCTAATCTACGCTGTGTGCGATTTGGAAATTTGTAAATTCTTCTGCTTTGCAGAGATTATTATTATTATTAGGCCAAATTTGAAAGAAAAAAAACCTCACTGAACTTTGAACTTTTTTATGTGCAAAAAACAATACTCAGGTATAGCTGCAAACAACCGTCGGCTCCGACGGTGTGAGCTTTCTGTTAAAGTTGAGTAGTGAGGTATTTTTGACAATAATGCTAAAGATGCTTGATGTTTTTTGAACCAACTTGCAAAGGTAAATGAAGTTATCTAATATAAGGAGGAAAGTTAGATGTGGTTTTTTGAAAAAGGTAAAATCAGAAGCAATTTTTTCTGGTCCGGATCTCCCTCCTTTAAGCCTGATTCCCACCTTTGCCAGTGGAATATGATTTGCACTTCCAAAACCGAAGGAGGGCTTGGTGTTCTGAATCTCAGAGATCACAACATTGCCCTTCTTGGTAAATGATTGTGGAACCTCCATACTCGTGACAACTTACCTTGGATCCAATGCATCAAAAATTATCGCCATAGCAACAATAGTTGGTGGGACTTCTCATCAGCGGTCAATCGTCAAGCATCACCTTTTTGGAAAGGTGTCTGGAAGGCTTCAGCTGCTTTTCACTGCAGCATCATTCGCACCTGTGCAAACGGGTCTAGAGCGAAATTTTGGACTGATCTTTGGATCGGTAACATCAAACTCTCTTCTCGATTCCCCTCTTTATTCCATCTAGCCTCTAACCCCTCCGCAACGGTGGCAGAATCTTTCACTCTCATTGACGGTTTGCGCCATTGGCTCATTCCCTTCGTTATCAATTTACCTCCCCATCTCTTGGAGATTTTCAATGACCTCATCTCCCTCATCAATAATTTCGAATGGAGTGCTAGAGAGGGCATCGCTTGGCGATGGAATGAGTCTGGTTTCTTTACAGTCAAATCGTTCTACAATTTCCTTAACTCCAGGGGTTCTCGTTCCCCGGTTTCAAACCGCATTTGGAATTCTGCCGCTCCACTTAAAGTGAAGGTTAATTCTTGGCTGGCGTGCCAAGGTAAACTTCTCACGGTTGACGTCCTCAATAGAAGGAATTTGGCCTGGGGTCAATTTTGCTCCCTTTGTTCTACTCACTCAGAAGATCCTAATCATCTTTTTGTTCAATGCCCCGTCATTCTTCCCTTATGGAGAACTTGGGCTCTAGCGTGGTCTACGGGGTCAATCCCTTCCACTTTAGCCGATGTATGGACTCTGATACCATCGGAGGCTATTTTCAATAGTGCTTGGAATTTATCTATCCATATTATTATTTGGATTATTTGGAAGGAAAGGAACCAGCGTTTGTTTGAGCATCGTGGCTCCTCACTTATGTCTATTATTGAAGGGTTTTTGTTTTTATTCAATCTCTGGAGTACAAGCCCTTCTTACAAGGGCAGAGCTCCCTTGGATAGTCGTAAATTGAGCGAGGCTATTCGCTGCCTCAGTACACTACAAGCGTTAATTCCTTAATTCCTTTTCTGATTTCTGATTAGTGCTTACTCTCTTTTGCTGTATGAGTTATGTTCTCATCTTTGATTCATTTGCAGGCTTGACGCTCCCATTTGGCGTTATGGACTTCGATGCTCTTTGCTGCTTTTAGCACCCCTTCCTTTTCTTTATGATCCAAGGTTTTTGTCTAGTTGTTTGTTCATCTTTCTCCTCCTTTCTCGTTTAATGCTGCAGGTTTTGTTCTTTTTTGTCCTCCCTGGCCTATGTGCTTAAGGAGACGGTGGATGACCCCTGGATGCATTGCTGTTTGTTGTGGGTATCCTACTTTTATCAGTGTTTGCACCATTAGGTGGTTAGTTTGGTGCCAGGTTTTACGGCCTTCTATGTGGATTGTATTTACTGTCTATCTATGCTAAGTAGAGTAATTTTTTCTCTGCTTTTTTTGTTCTGCTGACCTGCGCTGTTTTGAGCTGATGGTCTTGAGTTTTATTCAGTTGATGGTGCCTTCCCTCCGATTATTTGTTCTTTTTACCTGAGTTGGTTCCTTTTCTCTGGTTGTGGTGTTGTGGTTGTGTTTTTTGCGTGAAGTTTGTTCGGATTGTTCTCTGGATCCGGCATCGATGGCCGATGACCCAGGTTTTTGAGTGCGCCTCAACTCTTCTCCTCCACTGCGCAGCGGTGCTATATTGGCGAGCTGATGTCCATCGATCCTTTCCTGTTACTGAAGCCACCTTTGCTACTAGTCAGATGGCGCCATCCTGCTAGATTGCTCCTCCGGTTTTGAGCAGCGTCTGCCTAGCTTGAGTGCCTCCTCTCCGCAGCCAGCCTTTCTTGCTTTTAGTCTCTTCTTATTGTTTCACCTTGTGATTGTTACCGTTTGTAATTAAGAGTTTATTTTCGTGTTTTACCTCTTGTAAAACTTGATCCTGTACTTTATTTTGATATTAATATATGCTTTTTGATGAGGCTGGAGTCGTATGACTCTATCCGTTTCCATCAACAAAAAAAAAATATCTGGTAGATTAGGTATATCAATGTTATGAATACTTTTGTTATTCAAATGATTTTTGATTCAAATGGATTGAATAATATAGGTGACAATGTGCCTGACAAACCTGTAACAGTATTATGACATGTAAAAGCTTACATAAGTGTTCTGGAAAGGGTTGCCATTTGCCAATTCTAATCTACGCTGTATGCGATTTGGAAATTTGTAAATTCTTCTGCTTTGCAGAGATTATTATTATTATTAGGCCAAACCTGAAAGAAAAAAAAACCTCACTGAACTTTGAACTTTTTTATGTGCAAAAAACAATACTCAAGTATAGCTGCAAACAACCGTCGGCTCCGACAGTGTGAGCTTTCTGTTAAAGTTGAGTAGTGAGGTATTTTTGACAATAATGCTAAAGATGTTTGATGTTTTTTGAACCAACTTGCAAAGATAAATGAAGTTATCTAATACAAGGAGGAAAGTTAGATGTGGTTTTTTGAAAATATACTTTAGGGGCGTTTTTTCAAACCATATTTGAGTGTGATTTTCTGCATAAAAGAAAGTTCAGTGAGATTTTCTGCATAAAGCAGATAGTTCAAGATTTTTTTCCCTACAAATTTAGCCTTATGCTTCATCTATTACCTTTCTCTTTACTACCTTAGGTGTCACACTATTATTGGATGTTTGTTCCATCTGCTCTATAATAACCTCCACTAATAGTGTACCACCTAAGGTAGTAAAAAGAAAAGTAGTAGATTTGGTAGTAGGTGTAGCATTACCCTATTATTATTTTGCTACACTAGTTGGGTGTGCGCCAGTTGCTGTGTGAAATACACTTGCGGGGTAATCAAGTAGGGGCACCTATTTCAAAGCACATCCAATGGTGTAGACGCCAACTGGTGTATACACCATAGTGCTACAAAAAAAAAAAAAAAATCCCTAAAGATGTATAAAATACAATGAATAATTATTTGTATTATAATGGTCTTCGCATTTTTTGTTAAGTAATCTATCAGAGAGTGGTAATATATTCAGCATTATTCTTCAATACCTGCATAAATCCAAAGTTAATCTCTAATCTCTAATCTCTAGTCTCTAATATTATAATGGAAGAGTTGGGATTGTCATTTGTAGATAATCTATAATTTGTAGACAATCAACCATCTAATCCCAACCATCTATTTTTAAGTGAGAGTTATATTAATTATTTATTTAATTATCATAAAACTCTCAAAGTTCAAATTTATTTCAGACATAAATATTTACAAAAGTGCTCCTCATATAAAATTAAAAGTTTGTGCCATTAAGGATAATTTGTAAAGAATATGTATGAGTAAAAGGGAGGTATCAGGTTCGAGGCCAGATTACCTCGTATTATTTTACTCTTGTTTTTTTTTTTTTTTTTTGGTTGATTAGAACGTGCATCACACGTGCAGATTACTAGTTTTATTAATAAGAATCAACTTTGAAGGACACATTCTTCAACCTAAAACGTATTTGCTAAAATTTGAAGTATGGCGATTAGGGGGTGTTCGTGGAATCACAGGCCATGTTGGGTATGTTTTGGTACATAAGTGAACCCTAACCCATTTTATGTCGACGAGTTTTCATTGCACGATAAACCCATTTTAATAGAAGGGTGCATGAACTGTAACCTGAACCCTACGGGTTCAGGCGGCCTTTGGGTTCGAGCAGGGTTTATTTGGGAGGGAGGGTTTTGCTAATTTAATTTATCAGGTTTGACTTACCATTAAAAATTATTTGTAAACTATTATAATCACAATATAGTCATAATTGTATAAACAGTTGTATATTTATGATCAAGATATGGTAAGGCCTCTACCTATAGAACACACTCAAATTTATATATGAATCATTGATATTGATGGGGGTGAAAACTGTGGCTAATCAAGATCGCACGATTCTTGCATGAATCTCAGAATCTATGAGCAAGGTGGTCGTTTCACAGTCTCTACAGGCCCACAATCTGAACATGGGCCAGTCATTGGCCCATCACACCAGCTTTAACCCACTAGTTGGGACTACCACCAGCCAAATCATGAGTAATTATTAACTAACCAATTAAGGATGGTAATTAAATCCCAGAGATTAAGGGATTTGATTAATGGATTAAATCCCTTAATTAAAGGGATCCTCAAAATCAATTAAGAAAATCATCGTTTAACTGCTTTTGCTCAAGCCTATAAATAATACTCCTCATCTTCTTTTACCAGGTAATCAATCTTTTGCTCACTAAGTACAGTTTAAAATTTATGGTTACTGACTTGATCGTCGGAGGGTCTGTTGGCGGGGCCATCCCCGCTGTTTCAAACTACCCTTGGAGGTTTTCGGCAGGGCATACAATTTAAAAATTTATGGTTACCGACTTTATCGTCGGAGGGTCTCTCGTCGGGACCATCCCTGCTGTTTCAAACTACCCTTGGAGGTTTTCGGCACAGCACAGCCTACATATCCACCTTAACATCTACAATACTAGACTCTCATTTGTGCCTCATCAACAACTGATATTTGATCTTTCCACTTTAATCCAAAAACTCATCATCTATTGCTCCCACATCAGAAAAAGCAGGATCAAATATGAAGGATTGCAAATGAATGTAGTATATTCCCCAACAATATGAGGAGGTACATATTTATGTGATATATTTGTTATTACTAAACAAATGTAAAGAGTTACTAGTAGGTAGTAACATAAATACACACGCTTTCTTCAAAAAAGAAACACATATATACACATATATGGGTAGGCTCGGGATGGTTTGTACAATTCTTAAGCCCACCCAAAAATATTTTGGAGAAAATCTAAAACCTACCCATCCAGTTCGGGCAGGTTTTTGGATTGCTAGAATCCTAGGGTCTGTTTGGTTCAAAGGAGGGGAGGGGAGGGGAGGGATTTTAATGGAGGGGAGGGAAGGGGAAGGAAAGGGAGGGGAGAGATTTAATGAAAACTCTGTTTGGTTCAAAGGAGGGAAGGGGAGGGAAAATAATATTTTTCTTGTTTGGTTCACAAGGGGAGGGAATGGATTTTATAATAAATTACTTTTATACCCTTTTGCATATAATAAGAAATTCATGCAACCACTTCATACAATAAGAATTGGAACAACAACGAATTAGAGAAATTTTTTTCTTCTTTTTCTAGTTCATTATTCAATCTTTAGGAGGGTATCATTTCAGTACATACAGCAAGAAGCAAGAATTGCTCATAATTTCAAGCTAAAAATGGCAGAATTCAAGCCAAAAGTGTATCAAATGATCAAAAGAGAATAAATGAGCCCAAAGAAAAGCAAGATTTATTATTCAAAGAAAATTTTGATACAATGGTCAAGAAAAGGAAAATAAAATACAATAAAATTCAAAACAGAAAAATAGGGGTTATACTTTTGATATATTTTGATCATAGTAGAATGCTTGCAGCTGAACAATTTTCTTAAATGGATTTTTCTTTTTTTGATATTTTATACTAAACTTTTTAGTTTAAAATTTGTTTCGAAGATATATATTGACCTTAATTTCTTTCTACCCAGCCATACTGTTTCAAAATTACTGATTGTTATTTTTACGTAGTTGCCAAAACCTTTTAGCTTATCAAAATTACTGATTGTTAAATCAAATAACTGAACCCTTTGTAGATGGAAAGCCTTCAATTTTGGAAACATAACTGAATAGTGTCTTCAATCCCTGGAAACAGCCTACAGTTTTGTTGATTTTCAGCTCTTGCATTCATACCAATGCTACTTATGCATATTTTAGGGATAAAGAGAGAGCGGGAGAGAAACAGTCGGTTACTAGTAGGGAGAAAGAGAGAGATTTTTTATTATATTAGGATTTAGATTTTAAAGGGCAATTTAGTCTAGCCACTTTAAAAAATTAGCCCTATTTTCTCTTCCCTCCAAATTCCCCCACTTTTGGAGGGGAGCCAAAATTGGCTCAGGAGGGGTGTTGCACCCCCCCATTTCCCTCCCCTCCCCTCCTAAAAATTGAACCAAACAAGAAAAGTATTAAAAAACCCCTTCCCTCCCCTCCCCTTCCCTCTATTCCCCTCCAACCAAACAGTGCCCTAAAGAATCGGGTTGGTATAGAGCAGATTAAGCTTCAAATCACCCGATGAGTAGCCCTAATGGAGATAACGATAAGCCAGGGCTACTATTTGGAGTCTATGGCTACTATTTGGAGTCTGTGGCTACAAAGAAATGGCCTTATTTTTTGCAAATGTCATTATAGATTTTCTGTCGCCATGCAAAAATTATTTAATCTTATCCACGAATGGGCAGGTGCAAAGGAGGGAGCGAAGAGAAGCAGGAACAACGAGGGAACTTAGCCTCAGAGCCGCACTAGAGGGACAGGCGGTCAGTGGAAGCCGACGTAGGGGTATACTCAAGATGGGAGTCAGCTTCAGGGCTTGTTGCAGCCGCTCAGTCTTAGTGCAATACATGGGGCTTCGTTGTGTATTAGTATGTTGTTGTTGCTATTTTGCATCGGGTAAGTCCGAGTACTTTGGAGTGTACTCCACGTCTGTTGCTTGTATTTTTAATTTCTGCTGTACTACTGTGTTTCGTTATTTCTTATTAATGAAACGGTGACGTCAGTCATCTCTTATCAAAAAAAAAACACAATAAGTCAGGGCCAAAAATTTTCATAGTTGGGTTTAAAAGATTGATTACGAAAATTTTGGGGAAGCAATATGCATTATTTGTATAAATTTGGTATGGTCGTTATTGAAGATATTCTTGGCCATTACAATAACTAGTAATCTGCACGTACGATGCATGTTCTAATTATTATTTTTATATATAGTAAATGATAGGACGTAATCTGACATCGAAGCAGAGACCTCTCTTTACTCATCACATACTTTTTACAAATTACCCCTAACGATACAAACTCTTATTTTATATGAGTGGTACTTTTGAAAATAATTATGTCATAAATAAATTTGAACTTTGAGGATATTATGGTAACTAATAACAATTAAGTAAATGAATAGTTAATATAACTCTCACTTAAAAATGACAAAATGACAAAATGACAAATAACACAAAGCCCTTCTCCCATTAACACTAATCTCTAATCTCTAATATTATAATGGGGGAAAGTCTTAGTGCCATTTGTAAATTTACTAATGCGTACAATATATGTGCATAACTATTATAAAGAATGACTTAAGTTCAAAACCAGATTGTCTGAATTTTCATTTTTAAAAAACAATATTTATTAAGACGTGCGATGCACGTGTAAATTTAATATTAGAGATTAGAGATGATAGTACCACTGAAGGCGTAGAATTACTCTTCCCATACAAAACCCTCCTTTTCCCCCCAAGCAAATCAAATCGAATCCAGGTCGAAACCCTAAATCTCCAAATCGATGCCATTCTCAATCGAAACCCTAAATCCCCAAATCATCCCTCTCTCAATCCCTAGATCTCTCAAACACTAGCTTTCTGCCGCCGCCGCCTCTTCAACGCTGCCATTGCCGCTGTCGGCAACGCTGTAGGACACCCTTGGGCAAACCCTAATTTCGAGCTTACAGAGGCTCAGCACGATGAACACCCAAATCATTGGTGAGTTTTTTCCTCTCTCTCTCTCTGTCATGTTTGTGCTGTGTTTTTGGGGGGAGTTTATACAAATTTCATGAATTTGGGGTGGATTTTGGGAAGATCCATTGCAGGGAGATTTTCCGGAAGTGATCGAGGAGTATTTGCAGCATGGGATCATGAAGTGCATAGCTTTCAATAGGAGAGGAACTCTTCTTGCTGGTACGCACTCCTCATTGATGAAATTCTCGTCCTTTAGAAGATTTTTTTTTTGTGTGTGGTCATTTTGCTCTTTGTTATTGGACCCCTTAATTTGCCCAATAGTGCAGTAGAAAAGGAAAACAATGGAGATAAACAGAAACCGCTCAATACCTTTTAAGAGATAACTGTGATTAAATGGAAAAAGAAAGGGATTAAACCAAAACACCACCCTAGCCTTTTTTTCGTTTCCGACATTTGCTACCTCGTTAGCCAATAACCCATTCAGTTATTGATTTCAAACTAATTCGGTGTTCTACCTTTTTTGACTTAATGTTCCCTTGTTCACTCTTAATGGCTCTGTAGTTGGTTGACATCCAATGTTTGGACCCGGTAATTATGCTCCCTCTCACGTGGGCTCATTTGGTTGGCTAGGCTTGCTGATGAACCCATCTTAGAGCTGTTGGGAGTGTAACATGTAAAGGTGTAACACAAAATTATAGCATAAGTATTCCCATAACACAAATTGTAGATTACCCAATTAATCCAATATTAGTAATTAGAGAATTAGTGGCTATAAATGAATCTAATTGTGGGACATAATAGCAAATCATATTGTGTACTGGTAGCAAACCCTAAAAAAATGCATTGCTTAAGATAGTCTTGTAGGTTTGAGTATTTAATGCTAAGGAATATTTCAGGAAATTTGAAGGTGTTATAATGTTTATCGATAAACATGCTTTGTTCTTCTTATAGTATATATGTTCTTTTGGTATTAAGTATGACCATGCTATCAAGTATCAATCTCAACTAGGCCTGCAAATGGACCGGGGGTTGACATGCTTTTTTCTTTTTTCGATTGTATTTGCCCGTGCCTGAACCTCTCAATTTACTACTATTCGACCTAACCTTACTGAACATGTTAGCAGTTTGCCAAACCTATACCCTACCCTTCGAAATCGGATGGGTTTCCAATTAGGTTTAAGCTTCTCCAGGTGGAGATGTGTTTGGGGAAGCATGTTTTTTTAATCTTCGAACTCGATTCCAACAGGGGTATCTTTTAAGATGCAAGAGTTATGCAAAACCACTTCACAAATAGAAAATGAGCTGATTCCTCAAAGATTGATTTATTCAACACATGGTATTGTTTCTCTTTGTGAAGTTTGATATATATATTGGAAAGGAATGCTTAAATAGGCATCAACATAAGCATAGGAACTAGAGAAAAAGAACAATGTATTGCTTTTCATAAATCCAAATAGAGTTAGGAACACAGGGCAGTCTATGTTGCATCCATCTATTTAGGTACGGTACTAGTACGGGATACGGGAACAACATGATAGCTGGACAAGGATACGCGATTTATGTGAAAAGTAGGATTGGGGGTGCATTTTTGGGTACATAGAATATGAAATATATAATTTAATTAGATAAATATTATCTTTGTAAAAAAATTCAAATATATTGTTATAACTTCAAAAGAATATCAAATTACCTCATTCTGACAATTCAACGCTTTAACATAATAGTTAGTGACTCAATACGATTATATAAAGATCAAACACATCATATAATTGATCATTCATATGACAAGTCCAAGCCCTAACACAAAATGAAGCATCTCGAAGTCATTCTAACTGTTAGAATACAAGTGCAATTTTCCTCGACCCTTCTATAACTTCGAAGTTTCAGCATAGTGGCAGAGACTTTCACATGATACCAGCAATCCAGGTTCGAATCCCACCGACTACGCAATTTAAATGCGGATTTTAAAAAATACCGCTGCGTGTAGTCCCAGGTCTCGGTTCACGATTTGTTGGGCATTTATCTCGTTTCTTTGGCCCATAAAAAAATAGGCTATCGATCTGAGAGAGCGTGTTAGAATACAAGTACAATTTTTCCTCAACCCTTTTACAACTTCGAAGTTTTAGCATAGGGATAGGGACTTTCACACTAACTACATATTTCAAGTCATATAAGAAGAATCTAAAGTAAGCTTTTATGTCAAATATAACCAAAATATGAGGAGGCCCAGAATAGGGTAACCCTTGCTTCATAGGCAGCCATGTCACAATGATGTGTAGCATGTGCTTATTAGAAATTGCTTTTCATGTTGCGAGTAACTCTCATGTTGCACATTGCACTTGTTGTGTATTAATTAGGAAGAAGACCTTATTAGAACTCATGCAATCATTAAAGTTCCTATTTCATTTGATGCCAACCATTAACATGTAAATAAAAAATTCTATTAATAATGGCAAACCTGTTTAGTCAAAGGCAGCACCCTGAGGCTTGAGGCAATGCAGGTTTAGGGGACTCCATCTTGCGAAGAGGGCTGATGTGACACAATTTGTTGAGGTGCCACCAATGCCATACCTTTGTGCTCCTTGATCAAGGCGTTAGGCGGCCGTCTTAGATAAAAGCAATGATCGTATATGGATTTTGGGTTTTTTAACTCTAAAGAAAACCAATATTCACTTGAATATACAAGTTGGGGGTCGGGTATTTAGGTCAAATAATCTAAAAGCCTGACATTTTCGGAACTTAGCAATTAGAATAGCATCATTCTTCTTCTCCTTTATTGCATTCTTCCTTAGGGGAACTACTGCTTTTTTTTAATTTTGCTATTGGCTTCTTTATAAGGGTATTGTGTTTATAGAATTGCTTTGCTAATGTATTGTAGGTTTTAGAGTGTAGTATCTATGGAATTTGTAATATTACTGATTGAATTACGCGCTTTTCAACTTACTTTCGTTTTCAGTATATAAAGAATTCAGTGATATATTTTGTTGTTTTTTAGGGGTGGTTCAGATGGTTGAGAATCAAATCCAACATATGAAGTACATTGTTGGTAATACAAATCCTATTTAACATCTTCAAATGTTTTGCTTTGTTTGTGAGTAGAAGTGATGTATCACACAATTTGTCTGATCAGGGGCCCATAAAGTTTTTTTTTTGTGTGTGTGTGTGGGGGGGGGGAGGGGGGGGGGGTTAACTGCGGTGTGGTACCAAGTCAGTTGAATGCTTTGGAGTTGTGTAGAATCAAAAGAAAGAAGCAATGTAACTGAAAAAAAAGTAAGGAGGGAATAAAGTAACAAAAAACCTCTTGAACATTGTCACTCATGTATTTTCCTCCCTCATCCGAGTGAAAACGAAACAGCTTAAAAGCCTATAATGCTCTAACTTTGGTGTCAGTGGGAAAATGAATTTCAGCCCATTTTACGACCAGACAAAGCTGGCTAGTACTCCCCATAGGTTTTTCTTTCCCTATAGTAAACTTGATGCAAAACAAACCACCACTTAGTGTATATAATGCTATTTAAATATTTTAAATCTTATACTGCGCCTCAGGTAAGTGAGGCGTGCACCTTTATTTGCGGCTTGTACCGAACTTGTATATTAAAATAGCCTTGGGCCTTTGACTACACTGTAGCAATCACAAAATGGCTAATAAGCAGTAACAGACAAAACGGATCATCTAGTAGTTTTCGTGTAAGAGAAAACTTATATCAAAAGCAAGCCCAAAGTATAGGCACAATATAATAGTTATAGGTACAGAGCTGTGTGTAAACACCATATGGCATTCAAACCAGGTGCAACACACAATAAGAATATAGCTATAATTTACTAGTTAACTACTACTTAATTTAACTACAACATATATACACATGTCTATGTTGATACACACATACACACATACTATATATACACATGCATATGTTGATAGTCATTCATACCTCGTCTATGGATATTTACATACACACGCGTACATACGTTTGCATGTGTGCTGTACACACCAAAACCCCTTCGTTAAACCTTAAATATTTGACTACTATATATGCTTAAGGGGATTTCTTGTCTGACTCTACCCTTGTAATCAATCTGGATTAACATTTTAGGAGTTATGTTTTCTTTACGGCTTATGCTTCCTCTCTTAAGACTCCTATCAGGTTTGCCTCACTCATGCAAATACATATATTTAGCAATCATGTGAATTATGTTTAATTGTTTTAATGTTACTTGTACGTCAAGTACATCTTGAAATCATGTTTATCTATTGAAAGAATGAAGCCCATCCATACAGTTCCCCTGTTACATTCATTTCACAGGCATTCTTTTAGATAGTTTTTTCCTTCCTAATATTTCAATTATAGTGTTCCAGTTTCTATCATAAGTTGTTGAGATCTACACTTGCTTAACCATGATATGACTTCTAGATAAATTATTAACTTTCTAAATTTTGTTCAGCTGGTTGTTCTGATGGGAGCTGTGTCATTTGGGATTTCGAGACTAGGGGCGTAGCTAAAAGTTTGTGGGATCAGGCCTTTAAATCACCTATAACAAGTGTTACGTGGTCCAAGTATGGCCATCGTTTGCTTGCTTCAGCGACGGACAAGTCGTTGACACTTTGGGATGTTAAAAAGGGGGAGAAAATTGTCCGAATTACCCTTCAATATACTACTTTCCATGCCCGTCTCCATCCTGGCTCTTGCACTCCGTCTGTTTGTTTAGCTTGCCCTCTCTCATCTGCCCCGGTTCTTGTCGATCTGAACACTGGAACCTCTACCAAACTACCTGATACTGTTTCTGATGTTGGAAATGGTGCAGGCTCTCATTCTCGCAACAATGGACCTACAAATTTTGTTCCTATTGCAGCCGAATTCAACAAATATGGTGATCTTATTTACGTGGGAAACTCCAAGGGTGAGATACTCATAGTGGATTATAACACCAATCAGGTTCAAGCCCTGGTTCCTATTTCAGGAGCTTCTCTCATTAAAAATATCGTCTTTAGTAGAAATGGGCAGTATCTTTTAACAAATTCGGACGACCGGGTTATTAGAGTCTATGAAAACTTGCTGCCTGAAAAAGGTGCAGCAGAGGAACTCAAGGAAATGGTGAGAGATAGCAATGACTTTCAAGGAACTGAAAAGTTGAAAGCAGTTGGTTCTAAATGTATGGTACTCTTTCGGGAGTTCCAGGATGTTGTCACAAAGATACAGTGGAAAGCACCTTGTTTCAGTGGTGATGGTGAGTGGATTGTTAGTGCTTCAGCTAATAAAGGAGAGCATAAGTTGTACATATGGGATCGATCCGGGTATTTGGTAAAAATCCTTGAAGGGCCTAAGGAAGCTCTAATTGACCTTTCATGGCATCCTCTTCGGCCTTTAGTGGTCTCTGTTTCTGGAACCGGTTTCGTTTATATCTGGGCGAAAGATTATACAGAGAATTGGAGTGCATTTGCCCCTGACTTCAAGGAGCTCGAGGAGAATGAAGAATATATTGAGAGAGAAGATGAGTTTGATTTGGTGCCTGAAAATGAAAAGGTAAGAGAGAATTACTCTGGCAAAAGATTTTGGAATATGTGCCTGTGTTTTTTTTTTTTTTTGGTTTTTGAAATCTCAAAATTCTTCTCACTTTGTTCTTTTTAGCATATCTATGCTTATAATTTATCTATTTACTAGATTTGCCTGTGGGCACGTGCCTACGGCACGTCTTCGGAACGATACAGCATATGAAAAGCCTTGTAAACAGTAAAACAACAATTATGTAGCTCAAGTTTGAATAGTATGACAATAATTAGTTGTAATTAAAAGTCCATGTTTCCATTAGTATATGTTGAAAAATAATTATAAATGAAGGTGTAAAATCCAACTTCTTAGAACTTTGAGTGTGGAAAATGATGAAATTTAACTATTGAAGAGATATATGCTATTTTCAATGTAACATGAACAATAAAAAAACATAAAAAATCTGAAAATTTACAAGTCTGAAATATGAAAATCTAAATTTCTGAGTAAATAGAGAGAGAGAAATAATTAAATAAATGAGTTGTTTTTTTTGGGGGGGGGGATTAGAATTTGAGTTTGGAGGGAAAAATGTGTTTTGTGAGGTTAGATTTGAGCCTTAGATTTTGAGGGGATTAAAGGAGAGCCACTTTATAGCTTTCTTTGTGTTTTATTATATAGATATCTTTGTATATGTGTCTATATATCCTTGTGCTTTTTATTTTTTTGGCAGATATAGCCTTATTTTATCTGACATTTAATACAAATCTAGCATATATGAAGTTGCAATGAATTAAATCATGGTTACCTTTTTGCAATATTTAGAGAACACTATTATCAATTTATCCATATTTGATGTGACAAGACATTTAATATCTCATTATTTGAGAGCATTAGTTGAATAATTAAAAGGGAAAGTTTATTCTATAAACAAATTTTTTTATAGGGAATACTGTTTTTTAGGCCCAAAGATGGAACTATCCTTATTTTTGAATCCAACCCAATGAGTTCCATAAATACTAAAAAACCCGCCAACTTGATGCTGACTATTTTTAGACCCGTTTTATTTTTTATTACGAGTAAACAATTATTTAAATACCATTTCTTTTGTAGTCCCTACTTTACTATTTTCTCCCAAAAAAAAATTTTAAGGTGATATCCTAGTTATCCTTTGGGTTTATAGCAAAAGAAGATAAGATTATCTAGGATCTAACTTCCATTTGAAGGATAGAATTTTCTTGTCACGTTTGATTTTGAGAAGGGAAGCATCATGCATGATTGCATCTGGCATGATTTTATAAGCTTTAAAATTGGATATGGCCTAATAATGGTTTTAAAGATCGGCCAATCTCGATCCGATCCAGATTATTTTTCATGGGGCTGCTCCGATACAACCTAAGTTTGGGATTGGCGATATTACTCGGAGATTGGCCGAATTAGTAATTAGATCGAATGGATTAGCCTGAAACCGACAATCGTATGATTAAAAAACTCCAATATTTGAATTTTCTATGCATGTGATCTTCTTTATCAAAATCAAAGTAATGAACATGTAATTGTGTATTTCTATTGTTCTAGTTTTATTCTACATCAATAATTCTATAAAACTAATTATAACTAGTAATTTACACGTGCGATGCACGTCTTTATAAATATATCTTTTTTAAAAGAAAATTTCGATGTTGTCTGGCATCGAACCTAAGACCTCCTTAATATTAGTTATGCATGTGCATTGCACGTGTTTGTTGATTTACAATGCACATGTTTGTTCGGTTACAAAAGGAGTTTGTTTGGTGACAAACTCTCCCATTACAATAGTAGAGATGTTCAATTCAGCAACTGAAAATATTAAATTTGTGAAAAGAATTATTTAAATTCATCAATTCATTTTTTGATTTTTTTAAAGAATAATTTAATTTTTAGAACATTTTGGATATATATTTTTTAATTTAAAAAAAATTCAGATAAAAAAAGCCAGTTACACCGATCCAATAATACCTTTTTGGCCATCACCTATCCTGATCCAAATATTTGATAAAACCCAATCCTGTTCTCAATCTCGAGAACCTTGGGCCTGATTTCCGAAATGGAGATTAACCCAAGTCTCATTTGCATTAAAATATTCTGCCTCAAATCTCATCTTTGGGGATTAAAAACACGAAACATGTGTACTTATGTCACCAACAAACAATCCAAAGTTCCAAACATCTAAGGCCTAATCAAAGCAAAAATTTGTTGGCCCACAACTGATGGAAGATTGTAGACTTTCTAGCACATAGGGAACTTTATAAAATGTTAACATTAAATTTCTTAATTTCTCAATTTCTAAAGAAAGCTCCTTGAATATCATCATTAATGGAAGAATGACCAGATCTTGTATGGCGATGGAAGTTAGGTTACCGTTCCATGTTATTCAGATTCTCTATCAAAGAATTACAATGATCTAGAACAGGAACAAGGATATTGTCTCTCTCTTTCATCCCTTTTCTTATATCCAGTATCTCTTTGCACCCAATTTCTTATTAACCTAACCATTTCCTTATATCCTTTGTGACTTTTTGTTTAGAAGATGAGGGTAAAATAGGGATCATGAGCTAAATAATTTCTAAAATGTTGAGTATCTATCTATATAGAAAACTTGAATTGGGTTCAGAAAACATTAAGGGTGTACGACTGGGTTTTTAAGTAATTTTGAAACATAATGGGTTTTAAATACAATTCAAGCTATACTTTTTTGGGCTGAAGGTAAATTTCCCGATTTATATTAACTTTTATTTTCAGTAATTATTATTTGTTTTAATGTTACTTTTGGGTAGTTAATAAAGAATATATAAAAGTCCAACGCATGAACCCCTTCAAGCATTTTTTTTCATAAATTTTGGTTTCTCTAAATGATAATTTGCAGGTGAAGGAGTTGGAGATCAATATGGATGAGGAGGTAGATATAATGTCAGTGGAGAAGGATTCAGTTTTTAGTGATTCAGATGCATCACAAGAAGAGCTATGTTTCCTTCCAGCTGTTCCTTTGCCCGATGTTCCAGAAAAACAAGAGAAGTGCCTTGTGAGCTCGTCGAAGCTGGAGGATAGTAATCATTCTATCTATCAGTTTGAGGCGGGACCAGAGCAGAATGGTCAGGTTATACTTCCTGCTTCAAGCCCAGCAGAAGGTGCTGTTTCGTAGTCACACATACTGTTTTTTACATTTGCTTTCTTTTATCAGTCGTTAGCACATAGGGAATTGTCGTCATTGTTCAGCTGTGGGAGCTTAAGAAAAAAAAAAGCATGCATCACAGGTGGAAATTACTAGTAAATAATCCTCATATTATGTGAATGACATCTATAAATATGTACGAGTCTATTGACTTACATCCTTATAGGTATGTGCACGCACAATCGATGGAGCACACACAAAGATCTCATAACCTTAATGGGAAAAAAGTCATATGCATACTTGGTCATAAAAAAACCATATGACAAAATATCTGAGCCTCTGATTCCTTTTGATTCTCGTCAAAAGACCATGCCCCCTAGAAGATTACCCCGGATCTGGAGGGTTTTTTTAGGGGGCATGGCCTTTAAAGGAGAATCAAAGGCTCAAATCTTGTCTTGCAATTTTTCTATGATTAAATGTGCATATGATTTTTTTACACCTTAATGTACACTGCTCTTTCGTAGTTTTTAGTTAAGCTAAAATTACATCTCATGTATTCTCCTCGTCTCTTCTTGTTTCTAAACCTTTGGATCCCAAGGTGTATATATTTATAGGTTACCTCAGTCACCTCTTCAGTTTAAATAGCTGATACAATACTATTTCTAGCAAAAGAGTACATTATTCTCCGATAGGATCTGGGTTTGATTCTACAGTATGAAACTTCAGCTTATTATTATCTTTCTGAAGTTTGATTTTGTCTCGTTGCTCATTATCCAATCTACCAATTCCTTCCATGAAGAATTTTCTAATCTCGTTCAAAAGGAGATGAATGCCTTACTATAGTTTTATGTATTTCAATTTCTAAACTTGGACATCCGTTGGTGAATGATACGACTTTTTCTTGCCCCTATTTTCTTTTCCAGTTGCGGGTAATTCTGTTGCAGAAGATACAGAGGGGACTACTGGCTCAAAAAGGAAAAGGAAGCCATCAGCAAAGGTGCTGGAGTTACAGGAGGAGATGCGCAAGCTGCCAACAAAGATGAGATCTGTTGGCAGACCTCCAAAATCCAAAAACCGATTCGAAAATGGGGACGACGACTCAAATGGTGACGGTGATGAATTTGACGATGATACATCTGATGACTACATATAAATCTGTTTTGGCCAAAATCAATTAGCCAGTAATTATTGTTCCCACAAATCGCTTGGATTAGAACCATGGTTTTAAATGACGGGTGGTCACTCCGGACATCACTGATATTTACTGATAAATGCTGATGAATGCTGGATAGGAAAATGATGGATTGGCACCTGACTCCAAACCATCTTCTAAACTCCTTGTATTAGGTTCCAAGTAATTAGATGTAAGACCTGAAGTAACATGAAGCTCATTTTGTATAATGTAATATAAGAAACTGTGGTAATTGACATTTGGGCTTGTGACATAGATGCTTAGTTAATTTGTATTAATCATGATGTAGCATTTTATTTTTTTAATTTAACGTTTCCGCGAGCTTTATGTTATTATTTATATGCCCCTGCCTTGCCTTTTTAAATATTCTTCTCGTCTAGTAATTTCCTTAGCGTTGCGCAATGCATTTCTTGTTACTATTTCTGTATTCCATATATATATATATATATATATATATATATGCTCCATTGCAAATGCAAATGTTGTGAAAATGCGTGAAAACCACCGTTAGAAAAAACGGTCTTTGTTATAAACATAAGCCATTATGTTATAATCTAGACCGTTGTTCCCAGTTATATTAAGCCCAACAACGGTTTCAGTAGTTTGCAATGGAGCATTGCTCTTATAGTAATTT
This sequence comes from Hemerocallis citrina, assembly GCA_017893485.1. Classification (NCBI taxonomy): domain Eukaryota; kingdom Viridiplantae; phylum Streptophyta; class Magnoliopsida; order Asparagales; family Asphodelaceae; genus Hemerocallis; species Hemerocallis citrina. Next base: position 304,712,017 of record CM030361.1, read on the forward strand.
TTCATTGCAGATACTATTGTAGTATTTACAAACGTGCAAACGACTTAACTTGTCATTGGCAAAATAAAAACTCCAATCCCTCAAATATAGTCTCTTCCCTTATTACTTTCCCAATCTCACAAATCCCAGGGCTCTTTCCAACCCCCCAGTTTCAGTAATATTCAATCGTATAATATTATGGTTTATTTATGTGAGGATGATAATATAGATTTTAGTAACTAAAGGTAGGAATAATTTTCATAAGTTTCTCTCAATTTTCCCCTTTTTTTTGAAAATCTATATAATTTTATGAGTTTCTGAAAGCTATTTTAAGCCGTGCAATTTGTACAGAATTAACTCTAGAACGTCAGCAACCTCTAAACAAAATTAGACCAAGTAAAAACAGGACATAAAGTATCAATACATCACAGTAGCCAATGTCATTACATTCACTATACCTTGAAAAACCTAATCATATTTGCAGTTGAGATCTTCCTCATCCTAATCTCCGACTGGTCCCCACCTCCCCTCCGATCTCCTCCTTAAACATCGCCGGAACCTTAACCCTAACCCTAATGGTTGGTTTGTTCAGAATTTTGTTAGCATGCATGATGATGCTGGCATGGAGAGGCTTCTTAATTACATGGTATTTCTTAAACTCCTTGAATTTTTTTGATATGTAATTGATGCTACTTAATTGTATTTCTAAGTTATAACTACTTGGTGGGTGATATGGCTAAAAATGGGGGTTAATCGGAACCGTCCAAGTCAGGTACGAATCCTGAGACCCGGGGGTAAAACGGTAATTTCGCCTACAAAAAGGTCCAAAATGGATATTGGGTCTTCTCTCCTAGGACCCAATAACCCACGAATGGATCCACCAACAAGAGGGTGCGGGTTTTAACCCACCACGCACCCAATCCAACAAGATAAAATCGGGGTCCCTGATCAATCCTGATCAACGGCCCTGATATACTTCTATCTTTTCACTGGGATTTGGGGATTAAATTCCTTATCTGAATACGGGGAATATACCTTATCAGATTACATCCCTAAACTGTTTACAAAGGAGAATATTCCTTATCAGATCACGGGGATTACATTCCTGATCTGTTCTCTAAGATGCCTATAAATACCCCCCATCCATCTCCATTAAGAGGTAATCAATCTTTCACCAGTTTTTACGCTCATTCATAGTCTTCCTAGGTTACTGACTTGAGCGTCGGAGGGTGCGTCGCCGGGAACAACCCCGGTGTCTCGCACTTTTTGCAGGTCTACGGCGGGATCGACGACCAAAGCCCGACGGAACAGGTATACAGGTTTACTATTCAGTTTCCCTAAGAATCCACAAATTTATCTGTTTGCCCCCACACCAAATTTAGCGGCAACAGATTGGCGCCGTCTGTGGGAACCTAACGAATAGAGACCTCCCCTCTTCCCGGTGAACAGGTCTTCTCCAGCCATGCCGCCTCGCAAAGTCAGGTCAAGGGGGTCCAACCGAGCACCCAACCCTGATCAGCAGCAAGAAGTCCTTCCTAATCCCACTCAGCAACAAGGACAACTTCCCCCTACCGCGGAAGACTCGCTCCAACAAAATCTTCCCCCTCCTGATCCGAAGGGTCCTAATCCTCAGAAACAACCCCTTCATCAAGAGAATGTCTCCATCCACAACGCCTCCACGGACTCTATGGCCTCCCATCATCCCCGTGCCTCCGGTCGCCACAATACCGCCCCTAATCGCCAGAAAGATGACGATCTCTGCCGCCATCTGGAAGAAAAACGGGCCCGAGAGGGAGCCTCCCGCCAATACTATCCGGGCGAGCGGTCTCCTCGCCACCGGTACCACAGGTCCCCCGTCCGAAGAGGGAGAAAAGAGTCCCCCGATCATTACCGAAGAAGGCACTCCCCCGCAGGTCGGCAACAGCCCAGGAACAATGAGGCACCAATCACCCGTGCCGAGTTCCAGCAGTTCCAAGCGACCGTCCTGCAGGCTCTCAACCTCCGTCAAAACCCTAATGAGCCGAAGGCCCCGTCCCCTCCTCCGGTCCGAAGCCCTCGCCGACGGTCCCCGTCTCCTCGTCCTGCTCCTACCAACTCCCGGTGCACCCCAAGTCCTCGTCGCTCCCGAAGCTATCATTGCCGCAGCCTTCGCTCTCCCTCATACGAAGACGAGTCTCGAGGCTCGGCAGATTACCGTCGGAGAGATGACACCATGAACCGCCGTCTTCATGAAGTAGAAAGGCGCCTGGGTCAGATAAACCGAGAAGAGGAGCTTAGAGGAAGGACCCTACGTCCTAGCCGACCCCCTTTCTCCCGAACCATAGTGGATGCACCTGTCCCGTTCGGCTTCAAACCCCCCCAATTTGAGACTTACACCGGGGAGACCGATCCAGTTGACCACATCGAAAGCTTTAAGACTTTGATGCTCCTCCATCAAGCTTCCGATGCCCTCCTCTGCAAAACCTTCCCCGCAACTCTTAAAGGACCAGCTCGAGAATGGTACTCTCGCCTCGCCCCCTCCTCAATATTCTCCTTCGAGCAGTTCGAAACCCTCTTCGTCACCCATTTCGTAAGCAGCCGTAGGGCTGAGAAGACCAGCATCTCACTATTGCACCTCCACCAGAAGAAGGGGGAAAAATTGAGAGACTACGTGAAGAGGTTCACGGCCGAAGCCAGATCCATAGCATCCCTCGACCAGTCGGTCGCTACGGCAGCATTTCAATTTAATGTCCTCAATTCCAACCTCCGCTCCTCCCTTGCCAAGAAGCCTCCGCAGAACTTTCCCGACCTCCTCCTTCGCAATGAAAAGTATATCCGGGCCGAAGAGGTCGAACAGCAACCAGACTGGGAGGGGTCTTCCTCCGGGTTTAAGAGAAAGGGAACAGAGGAGGAAGGAGCCAAGAAGCTCCAAAAGGGCAATGCCGGCCAGCGCCGAACTCCCCCCAGGTTCGAAAAGTTCACTCCCCTCACCACTGACGTCTCAACCATTTTGATGGAAGTCGAGAACGAGGGTATCATCCCCCCTGCTCCAAGGATGAACACCCCCGCCAAAAGAAGAGATAAAGAGAAATGGTGCCGTTATCACCGGGACCATGGGCATGACACTAGCGATTGTCGTGCCTTGAAGAACGAGATCGAAGCCCTTATCCAGAGGGGGCAACTGACGAGGTTCGTAAGAAAAGACCAAGCCGAACTTCCTCCCCCGCCTCGGGGGGCTAACAAGCGTCCGGAAAGAGAAGAGACGCCAGACTTCGAGGAAGAGCGAGTCCTCCACCTCATTCACGGGGGCCCAATGGGGGGCTTCTCGAACTCCTCTCGGAAAGCCTTTATAAGAGAAGTCAACTCGGTCCGAACCACCCCTCCTCCCAAGGGCCTCGGAGTGCCAGTCACGTTCTCCGACGAAGATCTTGAAGGAGTTCGTACCCCACATTGTGACGCACTCGTCATTAGCCTCCACATGGCGAATTTCAAAGTGGAGAGGATCTTAGTAGACAACGGCAGCTCCGTCAACATCCTTTTCCTCTCCGCTTTTAAAGGTCTAAAGCTCTCCAGAGACAGACTCAAGCCCGCCGGCTACACTCTCCATGGGTTCACAGGGGTTCCGGTAACTATTGAAGGGGTAATCACCCTCGATGTAACTGCCGGTCAAACTCCTACCACCCGAACAGAGCCAATGGACTTCATGGTGGTGGATGTTCCCACCGCCTACAACGTCATTTTGGGTCGGCCAGGCCTCGCAGCTCTGGAAGCTGTCCCCTCAGCATACCACCTTAAGATGAAGTTTTCCACCCGGTCCGGGGTCGGGGAAGTAAGGGGCAATCAAGAGACGGCCAGAAAGTGCTACATGACCTCAACCCTTGGACCCGTCCTCTCCTTAGTAACTCTGGAAATTCCTCAAGATACTGCAAGACCGACCTCTGAGCCGATGGATGAACTGGAAGAGGTGCTCTTCTCAGAACAAGAGCCGACCCGCAAGTTCTTTGTTAGCAAGACCCTCCCGTCCGCTCTATACTCAGGTATTGTGAAATGCATCCGAGCCAATCAAGACCTCTTCGCATGGTCAGCAGCAGATATGCCTGGTATCTCCGAAGAACTCTTGGTCCACCGCCTGAGCGTCGATCTGGGGTCCAAACCGGTTCAGCAAAAGAGGCGCAAGTTCGCCCCCGAGCGTCAGCTCGCTATCAAAGAGGAGGTAAACAAGCTGTTGAAGGCCCGGTTCATACAGGAGGTAAACTACCCTGAGTGGTTATCTAACGTAGTAATGGTGAAGAAGTCCAATGGGACGTGGAGAATTTGTATTGATTTCACCGACCTCAACAAGGCCTGCCCCAAAGATCCCTTCCCTCTGCCGAGCATTGACACTCTGATTGACGCAACCTCAGGACATGAGCTCCTCAGCTTCATGGATGCTTTCTCGGGTTACAATCAGATAAGAATGTTCCCCCCGGATATCCCGAAGACATCTTTTGTGACCGACCAAGGCCTTTATTGCTACAGAGTCATGCCATTCGGCCTAAAGAACACAGGGGCGACATACCAACGCCTCGTCAACACGGTTTTCTAGGCCCAGATCGGCCGGAACATGGAAGTGTACGTCGACGACATGCTTGTGAAAAGCATCCGAGGTGTTGATCATGTGACCAACCTCCAAGAAGCATTTGATGTTTTAAGAAAACACAATATGAGACTCAACCCGAACAAGTGTGCGTTCGGCATCTCATCAGGGAAGTTCCTCGGCTTCATGGTTAGCCAATGAGGAATTGAAGCAAATCCGGAAAAGATCAAGGCCATATTGGACATGGCCCCTCCTAGAAATGTCAAGGAAGTTCAAAGATTGACTGGTCGCCTAGCCGCCATAGGACGCTTTCTGTCGAAGTCCGGGGAGAAGTGCCTCCCGTTCTTCAAAGTCCTCAGGGGGGCTAAAGGATTCGAGTGGGGGAAACAGCAACAAGACTCATTTGACCAGCTTAAAGCATACCTCGTCAATCCACCTCTTCTCAGCAAACCTATACCTGGCGAACCACTCTACCTCTACATGGCAGCTTCCGAACAGACGCTTAGTGCGGTCTTAGTCAGAGAAGAAGAAAGGGCTCAGAAGCCCATCTACTACGTCAGCAAAGTACTTCGGGACGCCGAGCTCCGGTACCCGAAGATTGAGAAAATAGCCTATGCCCTGGTAATGGCGAGAAAGCTTCGGCCCTACTTTCAGTCCCATGCGGTGGTCGTCCTTACCGACCAGCCGCTCAAACAGCCTCGGACCGCGATCAAGGCTCAGGCGCTGACCGAATTCATAGTTGAGAGTACAATCCCTGAGCCCTGCCAAACAGCAAAGGGACCGCCGGTTTGATCAATTTATGTTGACGGATCTTCTTGCAATGAGGAAAGCGGGGCAGGAGTCATCCTGGCAGGCCCAGATGACTTCATCCTCCAATACTCCCTCCGTATAAATTTCAAAGCTTCGAACAACGAGGCCGAATACGAGGCACTAATAGCCGGTCTAAGAATGGCCCGAAATGCAGGGGCACACCGGCTACAGATCTTCAGCGACTCTCAGTTGGTTGTCAACCAGGTTCTCGGCGAGTATGAAGCCCGCGATGATAGAATGGTTAAATACTTGGCTAAAGTCAAGAGCCTCATGGCGCTGTTTGAAAAGGCCCTCATCCAAAGGATCCCCCGAGAAGAAAATGCTCAGGCCGACGCCCTATCCAAATTAGCCTCCTCTTCCCTTCAAGGTCTTGAGCAGACCGTATTGATAGAAGTCCTCTTGAAGCCAAGCATAAAGGACGAAACACCTGACTCCGTTGAAACATTGCCTGTCCTCCTCGAAGACAATTGGATGAAGCCCCTCGTCGAATTCTTGAGGGACGGACTTCTCCCTGAAGATTCGAGGGAAGCAAGAAGAATCAGGACCCGAGCCGAGCGTTTTACTTTAATCGAGGGCATCTTATATAAACGCTCCTTCACCCAGGTGGACGGTCGGCCTTACCTAAGGTGCCTTTCCCCCGGGCAAGCCGACTACGCCCTGCAAGAGCTCCACGAGGGCATCGGCGGAGCTCATTCTGGGTCCAGGGATCTAGCGCGCAAAGTGTTGAACTACGGGTATTACTGGCCCACTCTCCTACGGGACGCCGAACGAAACGTTCGGCAGTGCAGCTCCTGTCAAAAGTATGCAGACATCCGATGCCTTCCACAAGCACCGCTCACCTCCCTATCAAGTCCGATCCCCTTCGCTATGTGGGGGATGGATTTACTAGGGCCGTTTCCACCAGCCCCCGGACAGCTAAAGTTCCTAGTCGTGGCGGTCGACTATTTCTCTAAATGGATAGAAGCCGAGCCCCTGGCTACAATCACCGAGCATAGAGTCGTTCAATTCTTCTGGAAAAATGTGATTTGCCGGTTCGGCATTCCCCGAGTCATAGTCACGGATAATGGAACACAGTTCACTGGGGCCGCCTTCCGAGCTTTATGTGAGGACCTCTCCATACAACACCGATTCTCCTCCGTCTCCCATCCTCAGTCGAATGGCCAGGCCGAGAATGCCAACCGACAGATTCTTTCGGGCATTAAGAAGAGATTAGACAAGTGTTCCAAAGGACTGTGGGTCGATCAGCTGCCAAACGTGCTCTGGAATCACCGCACCACCAAGCGAACCCCAACAGGCGAGAGCCCGTTTAATCTCACCTATGGGTCCGAGGCCCTCATTCCCCTAGAAGTTGGGATACCCTCTCCTCGTTTGATGGCCTTTGAAGAAGAGCAGAATGCCAAAGAGCTCAGAGCAAGCCTAGATCTGATAGATGAAATCCGAGAGAGAGCGGCCATACGCCAGCAAGCTTACCGAAGAAGGATCGAGCTAGCATACAACAAAAGGGTCCGCCCAACGGACCTCAAAGAAGGGGATCTAGTCCTCCGAAAATTGGCCATCTCGTTCCCCGGACAGAAAAGCAAACTGGCCCCGAATTGGGAGGGACCGTACAAAATCTCAAAAGTGATCCGCCCCGGTGCGTACAAGCTAGAAGATCTCGAAGGCAGAGAAATTCCCAAGACTTGGAATGCCGACCATCTTTTGAAATACCAAGAGAAGGCAACTACGCTTCTCTAAGTAACTCGAGATGTCGAACCATTCCTTTCCTTTTACTAGTAGTGATTTTTCCTTTTATTTTTTCATTGTAATAACGGCTAGCAACTTTAGAAGCAGCCGATCATTAGATATTAATAAATAAAGTTTTTTCATATTTTCACTGCTATTACATCTTTCTGCTTTTAACTCTCTAATCTAACAATGGTTCCGGAGTCCAACGCTTGGCTCGATTCTACTTCACAAGTACGCTCCTAAGCGTACTAGAAGTAGCTCACCATTCGGAAATGCTCCCACAGCCGTTGAATGGTTCGGAGTCCAACACTTGGTTCGATTCTACTTCACAAGTACGCTCCTAAGCGTACTAGAAGTAGCTCGCCATTTGGAAATGCTCCCACAGCCGTTGAATGGTTTGGAGTCCAACACTTGGTTCGACTCTACTCCGCAAGTTCGCTTCTAAGCAAGTTAGGGGTAGTTCGCCATTCGGAAATGCTCCCACAACCCTAAACTAATCTAACAATGGTTCCGGAGTCCAACACTTGGCTCGATTCTACTTCACAAGTACGCTCCTAAGTGTACTAGAAGTAGCTCGCCATTCGGAAATGCTCCCACAGCCGTTGAATGGTTCGGAGTCCAACACTTGGTTCGACTCTACTTCGCAAGCTCGCTCCTAGGCAAGCTAGGGGTAGTTCGCCATTCGTAAATGCTCCCACAACCCTAAACTAATCTAACAATGGTTCCGGAGTCCAACACTTGGCTCGATTCTACTTCGCAAGTTCTCTCCTAAGCGAACTAGAAGTAGCTCGCCATTCGGAACTGCTCCAACAGCCGTTGAATGGTTCGGAGTCCAACACTTGGTTCGACTCTACTTCGTAAGCTCGCTCCTAAGCGAGCTAGGGGTAGTTCGCCATTCGAAAATGCTCCCACAACCTTAAACTAATCTAACAATGGTTCCGGAGTCCAACACTTGGCTCGATTCTACTTCGCAAGTTCGCTCCTAAGCGAACTAGAAGTAGCTCGCCATTCAGAACTGCTCCAACAGCCGTTGAATGGTTCAGAGTCCAACACTTGGTTCGACTCTACTTCACAAGCTCGCTCCTAAGCGAGCTAGGGGTAGTTCGCCATTCGAAAATGCTCCCACAACCCTAAACTAATCTAACAATGGTTCCGGAGTCCAACACTTGGCTCGATTCTACTTCGCAAGTTCGCTCCTAAGCGAACTAGAAGTAGCTCGCCATTCGGAACTGCTCCCACAGCCGTTGAATGGTTCGGAGTCCAACACTCGGTTCGATTCTACTTCGCAAGTTCGCTCCTAAGCGAACTAGAGGTAGTTCGCCGTTCGGAAATGCTCCCACAACCCTAAACTAGTCTGACAATGGTTCCGGAGTCCAACACTTGGCTCGATTCTACTTCGCAAGTTCGCTCCTAAACGAACTGGAAGAAGCTCGCCATTCGGAACTGCTACCACTTTAGAAGCCTCGGCGCAGCAGACAACAGTCGCAAGAATAAAACACACAAGTTCGGCAACAACACTTTTATTGATGAAACAGATGCGGTACAGAGACAAACACAGCAGGATTACAACTCGTCAAAGAAAAAGTTACAATGCCGACTTATTACACTTAGCAAAAAACCAAAAAAAAAAGAGTACACAAAAATTTGCGAAGTCAACGACTTTAGCGCTTTTTCGGAGCCGGAGCGTTCCGCTTCAAAGACACTCGAGAATGACGACGCTTGTCTCCGGAGCGCGACCCCAAGCCAGCGAACTGAGACGTATCCTCGGCACCACTTCTAGTGGCTACTCCGACGGACGCTCCGCTCGACGAAATTGCCACCGAGCTCTGCGCGTCCCCCGGACTAGGTTGGCCGATCCGCTGACGGGTTGCCATCTCATAGAAGGTAATACCCCGCTCACTCTCAGCCCGAGTGCACGACGTGCTTCGAACATTGATCGGCCCTGAATGTGGCTTAAGACGGGCCACTTCTGCCTCCAACTCCGAGATCCGATCCCGCAACGAGTTGTCCTTGACGTCGACTTCGAAACGTGGGGGTATCACGGAGTCCGGCACTCCAGATCGGCTGGCGATGAGGCGCCGAAGGTGGGTGACCTCGATGCTTTTATCCACCGTTGCTCTCTTGAGCGCTTCGACTTCGGCAGTCAACTGTACCCGTTCGGTCGTCAACTTGGCCACCTCGGCCATCAGCCCCTCGCCCTCACTCCGAAGCTTCGCCTCTACAGACTGAAGATGTTGTATCTCGGAAAGCAAATCGTCTCTCTCCGCTGTTATTTTGGACAAGTTATGACGAATGCACTGAACCCGAATCTCATTACTGAAATCAGTTGGCGAATATTCACCTTCGGGGATAAGCTCGGCGATCCTGCTTTCCAAACAGCGAATCTCGATATCTCGCCGGCCGAGGATGAGCTGGAGATGGGTCCTCTCGCTTTCAGCTCGGTGCAATCCGAGCTCGACCTCGTAGAGTCTCTCTCGGCACCCCGCCAGATACAGCCTCGTCGCCCCCAGGCCGACCTCGGCTCGAGCTTCCTCATCCGAGCGCGAAGGCTCGACGTCCTGGGCGATCACCATAAGCTGCAAAGAGATCGGAGTAATCAACAAAAATGTCGAACACTGTCGAAGCACCACACTTGGAAAAATTTTCTTTTCTAAAAACAAGAAGGGAATGTTCGGCAAAAGAGGGGGCAAAAGACAAAAACTTCCGAACATCAACACCTGCAAAAACTTTCTTTTCATTAATGTCAAAAAGTAGCGGTGGCCAGTCCGCTATTAGGCATTACAGAGTTCGAAAAGAAAAACAAAAAACAAAAACAAGAAAACAAAAGGCGGATTCAAGGCTTGACCTCTTTCCCCGAGCGACGAGGTGGGGTGGGGGTTGACTTCGCCGAAGGAGACGCCGCCGCCAGCGGGGTAATCGCGGTGCTGGGGACCTCATTAGTAGCCCCGGCCCCGGCGCCGGCTTCGTCGTCGCCCTCCTCCTCTTCTTCCCCTTCGGACTCGGGGTCGAAGCCCTCGACGTGTCCGGGGAATAGCCGCCACCCCGAGACGTCCACCTCGGGGTACGCTTCCGACACCCGCTCGAGTGCGGCGGCGAAGGCCTTCACCATGTTCTGCGCGAGGAACCCTTGGGCCTTCTCCAGGGTCGCGTCCTCCGCCGCCTTCACGGCTGCCGCCTGCGCCGCCTCGAACTCGGCCAACTGCTTGGCCGACCCCTCCTTCTGCCGAAGGAGCTCGCCCTCCAGCCTCTTCACCTCGGCCTCGAGGTGCTGGATCCTCGCCGACCTGCCCTCATGCTCAACACGGAGCTTGTCGAGCTCGTTCGACATCCGAGCTTTTTCATTCCGAGCTTGGTCGGACTCCTGCTTCAGCTCTTTCTCCAGAGCTGTCAGCCTCTCGGTGAGGTGGCCGAAGTGGACGATGATCTGCAGCAAAGAAGAACTAAAAGAGTTAGAAAATTTTTTTGTGATTCAAGAAATACAACAGACGAGGAAAAGCTTACCGATACCGCCGAACGAGCGATCTCGATCACGTCGTCGCCCTCTCTCCCCGCCTCCATGGCGGCTCGGTCCTTCGGGGTGGCGAGATGCTTGATGGCCTGCATGCTTGCCAAGGAGTTCCCGAGGAACCCATTGTGCTTCCGAACTTGCCAGTCCGGAATATGGATCCGCTTGTGCTCCTCCGTCAGGAGCTCCTCGCCTGCCACGGTCAGCGGCGGGGTCGGCATGGCGAGAGCGGCAGCAATGGGGAACTCCCCCACAGGTGCGGGAGCCGAAGTCCCCGCCACAGTGACGACCGGGTCGTCAAGGATCTCCACCTCCCCGACGGGGGCTGTAATCCTCGGAGCCTTCGAGGTCGGGGGCAACTTGGACGCTACCCTCTTGCACTTCTTCGGTGCCTTGCTCGCAAGCCCTGCCCTGAGCGCCAAGACCGCGTCGTAGTCCAGGATTCTGCATCAAAAACACAAAGTGATTAGCACATAAAAAACAACAAGGTAATGAGTACGGATAAAAGAACTTGACGAGAGCCGCGTACTGGGATCTACGCGGCAGAGCCCTCCCTTGTAGAGGACGTCCTCCGTCAGCTCCTTCCAATCGTACTTCGGCCGGTCAAGGAGGATCCGGACCGCCTCTTCTTCTTCTACCGAGAGCTTCGGCACCGCCTTCGCCCTCTTCGGCACCCCTTCTACCCAGTCAGAGGGGATCGGCCAGGCCTCTCGACTCCGCACGACGAACCACTTCTCCCGCCAGTGCTTAATAGAGTCAGGGCAGATGACGAGTCTGCCGCCGTGCCTCGGAGTCAAATAATACCGGTACTCCGACTTATTCCCTTGGTGGAGCCGGTATAGCGTCCGAAGCACGTTCAGCTGCGGCTCGATCCCTGCGGCCTGGCAGTGGAGAACGAAACCATTAATCACTCGCCACGCGTTCGGCATAAGTTGGATGGGGCTGACCCCGAACCAACTCACCACGGTGATTGCGAACGCGTGGAGAGGTAGCCGAGCACCGGCGATAAAGGCATTGACCGGCCAGCAACACATGGTCACTGGCAGCGGCGAGTTGGCCCTAACTCCGGGGCCCGACAACATGATTTTGTACTCCTCCGGGATGAAAAAAGAATCCCGGATCCCTGCCAGATCCTCTTCGCGCAGGATCGACGCCGCATCGTCCGCCTCCATCGTCTCCCTCACGGCATTCCCCTCGAAGGACCTCCCCCTCCCATGGACAATTCGCTCGGCCTGATCCTCCGGGAGCTGCCTGACTCTGTGGAGCCCCGTCAACGGACCTGGTAGTTGTCCGAACTCCCCCATCCTCTTCGGATCGACAACGATCGAATCCTTGCCGAACACCTTGCCTTTGGTCGGGGTCGGAGTCGAGTCCTCGACGTCTTCAAGGGAGGGCTCGGACCAAGAGACTTCGTCGGAGACAGAAGCTACATACATAGTTGATGATAAATTACCTTAAGAGAGACAGCTGCCGGAAAACTTCGCCTGAACCAAACGCCGACGCCGGAAAAACTCGCCTGAGCACAAGAAACCGTCTGAGCAAAGGAGAGGAGAAATGAGAAATGAGAGAGGGGGGTGAGGATTTATAGAGAGGGGCGCTCCAAACGAGGTTAATGGGCTCGTACGACCGGCCCATTCAAACGAAACGACGGAGCGACCCCAATCGTCGCCTTGCTAACCACGCCAAATCATGAGTCGAATTTAATGCACGCCCCATCTGACAGAAGCCCAAAGGTCACTGCAATTAATAAACGTCCCATCTGTCAGAGTTGGCAGAGCTGTCAGAAGCTGTCAGAAGCTCAGATGGCGCACAGAAGAAACAAACTCCTAAAAACGACAAGTTTGGAAGCTCGGCACCCACTGCCGAGCGTTCGTGACACCGACCTTGTTACAGGGTAAAAATCAAGTTCGGCACTCACTGCCGAGCGTTCGTGACACCGACCTTGTTACGGGGTAAAAATCAAGCTCGGCACTCACTGCCGAGCGTTCGTGACACCGACCTTGTTACGGGGTAAAAATCAAGTTCGGCACTCACTGCCGAGCGTTCGTGACACCGACCTTGTTACGGGGTAAAAATCAAGTTCGGCACTCACTGCCGAGCGTTCGTGACACCGACCTTGTTACGGGGTAAAAATCAAGCTCGGCACTCACTGCCGAGCGTTCGTGACACCGACCTTGTTACGGGGTAAAAATTAAGTTCGGCACTCACTGCCGAGCGTTCGTGACACCGACCTTGTTACGGGGTAAAAATCAAGTTCGGCACTCACTGTCGAGCGTTCGTGACACCGACCTTGTTAGGGGGTAAAAATCAAGTTCGGCACTCACTGCCGAGCGTTCGTGACACCGACCTTGTTACGGGGTAAAAATCAAGTTTGGCACTCATTGCCGAGCGTTCGTGACACCGACCTTGTTACGGAGTAAAAATCAAGTTCGGCACTCACTGCCGAGCGTTCGTGACACCGACCTTGTTACGGGGTAAAAATCAAGCTCGGCACTCACTGCCGAGCGTTCGTGACACCGACCTTGTTACGGGGTAAAAATCAAGTTCGGCACTCACTGCCGAGCGTTCGTGACATCGACCTTGTTACGGGGTAAAAATCAAGCTCGGCACTCACTGCCGAGCGTTCGTGACACCGACCTTGTTACGGGGTAAAAATTAAGTTCGGCACTCACTGCCGAGCGTTCGTGACACCGACCTTGTTACGAGGTAAAAATCAAGTTCGGCACTCACTGTCGAGCGTTCGTGACACCGACCTTGTTAGGGGGTAAAAATCAAGTTCGGCACTCACTGCCGAGCGTTCGTGACACCGACCTTGTTACGGGGTAAAAATCAAGTTTGGCACTCATTGCCGAGCGTTCGTGACACCGACCTTGTTACGGGGTAAAAATCAAGTTCGGCACTCACTGCCGAGCGTTCGTGACACCGACCTTGTTACGGGGTAAAAATCAAGCTCGGCACTCACTGCCGAGCGTTCGTGACACCGACCTTGTTACGGGGTAAAAATCAAGTTCGGCACTCACTGCCGAGCGTTCGTGACACCGACCTTGTTATGGGGTAAAAATCAAGTTCGGCACTCACTACCGAGCGTTCGTGACACCGACCTTGTTACGGGGTAAAAATCAAGTTCGGCACTCACTGCCGAGCGTATGTGACACCGACCTCGTTATAGGGTAAAAAACAAGTTTGGCAGATCGCCAGACTCACTCCTAGCACTCGCAGCTATGCCGAACTCGCTTTCCTCTCCGGAAAAGCTCGCCGAACTGCATATCGACCTCGACCCTCTAGTCAGCGAGCCCTAGGAGGAGTCAAAGGCGTGATCCAAATGTATAAGACCCCCGAACGACGAATTGACGCTTCGCAAAGATAAAAAGGATATCCCTGCAAGAATACCACATGACCATCAGAGCTCATGAGCAACTCGGAGCTCAATCCACTTGGCAAATCACCTCACTACCCCCTCAAGATTCAAAACCCTCCATTTGAACACCGATACAACTCCGTTAGCCATCAAAACAGTTAAACTACTCCTCAAAGGCCGATCAAATTTAGCCTTTAGGAGTGGGGGGCTCGTGATATGGCTAAAAATGGGGGTTAATCGGAACCGTCCAAGTCAGGTACGAATCCTGAGACCCGGGGGTAAAACGGTAATTTCGCCTACAAAAAGGTCCAAAATGGATATTGGGTCTTCTCTCCTAGGACCCAATAACCCACGAATGGATCCACCAACAAGAGGGTGCGGGTTTTAACCCACCACGCACCCAATCCAACAAGATAAAATTGGGGTCCCTGATCAATCCTGATCAACGGCCCTGATATACTTCTATCTTTTCACTGGGATTTGGGGATTAAATTCCTTATCTGAATACGGGGAATATACCTTATCAGATTACATCCCTAAACTATTTACAAAGGAGAATATTCCTTATCAGATCACGGGGATTACATTCCTGATCTGTTCTCTAAGACGCCTATAAATACCCCCCATCCATCTCCATTAAGAGGTAATCAATCTTTCACCAGTTTTTACGCTCATTCATAGTCTTCCTAGGTTACTGACTTGAGCGTCGGAGGGTGCGTCGCCGGGAACAACCCCGGTGTCTCGCACTTTTTGCAGGTCTACGGCGGGATCGATGACCAAAGCCCGACGGAACAGGTATACAGGTTTACTATTCAGTTTCCCTAAGAATCCACAAATTCATCTGTTTGCCCCCACACCAAATTTAGCGGCAACAGTGGGGCATCCTATTTGATGATCCACACCGTTCACTTTGATATTTACGTTCTAATATGTATGTCTATAAAATATTAAGTGGTTTGGAGATCGTTTTTCCATGCTTTAAGTGGTTGCAAAATGAACGGTTTTTTAATAATATAGAAAATTGGACCATGCGACGCATCATGCATGGGTAAGAAGTCTCCAAACAAGTTAGTAACAAGAGCATCAAGGATTGGAGGCGGTGGCATCGATGGATTTGAGCGAAGGCGGTGATCATAGTAGTAACAACTTTGAGTTTGCGTTCAACTCTAGCAACTTTTCCGATCGGGTTCTGTGGATGAGATCGTCGTTGGCGCTGCAGATTCAAAATTGGACGACGAGGGGTTCAACACCCTTGCCGACTGGGTCCAACATCGGAAAACGAGGGAGGACATTGACAAGGAAAAATGTTGGTTTTTTATGGCTGTTCTTGAATCAACTTTTTGTTTCTTCATTGGGCGCTCTTCAATTGAGGATTAGTTAAGGTGGTTATATTGATTGCATACTAATTTTATGATTATGGTTGTAACACCCCGCAAAATTGATTTATGACACCCTTTGTGTGTTACACACGTGTATTTTGTTTCGTTACGGGCAATATCTGTAATATATTTAGTACGGATATCATACGTATTTTGGATTTCGACTATTTATGCATTTTCCGTCTTCTCAAAATTTGTTTGAGCCATCTCAAACATTAATTTTTAAATCTTTGTGTTTTTACTTGCACGTGTTATCGATGTACGTGTCAATTACGTATATTTTACCGTTACGTGTAATATTTGTATGTGTTTCAATTATTTATCTTATGACTTGTTTGAATCCATTTTATATACAGAAATTCATTTTCTCCTATTTTGATTAAAATGCGGTGCACGTGTTTTCCATATACGTGTTCATTTCATTATTGTATATATATATACATATATATATATAGGAAAATGATCGAGTGAGAACTCTTTTGGTGAGAACCACGTGAGAACTTTTGTTTGGGACATTAGTTGAAAGATCTGAACCGTTCATTTTGATCTACACGACTCAACTAGTCCATGGATTAGAAATGAAGTCATTTGAGAAAGGGGTGGGCATCGGTCGGTATCCGACCTAATATGGACCATCCACCACCGATCCAAACAAAATCGGTTTTTTAATTTTTTCATCCGCAACCAATCCGAACCTTAATTGGATCGATTTTCATCCAAGCCGATTAAGCTCGGTTTGGATTGGATTGGATGGTCAGTTTGGCGTGTTACTTTTCACCTTCAACATCATTCATAATGTTGTTGAAATTTAAAAGATCAACTTCAATCAAACTTATGAAACAACCTCTTATTTGTTATTCAGAAATGAATTTAAAATGAAGATTTGTAAAACCACAAGTTGTTAATGAATTTTGCATTAAT
Source organism: Hemerocallis citrina (assembly GCA_017893485.1). Classification (NCBI taxonomy): domain Eukaryota; kingdom Viridiplantae; phylum Streptophyta; class Magnoliopsida; order Asparagales; family Asphodelaceae; genus Hemerocallis; species Hemerocallis citrina. The sequence continues at coordinate 304,728,249 of CM030361.1, forward strand.
TGTTTGAGATGATGACGTTTAAATGGGTGAGATAAACTGTTTTTTCACTTGCATACTTCTGTAATCTTAGTTTATTATCATAAAAAAAACATCAATAACCATAGCTAATTGAATTTTAGCTACAATAAAAAAAGATTTAGAAAACAATTTCTGCTTGACTTGATTAAAGTAACTACTAAATGTTACATCAACTTCATGATTCTATTAAGCCGGGTCACACTATAAATCAAGCATTTCTCAACAAAATAACACACAAGATTATGGACAATCAAAACATAGATAGAACAACTGCTCGGTTTGTATTAAAAAAATTAAAGAAGACCGTTTGTATCTCCAAAAAAATGAGAAATGACTATTTGCATATTCAAGAAATTAAAGGAGAACTATATTTTTTATGGACATATGCATAGAGGTATGGTCGGTTCGGTTTCATCGGTTATTTGAAAGCCTCATCCAACAACCGAACCGGTCCAGTTGGTTTTTGAAGATCAAGAACCGGACCAACCCAAACCCCTAATTGGTTCGGTTAAAAACCGGTTGGTTCGGGTTGGATTGGTTCGGATTGGTCGGTTCGGATAATAGTTGTCCACCCCTAATTTGAGATTCATTTGCCCATGTATTGAAGTGTTACAAATTGTGTGGTTGAAAAATCGTTATTTTTTATAGTGACATGATGCATGGACAAATGAATACCAAATGACTTGATTTTATATTTGTAGACTAAATTAGTTATGTTAAACAATGTGAACGGTTCGGATTATCCATAGGATGGATAGGCATGGAGTTCTCACGAAGCTTATCGTGAGAACGGTTCTCACCGGATCGCTACCCTATATATATATATATATATATACATACATATATATGTATATATAGTTAATGAAATATATTTTTCGTATGGTGTATTTCAATTATTTATAAACGTTTTTTCGTCGATAAAATCTATTTTAATATTTTTACGTGCGACGCACATGTTTGCGGTGCACGTATTTGGGTATATTCATTTTCAAAATGGAATCCATGAAGTATACGTGTCTATTTTTATTTATGCATGAAAACTGTAATTTTTAATTAAACTAATTTTATATTCATATTATATATATAAACATATGTTTTAATTTAAAAATAAAAATAACTAAATATGTGAGGTGTATATAAAGCACGTGCACGTGAACACGTGCAATGTGCACACCCCAAAGTATGCAGCCGTTGGATTTGGACTTGGTAAAGTGAGAGTGGGATTAGTGGAGAAAGTATAGGTTAGTGGGGTTAATAAAAATTAAACTAAATTAATTTAACTAAATCCCCTTATAAAATAACCCCAATCCCATTTCTCCATCAGCAAAAGAAACCAAAACAAAAAGGAAAAAAATGAAGTGCTGGCTGTCCTTGCTGTTGAAAACTTCGGTGGTGATTTTTTGCTTTGCTTTTGATAGATTTTTGGAGTTTTATGAAGGGGATTGCTTCTAGTATGCTCATTTATGGGTGGGCGTCTTTTCTTATTTTCTAGATAGTATAGGTATTTTATGGTTGATTTTACTTGATTTAATGAATCCTACTAGCTAAATTGATGCATGTGTAGTGATAAAGAACGCTAAAAGTAAAAACTTCATGGAATTCATTGTATGCTAATGTGAAGCATATGAATTGATTGGTAGATTAGAATGGAGAAAATTTAATCTGAAGCATGTATAGAATTGTTAGGCACAAATGAACAACTTGATTATTGTATGCAATTTTTGTGCCTCTTATAAATTGGTTGAAATTTTGAGTATGAAATGTGAATAGATAGAAATGAAAAATTAGAGAATCATTTTGGGGTAGAAATAGTTGTAGTGGTACAAAGGGAAAGTGCATTAAAATTTGTAGGACAATTAACTAATTGCATTTTATGTTATGATTCTTATAAGAGGAAGAAAGGAGTAATTTGAGATATTGAAGTTAATTCTCCATTAATGTGAATGAAATCAGTAAGATAATCATTTTTGGGTATGTATAGATACAAATTAATAGTACTAATTTGAAGAAAAGAGTTAGTCGCTAATAAATCAAATATTTATGTTTATATGTTTCTAAAGAACAATTTTTTACATAAAGTGGGATAAATACTCTTAATTATAATTAAAATCAGTAAGAGAGAAATTCTGGAATCTAGAACTTTATTTTTTATAATATCAATTTTTGGAAGAAGAATGAAATCAAAATTTGTTGAAAATGTAGAAAAATGAGATTTAACGAAGATGGAATACTTAAGGAATTAAACCCTATAGATAATGTGATCTGAGCTTCGGCTTAGTGGGTAGGCATTTGGAAGCGGCATTAACGGCGTGGGTTCGAATCGTGGGTCTGTCATTTGTGGGAGAAGAACTTTTCTTTTTTTAAAAAAGTCAGAGAAAGGGGGGGTTAAATACTTAAGTAATCAACTTCTCATTATATCAGTTAGGCACTTGGCCTTAGTGGCTAGCGCGTGCGTAGACGCACGTACGCCGCCATATGGCGCTCGACGGGGGTTTGGGTCTCGGGTTTGAAACCTGTTGTGCACAAAAAGTGTTTCTTTTTGTATTTTTTTTTTGAGTTTTTGGGTTTTAAAAATTCACGAAAAATTGTATAAATACTTTGAAATAATATGAGAACATCTAAAAATATTTTTCACTGTTTTGGTGTATATTTGGGAGTTTTAAAGACATTTTCATCAATGTATTAAGGGAGTCCAAGTTGAAAATAAAGAAGATGTAGATATAATTATATATTTTGTAAATTAACTATAAAAATCAAAATGCAAGTTGAAAATGAAGGAAAGTTGGGAATAAATTGTTAATGAAATTGTGCATTAGAAAGTGATGAAATTGATTAAAGTAATTTGACAAGATTGGAGTCTAATATGAGAAAAGATTGTGTAGACTTGGTATCATGAGAGTGACTAGTTGATCGATTAATTAAAGAGTATTATTTATAAGAAATTTGATTGAAAAATTTATGTAGAATGTGAATATAAGAGATGAAATATGTTGGCAAAAGATTGAATAAAAGAAATTTAATGAATAAGAATTCAAATGTGATAAAGATGAATTGTTGATAAAGATGTTTATGTTGAGGTTAGATATAATCAAATTAATCTCTAGAACGAGATGGTTGTTAGAATCTAGAGGCTAGGCGAGACCCTTAGAAACCGGCAGTTGTTATTAATGTGAATTTGAGAGCAAACCAGTGTGGATTGTGTAACGCCCCCGATCCCCGTTACCGGACATCCGTGACTCAACTAGGATCTTTGCATTCAAATACATCTCAACACAGTAAATAACACGAAAATTTAAAAACTTTTATTGCCATCAGAGTTATTACATTATTAGTTACAAATATTATCGTCCTTGAACAAGGAATACAAATTACATGATTCATTACATATTTTTACAAATAATCAGACTCCTCTTGCGAGGCTAACAGCGGTCTTCCAAACTGGTCACTACCGAACTGGTCACTACCGAACTTCCGTTGGATGGTCGATCTACTTTCTTGGGACTTGCTCCTCGGCTTGTGCCTTCAGCCGCGCGACTCTTGTTATTTCTGCATCAGCTCGAAAGGTAGGTGAGTATACTGTTCCTCCACTTGGATGCTCTGCTGGTCTTGGTTCTCCTGCACTCGCGACTCGGTATCCAGTACCTAAATGAGTGGGCACGTCAGTACTTCTGCTGACGCAAAGCTGATAAGAAAATAGCGATCTTTAACTTGCACACCCAAAAATCATCTTGAAATGGAAAAAGAAATATGCATCCTAATCTCCTAATGTTTGTGTAAGCCATAACCTATAGTCTAATGCATAATACAGAGTACAGACATGGATGCACTTAATCTAATGTTAGCAAGACTCTGGATACGCTTGCATTCCATACTACATGTGTCCAGATCAAGCCATTCCTCCAGTTTCAGGGATTTGAACCCTCGCCAAGCAAACATTCCCCTATTGTATTCTTCCTGTTCCTGATAGATACAATCGGGGCTGGTGAATCCTGCAGTTATTACTGCTAAATACAAATACAGTGGTGTCTTGTTGCCACTAGTGCCCCAAATCAAATCATACCAAATGCCTGTGACGAACTTACAGATATACAATTGCATATCTATGGTACCGAAGATCCATGGTACAGCAGCCCCATGGTCCGTTCGTGTCCACACAACATAAGAACATGACGGTCTCGAAGGTCTAAAAAACCCCTACCCGACAGGAAGCTCCCGTTCTTACCATGACACTTCAGGAATCAACAGTGCGAGATACGCACAGCAGCACGTATTCCTAATGACAGGAAGAGACAACCCTGGTTAACACCGCCTAGTGCTACTCTTAGAACGAGTCGGATTATAGGGAATCACCCCTAACATCAATCCGCTCTTCAAGAGAAAAAGTAAAGGAAACTTAATAAAATACTGTAGCGCCCCGAATTTTCAATATTATATCTCAGAAATACATGGCACAATTTCCAAAATCAACTTCAATGTAATCATAAACATAGCAACCAAATAGAGGGAAAATTAAAACTTTTCATGACATCAATTGTTTACAAAGCACAACGGAAAATAAAACACCTTAAATTATATTTCTTTCTTTTACAACATATTCTTTTACAATTTACATAAGCGCTATTATCATTCTACCACAAGCATCCAAATCCCAAGCTATATGCACCTACCTGTAAAACATGATGTTAGAGATAATTCTAACCCCAAAAACTACAGGGGTCAGCCATAACGGTGTGAGTGACATAAAAATAAATGCAACATAAATAAAACATAAAGCATAGAGTCATAACCAACATATATTAACACCAAGAATAAAATGAAATAAGAAATAACAATAAGTAAAACATGAAAACATCAAGTGAAACTAGACTAAGTGTCAAGTGTACAAAAACAGAAAAACACATGCATAAAACCAGGTCAAGAAAACATCAATGCTATATGCTGACTCTCTAATGCATACTTGTCGGATTTTATGCATCCCATACTACATAGGTCCGGTGCAAGCCCTTATTGATCTCTACTTGATAGGGTTAAATCCCTCTCTATGCAACTAATCCTACTATGATGACTACTACGAGATTTAGACATTTTACAAATATTGGTTCTCGTCCTTGGAATACTGGAGGCATACGATGAAACTTTAGGAGAGAGTAATCGAACATAGAATGAGACTAGAAACAATAGTGTATGAGAATCCGTTTGGATTTTTGCATGGCAGGTCAACAATAGAAGTAATTTATGTACTGAATAGACTTATGAAAAATTTAGAAAGAATAAGACAGATCTATATATAATGTTTATAGATCTAGAAGAAGCTTATGATAAAGTCCCAATAGACAATATGATGGGTGTTAAATAATAAAAGAGTAACTATTCGGTATATTGATGTGATTAAGGATATATACGAAGGGTCATTCACCCCAATTAGAACAACAACATGAGAGAGTAGTGAATTTTCTATTACAGTAGATTTACACCAAGTTTTGGCTTTAAGCCCCTACCTCTTTGCTTTAGTGATGGATGAATTGACGCAAAGAATACAAAATGAGGTTCCTTGGTATATGCTTTTTGTTGATGATGTTGTCTTAATAGATTAGGCTAGAGTAAATTAGAATTGTGGAGAGAAATTTTGGAAGCTAGTGGCTTTAGAATAAGAACTAAAATAGAGTAGATGGAGTGTAATTTTAGCGATATTCGGAACACAAATGTGGAAGTAGTGAAGCTCGATGGTCGAGATACTAATGCAATGTACTAATCTTACACAAATGTTTTTTGTTTTTCGATATTTATGCTCGATTATACAAAGAGATGGGGAGATTTGTGAAGATGTTATACATAGGATCGAAGCGGAGTGGGTTAAGTGGAGAAATGCTAATGGTGTTTTGCGTGATAAACATATACTTTTGAAGTTGAAGGAATATTTTTATAGGACGACTATTAGATCAGTCACCAGTGATGATATATGGAGCAGAGTGTTAGGCAACAAAGAAACATGTCCAAACAATGAGCGTAAGGGAGATGAGGATGTTGAGATGGATGTGTGGTAAAACTAGGAAAGATATAATTAGAAACAAGTATATACAAGACATGGTAAAGGTAACTCTGATCTAAGATAAATTAAGAGATAATCGTCTCAAGTGGTTTGGACATGTCACACGTAGACCTAGTAGGGTCCGTTAGAAAGAGTGATTTAATAAATATTGAGGGTAGAGTTAGGGTAAGGGAAGACTTAAAATCATTACTTGGGTGGAAATTGTAAGGAAAGATATGTTAGCTTGTGGCCTTGCAGAAGATTGTAGTACCCAGAGTTTCACACATTGGAAGCTCGTGACACTTACCCAGAATCTTTACTTCGGTGAGTACACAATACAGAAAATCACTGGAAATTAGAAACTTACAATGCATATGCTTTCCGCAGCTCGAGTTCCCTGCTCCATGAATAGCAATCCTTCAACTAGACAAATGTGGGCACATCAGTTGAATACAGCTGACGCAATGCGGATGAAATCTGTAATTTCCAAAATCCTCAACAACCAATATTTGATGCAGAAAAAAATGTGAAAGTCAAATCACAAGTGTCAGCGTATGCTATGCTCTAGAGTCTAATGCACAAACCTAAAATGCACAGGATGCTGCTACTCTAATGCAAACTTGATTTGGAAATGTATGCATCACATACTACATACTCCCCAAATCGAGTTCGTATTCTCCAGATGATAGGGTTCAATTTCTCGCCATGCATCATACTCTTGTACTCTTTCTTGTTTTTGACATTCATCTGGTGACTGGTAGAGTCTGCAGTACATGCGGTCAATTTCTGCTTTTGCAGTCAGATCGTGGTCCTTCACCACTCCGAACAGCAGTGATCACTCTGTTCGTTCAGATCATGGCCCTTCTCCACTCTGACAAGAGCGTGATCCCTCTCCATTCCCGGCCAAGCAGGTGATCATTAGTTCTGCCGAAATTATGGTCCTTTTCCACTTCTACCCCTACCCAAAGTTATCCTGAACACAAAGCGAATCGTAAGGCCACTTCTACTCCGCCAAGAGACTTAGAGTTACACTCTTGCTCCTTATTTGTATTGATAACCCAGAACATAGACGGAAACCTAAGGGTCCACCCCCTAAGTTCCGACAGGACTTGCGACTTACGTCTGCATCCCGTTCTTATCACTAAGTTTCAGAAATTAACAGTCGAGACCACGCCGCACGTGTCCTAGACGAGACAACGCCACACATCTCCTTGATAGTTGAGTACACACCCAACTAGTGTCTGTCCTTACCAATCATGAGTCATACTACTTAGGACTTATCCTTTACTATTTATACAACTTAGGTCAAATTCTCATCTGCTTAATTCCTTCATTAATTACCACTTACTTCTTCATACTAACTTCACAAGTTCTTCCACTACTACAAATCACATTCTCTCACTAATTAAATATAATGTTTAGTTAGTACAACTAACTCCCATATTTTCAAGTTACTACATTTATTATGAAGCTATTCTTAATTCAACCATGCTCCCACGTATTAATCTCATTTCTTATTAGGAATTTGTGCTTACTAACTCCTTCAATTTTCTTACTAGTATATCAATTCTAACATGAATAATTCTATTTAAGAGATTTTCTTTTACTAACATGTTAGTACTCAAGGTCAAATCTACACTTAGCTCCTAACATAAACTATGCTTACTAACCATGGATAATTGGTGAGCAATTAGGTTACTAACAAGATCAAGTCTATATTTTCAACTTTCTAACTTCTCACTAATAAGGCCTTCTAGCATTTTTACTTTACTAATTTACTACCATACTAATCTATTTAACTTACTAACATGAACAATGTTAATATTGTTAACATGCTTATGTAGGTCCCGCCACAAAAGTGGTGTCTCTTCCGAAGCATGGTGTCTTTTCCGAAGAGTGGTGTCTCTTCCGAAGCATGGTGTCTTTTCCGAAGCGTGGTGTCTCTTCCGAAGCATGGTGTCTTTTCAAAAGCATGGTGTCTCTTCATGGTGTCTCTTCCCCTCCTATAAATACTCACTATTTTCTTCATTTGGAGACACACTCAACTGAAGAGAAAAATAGAGATTGATAGCCACAGAGAGCTTATAAAGAATTGAGAGTTTTTGTAAATCTTTTGAGATTGAGAAATAATATTTGTGTTGTTTTCTTCTCAAATTTATCTCTGTTGTTTTTCTCCCGATCCTAACAAGTGGTATCAGAGCGAGGTTGAGTTGTTGAGTGTCAAAAGCCTTTGCAGATCAAGATGTCGATGGAGGAATCAATATCATCATCATCATTTGGAGCCATGATCAAGCTTACTGCCACCAACTATACACTTTGGAGACCTCGGATGGAAGATCTCCTAAATTGTAAAGATCTCTTTGATCCTATTGAGGAGAAGGGAGAGAGACCTGAAGCTACCAATGAGGCGGACTGGAAGAAGATGAACAGGAAAACGATCGGTCAGATTCGACAGTGGATCGATCACAGTGTCTTCCATCATGTTGCCCAGGAGACGGATGCTTTTGCCCTTTGGAAGAAGCTGGCGGATATGTACCAGGCCAAGACAGCTCGAAATAAGGCCCTGCTGATGAGACGGTTGGTGAACCTGAAGCTACAGGGAGGAACTTCTGTAGCAGAACACACCAGCGAGTTTCAGAGCCTGGTGAATCAACTATCTTCAGTGGAGTTACCACTTGAAGATGAGTTACAGGCACTTCTACTTCTCAGCTCTCTTCCAGACAGTTGGGAGACATTGGTGGTCTCCCTCAGCAACTCGGCTTCGACTGGCAATCTTACCATGTCTATGGTTAAGGATGCCCTATTCAATGAGGAAGCTCGGAGAAAGGACGTTGGCACAGAAGTACAAGCCTGCGTCACAGAAGTCCGTGGGAGACAGCGAGAGGAAGATCGAGGAAGGTGGAGGGGCAGGAGCCAAAGCAGAGGCAGATCGAGAGGCAAATCAAGTGATGGGAGGAGGCCTGCATACAACTGCCATCACTGTGGCAAACCAGGCCACATGAAAAGAAATTGTTGGAAGTTACAAAAGCAAGGCGGTCAGGGAAGGTCACAACCAAAGAAGGAAGGAGATGCACAAGTCACAGTACTAGAAGATGTGGCTCTTTGCTCTCATGAGGATGAGACATGCCTCCATGTGTCGAATCAGGGCGTAGAATGGGTGGTAGATACTGCAGCATCTTGCCATGCCACTCCTCGAAAGGACATCTTCACGACGTACAAAGCTGGAGACTTTGGCTCGGTGAGGATGGGCAATTCTAGCTTTGCTAAGATTGTCGGAATTGGTGACATTCGGATGCAGACTGATGCCGGGTGCACAATCACACTGCAGGATGTTCGCCATGTACCTGAACTTCGACAAAATCTTCTTTCGGTGAGAGCCCTAGATGAAAAGGGCTATGATAACCGTTTTTGCAATGGCTCGTGGAGGATGCTGAAAGGTGTAATGGTGATCGCTCGTGGACATCTCTGCAGCACTTTGTACAAGACTCATGTGAAGATCAATGTGGAGAGTCTCAATATTGTTGAACATGAAGCTTCGCAGAAACTGTGGCACCAGAGACTCGGTCACATGAGTGAGAAAGGTTTATCAACCTTGATGAAGGAAAATCTTATCTCCATTACCAAGAATGCAGAGCTTCAACCTTGCAACAGCTGTTTATTTGGCAAGCAGCGAAGAGTCTCTTTTAGTTCCTCTTCGACAAGGAGATCAGAGTTGCTCAGTCTGATACATTCTGATGTTTGCGGTCCCATGGAGGTGGAGTCGCTAGGCGGTAACAAATACTTTCTGACATTTATTGATGATGCTTCTCGGAAGGTGTGGGTGTATTTTCTGAAGACAAAAGATCAGGTCTTGGAAAGCTTCAAATCATTTCATGCCATGGTAGAGCGCGAAACGGGGAAGAAGCTGAAGTGCCTCCGCTCAGATAACGGAGGCGAGTATACATCCAGGAGTTTTGATGCCTATTGCAAGAGTCAGGGCATTCGGCACGAGAAGACGGTTCCACGTACCCCGCAATACAATGGGGTAGCAGAAAGGATGAACCGAACAATCATGGAAAGAGTCAGAAGTATGCTCAACACAGCTAAGCTGCCAAAGCCATTTTGGGGAGAAGCTGTTCGCACCGCCTGCTACTTGATCAATCGTTCTCCATCAGTCCCGCTGAATTTCAACATCCCGGAGAAGAAATGGACCGGCAAAAACCCCTCCTACTCTCACCTGAGGACATTTGGATGTCTGGCTTATGCACATGTCTCAAAGGAGCTCAGGCAGAAGCTCGATGCGAGAACCACTCCATGCATTTTCATAGGCTATGGAGACGAGGAGTTTGGATACAGGCTATGGGATCTAAAGACGAAGAAGCCCATCAGAAGTAGAGACGTGGTGTTCCATGAAAATCAGACATATGGGGACACTGAAAAGCCTACAATTGCTGAATGTCCTGTCAGTACTCAGGACTTTGTTCCAGATACAGTACCAGTACAAGCTGCCGCAGATGATGATGTGTCTGAACAAGAACTAGAAGCAGAACCAGAGGAGGAGGAAGAAGGGATTGATGAGCCTGGGGAGCCGCAACCTTTCACAGCTGCAGAACCAGTACAAGATAATGATACACCGCCTGAGACGAGTGAGCCTCAACTACGTAGATCTGAAAGAGGCCATGTTCCGTCTACTAAATATTCAGAATCAGAGTACATTCTTCTTACTGATGAAGGGGAGCCAGAGAATTTCTAGGAAGCATTATCTCATCCAGACAAAGACAACTGGCTGCACGCTATGCGGGATGAGATGGAATCTTTAGAGAAGAACCAAACCTACGATTTGGTTAAGCTTCCAGGAGGGAAGAAGGCACTAAAGAACAAGTGGGTATTCAAGCTCAAGAAAGATGGCAGCGGAAAGGTGGTGAAGCACAAAGCTCGGCTAGTGGTCAAAGGATTCCTTCAGAAGAAAGGCATCGATTTTGGTGAGATTTTTTCTCCAGTTGTAAAGATGACTTCAATCCGAGTCATGCTCGGATTAGCAGCTAGCCTAGACTTGGAGCTTGAACAAATGGATGTGAAGACTGCATTTCTTCACGGTGATCTGCATGAAGAAATTTACATGGAGCAGCCAGAGGGATACGAGGTTCCAGGGAAAGAGAATCTCGTATGTAAGCTGAAGAAGAGTTTGTATGGCCTCAAGCAAGCACCAAGGCAATGGTACAAGAAGTTTGATTCATTCATGGTGAGTCAAGGCTATAAGAGGACTGCTGCAGATCAATGCGTCTACATTCAAAGGTCCCCTGATGGAAATTTCATTGCACTGTTACTATATGTCGATGACATGTTGATCGTCGGACAAGATGCAGTGAAGATCAGACAGCTGAAGATAGAACTCTCTAAGGTCTTTGATATGAAGGACCTTGGGCCAGCTCAGCAGATTTTAGGTATGAACATCTCTCGAGACAGAAAGGCCCGAAGATTGTGGTTATCTCAAGAGAAATATGTTGAACGGGTGATCAAGCGATTCAACATGGAGGGTGCCAAGCCAGTTAGCATCCCACTGGCTAATCATTTCAAGTTGAGCAAGAGTTCGTGTCCCTCATCCAGGAAAGAGATCGAGGAAATGGAAGTTGTGCCTTATTCTTTAGCGGTTGGAAGTCTGATGTATGCAATGGTGTGTACGAGGCCGGATATTGCACATGCAGTGGGTGTGGCAAGCAGATTTCTCTCCAATCCAGGAAATGAGCATTGGGAGGCTGTTAAGTGGATTCTCAGGTATCTTAAGGGTACCTCAAAGATATGTTTGTGTTACGGGGGAGCTGATCCGGTTTTGGAAGGCTATACAGATGCAGATATGGCCGGAGATCTTGATGGTAGAAAATCGACTTCTGGTTTTATCTACACTTTTGCAGGGGGGGCTGTGTCATGGCAGTCAAGGTTGCAGAAGTGCGTTGCACTATCTACGACAGAAGCAGAGTACATTGCTGCCGCTGAAGCTGGCAAGGAGATGTTGTGGTTAAAGCGATTTCTACAAGAACTCGGGATCAAGCAGAATGACTACAAGGTACATTGTGACAGTCAGAGTGCTCTGGATTTGAGCAAGAATTCAATGTACCATTCCCGAACAAAACATATTGATATTCGCTATCACTGGTTACGCGAGGTGATGGATCAACAATTGTTGAAACTAATGAAGATCCACACGAAGGAGAATCCAGCAGACATGTTGACAAAGATTGTGTCTCGGGAGAAACTAGAGTTATGCAGAGACATAACTGGAATGGATGAGAGATGACGATTGGTGCAGTTGTGGCGTGAGGGGGAGAATTGTAGGTCCCGCCACAAAAGTGGTGTCTCTTCCGAAGCATGGTGTCTTTTCCGAAGAGTGATGTCTCTTCCGAAGCATGGTGTCTTTTCCGAAGCGTGGTGTCTCTTCCGAAGCATGGTGTCTTTTCAAAAGCATGGTGTCTCTTCATGGTGTCTCTTTCCCTCCTATAAATACTCACTATTTTCTTCATTTGGAGACACACTCAACTGAAGAGAAAAATAGAGATTGATAGCCACAGAGAGCTTATAAAGAATTGAGAGTTTTTGTAAATCTTTTGAGATTGAGAAATAATATTTGTGTTGTTTTCTTCTCAAATTTATCTCTGTTGTTTTTCTCCCGATCCTAACAGCTTACACTTACTTACATGATCACTACTTACACAAGAAACCCTTATATAGTTCGCAACTACACATTGGAGCTTACTAAAACATATTAGGCTTAGTAACATTTCAACCAAGCTTACAAACATGATTAGTACAATGCGATTAGCTTACTATCATTGTAAAATTTACTAATCAAGATACTAACTTACTAATCATAAGGACTTTAAGCATTCAAACATGAAAATTTATTTAGACAATTTACTACGCAACATCACAAAATCACCACTTATGTTTAATAGTTAACAACACAATCCTCATGCCCAAGACAAGGTTTGTATTCATAATCTTGCATAAAAGATTCATCTTTCACACTTTTACTACCATTCTTAACACAAAGATTGAATCTTTATTTAGTCGCTAGCATTTTTATACATATAATTTCACAACATTCATAAGTAAGAAAGAAGAACACCCACTACAATTTCTAGCAAGTATCAATTATTCATTCCATATATAAAGAAAAATAATAATACATGAGGTGTGAAGAATACCCACTTTGATTTGTTTGCAAGCTTCAATCTATTGGTTGCTTCAAGTTGCTATCTTCTCCTCCTTGCACCTTTAACTTCACCACTTAACTTGATTATGCATACAAAAATCTTCTAAGAATTATAGATATGTATATATATTTCTATATAGTTGAAAATGGGAAATAGTGAGAATAAGAAGTGAGAAATAGGAATGAGAAGTGAGAAATAGGCTAGGGTTTGAAAAATAGTAGAAAGAGAACTAGGGTTTCTTTCTATCTTCTCATATATATAAAAAGAAGAGATGGGGAGAGTTAGTCGGCTGGCAAGGAGAGAAAGAGAGAAGCAGTGAAATGTAGAAAACTCTAGGTATGCTTAGGTATCCCCCTTTTTTGCATTTAACCCCTAGGTTTTTAATAATTGCACATAGGCTCTTCTAGGTCAACACATATTAAGTCAAACATTGTAGGCTATGGTGTCTTATATGCATATATATATATAGTAGTGTGTAGTGTATGCAGATATATTTATGTAGTGTGTATATTTATAACATGACAATGGTAAATACAATGTGATAATATATACAATGATATTGTTCATGACAAAAAAAAACATAAAAGAATTGTTAATTTTGAAGGTATTACAAAGATATTGCGTCAGAATGGAAAACTCGGATTCATGTAGCCGATCCCAACTAGTTGGGACAAAGACTTTGTTGATGTTGTTGTTGTTGTTGTTTTATATTCAAAATATTAATTCAGCTGGTTTTCTATTTAAAATATTGAAACTTGAAGATGAATTAAATTTAGGTTAAGGAAGACTTGGAGCAAGGTGTTTCAGGATCTGTCCCTATCCCTTATGATGCTGGGAAAGAAAATGTCATTGATTCCTCAGTAATGAATGTGGAGGCAATGATAAAAGCTGACAGAAAAATTACTGCTCTCAAGCAATTGCAGGTAATTAAAAAATCCTGACTAAGGAAGGTTGATATTTGTAAATACCAGATTTGGATTACCTTTTCGATTTACTTGACGAACAAAACTCTTTGTTTTTTTTAATACTCCGGCCAGGTCTTGAAGTGATGATACCAATCCGTCCAGGGAATGCAATGCACATAACAAACAAGGCTACTTATTAAGGTTGGCGAATTGTATGGCCTCTTATAAGTAAGATCTATGCTGACAATTGACAAGCTACGCAGTCAATTACATTCACATAATTTCACATTCTAACTTTAATCTACAAATGTACATTAGTTAGAACACTTCGATTAGTAAAGAATTACTACTTGAGCTGACATGAAATATTGGATGATCCTTTTGTTTTGCAATTTGATAAGGGTAAAATTCGACACTCCCTTGTTGTTGACACGTGTCTTCACGCTTAAGTGAAAATCTTAATTCGGGAGAGAAATAACAAAGATTCTATTTAATTAGAGAAGATACAAGAGTTACAATCACTCTCACCAAGAACATATTTATCTCTCAAGCATCTCTAGGAAGATATTATATTGTTTACAATGGAAAACTCTCAGATGAAGTACTTGGTACTTTTGGTACACCTCTTAATGGAGGCCATTACAATATTCTATCTAGAGAAATCCTAGATTGTAGTATTGACACAATCACCGACCGATATACCTTGAAGAGAAATCCACATGATAAGAATCGTACGATTTAACTTGGATAAGAAAATGGGCTTCAAATAGATCCACTAGACCCGATCCAAATCTCTTATTGCGCTACTTTCGATCGACTACTCCCAAGAGCAGTCGACTGCACCTGGAGTCGAGACAACTCCTAGCTGATTGCAATCGACTCTTAATATAGCAATCGACTGTCAACTCCTTGCCAGTCATAAACAATAATTCCTTCATGTCTCGCATTCACTTCATCTGTTTAGCTTCACATCGAACTTAGTATGCAAGATATAAATCTAACACGTCAGACTATCGTCTTCAACTTTCAGGTCAATATACTTTGAATATTTCATATGTTTTCTTATTCATGTTGGCTTTTTTTTTTTTTTTTGAGAAAAAAAAGCCAGATGTCTGTTCCATTCTATTCATTCAAACAAAAAAATACATCAGGGTAACACACTAACTGTTAGAAAAGTTTATGAGTTAAGTGACAACTGATCAAATAAGAAATAACATACATTTTCAAAAACTACTGTGTGGTTGTAAAAATCAGTAATAAACACGTGCCATGCACGTATTATTTTTTTAAAAAAATTATAACAAAAACTCTGATTTACACATGCAATGTATATCTTAATTAATAGGACTATATATTTTTAAAAGTAAATGTGAAGACTATAATGAGAGGATTGGAGTTGTACGTGTGTTGCACGTAAGTAGGTAGATCTGTAATACCCTGAATTTTCATTTAATGAGAAATGTTGATTTTTACGTGTTGTGCACGTGCAAAATTTTGTATGTATATTTTCTTATAAAATTACCTTTTATAACATGGACAATTATTTCTTTCTTTCTCTTTATCTTTCTAAAAAGCCTATTTCATAAAGCCTAAACTTGTTCTCTTATTTTAAGCCCACTCTAATAATTAAATATTTTATTAAATAGCCCATGAACCTAAAGCCCACTATTTTGAGGTCCACAAACTTAATTAATATTTTAATTGTCACAAGTTGTTATACCCTAAACTTTCATTTTAATAAAAATGTTGATTTTCACGTGTTGTGCACGTGCAAATTTTGTATGTATGTATATTTATTTATTTACATATATAAAATTTCTTTATGTAGTATGAACAATTATTTCTTTTATTTTTCTAAAAGCTTATTTTGTAAAGCCTAAAACATTGTTTTCTTATTTTGAGCCCACTTTAATGATTTATTATTTTATTATTTGGCCCACAAGCCTAAGCCCACTATTTGTGAAGCCCACAAATTTAATTAGTCATTTAAATTGTCACACTTATCATGTAGACACAAATGGTGAACAATTGATTAATTAAAACTATACAAATTTCAATTAGGGGGGGTACTAGAGGGCACGTGCATGCACGTAGTGTGCATTGCACACCTTGGAGGCCGGTTGTGCTTAAGGAGAAGGTGGGAGAGTGTGTGTTTGTGCATGGATGGTTATTTGATTATGAGTGGTTGCTACAACTTTCCCTCCTATCCTAGCCATCCATCTCTAACCATCTAGTGAAATCCTAGCCCTCCAATCCATCCTAGAACTAGTATAAATATCCCCTACCTCCATGTATTCTACACAAAAAAATTATTGAAAGAAAGAAATTATATAGGAGAGAAATACATAAGGGAGTATAAAGTTTGAGTGTGAGTTGTGTGTCCCAACCTAGAGGCCGGCTCCATCATCACACAAGGAAGCTTTCGGTTTGCACCAAGGAGCAAGAAGGAGAACTTTTGCGACACAATTTAGGAGGAGAAGGCTACTCTCTTACATTCTAGGAGACTCTAAGAGCTTTTATTTGGTTTTTCTCCAAAGAGGTGGATGTTTCTCATTGCTTCTAATATTAGAATTCATGCTAGGTATGTTTTAATGAAATTATGTAAATTAACTAGTGAGAAATTGGAACCATGCTTGTTTAATTAAAGTAGAGTGGTAATATTGTAGATAAATTGATAGAATGACTGCTAATGAAAAATTGTTAATTAATATGATAGAATTCTCCATTTTTGTGTGTGCTACATGAATGTTAAAATAAATGAAAGAGATTGTATTTGCAAATAATTGATTGAATGCAT
The DNA here is from genome assembly GCA_017893485.1 of Hemerocallis citrina. NCBI lineage: Eukaryota > Viridiplantae > Streptophyta > Magnoliopsida > Asparagales > Asphodelaceae > Hemerocallis > Hemerocallis citrina. The sequence goes on from CM030361.1 coordinate 304,745,187, forward strand.
CAGGTGTAATTAGTTGACAAAAATAGAATTTTTTAGAAAAGATGATTTTTGTGTTCTAAAATATGGTGGATTGTCAATAAGGAAGAGAACAAACAATGTATTGATTTGTGGAAGCCTAACTTTATTTTTTTGAAGAAATGTACCATTGTTCCCAATGTCGAAATTATGGACATAGAATACAAATTAGGACTAAAATACATGTTTTATAGAGCTATAAATGCTTATAAAAATACTGGTTGCTGTAGATTTATGTGTATTTTAATTCTGGAAAATTTTGTTTTCAAAAGAAACAATTTGTTGTGAGAATTCATGAATTGTAAATATGAACAGAGAACTAACTCAAAACCTAATTAATTTCCCTTCAATCAATATGGCCACTTAGACCAATTGGTCGGTAGAGTCTCAGTTGCTACAGTAAACGGGGGCTGAGTCAGGGGTCTCGGGTTCGATAGTGAGGCCTTTGTTTTAATTTTTTGTTAAAAAAATCCGAAGGCCGAGGGTTGATACTTAGGGATTATAACCCCTAGTCATATCGCTCGGTGGCTTTGGTGCAGTGGTCTTGTGCGCTGTCATTTGGGCCGCTGGTTGTGGGGTGTTTGGATTTAAAAAATGTTTTTATTGGTTTTTTAATATTAAATTGAGTTTTAAAAATAGATCAAAAATTGGGAAAAATATGAAATAATTACTGAAAATTATTTGGACCTTATGAGAAAAATTTGTGTAACTTTTGATAAAGTTTAATTAAGAAATTGAGGCTATTTGTAAGAAAGGACTTCTTTTTTTAATTAAAGGAAAAATAAATGAGATTTTTTTATAAAGATGAGAATTAGTAAGGAGGAATTCTTGAAAGTTGTGATTTGTGTAATTAGTTGGACTTATAAATTGTGCTTGTAGTATGAATTCAAATAATAGATTCGTAGAATAAATGAATTATTGATTACTACTAGTTGAAACTTATTCTTATGCATAAATTGTACATGAAATTGAATTATTGATTGTGATGAGTTATGAAAGATGTGAATATATGAATACGATGCTTATGAAATGTGAATTGTGATTAATCATGAAAAGATCTTATGAGTATGAAAAGCTCGATGTTGTAATTATGAGTTGAAATTGAGAACTAGGGTATAGCCAAGCCTTATACCGGCAATAAAAGAAATGTGGAAAATGATATTTGAGATGAAAAGACCAAGGTTTGGGTCATGTGAAATAAATGAATAAGACCGATATAGTGGGAGTGCTAAACTCTAAGGGTTTGATTTTATTCATGATTCAATTAAACTAAGGATTAGATACATAGTGAAGATGTGATGAAAGTAAGAGAAAAATATTGAGTATGAGGGCCATTGGATTGGCGGCATAAGAGTATTTACAAGATGTCCCATGATGCATCATGATAGGGCGTGGATACTGCTCCAGAGTACCGTCCCGGTGGCAACGCTCGTGGGGTGTTTGACGACTGTGGGTGGTGTCATGTCTATGGTAGGAACTGACTTACCACAGGATGCCTGCATGATGAGTCATGTGTCAGTGCGTTGGGATTCCCTCCAGGGCGCCTAGACATGAGTTCGTAGATCAGAAAACATCTAGGATACTTATCGTAGTTACAGTAGTAGATTAAGTCATTACGAGGGATTGAACCCTACAAGATGAAGAACGATTAAGGGCTTGCCCTCGGACCAATGTAGTATGGGCTGCATAGACTCTGAATAAGTGCACATTAGTGTCATATAATAGAAGTAATTGCATTAAGGACTAAGTGCGCATTCACAACACGACATCAATAGGATAGTCCCTTTAGCTTTGTTTGTGAACAAGTTTGTGGTTTGCTAAGTATTGAGAATCGTTATACTGTTTCCGGCATAGAGAGGATGACCGTTTATAATATTTTGTCAGTTGAATGAACTGACGCGCCCGCAGTTTTACATGCAGGGTAAAGATGCTTGACAAATTGAAGTATACATGCTGCTCAAGATTGATTTAAATGTTGTTTCATGTAATTTATTATAAAATTGCTTCCTCTGTAATGATGTAAAGATATAATGTAACTCTGATGTAAGAAATATTTTTATTTTCTTGTAAAATTGTACGAAAGAAGTGTAAAGATCCTGTAGAACTTCGAATTCAGTTGTATTTTAGAATTCGGGGTGTTACACAACTTGTCATGCAGACACAATTAGTGGACAATTGATTAATTAAATTTGTATAACTTTTTATAGGGAACACTAGTTGGGACACGTGCATGCACTTGTGTGTGCATTGCACACCCAAAGGGAGGCCGGTTGTGGCCAAGAGAGAGAGAGGGAGAGTGGGATTGAGTTGAGGGGTAGTTATTGAGTTCATGGAAGTTGCTACAACGTCCCAACTCATCTTAGTCCTTAATTTCTAACTCCTAGATTAATCCTACCTATTCAATCTCATCCTAAAAGTGTATAAATACCCTTAGTTTCTTTTCATTTTTGCACAACAAATTGCTAAGAGAAGAAAAGGCTAGTGAGAAAAAGATTGTGAAGTTTAAGTGAGTAAAAGATTCGAGTGTGCATATTTGTGTGTGTATTCTTTCCAAGAGGAGGCCGGCAAGCATCCAAGGAGCATAGGGGGGCTCGGGTTACACACAATCAAGGAGGAGAAGGCAACGTGCAACACAATCTAGGAGGAGAAGGCTACTTTCTTCCATTCTAGGAGACTCTAGGAGCTTTTTCATTTTGTTTTCTCCAAATAAGTGGGTGTTTCTCATGCTTCTAAAATATAGATGCCATGCTATGAATGTTTTGATGAAATTATTAAAGGATAACTAGTTGAAATCGAACTCATGTTTGCTTAATTAGAGATGAGATGATAATTTAGAGGAGAATTGTTAAAATGATTGTTAGTTGATTTCTTGTGAATTAAAATGCTAGAAACTATCATTGTTGCTATGCTAGATGTTTAAGAATCTTGTTGTGTGAAGAAATCTATGTTCATGAGACAAATTGAATGCTTGCATGCGCAATTAATTCGGTTAATTTTAAAGTAACTCTATTGTAGCAAATATGGAAAATTTTGTGTTCTAAACTAATGTGAATGGTTGATAAAGGAAAGCATGAAGAAATAAAATATTTTGTAGAAATCTCTATTTCAAATTGTGTGCAAATGTGACTTTTTCTAATTGTTGGAATTATGGACATTAGAACATTATATGAGATCAAAAATGAGTGTTTATTAGTAATTAATGATTTTAAAAATACTATTTTACTGTACTTGTATATATATTAAGATCTGGAAATTTTTAGTTCAAAAAGAAAATAATTAAAATGGAATAAAAAAAATCGTTTTGAAAGTTTGGAAAATAGAAAAGAACCGAGGGTTGAGTTATAAACCCAAATTAAGACAACTTGGTCTCTTAGACCAATTGGTTAGTGGGGCTTAGGTGCTACTGTAGCGTGCGGGTGACCCATTAGGTCGCAGGTTCAAGTCCTAGTCTTGGGCTTTTTTTTATTTTCGCTGTTAATAAAATCTAAACCCGAGAACAAAATACTTACACACTTGATTCCCTACATATATCGCCTGTGCATTGTAGCCTAGTGGCTTGCTGTTGCGGTTGGTTTCCCTTAGGCTGTGGGTTCGATTCTAGGCTTCGGCCAATATATATATTTTGATTTTTTGGGAGTTTTTAAAATCTATTTGTGGCTTCTAAAAATTCGAAAAAAATATGTTAATTATTCTAAAATCATGCAGAGTTTATGAAAAATATTTGAGTATTAATTGACTAAAATCAAATTGAGTTAGAAGTAAAATTGTGCTGCAAACTATTGACTTCTAACTTTAGAGAAATTTTAAAAGTGATTATTTTGATGAGAATTATACTAAGTGACAAAGAAGAATTTTTGAATGAAAGAAAAATCCAATTGTGTTTCTATGGACTATTATTGTTAAATTGAATTGGCGTATCTACGAAAATATGACTTTGTGATTTTTTGAATCAAAGAAATGGAATGAATTATATTATGAGAATTGAATAATCTGTAGAGATAAATTTGATTATGAGATGGATGATTTGCAATTGAATTAACTGTAAGAGTTTTGATTCATAGAAAAGATTGATAATCATGTTAATTGAGAAAGAGAATTTGTAAGTATGAAAAATTCAAGTGTTGTAATTATGAGTTGAAATTGAGAACTAGGGTATAGCTAAGCCTCTTACCGGTAAAATGAAAGAATTGTTGAAATGATATTTAAAATGAAATGACCAAGATTTGGGTCATGTGAAATGAATGAATAAGACCAGTATAGTGGGAGTGCTAACCCTAAGAGATTAATTTTGTTCATGATTCAATTAAATTAAGAACTAGTTACATAGTGAAGATGTGATGAAAGTAAGAAAAACATTGAGTATGAGGGCCATTGGATTGATGGCATGAGAGTATTCACAGGATGTCCCATGATACGTTATGAGTAGGACGTGGATACTGCTCCAGAGTACTATCCCGGTGGCGATGCTCGTAGGGTGTTTGGCGACTGTGGGTTGTGTCATGTCTATGGTAGGAGATAAATTACCACAGGATGCCTGCATGATGAGTCACGTGTCAGTGCATTGGGATTCTCTCCAGGGCGCCTAGACATGAGTTCGTAGTTCGTAGAACAAATAGAATACTTACCGTAGTTACAGTAGTAGATTAAGTCATGGCGAGGGATTGAACCCTTCAAGATGAAGAACGGTTAAGGGCTTGCCCTCGGACCTATGTAGTTATCACCGAAGAAAGAGGAAGTTATCACCGAGCACAGCATAAGCAAAATAGAAAGATAGAAAAAAACCACTAATAACAAGCCATTGTCAACACAAGACACACCTCAGTACAGAACAGAGTAGAGCATAAAAATTAAAAAAACAAAGTAAACCTAGTAGGACAGAGGACATACACCTCACACCAATTAGGGTGGGAGGAAGGTATTTTGTAAAAATAATGCTCCATCAACCTCTACAACTGCCCACTATAGGCTGCCTCTTAAAAGTTGGTTAACCGATTAGGTGATTTTTGATTCGGTTTTATTATATGTACATATATATTTTATTCTTTGTTTTCACCCAATATGAGATTAATTTTAACGTACTTACCTTTTCTTTCTTTCTCAACTAGGTGCACAGCACGTGAATACAATGGGTGGGCCCCATTAATCATTTCACATTATTTTACCTTAATGCCATGTATTCAATTCATTTTAACCATTACTGATTACACCATTTAATACCCATTTCAACCTTTTTTTTTCGAGTAATGCTTTAGCCACTACCAATTTCACTATCATTTCCTTCACTACCTTAGGTGGCATACTCGTATTGGAGAACTCTCCCACCTATTCTATCATTCCCTACCTATTGGAGTGTGCCACCTAAGGTAGTGAAGAGAAATGTAGTGAAATTGGTAGTGGCTCTAGCATTACTCTTTTTTTTCCCTCATTTATGCCATTCATGCATAATTCCATGTACAAACAGTACCTATTATACCACCATATATTAAATGGTGTCTATGGTTCCAAAAGCATCATCTGGAGTAAGTGCAAAATTTGACCAATGTTTCTATATTAGTCCCTTTCAACTGGCACTATCTAATAATTATTTTTTTACAGAGTGCAAAGCAACTTGACCCTCTGACAATAGAACAGCTGTACACGGGATTACTCATTCCTCCCTCTTTTCACACCGTTCTGTGGCGATTTCTTGATTTTCTCTGTTTTCCAATTTGTTAAATTTTTCTTAGTTTCCGTTAATTTTTTTCTTAGTCTCTGTTAAATTTTAGAAGGTCGTTGGTTCAGCGACGAGCTGGAGGAAGTTGGGCCTGATCATCACCAAGTTATTACAGTGTGGAGGCCCCTCTGACTAGGGGAGAGTTAAATTTGTAATTGATGTGATTGTGAGTTTGCTTCTTCTTTGGATAATTTGAATTTCAATTTGTACAAGTGATGATGAAATGGATTATGTTTCTGAAGTTGCACATTATGAATCATTTATTTAATGATTTGTAGGAGTGACTTGTGATGAATTAATCTTAACTGAGCTTTATTTTTCCTCATTGGTTATAAGTGATGATGAGATGGATTATATTTCTGAAGTTGCACACTATGATTTAATGTTCAATAGGAGTGACTAGTGATGAAATAATCCTATCTGAGCTTTAATGTTCGGGTTGAGTATTCTTTTATTTCGAAGACGATTGTCGTGCTATAATTGGAACTCAGTCATATGTGCTCTTCAGTTTGGACAAGTTGATATATAAATTAGTTAAGCAGGTAAACACTTGTGTTGTTATTATGAGGTTTAACAAAAATTACATTGGTTGCAAATTGCAATACACACTCATTTACCTTGATATTTTGAAGGATGCATCTTTTGCTGCTTTGGCAGCTTCAACTGGGAGTGTACTCCAATTTTTCATTGATGAAATTCTCGTCCTTTAGAAGAATATTTTTTTTGTGGTCATTTTGCTCTTTGTTATTGGACCCCTTAATTTGCGCCATTATTCTCCTCATTATTGCCCAATAGTGCAGTAGAAAAGGAAAACAATGGAGATAAACAGAAACTGCGCACCACCTTTTAAGAGATAACTGTGATTAAATGGAAAAAGAAAGGGATTAAACCGAAACCATTTGCTATCTTGTTAGCCAATAACCCATTCAGTTATTGATTTCGAGCTAATTGGGTGATCTACCTTTTTGACTTAATGTTCCCTTATCTCTAATATTATAATGGGAGAAGGTCTTAGTATCATTTGCCATTTTGTCATTCTACCAACATGTGCAACGCACGTATATAACTAATATAAAAGAGGTTTCCAGTTCAAATCCTTCCTACGCCAGAGTTTAATTTTTATTTTTGAAATTATTAAAACATGCATCGCACGTGTAAATTACTTGTTCACTCTTAATGGCTCTGTAGTTGGTTGACCTCCAGTGTTTGGACATGGTAAACATGCTCCCTCTCACGTGGGCTCATTTGGTTGGCTAGGCTTGCTGATGAACCCATCTTAGTCAGGGCCGGCCCTGAGTTCCCGGGGGCCCGAGGCGAACTCCCGAAATGAGGCTCCCCATACAAAAAAATAAGATAAAATAAAATAAAATAAGATAAAATAAAATAAAATGTATACAAAAAATTTGCACATTGTTAAAAGCCCTCAGTCTGTATAAAAAAAATCTAAGTTCTATATATACCCCTCAGTCTCTCTCTCCCTCTCGTTTCCCTCTCATTTTCAGTACAAAATCAAGATGTCGCATCAAGCTGTCTACTTCCGCGCAGGGGCGTATCTGAGTTTCAGGGGGCCCTAAGCAAGTTTTAAAATGAGGCCCTTCGTAAGTTTACAAAATAAAAAATTAGAATGATTTAAATTCAAACAAACTTTGAGCCTGGAGGACGAACTACTTAAATGAAATCAAATATATATATATATATATATATATATATATATATATATATATATATATATATCCTTCCAACAAAAAAATAATTGATAATTTACGCATTTTCCATAAAATGTATGATGGCAAAAAGAAATTTTGACAAACTCTAACAATAAAAACTCTAACAATAGTACCTAATTATTGTAGCTTCAAAAATTTCCCTTTTCTTGAAATCTTCAATAATTTCCTCCAATTTTGGTCTCAAATCAGGAAATGAATACTCATTCTCCAAATGATATCTGAAATTTAAAAATACAAATACTAAATTAATAATGTAATTATTTCTTTACATAATCTCAACAGTAAATTAATAACTCAACAATACAATTAATTTAAATTTCGTGGTATTTAATTTCGTGGCATCAACAACGCTCTCTTGACTCATGAGATATTTAATTTCCATGAAATGGGTAGGGCAAGAGGAAAGAGTGTTTTGTGTTCACAACTCATAAGCACTGAAAACAGCTGACCAACTATAATTAACCAATCACCATTGCATATTCTCGCAGGGGTTTAGGGTGGGGGTGGCAATTAACTGTTCTCATGACTATCTATAATCTATCTACAGTTCAGCTGCAAACTTAACATTTGAAACAAACCTACACTCACAAGCCAATGCACATGAATCCCTGACGATACACAAACAACTGTGTATCAGTAAAAAAGAACAGTTTCGTCATTTAATGATGTTGATGATATCAATACATTACAATTTACACAAGATCTCAAATTTCAGAATAGCTTTGCAATTTTGAGATCATGACCATGAACACATTGTCCTCTGCAGTAAATTACCAATCTCAGAATGGCAGCGATTTCTTATCCTTGTTCGTTCATTCAAAACAGTAAAATGTAAGCTTATAATAGTATAATAGTTACCGAGAAAACATAGATAACTCCACAAGCAATAAGCAAGTAACTCACATCAAGCACTGGTCAACTTCATCCCAATGATCACAATTAAGAATTAACAATAATTAAAGAATATTCTGATAAATAATGGTAAAAATCCCAATGATCACAGATTCACAATACCTAACGGCGACGTGTAGGGACGGGCAAGGCGGCGCGGCGGAGAAGGGCGACGCGCGACGCGCGACGCGGCGATGGGCGATGCGCGACGCGGCGACAGGTGCGGGCGATGCGCGACGCGGCGACAGGTGCGGGCGACGCTGCGAGATGGTCCCTCTAGTAGTTGTCTAGATTAAGAAAGATGTCAATAAGATTCAAGATGAAAGAGATCAGGAGATGGAGAAAAAAGTTGGAACTTGGAGTTGATTGAGATGGAGAGAAATCAGGAGAAGAATAAGAAAGTAGGACGGGAGTTGATTGAGATGGAGAGAAATCAGGAGAGCTGAAGGTTGGGTTTCCTTTCTTTACTCTCTCTCTCTCTCTTTTTTATTTTTAATAACAGTGAATAAAAAAAATTCAAAAGGGGGCCCTAAAAGATTCTGGGGCCCAAAGCAGCCGCTTGGGCTGCTTGGGCCTAGATCCGCCATTGCTTCCACGTTTTCCTAGCAACTCCACAATTAACCGCATCACTCGGTTTTTGTTTGGCACGGGGATCTGTGTCGGATTCTGTGTATCATCATCGTCAATTCAAGGTATGTTATCACGTATGTATATTGTCAATTCAAGGGTTCTGTGTCGATTTCTTGATTTTCTCTGTTTTTCAATTTGTTAAATTTTTCTTAGTCTTCATTAAATTTTTTCTTAGTCTCTGTTAAATTTTGGGAGGTCGTTGGTTCAGCGACGAGCCGGAGGAAGTTGGGCCGATCATCACCAAGTTATTACAGTGTGGAGGCCCCTCCGGCTAGGAGAGAGTTAAATTTGTAATTGATGCGATTCATGTGATTCATGTGATTGTGAGTTTGCTTCTTAGTTGGATAACTTGGATTTCAATTTGTACAAGTGATGATGAAATAGATTATGTTTCTGAAGTTGCACACTATGAATCATTTATTTAATGATTTGTAGCAGTGACTTGTGATGAATTAATCCTAACCGAACTTTATTTTTTCTCATTGGTTATAAGTGATGATGAGATAGATTATGTTTCTGAAGTTGCACACTGTGATTTAATGTTCAATAGGAGTGACTAGTGATGGAATAATCCTATCTCAATTCCTTTAACCCTAGATGGTTTTCGAATCATTCATTTTTTGTTCAATATCTTGTTGCAGTTTTGGGCTCTTTCTTTGGCCAGGAGTTATTGATGAGATCCCGATCAGTTTTGGGCTCTTTCTTTGGCCAGGATTTATTGATGAGAGCCCGATCAATGCGTGAAAACCCGCACATTGTGTCTAAGGTTCCAAAAGCATCATTTGGAGTAAGTGCAAAATTTGGCCAATGTTTCTATATTAGTCCGTCTTTCAACTGGCACTATCTAATAATTATTTTTTATAGAGTGTAAAGCAACTTGACCCTCTGACAATAGAACAGCTGTACACTTAAATACACAGGATTACTCATTCCTCCCTCTTTTCTCATAGTTCTGTGCCGATTTCTTGATTTTCTCTGTTTTTTAAATCTGTTAAATTTTTCTTAGTCTCCGTTATACTTTTTCTTAGTCACTGTTAAATTTTGGAAGGTCGTTGGTTCAGCGACGAGCCAGAGGAAGTTGGCCCTGATCATCACCAAGTTATTACAGTGTGGATGCACCTCATTGATGTGATTCATGTGATTGTGAGTTTGCTTCTTCGTTGGATAACTTGGATTTCAATTTGTACAAGTGATGATGAAATGGGTTATGTTTCTGAAGTTGCACACTATGAATCATTTATTTAATGATTTGTAGGAGTGACTTGTGATGAATTAATCTTAAATGAGCTTTATTTTTCCTCATTGGTTATAAGTGATAATGAGATGGATTATGTTTCTGAAGTTGCACACTATGATTTAATGTTCAATAGGAGTGACTAGTGATGAAATAATCCTATCTGAGCTTTAATGTTTGGATTGAGTATTCTTTTATTTTGAAGCCGATTGCGGTGCTATAATTGGAATGCATCTTAGACAGGGCCGGTCCGGAGTTCCCGGGGGCCCGAGGCGAACTCCCAAAATGGGGCTCCCCATACAAAAAAAATAATAAAATAAAATAAAATAAAATTTTTACAAAAAATTTGCACATTGTTAAAAGCAAAATATGCAAAATAAATTTGTTTTAAATCACTCAAATTTGAAGTCTGAAATTCAATTCATGTCTTCAAGTCTAAACCCAAATAATCTTCAGAAAAGTTTTAAAGCTCAAATAATTATTTTTGGAGGCCTCTAATAATAGTATTTTTCTTTTATGGTTAAATTTTTCTTAGTCTCCGTTATACTTTTTCTTAGTCACTGTTAAATTTTGGAAGGTTGTTAGTTCAGCGATGAGCCAGAGGAAGTTGGCCCTGATCATCACCAAGTTATTACAGTGTGGAGGCCCCTCTGGCTAGGAGAGAGTTAAATTTGTAATTGATGTGATTCATGTGATTGTGAGTTTGCTTCTTCGTTGGATAACTTGGATTTCAATTAGTACAAGTGATGATGAAATGGGTTATGTTTTTGAAGTTGCACACTATGAATCATTTATTTAATGATTTGTAGGAGTGACTTGTGATGAATTAATCTTAACTGAGCTTTATTTTTCCTCATTGGTTATAAGTGATAATGAGATGGATTATGTTTCTGAAGTTGCACACTATGATTTAATGTTCAATAGGAGTGACTAGTGATGAAATAAACCTATCTGAGCTTTAATGTTTGGTTTGAGTATTCTTTTATTTTGAAGCCGATTGCGGTGCTATAATTGGAATGCATCTTAGACAGGGCCGGCCCTGAGTTCCCGGGGGCCCGAGGCGAACTCCCAAAATGGGGCTCCCCATACAAAAAAAAATAAAAAAAAATAAAAAAAAAAATAAAATAAAATTTATACAAAAATTTGCACATTGTTAAAAGCAAAATATGCAAAATAAATTTGTTTTAAATCACTCAAATTTAAAGTCTGAAATTCAATTCATGACTTCAAGTCTAAACCCAAATAATCTTCAAAAAAGTTTTAAAGCTCAAATAATTATTTTTGGAGGCCTCTAATAATAGTATTTTTCTTTTATGGTTAAATTTTTCTTAGTCTCCGTTATACTTTTTCTTAGTCACTGTTAAATTTTGGAAGGTCGTTGGTTCAGCGACGAGCCAGAGGAAGTTGGCCCTGATCATCACCAAGTTATTACAGTGTGGAGGCCCCTCTGGCTAGGAGAGAGTTAAATTTGTAATTGATGTGATTCATGTGATTGTGAGTTTGCTTCTTCGTTGGATAACTTGGATTTCAATTTGTACAAGTGATGATGAAATGGGTTATGTTTCTGAAGTTGCACACTATGAATCATTTATTTAATGATTTGTAGGAGTGACTTGTGATGAATTAATCTAAAATGAGCTTTTTTTTTCCTCATTGGTTATAAGTGATAACGAGATGGATTATGTTTCTGAAGTTGCACACTATGATTTAATGTTCAATAGGAGTGACTCGTGATGAAATAATCCGATCTGAGCTTTAATGTTTGGTTTGAGTATTCTTTTCTTTTGAAGCCGATTGCGGTGCTATAATTGGAATGCATATTAGACAGGGCCGGCCCTGAGTTCCCGGGGGCCCGAGGCGAACTCCCGAAATGGGGCTCCCCATACAAAAAAATAAAATAAAATAATATAAAATAAAATAAAATTTTTACAAAAAATTTGCACATTGTTAAAAGCAAAATATGCAAAATAAATTTGTTTTAAATCACTCAAATTTGAATTCTGAAATTCAATTCATGTCTTCAAGTCTAAACCCAAATACTCTTCAGAAAAGTTTTAAAGCTCAAATAATTATTTTTGGAGGCCTCTAATAATAGTATTTTTCTTTTACGGTTAAATTTTTCTTAGTCTCCGTTATACTTTTTCTTAGTCACTGTTAAATTTTGGAAGGTCGTTGGTTCAACAAGAGCCAGAGGAAGTTGGCCCTGATCATCACCAAGTTATTACAGTGTGGAGGCCCCTCTGGCTAGGAGAGAGTTAAATTTGTAATTGATGTGATTCATGTGATTGTGAGTTTGCTTCTTTGTTGGATAACTTGGATTTCAATTCGTACAAGTGATGATGAAATGGGTTATGTTTTTGAAGTTGCACACTATGAATCATTTATTTAATGATTTGTAGGAGTGACTTGTGATGAATTAATCTTAATTGAGGTTTATTTTTCCTCATTGGTTATAAGTGATAATGAGATGGATTATGTTTCTGAAGTTGCACACTATGATTTAATGTTCAATAGGAGTGACTAGTGATGAAATAATCCTATCTGAGCTTTAATGGTTGGTTTGAGTATTCTTTTATTTTGAAGCCGATTGCGGTGCTATAATTGGAATGCATCTTAGACAGGGCCGACCCTGAGTTCCCGGGGGCCCGAGGCGAACTCCCGAAATGGGGCTCCCCATACAAAAAGTAAAATAAATAAAATAAAATAACATAAAATAAAATAAAATAAAATTTATACAAAAATTTGCACATTGTTAAAAGCAAAATATGCAAAATAAATTTGTTTTAAATCACTCAAATTTAACGTCTGAAATTCAATTCAGGTCTTGAAGTCTAAACCCAAATAATCTTCAAAAAAGATTTAAAGCTCAAATAATTATTTTTGGAGGCCTCTAATAATAGTATTTTTCTTTTATGGTTAAATTTTTCTTAGTCTCCGTTATACTTTTTCTTAGTCACTGTTAAATTTTGGAAGGTCGTTGGTTCAGCGATGAGCCAGAGGAAGTTGGCCCTGATCATCACCAAGTTATTACAGTGTGGAGGCCCCTCTGGCTAGGAGAGAGTTAAATTTGTAATTGATGTGATTCATGTGATTGTGAGTTTGCTTCTTCGTTGGATAACTTGGATTTCATTTTGTACAAGTGATGATGAAATGGGTTATGTTTCTGAAGTTGCACACTATGAATCATTTATTTAATGATTTGTAGGTGTGACTTGTGATGAATTAATCTTAACTGAGCTTTATTTTTCCTCATTGGTTATAAGTGATAATGAGATGGATTATGTTTCTGAAGTTGCACACTATGATTTAATGTTCAATAGGAGTGACTAGTGATGAAATAATCCTATCTGAGCATTAATGTTTGGTTTGAGTATTCTTTTATTTTGAAGCCGATTGCGGTGCTATAATTGGAATGCTTCTTGGACAGGGCCGGCCCTGAGTTCCCGGGGGCCCGAGGCGAACTCCCGAAATGGGGCTCCCCATACAAAAAAATAAAATAAAATAAAATAAAATAATAAAATTAAATAAAATAAAATTTATACAAAAAATTTGCACAATGTTAAAAGCAAAATATGCAAAATAAATTTGTTTTAAATCACTCAAATTTGAAGTCTGAAATTCAATTCATGTCTTCAAGTCTAAACCCAAATAATCTTCAAAAAAGTTTTAAAGCTCAAATAATTATTTTTGGAGGCCTCTAATAATAGTATTTTTCTTTTATGGTTAAATTTTTCTTAGTCTCCGTTATACTTTTTCTTAGTCACTGTTAAATTTTGGAAGGTCGTTGGTTCAGCGACGAGCCAGAGGATGTTGGCCCTGATCATCACCAAGTTATTACAGTGTGGAGGCCCCTCTGGCTAGGAGAGAGTTAAATTTGTAATTGATGTGATTCATGTGATTGTGAGTTTGCTTCTTCGTTGGATAACTTGGATTTCAATTTGTACAAGTGATGATGAAATGGGTTATGTTTTTGAAGTTGCACACTATGAATCATTTATTTAATGATTTGTAGGAGTGACTTGTGATGAATTAATCTTAACTGAGCATTATTTTTCCTCATTGGTTATAAGTGATAATGAGATGGATTATGTTTCTGAAGTTGCACACTATGATTTAATGTTCAATAGGAGTGACAAGTGATGAAATAATCCAATCTGAGCTTTAATGTTTGGTTTGAGTATTCTTTTATTTTGAAGCTGATTGCGGTGCTATAATTGGAATGCATCTTAGACAGGGCCGGCCCTGAGTTCCCGGGGGCCCGAGGCGAACTCCCAAAATGGGGCTCCCCATACAAAAAAATAAAATAAAATAAAATAAAATTTATACAAAAAATTTGCACATTGTTAAAAGCAAAATATGCAAAATAAATTCGTTTTAAATCACTCAAATTTAAAGTCTGAAATTCAATTCATGTCTTCAAGTCTAAACCCAAATAATCTTCAAAAAAGTTTTAAAGCTCAAATAATTATTTTTGGAGGCCTCTAATAATAGTATTTTTCTTTTATGGTTAAATTTTTCTTAGTCTCCGTTATACTTTTTCTTAGTCACTGTTAAATTTTGGAAGGTCGTTGGTTCAGCGACGAGCCAGAGGAAGTTGGCCCTGATCATCACCAAGTTATTACAGTGTGGAGGCCCCTCTGGCTTGGAGAGAGTTAAATTTGTAATTGATGTGATTCATGTGATTGTGAGTTTGCTTCTTCGTTGGATAACTTGGATTTCAATTTGTACAAGTGATGATGAAATGGGTTATGTTTCTGAAGTTGCACACTATGAATCATTTATTTAATGATTTGTAGGAGTGACTTGTGATGAATTAATCTTAACTGAACTTTATTTTTCCTCATTGGTTATAAGTGATAATGAGATGGATTATGTTTCTGAAGTTGCACACTATGATTTAATGTTCAATAGGAGTGACTAGTGATGAAATAATCCTATCTGAGCTTTAATGTTTGGTTTGAGTATTCTTTTATTTTGAAGCCGATTGCGGTGCTATAATTGGAATGCATCTTAGACAGGGCCGGCCCTGAGTTCCCGGGGACCCGAGGCGAACTCCCGAAATGGGGCTCCCCATACAAAAAAATAAAATAAAATAAAATAAAATAAAATAAAATAAAATTTATACAAAAAATTTGCACATTGTTAAAAGGAAAATATGCAAAATAAATTCGTTTTAAATCACTCAAATTTAAAGTCTGAAATTCAATTCATGTCTTAAGTCTCAACCCAAATAATCTTCAAAATAGTTTTAAAGCTCAAATAATTATTTTTGGAGGCCTCTAATAATAGTATTTTTCTTTTATGGTTAAATTTTTCTTAGTCTCCGTTATACTTTTTCTTAGTCACTGTTAAATTTTGGAAGGTCGTTGGTTCAGCGACGAGCCAGAGGAAGTTGGCCCTGATCATCACCAAGTTATTACAGTGTGGAGGCCCCTCTGGCTAGGAGAGAGTTAAATTTGTAATTGATGTGATTCATGTGATTGTGAGTTTGCTTCTTCGTTGGATAACTTGGATTTCAATTTGTACAAGTGATGATGAAATGGGTTATGTTTCTGAAGTTGCACACTATGAATCATTTATTTAATGATTTGTAGGAGTGACTTGTGATGAATTAATCTTAACTGAGATTTATTTTTCCTCATTGGTTATAAGTGATAATGAGATGGATTATGTTGTGCGGAATACGAATCAAACAACCAACAATCAAACGAGAGAAACAGCGAGAAAACAGAAAAACAAGCAAACACAAGGACACACAGATTTAATGTGGTTCGGCAAACAAGTGCCTACATCCACGGGGCGGTTGGGGTTCTCTTCTTCTTCAAATAATCACCAATGGGCGAAAACAAACCCTTACAAAAGATGACGGCTACAAAACCGAATAGAGGTCTCTAATTTTCGTCTCTACTTACAAAACCCTAACGGGTTGTATTTATAGGGAAACTATTGGGCCTTTCGAAATTGGCCTATTCTGGATTAAAAACCCGCCTACAGTCGACTGATCATCTTACCAGTCGACTGATAAATACTTCGGGACAGTCGACTGAACCCACATGCAGTCGACTGACTACTGCTGTATCCTTAGCCTTTGAAAACTCCTCTCTGGACAGTCGCCTGATCCTCCGACCCAGTCGACTGATGTACTGGAACTTTCGATCGCTGTAGATACGAACCAGAATCGAGCCATTATCCAACAATCTCCACCTTGGCGAGATCTTCCAAGTATCCAACAATTGATACCAATCTCCACCTTGGCGAGGTCTTCCATGTAGCCCGAGCAATCTCCAATAGATACTCCAAAACAAATGCTCATCACCAAATGTAACAAAACAAACTCCACCTTAGTATGATATCACATACTAGGCAAACAAATAGCGAAGCACCATCCCAACCGCCCATGCCAAATCATCAAGCATGCAAAATATTAGCCAGGTTCATGCAATGCTTGAACTTGGCTGCCCCAACAACTTTGGTCAACATATCAGCAGGATTATCAGCTGTTCCAATCTTCACCAAATGAATATCACCATCCTTTATCAAATCACGCACAAAATGATAACGGACATCAATATGTTTGGTCCTCGAATGATGAACTTGGTTCTTCGCTAAATGAATAGCACTCTGACTGTCACAGTGTATCTCCACCTTCTCCCGATGAATTCCCAAGCTCTTCAAAAGTCCATGAATCCAAATAGCTTCCTTCATGGCCTCAGCAACTGCCATGTATTCAGCCTCAGTAGTAGACAACGCTACAGTGGACTGCAAATTGGACCTCCAACTTATAGGTGCTCTAGCCATAGTAAACAAATAGCCTGTAGTAGACCGCCTCTTATCTAGATCACCTGCATAGTCAGAATCAACATAACCCACCAATAACCTGCTAATATTGTCATCCCTTTCAAACTTCAAACCCACATCTGTGGTGCCGCTTATGTACCTCAAAATCCATTTAGCTGCTTGCCAATGCTCTCTGCCTGGATCATGCATATATCGACTAACCATACTCACCGCCTGAGAGATGTCTGGTCGAGTACAGACCATGGCATACATCAAACTGCCAACCACACTAGTGTAAGGTACATTAGCCATATACTGTCTCTCTTCATCTGTACTTGGAGACTGAGAAGCACTAATTCTAAAATGAGTGGCTAAGGGTGTACTGACTGGTTTAGTTTTCTCATCTATACCAAACCGTTTCAGCATCTTCAAAAGATATTGCTTCTGTGTCAAACTCACTATGCCCTTTGCTCTGTCTCTAGCTATCTCCATCCCAAGTATCTTCTTGGCTTCACCAAGATCCTTCATCTCGAATTCAGAACTCAGCTGATTCTTCAAATTTTGAATCTCCTTAGCATTTCTAGAGGCAATCAACATGTCATCCACATATAATAACAGATATATGAAAGAACCATTCTGCAATTTTCTGAAATAGACACAATGATCATACTCACTTCTGGAATATCCCTGCACTTTCATAAACTGATCAAACCTCAAATACCACTGCCTTGGAGATTGCTTCAACCCATAGAGAGACTTCTTCAACCTGCAAACACAATTTTCCTTCCCAGCTGTCTTAAACCCATCTGGCTGCAACATATAAATTTCTTCATCTAGATCCCCATGTAAGAACGCAGTCTTCACATCCATCTGTGTCAATTCAAGATCAAACTGCGCTACCAATGCCAACAAAATCCGAATAGAAGGATGCTTCACAACTGGAGAGAACACTTCATTATAGTCAATACCTTCCTGTTGAGCATACCCCTTTGCAACGAGTCTAGCCTTGAACCGAACACTGCCTTTTGGACCTTCTTTCTTCGTATACACCCACTTGCAACCGATAGCTTTCTTCCCTTTTGGCAATTGCACTAGATCCCAAGTCTTGTTCTTATGAAGAGAGTTCATCTCTTCATCCAATAGCAACTTTCCAATCTGTATTTTCAGAACTTCTAGTAGCTTCTTTGAAGTTGGAGGGAACTTCATCATCCACAATGGGAAGAGCAAATGCAACTGTATCTGTAAAACGAGATGGTCGTTTGATATCTCGTCTTTGCCTTCTTGCTGCAATTGATTCTTCGTGCTGGGGAGGGTTAGGAACTTCTTCCTCATCCTCAGTATCAACCACATCATCTTCATTTTGGGCAGGATTTTCAACTGAAAGCTTTTCTAACTCCACCTGTTGGAGAACTCTCCCATTCTTCTGCTGCTGTAGATCACCAGTCGACTGATCCTTTACACCAGTCGACTGTCCCGAGCTTCTACTGTTCACCTGTTGGAGAACTGTCCCACTCTTCTGCTGCTCACCAGTCGACTGTTCTCGTCCACCAGTCGACTGTCCCGAGCTGATCATGCTGGTCTCATCAAAAGTAACATCCCTGCTGATTACTAACTTCTTCTGTTCTGGACACCACAACCTGTAACCTTTGACACCAGTACTGAAACCAACAAATATAGCCTTTTTGGCTCTTGCATCAAGTTTAGTTTCAGTTACATGAAAATAAGCTGGACAACCAAATATATGCAAAAAACTATAATCAGATGCAGGTTTACCACTCCATACCTCAATAGGTGTTTTGCCTTCAAGTGCTGCTGATGGTAAACGGTTGACGATGTGGCTTGCATATAAAACAGCTTCTGCCCAAAATGTCTTCTTCAATCCAGACTGTGCTAGCATACATCTCACCTTCTCAAGTAAGGTTCTGTTCATCCTTTCTGCAACCCCATTTTGCTGTGGAGTTTTCCTAACTGTGAAGTGCCTCTGGATCCCTTCATCTTCACACAATTTCAGAAACGGATCGTTCTTGTATTCCCCTCCATTATCTGATCTTAGAACCTTAATCTTCCTTCCAGTCTGGTTTTCAACTTTCTTCTTCCAACTTGTGAACAATGTCAAAACTTCATCTTTGTGCTTCATGGTATATACCCAAACTCGTCTGGAGTAGTCATCAACAAATGTAACAAACCAGTGTCTACCACTCATAGAAGGTGTCTGAGTAGGGCCCTAAACATCTGTGTGCACATAATCGAGGATACCCTTTGTCTGATGTACAGCTGTACCAAATTTCACCCTAGTTTGCTTACCCAAAACACAATGTTCACAAAATTCCAACTTGCACCCTTTAGCATCTTTAAGCAACCCTTGCTTCACAAGCCCCTGCAAGGCCTTTTCTCCTGCATGCCTGAGTCGCATATGCCACAACCTAGTAGAGTCGGGAACAACCTGTTTAGGCTTTTCAGTTACACTGGCAGCCTGACCCAAATATGTTTTTCCCTGCAAGAAAAACAAGTTCCTTTTCCTTTGCCCTTTCATCACCACAAGTGCTCCGTTAGTCACCTTCAGAATGCCACCTTCACTAGCAAATTTCAATCCACTGGCCTCCAAAGCACCAAGTGAAATCAAATTCTTTTTCAAATCTGGAACATACCATACATCTGAAAGCTCCCTAATAAGACCATCGTGCATTAGCAATTCAATCTTCCTGATTCCTACCTTCTTACAAGGTGCATCATTTCCCATCAAAACTACCCCACCATCCATATACTCTAAAGAAGTAAACCACTCCTTTCTCCAAGACATATGATAGGATGCTGCTGTATCAAGAAACCATACTTCTTGATAAAGTGAGGGACTAGTTGCAAGTGCATAAGAAAAAACATCATCACTATCTACATTATCAACAATCACATTTGCAGTCGAATTTCCCTTATTTCGTAGCTTAGGACAATCCTTTTTCCAATGCCCCCTTTCATGACAGAAAGCACATTCATCTTTGGCTGGTATCTTTCTGTCCTTTGAAACTCCTCTCGATTTGGAACGAGATTTGTTTCCCTTTTTTCCAGATTTGGTCTCAGATCTGGTCTCAGTTCTGCCCCTTACAATCAATGCCTCAGAAGTTTCTCTATCAACCATTTTATCCCTTCTCCTAGTTTCATTATTCAACAGAGCATTTGCAACATCTTCATATTTCACAGTATCCTTTCCATATATTAATGTTGTTGCTAAATGATCATAACTTTCAGGTAATGAATTCAACAGAATTAGGGCTTTATATTCATCTTTAATTTGCTCATCCAAATTTAACAAATCAGCCAATAATTTATTAAATGATTCAACATGAGCGTTCATAGACATACCTTCAGTATAGGTGAAGCGAAAAAGCCTCTTCTTCAAATACAGCCGATTCTCCAAACTTTTCCTCATGTATTTGTCTTCGAGTTTCTTCCACAACACCGCAGCAATGGTATCCCTCATCAAATCATACTTCTGAGCCTTTGCAATAAAGAGCCGAATAGTCCCACACGCAACTCGATTCAACTTCTTCCAATCTACATCGGACATATTCTTTGGTTTTTCTACCTCCAAAGCAACATCTTGTTCTTGTTGAACAAGAACATCCAACACCTCACACTGCCACATCCCGAAATTGTTTGTTCCATCAAATTTCTCAATTTCAAATTTTGCGTTGTGAATCGTTGTTCTGGATGAACTCGATCCCACAACATCCTTGTTTGCATCCGCATCACTCGCCATCTCCCTCTAGGTCGAACCGAAAGCTCTGATACCACTTGTTGTGCGGAATACGAATCAAACAACCAACAATCAAACGAGAGAAACAGCGAGAAAACAGAAAAACAAGCAAATACAAGGACACATAGATTTAATGTGGTTCGGCAAACAAGTGCCTACATCCACGGGGCGGTTGGGGTTCTATTCTTCTTCAAATAATCACCAATGGGCGAAAACAAACCCTTACAAAAGATGACGGCTACAAAACCGAATAGAGGTCTCTAATTTTCGTCTCTACTTACAAAACCCTAACGGGTTGTATTTATAGGGAAACTATTGGGCCTTTCGAAATGGGCCTATTCTGGATTAAAAACCCGCCTACAGTCGACTGATCATCTTACCAGTCGACTGATAAATACTTCGGGACAGTCGACTGAACCCACATGCAGTCGACTGACTACTGCTGTATCCTTAGCCTTTGAAAACTCCTCTCTGGACAGTCGCCTGATCCTCCAACCCAGTCGACTGATGTACTGGAACTTTCGATCGCTGTAGATACGAACCAGAATCGAGCCATTATCCATCAGGATTATGTTTCTGAAGTTGCAAACTATGATTTAATGTTCAATAGGAGTGACTAGTGATGAAATAATCCTATCTGAGCTTTAATGTTTGGTTTGAGTATTCTTTTATTTTGAAGCCGATTGCGGTGCTATAATTGGAATGCATCTTAGACAGGGCCGGCCCTGAGTTCCCGGGGGCCCGAGGCGAACTCCCGAAATGGGGCTCCCCATACAAAAAAATAAAATAAAATAAAATAAAATAAAGTAAAATAAAATTTATACAAAAAATTTGCACATTGTTAAAAGCAAAATATGCAAAATAAATTCGTTTTAAATCACTCAAATTTAAAGTCTGAAATTCAATTCATGTCTTAAGTCTAAACCCAAATAATCTTCAAAATAGTTTTAAAGCTCAAATAATTATTTTTGGAGGCCTCTAATAATAGTATTTTTCTTTTATGGTTAAATTTTTCTTAGTCTCCGTTATACTTTTTCTTAGTCACTGTTAAATTTTGGAAGGTCGTTGGTTCAGCGACGAGCCAGAGGAAGTTGGCCCTGATCATCACCAAGTTATTACAGTGTGGAGGCCCCTCTGGCTAGGAGAGAGTTAAATTTGTAATTGATGTGATTCATGTGATTGTGAGTTTGCTTCTTCGTTGGATAACTTGGATTTCAATTTGTACAAGTGATGATGAAATGGGTAATGTTTCTGAAGTTGCACAATATGAATCATTTATTTAATGATTTGTAGGAGTGACTTGTGATGAATTAATCTTAAATGAGCTTTTTTTTTCCTCATTGGTTAAAAGTGATAATGAGATAGATTATGTTTCTGAAGTTGCACACTATGATTTAATGTTCAATAGGAGTGACTAGTGATGAAATAATACTATCTGAGCTTTAATGTTTGGTTTGAGTATTCTTTTATTTTGAAGCCGATTGCGTTGCTATAATTGGAATGCATCTTAGACAGGGCCGGCCCTGAGTTCCCGGGGGCCCGAGGCGAACTCCCGAAATGGGGCTCCCCATACAAAAAAATAAAATAAAATAAAATAAAATAAAATAAAATAAAATAAAATTTATACAAAAAATTTGCACATTGTTAACAGCAAAATATGCAAAATAAATTTGTTTTAAATCACTCAAATTTAAAGTCTGAAATTCAATTCATGTCTTCAAGTCTAAACCCAAATAATCTTCAAAAAAGTTTTAAAGCTCAAATAATTATTTTTGGAGGCCTCTAATAATAGTATTTTTCTTTTATGGTTAAATTTTTCTTAGTCTCCGTTATACTTTTTCTTAGTCACTGTTAAATTTTGGAAGGTCGTTGGTTCAGCGAAGAGCCAGAGGAAGTTGGCCCTGATCATCACCAAGTTATTACAGGGTGGAGGCCCCTCTGGCTAGGAGAGAGTTAAATTTGTAATTGATGTGATTCATGTGATTGTGAGTTTGCTTCTTCGTTGGATAACTTGGATTTCAATTTGTACAAGTGATGATGAAATGGGTATTGTTTCTGAAGTTGCACACTATCAATCATTTATTTAATGATTTGTAGGAGTGACTTGTGATGAATTAATCTTAAATGAGCTTTTTTTTTCCTCATTGGTTAAAAGTGATAATGAGATGGATTATGTTTCTGAAGTTGCACACTATGATTTAATGTTCAATAGGAGTGACTAGTGATGAAATAATCCTATCTGAGCTTTAATGTTTGGTTTGAGTATTCTTTTATTTTGAAGCCAATTGCGGTGCTATAATTGGAATGCATCTTAGACAGGGCCGGCCCTGAGTTCCCGGGGGCCCGAGGCCAACTCCCGAAATGGGGCTCCTCATACAAAAAAATAAAATAAAATAAAATAAAATAACATAAAATAAAATAAAATAAAATAAAATAAAATTTATACAAAAAATTTGCACATTGTTAAAAGCAAAATATGCAAAATAAATTTGTTTTAAATCACTCAAATTTAAAGTCTGAAATTCAATTCATGTCTTCAAGTCTAAACCCAAATAATCTTCAAAAAAGTTTTAAAGCTCAAATAATTATTTTTGGAGGCCTCTAATAATAGTATTTTTCTTTTATGCGCAAAATACATGCCTATATTTACAAACGAATTACAAATTTGGGGCCCCTAAAATTGCAAAAACGCCGGGGGCTTGAGGCGGCCGCCTCACCCATCTCAAGGGTGGGGCCGGCCCTGATCTTAGAGTTGTTGGGAGTGTAACATGTAAAGGTGTAACACAAAATTTTAGTATTCCCATAACACAAATTGTAGATTCCCCAATTAATCAAATATCTATACTATTATTAAGCAAAGCTCTATTTTATCGGTTTTTTACTATCATACCCCCATATACATAAAAGGCTAAAAAATAATATAGGGTTAATTCTGTCAATTTTTGTTGTTAGTTACCATAATACCCTCAAAGTTCAAATTAATTTACAATATATTTATTCACAGAAGTGCCACTCACATAAAATAAAAGTTTGTGCCACTAGAGTCTATACTATTATTAAGCAAAGCTCTATTTTGGCGGTTTTTTACTATCATACCCCCATATACATAAAAGGCTAAAAAATAATATAGGGTTAATTCTGTCAATTTTTGTTGTTAGTTACCATAATACCCTCAAAGTTCAAATTAATTTACAACATATTTATTCACAAAAGTGTCATTTACATAAAATAAACGTTTGTGTCACTAGAGATAATTTGTAAAAAGTATGTTTGAATAAAGGGAGGTCTCAAGTTCGAGGCCATATCACATCTTACTATTTAATTTATAAAATAAATTGAAAAATGATTAGAACATGCATCGCACGTGCAGGTCACTAGTTAGTAATTAGAGAATGAGTGGCTATAAATGAATCTAATTGTGGGACATAATAGCAAATCATATTGTGTACTGGTAGCAAATCCTAAAAATGTGCATTGCTTAAGATAGTCTTGTAGGTTTGAGTATTTAATGCTAAGGAATATTACAGGAAATTTGAAGATGCTATAATGTTTATCGATAAACATGCTTTGTTCTTCTTATAGTATATATGTTCTTTTGGTATTAAGTATGACCATGCTATACCATACCCTTCGAAATCGGATGGACTTCAATTAGGTTTAGGCTTCTCCAGGGGGAGATGTGTTTGGGGAAGCATGTTTTTTTAATCTTCGAACTCGATTCCAACAGGGTATCTTTTAAGATGCAAGAGTTATGCAAAACCACTTCACAAATAGAAAATGAGCTGATTCCTCAAAGATTGATTTATTCAACACATGGTATTGTTTCTCTCTGCGAAGTTATATATATATATATATATATATATATATATATATATATATATATATATATATATATATATATATATATATATATCCTTTCTGGAAAGGAATGCTTAGATAGGCATCAACATAAGCATAGGAACCAGAGAAAGCCCTAATCTCCCCCAAAACCCTAGCCGTCATCCCTCTTCCTCTCCCAATCAAATCCTCCAAATCTACCAACAATTCTCAAACCCTCTCAATCTCCAATGCCGCCCACCTGGAGATTCCCCTTTTCCCATTCCCTAAGTCTTCCCCTACCCCCTCCTCTTCCAGATGACGTCACCATCATCATCTTCCTCTACCGGTTTCTTCGCCATCTGCCTCCTCCACTCGGCCGTCGCCATCATCTGCGGCACCCTCATGATGTTCTACCTCAACGGGATCCCCGTCGTCGGCCACGACATCAGAGATGGCCAGCTCCAGGGCTCCACCCTGCACGACCAGCTCCTCATCCAAATCTCTGACTCCTTTGCGGGACTCTTGATGTTCGCGATCGGATTCCTGCTCTTCATGGTTGCCTTCGTTAAAGACCGAGATTTCCAGGCATTTTTCGCAAAAGGGTGCATACTGCTCCTCGTGGCGATGGCGCTGTGGAGGGTGTATTTCGAGCGGAGGTTGGAGGATCTGGCGAGGGACTGGCCGAGGCAGGTGTCTAGGGATGTGATGCTTAGCATTTCTTGGCTTTTGTTTCTGGTTTACTCATGGAGGGAGAAGTATGACTGACCCTTGGATCTTTGTGAACGTCGTCGTCGGCCACGGCATCAAGCACTCCCTCCCCAACTGGACCATCCATCGCCTCATCAAGTACATCTCCGGTGGGCCCCAACCTGGTGGCATGTTCTTTGCAGTCCTTCATGGTGTTCCCAATTTTTTTTCTCTCTTTTTTCTTTACCCACCATCCAAAAAAAATAAAAAAAATAAAAAAATAAAAAAAAATAATTTTTTTTTGCAGGTTCTTCTGCTTCTACATTTAGATCGTCAACTTACTCCGGTTGATCTATCATTTCTTGTGCTTCTCCATTCAGATCGTCAACTCACTCCGGTTGATCGATCGTGAGTTTGAAAGGAGGTGTTATCAGCATCCAGTTCTCATTTCAGGGATAATATCCCATCATCGACTAAGTCTCAAGTCAGGAGTGAGATCCCATTAGTCTATTTCTCAGTTCAGGGGTGAGATCCCATCATAAATCGAGATATGGAGATCCCGCCACTGTTCGGGGTGAAATCTCAATAGTGCACTACCACTACTTTCTTCCGCAACAATCTACTTCTCAGTTTCCATCACACGCGACATCAAGCGCCGTTTCTGCATCACAGTTTGCCGTTTCTTCCATATCAACATCGTCAGTGATCCAAATTCTTGTTGCTTGAACCAACTTGAGTTTCAGAGGTGGTGTTAGATGATAGATTAGTTTAGTCCCACATTGAATAATGTATTGGTTTAGTATTCTCTTCTCTCCTATATATAGAAGACATATTGTACTCAGTTGAATGGATCAATAAAAGAATACTTTCCTATTCCTAATTCTAACAGCGTGTTAGAATATAAATATTAAAATCCTCATCCTTACCACAACTTCGGAGTTTTGGTCCATCGGTAGGGTCATTAATATGGTATCGGAGCAACCCAGGTTCGAATCTCACCGGCTGCGCAATTTAAATGCGGATTAAAAAAAAAATACCGCTGCGTATAGTGTAGATCTTGGCAAAAAAGATGGCCCTCAACCTGCGGGGGCGTGTTAGAATATAAATATTAAAACCCTCATCTTTACCATAACTTCGGAGTTTTGGTCCATTGGTAGGGTCATTAATAAAGAACAATGTAATGCTTTTCATAAATCCAAATTGAGTTAGGAACACAGGGTAGTCTATGTTGCATCTATCTATTTAGGTACGGTACTAGTACGAGTACGGGATACAGGAACAACATGATAGATGGACAAGGATACGCGATTTATGTGAAAAGTAGGATTGGGGGTGCATTTTTGGGTACATAGAATATGAAATATATAATATAATTAGATAAATATTATCTTTGTAAAAAAAATTCAAATATATTGTTATAACTTCGAAAGAATATCAAATTACCACATTCTGACAATTCAACGTTTTAACATAATAGTTAGTGACTCCATGCGATTACATAAAGATCAAACACATAACATAATTGATCATTCATATGAAAAGTCCAAGCCCTAACACAAAATGAAGCATCTCAAAGTCATTCTAACTGTTAGAATACAAGTGCAATTTTCCTCGACCCTTCTACAACTTCAAAGTTTCAGCATAGTAGCGGAGACTTTCACATGGTATCAGAGCAATCCAGGTTCGAATCCCACCGACTACGCAATTTAAATGCGGATTTAAAAAAATACCGCTGCGTGTAGTCTCAGGTATCGGTTCACAATTTGTTGGGCATTTATCTCGTTTCTTTAGCCCATAAAAACACGCGTACATACGTTTGCATGTGTGTGCTATAAACACCAAAACCCCTTCGTTAAACCTTAAATATTTGACTACTATATATGCTTAAGGGGATTTTTTGTCTGACTCTACCCTTGTAATCAATCTGGATTAACATTTTAGGAGTTATGTTTTCTTTACAGCCTATGCATCCTCTCTTAAGACTCCTATCAGGTTTGCCTCACTCATGCAAATACATATATTTAGCAATCATGTGAATTATGTTTAATCTATAATAACTATTATAATGGGAGAGGTGGGGTTCCAAACAAATAAACAATTTTTTATTGTTTTTTGTATGTTAGTCAACACGTGCAGCGCACGTGTTGGTAGTTTTTTTTTTCTTTTTTGTCTTTTTCCTTCTTCCTCCACGTGCATCGCACGTGCATGATACTAGTTGTTTTAATGTTATAATGTTACTTGTACGTCAAGTACATCTTGAAATCATGTTTATCTATTGAAAGAATGAAGTCCATCCATACAGTTCCCCTGTTACATTCATTTCACAGGCATTCTTTTAGATAGTTTTTTCCTTCCTAATATTTCAATTATAATGTTCCAGTTTCTATCACAAATTTTTGAGATCTACACTTGCTTAACCATGATATGACTTCTAGATAAATTATAAACTTTATAAATTTGGTTCAGCTGGTTGTTCTGATGGGAGCTGTGTCATTTGTGTAAAACAACAATTATGTAGCTTAAGTTTGAATAGTATGAAGTATCTGCAAAAGGGGGGGGGGGGGGGGGGGGGGTGCAACATCCTTCTTGAGCCAATTTTGGCTCCCCTTCAAAAGTGGGGGGATTTGGAGGGGAGAGAAATTATGTCTAATTTTTTAATGTGAATGGACTAAATTGTCCTTTTAGTTGGTTCTCTTTGATATTTTCTCCACCCCTTAAGATGTTCTTCGTGATTAGATAACAAGCATTAAAAATTAGTGGCTTCCCTCAAATTTCAAAGCACTTACAATGCATCAGGTCATTTCAAATCCTTTATGAAAGACTCCAAACAATATTACTTCGAACAAATATTATCTTATTTTCTTTATTGGTTTATCATCAAGTTATAGGCAACATTAACCGACCTTAAAAAATTATTCTAATTTTACAAGCTTTGGCACTCATCGAATACGGTGATGCCTTGTATTGGACTGCTTAGATTAATCTCGTCATGATACACTTCAGCTTTCTTGATCAATCAACAGGATATACTTCTGTTATATTGATCAATCAACACCATGCTATCGGAAGCTTCCCATTAAAACCAGCTTTATAATTCGTAATATATCTTTAACCCCATGAAGTATCTGCAATTCGAAAGATATCCTGTAGTTGTCATTGTGGTTTTAAGAACCACAGTGATTATGAAATGTTTGTTAACTTGGCGATTACGATAATTAACAAAGTTTAGTTACATAAAATTTAAATATTTTGCACAAAAGAAAAACTTTCTAATTAATTTTGGAAATATACATAAATCTTTAAAAAAATTAACCTTGTTGTTGCAGCTGCAATTGCAATTACAGTAATTGGGCAAGTTAGCAAGATATGTTGTAACTGCAAATAAACTTAGGAAATATTACTCAATTTGACTTGCAACTTATTTGCATTCATTGTTTAAACAAAACTTGTACCAAACAATTTGGAATGCAATTAGGGAATGCAATTGTGAAGGGTATAAAAGTAATTTTATTATAAAATCCATTCCCTCCCATTGTGAACCAAATAAGAAGATAATTATTTTTCCTCCCCTTCCCTCCTTTGAACCAAACAGAGTCTTCATTAAATCCCTCCCCTCCCTTTCCCTCCCCTCCCCCCCCTCCATTAAAATCCCTCCCCTCACCTCCCCTCCCCTTCCCTCCTTTGAACCAAATAGAGCTATATGTTGAAAAATAATTATAAATGAGGGTATAAAATCCAAATTCTTAGAATTTTGAGTGTGGAAAATGATGAAATTTAACTATTGAAGAGATATATGCTATTTTCATTGTAACATAAACAATAAAAAAACATAAAAAATCTGAAAATTTACAAACCTGAAATCTGAAAATCTAAATTTATGAGTAAATAGAGAGAGATAGAGAGTGAGAGAGAGATAATTGAATAAATAAATGAGTTGTTTTTTTTTGGGGGGGTAGGGGGGGGGATTTGAATTTGAGTTTTGGGTTTGAAATTTTGGAGGGAAAAATGTGTTTTGTGAGGTTAGATTTCAGCCTTAGATTTTGAGGGGGTTAAAGGAGATCCACTTTATAGCTTTCATTGTGTTTAATTATATATATATATATATATATATATATATATATATAGAGAGAGAGAGAGAGAGAGAGAGAGAGAGAGAGAGAGAGAGAGAGAGAGAGAGAGAGAGAGAGAGAGAGAGAGTAATGTGAGCCTCATATTTGTACGAGGAAATTTTCCTCATACAAAGCGATTATACTCACTTGGTGGGGCCCTTATGGAAGATCCAGTCTGTCCATCATTTTTATCATGCTAATGGATGTATGTGTAGAAAAAATCAAGTGGTTTGGAGGTCATTCACTCATGCATCACGTGGGTCCAATTTGTGGTTCGATTTGTATTATTGTTGAAATCGTTCATTTTTCAACCACATGATGCATGGGTGAATGACCTCCAAACCACTTGATTTTTTCTACACATACATCCATTAGTATGATAAACATAATGGACGGAGTTGATCTTCCATAAGGGCCCTACCGAGTGAGTATAATCACTTTGTATGAGGAAAATTTCCTCATACTCTATATGAGGCTCACTTCACACACACACACACACACACACACACACACACACACACACATATATATAGAGCAATGTTCCATTGCAAATGCAAATGTTGTGAAAATGCGTGAAAACCACCTAGGCCGTTGTTAGAAACAACGGTCTATGTTATAAACATAAGCCGTTATGTTATAATCTAGGCCGTTGTTCCTAGTTATATTAAGCCCAACAACGACTTCAGTGGTTTGCAATAGAGCATTGCTCTTATAGTAATCTTTCATTGCAGACACTATTGTAGCGTTTGCAAACGTGCAAACGACTTAACTTGTCATTGGCAAAATAAAAACTCCAATCCCTCAAATATAGTCTCTTCCCCTATTACTTTCCCAATCTCACAAATCCCAGGGCTCTTTCCAACCCCCCAGTTTCAATAATATTCAATCGTATAATATTATGGTTTGTTTATGTGAGGATGATAATGTAGATTTTAGTAACTAAGGTAGGAATAATTTGCATAAGTTTTTCTCAATTTTCTCATTTTTTTTGGAAATCTATATAATTTTATAAGTTCCTGAAAACTATTTTAGGCCGTGCAATTTGCACAGAATTAACTCTAGAACGTCAGCAACCTCTAAACAAAATTAGACCAAGTAAAAACAGGACGTAAAGTATCAATACATCACAGTAGCCACAATATCATTACATTCATTATACCTTAAAAATGCATCACAGTAGCCACAATATCAATACATCACAGTAGCCACAGTAGCCACAGTAGCCACAATTTGCAAGTTGTGTACCAATTACTATAGTTTTATGTATTTTAATTTCTAAACTTGGACATCCGTCAGTCAATGATCTGACCTTTTCTTGTCCCTATTTTCTTTTCCAGTTGCGGGTAATTCTGTTGCAGAAGATACAGAGGGGACTACTGGCTCAATTAGGAAAAGGAAGCCATCAACATAGGTGCTGGAGTATTTTTTTTGATGCAAAAGTGACTATTGTCATCCGTTTCATTAATGAACTTTTAACGAAACAAAAGAGTTCTCATTACAACTCAACACCCACACTAGTACTGCAATAGACAAAATACATGAAATTCTCATACCAACACAACTTTAGTACTGTAAATGAAAAGATACATGAACACATCTTGGAGGTTTTGATAACCCAACCATCCAAACAAAATCCCCCTCCGTCTACTCTCCCATTGATGAGCCGGCATCCCTGGCTAATGCACTACTCATTGTCCATACTCAGCCTCTTCCTTGCCCCTATTGTACCTGCCCAAGCATTACTTAGAGATCCAATTTTATGAACCAACGTACTAAACGCACAGTTTAAGTTACGAAAGCAAGAGCCATTTCCATCTAGCCACACACTCCATAAGCAAGCCACGGCTATAATATCCCACATGGTATGGTCATCTTTTCTAACGCTCTTAACCCTCCAGCTACCCCAAATATCCTCTATACTAGTCGGCGTCTCTGTTATTTCAAATCCCAATCCTATCGTTTCCCAGATGAGTTTCGCCTTAGGACAGACAAAGAAGATATGGTTGGTATCCTCTTCCCCTGCACTACATCACGAGCATGTTGCATTGATCGGAATGTTACGCTTCCTAATGTTCGCCTTTGATAGAATAGCATTATTAACCACTAGCTAGATGAACGCTTTTACCTTATGTGGGCATCTCACTTTCCAAATAACCCGTGCTATCGAGCTTCTCATTCCTCCATCGTTAAGGAATTCATACATCGACCGCACTGAGAAGGACTTACTATGATCAATCGACCAATCTCTAATGTCCTATTCCGTCCTGTCTGGATCCCAAAATTCCGCCACTAATCTCTGGATACCTCTCAGTTGGCTGTGATACTCTAACGACGCCCTATCTTCATTCTCCAGTTTGCGAATTTCCTGAATACATCCCTCGTTCACCAAAGCATCCAAGTTACCTGCCTTTTTAGCCAATAGTGGGAATAACGACTGCAACGTGTTATCCCCACACCATTTATCCTTTTAGAACCTCGTCTCCTTCCCGTTCCCTACTGTGCATCTTGTGTTTGCATGAAACACCTCCCCCACCTTAGCAATCCCTTTCCATATATAGAATGCTTTTCCGTGTTTACTTCGACCTCCAAATCTAAATTTCTTCCGATACCGGTAGACTCTGAATGACCTGTACCACCAAGTCTTTTGTCGGTGGATCATTTTCTACCACCATTTGGCTAAAAGCACTTTATTCATGTCCCGAAGATTTGTAATTCCCAAGCCCCCAAACTTCTTCTTTTTGCACACCCTTCCCCACAAAACAAGGTGAAAGCCTTTACTATCCTCTGTCGCTCCTTTCCACAGAAAACATTTCCTTGCTTTATCAATCCAATCAATTACCCACCCAGGAATCTCATAGATTGACATTAGATAAGTAGGTAGACTACTTAGGACTGAATTAATCAACGTGATTCTACCTCCTAATGACAGTGACTTCCCTTTCCACCCTGCAAGCCTTTTCTCAATTTTTTCGATCAGCACTCCCCAATCCTCTTTCAGCAGCCTTCCTGGCCGGATCGGAGTCCCTAAATAAGTAAGTGGGAATTGCCCCCTGGCACACCCCATCCCTGTTACGATAATCTCCAATGAGTTTGAACTGTCTCCCTGTAGGGGCAGCACACAACTTTTCCTCAGGTTGACTGTTAGACCTGATCAGTACTCAAAACATCGCAACATAATTCTGATTGCCACAATTTCCTCCAAATCAGCTCTACCGAATATTAGAGTATCGTTCGCATATTGTAGTATAAACAATGTCTCCGGGACTCCTTTAACCATCACTCCTTTGATAAGCTAGCTTCCTTTCCTTTCTTAGTCAACTCTGCCAAACCATCTGCAATGATAGTGAATAGTAATGGAGATAAGGAGTCCCCTTGTCTTAGACATCTTCTGCATCTAATTTCTCTCCCTACCTCTTCATTAAAGTTGATAAACGATTTTCCATTTCTGACACACATCTTCATCCATGTCCTCCATTTGATGCCAAAACCTTTGAGTTCTAGAGCTTCGTCCACACAGTCCCATTCCACAGAGTCGTACGCCTTTTCAAAGTCCAACTTAAGAAGGAATCCCTCCACTTTATCCTTGTTAGCTCTAAAAACCATTTCATGTGCTGATGCGATACTATCCATTATATCCCGACTTTTAATAAACCCACATTGCATCTCGTCAATGATATCCCTCAGGTTAGGAGCCAACCTACTCGCTAGCACCTTGGTAATAATCTTAAACGACCCGTTTAATAGACTGATGGGTCTGGGATCAGTAACCCTTAGGATTTCTTCCTTTTTAGGGATTAAGATCACATTAGCATAATTTAATCTCTCTATCGTCGCCACTCCTAGAAACAGTTCTCGGAAAATGTCTATAAGATCCTTTTTGATGATGTGCCAAAACTGGGAGTAGAAGAAAATAGGGAAGCCTTCTGGACTTGGCGCCCTATCCTGTCCCAGACTCTTAATAGCCTTTAAAATTTCCTCTTCTGTGAAAAGCCCTTCAATCCCATCGCTTCCATTAATTCTTGATTCCTCCCACATGTCTGTGTTCATCCTGCATCTCAACGTTCTCTTCTTTCCCAACAACTCTCTAAAGGTCCTGTCGATCTCTTGTCTAATTGCCTTATCGTCTTCAGTCCACGTTTCCGCCACGAACAGTCCTGCTATGTTATTCTGCCTTCTTCTACCATTTGCGACCTTGTGGAAGAATACCGTGTTTAAGTTGCCTTCCTTTAACCACTGAACTCGGGATCTTTGTTTCCAGTAGTATTCCTCATACTCACCAATTTTGAGCAGCTCCTCTCTGCTTGTCCTTAGTTCCTCTGATTCCTCCATACGCAAAATCCTTTCCTCCTCTATAGTTTCCAGAGCGTGTGTTTTATTGGCCAACTCTTCTTTCTTCCTCTTCAAATCTCCTATCTCATCTTTGGTCCACCTCTTCAGTCGCTTGTGTAGCCTACCCATTTTGAAGTTCCATATGGACACTGCATCCGTACCTTTCAGGGGGTGGGTGCTCCCCAGGACTCCTCGATGGTCTTTGTAATGCTAGATTTAAGGGTCCACGCCTTTTCGAATCTAAACTGTCTATGCTTGGGACGTCTATTGTTGCCAGTGACGAGAAGCAGCGGTGTATGGTCAGAGGTACATCTTGGGATGGATTTTACTATCGCCTGAGGGAATCTGTCTTCTCACTCTGTGGAAACCAAAATTCTATCTAGCTTAGCAAGGGTAGGGTTAGTTTGCATGTTGGACCATGTGAATTTTCTATCCGAAGTCCTAATCTCAATTAAATCTAGGTCATTGATGGTTGAATTGAAATCGCGTCTTTCCCTATCAGAAGCCCCCTACCTCTATGTTCGCTATGAAATCTTGTAATGTTAAAATCTCCCCCCACCACCCACGGCCCATCCCATCTATTTCTAATCTCCCTAAGCTCCCTCCACAGCTCCTCCCTCAGGCTGGAGGAGTACGAACCATAAACTGATGAAATCATATGTTCTCGACCCTCATCTCTACTATTAACTCTAATCATGACCGAGAAGCTACCGATGTAAACGTATACGATCCAGAAGACCTTAGTATCTACCCCTATGGCGATACCTCCCGAGAAACCCCTCGATGGTTTGAATCTCCAATCATATTTTTGGAAAGACCTCAGGCCTTGAAAGTCCTAATATTGTGGATCCGCAATCCTAGTCTCTTGGAAAGCGCACACAGACAGATTAAATTTAGCGATGCTATCGTTCACCAGTCTCCGTTTGACCGACGATCGAATCCTTCTAACATTCCAGAAGATGTATGACATAACACAACAAATAAACATCTATAATCTATATCTCGAACCCCTGTAGCCGGCATTATAGACATTGTCTACATGCCTCTACTCTAATCGTGTGCACTTTGTTCAAACGTTCCGAAACGGTAACCCCCATGTCTACTCCTAGCATGCTAGCATAATACAAAAGCATATTATCAGAAATAAAGTTCAAAATAGAGAACGAACCTCCACATGCTGATGTTGGCTCCCTAGCTTTTGCCGCTGATCTGATGAGATCCTCCTCCCTCGGTCCCTTGGATCCCCATCTGTCTATCTGCCTCTTGCTCTTCCTCTTTGCCTCCTCTGGTCCTCCCCCAGTGCCCTCCTGAATCACTGCTTTCCCCTGTGCCAAGTCATTCACCTGTTTAGCCCACCTTTCATGTTCGCTATCGTAATCATTGTTATCGTCTCCCACTCCTTGTAATGCCCCAATTCTCCTTCCGTCTCCCGTCGAGTTGTAAGTATCATCTAGTGGGAAATCTCCCTTACTGCCAACTTCTTCAATCCCTTCCCTACTGTGTTCTTCTTCCACAGATCCCCCGATGTCCTCATCGACATTTTCATCCCCTAGATTCGTGACTCCAAAAATTGGAGCAATAATGGAGTCCATCAAATTCATCTGAGCAATGATGCTACCAGCCCCATACAGGTTTGAAGGCCCATCTCCTGCAGGACCCGACCCATCTCCGAACTGGCCCGCCTCTCCTTTCAGTGGGTTAGGTGGATCTAGATTAATACTCTTAGTTGCTGCTCTAAGAGCCGTCTCCAAAGCAGCTTGAAATTGGGCTTTTGTCATCGAGATAACCGCAGTTTCATCTTTGGTGGGTCCCGCTGTCCCACCCCCCTCTCCCCTATGAGAGGTCGCTGTCCCTTCACAAGCGTTGCCTGGCTTTCCCATCACTGATGCGCCGCACCCCATCCCTTTTGTCCCGTCCCGTCCTGATTTGGCCCCCTTAAAACGAGGGTAACCTCGTAAAGGTGCTGGAGTTACAGGAGGAGATGCGCAAGCTGCCAACTAAGATGAGACCTGTTGGCAGACCTCCAAAATCCAAGAACCGATTCGAAAATGGGGACGACGACTCAAATGGCGACGGTGACGAATTTGACGATAATACATCTGATGACTACATATAAATCTGTTTTGGCCAAAATCAATTAGCCAGTAATTGTTGTTCCCACAAATCGCTTGGATTAGAACCATGGTTTTAAATGACGGGTGGTCACTCCGGACATCTCTGATATTTACTGATAAATGCTGATGAATGCTGGATAGGAAAATGATGGATTGGCACCTGACTCTAAACCATCTTCTGAACTCCTTGTATTAGGTTCCAAGTAATTAGATGTAAGACCTGAAGTAACATGAAGCTCATTTTGTATAATGTAATATAAGAAACTGTGGTAATTGACATTTGGGCTTGTGACATAGATGCTTAGTTAATTTGTATCAATCATGATGTAGCATTTTATTTTTTTAATTTAACGTTTGAGCGAGCTTTCTGTTATTATTTATATGCCCCTGCCTTGCCTTTTTTTTCCCCGTCGAGTAACTTCCTTAGTGAGGTGGGATAAAAATGACCCAAGGCCCAACCAGGACCCAGGATTGCGTCCACTCAAATAGCACGCCAGCTCGGCACCGGACCGTCACGAGCTCGGAGCCGAGCCTATAAACTCGCCCCCACGAAACTGGCCGTCTCGTTCTGAAGATCTGCCGCGACCTTCGGCCTCCGATCCCGGCCAGTCCCGTGGTCCCCCCATCAGCCTAGTAAGGGATAAGGATGACCTGGCGCTACCTAGGCCATCCGATCCTCCCAGAGGCACAGGGGCCACACGATCCGCCACGTCAGCTCCAAAACCATCCAGGGCCTTGCCACGTCAGCCCTAAACCACCCATAGTACTACCACGTCTGCCCTAAACCCCCTGGGCCTCCTGCCACGTCAGGCCCATGGGCTTTCGGGTCTAGACCCGGCCCCCAAACGGATCCAAACACGGTTGGCATTATCTATAAATATCAGGCCCTCTCCCACCTTTACAGGTAATCAATCTTTTACCACCTAAAAGCCCTAGTTACTGCTACTCTCTCTCAGAGACTAATTAGATCGTCGGAGGGTCTGCCACCGGGATCAACCCCGGTGTTCCAAGACCGTCTGCAGATCCCCGAGGCGAGGCATCCCGATCCGAGCCGATCCTCAAGTGCCGAAGTGAGCCTCCCGCTCACCGTCCGGCACCGCATCCTTCCACCATTACAAATCGAGTCCGAACTCGCACCTGGTGCATCCACACCCCCCTAAAACAAACCGCATCAGGTTGGCGCCGTCTGTGGGAAACTCATTAACTGTTCGGTGCGGACGACAGCCTGAGCCTTGCCACCAACGGTCTCCCTTTGATCCACTCTCCCATGGCTCGCAGGGTCCGGAGAGACGGGCCTCCTCTTCAGGACTACCTCGACGGGAATCACGGATAAAACAATCCGGGGGCAAACCCCGGACCCCAACGGAGTGCACCTCACTTCGCCTAACCCGACCTTCACCGGGTTATCCACAACCTAAGGGCCAGCCAGGTCAGGGGAGGGACTGCTTCCAACTCGGCCCCGAACCATTCCAGGCCGGCACCCGGGGAAAGACCATCGGTACTCAGCCGCATCGGCAGAATTCCGATGCCACAAACCGACCCTACTGACCATGGCGCGGTCACCAGGGCCGAGTTCAGGAGCTTCCGAGACGAGATTATGGAGGCCCTTCACGGGGCGCCAAGGGCCACGACGCTCGACCGACCCCGTCAAATAAGTGAGGGAAGGAGCTACACCCGTGACCCAACTCCTCCCCCTGAGCACACCAACGAGGTACTCCGACGCCTCCTAGAGATGGAGAATCGCCTCGAACACATCGGCGACGGGAATCCAAACCTCGTCCTAGGCCGAAGGCCTTCCCGACCGCCGTTCTCTGTCAATATCTTGGAAGCAGAAATCCCCTGGAACTTCCGGCCTCCACAATTCGAAACCTACAACGGTGAGGGTGATCCAGCTGATCACATGGAGGGCTTCAAGACCCTCATGATGATTCACAGTGCTTCGGATCCTCTACTGTGCCGAGCGTTCCCGGCCACCCTCTGGGGTCCGGCCAGGGAGTGGTTCTCCAAACTCTCCCCCGACTCAATCTTCTCGTTCGATCAGCTGGAAGCCAACTTCTTGGCCCACTTAGTCACCAGCAGGAAGGTCGAGAAGACGAGCGCGTCCCTGCTCGACCTCCGGCAGAAGGAGGGGGAGTCGCTCTGTAACTTCGTCAGGAGGTTCACTGCCGAGGCAAGATCCGTCTCTGCCCTCGATGCCGGGGTCGCCTCGGCCGCTTTCCGTCACAATGTTCGACACAACCAGCTGAAGGTCTTCTTGGCAAAAAAGCCACCCCTGGACTTCTCCGACCTTCTTAGCCGAATCGAGAAGTACATACGAGCTGAAGAAGCTCTGAACCCTGAGGGCAGCAAAGAAGTCACAGGGAAGGGCAAGCGCAAGGTCGACGAGGTCGAACCTGCCAGAAAAGCGGCAAAGGAAGGAGTCGGCATGAAGAGGGTACCTCCGGTCCCTCGCTTCGAGAGGTACACCCCCTTGACACAGAACGTGTCCGCCATCCTCTTAGAAATCGAGGACAAAGGCCTTGTCCGACTACTTTCCCGACCAAGCAACAACAAGAAGCGAGACCAACGCTTCTACTGCCGCTTCCATAGGGATCATGGGCACGAAACCGACCAGTATCGGGCACTGAAAGACGAGATCGAAGCCCTCATCTCCTGAGGGTACCTCCGCGAGTTCACCAGAGAAAGCCAACGGGATCGGAGGGATACGAGGAACCGGAGACCTTCGCCTCCGACCCACATTCCGAACCGCCGCCAAGAGCGCGATCCCGATCCCGAGGAAGCAGGGGAACATGCCATCTTACATTGCGTCCACGGAGGACCGATGGGGGGAGAGTCGAATACTTCGCGGAAAGCATTCATCCGAGAGGTGAACGCTGTCCAAGACCTCCCCTCGCCCCGGGTACAACCGCTACCTGTCTCCTTCTCCGGTGAGGACCTCGAAGGCGTCCGCCTTCCTCATTGCGATGCCCTCGTCATTTGCCTCCACATGGCCAATTTTGAGGTTCGCCGGATCCTCGTCGACAACGGCAGCTCGGTCAACATCCTTTTTCTCGAATCCTTCGAGAATCTCAAGCTGCCCAGAGACAAACTCAAGCCGGCCGGATACACCTTGCACGAGTTCTCCGGCGTCCCTATCGTCATAGAAGAGATTGTGACTCTTGACGTCACAGCGGGCTCGGCTCCGATCAGGCAGACCGAATCCATGGACTTCATGGTGGTGAACGTCAAGGCGGCATACAATGCCATACTTGGCCGACCCGGGCTATGCTCCTTTCAAGCGGTACCGTTGGCTTACCACTTAAAATTAAAATTCCCCACCGAGTGAAGGGTCGGCATTGTCCGCGGCAACCAAGAGACGGCGTGGTCTTGCTACATGACCGCCGTCGGAGGGGGCATCTTCCCCCTCGACGCCGTCGAGCTCGGGTTCGAGAAGGACGGTTCCAACCCGGAACCGGCCGACGAGCTGGAGGAGGTCCCGTTCGGGACTGCAGACAAGTCGAAGTGGTTCCGGGTGAGCCGCTCGCTCTCCGAAGATTTGAAGTCAGGCATAATCGACTGCATTCGTCGCAATGTTGATCTATTTGCCTGGAAGCCCTCCGACATGTCCGGGATATCTGAAGACTTGATCATGCATCGACTGAGCGTCATCCCGGGCTCCAAGCCGGTTGCCCAGAAGAGGCGCAAATTCACCCCGGAGAGGCAACAAGCTGTGAAGGAGGAGGTGGACAAACTCTTGTCCGCTCGGTTTATTCAGGAGGTCAGCTACCCCGAGTGGTTGGCGAACATCGTCATGGTTAAAAAGGTGACCGGGGGGTGGCAGATCTGTATAGACTTGACGGACCTGAACAAGGCATGCCCAAAAGATCCTTTCCCCCTCCCTAGCATCGATGCTTTGATCGACGTGACCTCGGGACACGAGCTGCTGTCCTTCATGGATGCCTTCTCGGGGTACAATCAAATTCGGATGTTCTCGCCGAACATTGCGAAGACCTCGTTCGTTACCGACCAGGGTCTTTTCTGTTACCGCGTTATGCCCTTCGGGCTGAAAAATGCCGGAGCCACTTACCAACGGCTCGTGAACCAGATATTTAAAGACCTGATCGGCCGCAACATGGAGGTCTATGTTGACGACATGCTCGTCAAGAGCCGGGAAGGGCCAGACCACATCACCGACCTCGAGGAAGCCTTCGGAATCCTCCGACGGCACAACATGAGGCTCAACCTGGCCAAGTTCCCCTTCGGCGTCTCATTAGGAAAATTTCTGGGGTTCATCGTCAGCCAGCGTGACATCGAAGCAAACCTAGAGAAGATCCAGGCCATAATAGATATGGCCCCGCCCCGGAATGTCAAGGAAGTTCAAAAGCTCACGGGCAAATTGGCGGCCATCGGCCGTTTCCTCTCCAAGTCGGGGGAGAAGTCTCTTCCCTTCTTCAAAGCTCTGTGCGGGAAAGGAGGCTTTGAATGGGGCACCCATCAACAAGAGGCCTTCGAATAGCTGAAGCAGTACCTCGCCAACCCTCCTTTCCTCAGCAAACCCGAGCCGGGCGAACCGCTGTGGCTCTACCTGTCCGCCTCGGATAGTGCCCTCAGCGCCGTCCTTGTCCGAGAAGAGGACGGAGTTTAGAGGCCGTTATACTAGGTAAGCAAAGTCCTACTTCCTGCCGAGACAAGGTACGCAAAGATAGAAAAAATGGCCTATGCCCTGATCATGGCGGCTCGGAAACTCCGCCCTTACTTCCAAGCTCACTCCATCCAAGTACTGACCGACCAGCCATTAAAAACCGTCCTCTACAAGCCCGAGAACTCCGGCCGCTTGGTCAAGTGGTCAATTGAGCTGAGTCAATACGACATCAGCTATCAGCCGAGGACTGCGATCAAAGGTCAGGCCTTCGCCGAGTTCATCACCGAATGCACCATTTCTGAGCTGCCCAATGTGGGAGGGTCGGATCTA
Source organism: Hemerocallis citrina (assembly GCA_017893485.1). Classification (NCBI taxonomy): domain Eukaryota; kingdom Viridiplantae; phylum Streptophyta; class Magnoliopsida; order Asparagales; family Asphodelaceae; genus Hemerocallis; species Hemerocallis citrina. The sequence goes on from CM030361.1 coordinate 304,785,934, forward strand.
ACCTGGGAAGTCTATGTCGACGGATCCTCCTGTGAGACCGGGAGTGGTGCTGGGATCATCCTCCGAGGCCCCGACCAATTCCTCCTTCAATACTCCCTCTACCTCAACTTTTCGGCCTCCAACAACGAGGCAGAATACGAGGCCATGATCGCCGGACTGACCCTAGCCCACCGAGCTGGGGCCAAGCAAGTTCGGGCCTTTAGCGATTCTCAGCTCGTGGTCAATCAGATCACCAGAGAATACGAGGCCCGCAACGACCAGATGGCTAAGTATTTGGCGGTGGTCCGACGACTCCTAGCATCCTTCTGCTGCTCCACGGTAGTTAGGGTCCCCAGGGAGCAGAACGCCCAGGCAGATGCATTATCGAAACTTGCTTCTTCCTCCTTCGAGGGTCTCGACCAAACAGTACTCATCGAAATCCTCTTAAGGCCCAGCATCAGTGACCAAGACCAAGAGGCGATGTGTGTGCAAGATGGCGCCAGCTCGGACGACTGGACCACCCCCATTCGAAAGTTCTTAATCAATGCCGAGCTTCCCGAAGACCGAGCCGACGCAAGAAGGGTCAGGATCCGAGCTGAAAGGTTCGTCATGATTGACGACATCCTCTTCAAACACTCGTACACGCTGACGGACGGGAAGCCATATCTCCGCTGCCTCGCCAGTGACGAAGCCAGTTATGCCCTAAGAGAGCTTCATGAGGGGATCGGCGGATGCCATATGGGGAGCAGATCACTCGCTCGAAAGGCTCTGAATCAGGGGTACTATTGGCCAACCATGCTGCAAGACTCCCAAGAGCTAGTCAAGAGGTGCGGCCCGTGCCAGAGGTTCTCCCCTATCAAGAGGCTCCCTCAAGCAAACCTCCGATCCCTGGCTAGTCCCACGCCATTCGCCATGTGGGGCATGGACCTGGTAGGCCCCTTTCCCGTAGCCACCGGACAAAGGAAGTTTCTGATAGTCGCCATCGACTATTTCACCAAATGGCTCGAGGCCGAGCCACTGTCCAGCATCACCGAGCGCCAGACCCAGCAATTCTTCTGGAAAAACATCATTTGCCGGTTCGAAATCCCACAGGTCCTTATCACGGACAACGGGACCCAATTCGCAGGTCATAACTTCCGAAAATTCTGCGAGGACATCGGCGTCCAGCAACGCTTCTCCGCTATATGCCACCCTCAGTCCAACGGCCAAGCAGAGAACGCGAACAGACAAATCCTCGACGGGCTTAAGAAATGCCTCGACAGTTCCCCCAAGGGGAAGTGGGTCGAAGAGCTGCCCAGCATGCTGTGGGCACACCGAACCACCAAGAGGATCCCTACGGGAGAGACGCCGTTCAGCTTGACCCACGGGACGGAGGCGGTGATCCCCGTCGAGGTCGGCCTGCCTCCCCCCCGGATCCTGGCCTTCAACGAAGCAGACAACTCATCCGGCCTAAGGGCCAACCTGGACCTCGTTGCCGAGGTCAGGGAGAAATCTTCCGTCCGAAGGAGCATCTACCAACAGCGGATCGAGAGATTTTACAACAAGAAGGTCCGCCCAACAGACATCAAGGCCGGTGACCTCATGCTACGCAAGTTATCCGTCTCCGACCCAACCAAGAAAAGGAAGCTGGCCCCCAACTGGGAAGGCCCATACAGGGTAGCCGAGGCCATGCGCCCCGACACGTACCGACTGATGGATATGGAGGGTCGGGCGATCAAGCGACCCTGGAACGCCGAGCACCTAATGAAGTTCCTAGAAGGGCAGATATAGGTTTCTTGCTTGGCTAGTGTAAATATTGATCTTTTTGTAAACTTTCTTATGTAAAAGGGCCGTTAGTGCCCCTCTCTATATGTATGGAAGAGATCCCTTTTTGTTAACGCCAAACGACTCGGTAGGTCCGACCCAATGCCGGACAAAAGAATCGCTTCCTCAAAACAGCGGCACTCGAATCATCACTCCGGTGCCGGCCACCGAGGTCTCGATAGGTCAGAACCGGTTCACAGGCAATCAATTAACAAATTCATCAGAGCAAAGAGTTACAAGACCCCTTATTCATACTCCCTTATTACTTCGGAAAACGAACAAAGATCGTTACACGACCACTCCACTCATCTAAACAGAAAGAAATTACTGGCCAAAGGACAGCCTAGGGCCCCTGGGCCCGACAGAGGGTAACCCCACTCCGACCGAACGGCTAGGGGCCCTCTCCTCGTCACGGTGATCCTTGGACTCTGCCAAGGTCGACGTGCCGACCACAGAGCTCTGGGCATCAACCGGTCGAACACGCTCCAACAACAGTAATGCTGAGGGAACCCCCTCCGTTCGCAGGCCTCCCAAAGAGGATCCTGTCCTCGTCTCAGACATACCCAGCATCGTCTTATAACGGTGTATCTCTATCTCCTTCTCCACTATGACGTCACGAAGGAGCCTCTCAGACAAGGGCCGCTGCACCGACGCACTCGACATGGTGTACCCAAGGCTGGTGCTTCCGAGGTCCCGATCCACCATCGCCCTCTTCAGCCGGGTCGCCTCCGCACTCAGAGCCTCGGACTTATGCCGATAATAGTTGAAGGCGGCATCCTGGTCGCGAGCCCCCTGGCGGTAGCGGACCAATGTGGCCTCCAGGACGTGGATTTTACTCCAGAGCCACGCCACGTCGGAGTGATGGGGATCCGCCTCGGGAAAGATGGCCGTTACCTAAAAGGAAACCAACCACCACTCAAAACACATCGGCAAAAGGGTCCGGAAATATCCGAGGTCAAAATACTTAGCCAAGCAAAAAATTCTTTTTATATATAAAATAAAATTCCGTACAAAAATGCGGTGGCCAGTCCGCGGTCGGCAAATACAACGAAGAAGAGAAAAAAGACAAAAATAGGGAGGCAAGCAGCCTAGTTCCCCACCTCTGCGTCGGCCGGGTTCACAGGAGGGTCGGCAGCCGATCCGACGACCGGTTCTTCCCCCGTGTCCACCTCGGGAGTCTTCGGCTTCGGCTCGACTTCCAAGTCGTAATCAAGGCCGGACAGGTCGATGGTCGGATAGAAGTGCCTCAAATGGCTGAGGGCCTTCTCGTAGACCTCATTCTGGGCCGCAATCACCATGTCCTGGCCTGTCGTCGTCAACACCTCCTTCTCATTTGCAAACTTCTTCTTCAGGGTGCCCACCTTCTTAGCCCACTCGGCCTCCTTGGCATCGAGCTCGACCTTCAGTTGTTGCTCCCTCTTGTGCGAGCCCTCGAGCTCGATCTTCATCTCTTTCATCTCCTGCTGATAGCCCGTCCCCTCTCCTGCTCCACGGCCGCCTCATAAAGGCTCTTCACCCTAGCCGCCTGCAGACAAACCTGCGGCAACCAAGAACGGCTCAGGGAAAGCTCGCTTCACGAAAAATTACAAGGGAAGGGGGTCGGCAGACTTACCAGCACGCTTGCCTGCGATAAGTGCATGAACGCCTCCTCCACAGTCTCGCCGCTCATACTCTCGCGGTCCCGGGGAGTGGCCAGCTTCTCTACCACCTCGATGGCGTTGGCCCTGCGGGTTAGGCTGTCCCCCTCCCGTATCGACCAAGCCGGCACCCACGGCCGCTGCACCTCCTCCACCACAATGTCCACTCCCTCGGCTCCGACCATAGGAGCCTTACCCTTGCTGCGGTCGACCACCTTAGCTGGGATCGGGCTCATCGGAGCGACCACCTCCCTGCCCGTCTCCGAGCGCGTCCTCTTAGTCCTTCGGTCGCCCGGGACCTCGGAGCCGACCTGGGACGAGTCCCTCGTCCTCTTTGCTTGGCCCCCCTCCTCGGCCTTCTGCTTCTTCAGGGCAAGCCTCCTGGCCTTAATCGATTCTGGGTCCATACCTGCAAGAAGACCCATTAAGGACAATGAGCTCGAAAGAACGACAAAACAAGGAAAAAGAAACGACTACATACTAGACACGGTCGGGCTCAGTCTGACGCTGACCAGGTGACCCTCCGTCACCCTCGGCCAGCTAATGCTGTGCCCCAGACGGAGACGCTCGACATGTCTCCACTCCTCGACAGACAGATCCTTCGGCCTCGGCGCTTTGAAGCTTGGTTTGTAAAAATTCCATCGAGTGGGGATATCCCAAGGCTCCGCGCTCCGGATCACGAAGTACTTCCGCTTCCACTCCTTGATGGAGTCCGGATGGCCGTGGACTATCTTCCCCCGGCTCCGAGGCGAGATATAAAATATCCCCTCGGACTCCCCCGACGAGCTGATCCCCAGCATCGCGCGGAACACATCCAACCGAAGTGGCACCTTCCTCTCCTCACAGAGCAGCATGAAGCATACCATCTGCTTCCATGAGTTCGGCCCATACTGCATCGGGGCCAGAGACGCCCAATTGAGCACCTCCCGAATAAACGGGTGGATCGGCAACCTCAGCCCAGAACCGAATGCGTCTACAGGGAAGACGCAGTACCACTCCGATAGTGGGTCGGTGGGATGGAGCTCTGGGCTTGGCAACATCAGTTCGTAACCGGACCCAATGTGGAAGGCCGACTGAACAACCTCCAGATCACCTGCCTCTAGGATCGTTGGCAGCGCATCCATCCTCACCTTCTTCCGACTCGGCGAGGAAGGCTGCACCCCATACAGCTCCTTGTCGGAGAGGTCGTCCGGGTACCGCCTAATCGGCTTTGGCCGCACCGGTGACCCCGTCACTATGTTTCGAATAGGGGACGTCTCCCTCAAATGGTTGGCCTTCGCCCCCTTCTGCTTTGGCATCTTCTTCTTCTTGGCCCTCTCCGGCGAAGGGGTGGCCAGGGGCTCGAGGACGGTCTCCGTGGAAGAGGAGCCTGCACACTGATTCCACCTCCGAGCCAAGAACTTTCTCCCAACACCCTTCCTTCGAGACTCAGCCGCTTCGGCCTCCCCATCGCCCTTGCTACCACTACTGTCCTCCTCCGACACCGGATCCAATATTTGCACCTCATTCGAGCCATCACTACTGTCCTCCTCCACAGAGTGGCTACTCTGCACCACATACGGCTTCCGGACACGAAGGGGCTTCACATCATACACCCTGGTGTCCTTTGACCACGATGTCGAGTCTGAGAGCCCTGCGCCAGGGTTGTCTTCCCCCCTCGAGGTCGAAGCGGACGAGCCAGACGGAGCCCTAGACATGCTAACGGAGTAAATCTAAAACTAACCTGTATTGCCTCGGAAAGTCGAGTCGGTGCTGCAAATCACGAGGGCGAGCGCCGAGGTGCTTTTGTTTTTCTTTTGAGGAAGGCAACGAGAGAGAGATAGAAGAAAACAGGGGAAGAGTGGGGGGTATTTATAGAGAAAATGTTGACCCCGCGATTCTCGCGTTACTGTTCCTCGATTTGCGTGAGATAGTTCCTTGGGAATCCCGCCACTCCTCAATTTTTGCATTACTATCCCGTGACGTCACCCGTTTGGGTGGTTGGAAACCCCTCGGTTCCTGGTCAAACACTGCCGGATACAGGGGTCAGCCCGGAAAGAAGGCCTCGGCACCCCAGCGCCACCAGAAGAAAAGTTTTGTTTAAAGTTTTAAGGCACTCGCCTTGGACGAGCGCCCCGAGCCCCAGAACTCGGTCGGATCCCCTCTCACCCACGAACAACTCGAGGCTTATGGCCTCGGAAGCCGAAACCCCGAACTGTTTGAGGGTGGGAGGAAAACCACCATCGCCTGGGACCCTATCGGAAAACAGATCGGCCCGCCTCCCATCCCTGTCTCCTTCGGGCAGACAGCCCTCAAAAACCGTCGGCCTGGAAGGAAGACAGAGATTACAGAAGAGCCATCCATCCGAGGCTCCTTACCCCTCAGGCCCGGATTTCGGTCGATACCCCTCCCGTCCCGATCTCTCTTGGGCAAAACAACCCCATCAGGGCTGTCGACCCAAGAGAAGATCCGAACGGCAGAGTAACCACCAATCCGGGGCTCCCAGAGTTGAAATTCTTTAAGAATCAGGCGTCCGCCCAAGGCAGACACCTCCGGGGGTCGGTGGACCACTCCAGATTTGTTCGAAATGGCAGTGGGGGCATGGGGTATTTATAGCCTCCCCCAAAACTTGCCATTATGGCCCCTGGGAAAGCCAAGCGACGGGAGCCCAACCGTCACGCCTGGGGAATTGAAGCGCCGCATTTATTAGGGGACATCATTAATGCCCCGGGGAAGCTGGAACATCACACGCACCCCGGAGCACCATTAACGGTCCATGAAACAGTAACTAACTCAGGGCTGCCATCTCACGAAGGCACAATGTCCTGCCATCGTCCTTGCCAACCCGTAAACCCTCGCCAGCCCGAGGTCAGGCTGAGCTCAAGGCCGCCTTCTCACGAAGGCACAACGGCCCGCCATCGTCCTTGCCGACCGGTAAACCCTCGCCAGCCCGAGGTCAGGCCGAGCTCAGGGCCGCCTTCTCACGAAGGCACAACGGCCCGCCATCGTCCTTGCCGACCCGTAAACCCTCGCCAGCCCGAGGTCAGGCCGAGCTCAGGGCCGCCTTCTCACGAAGGCACAACGGCCCGCCATCGTCCTTGCCGACCTGTAAACTCTCGCCAGCCCAAGGTCAGGCCGAGCACAGGGGCAACCTTCTCACGAAGGCACAACGGCCCGCCATCGTCCTTACCGACCCGTAAACCCTCGCCAGTCCGAGGTCAGGCTGAGCACACGGGCAGCCTTCTCACGAAGGCACAACGGCCCGCCATCATCCATACCGACCCGTAAACCCTCGTCAGTCCGAAGTCAGGCTGGGCACCAGGATTCACCGTCCAGCACCAGCCCCAGAGGCCCCCGGAAAACCTCTCCCGTTCTTCTCCACGACTAAAAATACTCCTCCACGGCTAACTCTCGCACCCCCGCAGGAGTGGGGGGCTTGTGAGGTGGGATAAAAATGACCCAAGGCCCATCCAGGGCCCAGGATTGCATCCACTCAAATAGCACGCCAGCTCGGCACCGGACCGTCACGAGCTCGGAGCCGAGCCTATAAACTCACCCCCACGAAACTGGCCGTCTCGTTTCGACGATCTGCCGCGACCTTCGGCCTCTGATCTCGGCCAGTCCCGTGGTCCCCCCATCAGCCTAGTAAGGGATAAGGATGACCTGGCACTACCTAGGCCATCCGATCCTCCCAGAGGCACAGGGGCCACATGATCTGCCATGTCAGCTCTAAAACCACCTAGGGCCTTGCCACGTCAGCCCTAAACCACCCATAGTACTGCCACGTCTGTCCTAAACCCCCTGGGCCTCCTGCCACGTCAGGCCCATGGGCTTTTGGGTCCAGACCCGGCCCCCAAACGGATCCAAACCCGGTTGGGATTATCTATAAATACCAGGCCCTCTCCCACCTTTACAGGTAATCAATCTTTTGCCACCTAAAAGCCCTAGTTACTGCTACTCTCTCTCAGAGATTAACTAGATCGTCGGAGGGTCTGTCACCGGGATCAATCCCGGTGTTCCAAGACCGTCTGCAGGTATGCGAGGCGAGGCATCCCGATCCGAGCCGATCCTCAAGTACCGAAGCGAGCCTCCCGTTCACCGTCCGGCACCGCATCCTTCCACCATTACAAATCGAGTCCGAACTCGCACCTGGTGCATCCACACCCCCCTAAAACAAACCCCATCACTTAGTGTTGCGAATGCATTTCTTGTTACTATTTCTGTATTCCATATATATATATATATATGAGTAATGCTTTAGCCACTACCAATTTCACTACCATTTTCTTAACTACCTTAGGTGGCATACTCTTATTGGAGAGTTCTCCCACCTACTCTATCATCCCCTACCTATTGGAGTGTGCCACCTAAGGTAGTGAAGAAAAATGTAGTGAAATTGGTAGTGGCTCTAGCATTACTATATATATATATATATATAGAGAGAGAGAGAGAGAGAGAGAGAGAGAGAGAGAGATGCTCCATTGCAAATACAAATGTTGTGAAAATGCGTGAAAACTATATAAGCCGTTGTTAGAAACAACAGTCTATGTTATAAACATAAGCCGTTATGTTATAATCTAGACCGTTGTTCCCAGTTATATTAAGCCCAACAACGGCTTCAGTAGTTTGCAATGGAGCATTGCTCTTATAGTAATCTTTCATTGCAGATACTATTGTAGCATTTACAAACGTGCAAACGACTTAACTTGTCATTGGCAAAATAAAAACTCCAATCCCTTAAATATAGTCTCTTCCCCTATTGCTTTCCCAATCTCACAAATCCCAGGGCTCTTTCCAACCCCCCGTTTCAGTAATATTCAATCATATAATATTATGGTTTGTTTATGTGAGGATGATAATGTAGATTTTAGTAACTAATGTAGGAATAATTTTCATAAGTTTCTCTCAATTTTCTCATATTTTTTGGAAACCCATGTAATTTTATGAATTCCTCAAAACTATTTTGGGTCACGCAATTTGCACAGAATTAACTCTAGAACATCAGCAACCTCTAAACAAAATTAGACCAAGTAAAAACAGGACATTAAGTATCAATACATCACAGTAGCCACAATATCATTACATTTATTATACCTTGAAAATCCTAATCATATTTGCAGCTGAGATCTTCCTCATCCTAATCTCCGACAGGTCCCCACCTCCCCTCCGATCTCCTCCTCAAATATCGCCGGAATCTTAACCCTAACCCTAACCCTAATGGTTGGTTTGTTCAGAATTTTGTTAGCATGCATGATGATGCTGGCATGGAGAGGCTTCTTAATTACATGGTATTTCTTAAACTCCTTGAATCTTTTTGATATGTAATTGATGCTACGTAATTGTAGTTTATCTATCGATTGCAACTTTAGTATGTCTATCAAATATCCCTTGTTTATTATTATTATTATTATCAAGATACAACTTTCTTTACATATATGGAATATTAAATGTTAAGTTGTTTATGGATTTTATTATCTGAACCCAGTATAATTAGAAAATGAGAAAAGAGAGCCTCGTACTTGTAGGAGGTGATTTCCTCCAATATAGTATTTCTAAGTTATAACTAACAGGTGGGGCATCCTATTTGATGATCCACATCGTTCACTTTGATATTTATGTCCTAATATGTATGTCTATAAAATATTAAGTGGTTTGGAGATCGTTTTTCCACGCTTTAAGTGGTTGCAAAATGAACGGTTTTTTAATAATATACAAAATTGGACCATGCAATGCATCCTGCATGGGTAAAAAGTCTCCAAACAAGTTAGTTTTTTTATACACATGTTTTATGATATTAGAAATAAAATGAACTGTACGGATCGTTCATATAAAGTCTCACTATATAGGTACTTTATATGAGGAAATTTTCCTACTACAAGAATGAAGTTCCCTTTCCTCTTAAAAACTGGCTTTTATGGTGAGGATTAAATGAACCACCAAATCATCTACATATATAGGCTGAATTTGATATAACTCAGAAGAAAAAGTGTTTTGAGTAAAATGAAAAAATCTGTTGTCAAGAAATGGATTTACTCATTTCTTTTTCTTCGAAAGATATCACATTTTCTCTAAATCCTAAAAGCACCATACAAGTTATAATTGAATAAATGCACAAACTCTAATTTGAAAAAGTGATTTCGCCTGAACGCACTTATTCACTGTTATTTAACACCTGCTCTAAACGTAAACTATATTTTGGTTCTCGTAAATTAGGCTTTTGTTTCAATTAACCCACTAATATCAAGAGTGCCTTTTCTAACACAAGTTCTTTCGCAACAAAGAATATAGTTAATTGTTAGTAGGACCAAGAATATGTCATGGTTTCAAACTCTATATCAGTGTAGGACATAAGCTCCAATTTTGGAAGAAATACTAAAATAGGATGAATTACAAATCTTAGAAAGGTTTTAAATGCCCGATCTTGCCCTCGTCTCAGCCAGGGGTTTCTTATCTCGAAAGATATTTCAGAGAGATAGTACCATTTCGGACATTCATATCACACACCCAACAAACATAGTTAAATACTATTATACAAAAGTTTAGATGATCTAAATGTCACATGTATATGTACAATGTAGTTAAAGAAATGAATCTTGCACAAAAAAAATGTCGGTAGAATGTAATAGAAATATAAGGCAGAATGTAATATAACTATACTTGAATTTCGCTTCAAAAATTAAATAGATTTGAGACGCTTGCTTGAATATAGATCATTCGGGAAATATAATATTAGAGATATGAAATCTCATTATGTCTTATGATGTAGGATTGAAAAGGAGAAGCCGAAATAACGATATATTGGTCAATAACTTATCGAGCGATATTTTCCTATCTTTGCCGAAATCTCAAAGAAAATGTTCCAAACTAAATATGGGTTCTCGGCCAAGGTGCTGATAAGAGATGTCGGTCGAAATTTAAGAAGTCAAATCTGTTGCCATATTTAAACTTAAATAATCGGTTTCCAATTTCTTTTTAAAATGTGAATTCTTTCCAACTTAATTCAAAAATAATCTGTTACCGTGTTTATTTTTTTGGGGTGTTCCTTCCCGATTCTTGGTTGAATCCTCTTCCGGAAAGGAATTGTAACTTGTGATTTCACGTGGTGAAGGGGAGTGGTTCGAGGTGTTCCAGTTTGATCGTACAGAGGAAAGTAAGAAGTGGTCTACACTAAGAGACATAGGCAATGATGTGGTCTACAGTTTGATCGTTGCTTGTGTGTACGATATAGGGAATGATAATGTTGAGAAACTCCCCCATTATTTTCAAGAGTATCAGACGATTTGGAGGAAGAATGGTTGGTTTGTCCCAAAAATTTGAATACATGATGATGACTTTACCAGCTTGGAGCAGATGGTTAATTACCAGGTATTTCATTCAATTCTTTGTATCTTTTATTTTATGCCTAATTAGAATCATTTGTAGCTTCCTTATTAAAGATATTGGTACTTTAGTGAAAAGACTGACTTTTGGTTGTGATCTTTACTCTAAATTTGAAAACTGCCTAATCTTTAGATGTCACTAAGTTATTGTTTCTTGAAATGTATGGATAGCAAAAAAATTATTCTTTGAATATATAAATGAGCAAGACACCATCTAATTGAAATATTAGGTTTCATAATGAAGATTATTTGACCCATAAAGCATGGAACATCTAGCATATTGGGGGGTCTGGGTTAAGTCCTTGGCGCCAAGAACCATCATTCGTTCTTGGCACCTAAAAAGCCACCACATTGCTTTGAGATTAGATTTTTAATCATCTCTAATACTATATTGGGAGAGTTGGAGTTGTGTCATTTGTAGACAAACCAACTCAATTTGTAAACAAACTAACTTGATTGATCTAATCTCAACCACACAATTTTAAGTGTGCATAATATCAATCATCCATTTAATCAACTGTTGTCAGTTACCATAATACCCTCAAAGTTTAAATTTGTTTACAACATAATTATTGTAAATTATTTACGACATAATTATTTACAAAAGTGTCACTCACATAAAATTTTTTTTTGGTGCCACTAAGGGTAAAAAAGTTCAAAATCTAGATCCAAATCCATCTCAAATCCAGATCCAACTCTTGTCCCATTTTCAGATCCAAATCCTAATTCCTAATTCCCAATCCACCCACAAACTCTACAACAAATCCATATCCCCAATCCTTGACAATGGCTCCATTTCACACAATACCTATCTTTGCTTTCCATTTTTTCTTTCGTCGTCCCAAAAGCACCACTTTAAATTCCACGTCAAATCAACAAACTAGGGTTAGGGTTAGGGTTTGATACAAGAATCTTGCTTAGTTGTTTTAGTTGTTGTGAGTTGATGAGATGGAGAGAGAGAAGGGGATGAGGGCAGATCGTGACGACCACTGACAAGAGCATCGAGGATTGGAGGCGGTAGCATCGATGGATTTGAGCGAAGGTGATGATTATGGTAGTAAAACTGCAAGTTCGCATTCAACTCTAGCAACTTCTCCGATCGGGTTCTGCGGATTGAGATCGTTGCTGGCGCTGTTGATTCAAAATTGGACGGTGAGGGGTTCAACACCCTTGCCAACTTGGTCCAACATCGAAAAAGGAGGGAGGATATTGACAAGGAAAAATGTTGGTTTTTTATGGTTGTTCTTGAATCAACTTTTTGTTTCTTCATTGAGCGCTCTTCAATTGAGGATTAGTCAAGGTGGTTACGTTGAGTGCATACTAATTTTATGATTATGGTACGTTGGCATCGAATCGATTATCCATGTGTTGTCAGCTTATATGGATTTGAATAAGGAAAAATCGGGTTTTTCTATTGTGTGTTGTGATGTGGTTGCGGTCGAGATTGTTTGATATTGAGATTGAGGTTTGGAATTTATTGTTTATGACTATATGTGATTTTGTGCATTTTTCTAGTTTCGGTATTGGCTTGGGCTCTGATTGGATGATTAGGGTTTTGATTTGGGTTTGTTTGGTTTAGATTGAGAAAATTAGGTGTGAGACTGATCGTTTTTTAGGATTTAGGGGTTGGTTTGAGATTGCGATATCTCCACAAGTTTAGACCGTGCATCACATGCGTGCAAATAACTAGTATGATTAACCAAAGTTAAGTTTCAGCTAACTTTTAATTACGGCAAGAAAGTATTATAAACCAGAATTATAATTTATGAAAGTTAAAAACTTTATTTGTTTGGAATCACATGCTCATGTAAGGAAAAAATGCAAATCATTAATTTTTGTCTCCCGCACCTCCTCTTCCTCATCTTACTTAACCTTTTTTTGTTTTTATTTTTTTTGAAGAACTTCACCATTACATTGTTACTTGAAGACAAACTTTTTTGAGAAATGTTTTTGAGAACTTATTAAGAGAAAAATAAAAGGTTAATCTATCAAAATAAAGAATATATGTTCTCATCATAGGGTTATAATAATATGTTCTAGTATGGGGTTGATTTAAATGGGTTTTGTGAATCTGACACCATGAATTAGAGTTGTTAATTGTTTCAGTTTTAATTTTCCAATAGAGTTGGACTAATTGACAATTTCATTTCTTCGGAATGAATGATCTATCAATTTCAATAAACTTGTGATTCCGTCTTGATGAGGGTAAAAACCGCGGTCGATCTGTACCATATGATCCCTGCCCGGATCTCGAGGTTCCTAAGATCTAGGTAACATGCCTAGAGATAGCCCACGGGCTATCCACTGACCCATCACCTGGGTCCAACCTGCCAAGGAAAGGCTGATCAGCCTAACCAGATCTCCTATAATGAGGGAATTTGGTTACACCATCAGATCCCTAATCCACGGGATCTGATTAGGCAGCTAGGGAACCTTTCCCTAACAGATCCCCAGTTGCATATAAATATAGGTTTATCTCCACAATTACAAGGTTATCAATATTTTTTCACTAATCCCTACCTTTACACTCTCAGTTGCTAACTTGATTGTCGGAGGGCTTGTCGTCGGAAATACTTCCAGTGTCTTAGGCTTTTTGCAGGTGTTCAGCGGCTGACAAGCACCACCAGATCCACATACTCCACTTACATTTTAGCCTCTAATCTGGGTCAGATATACAGCCAAGATCTGTGTTTCCTCCCCAACTAAGAACTCATCATCTGTTGCTCCCACACCAGAAAACAACAACATTAGATTGGCGCCGTCTGCAGATCCAGCCTCCAACCCAGATCTTACCTCGTAGCTTCCTTCTCCCATAGGCCCCAAGGACAAGAAGACCACTACTGCAGGGCGTCATGCTGACCCCCCTCCGCCTACTCCTCATCTCTCCCGCAGCCGTCCAGTCACCCAGGGGTCCTAATAGCGACGAGACGAACATCAGTAAAGGTTTGCTCTGAGCGCCTCCCGTTCAGTTGCTTGAAGGGTCGACCACCTTGCAGCATTAGACCTTCGAAATGTCATGAACAATCGGCAGAACGAGGAATACCTTCGCCATTACCTCAATCCCTTTACATACGAAGGACCATCGGATCACCCTCCGAGCCACAACCATCACTCCTCCTGAGCCCGGAAAGGAGGGCATAGTCTCTCTCCGAGGGATTGCTGACTTCCAAATGGCCATGGAGAGGGGGCCCCATGACAAGGGCCCAGTTACATTAGTTCCAGAAAGTCTTCCAAGCTCTCTGAGGCCGAGCCAAGAATGGTCATCACACTGATAACCCATGCATCGGAGTGACCGCGCACGAGGAGTCCTATGAGTCAATCTGATCCGAGGGACGTGAAGATGATGTCCTTAAGAAACTACAAAAGATGGAAGATCGGCTCGCCCGAATAGGGGACGACGAGAGGCAATTAGGCCAAGGATACCGTCCAATTCGACCCTCCTTCTCCTCCTATATCCTTGAAGCCCTGGTTCCGAGGAGCTTCAAGCCTCCCGCCTTCGAGACCTACAATAGGGAATCATATCCAGCTGATCACATTGAGGGGTTCAAAACCCTCATGATGATTCTTTTATTGAGTAGAGTTTTAAGCGGTTCAAAGCTTGATTAATTAGTTAAAGAGTGTCGAACCCACATGGATGCCGAAATTCACTAGATCAACTACTATTTAGAAAATCGAAATTTTAATAAAAATAGCAATTAACTAAATTAAACTAAAGGAAAAGATAATCTAATTAAGAATAATGAAAATCTTAAATTTTGTTGTTTGTTAATAGCAAAGCTAGTTTTAGGGCTTTTGATTTCACCTAGTTAATCCAACACAATTCATAATTCCATGTAGCTAGAAATTCTACTTTTCAAAGTTGTAGACCAAAATCCTCTATTTATTCAATGTTTTCTCTCGAACAATACCAAACATATCTCCAACTAACAGTTGTCATATTTCTATGTACATTTTATTAATTGAAGATTCATTAAGTTCTTTGGATTTCTTTACAATCACATTAATCGCGGTAAATCATCTCTTATTTCGCTCAATCAATAGTGTTTAATTCTATAATTATAAATCACAAGTTACCTCTCGATATCCTTATGATTCAATAAATCAGACAATAGTTGGCCAAACAATTGTAAGCATTAAGAACAAAAATTAAATACACAACCATGAAAAAATAGACGAATCAAATAACATGAAATTAGAATTGTGTTATCAAAACTAGGCTACATCGAAGCCCTAGAAAAATAAATTTAGTTTATAATGATTTTGCAACTAACAAACATGTTTTTGGATTGCATAATAATAAAAATTAGAAGAGAGAAGAATAGAAACTCGTTGTTGCTTGAAGCCGTAAATCCAATATCTAAAAAAAATCAAGTTCCGAACTCTGCTCGGAATCCGTGCTCTTCTTCTTTTCTTTCTTCTTTCTCGATTTCCGTGTAGCCCACAACTTCTACACTTTTTTTTCTATCTTCCTTTCTGTGCTTCCAACCGCCACACTTCCTCTGCTTCTCCTTTTGAATCTTGTGTTGCCCCTTTATATAGGGGAAGGTGAACAATAGGGTTAGGTTAGTTAAATTAGAATTAGGTAATTAATTAATTCAAATGAAGATTAATCTATTAAATTTTAAACTAATCAATTAACTAACCCTAAATTAAATCCAATCAACTTTCAACCTAGGTCATTTCTTTCCTGCTTAATTTTTTATTACAAAATTTCATTCCACCCCCAAGTTGACCATAATATTTTCTATTGGTTCTTCAAAGGGCCAATTTGTAGAAATGTGCATTAGAGTAAACGAATTTTCCAGAAATCTTCACATAAAATCAATTTGAATTTTTAAAATTATTATCCTTGTTTTCTTCCTTGATTTCACAAAAATACTCACATTTTGTACTTATCCATCTCATTCCTACAAAAACAAACAAATAAATAAAATTAAATAGAAATAAGATAAATTTTAAAAAAATAAGGGAGAACTCATAACTTTAATGCGTACAAAGAGTAATAAAATTTATATAAAAATTACACTCATCAAATACCCCTAAACTTAAGATTTTTATTGTCCTCGAGTAAAAAGTAAAATCTCCATTTCGTACGTTTTCAATTTTCCTTGAAATGTGTAGTAGTGGAAACCTTTTTCTTTAAGCGTCTCCCTCATTGCAGCAACATTGATATCCCATTCAGGTATGAGGTAGCTTATGAGTTTTTTAACCTTTCAATCATTATCCAACCCCTTACCTAAGCTCTCAAGTTCATGTGCGATAATATCAAAGCGGGCCAGCATCTGATCTATGGCCTCTCCTGGAAGCATACGAAAATCATCAAACTTATAAAAACATAAAGTAACTTTGGCTTTTACATCAGATGTCGTTCTTTCATGACGTTTTAACATGTTCTAGATTTCATAGGTTGTTTTGCAGTTGTGTCCACATCGCGTCAGTTCTTCATTATTCAGACCTGCATAAAGTGCTGTCATGGCTTTGGAATTTGCAGTTTTCAATGATAGTTCAGCTGCTGTGAATGTCCTCTTTCCATCACTGACAGAGATTTCTATTTTATTGACACAAACGTTCCATACTTCTTCTCCCAACATCTACAAAAAATAAGACATACGAACTTTCCAAACATCATAGCATTTTTCATTAAAATAAGGTGAACGTCTTAGACTTGTTCTATTGGAGATGAATGACTCCGATGTGTACTAGTTTTCGGGAGGAGAAATTTCGGCCATTGGACTTTTTGCTCAAGCTTTTAAGCTATTAATGAACACCTCGCTCTGATACCACTGTAAATCACCCTAAGGGGGGGTGAATATGGTGATTGTGCGGAAATTAAATACTTAAATAAAATGAGTAAAGTAAGGAGATAGAGTTAGAGAAAGCAAATAGAGCAAGCATGCAAGACACAGCAATATAACGTGGTTCGACCCACAGGTTTATGTCCACACCACATACTTGTAGCAATTCTCCGCCACAAGCGTTTCACTATACTTTAAACTCTTGTACAATGATTCTCGAAATTCAGGTCGAGAGTCTTATTACACCCGTAGGACTTCTACAAACAAGTCCCGCAAAACTCACCGAAGTGGAAGAAAAGAAAAACTCTCAAGATCTATAACAATCTTGACTGAAGAAAACAATAAAGGCTCTCACACTCGGATCATTGATTGAATGATTAGTTCAGAAGAATTATAATTGCAAGGGATGAAGAATATTCAGTGAATTCGCCTTTATTTATAGAGTAGGGAAATGCATCTTTCCAAAAATGAAAATATATTTTCGGAATATTCAAAACTGCACGTGGATGGTCGACCACTTTGTTGAGCAGTTGACCGTTCATATTTTAACTCAAAAGTCGAGCGATGACTGGTGGACTGACTCACCTTTTCCACTATGATGAGCGGTCGACTGTTGCAACGGTCGACCGCTATCGTGCAGATTTAACATTTATTTGGCAAATTCACTTTATATTCTTTCCAAATACTATTCAATCAATCAACGACTCTTTACATAGTAATTTCTCTCAAAATAGAAATAAATAATTGATTATTGCTGACTTTCTGGAGGATTTGAAGCACATGTTTCTTGAGTTGAAATCTTTTTGATATTTGCGATCTTCTTTGATACATTTCTCTTTTGGTTGATTGTTAATCTTTTTGGCTCTTTGTTTTGAATTTCTTTCTTTATAAATTCTGTAAATCTCAACTGAAAATATTAGTCTTGATAATATATTTTTTGCACATTAAACTTTGGGTCAACACACTATTCTTAAATGTCCATAATCAAATATTATTGTGAATTAGGACAATGATAATACATAGAGACTAGTGTGTGCATAGACTGATGACCATTCTCACGGGTCATGGATATGAGATATCAAGTCTTCACATGAGTACATATTAGAATAATAATATACTGGACTGATCCACCATGAGAACGCTGCATGGATCGTTACGTGAGTGTCTTAAGCGGTTTTTGCAGTGACCATGGTGTATGTAGTCCTTTGACTTGAAGTCACTACGGTTCCTTAAATGAGAAGTTGTGTTTTAATGACGTCAAACATTGCCTGTAATAATGTAATTATAAAGTCGACTATTGGATATAATACAAATCATACGGAGTGATATGAGTGACTTTGATAGGATTTGTCCCTCCTACATAACATGAGCGATATTTACGTGCCCCTTGATTGAGCGAGACTGTAAAATGCATGACCATGCTCAAATGAGTCAATATGAGATTAGCTCATTTGTTTTAGTAAGTCTACTTGGGCATCAAGAAACTAAAGATTGAACGATACAAATGTGACACGCTCTATGCCTTGTGGTCAATTAAGATATTTGGACAAAAGGACTCGACTACATGATAACATTGGTTACAGATACAATATGTCAAATCACTGATATTCCCATTACTTGAGTAGCAGTGATGTATATTTAGATACCGCTAATTGTTTGTAACACAAGAATAAGATTTTAGTATTACTATCAACGTAATGGGAACCTCCAGGGTCACACTTAGAATGAATCGAAATTGGGATTTAAATTCATGAGATGAATTTAATTGAGAATCCGAGTAAGACTTGGACTCCTGACATGGTTGGGCAATTAATTTGATTAAATAGGTCAACTAAAGTTAGAAGGTCCACACACGAATCTGACCCAGGTTATATTGTGAGTTCAACAGCCTCATTACTTTCTTAGGGCTGATTTTTTGCATCTGTATACACGTATGTTTATGTGGAAAAGATACACAAGAAAATTCTAGTCGTCACAGAAAGTGAGAGAGATCGTGAGGAACATCCCCCTTCCCGAGAGAGGAAGGAACACGGTAGGCCCAGGGACGACACGTACGGTCGCGAGCACCATAGAGCGAGGGGGTGGGAGGAGGGCAGGACGACAGCTGACCGAAGGGAGAAGCAGTGGAGGAAGGGGGGATACGAGCGACGTACAGGAAGGGAGAGAGGCGAGTACGAGCGCGAAAGGGAATACAAAACTCGACATCTTGTTAAGGAGAAGCGCACGTCGCCTGAGCCGAACAAGCTTGGAGTCAGGCAAGGGGAGAACTCTAAGAGATCCTACGTAGAGGTGGCGAGACAGAACTTCAAGAGAGAAGACGACCCCGCTCCGCATCGTCAGCTGATTCAAGAGGTTGCCAAGAAGGAGACTCGAGAAGACGAAGAGGGGGAATGGGTTCTCGTCAAAAGGAAGAAGAAGCACAGGCCCGTCGCAAGCAACAGTCTCTCGTCGGAGCGTAAGAAGGAAGAACGTAAGTGCTGCCACAAGTTTGCTC
The DNA here is from genome assembly GCA_017893485.1 of Hemerocallis citrina. Lineage (NCBI taxonomy): Eukaryota > Viridiplantae > Streptophyta > Magnoliopsida > Asparagales > Asphodelaceae > Hemerocallis > Hemerocallis citrina. Next base: position 304,805,000 of record CM030361.1, read on the forward strand.
GACCAGGACACTCCATTAATAGCTGTAAGTTTGATTGGTTTTGTTATAGATGTAAGCTGTATGGCAATATCTCGACTGATTGTCCCAAAGCCAAAGCAACGATTTCCAAATCTGACTCCAAAGCATCATCAGCAAGCCCATCCTACCATCTCCGCCGACAGCCCCACTCAAGAGAGCGCGGCAGGGGAGAGAAACATCATCAGAGCTTCGATCATCCCTACTCCGTTGATTGCTGAAATGGAGAGTCGATACCAAAGTTGTATGATAGCTAGAGCTCGAATTGGGAACCCGCAGTGTACTGACATCAAAGAGATGCTAGTAGCAATGGTGTCTTTGACGGCGTGTTGGACTGTCCAAGAAGCAACGGGAGGCAACTTCTTCGTGCACTGCAATGAAGGAGACGCGAAGAGCAACGCACTACAGCTAAAGGGGTTAGAGGGTCGTGATGCTAACGGTATGGAATTCTATATCACCTTTACACCATGGACGCGCCACTTTGGAGCTCTCAATGCGGTAAATCTCCCAACTTTGTGGATTCGTCTTTTCAATCTGCCACTTCACCTATGGGTTAAGTCTGGATTCACGAACTTGATCCGGAGTTTCGGAACTATCGTTGAAATCGACAAAGGAACGGTGATGCATGAATGTCGAAAATTCGCTAGGCTTCGAGTAGCGGTAGCGAACAAGGCGGATATTCCTTCAAAGATCATCGTGGACTTCGAAGAGGAGGTGTACGAGGTGTGGGTGGTGGTTGAGACGAAGAAAAGTGTTACTTTTGGCGCCGTAGCTGCTTTTGTTCCAGATTGAAAAATGGACGACTGTGATTCGGAGCCAGAGGTTGAAGAAAGGCATCGTCCGTTGGATCAGATCGTGACTAATCAGGATCGTCCATTCAAATCTCAAACAAGGCACAGCAACTTTCCATCTCAGCGCCAGATCCTCTCGCAAGACCCAGAAGGTTTCGATCGTACGAGGGAAGTCGATGATGTGGCAAACTTTCAATCAACACTGCGCCGAATAGAGAGGCGTGTGTCAGTGCCTACACACACTGGAGGTCATCTATCGCCGCACGAAGTACAAGTTGGAAAGCAGGATGGTATTCTACTGAAGCAAAAAGATCCGGTGGTCTTATACAGCGGTTCACCACATGAAGCTACTGAGACTAGGCAAAAAGCAACTGTAACCAGTCTAACGGGTCCATACGGCGGGATTTTGAAAAGATTTGAAGATAGGGCTGCGGGAATCGAGGCTAGCAGAGCTATGGGTATTGGAGTGGAGGAGTGGAACCACTTTATTAAAGAGGAAGTAGAGGAGTCAATTAGACTAGCTATGACCTCTATCATCAAAAAGAGAGCCATTGAGAGTCAAAATCAAGTGCAACACCCGGTGCAGGAAAATGTGAAAGGGAAACAAGTTATTTGTACCTCCACAAATGTGCAAGAAGAAAATCAGCTTAACAATCAGGGGGACAGGCCTACGTCACATGATCAGGATGACCGCGGAGCAATGATATGAGCCTTGGATGATATTAGGGATGATTTCTTTATTTCGGAAACAGAAACGGAGATAGGGGACAAAGAGGTGAGGGGCAGCGTGGGCAGTAATAGCAGTAAAAAAATCATGGAATATCAGAGGAGAGGGAAGAGGCAGATTAATATGGTTGATGATCCTAAGGTCAGTCAAGAGGAAAGAGTCAAGGGACCGTCAATTCTCATGGAGGTGGAAAGAGATATAGGAGGTACTTTTAATCCCAACTTTTCAATTCTCAATTCTTTAAATGATGAGTCGCTTATATACTTTGCTAGTCTTTACGGTCTAGCCATGGGGTCAACCAGGGTAGAACAACTCAATAATGTGGCTATTATTAGAAGGGAATCGATGACAGCTACAACGTAAGGGTGTACGCTAGTAGTGGGGGGTAGAGTGTAGGAGTCCAAATCGTGTAGATAATGTCGTACATCTTTTGGAACGTGAGAGGAATGAGGCAGAAGAGTAAAAAGAGATTGATTTCTCTATCTATTAATAAAATTAGGCCGTCTGTCTGCGGCTTCCAGGAAACTAGAATTGAAAACAACTCTTTAGAGGAATTCAACACGCTTAGATGGGCGGAACATTTCGATTGGAAATTCAAAGATGCAAGGGGGTATTCGGGCGGGATAGCTTTAGGGGCAGATGTAAGAGTATTTGAGATTCTCGATGATTTCGTGGGCCAATTTTCGGTGTCTATCAAGCTTAGAAGGAGAAGCGACGACTGGGAACATGTAGTCACTACGGTTTACGGTCCCTATGAGTCAAGAGCTAGGAAAGATTTTTGGAAGGAATTGAAGTACATCAGGAATAGATGGGCCCAGCCATGGGTGGTTGGGGGAGATTTCAACATCACGCGATTCCAGGAAGAGCATAGAGGTAGAGGACACGCACAGGCAGAACAGGATAGTTTCAACAATATCATTGACGATTTAGAGTTGTTAGAGCTCCAAATGACTAATAGGAAATTCACATGGTCGAGCATGAGCTCTAACCCGGTGCTGGTCAAGCTTGATAGAGTTCTAGTTACCAACGACTGGGAGGAAATGTTCCCACGCGTCAAGGTGCGATCCGCTGTCCGCTATACGTCGGACCATCTTCCTCTGGTTATAGAGTGCGACAAAGACTATAGGCATAAGTTCCATCCGTTCAGGTTCGAGAAATCATGGACCACATTCGAGGAGACAGGACAGGTGATTCGGGAGTCCTGGATTCGACCTACAAATCGACAGTCAGTCGTTGGTATATGGGTAGAGAAAGCAAGTCGCTTAAGGAGGGACCTGAAGAGCTGGGCAAAGCAGAAATTCGCCAACGCTGGAATCTTGAGAGAGACGCTTGGCAACAGGATTTTCGAGTTAGAATCCATGCAAGAGGGAAGAAATCTGTCAGCCCCCGAGATGGAGGAACTAAAGCTCGGAAGGCTGGAAATTCTTAACATCCAAACGAGGGAAGAAATTCACTGGAAACAGCGGTCGTGAATCCAATGGTTGAAGGAAGGAGATGCTAACACTAAGTTCTTCCACAAAATCGCTAATGGAAGAAGAAGAAAAAACCACATCGGAGGGCTTCTCATTGAGGGGAGTTGGATAGAAGACAAAGAGATTATCAGGCGACACTTGGACAACAAATTCCACGAGCTGTTGGGAACCAAAAGCAACGCCAGATGCAGCCTAGCGCCGGACATGTGGAGTGAGTCGAAAATTGATGGGAGCAACGGGATCGAACATCCTTTCACGGAAGAGGAAGTGCTACAGGCAATAACGAACTTAGGGCAAGACAAGGCTCCGGGCCCCGATGGATTGCCGATTTTCTTCTATAAGATATACTGGAAGATTGTCAAGGAGGATCTGATGAACATTTTTGCTGAGCTTTACAATAACACCACTACCCTGGATAGACTCAACTACGCTTCTATCATTCTTGTTCCCAAGAAACAAGAAGTCCGAACAGCAGAAGACCTCAGACCAATCAGCCTTATTAATGGCTCATTCAAAATCATCACAAAAGTATTAGCACAAAGATTAGCTCCTAATATTCAGGATGTCGTTGCGCAATCGCAAAGCGGTTTCATTCGAGGCAGGGACATTATGGATAGCATAGCGGCCGCTCACGAAGTCGTGTTTAGAGGGAACAAAGGAAAGGTGGACGGTTTTCTGTTAAAATTAGATTTCAAAAAAGCCTATGATTTGGTCAGCTGGGATTGTGTGGAGGAGGCGCTCTGACTTAAAGGGTTTGGAGAGAAATGGAGAACGTGGATGAGAAGTTGTGTTCAAGGAGGGAAATCGTTCATACAGGTCAACGGCTGGCAAGGAAAGGAAATCCTATGCAAAAGAGGACTCAGGCAGGGAGACCCCCTATCCTCACTATTGTTCGCTATTGTAGCAGACGACCTGGCAGAGATGATAAAGAGAGCACAGATCAACAACCAGATCAAAGGAATAGAGATAAAAGGAATCGGGCAAGCCATGACCATTTTGCAATACGCTGATGACACCCTGTTATTCGGTAAGGCTAAAGTAGAGGAAGTCGTAGCGATGAAAGTGGCCCTAGCTTGCTTCCAAGGTTGGTCAGGACTGAAGATCAACTTCCAGAAGAGCTGCGTTATTCCAATTAGCAGTCAGCTATCCATCTCGACCACAGCGATATCTCAGATTATAGGTTGTGTGACGGCGGATTTCCCCCTAAAATATCTTGGGACCCCTATTAGACCTGGCCCACTGCTTAAAGAGGATTGGATGCCATTGATAGAAAAGGTTGCGAAGAAATTGGAAGGGTGGAAGAGTAAGTACCTATCGCTCGGCGGAAGGATTACCCTACTTAACTCGGTTATCAATGCCATTCCGTTATATCTAATGTCTATTTATGAAGTACCTAAATGGGTCATCCAAAGGATAGATAAAATGCGAAGACGATTTTTATGGAAGGGGTCTGGCGAAGGCAATAAAGGTTTTCATCTTGTCAAGTGGGGCAGGGTTTGCAAGAAAAGAGAATTTGGAGGACTGGATATTCTCAACCTACACGATATGAACCGAGCTTTGCTCAGCAAATGGTGGTGGAAGATCTACAGCAGAAAGCAAGGGTGGTGGCCATTATCATTCGATCTATACCGAAGGAGGAAAAAATATCGGTTTGGGGGAACAAGTACTGGACGTAGGGTGTCCTTTCTGTGGAAAGGTATTGCCAAACAAGGGGAGATATTCACCACTAACACGAGATGTAGGGTAGGGGACGGCAAAGATACCAGATTCTGGTACGATAAATGGTGCGGAAACAGAACTCTTAGGAATTTATTTCCGCAAGCCTCGGAGGTTGTAGTCAATCCGGACGCCCTGGTAGCAGATGTATGGAGAAATAACAATCTCAAGTTCACGGTTACAGATGGTACGACACAAGAAAGCACGAAGCAATTCGAAGAACTCAACAGACTAATTCAGTCAGAGGGGGGCCACACGACCAACGAACCGGATGAGAGGAGCTGGGTTCTTCATAACTCAGCGACGTACTCAGTAGCGTCTATGTACTCGTGGATAAATGACGGTGGGATAAGGAGTGGAGTGGAGAGTAGGATTTGGGCAACCCAGGCTCCGCTTAAAGTCAAGGTGTTCGGATGGCTGGTGTATAACGACGCGATCCTAACAAAAATTAATCTCAGGCGAAAAAATATGCAAATTGACGTTAGATGTTCCCTTTGCCTCCAAGCGGACGAGGATACGACTCACTTGTTTTTCGCATGCTCTAAGGCTGCTCATACGTGGGAGGTTATCTGTAGAGGGTTTGGGTGCACTCGTTTCCCTAACTCCACTTCGGAGTTATGGGGTACTTGGAGGGACGACTACATTAGATCACAGGATAAAAGGGCATGGGACTTAGCAGTAGCGGCTACTATCTGGAGATTATGGCTAGACCGTAACGACACATGCTTTAGAAACATTCATCCAAATTTTAATTCTTCTATACATAACATCTTCCTTCTAATTCATGATTGGGCAGGTAAGGCGGGTCAGGCAAAGAAGATCAGATTGGCAGAGGAGGAGCAGTGACCCAGGGCATGGAGTGGACTGCGGCCTTAGTGGAGTTGTTTATCTTTATGTAGTAGATGTACTAGTACTTTCCCTGTTTTAGTTGAGTCTGTATGGATGTATTTTGTTGCTTCACTGTCATTAGTCGGAACCTTCGCAGTGAAAGCAGGTAAGGATTTAGGGTCCTACCGTTTGGGTTTATGTAATTTGTACTACTTGGTTTCTTTAATTATCGTTAATGAAACGATGACAGAGGTCATCTTCTTATCAAAAAAAAAAAACATCCCCCTTCCCGTAGCTAGCACCGCAACGTGAGGGAGAGCTCGATTTGATCCGTTTGTGTGGATACAGTAAATGCACCACAATCTTTGCAGTGTTGTGATTGACATGTTTTGGAGACACCAGATCCATCTTCAAGGTATAACTTTTAAACACGATATATGGTTTTCGCATGGATCCATGGCTAGGTCTCGATATTTTGTGATTTTTTCAGCTATGTACTTAATTTGTGATTGCCCTCGAAATCTTACAAATCCCCTATTTATTCAATTTTTTCTCTCGAACAACACCAAACATCTTTTTAACTAACAGTTTGTCATATTTCTATACACATTTTAATAATTGATGATTCATTAAGTTCTATGGATTTCTTTACAGTCACATTAATCATGGTAAATTATCGCGAATTTTGCTCAATCAATGATGTTTAATTCTATAATTCTAAATCACAAGTTACCTCTCGGTCTCCTCATGATTCAATAAATCAAACAATAGTTGGCCAAACAATTGTAAGCATTAAGAACAAAAATTAAATACACAACCATGAAAAAATAGATGAATCAAAGAACATGAAATTAGAATTGTGTTCTTAAAACTAACAATCATGTTTTTGAATTGCATAATAATAAAAATTAGAAGACAGAAGAAAAGAAACTCGTTATTGCTTGAAGCTGTAAATCGAATCTCAAAAAAATAAATTCCAGAACTCTGCTCCTCAGAATCCGTGCTCTTCTTCTTCTTTTCTTTCTTCTTCCTCGATTACCGTGCAACAAAACTTCACTCTTTTTTTCCCTTTTTTTCTTTCTTCCTGTGCTTCCAACCGCCACACTTCCTCTGCTACTCCTTTCGAATCTTGTGCCGCACCTTTATATAGGGGAAGGTGAACAAAAAGATCAAGTTAGTTAAATTAGAATTAGGTAATTAATTAATTAATTAAAATATGTAGATTAAGATTAATCTATTAAATTTTAAACTAATCAATAATTAACCCTAAATTAAATCCACTCAACTTTCAACCCAGGTTGTTTATTTTCTTCTTAATTTTTTTGTTACAAAATTTCATTCCACCTCTAGTTGATCATAATATTTTCTATTTGTTCTTCAAAGGTCCAATTTGTAGAAACGTGCTTTAAATTGCATGAATTTTTCAGAAATCTTCACATCGAATCGATTTGATTTTTGAAATCTTTATCCTTCTTTTCTTCATTGATTTCACAAAAATGCTCACATTTTGTACTTATTCATCTCATTCCTACAAAAACAAATAAATAAATAAAATTAAGTAGAAATAAAATGAATTTTTAAGAAATAAGCGAGGACTCGCAACTTTAATGCATACAAAGAGTAATAAAATTTATATAAAAATTACAATCATCACCTCCCGCCTTCAAGACCTACAATGGGGAATAAGACCCGGGTGATCACATTGAGGAGTTTAAAGCCCTCATGTTGATTCACAGTGCTTCGGATGCCCTCCTCTACCGTGTGTTCCCCACCACACTACGGGGCTCCGCCCGAGAGTGGTACTATAAACTTACCCTAAACTCGATATTCTCATTCGACCAGCTTGAGGAGAGCTTCCTTGCTCACTTCGGGACCAGCCGTAAGGCCAAGAAGACAAGCGCCTCCTTGCTTGACCTGAAACAGAAGGATGGGGAGTCCCTTCGATACTATGTCCAGAGATTCACAGCCGAAGCCTGGTCTATCTCCTCCTCGACGCTGGGGTCGCGGCAGCCGTCTTTAGGCACAATGTCCGACACGACCTGTTGAAGATGTCCCTAACTAAGAAACCACCCACAGATTTCCTAGACCTCCTCCAGAGTGAGAAATATATTCGGGCTGAAGAGGCTCTACACCGGGGTGGCTGAAAGGAATCCCTCGCCAAGGGGAAAAGGAAAATTGACAGCTCTGACGCACCGAAGAAAGCCAAGAAGGATGCCTCCGGACAGAGGCACCCGCCTCCAGTGGCCCGATTTGAGAAGTTCACTCCACTTAACGCGAGTGTCTCCTCCATCCTCATGGAGGTGGAGAATGAGGTGTTGATTCAACACCCCCCCTCGGTCCAATAGCAATAATAAAAGAGGGATAAAAGGTTCTACTGCCGATTCCATCAAGATCACGGCCATGAGCCGACAACTATTGGTCGCTTAAAGACAAAATCGAGGCCCTCATCTGCAGAGGCTACTTGTCCAGGTTCACTCGGAATGACCCAAGAACTTCTCCCCGCAGGCCTAATAAGTGCCCGGAAACTGACTCCGGCCCCAGGGCTCTGAATGGATGGCCATCCTCCACTCCATACACGGAGGACCAATGGAGGAGACCCAAACACCTCTCGTAAGGTGTTCATCTGGGAGGTTAATTCGGTCCACATATTTCCTCCTTCACGAGGTCACAGACTGTTGGTTTCATTCTCGGACGAAGACCTTGAGGGCATCTGGATTTCCCACTGCGATGCCTTAGTCATCAGCCTCGCACTGGCCAACCACGAGGTTCGACACATCCGTGTGGATAATGGGAGCTCGATTAACATCTTGTTCCTCGCTGCCTTCAAGGGATCGAAGCTCTCCCGAGACAGGTTAAAGCCTGTGGGTTACATCCTCCACGGCTTCTCTAGGCCCCAGTCCAGATTGAGGGGGTTATTGCTCTGGATGTCACTGCAGGAAAATCCCTGACCACCCGAACCGAGCCTATGGATTTCATGGTAGTCAACGTCAAAGAGCCTTATAACGCCATTCTTGGGTGCCCCAACGTCGCTTCTCTTCAAGCATTACCCTCGACACATCATATGAAGATGAAGTTCCCAACCAAAGCTGGGGTCGGGATCTTCAAGGGTAATCAAAAGGCCGCTTGAGCTTTCTATACAACTACAGTGGGGGGCTCGGTCCTTCCTCTCGATGCGGTCGAACTCCTCTGCGACAGGAGTTTAATAGGCTTTGAGCCAATTAATGAGTTGGCGGAAGTCTCCTTCTCCAAGGCAGATGGGACCAAATGGTTCCAAGTAAGCAACCTACTGCTTGCTAATCTCAAGGAGGATGTCATCAGCTACGTCTGGCGGAACCAAGACTTATTCGCTTGGACCCCCTCAGACATGCCCGACATCTTGGAAGACCTGATCATGCATAGGCAAAGTGTCAATTCGGTTTCCAAGCCCGTACAACAGAGGCGCTAGAAATTTGCCCTCGAGAGGCAACAAGCAGTGAAAGAAGAAGTCGAGAAGCTCCTCTCGGCCCGCTTCATTCAAGAGGTCAACTATCCGGAGTGGTTGGCCAATGACTTGATGGTGAAAAAAGCTAGTGGGAAATGGAGGATATGCATCGACTTCACAGACCTCAGCAAGGCCTGTCTGAAGGATCCTTTCCCCCTTCCGAGCATCGAAACCCTGATCGATGTGACATCCAACCACGAGCTTTTAAGCTTCATGTTTCCTCCTGATATTACGAAGACAACTTTCGTGACAGATCGGGGAGTCTACTGTTATCTGGTCGTGCCCTTCGGCTAGAGAATACAGGAGCCACATATCAGAGGCTGGTTTACCGAGTCTTCAAGGAGCAAATAGACCAAAATATGGAAGTATACGTCGATGACATGCTCGTCAAGAGTATGAGTGGGGGAGACCACGTGAAGAACCTAGAGGAGGCCTTTAGAGTCCTAAAAAAGCACAATGTGAGGGTCAATCCGTCCAAATGCGTCTTCGGCGTGACTTCGGAAAAGTTCCTTGGCTTTATGGTTAGCCAACGAGAAATAGTGGCGAATCCCGAAAAGATTCGAGCCATCCTAAAAATGGCCCTCCTAGGAATGTCAAGGAGGTTCAGAGGTTGATCGGTCGACTTGCAGCCACTGGGCATTTTCTTTTGAAATTTGGATAGAAATCCATGCCTTTCTTCAAAGCCCTCCGGGGGGCAAAGAACTTCGAGTGGCGAGAGCCCTAGCAGTAGGCCTTCGACCAGTTGAAGGAATACCTCGTCAATCCTCCTATTCTCAGTAAAGCCCGAGCTGGGTGAGATCCTTTACCTCTACTTAGTCGCATCTGAGCATGCCCTCAGCACAGTCCTGATAGGGGAAGACAACAGGGCGCAGAAGCCCATCTATTATGTCAACAAAGTCCTCCGTTATGCCAGAATGGAGAAGGTAGCCTACGCCATTGTCAATGCAGCAAGGAAGCTTCGCCCCTTACTTTCAAACCCATTCTATCCATGTCCTGTTGGACTAGCCTCTCAATCAAGTCCTCAACAAACCAGAGAACTCCGGTGGTTAATCAAGTGGTCCATCGAGTTTAGCCAGCACGACATCGGCTATAAGCCGATGACCACCATCAAGGGACAAGCATTGGCCAAATTGAATGCACTATCCCGGAAGCGTCCGAAGTCCAAGTGGACGAGCCAGTATGGGAGCTCTATGTCGACGGCTCGTCCTGCGAAGAAGGAAGAGAAGCAGGCATAATACTGAATGGCCCGGACAACTTCGTCCTTAATACTCCCTGCACCTCTACTTTCAAGCCTCCAACAATGAAGCCGAGTATAATACACTTATTGCCGGATTCTTCGCCTGCAAAGCTGGCGTCAAACGGGTTAAGGCCTTCAGCGATTCCCAGCTCATGGTCAATCAAGTCTGCGGGGAATATGAGGCTCGTGACACTTGGATGGTTCAGTATTTAGCATACGCTAGGCTCCTCTTGGTAGACTTAAAAGAAAGTTCAGTTGTCCGAATCCCACGCGAACAGAATAGCCAAGCAGACGCGTTGTCTAAGCTGACGTACTCCTCTTTCGAGGATCTTGATTGCACGGTACTGGTGGAAGTCCTTGTTCGGTCAAGCATAGATAAAAATAACCCTGAGGTCCTTTGCTTCGAATTGCCAGCGCAACCAGCGACATGGATGAATTCGATCATTAATTTCTTGAGAAATGGGGAACTGCTACAAGACCCGTCTGAAGCAAAAAAGGTCCAAATCAGGGCCGAGAGGTTTGTGCTTGTCAATGATGTGCTCTTCAAGCGATCATACACAAGGGACGACGGGAGACCGTACCTCCGATGTCTGACCCCAGAAGAATCCAAGTACGCGCTCAAAGAAATGCATGAGGTCGGAAGTTGCCATATGGGTAGCAGATCACTTGCGAGAAAGGTCCTCAACCATGGGTACTACTGGCCGATCCTATTACAAGATGCACAAGATCTTGTCCAAAAATGTGGTCCATGCCAAAGGTTTTCCTCAGTCAAGCACATCCCTCAGGCCCAGCTCAAATCACTGGCGAGTCTAGCCCCTTTTTCCATGTGGGGGATGGATCTGGTCAGCCCGTTTTCCAAAGCAATAGATCAACGGTGCTTCCTAATCGTGGTAATTGACTACTTTACGAAGTGGGTTGAAGCACAACCTCTAGCCACAATCACGTATCACCAGGCCCAGTAGTTCTTTTGGAAATACATTGTTTAGGATCCCTTGGATCCTCGTCATTGACAATGACACTCAGTTTGCGAGCAAAGGATTTCGCAAGCTCTCCAAGGACCTTGGGATTCAACAAATGTTCTCTTCAATTTTGCACCCTTAGTATAACTGACAAGTCGAGAATGCCAACCGCCAGATCCTTGAGGCCTCAAAAAGCGATTGGACAAATCCCCCAAGGGGTTGTAGGTCGATGAGCTACCCAGCGTATTGCGGTCCTATCTAACGACCAAGAGGATCCATACGGGCGAGTCACCTTTCAACTTGATCTTCGGAACCAAAGCCGTCATTCCTCTAGAAGTGGGGTTGCCCTCACCACGGATAATGTGCTTTGATGAGGATCTGAATTCAGACAGCCTCAGGGCCAACTTGGACCTCCTTGATGAAGTCCGAGAAAGGGCGGTGTTGCCGCTAAATCTGGTGTGGGGGCAAACAGACAGAATTTGTGAGTTCGAGGAAAACCTGAATAACAAAGCCTAACCTGATCCGTCGGAGATTGATCGTTGACTCCCGCCGTTAACCTGCAAAAAGTGCGAGACACCGGGGGGGATCCCGGCGACGCACCCTCCGACGCTCAAGTCAGTAATCAGAAATGATTAAGAAAGAGCGTAAAGTGGGAAAATACTGATTACCTCTTAATGGAGATGGATGGGGGGTATTTATAGGCGTCTTAGGGATCAAATTAGGAATGTAATCCCCGTGATTAGATAAGAAATATTCCTCGTAATCAGATAAGGCATGTAATCTGATAAGGTATATTCTCTGTAATCAGTTAAGGAATTTTAATCCCTAATCCCCAGTGAAAAGATAGATGTGAATCATGGCCGTTGATTCAGATCTAATCAGGGGCCTTGATTGTATCTTGCTGGACCGGGCATGCAGCGGGTTGGAAACCCGTACCCGATTGACGTGGACCCGTTCATGGGTTATTGGGCTTTGAATAAAGACCCAGTTCCCATTTCAGACCCGTTGGTAGGCGAAATTACCGTTTTACCCCTGAGCTTTAAGATTCGTGTCCGATGTGAACGGTCCCGATTTAATCCTATTTTTAGCCATATCATGAGCCCCCCACTCCTAAAGACTGAGTTTGATCAGCCTTTGAGGAGTAGTTTACTGTTCTAATGACGTACGGGATTTTATCGGTGTTCTTAAGGGAGTTCGGATCTTGTTCGGGGGTGTAACGGTGTTATTCTGGGCTTGTAAAATTCCCAAAAATACCCTCAGAATTTTCTGGATTTTTGGTGATTTTTCCAGATTTTTCTGAATTTTTTCTCATTTTTTTGAATTTTTTATTCATTTTCCGGATTAAATAATTAATTATCAAAAATATTAATTAATTATTCTAATTTAATAATTATTTTCTCAGAATTTAAAAATAATTTTTTCTGAATTAATAATTATTTTTAGAATTTTTAATTAATTTTTTCGATTTTTTAATTATCTTTTCGGATTTTTTAAATAAAAAAAACAATTAAATAAATAAATAAATAATTTAAATATTACCTAGACACGTGGCGCGTTTCTGATCGTCCATCATGATCAGATCCGCGCGCATCGTGAGGCAGATCACGATCGGGACACGTGGCGCGTTTCTGGCCGTCCATCATGATCAGATCTGCGCGCATCGTGAGGCAGATCACGATCGGGACACGTGGCGCGTTTCTGGCCGTCCATCATGATCAGATCTGCGCGCATCGTGAGGCAGATCACGATCGGGACACGTGGCGCGTTCCTGAGCGTCGATCGTGTCACGACGCGAATTTTCAGACGATCGGACGGATCGTGTGGGTTGGCTGATTTTTTCTCCATATAAGAGGATCGGTGCCATGCGCAAGCTCGGCAAAAGGTGGCCGAGGTCCACGAGGACGACACGTGGCGAAGTCAACGTTTGACTTTTTTTTTTTTTTCGCGCTGGCTTTTTCTTCCTCTTCTCCTTCTCTGTTCTTCTCTTCTTTCTTCTTTTACTTCTCCGTGCGTCGTCAGCTCGAGTCCCCGTCCCCTCTCCGTCTCCGACCTCGTTCCTCGAGCTTGCCCATCGTGAAGTCGAGGCTGGTCGAGGAGTTCGGAGCACGTCGTTTGGAGCTCGGCGAAGGAGCAAACGAGAAGAGGGGTTGAGCTCGGTCGCGGGAGAGAGCTTGACGAGGCCATGGGAGATGGAGCTCGAGCTTCGACGTCGGAAGAGCGGGAGTGGAGCTTGGCGAGCACGGTGAGGAGGAGAGCTCTGCACCGTGGAGCTCGTCGAAGCATTCTCGTGACGGATGGAGCTTGTCGACGCCATGGCGATGGGTTCGAGCTCGTTCGTGAGCGGCGACGATGGGTTCGTCGAGAGAGGTGCTCGGAGCTCAGTGTTCCGGAGTGTGAGCTCAGCGGAGGCGGAGGAGACGGAGCTCGGCAATGGAGTTCGTCGAGGCGATGGAGTGAGTTCGGCCACGGTGGAGCTTCGTTGTCGGAGCTTTCAAGCTCGACGAGTGGAGTTCGGAGCTGAGCTCGCCGAAGGAGAAGCTCGACGCTGTGGAGCTGGAGCGGAGCTTGAAGAGCTCGGAGCATGGAAATGCTCGGCATGGAGTTCTTCGTCGGAGGTGGTGGAAGCATGGGCTCGATCGGTTCGCGCCGTGGAGGAGCTCACCACTGGAGTTGGAGCTCCGCAGTGGGGGAGCTCGGCGACGACTGTGCGGGGTTCGAGCTTCGGAGGTTGATGGGTTGGCGAGGAGCTTCGGTGGCGAAGCTCGGAGAGAGGGAGAGAGCTCGGCATGGGTTCGGCCATGGCTGGACTGGTGGAGCTCGGCGCTTCGAAGCTTCGTCGAAGTGGAGCGGAGCTCGGCGGAGGTCGCTGACGGAGGCGAGCTCGCCGTATTGTTAAGTTCGAGCTCGGCGTGGGCTCGCATCGCTCGCATGAGGAAGAGCTCGGCGGAGAAGAAGTAAGCTGGGCTCTTCTTTTTGTTCTCTGGTTTTGGCGGGAAAGGTGGAGAAGAGGAGGAGAAGGATACGGGGTTCGGGTTTGGATCCCTTAATGGGTCCGAACCCGACCCTTGTGGTCCCTTTTATTTTTTTTATTTTTTTATTTTTTATTTTTTTGTTTTGCTTGTGGGTCGGTGCTGAGAGTATTCTGAACTCAATTGTGCCGAACTCAAATGTGCCGAACTCAAGCCCGTAAAACGGTCGGTGGCAAGAACGCTCGGCAGCGGGTGCCGAACTCGACTGGTGCCGAACTCAAATGTGCCGAACTCAAGCCCGTAAAACGGTCGGTGGCAAGAACGTTCGGCAGCGGGTGCCGAACTCAACTGGTGCCGAACCCAAATGTGCCGAACTCAAATGTGCCGAACTCAAGCCCGTAAAAAGGTCGGTGGCAAGAACGTTCGGCAGCGGGTGCCGAACTCAACTGGTGCCGAACCCAAATGTGCCGAACTCAAATGTGCCGAACTCAAGCCCGTAAAACGGTCGGTGGCAAGAACGTTCGGTAGCGGGTGCCGGACTCAACTGGTGCCGAACCCAAATGTGCCGAACTCAAATGTGCCGAACTCAAGCCCGTAAAATGGTCGGTGGCAAGAACGCTCGGCAGCGGGTGCCGAACTCCAATGTTGCCTGCAGATTTCTTCTTGATATTCCCGGTGCTACGGAGGTCGGCTCGGGGCGTGCGACCCCTTGTTTCGAAGCTAATTCGAAGATCTACAACTTCTCTTCAGGAGTGGGATGGAGATTCACCCTCCTTCATGGTAAAAATAGCCCCGCAACATCCTGGTCTTCATGAAGATGGGGAATGTGTTCGGTTTTGAGGGTTTTGGAAGAGGAGCTCCACTCCTAGGGATGGAGAAGCTGCGCTAGGAAGACCCTTGTGCTAGGAAGACCCGTCCTGTGAGCAGAGCGAAGAGCTTGGCTCTAAAAGAGAGCCGTTTGTGGGACGAGTGTGAGGAGGAACTCTAAGAGAGGGTTGCGAGCTCCGAACTTGTTGAGAAGAGGTCCGCTTCGGAGGCGAGCGGAGCGAAGGGCTTGATTCTGGTAGAGAGCCATTCGGGAGACGAGTGTGAGGAGGAACCCTAGGAGAAAATTGCGAGCTCCGAACTCGTTGTCAAGAATGCTCCGCAGCTGGTGCCGACTCAACTGTGCCGAGGCTTGAGACTTAGAAATTTTTTGGGGATCTTGACTGCCGAACTCAAGCCCGTAATACGGTCGGTGGCGAGAAAGCTCGGCAGCTGGTGCCGAACTCGAATGTGCCGAGGCTTGAGACTTAGAAATTTTTTGGAGATCTTGGCTGCCGAACTCGAATGTGCCGAACTCAAGCCCGTAAAACGGTCGGTGGCACGGGTGTTCGGCGGACGATGCCGATCTGAATTGGTGCCGAACTCAAGCCCGTAAAACGGTCGGTGGCACGGGTGCTCGGCGGATGATGCGGAGCTTAATTGGTGCCGAACTCAAGCCCGTAAAACGGTCGGTGGCACGGGTGCTCGGCGGATGGTGCCGAGCTAGAATGGTGCCGACCTCAAGCCCGTAAAACGGTCGGTGGCACGGGTGTTCGGCGGACGATGCCGATCTGAATTGGTGCCGAACTCAAGCCCGTAAAACGGTCGGTGGCACGGGTGTTCGGCGGACGATGCCGATCTGAATTGGTGCCGAACTCAAGCCCGTAAAACGGTCGGTGGCACGGGTGCTCGGCGGATGATGCGGAGCTTAATTGGTGCCGAACTCAAGCCCGTAAAACGGTCAGTGGCACGGGTGCTCGGCGGATGGTGCCGAGCTAGAATGGTGCCGAACTCAAGCCCGTAAAACGGTCGGTGGCACGGGTGCTCGGCGGATGGTGCCGATCTGAATTGGTGCCGAACTCAAGCCCGTAAAACGGTCGGTGGCACGGGTGCTCGGCGGATGATGCGGAGCTTAATTGGTGCCGACCTCAAGCCCGTAAAACGGTCGGTGGCACGGGCGCTCGGCGGATGATGCGGAGCTTAATTGGTGCCGAACTCAAGCTCGTAAAACGGTCGGTGGCAAGAACGCTCGGCAGCGGGTGCCGGACCCCAGAGTTCTTCTTGATGTTCCCGGTGCTGCGGAGGTCGGCTCGGGGCGTGCAACCCCTTGTTTCGAAGCTAATTCGAAGATCTACAACTTCTCTTTAGGAGTGAGATGAAGATTCACCCTCCTTCATGGTGAAAATAGCCGGAGAATATCCTTGTACACATGAGGTTGAGGAGTGTTTTGGTCGTGGGGATTCTGGAAGAGGAGTTCCACTCCTAGGTGGCGGAGAAGCTGTGCTGGGAAAACCCTCGTGCCAGGAAGACCCTTGTAAGAGCCGTGGGAAGACCCATCCTGTTCGGGGAGAGGTCCGTCTGGCAGGCAAGCGGAGTGAAGAGCTCGACTCTGGGAGAGAGCCATTTGGGAGACGAGTGTAAGGAGCAACTCTAGGAGAGAGTGGTGAGCTCCGAACTCGCTGAGAAGAGGTCCGCTTTTGGAGGCGAGCGGAGCGAAGAGCTTGACTCTGGGAGAGAGCCGTTTGTGAGACGAGCTTGAGGAGCGACCCTAGGAGAAAGTGGTGGGCTCCGAACTCGTTATTTAAGTGAGGGAATCAACGGTTGTGGGAGCAATTCCGAATGGCGAACTACCCCTAGTTCGCTTAGGAGCGAGCTTGCGGAGTAGAGTCGAACCAAGTGTTGGACTCCGTACCATTCAACGGCTGTGGGAGCAATTCCGAATGGCGAGCTACCCCTAGCTCGCTTAGGAGCGAACTTGCGGAGTAGAGTCGAACCAAGTGTTGGACTCCGGAACCATCGTAAGATTAAGGGCGTGGGAGCAATTCCGAATGGCGAACTACCCATAGCTCGCTTAGGAGCGAGCTTGCGGAGTAGAGTCGAACCAAGTGTTGGACTCCGTACCATTCAACGGCTGTGGGAGCAATTCCGAATGGCGAGCTACTTCTAGTTCGCTTAGGAGCGAACTCGCGAAGTAGAATCGAGCCAAGTGTTGGACTCCGGAACCATCGTAAGATTAAGGGCGTGGGAGCAATTCCGAATGGCGAACTACCCCTAGCTCGCTTAGGAGCGAGCTTGCGGAGTATAGTCGAACCAAGTGTTGGACTCCGTACCATTCAACGGCTGTGGGAGCAATTCCGAATGGCGAGCTACTTCTAGTTCGCTTAGGAGCGAACTCGCGAAGTAGAATCGAGCCAAGTGTTGGACTCCGGAACCATCGTAAGATTAAGGGCGTGGGAGCAATTCCGAATGGCGAACTACCCCTAGCTCGCTTAGGAGCGAGCTTGCGGAGTATAGTCGAACCAAGTGTTGGACTCCGAACCCGTTGAGATGAGGTCCGCCTGAGAGGTGTGCGGAGCAAAGAATTCGGCTTTGGAAGAGAGCCATTTGGGAGAAGAGTTTGGGGAGCGACTCTAGGAGAGAGTGGTGCGCTCCGAACTCGTTGAGAAAATGTCAGCAAATTATGGGAGCAGCCGTGTAGAAGAAGCTGGACTCCGAACTCACCTTTTAGCGAGTCGTGACTCGGAGAGATAGAGATGAAACGAGAGCAACAATTTCCAATGAAAAACGTAAGGTTTTATTGAAATAAGCTAAGTGGCTGCTTCAATAGAGCGTGCCGTTATTACATGTTGTTGGCCGGGTTACAAGCATCGGCCTTATTGAAAATCAAGATCCTACTTCTATGATAGGGTGAAGGCCTCTCGAGAGGAGGTGGGAGGTTCTGAGTCTTGAAGCTCGGAGGGCCTTTCCGTTCGTTCGTTGGTTCCTCAGGGGAGAGGCTCGGCTCCATCGTTTTGGATGAACTTGGTCAGGTGTCCCCGCTGTATGAGTTCTTCGATCTCCTCCTTGAGAGCTCGACAATCATCCGTGTCGTGGCCGTGGTCCCTGTGAAAGCGGCACCACTTATCTTTGTTCCTCTTCTTTCCAGGTGTGTTCATTCTAGGGGGAGCGCGGAGTAGCCCTTCCTTGTCCACTTCCATGAGAACTTCTGATATATTGGCAACGAGGGGGGTGAACTTCTCAAACCGAGGAGTTGGGCGATGCTGTCCATTATTGTCCTTCTGGGATTTTTGGGACCCCTCTTCGCTCGTGTTCTTCCGTTTGTTCCCGGAAGATGTCTCCTCAAAGCCCGGGAAATTCTCGGCTTCTTCGGCCCGAATGTACTTTTCACACCTGAGAAGGAGGTCGGCAAAGTTCTGTGGAGGCTTCTTAGCAAGAGAGGAACGGAGGCTGGAGTTGAAGACATTGGATTGGAAGGCGGCCGTTGCGACGGATTGGTCGAGGGAAGCTATGGATCTGGCTTCAGCTGTGAACCTCTTCACGTAATCCCTCAATTTCTCCCCTTTCTTCTGGTGGAGGTGCAATAAGGAGATGCTGGTCTTGTCAGCCCTTCGGCTGCTTACAAAATGGGTGACGAAGAGAGTCTCGAACTGCTCGAAGGAGAATATTGATGCTGGGGCGAGGCGAGAGTACCATTCTCGAGCCGGGCCCTTAAGAGTTGCAGGAAAGTTTTGCAGAGGAGGGCATCGGAAGCTTGGTGGAGGAGCATCAGAGTCTTGAAGCTCTCGATGTGGTCAACGGGGTCAGTCTCCCCGGTGTAACTTTCGAACTGGGGAGGTTTGAAACCGAAAGGCACAGGGGCATCCACTATGGCTCGGGAGAAAGGGGGTCGGCTAGGACGTAGGGTCCTCCCCCTTAGCTCCTCTTCTCGGTTGATCTGACCCAGTTGTCTTTCTACTTCATGAAGGCGGCGGTACATGGCGTCATCCCTCTGACGGTAATCTGCCGAGCCTCGAGACTCGTCTTCGTATGAGGGAGAGCGAGGTCTGCGGCGACGGTAGCTTCGGGAGCGATGAGGACTTGGGGTACGCCGGGGGTTGGTAGGAGCAGGACGAGGAGAGGGAGACCGTTGGCGAGGGCTCCGGACCGGAGGAGGAGATGGAGGCTTGGGTGCGTTGGTGTTGGGACGGTTGTTGAGAGCTTGTAGGATGGTCGCTTGGAACTGCTGGAACTCGGCACGCGTGATGGGTGCCTCATTGTCCCTGGGATGTTGTCGACCTGCAGGGGAGTGTGGCCTTCTTCGGTAGTGCACGGGAGATTCTTTCCGACCCCTTCGATTAGGGGTCCTCCTATACTCCTGGCGGTGAAGGTACCGCTCATCCGGACGGTGCTGGCGGGAGGTTCCCTCTCGCTTCCGCTTCTCCTCCAGATGACGGCGAAGATCCACGTCCTTCTGCCGATTCTGAGGATTGTGTGAGGCCATGGAATCTGTAGAGGCATTGTGTATGGAGACGCGGTCTTGGTGGAGGGGTTGCTTTCCGCGGGAGCCCCCCGGACCGGCATTCTGAGGTCCGGTAGGAGCCTTCTGGGGTTGTTGATTCTGAAGGGGCTGATCTTGCTGAAGAGGGTCTTCCGTCTGAAGCGGAGGTCGTTCTTGCTGCGGAGCGGGTTGGACGGGGACTACCTCTTGCTGATCGGCGGGGTTGGGTCCACGGTTGGACCCTCTGGATCTTACTTTCCTAGGAGGCATGGCTGGAGAAGATCTGACCAACGGGAAGAGGAGGGGCTGCTATTCGTATGTTTCCCACAGACGGCGCCAATCTGTTGCCGCTAAATCTGGTGTGGGGGCAAACAGACAGAATTTGTGAGTTCGAGGAAAACCTGAATAACAAAGCCTAACCTGATCCGTCGGAGATTGATCGTTGACTCCCGCCGTTAACCTGCAAAAAGTGCGAGACACCGGGGGGGATCCCGGCGACGCACCCTCCGACGCTCAAGTCAGTAATCAGAAATGATTAAGAAAGAGCGTAAAGTGGGAAAATACTGATTACCTCTTAATGGAGATGGATGGGGGGTATTTATAGGCGTCTTAGGGATCAAATTAGGAATGTAATCCCCGTGATTAGATAAGAAATATTCCTCGTAATCAGATAAGGCATGTAATCTGATAAGGTATATTCTCTGTAATCAGTTAAGGAATTTTAATCCCTAATCCCCAGTGAAAAGATAGATGTGAATCATGGCCGTTGATTCAGATCTAATCAGGGGCCTTGATTGTATCTTGCTGGACCGGGCATGCAGCGGGTTGGAAACCCGTACCCGATTGACGTGGACCCGTTCATGGGTTATTGGGCTTTGAATAAAGACCCAGTTCCCATTTCAGACCCGTTGGTAGGCGAAATTACCGTTTTACCCCTGAGCTTTAAGATTCGTGTCCGATGTGAACGGTCCCGATTTAATCCTATTTTTAGCCATATCAGGCGGTTATAAAAAAGAATGTCTACTAGCAGCAGATAGAACGATTCTACAACAAAAGGGTCCGAACAGCTAACATCAAAGAAGGTGACCTAATGTTACGAAGGCTCGGCATCTCCGAACAGAGCAAAAGGAAAAATTTGGCCCCCAACTGGGAAGGCCCGTACATGATCTCCAAAGTGGTACGCCTTGGCACCTACTGACTTGAAGATACGAGGGGCAGGGTAGTCAAGAGGACTTGGAATGCGAAACACTTGATGAAATTCCATGAAGGCCCCTAGCAGTTTGTACTTGTAATAAGGCCCCAAGAGCTAGCAAATGTGATAAGCGCTTGCCCTTTGGCAGCCAACGAATGAAATTTCTTTTCAAATTCAACAAGTTTGTACGCTTGGGCCAAGTTTTTCGTGCCTTTTTTCCATGGCATGGCACTCCGACTCCGAGCCTCTCACGGAATTCCCGCAACAAGTCTCCCACTTGGTATCCCACTACTTGGCATGGTAACCCGAATTTGAGACCTTGCAGAAAAACTTCTGCAACAAGTCTCCCACTTGATACCTCGCTCCTCGGCATGGTACCCCGACTCCGAGACCTAGTGGAGAAATTTCTGCAACAAGTCTCTTGCTTGGTACCCAGCCTCTTAGCGTGGTGTCCCGACTCCGAGACCTTGCAGAGGAATTCTCGCAACAAGTCTTCTGCTTGATACCCTGCTCCTCGGCATGGTACCCCGACTTCGAGACCTTGTGGAAAAATTCCCGTAACAAGTCTCCTGCTTGGTACCCCGCCCTTTGGAGGGGTACCCCGACTCCGAGACCTTGCGGAGAAATTCCCGCAATAAGTCTCCTGCTTGGTACCCTGCTCCTCGGTATGATGCCTTGACTCTAAGACCTTGCCGAGAAACTCCCACAACAAGTCTCTTGCCTGGTACCCTAGTCCTCGGCATGGTACCCTGACTCCGAGCTTGTTGTGGATTTCTTCGCAACAAGTTTCCCACATTGTGATTTGCCCTCGGCATGGTACGTTGACCGTGGACCACGAGAAGTATCTTTCGCAAAAGTCGTTCAAGCCCCCCCACAGTCCATACAAGGCTCTGTTAAGGATTACGAAGCAAATCTTTTATTAAACAAAGGGTATTACAAAGAGGGCGGTGGCTAGTCTGCACTTGTCAAATCAAAAACAAAATGCACAAGGAAGCTACAACTAAGGATCCTTACAAGTGATCTCTTGTGTCTTGAAGCACTGATGCTCCCAAACAACCAACGTGCAGAAGAAGCATCATAGGCGAGCGTCGGCGACGAGATGAAGGTCGGCTGATTTAAGCACGAAGATTATTGGCCCGCCGAAGCACACTAATGATCTCTGCAAAAGAAAAATTCCTCGGCCTCGGCCTTCGGAACTTGGGGAGAGACATCAGATCTTGGAACCCAGGATGTACTTGATGAAGTTCAACGGGGGTTACCCCGATCCTCTTCGGGTACCTCAGCATCAATGCTGCAAGAACTAGAAGCACTAGCTGAGCCCAATGCATCCGTGCCCAGATAAACAATCCACTTAGACCACATCTCTCGGGACTCACAGTAAACTTCACATCTTGAAACCCAGGGGAGATTGAATGTGTGGTTATTGTTGTATATATAATGAGGAGGTGGATGAGGTTCCGTATGTTTGTTGTAAATGTGAGAAGAGAAGGTATGTTTTCGTTCCTTTGCGGTTCTTGGTTGTGTTGTCATTGGGAGAGGAGTTGTATCTGGTGATTTTGGTTGAAGTGGTAGGAGGGAGGGGTTTTAGGTGTTTTGGTTGGATCGTAGGGTGAAGGGTATGAATTGGTCAAAAGTGAGAGATATTGGGAAGGATGTGATTTTTGTGGATCGTCATCGGTGTATGGCGTTGCTGGAGAGTGATGTGGATGGGTGTAGAGGGAACTGCATTGTCTTTTTGGGTCTACCTAAGACTAGTGTTGGGTTTATGTCTTGCATACTAGGTTCAATGTGAAGAGAAGACGGTGGAACGAGAAGAGGTTCGAAGAGGATATTGGAGGAGGAAGATGTTGATGTTTCTGGCTGAGAAGGGGGTCAACATTCGACTGCTAATTTAGATGCTTGATCCTAGTTTCTCGCTGTTGTCGAAGGACGAGCTGCAAGCTTCGATACAGAGGGCTATTGAGGAGCTTGCACGTAGAGGGGAGGTTGCCGCCAGTTTTCGAAACTCAGAAATCCAGAGTACGGGTGTCGTTACAACTTCTCAGCTGCAGCTCATTACACAGGATGCTTTTAATCAAAAGCCCAATAGTACCCAGCCCCATTTTGAAAGGGATACTGGGCCTGGTCAAGACTCAAGTGGCCTTGGGCTTCAGCAAGGCCCATTGTCAGCAGCTATGGTATTAGGCGAAGAGGGCATCGGCAAAAACTCGAACAGGGGAGTTGCTTCGATGGGGGATGACAACATTTTGGTAGAGGACGACTTATCAATTAACAACGGCTATGGGCAAGTTGACGGCCGATCGAGATGAGCTGTTAGCAACCATGAGCGAGGCAACGGCGAAGGTTGATGAGCTGAAGAGGGTTACAGTTGATAAGAGCATCGAAGTTACCCATCTTTGTCGAATCATCGCCGATAGCTCTAGTGCCGCGGGCTCCACTCAGCTTCCTCTCTTCAAGATTGCCGTGAAAGATGCCTCTCTGAAGGATCGAATCCTCGAGCTCGAGGAGGAAGTCGCTCGGCTCAAACCTCAACCTGAACGGGTTAATGTCAGAAGCACGTCGTGTACCCGTGAAGAGAGCGAGAGAGGAATTTCCTTTTACGAGCTTGCGACTTGCTCGCCTGCTGCTTGGCAGAGTCCTGTCAATGCACAAAGTGGTGTGGCCGCTTTGTCAAGCGGAGCGTCCGTTGGGGCCACCGTCAAAGGCAGTGCTGAAGATGCATTTCAGTTTGCCGGTCTAGAGACGAGCTCCGAGGTTAGGTTTCACCGTCCCCGAGTGTCTTTAAACCGGAACATCCCTGCCCCGAGGAGGCATTGAAAAAGGTGTCTTGCAATTTTGGCTTTTCGAATTTTGTAACTCTTCGTAGAGGAGAGTAGCTGGTCTTGTAATCTAAGTTTCCTCAAACTTTAAATTTTATAGAAGTGAGAGCTTGTTTATTCTATTGCGCTTGTGTTTGCGTGTTTTGTTAATCATCTATGGTTGTAGGACCACTTCTTACCCGCTTACGAACGAGGAGTAGAAACGGAGTCGAGCCTAGCTCTGAACTCCGAACTCTTTGCTTGAGTAGGTTTCAACGGTTGTGGGAGCAATTCCGAATGACGAACCACATCTAGCTCGCTTAAGAGCGGGCTTGTAAAGCGGAATCGAGCCAAGTTTTGGACTCCGAACTCATCGTTTGAGTAAATTTCAACGGTTGTGGGAGCATTTCCGAATGGCGAACCACTTCTAGTTCGCTTAAAAGCGAGCTTACAAAGCGGAATCGAGCCAAGTTTTGGACTCCGAACTCGTCGTTTGAGTAAATTTCAATGGTTGTGGGAGCCATTCCGAATGGCAAACCACTTCTAGCTCGCTTAAGAGCGAGCTTGCAAAGCGGAATTGAGCCAAGTTTTGGACTCCGAACTCGTCGTTTGAGTAAATTTCAGCAGTTGTGGGAGCAGTTTCGAATGGCAAACTACTTCTTGCAAAGTGGAATCGAGCCAAGTTTTGGACTCTGAACTCGTCGTTTGAGTAAGTACAATTAAGATTTTAAACAGAGAGATAAAACAACCACCAGAGAATTACCAGGCGAAAAAAAGTTCTTTATTGATAACTGCTAACCGGCCGCTTCTAAGTTGCAAGCCGTTATTACAATGGGAAAATAAAGAAGCAAGTAAAAACAAAAAGAAGATAGGAATGGCTTGACATTTGATGGTACTCGGAGAGGCGTTCAAACACCCTCTTGGTACTTCAGTAAATGGTCGGCATTCCAAGTCCTTGGTATCTCTCTGCCTTCGAGGTCTTCAAGACGATGTGCTCCTGGCCGAACTACCTTGGAGACCTTGTATGGTCCCTCCCAATTCAGGGCTAGCTTGCTCTTTTGACTGGGGAATGAGATGGCTAGCTTTCTAAGAACTAAGTCCCCCTCCTTGAGATCTGTGGGACGGACCCTTTTGTTGTAGGCCTGCTCGATTCTTCTTCGATAATTTTGCTGGCGAATTGAAGCTCTTTCACGGAGCTCATCGATCAGGTCCAAGTTTGCTCAGAGCTCTTTTGCGTTCTGCTCTTCATCATAAGCAATAAGGCGAGGGGATGGCAAACCAACTTCCAAGGGGATTACGGCCTCGGACCCGTAGGTGTGATTGAAAGGCGACTCTCCTGTGGGGGTCCTTTTTGTAGTGCGGTAGTTCCACAATACATTAGGAAGTTGTTCTATCCATAAGCCTTTGGCCGAATTGTCTAGTCTCTTCTTGATACCTGAGATGATTTGCCTGTTGGCATTCTCTACTTGACCATTGGACTGAGAATGGGAGATGGAGGAGAAGCGTTGCTGAATGCCAGGTCTTCACATAAAGAGCGGAAGGCTTCCCCTGTAAATTGTGTTCCGTTATCTGTTACCAGGACTCGAGGTATGCCGAACCTACAAATTACATTTTTCCAGAAGAACTGCAGCACTTTGTTCTTGGTAATGGTAGCCAGTGGTTCGGCCTCGATCCATTTGGAGAAATAGTCGATCGCCACGACTAGGAACTTGAGCTAGCCTGGAGCTGGTGGGAATGGACCTAGCAAGTCCATCCCCCACATTGCGTAGGGAATTGGACTTGAGAGGGATGTGAGTTGTTCTTGGGGTAGGCGGCGGATGTTGGAGAATTGTTGACAGGGGCTGCATTGCCGGACATGCTGCTCGGCATCCCGAAGTAGGGTAGGCCAGAAGTACCCGTAGTTCAAAACTTTCTTGGCGAGGGATCTTGATCCTGAATGGGCCCCGCCTATACCTTCGTGAAGTTCTTTCAAGGCATACAAGGCCTCTTCTGGAGAGAGACATCTCAAGTAGGGTCTGCCATCTACTTGGGTATAGGAGCGTTTGTACAAGATTCCCTCAACGAGGGTGTACCGCTCCAATCTCGTTCGGATTCGACGGGCTTCTTTAGAATCTTAGGGGAGACTCCCATCCCTGAGGAACTCAATCATAGGCTTCATCCAGTTATCCCTGAGTTGGACCGGTAGTGACTCCATCGAGTCGGGGGTTTCTTCTTCTATGCCTGGTCTTAGGAGTCCTTCGATTAGGACGGTCTGCTCAAGACCTTGGAGGGAGGAGGAGGCCAACTTCGAGAGGTTATCTTCTTGGGAGTTCTCCTCTCTAGAGATCTGCTGGAGTTGAGCCTCTTCAAACGAAGCCATGAGACTTTGGACCTTGACTAGGTACTTGGCCATTCGGTCGTCTCGTGCCTCGTAGTCTCCTAAGACCTGATTCACCACCAGCTGCGAGTCATTGAATACTCAGACATGTTGCGCTCCTGCCTTGCGATCCATACCCAGGCCTGCTATTAGGGCTACATACTCAGCTACGTTGTTGGAAGCTTTGAAGTTGATGCGGAGGGAGTATTGGAGAACGAAGTCGTCTGGGCCTGCCAGAATGACTCCGGCTCCGCTCCTTTCGGCGCAATAAGACCCATCTACATACACTGTCCAGAAGGGCGGCCCATTTGCTGCTTGACTCACTTCTGGGTTGGTGCTTTCCACTATAAACTCGGCCAGGGCTTGTGCTTTGATAGCGGCCCGAGGCTGATAAGATATGTCATGTTGACTTAGCTCGATCGACCACTTCATCGGAGGTCTCGGGCTTGTGCAGGACTTGCTTGAGCGGCTAGTTGGTAAGGACAACCACCGAGTGGGATTGAAAATAGGGGCGGAGCTTCCTGGCTGTCATAACCAAGGCGTATGCTATCTTTTCCAATCTCGGATAGCGGAGCTCGGCATCTCTAAGGACCTTGCTCACATAATAGATAGGCTTCTGAGCCTTGTCTTCTTCCCTTACTAGGACAACACTGAGGGTTTGCTCAGAGGCAGCAAGGTAGAGGTAGAGTGTTTTCCCGGGAGTAGGCTTGCTGAGGAGTGGAGGGTTGACCAGATAGGCTTTCAGTTGGTCGAACGATTCTTGCTGCTGCGGGCCCCACTCAAAGCCCTTAGTCCCCCCTAAGGGCTTTGAAGAAAGGAAGACACTTTTCCCCTGACTTGGACAGGAAGCGCCATATAGCCGCGAGGCATCCTGTGAGCTTCTGAACTTCTTTCACGTTTATAGGAGGAGCCATATTGAGAATGGCTTTTATCTTCTCGGGATTGGCCTCGATTCCCCTTTGACTGACCATAAAGCCCAAAAATTTGCCAGATGAGACCCCGAATGCACACTTATTCGGGTTCAGTCTCATGTTATGCTTCCTCAGCACGTCGAAGGCTTCTTGTAGGTCGGCGACATGGTCGAACCCATGAATACTTTTTACTAGCATATCATCGACGTACACTTCCATGTTTCGGCCGATCTGATTCTGGAAGACCTTATTGACGAGGCGCTGGTAGGTGGCACCGGCATTTTTAAGCCCGAAGGGCATTACTCTATAGCAATAGAGACCTTGATCGGTGACGAAGGAGGTCTTCGGGATATCTGGGGGGAACATGCGGATTTGTTTGTAACCGTAGAAGGCATCCATGAAGCTCAAAAGTTCATGGCCTGAAGTGGCGTCGATCAAGGTGTCAATGCTGGGGAGTGGGAAAGGATCCTTGGGGCATGCCTTGTTCAAGTCCGTGAAGTCGATGCAAATCCTCCAACTTCCATTGGCCTTCTTAACCATAACAACATTAGAGAGCCACTCGGGATAATTGACCTCTTGGATGAATCGGGCTTTGAGGAGCTTCTCTACTTCTTCCTTTATGGCCTGCTGGCGCTCAGGAGTGAATTTATGCCTCTTCTGCTGGACCGGTTTGAATCCCGGAGCAACACTTAAGTGAGGGACGAGGAGGTCTTCGGAAATCCCTGGCATGTAGGCAGTATTCCATACAAAGAGGTCATGGTTCTTCTTGATACACTGGACTATGTCGGAACAGAGGGCAGAGGGGAGGGTCTTGCTGATGAAGAATTTGCAGTTCGGATCTTGCTCCGAGAAGAGCACTTCCTCCAGCTCGTCTACCGGTTCTGACATAGGCTGGGTGTTCCCCTGGGAAATTTCAAGAGTCTCGAGGAAAAGGACGGGTCCTCCGGTCGAGGTCATATAGCATTTGCGGGCCATCTCCTGACTTCCCCATACTTCCCCTAAACCTGCCTTGGTGGGGAATTTTATTTTCAGATGATAAGCTGACGGGATGGCTTCTAAAGCAGCTAGGCCAGGTCGACCTAGGATCACATTGTAAGTGGTTGGGACGTCAACAACCATGAAGTCCATTGGCTCCATTCGGGTGGTAGGAGTTTTGCCAGCGGTTACGTCGAGGGTTATAACACCTTCGATCGTCACTGACACTCCCATGAACCCATGGAGAGTGTAGCCGGCGGGCTTGAGCCTGTCCCGCGATAATTTGAGCCCTCGGAAGGCCACCAGGAAGAGAATGTTGACCGAACTGCCGTTATCCACTAAAATTCTTTCCACTTTGAAGTTAGTCATGTGGAGGTTAATCACCAGTGCATCACAATGGGGGGTTCGGACACCCTCTAGATCTTCATCCGATAAAGTAATCGGAACTCCGAGACCTTTGGGAGGGGGTATGTTGTGCACCGAATTGACTTCCCTGCTGAAAGCCTTTCGAGAAGAGTTAGAGGTTTCTCCCATTGGGCCTCCGTGGATGAGGTGCAAGATGCGCTCTTCTTCAAATTCGGAAGTCTTGTCACGCCTCTCGGGACGCTTGTTAGCCCCTCTGGGGGGTGGAGGAAGATCGATCCGATCCTTTCTCACAAATTTGGACAGCTGCCCTATCTGAATGAGGGCTTCAATTTCATTCTTCAGGGCCCGAAAGTTATTGGTGTCGTGGCCGTGGTCCCGATGATAGCGGCACCACTTCTCCTTATCTCTTTTCTTCCCGGGAGTGTTCATCTTCGGGGCAGGAGGCAAGATCCCTTCTTTCTCTACCTCCATAAGAATGGTTGAAACATTGGTGTTGAGAGGGATAAATTTTTCAAATCTGGGAGGTGGACGACGCTGACCCCCGTTGTCCTTCTGGAGCTTTTTAGCTCCCTCGCCTTCAGCAGCCTTCCTCTTATTTCCAGAAGAGGATCTCTCGAATGCGGGGCGATGTTCAGCCTCCTCCGCGTGAATGTACTTCTCGCTTCTGAGAAGAAGGTCGGAGAAATCCCACATGGGCTTTTTGGCTAGGGAAGACCGGAGGTTGGAGTTGAGGACATTGGACTGGAAGGCGGCTGCAGCGACCGATTGGTTGAGGGAGGCTATGGATCTGGCTTCCACGGTAAACCGCTTGACATAATCTCTCAACTTCTCGCCCTTCTTCTGATTGAGGAAGAGTAGTGAAATACTCGTCTTTTCAGAGCGGCGGCTGATCACGAAGTGGGTTATGAAGAGGGTCTCGAACTGTTCAAAAGAGAATATGGAGAATGGAGCGAGGCGGGAGTACCATTCCCGAGTTGGGCCTTTGAGAGTGGCTAGGAAAGTCTTACATAGGAGGGCATCGGAGGCTTGATGAATCATCATTAGAGTTTTGAAACTCTCAATGTGATCCATGGGGTCTGACTCCCCCGTATATGTCTCGAACTGCGGGGGCTTGAAGTTTACCGGAACAGGTGCCTCCATGATGGTTCGAGAAAATGGGGATCTGCTCGGACGGAGGGTCCTTCCTCTCAGTTCCTCGTCTCTATCCAGTTGGACGAGGCGCCTCTCTATTTCGTGGAGATGGCGGTAGATAGCATCATCCCTTCGACGATACTCAGGTGAGCCTCTGGACTCGTCTTCGTACGAAGGGGAGTGTGGGGTTCGGCGATGATAGCTCGGAGAATGACGAGGACTTGGAATGTGACGGGGGCGGCTCGGAGCTTGAGGAGGACTTAGGGACCGATGGCGAGGGCTTTGGACCGGCGGAGGAGTGGGAACCCTCTGAACATTGTTGTTGTTGTTTGGTAGAAGATTGAGGGCCTACAAGATTGTTGCCTGGAACTCTTGGAATTCTGCTCGGGTTATAGGTCCGTTTTGGTCCCCCTGATCCCTTTGGGGCTGTCGACCAGCAGGAGAATGATGCCTTCTTCGACGGTACTCAGGGGACTCTCTCCGCCTCCTATGAAGAGGGGACCTCCTGTAATCACGGCGGCGAGGGGATCGCGCATTTGGACGTTCTGAGTGGGAGGCTCCCTCTCGGGCCCGCCTTTCATCTAAACGGTGGCGAAGGTCCTCCTCTTTCTTCTGGTTGATGAGGATGTTGTGGAGGTCTTCGGAAGGCCGAGGGTTATGAGATGCCATTGAGTCGGTTGAAGGGTTATGTACGAAGATATGGTCGCGGTGAAGAGGTTGCTTCTGAGGGTGAGGACGAGAGGTCCCTATACCTGCGTTCTGGGGCCCGAGTGGAGCCTGCTAGTGTTGAAGATTTTGGAGAGGAGGCTGCAACAGCTGTAGCGGCTGATCAGGTTGAGGAGGGAGCTATCCCTGAGGCTGGATGGGTTGGAGGGGAGCCTCCGGTTGTGGTTGAGGAGGAGTGGGTCCGCAGTTGGACCCTCTAGATCTCAGCTTCCTTAGAGGCATGGCTGGAGGTGATCTTAACCGATGGAAGAGGATGGATTGCTAATCGTCTTCCCACAAACGGCGCCAATCTGTTGCCGCTGAAATTGGTGTGGGGACAAACAGATAGATTTGTGGATTCGAGGGAAGTTGAATAGCCAAACCTGAACACACTTCCACCGGAGTTTGACCGTGCTCTCCCGTCGTTGACCTGCAAAAAGTGCGAAACACCAGGGTTGATTCCGGCGACACATCCTCCGACGCTCTTGTCAGTAATCAGAAAGATTATGAAAGAGCTTTGATTGGCAAAAGATTGATTACCTGGTAACAGTGGGGGATGGGGGGTATTTATAGCCGCCTTAGGAACCAGTTTAGGGATAAGATCAAATCCCTACTTCCCAGTGGATGGATAGAAGTGATCAGGACCGTTGATTAAGAGCAATCATAAACCCTAATTTCCCTATCCAGCTGGACTGGGCTTCTTGCAGGTTGGGATCCGCTCCCAGTACGTGGACCCGTTTATGGGTTTGGGCCTTTGGAAAAAGGCCCAGTTCCCACTTCAGACCCATTTGTGGGTGAAATTACCATTTTACCCTCGAGCTTTAAGATTCGTGCCCGATTTGGACGGTTCTGATTTAACCCTATTTTTAGCCATATCACTTGCCTTTAGGACGACGTTAGATTCGATATATTGAGAATAACGGGATCGGAATCCCGGCAACACGGCGACGAGCAAACGATCACGATAATCACGATCGGGCACGGATCTCGATAATGATCAAGATCAAGATGAAGATCAAGCGAATCCATCGGTCGAGATCAAAAATAAAACATATAAGAATTAGAAGAGTACCAAAAGAGTAACTATACCATGATTGACAATTGATGAATAAGAACAAAAAGTGGATCAAATGTTTAACTCACCAAGTAAAAGACGAATGAGACGATCAATGGCCGAGCTCAAGTTGATCAACCAATCGACGGCCGAGATCGAAGATATGGAAGATTTTGATCAAATCCAATGAACGGCTCACAATCAAAGCCATGATCAAACACTCCAGGATCAAGATCAACAAGATCAGACGGCCAGATCTAATGGCTTGGTGATGATCAAATGGAGGATCGGACGGCTCAGATCGGATCTTGATGATCAAGAGGACGATCAAGATGTTGATGATGATCACGAAGTAGATCCGACGGTCGAGATCGAGAGATCAAGATCAGTTAAGATCGGACGACCAGGATTGAATTATCAAGATCTGATGTACAAGATGATTGATCAAGATCAATTGGATGGTCCAGAATGAACTTCATCAAAACCCAAATAAAGAACAACTCCATGGCTCTGGCTTTGGTATGATGGCGGGGACAGCAACACGACACGGCGTCGGGCCACGCTGCGGCTGCGGCGCGATGGTCGGGGTCACGCAATGGGCAGCGACCATGGCATCATTGTGAGTTGCGACAGGAGGACAGGAGTGTAAGGCGACTGAGTCACGGCTGCTGGCTGCAGTCGCGCTGAGAAGACTGCCAAGTGGTCGCTGATGAGGTAGGGAGGCACGCCGGGGTGGAGTCAGCGCAGGGGCGTGCTGTGGTGGTGCAGTGCAGTCGCCGAGGCTGGCATCGGCTGCTTCTCTGGCTGTCGAGGGGCCTTGGGGCTGCGGTGCAATGCCGGAGGAGGGGAGCAGCACTGTGGGTCGATAATTGGCTGCCGCAGGATGGGGTGCAGCACATGAGGAGGCTGGCGACACAAGATGGCAGCACGACGACGAGACAGAGAGGTGCTGAGGGAGAGGGCGACGCTGCCAAGGTGGCTTCGGGAGGGAGACATGGATGAGAGATGAGCGGCAGATGGGTTTCGGAAGCACAGGGATGAAGGGGTTGGAAGATGAAGAGGTGGGGAGAAGTAATGGTAGGCGGCTGTGTAATGGATTAAGGGATATTAGGGTTAAACAAAGGATTAGGGTTAGGCTGATATATACGAGTAATGGGTTGGGGGCTTATTTGGTTTGGGTTTAAAGGGGTTTTAAATGGGTATATGATCCAATAAAGGAAACTAGAGTTTTAAATAGGGTTTATATTACAATAAAATAAACAAATAAATATTGTTTATAATAAAATGTAATTTGTATTACTGTATAGAATTTATTTGAAATAGATACAAATATTATTAGCACATAGAAATGGATTTTTAAATAACCAGTCAAAATATTAATAATAATAACAATAATAATAATAACAATAATAATAAGAACATGATAACAATAATAACAGTAATAGTAGTAATAATAACAAAAAAATGAAAATCATAGAAAATGGTTACAAATAACATTATTGAGCAAAAACAGATTTTAATAAGAGATCCAATAGTACAATTTAACAAAAATAATTTGAAAGCGGAAAACTAATTTACAAAAATTTTAAATACCAAAAATACATAGAAAATACGGATTTGGGGAAACAGAGGTTACAACATAAGAAATGTCTCGACGAGTGATGGTGAGGTAGACCAAACTTCCAAAAATAGTGCGGTATAAAGTAGGATCTGACAAAGAAGTACCATCAGAAGGAGCATACTGAACATTCAGCTCACAAGGAGTATCAACAGTTCTAGTATCAGTAAGACAAGCACGTTCAAGAATATCAGCAGTGTACTTAGATTGAGAAAGAAGATAGCCTTTTGGAGAAAATGCAACTTCAATACCTAAAAAGTACCGTAGAGAACCCAAAACCTTCATTTCAAATTGACGGGCTAATTCCGACTTTAATACTGCAATGCCATCAACATCATCACCAGTAATAATCATATCATTAACATATAGAGAGAGCAAGATACGACCAATAGGAATACACTTAACAAGGAGAGCCAAGTCGTGATTACTGGAAGAAAACCTAAAAGACGTGATAAAGGTAGAGAACTTCTCAAACCAAGCTCGAGGTGCCTGTTTGAGGCCATACAACAATTTCTTAAGTTTACAAACTTCTCCATGATTATGAGAGACACCAGGAGGGGGAACCATATAAACTTTTTAATGCAAATCACCATTCAAGAAAGCATTCTTAACATCCATTTGAGATATATCCCGTTGACGAACTGTGGTCATCTTCGCAACATGAGCAAAAGTCTCCTCATAATCCATACCATACTGCTGAGAAAACCCCTTAGCAACCAATCTATCTTTGTAGTGCTCACTAATCCATAACTAATCCATCAGACTTTGTCTTGGTTTTATAAACCCAACGACAACCAACTGCACGTTTACCATATGGTAAAGGTACCAAATCCCATGTAGCGCCCCGAATTTCTAATATGAGAACTTAGAAAATACGTGGCACATTCCCAGCGATCCACTTCAATGTAACAATATGCATAGCCCAAAAACTCAAATCATTTTATTCCAAATTCTTATTACAACATTCTTTTACAATGGCAGCAGAAATACAAAACACCTTAAAATACATTTAACTGTTACAACCCTTTTTCTTTACAAATTTACCCAAGGCTCTATTATATCACTCTCTAAAATCCAAAGCTAATCCAAGCCTCCAACTCTAAGCAATCTGCATCACATGAGGCTAGAGTTGAACCCTAACCCCCAAAACTACGGGGTCAGCCATAAATGGTGTGAGTGATATAAACAACAAACATAAACAAAACAACTAAACATAAGCAACATGTACTGAACAAAAATACATAAACTGAACATGTAATCTGAAACAAGAACGATAGGCCAGTACATGAGTGAAGCCGAGTCAAGAAACAATACCAACGATCAAGTATCAATCAATCAATCTCTCTCAAAATATGTACAGCTTAACTGTACGGTACAGTCGGCTGTTTAACGAACCAGTCGACTGTTCAGAACAAACAGTAATCCTCACAACTCAGAATATGTCCAACTGTCAACAATTCTCAGTACCACAATGTATGTCCAACAATCGATCACCAATAATGCCATAGATCGGATAACAATATATCCATCTACAAGACCAAAGATAATATAGATCGAATACGAACCCGGTATGCCAAGACACCGACGAACATATCCATCTACAAACAAACTAAGAAGGTATAGATCGAATACGAACCCGGTATGCCAAGACACCGACGAACATATCCATCTACAAACAAACTAAGAAGGTATAGATCGAATACGAACCCGGTATGCCAAGACACCGACGAACATATCCATCTACAAACAAACTAAGAAGGTATAGATCGAATACGAACCCGGTATGCCAAGACACCGACGAATATATTCATCTACAAACAAACTAAAGACTGAAAGAACACTCAAGATTATGAAAACTCATAAGAACCAGTCGACTTATGCGACAGTAAGTCGACTGCCCCGAGAACCAATATCCAAGATTATAACAAGTGCAGTAAGTCGACTCAAGAAAACCATCAGTCGACTTACCCGAGACAATTATCAATAATTCTCAAGAAACATTCCAAGTGCTAACAGTATAAGATGACTTATAAAAACATAAGTTGACTTATCAACAATATAAGATGACTTATAGAAATCATAAGTAGACTTATCAAAACATAAGATGACTTATAAAAATCATAAGTAAACTTATCAAAACATAAGATGACTTATAAAAGTCATAAGTAGACTTATCAAAACATAAGATGACTTATAAAAATCATAAGTAGACTTACCAGATCATAAGTCGACTTATAGAAAACATAAGTCGACTTAAAGGAGACATAAGTCGACTCATAAGAACATAAGTCGACTTATAAAAACATAAGTCGACTTACCCGAGAGAAATTCTACGATAACTTTGAAAAATAAATTCTAAGTGTACCAGTCGACTGAGAAGGGTCTAAGTCGACTGTCCAGAACGGATTTTCGAGAAAAACTAAAGATACAGCAGCTGGGTCGTACCAGTCGACTGAATAGTAGACCAGTCGACTGTCGGTCTACAGTTTGCATAAGTTAGGTCTGAATACAAAGATCAAAACTGGAGTTTTCTAAAGGTTCTTGTTCATGAAAATAATTCTTAATCATGTAAAATGACAATCTCGATTACTTCTTCATTGCAGATCCATTATTCAATCATTCAATAACTCAAAACTCAATTCTCTTGTTCTCAAATTCCTAAATCTTACATTAGGGTTTCCTTAATACTTAATTCTTCCACCAATAATAACCGAGATCTGATTATAAACACAAGATCCAGATGTTCATACATCCGATCAAACCATACTTGAATCTTAACATGTTTTCGATCAATAAAGAATTTGTTAAACAAGATCTACTAAACATTCGTGGATTTCTCATGCGTAATACGAATAACGACTATTGCATCGATCACATACAAGATACGGATACATCAAACAAAATAGCACACCATCATACACACTAACAAAACTAAGTTCATATCACTCACCTTTAGAAGCAAGAAGAATCCACAAAAGCCTTCCTTTGCTAGATCCAAACTCCTTCTCCAATCACCAAGAAAATAATATAATGAAATCTTAGTTATGCAGCGAATGACGGCTGCAACTCTCTTTATATAGGCCGGGAATTAGGTTCTAGGGTTTCCAAATACATTTGCAAAACAATCCCTTCAAAATACAATTTTATATATATCTATCTACTCTTGGAAACTCATCCAAAATTCATTAAAATTAGGATTTAATAGAAAATATACTTCTAAATCTTAACCAATACTGTTTAAAACGTCCAGAATGCCAATTTTGCACTTTAGCCCTTAAAAATGTCAATTTTACAAAAAGGTCCTTCTTTTCTTAAAATTTGTAAATAGTACTAATTAAATTCAGAAAAATCCGGAAAAATACTACATAATTCCAAAATAATAAATAATGATTTTTCATAAAGAAATCTTAATTTTTCAAACATCTCAAAAGTCATTTGCACGTGTTTTGCACGTGTACAAAAGATAAACATTCTAGAAAAATATCAATTAAATCCTCAAAACTCATTTAAATTCATTTTCAAATAATTAAAATAATATTTGAAAATACGGGGTTCTACATCCCAAGTGTCTGTCTTTCGCAAGGTAGAAAGTTCTTCATTCATAGCACGCTGCCAATTAGGGGTCAAGAACTGCCTCTTTGTAGGATGAGGGCTCAGAGAGACAATGAATAGATGCTAAAAATGAAGAGAAAGAAGTAGAATAACATGAGTAAATAAAATCTGGTAGGTGATTAGACTTACGAGAACGCTGAGGATAACGAGAAGAGGAATCCACAGTCTCAGGAAGAGCTTGGCGGCGGCAGGAGGAGGGGAAGTATCACAAGTGTCAGACTGCGAGGAACCAGTATCTCCAGAACTAACAATGCGAGTCCTGTGAGAATAATGAAGAGGAAAGGGAGCTATAAAAGCAAGAGATGAGTCAGAGTTAGGAATGGAAGGGATTGGCGGAGAAAGATTCTCTGTATGGTCAATGAAAGGATCAATATGAACGAGATCAGATTTGGTCAAGTTGTGAGGAATAGAAGGAATGGAGTAGAAAGGTATATGTTCAAAAAAGAAAACATGACGGGACACATATAGCTTTTGCGATGTTGGATCAAAACAACGATATCCCTTTTGTCCTTCACCATAACCAAAAAATACACAAAAATGGCAGAGTTAGACGATAATTTTGTACGCTCTACATGCGGACGAAGGACAAAGCAAGTAGAACCAAAGACTCTCAATGAGAAATAGTCAGAAGCATGCCCATATAGTTTTTCAAAGGGTGACAAACCTAAAGTAATGGACGATGGGATCTTATTAATTAGGTTGACTGCAGTAAGTACCGCTTCTCCCCAAAACTCACTAGGAACTGAAGATGACAGCAAAAGAGAACGGGTAGTTTTAACAATGTGCCTATGTTTTCTTTCAGCAACACCATTTTGTTCAGGAGTATCAGTACAAGAAGATTGGTGAATAGTTCCATCTAAAGCAAGCAAATCAAAAAATTTATTCGAAGTATATTCACTACCCAAATCACATCTAAAACACTTGATAACAGCATAATGTTGAGTTTTTACAAGAGCTCGAATTTTTTTATAGATGTCAAAAAAGTCAGAACGACATTACATGAGATAAACCCAACAAAAACAAGATCAATGGAAGAAACATAATATCTAAACCGCCCATTTGTAGAAATAGGGGAAGGTCCCCACACATCCGAATGGACTAAATCAAATGGTGCAGAAGAGCAAGAAGTGCTTAAATTAAAAGGCAATGCAGTGAATTTGGCAAGTTTACAACCACTACAATCAGAGATATCATGTGTTTGCAAATTTCCTAATGCTCCAGTAGAAGCTAAGAATTTTAAGCGGGAAGCTGAAACATGACCAAGACGTGAATGCCATAAATAAAAACAAGAGGATGAAGGACACAAACGGAATGAAGACAAGTCAACACTAGGAGCTGCAAATACTGGTAACCTCAACTCATTCAAAACATATAACCCCCCCTTCTACGGCCTGTCCCAATCAGCTTATGGGAATGCGGATCCTACACATAACAAGAGGTAGAAGAAAATATTACTAAGTAACCAGAATCATACAACTGAAAAACAGATACAAGACTCAGCGTAAGCTTAGAAATATGGTAAACATTAGAAAGAGAAAAAAAGAGGTGCAACAACAGAACCAATTCCTGCTAATGGCATAGGAGTACCATTAGCAGTCATGACAGACACAGATGATGTAGAATGCAAAGAAACAAAATGGTTTGAATCAGGAGACATATGGTGTGAAGCTTGAGAATCCAAAACCCATGTGGAGGGGAAATACCTGAGGAACTATGGGATAGCTGACCCTATGGGTGAAGAGGCAGACATAGCATGCGGCTGTGAAGCAAGAAGCTGCTCAGAAATGGCAGTGAGTGCAGGATTCGACGATGAGGCTCGAAAATCTAAGAAGTCTGATTGTGGTATGGCTGCTGCAATGCTAAATTGTCGAGGATGATATGGTCGTGATTGAGGTCGGTTGCTAAGATGTGAGGGCCTGAATTGTTGCTTTTGCTGATGTAGTTGTGTTCGATTCAATAGCCTAGGTCATTGAGCCTTCCAGTGACCTCTCTGCTTGCAAAAACTGCACTCATCCACCCCAACCTTTGAATAAGGTTTACTCTCATAGTGAACAGGAGGTCTAGAAGAGACTGCCAAAATAGAAGAAGTGGGTGTCGGAAGAATTTCTTTTCCTGCTTGAGATTTAAGATGCATTTCATCAGCTAAGAGCTCACTGACCACTGAATCAACTGAAGGAAGTGGGACACGATGTAGGATGGAACCACGATGTCCCTCAAAATCATCTCGAAGTGCCATAAAAATTGAACCAAACGTTGTTCCTCTCTACGAACGATATAAGCTGTACCAGCTTGTAGTTCTGTCGATTCTGTAAGAGCTAATTGATCCCAAAGATCTGTCATTGTAGAATAGAACTCTTGAATGCTCATGTCCTTCTGTTGAAGGGCTCGAATATCGAATTCTAACTGATATTGTTTGGCAGAGTTAGACTGTGTATACAATCTTGCAAGATGTTTTTCTCAAAAAAAAAATCTTGCAAGATGTTGCCAAATATTTCGTTGCTGTTTCATACTTTGCCAGTTGGGTACCGACTGATTGTTCAATAGAATTGTTTATCCAAGTGATAATTTTAGAGTTCGCTACTTCCCAATCACCTAGTATGGTTGCATAATCTTTAGCCTTACCATCTGTAGGTTTATTCACAGTGCCAGTAACATAACCTCACATTTTCTTGCTTTTCAAAAAAAAATCATCGCATAACTCCAATACGAACAGTTTTTTCCATCCAACCTCACATTAATAGATGAGTAATGCTACATCCACTACTAATTTCACTACATTTATCTTCACTACCTTAGGTGGCACACTCCAATAGGTAGTGAACGTTAGAGTAGGTGGGGGAACTCTCCAATAGGAGTATGCCACCTAAGGTAGTGAAGAGAATGGTAGTGAAATTGGTAATGGCTAAAGCATTACTATTAGTGGAGGTTATTATAAAGTAGTTGGTACAAACATCTAATAATAGTGTGCCACCTAAGGTAGTAAAGAGAAAAGTAGTAGATTTGGTAGTAGGTGTAGCATTACCCTACTCTTTTTAATAGATTGAGGTGAACCTGGCCATTTTGAATGCAACTAAACTTTCAAATTGCACAAAAATATAGACCAAGAAGTCCCAAACGCCTTCAAGATCACAACTTTATCACAAGGCCTTCAAATTCCCAAATAAAATTTCTGATTCTTTTCTTCTTCTTCACCAACCCATTTCTTGTCAGTTTAAAAACAAACCCAACAAATCAAAAGATTCAAAACCTTCAAACTTATTATCTCTTTCTCTTCAACATTAACAAACCCATTACTCCCCCAAATAGGACATTCAGCAAACTCTAGAGATTTTGCAAAAGAAATATGAACATGAACAACAAAGGTGAAGAACTTGATTCAGGCTGATGGGTGCTGAGAAAATAGCCGGAAGGTACTGTTTCGGGATTATCAGAGGGTGCTTATTCGGATCTACGACTGCGAGCTAGGGTTTCCGGAGGGGCTGAGCTTCGAGATGGAGGCAGCGACGCGGGCTGTTAGACAGCAAGTAGGAGCGGCAAAGTGGGTAAGAATCAAGTCTGCTCTAATACCTTGATAACAATAGTGAAGAGGGGTAACAAAGTGGGCCAGGGTTGTTAGAGGGATTTGTTATTTGTACGGGTCATGTTGCTTCATGTATGTTTTATTTCCTGGCAGTAGTTTTTAATCTGGCCTAGTTATCTGAGTTTGTATCATTAATTTCTAATTAATGAAACAGGTGGCCACTATCCACCTTTTCCCTAAAAAAAATTAGTGAAGAGAAAAGGAAGTTAGGGTTTCTCATTATTGGGGCTGTGAAAAAAAATAGTCCAAGTCCAATTACAAGAGAGAGATAACTTTTAAGGGTTGAAATAACAAAAGACTATACTACCCTTATAACATAAGCATAATTACTTAAATTATATGAAAGTTTGAAAAAGAATTTGATAGATTGGCAAATCATTTACATAGTAGCTGAAACTGTGTATTGTATGTGGGTTGGCAAAGTTTTAGGTGCAAACCAAAGTTCAGCAATCAGTATCATTGTCAGATAATATGTGATTGTACCATGCAAAATCTTATGGTATTTAGTTGCGGTATTGTGTTGAATTAAAATGTAGACAGCTACATTTATATCCTTTGAGACTGTTTGAATGATTAATTGTATTATGTTATATTTTCTACGCGTACAGTTTATGATGATACTCCTTAGTAAGGTTCAAGATGGACCTGCTTAACAATCTCGGCTGGACTATTTCTTTTGTCCTTTAGTCCATCATGTTGCAATGTTCAAGGATCATCTAAGAGACTTGTTGGGTTTATGTCTTGCATACGATATTGGATAAGAAGACGATAAGATGATGGAGAGGCAAAGGGAATTGGAAAATGGAGTGGAGGCAAGAAACAGTCAGCAGCAGCTACAGCAGAAGTCGCGGTCGACCGTCTCTAATGAGCGGTCGACCATCCCATGCAAGAAGTCTTCCAGAGGGGAGGACAGTACTGCCTTGTTGGTGCGGTCGACCGACAGCGGCGCTAATGGATTTCGGGCTTGAGTTTAGGTGATTCGGGAAAAGCCCAACCTGCTCTTCAAGTTGGATCGTGTGGCTCCTATCGTAGGGTTATCAATAACTATTGTAACAAGATATCAACTTAGGGTTTATCTCTAGATCTTTATAAACAATTATAACGGCTCATAGATCTATGATGATTCTATTGAGTGCCGAATAGAACAAGATAGTACTTTATCTGAGAGGGTGAGAGAGTTTCTCCATTGTAAGCAGCATCAAGTTTCAATAGGCTTGAGAGAGGGTCGTGCTGAGAATTGTAATATTCTTGTATCTTCTCTTAGTTGAATAATATTTCGGTTCTTCCTCCTTCGGATTAAGGCGAAAGCCCCAACCGGGACAATTCTTGTGTGCTTTGTGTGTTTGGTGTGATCTAGTCTTGTTTAGTGGTTTGTATTGATTGTGTCAAAGACTCAACAAGATCCTCATAATTCCCAACAAGTGGTATCACAACAATCAGGATTTGTGGGTTTGTTCGAGTTCCTTGGAGATGGCTGATCAAAAGACGAAGATCAAGCAGTTTGACGGTAAGATCAACTTCAATCTATAGAAAGTGGACATGTATGGTATTTTGGTTAAGAAGGACTTGCACCTTGCCCTAGAAGAGAAGAATCCAACCGACGTGAAGTAGGAGAAGTGGGATGAGATTTGTTTAAAGGCCTTGAGTTTAATCTGGTTGCAATTGGTGGACGAAGGCAAGTGTAATATCCTTGAGGAGAATAGTGCGGCGAGTCTATGGGCAAGACTCAAAACTAACTACTCGGAATCGTCATTGCTAGATCGGATGTATTGGAAAAGGAAGCTGTTTAGGTTCTCAATGAAGGAAGGTACCCATCTTCAAGATCATATTGTGGAGTTCAATAAGGTAATATCTGAACTGAAGGCGATTAACGCTGATGATCTTAGCGAAGAGGATAAAGCTTTCAACTCGATTTATTCACTGCCAATTTCTTATATCACTTGATAACTACCATGCTACATGGGAAATCGGCCAAGGAGACACTTACTGTAACCGGGGTGATTAAGGGTCTGAAGGAAGATGAACTAAGAAAGGAGATTCATAAAGAGGGTTTATTTCTTTAGGCTGTTTTTGCGGTGAATGGTGATACTTCAATTGGAAGGGATGCGGTACACAAGGGTAAGATTCGTTGCCATTACTGTAGAGGAGTTGGGTATTACAAGAGAGACTGTCACAAGTGGTTGAGTCAGAAGAGTGCTACTAAAGAAGGGAAACAAGCCCATATAGTCAGCGTAACTGAGTCAAGTAATAATGTCGATTATTGTCTTCTTGTTTCAAGTTCTTCAGATGTGAATTCAAGTTGGTATCTTGATTCGGAAAGTTCTTCTCATATTTGCTCCGAGAGGGAGATGTTTTCTACTTACAAGTCATCAACAAGCCGTAGTGTGAGAACGGGGAGTGGTGAGATTTGTGAAGTGGTGGGTGAGGGAACAGTTGAATTGGAGATGCCAGATGGTAAAGGGTTCACACTCGAAGAGGTCATGCATATTCCTTCGATACAGAAGAATCTTATATCCTTGGGTACTCTTGATGCTCGTGGCTGCAGGTACACAGCTTGAGGTGGAGTTTTGACAGTTTGGGATAGTCGTCGTAAGGTAATGAAGGGTATGAGGGGGATTGGGCAGGGTCAACACAACCTCTACCAGCTTTGTGGGAGCAGAAAAACTCGGCCGAGTGTATGGAAGCCCATTGTTCCTAAAGTATTATCTAGTAAGCCGTCACTAGAATTACCGATGCGAGACTGCAACGTTCGAATACCGTTGGAAGGTGGAGAGAGCCTTGATGTAGGTGGAGTTCGTGTGGAGGGTGACACCTCCTTGATTACATCTACATGGGTGTGCCCTTGAGGGGGGCATATAGCTGGAGGAAAATAGGTGGAGGTTTGTTCAACTAGCAAGAGAAGCCATAGAAACATGTTGTTTATAAAGCGGAGAAGAAAGGTCTAGAAGAGTTTTAAATCACACAGGTATGGATTCATGCGTATGCAATCCAAGGTGGAGATTGTTGGGTTTATGTTTTGCATATGATATTGGATAAGAAGACGATAAGACGATGGAGAGACAAAGGCGATTGGAAACGGAGTGGAAGCAAGAAACAGTCAGCAGCAGCTACAACAGAAGTTGCAGTCGACCGTCCCTAATGAGCGGTCGACCGTCCCATGCAAGAAGTCTTCCAGAAGGGAGGATAGTCGACCGCCTTGTTGGTGCGGTCGACCGACAGCAGCGCTAATGGGTTTTGGGCTTGAGTCTAGGTGATTTGAGAAAAGCCCAACTTGTTCTTCAAGTCGGATCGTGTGGCTCCTATCGTAGGGTTATCTCTTATGTACTATCCAATGGCTATTGTAACAAGAAATCAACTTAGGGTTTGTCTTTAGATCTATATAAACAATTGTAACGGCTCATAGATCTATGATGATTCTATTGAGTGCCGAATAGAAGAAGAGAGTACTTCATCTGAGAGGGTGAGAGAGTTTTTCCATTGTAAGCAGCATCAAGTTCCAATAGGCTTGAGAGAGGATCGTGGTGAGAATTGTAATATTCTTGTATCTTCTCTAGTTGAATAATATCTCGGTTCTTTCTCTCCCAGATTAAGGCAAAAGTCCAATCCGGGACAATTCTTGTGTGCTTTGTGAGTTTGGTGTGAGTTAGTATTGCTTGGTGGTTTGTGTTGATTGTGTCAAAGACTCAACAAGATCCTCATAATTCCTAACAAGACTCACACCGCTAAGGTTGATGGTTTTATCTTGATGAGTAGACATTGGGATGTAGAGAGATTGCTTGAACTCTTTGGAAAGAACATGGTTACGCAAATTTAAGGTTAAATATTGGTAGATACGAAGTTCGGCTCTCCCTTCCAAGATCAAAGTATGGTTGTGGAAGCTTAGGCAAGTGAGAGTTTTCTTGGCTAGAAGAGTTGTTAGGAAATTC
Source organism: Hemerocallis citrina (assembly GCA_017893485.1). Taxonomy (NCBI): domain Eukaryota; kingdom Viridiplantae; phylum Streptophyta; class Magnoliopsida; order Asparagales; family Asphodelaceae; genus Hemerocallis; species Hemerocallis citrina. Next base: position 304,848,700 of record CM030361.1, read on the forward strand.
TGTGCGGAGTTTAACGACACCAAATACAAATGATGAACAATCAAACAAATAGATAAAACTAATTACATAAAGCACACAATGATTTGTTCCGGTTCAGGCGAACCTAATCCGGAAAAGAAAGAAAGAAAATATTATTCAACCAAGGTAGACACTCTTAACATATTTTAGCCGAGCTAGAGCTTTTTCACTTTGGTAAGGTACCGCTAGTAGCATATACATTTCGACAATGTATTTAGCGAAAAGTCAGTAGTATTTTTAATAAGTGTATATTTCGAATAGTTCTTTGAAAAATTTAATAGAAACTATAATTTTCTTATATTGCAATGATTTAGATATGCATTTCAGAAATCTTTACAGAGAGCAAGGGAGAGATAAACTTTAGAATATAACATTACATGTACATGATGTAATTGATAATTGGGTAATTGCGGAAAATACTCCAAAATTATTTGGTCAACGCAATTAAGCCCTTCTATGGGTTTTCAACGGAGTAAACACCCCAAAACTATTTAAAGGGGTTAAAAAATTGAGATTTAGTCCGTTGACCTGGTCAAACCCGTCTGGTATATGTGGGGTAAATAATATATTTTATATATACATATTCAATTACAGGAACACATTTACATACAAGGAAGTAAAGCAACCTATCCATTCTTGCTGAAATCATAAACCATAACTCTCACACACAAGAATATCACATTTTAAATAACTAAACTGCATGGGAAACAGATATATGCATCAAACAAGCAACAACACCAGTAAACTAATTTCAGGCAGTCGGATAGGAAGGTTGCATGGCAATCCCACAAAGCCCTTGCTTTGTATCGATATCCCTCTCCATCCTAATGTACCCGCTCTCGCCCCACGTCTCACCCCACGAGTTCTTCACCAACCAATACTTAGTCCCGTCACTTGTTCCGTATCCCACTACGGTCACACCGTGATCCAAAGCAGTACCACATTCCCCTGTGAAGACTCCACCTGCATATAATTGGAAGGGAAAACCACTGGCTTCAATAGCAACTGAAACAGGTTGATTTGCAGCTGCCAGGAGGAGAGCTGCCTCATTGTTTGCAGGCACATCCTCGTAGCCTGTTATCTTGGCAGCAGAGTTGGCAGCCTTTTTAGCATTGCAAGTTCCATCAGCTGCCGTGTAAGGGTAGTTTGCTTCCGTATTGAGGCCTTTGTTCTTGATGATAAATGAGAAAGCACCATCCATTTCACCACCACTGCATCCTTCGTCTCCACTGCCAACGTCACAGTCTACGACCTCTTGTTCAGAGAGAGAGATGAGCTTGCCGGTGCTGAGCTTGTTGATTCCTTCAGTTGCAGTGACAGCAGAGAAAGCCCAACAACTTCCTGTTACAGAGACGGAATTTTATAAATCTCGATGTAATCTGAATACAAGTGTAATTTCCTCAATCCTTCCTACAACTTTGAAATTTCAGTATCAACACATTTAGTATCAAATGAGCGAGTAAATTAATTATGGTGCTCATCAGTTTGAAAAAAAATGTGGAGATCGTTGGCAGTCAGTATGTATATAAGGAGTTAATTCTATGTAAAATTTCAGTTATTTACTCACCACATTGTCCCTGATTTTTGACAGGAGTGACAGCACCCTTTGTCCGCCAGTCCATGCTCGCTGGGGCTGCTGTGAAATTCTCATACTTGAAGCTTCCCATTTCCTTGAGCAAACTTTGCTTCGATGGCCTATACCCGTTATAATTTGCCTTGAATTCCTCATTGGTGAGATCGGCAAATTGGTTAGCACCAAGCTTATATTTGTACTTCCCTTCAGCATTAAATGCTTCGATGAACTCAACATTGGCCTGAAAAATCTTGAACCTGTATTCCATCTCTTTTGAATCCTTGTACACTCGTCCATACTGAGCCATCCATTTCTCATGCCTTTCCTTGATAGAAATATCATTCAGATTGCGAGCTGCTGTAGATAAAGAAGCCAGGACACCAAATATCAGTAGGGCTGAAAGTAGGTACTTTTGCGCTGCTGAAGAAGCCATGGTTAAGCAACAAAGACTGTAATTGGAATGCAGTGAAGTGATTAAAACATGAAGGTGGAATTGGTTTATATAGAGGTTTCTATAACAACTCTCAGTCACTAATAGAGAATGAGAGGAACTTGTGCGTGCCCGTAAAGTTGGTGCTGATTCATTTGTTTGGATATTTTCATCAATTTAGTTTAGAGAGTATGGTTTTTGTTTTCAGAATCTTTAGTATATGCACTCATTGGCCGAGAAGAATGGCCTATATTAGTTTATGCATTGGTTGCTTTCATTTGTATCTTTTAGAAGGAAAAAAAAAACATTTGAAGGGGTCAAATTATCGTAGCTACTACGAACTTTTATACAAAGCTCTTTCCTAACTTTTTACACGTACCCAAATTGATTTCACAATGTTGAAAGTGACGCAATTTTATTTATTTATTTATTTTTTATCAGAGTCGAAAGTGATGCTTGAAATGAACTCTGCTCTTCTTCCACTCCTTGCGACTTCTTTTGCTGCATTCACAGCATTTATGAGGTACATCGATCTTTATTATCCTTATTGTGACAATGTTGCTTAATCTGAAAGAAGATGTGTAAGATAATGTCTTCATTAGTCATCAACTTTGTTGGAGCATTGAGCTTCCTCTAGGGACCAGCCTCTAGGGACCAATTACAAATTTCACAAGCTAGTGTTTTAAATGCTTTGGCCTAAATGGGATCCAACGGCCATGATGATCAAAATCCAGATCTAGTAAGCCTTACAGCATCAGGGCTAGATCAGACAAAGGAAACACAACGGACTACCCAAAACGGCAATTGAAAGCTGCATGCCAGTGAAGGGGTACAGACAGTGGAGCAGAGAAGGGGGACAGGGCCAACAGGCACCCAGAATAGCAAATACCAACTCCATAACAGCATGCAAGTTTCGGGACAGGATCTGGTGAGAGGCATTGCAGGCTTGGGGAAGAAGCCAAACGAGAAAGCCCTATCGACCAGAGAGTGGGTAGAGAAGGTGTGGAAAGCACCAGAAAGTAAAAAAGAAACTGCTTTAGATCTGGGGAGACAGGAGGGAGTGGCCAGAGTGGAGATCTCAATGGGAGGAGAGCAGAGAGCGACCGCTGGCGCTCAGGGATTAAGGGTGCCCAAATTTGGTAAAGAAGACAGAAAAAGAAGCTGCGTTGAAGCTAGGGCGACAAGAACCAGAGATTTCTCTGGGGAAAGTAACGGCCTCAGAACTGCCCATCCACAGAGGAAAGATCTCAGAAGAGCCCCAGACTGAAGATGAGGAAGTGGGTAACAAAGTTTTACTTTTGAAGATGGGTAATTTTAGGGAAGAAGACAACGGCAAGAAGAGAATTGAGAGAAAGGATCTTTCTTCTTTGAAGCTCAATCGTTTTTCCAACGCTTCGATGATATCGAAGTGTACATCGGGACTCACAGAGCCTGACGCTACCGCTCACCCCTCCTATCACGAAGTGCCATCTGGCAAGGGGGGTGAGATCACCCCCCACGTTAATCAAAAGAAAGCTTCGGTTTTCAAATCTTATGGTGTAGCGGATTGCAGAGTTGGGGGTGGTTTGTTAAATGGGTCTAGCGAGAGTGGGCTGTTGGGTGTTCCACTGTTAAATGCTACTGGGCCCATCGAGGGGCCCATAGCGAGCCCTATTGCCCTTCGAACCAGTATTTCTACAATCTCGAATAATCAGACAAATTATTAGACGGATAGCGGGCCCATTGAGGGGACCGCTACGGAAAACAACGCAACTATTATTATTGAGTCAACGTCTGTGGGCCCAATGAGGAGTCCGCAACGAAAGAGACTATACAATGGGAAGCTTAGCAACCAGATAGTGATGAAGATTTGGAAGGATGCCAGAATCTAGATGAAGAATTCTTTCTCACAGATGAGGAGTCAGTCGATTTAGGGTTCATCACTGACACGCAGATCTCGCCAGAGGTGGTTTTGTTCACAATTCCAGAATCAGCACCTGAAGTCAGTACTGGAGAGTCTCGCAGGTCGGTAGGGGTCAGAGTACAGCGATTGCCCAAGAGGGCCCATGTGGAATCTTTGGATGATTATCTTGAAGTCGCGGCGGCAGCCAAAGCCGCAAAATTTGACAATGGAGGTACTAAAAGTTTTTTAGCTACTATTTTAAACTTCATGTCAGACGCTGATGTTTTTTTCCTAGCTAAAACATGTGGGTTAGAGGTATATGACACTGAGCCTAACACATTACTTCTAAACAAAATTAGGGGTTGGGAAATCGAAAGGGTTAAAACTAGTTATGAAAACACCCTAGGAGATAGTACTGGGTCGACAGACAGCCGCGGGGATGGAGCCGACCCCACTCCCACGCCAACGATCATCGCTGACACAGTCCCCCAATGAATACACTATTCTGGAACGTTAGAGGACTGGGGGATAGGGCGAAGAGAGATATGGTAAGGGACGTCATCTGCCAGTCCAAGGCGGATGTGGTAGGGTTGCAGGAAACCAAACTCCAGCACGGTTTAAAACTCAAAAGAATCGGGGGTAACAGAATCAAGGAATGGGTGTTGCGCCCGTCAGCTGGAGCCTCAACGGGGATCGCTATTGGGTTCAACTCAGATATCCTCAACTGCATCGAAGTATACAATGGGGCATTCTCCTTGACTGCCCGATTGAAACGATGATATGATGATTGAGTTCAGACGGTGACTGTCGTTTACAGACCAAATGTGGCTGCAGATCGAGAAGCTTTCTGGCAAGAGCTTGTCGATATCAGACAACGGTGGTCGGGAGCTTGGATTGGGGGGGGGGGATTTCAACATCACCAGATTTGCTTTCGAGCACAAAGGAAGAGGCTCCAACGACAGACACAGAGAGGAGTTCAATAGAGTGATAATGGTTCTGGAACTGATCGATATCCCAATTAATGACAGACTATTCACGTGGTCTAATATGCAAGCGACTTCGGTGATGGCCAAGTTAGACAGGATATTGGTGTCGATGGATTGGGAAGCTAAATTCCCATTAGCTACTGCCAGATCGATCCCTAAACCCACATCAGATCATACCTCGATCATTCTCGATGTGGGGGTCTGCGGAACTCATAGGTCACGGAAATTCAGATTTGAGAAAGCCTAGCTGGAAATTCAGGGATTTCACCACATGGTGATGGAGAATTGGGTGCTCCCAACTGCTAGTAGAGACGCTGCATCACGATGGTGCGAAAAAATTCGCAGATTGAGAAAGCGACTGCACAGATGGAATCGGTCCAGATTCTCGACCATCTGGCGTGCAAAAGATTCCTTTCTAGAAGGAATTGACAAACTAGAAAGGGTGGAAGAAATGAGAATCCTGTCACAAGAAGAAAGAAATAGGTTACTTGAGCTTCGGGAAAATGTTGCCAATCTTTATAAGCTGGAAGAGATCAAATGGCAACAGAGGTCGAGGATTTTGTGGCTCAAAGAGGGAGATGCAAATACGGCCTACTTCCACAGAGTGGCAAGCGCAAGACGTAGATCCAATCTCGTCCTCTCCATTCAGACAGATTCCGGAATAGCACAAGACGAGAAGGTCATTGCCACAACCTTTTAGAATTATTACAAGGGCTTCTTTGGTAAGAAGAATGATTTCAGGATCCCCTTGAGGGAGGATTACTAGCAGGAATACCAGAATGATTCGAAGGAGTTTTTCTCCTCATTAGAGGAACCTTTTTCGGAGACGGAAGTGAAAAAGGCCATCGACCAAATGGGAGCGGATAAATCACCTGGGCCAGACGGCTTTCCAATGATATTCTACCATGTATTCTGGGAAGAAATTAAAGGAGACTTCATGGCACTGATGGAGGAATTTTTCAATAACAAGCTTAGATTGGGTATGTTCAATTTCGCGGAAGTTGTTCTGATTCCCAAAAGGGAGGAGTCTAAGCGCGTGGGGGATTTTAGACCTATTAGTCTCATTAATTGCTCGGCAAAGATTATCACTAAGGTCTTAGCCATCCGTCTGGGGAATATTATGGATAGTATTATCAGCAAAACCCAAATAGGATTCATTAAGGGTAGATGCATCCTTGACTGTGTGGCCACGGCAGAACAAGTTATCCACCGCTGCCATGCGAGTAACTCTAAGACTTTCCTCCTAAAATTGGATTTTGAGAAAGCATACAACTCTGTCGACTGGGAGTGTTTGCTAGAAGCGCTCAAAGGGCGAGGATTTGGGGACAAATGGGTCAGATGGATCAAACAGTGTTTACAGACTAGTAAAACAGCTATATTGGTGAATGGACGGCCAGGTCCGTCGTTTCCGTGTAAGAAGGGTCTCCGGCAAGGGGACCTGTTATCCCCACTTCTATTCACCATTGTAGCAGATGTGCTAAGAGGAATGCTTGAAAACTGTATGAGAGCAGGGTGGATTATGCCCGTGGCCAACAGCACCTCTAATCAAGGGTGAACGATTCTACAGTATGCTGATGACACCTTTCTGTTTGGAAATGGGACCAGATCAGAAACAGTCTGCTTTAAAGGGGCCCTCTACTGTTTTGAAGCCTGGTCAGGGCTTAGGATAAATTTCCACAAGAGTGCTCTGACCCCCATCACTCTTTCTGATGAAGAAGCTAGGGAACATGCCACTATACTAAACGGTATGATGAATGAGTTCCCAATCAAATATTTAGGGCTCCCACTCAGACCAGGGAAGCTAACTAAGGCAGACTGGTTGCCGATTATAGATAGGGTGGAAGACAGATTGTCTGGCTGGAAAGGAAAATTGCTGTCACTAGCAGGCAGAGTGGTGCTCATTAATTCAGTACTGTCTAATCTGTCCATTTACTACATGTCCTTTTTTGGGCTACCAAAGTGGGTTATCCAAAGGATTGACCGAATCCGTAAACGATTCCTTTGGAAAGGGGCAGACTCGAACAGAGGGGGTTACCACCTGATCAAATGGAATATCACTTGCCGGTCTACCGGGGTTGTTTTATTAACGGCTTATTTCCTGCACTGTTTTGTCTTTCCTGATTTGTACTTTTGTATCCTTCCCGGTCTACCGGGGTTGTTTTATTAACGGCTTATTAATGAAACCGGGTGGCTTTATTCCACTTTTTACCTCAAAAAAAACATATGTCACGCCCCGCTTTCCAAAATACGGGAATACGAGTACGTGACATGTCCCAGCGAATGATTTTAACATCATCCATAAACTGTACGATCGACTCAACATCATAACAAGAATATGACAAAATGTACATAACCACTCATGCATGAATAATTTATTAATCAACAGAAAACAATTTGAAACAAAATAATAATATCCCAAATAGTTTTCAAATCTGAATCAAAAGATAAAACTCGGGACTATATGCCCGTTACAAGATTCAAGTAGCAAAGAAATAAATAACTCAAAGAAAACAAATATTTTAAGCAAGTCCTTTCTCCAAACGAAGCTTAAAATGTCTGCTCATCAATTTTAGTAGGCAATTCGTCTCCAAAGTCTGTATATATAAATATAAAAAGGGAAAAAAATGGAGAAAACAAGATAAACGCCCTTAGCGCAAGTTAGAGCCACAAATAGTACAAGCAAGGGTATGAAAACAAGTGCAAGAAATATTGTAGAACCCCGTATTTTCAAATATTATTTTAATTATTTGAAAATGAATTTAAATCTATTTTGGATATTTAATTAATATTTTCTAAAAGATTTATCTTTTGTACACGTGCAAAACACGTGCAAATGACTTTTGAGATGTTAGAAAAATTAAGTTTTCTTTATGAAAAATCATTATTTAATATTTGGAATTTATTTATTATTTTTCCGGATTTTTCTGAAATTAATTGGATCTATTTGCAATTTTTGAGAAAAGAAGGACCTTTTTGCAAAATTGACATTTTAGGGGTTGAAATGCAAATTGTATTTTCCTGGACGTTTTGAAATGTACCAATTGAGATTAATGAGTATATTTTACTATTAAACCCTAATTTAAATAATTTTTATTGAATTTCTAAGGATAAGAACTATATATGTAAAATTATGTTTTGAAAGGACTATTTTGCAAATGTATTCCTAAACCCTAAAAACAATATTTCCGGCCTATATAAGAGAGTTTGCAGCCGTCATTCGCTGCACAACTCAGATTTTATTATATCTTTTATTGGTGATTGAAGAGAAAGATTGGGATCTAGCAAAAAGGAGGCTTTCCGTGGATCTTTGCAATTCAAAAGGTGAGTGATATGAACTTTGTTTTGTTGTGTATATGATTGTGTGCTGTTTTGTTTGATGTTTTCGTATCTTGTATGTAATCGATGCAATAGTTGTTATTCGTATTATGCATGTGAAATCCATAAATGATTAGTAGATCTGGTTTAACAAATTCTTTATTGCTCGAAAACATGTCAAGATTCAAGTATGGTTTGATCGGATGTATGAACATCGGGATCTTGTGTATATAATCAGATCATGGTTTTGATTTGTGAAAGAATTGAATATTAAGAAACCCTAATGGAAGAAGTTGGAACATAGAACATGAGATCTGAGATTTGAGACATCTAATGATTGAATAATGTACCCGTAAGGAAGAATTATTCGAGATTGTCATTTCACATGATTAAGAATTATTTTCATGAATAAGAACCTTTAGAAAAACTCCAGTATCGATTATTGTATTCAGACCTAATCTATGAAATCTGTAGGCCGACAGTCGACCGGTCTACGATTCAGTCGACTGGTACAACTCTACTGCTGTATTTTCAGTCATTTGAGAATTGTTCGGGACAGTCGACTTGGACTGTGGTCAGTCGACTGGTCTGCTGATTCGGGACAGTCGACCATGACCTCTATAAGTCGACTGTAGTACTTGGAATGTTTCTTGAGAATTATTGATAATTGTTTCGGGTAAGTCGACTGATGGTTTATTAAGTCGACTTATAGCACTTGTTATAATCTTGGATATTGGATCTTGGGGCAGTCGACTTACTACATAATAAGTCGACTGGTACTGATGGGTTTTCCATAATCTTGAGATTTGTTGAGGGGAGAGATTTCTCCTTTGATCGTTTGACGATGGATTAGTGAGTTTTGGTTCTGTTGAGATTTATTGAGATAGGCCTGAGGGGTCTTGGTTAGTTGTTGTTTTGAGTTATTTAGTTGTTCGCGTGTCGAGGGTCTACGGGCCTATTCACGGAACATGCAGGGTGCATTTGCGTGTCGAGGGTCGGCAGACCTATTCACGGAATGTATCGGGTGTATCTGCACGTCGAGGGTCTTGACGGCCTATTCGTGGGGTACATAATATTTAGGTATTCGCGTGTCGAGGGTCTATGGGCCTATTCACGGAACATGTAGGGTGCATTTGCGTGTCGAGGGTCGGCAGACCTATTCACGGAATGCATCGGGTGTATTTGCACGTCGAGGGTCTTGAGGGCCTATTCGTGGAATACACAGCAGGAAGATGATTCTCCGGTTGTCGTTATTGTTGTTGTTGTTCTTGAGCTATCCTACTCGATGCTTGCGCGTCGAGGGCAGTGACGCCTATTCGCGGAGTATTCAGAATCTTGTTGCCCATCGCAGTAGTGGGATTGGTTGCATATGGGGTTGTGTTTTCTTAACTTTGTCTTGTACACGTGTTCCCTGTTAGTGACTGATAAATGAGTATTTGGCAGAATCAGTCTACTGGTACACTAAAGCAGTCGACTGTACAGTACGGTTGAGCTGTACTTGTTGTGGGTGATTGATTGATGGATATCTGATCGGTGGCATTGTTTCTCGACTTGGTTTCATGCTTGTACTGGCCTATCGTTTCTTATTTCACAATACATGTTTAGTCTATGTATCTTTGTTCAGTACATGTTGCTTAAGAAATCATGATTATTGTTTATTTATGTTGGTTGTTTATATCACTCACACCATTTATAGCTGACCCCTTTAGTTTGGGGGTTAGGGTTCAACTCTAGCCTCATATGTTGCAGGTTGTTGCTTAGAGTTTGGAGGCTTGGAGGCTTGGGTTAGCTTTAGAGATTATGAGTGATATAATAGAGCCTTGTGTAATTTTGTAAAGAGGAGTGTTGTAAAAGATTTTTTTTTAATTCAAGGTGTTTGTATTTCCGCTGCATTTGAAAAAGGTTATTGTAATAAGAGCTTGGAATAAAATAATTTGTGTTTTTGGTCTATGTATATTGTTACATTGAAGTGGATCGCTGGGAATGTGCCACGTATTTTCTAAGTTCTCATATTAGAAATTCGGGGCGCTACAAATATGGAACAAGATTCGAAATCAAGAATGTATAACATAATATAATAGGTATGCAACAAGTAGGGGATTCAAGAAACTAGTTAGCAAAAAAGACAACTCAAGTGACAAGATTGAGTAACAAGTACTAGTAGTGGAACAAGTGGCTTGTGAACATGTAATGGTATCAATCATAAGTAACAAGTATCACGTACAAGTGTCGAGTAACAAGTAACAAGTCTCATGTGTCAAGTTGTCAAGTACAAGTATCAAGTAGCAAGTGTCAAGTATTATGCTCAAGTATCAAGTCTCATGTATCATGTAATCAAGTATCAAGTAAGCATGTATCATATTCAAGTATCATGTATCAAGTCTTGTAGTTATTACTATCTAGGTAGCACTTCATGTGTCATCCTTTTATCACATGGTTGCTACAGTCAATGCAATTTCGTTTAGGCCTAGTGGTGGAATTTATAGAATGGTGTACTCAGGCATCAATATTCAATAATGACCGATGACCGAATCAATCAAGATATTGTAGTCAGTAATCTACAATTAATCGATAACCGATATGACCGATAGACCGATAGACCAATAAATAGGGAAACACGGGCCCCTCCTCTGAGTAGCCTTACCTATATTGTCTACTACTATGGTCTTTCCCTTAAACCCCGGCTTGTTATCATTTTATTAATAATCATGAAGGCATGAAAGTGTGCGAAACAGGTCAAGTAAACATGGTCAAGAACATGGAACAAGTTTAAGATAATTGTAAAGCATATTCGAGGATAAACACAATTTAAAATTATTAAGAACAACGAGAATTCCAAATCTGGACAGCATGACGTTGCTGCACCAAAAATGCGATTACCGTTGCTACAAGATAGAAAATGTGGATCTGTCAGAAGGTCTAGAAACTAGACTCCTGTCCGGGTCCAACGCATATAATTAAGATACATAAAAGTTGTGGTAACATGTGTCAAAATAGAAAACTATACAGCATTTGTGTTCAGACAGAATTTATAAACTGAGTTTATACATATAAAACAGGGTTAAAACATCATTAATTAATTCTAAAAAAATTAGGTAATGTTCTCTAGGGTGTCCAGTATTAGCATGTAAAATTTCAAGTTATTTACTTACTGGTAGCATAGTTAAAATAATTGTAAACTAAAAAGGTGCAGCAGTTTTTGTGAATCTGCGACTACCGAAACAGCAGCAGTAAAACTACGATATCTCCTAGACCGTAACCCGGAATTCAAAAATTCTGGATGTTATCGGCAACTAAACACTTAGGGCTACATTTCATATTCAGGACACAAGTTCAGATTTTGGTTTTATCGGGATCGAAACATCAATGCAAGACAGAAACAGAAACCAATTGAAACACTTTTTGTATGAAATGAGTCAAAATCTTACTAGTTGTGAACAAGTGTATCAACGAAGGGTTGTGACTCTTAGATCATGTAATATATAAGGTGAAACATGAAATTATCGACGATGAATAAAGAGGAGTCACATTCACAAATTATTTGCAGTATTTTCAAGGAAAAGCTTGTACTAGAAAATAAAATATACAAGAAGATACTTGCCTTTAAGACGATGTTAGATCCGATATATTGAGAACAACGGGATCGGAATCCCGGCAACATGGCGACGAGCAAACGATCACGATAATCACGATAACAATAATAATAATAACAATAATAATAAGAACATGATAACAATAATAACAGTAATAGTAGTAATAATAACAAAAAAATGAAAATCATAGAAAATGGTTACAAATAATATTATTGAGTGAAAATAGATTTTAATAAGAGATCCAATAGTACAATTTAACAAAAATAATTTGAGAGCGGAAAACTAATTTACAAAAATTTTAAATACCAAAAATACACAGAAAATACGAATTTGGGGAAACAGGGGTTACAACATAAGAAATGTCTGGACGAGTGATGGAGAGGTAGACCAAACTTCCAAAAATAGTGCAGTATAAACTAGGATCTGACAAAGAAGTACCATCAGAAGGAGCATACTGAACATTCAGCTCACAAGGAGTATCAACAATTCTAGTATCAGTAAGACAAGCACGTTCAAGAATATCTGCAGTGTACTTAGACTGAGAAAGAAGATAGCCTTTTGGAGAAAATGCAACTTCAATACCCAAAAGTATCGTAGAGAACCCAAATCCTTCATTTCAAATTGACGGGCTAATTCCGACTTTAATACTGCAATGCCATCAACATCATCACCAGTAATAATCATATCATCAACATATAGAGAGAGCAAGATACGACCAATAGGAATACACTTAACAAAGAGAGCCGAGTCGTGATTACTGGAAGAAAACCCAAGAGACGTGATAAAGGTAGAGAACTTCTCAAACCAGGTTCGAGGTGCCTGTTTGAGCCCATACAACGATTTCTTAAGTTTACAAACTTCTCCATGATTATGAGAGACACCAGGAGGGGGAACCATATAAACTTCTTCATGCAAATCACCATTCAAGAAAGCATTCTTAACATCCATTTGAGATATATCCCGTTGACGAACTATGGTCATCTTCGCAACAATTGCAAAAGTCTCCTCATAATCCATACCATATTGCTGAGAAAATCCCTTAGCAACCAATCTATCTTTGTAGCGCTCAACTAATCCATAACTAATCCATCAGACTTTGTCTTGGTTTTATAAACCCATCGACAACCAACTGCACGTTTACCATATGGTAAAGGTACCAAATCCCAAGTGTCTATCTTTTGCAAGGTAAAAAGTCTTCATTCATAGCAGGCTGCCCATGGGGGTCAAGAACTGCCTCTTTGTAGGATGAGGGCTCAGAGAGACAATGAATAGATGCTAAAAATGAAGAGAAAGAAGTAGAATAACATGAGTAAATAAAATCTGGAAGGTGATTAGACTTACGAGAATGCTGAAGATAACGAGAAGAGGAATCCACAGTCTCAGGAGGAGCTTGGCGGCGGCAGGCGGAGGGGAAGTATCACGAGTGTCAGACTGCGAGGCACCAGTATCTCCAGAACTAACAATGCGAGTCCTGCGGGAATAATGAAGAGGAAAGGGAGCTATAAAAGCAAGAGATGAGTCAGAGTCAGGAATGGAAGGGATTGGCGGAGAAAGATTCTCTGTATGGTCAATGAAAGGATCAATATGAATGAGATCAGATTTGGTCAGGTTGTGAGGATTAGAAGTAATGGAGAAGAAAGGTATATGTTCAAGAAAGAAAACATGACGGGACACATATAGCTTTTGCGAAGTTGGATCAAAACAACGATATCCCTTTTGTCCTTAACCATAACCAAAAAATACACAAATGGCAGAGTTAGACAATAATTTTGTACGCTCTACATGTGGACGAAGGACAAAGCAAGTAGAACCAAAGACTCTCAATGAGGAATAGTCAGAAGCATGCCCATATAGTTTTTCAAAGGGTGACAAACCTAAAGTAATGGACGATGGGATCTTATTAATTAGGTTGACTGCAGTAAGTACCGCTTCTCCCCAAAACTCACTAGGAACTGAAGATGACAGCAAAAGAGAATGGGTAGTTTTAACAATGTGCCTATGTTTTCTTTCAGCAACACCATTTTGTCCAGGAGTATCAGTACAGGAAGATTGGTGAATAGTTCCATCTAAAGCAAGCAAATCGCAAAATTTATTCGAAGTATATTCACCACCCAAATCACATCTAAAACACTTGATAACAGCACAATGTTGAGTTTTTACAAGAGCTCGAATTTTTTTTATAGATGTCAAAAAAGTCAGAACGACATTTCATGAGATAAACCCAACAAAAATGAGATCAATGGAAGAAACATAATATCTAAACCGCCCTTTTGTAGCAACAGGGGAAGGTCCCCACACATCCAAATGGACTAAATCAAATGGTGCAGAAGAGCAAGAAGTGCTTAAATTAAAAGGCAATGCAGTGAATTTGGCAAGTTTACAACCACTACAATCAGAGATATCATGTGTTTGCAAATTTCCTAATGCTCCAGTAGAAGCTAAGAATTTTAAGCGGGAAGCTGAAACATGACCAAGACGGGAATGCCATAAATAAAAACTAGAGGATGAAGGACACAAACGGAATGAAGATAAGTCAACACTAGGAGCTGCAAATACTGGTAACCTCAACTCATCCAAAACATATAATCCCCCCTTCTACGACCTGTCCCAATTAGCTTATGGGAATGCAGATCCTGCACATAACAAGAGGTAGAAGAAAATATTACTAAGTAACCAGAATCACACAACTGAAAAACAGATACAAGACTCAGCGTAAGCTGAGAAATATGGTAAACCTTAGAAAGATAAAAAAAAGGTGCAACAACAGAACCAATTCCTGCTAATGACATAGGAGTACCATCAGCAGTCATGACAGACACAGATGATGTAGAATGCAAAGAAACAAAAAGGTTTGAATCAGGAGACATGGTGTGAAGCTTGAGAATCCAAAACCCATGTGGAGAGGGAAATACCTGAGGAACTATAGGGTAGCTGACCTTATGGGTGAAGAGGCAGACATAGCATGCGGCTGTGAAGCAAGAAGCTGCTCAGAAATGGCAGTGGGTGTAGGATTCAATGATGAGGCTCGAAAATCTAAGAAGTCTGATTGTGGTATGGCTGCGGCAATGCTATATTGTCGAGGATGATATGGTCGTGATTGAGGTCGGTTGCTAAGATGTGAGGGCCTGAATTGTTGCTTTTGCTCATGTAGTTGTGCTCGATTCAATAGCCTAGGTCATTAAGCCTTCCAGTGACCTCTCTGCTTGCAAAAACTGCACTCATCCACCCCAACCTTTGAATAAGGTTTATTCTCATAGTGAACAGGAGGTCTAGAAGAGACTGCCAAAATAGAAGAAGTGGGTGCCGGAAGAATTTCTTTTCCTGCTTGAGATTTAAGACGCATTTCATCAGCTAAGAGCTCAATGACCACTGAATCAACTGAAGGAAGTGGGACACGATGTAGGATGGAACCACGAAGTCCCTCAAAATCATCTCGAAGTGCCATAAAAATTGAACCAAACGTTGTTCCTCTCTACGAACAATATAAGCTGTACCAGCTTGTAGTTCTGTCGATTCTGTAAGAGCTAATTGATCCCAAAGATCTGTCAATGTAGAATAGAATTCTTGAATGCTCATGTCCTTCTGTTGAAGAGCTTGAATATCAAATTCTAACTGATATTGTTTGGCAAAGTTAGACTGTGTATATACAATCTTGCAAGATGTTGCCAAATATTCGTCGCTGTTTTATACTTTGCCAATTGGGTACCTACTGATTGTTCAACAGAATTGTTTATCCAAGTGATAATTTTAGAATTCACTACTTCCCAATCATCTAGTATGGTTGCATAATCTGTAGCCTTATCATTTATAGATTTATTCACTTTGCCAGAAAAATAACCCCACATTTTCTTGCTTTTCAAAAAAAAAATTTCATCACATAACTCTAATACGAACAATTTTTTCCATCCAACCTCATACTAATAGATTGAAGTGAATCATCTTTATTATTAGCCTTTTTTGAATGCAAACAAGCTTCCAAATTGCACAAAAATATAGATGAAGAAGTCCCAAAAGCCTTCAAGATCACAACTTTATCACAAAGCCTTCAAATTCCCAAATAAAAATTCTGCTTCTTTTCTTCTTCTTCTTCACCAACCCATTTCTTCTCACTTAAAAACAAACCCAACAAATCAAATTCAAAACCTTCAAACCTTCAAACCTATTGTCTCTTTCTCTTCAACATTAACAAACCCATTACTCCCCCAAATAGGACATTCAGCAAACTCTAGAGATTTTGCAAAAGAAATATGAACATTGAACACAAAGGTGAAGAACCTGATTCAGGCTGATGGGTGCTGAGAAAATAGCCGGAAGGTACTGTTTTGGGATTATCAGAGGGTGCTGATTCGGATCTATGACTGCGTGCTAGGGTTTCCGGAGGGGCTGAGCTTCGAGATGGAGGCAGCGACGCGGGCTGTTAGATAGCAAGTAGGAGCGGCAAAGTGGGTAAGAATCAAGCCTGCTCTAATACCTTGATAACAATAGTGAAGAGGGATAACAAAGTGGGTCAGGGTTGTTAGAGGGATTTGTTATTTGTACGGGTCATGTTGCTTCATGTATGTTTTATTTTCTGGCTGTAGTTTGTAGTCTGGCCTAGTTATCTGGGTTTGTATCATTAATTTCTGATTAATGAAACGGGTGGCCACTATCCACCTTTTCCCTAAAAAAATAGTGAAAGAAAAGGAAGTTAGGGTTTCTCATTATTGGGGCTATGAAAAAAAACAGTCCAAGTCCAATTACAAGAGAGAGATAGCTTTTAAGGGTTGAAATAACAAAAGACTATACTACCCTTATAACATAAGCATAATTAATAATACTGACAAGATAGCAACCACAAAAAACCATGAAAAGAGTCTCACAAAATAAAGCTTCTCTTAGAGAGTCTTCCCCAATGGCTAAGAGGAGTAGAGAGGTGGAAAGGGAGGAGAGATCCGACAGGCGTCGCTCTAACTACTCCAACAAAGAGGGCTGGGAGAGAGGTAGGTCAGTCTCAAGAGCTAGATACCAGAGGATCGATCATAGAGATCGATCCTGAGAGACGAGGAGAGTACAGATAGAGAGGTATGCATCGCGTCCAGCAGCTGTAGGAAGAGCAAGATCCTACGTAGAGGTCGCAAGGGGGGAGGGCCGTAGGGGGATCGATCGCAGTGCTACAAGAGCTTCTCACTTCTCTCGTTCGCCGGAGATAGCAGAGCCCAAGAAGAAGGAGATTGAAGAAGGGGAATGGGTTCTTGTCAAATCTAGGAAGAGTAAGGGAAGAGAAGCTGGAGCAGAGAGCAACAGAAGTGGCAACTCATCAGGAGGAGAGGGTGGCGGCAGTAGGCAGCTGTGCCACAAGTGTGCCCAAAGAGGGCACACGATCAATCAATGTAGGAACCAATGGTTCTGCTTCAGTTGCAAGCAATCGGGGCACATTTCAATCGCGTGTCCTCATGGCAAGAGCGCGAGCGGTTCCGACAAAGTGGCCTCTCCCCCGGCGATGACAGTTAGGTCCCAGAACAGCATTACGGAGGAGAGCGCGGCGGGCAGGAGGAAATTGGCGACGGCAAAGATCACGCCAACTCCGATCATGGCAGAATTCGAAAGGAGGTATAACAAATGCATCGTGGTGAAAGCGCACACCGGCCATCCAACGAGCTCCGACATCGACGAGCTCATCTCCGCTATCACAGTGAATGAACCAGACTGGACATGGGCAGCCAAGCAGAGATCGGAAAATGTGTTCCTCCTCCAATGCAAAGACGAAGATGGAATGGCGGAGTTGCTCCTTATGAAAGGAATGGAGGGAAGGGGAAGAGACGGTATGGAATTCTACGTGACATTCAGGCGGTGGTCGCGCATGGAAGGGGCTCTCAAAGCTCAATCGTTGTTTTCCGTTTGGATTCGGCTCTTCAACTTGCCGCTACAATGCTGGGTTCGATCGGGTCTTCAAGACACAGTGAGGAGTTTCGGGATGCTCATCAACATCGATAGAGGAACTCTGGTTCATTCAAATCTTCAGTTCGCAAGGATTAAGATCGGGGTGGTTAACAAAATTGACATCCCCTCGATTATTAGCGTCGATTTTGAAGACGAGCGTTTTGAGGTGAAGGTTATTACTGAGGTTAAGAAAAGCGTGTCGTTCAGAGGTGAACGAATCCGGGACGAAGATGGTGTCGATGATGTGAGTGTCGAATTGGAGGAAGAAGATAGAGGAGCTCCGGTGGATGGGGGTGTGTTTCTTCCGAGCCATCCAGCTCTTTCGAAATGCTCACGAATCCCTCCACCAGCAGACCAGTCGCTCGCCAATCCCGGCCGCTCAGTGGCGGCTCACAAGACTGGGGGACCCAACACTCGTGACGTGGCTGGCAGGACGGTAGAGGGGACAGGTGATAAGGGGAAGACAGCTCAAAGGCTTCGCGGCGATAGGACGACTGAAGTGACCCCCTTAAAACCAGGAATTTTGAAGCGGCAGGTAGAGGAGGGTTTTGGGGGAATTGATGGTGATGGAGACTTTAAGTCGGCTGTGAATTTTTCAAAAGAGGAGGTAGCTGTTTCAATCAGATTGGCTATTAAAGCCCTACTTGCACATAGGCATACTGGGCCCCTTAGCAATAATGGGCCTGTGGAAGTTGTTAATGGAACACTTAATCAATTAGAGAGGGGTGGGCCCTCTTTTCATCCTGGGCCCAATAAAATGTCCGAAGCTACATTCCGGCACTCCAGTGTGACTATACATCCGATGCAGGCCAAGGAGACTCTACTGATCGGGGGAGCGAGGGAGTGTATTCAGCTACGGTCGGAGGAGGGAGAGAATATTTTGCAAGAGGAGGCTGTCTTTGCTAGTAGAACTCCAATGGTGGAGGTTGTGGAAGAGGATATAATGATAGAAGCGTTGCAGGGGATCAGAGAAGATAACGTCATCTCAGTCACCGAGGCAGAAGAAGGGGAAAAAGATGGACTGCCTACTGAGTTGGGCAGTACTGGTAAAAAGATTACGGAATATCAAAGAAAAAGCAAGAGGCAACTTGATAAGTGGGGTATGCAGGGTCCTAGTGAGGAGGATCTTATCAGGGTAGCGGCAAAAGGAAAGGAACCAGCATCGGCGTGTAGAGGTAACCTCATGAACAAATTCTCTGTTTTAAATTTACTTAATGACGACTCTCTCATCTACTTTGCTAGTTTGTATGGATTAGACATGGGTGTGAGAAGAGTAGAACAAAATCAATATCCTGTTAGGATTAGGGAGGACATCTAGTCGGTGTTGTCCTAGGGCATTGGGATGGGAGCGGAGTCAGATAGATAGGAGCAATAGTTATTTTTATGTCGTACATCTTCTGGAATGTGAGGGGTATGCGTCAAAAGGGCAAAAAGAACCTCATCAGTAATACCGTGGGTAGAGTCAGGCCTACCTTCTGTGGGCTCCAAGAGACTAGGATAGAGAATCCTTCCTTGGAAGAATTTCAACAACTATCGTGGGCGAAGGACTTCGACTGGAGGTTCAAGTCTGCGGTGGGTTATTCAGGGGGTATTGCGTTAGGCGTGGACGGAACACGCAATTCGAGATCATAGGGCATAGTATAGGGGAGTTCTCGGTGTCATTGAGAGTGAGAAGGAGAAGTGATGATTGGATCCACGTCGTCACCACGGTATATGGACCCTACGACTCTCGGAGGAGAAATCGATTTTGGCAGGGGATTAGAGAAATCAAGCTAGGATGGGCAGATCCGTGGGTACTGGGGGGAGATTTTAACATTACCAGATACGGTCACGAACATGGTGGTAGGGGTCCTAGCAAAAACGACCAAGACGGTTTTAACGCTCTTATCGACGAGCTGGAATTAATTGAGATGGAACAATCAGATAGAAGGTTCATATGGTCTAATATGCAGGTTAAGCCCATTCTAGCCAAGTTAGATAGGATATTAGTTTCCACCAATTGGGAGGGAACTTTCCCGTTGGCAAGAGTGAGGACTATTATTAGATTCACCTCAGATCATCTGCCTCTGCTGTTAGACAGTGGGGAGGGGCACATCCACAGGCCGGCACCCTTTCGGTTCGAGAAAGCTTGGACCTTATCACCGAATACACGTTTCATTATTCAGGAGTCATGGAGGGCCAATACTAGGGAGGTATCGGCAATAGGGATCTGGATAGAAAAATCGAGGAGACTAAGAAAGCGGTTGAAAGATTGGGCTAGGAGTGAATTTGGAGGTCACAAGGACAGGCTTCAAGAGTTAGGATCTAAGATCGCAGAGTTGGAAATTCATCAAGAAGTGAGGGAATTATCGAAAGAGGAGGCCAAGGAACTTCTCAGCTACAGAGAGCAGATTAAGATGATTGGAGATATAGAGGAGCAATATTGGAAACAAAGATCTAGAGTGCAATGGCTAAGAGAAGGAGATGCGAATACTAAATTCTTTCATCAAGTCGCAAACGGAAGGAGGAGACAAAACCATATTACAGGGCTGTGCATCGACGGCTCCTGGACAGAGAATGGAGGCGCTATCAGGCATAAATTCGACAGTAGATTCAAGAAGCTATTCGGGAGTAGCCGCAGTGGAAGGTGTCATCTAGCGCAGGACATGTGGGAGGATTCAAGGATTTTGGGTAGCGAGGGTTTAGAAGGTCTTTTCACAGAAGAGGAGGTGCGACACGCGATTAAAGCTTTGGGACAGGAAAAAGCACCAGGGCCAGACGGTTTTCCAATCTTCTTCTACAATTTGTACTGGGAGATTATCAAGGACGACTTGATGAACATTTTTTACGAGTTTCACAATGGGAATCTGGAGCTGGATATACTTAACTATGCCAATGTTATATTGATCCCGAAAAAAAAGGAGGCAAGCAAGGTAGACGATTTCAGGCCCATCAGCCTGCTCAACGGATCCTTCAAGATCATCACGAAAGTTCTTGCGCTTAGACTATCGCCGCTTTTGAATGAGGTGGTAGGGGATTCGCAAAGCGGCTTTATTAAGAGGAGAGATATCTTGGATAGTGTGGCATCTGCACAGGAAGCGGTGTTTAGAGGATCTAAGGACAAGGTGGACGGCTTTCTTTTGAAAATAGACTTCGAAAAGGCCTACGACTCTCTAGAGTGGGATTGCGTGGAGGAAACGCTCAATCTCAAAGGGTTTGGGAACAAGTGGATTAAGTGGATTATGAGGTGTGTTCGTGGGGGGAAATCTTTCATCCAGGTGAATCGGCAGTTGGGGAAGGAAATTAAATGCAGGAGAGGCTTGAGACAGGGTGATCCCTTGTCCTCTATGTTATTAGCAATTGTGGCTGACGGATTGGCAGAAATGATCAGTAGGGGTAGGGATCGAGATATAATCCAGGGGATTAGAGTGAAGGGAATTCCACAATCAATCTCTATCCTACAATACGCGGATGATACGCTATTGTTTGGAGCAGCCAAAGAGGAGGAGATGTGCGCAATTAAATTGGCTCTGCAATGCTTCGGGGCTTGGTCTGGGTTGAAAATTAATTTTGCAAAGACTGCTGTTATCCCGGTGAGCGAGAGTATGTCAATTCCGGTAGAGGAAATCAAGAACTTCTTCGAGTGCGAAAGTGGAAACTTCCCGTTGACTTATCTAGGGGTTCCCATTAGGCCGGGAGCACTCCTAAGAGAAGATTGGTTACCTCTGATAGAAAGAATAGATAAGAAACTAGCCAGATGGAAGGGTCGGTCTCTCACGTTAGGGGGTAGAATCACGCTGCTCAACTCGGTGCTGAGTAGCCTTCCAACCTATCTTATGTCGATCTATGAGTTGCCGCAGTGGGTTATCCTGAGAATAGATAAAAGTAGAAGAAGGTTCTTATGGAAAGGAGCGGACGAATCGAACAAATGCATGCCGCTAGTAGAGTGGGGAAGAGTGTGTAAAAGAAAAGAATTCGGTGGTTTAGGAATTCTAAATCTGAGAGATATGAACAAGGCACTACTATGCAAGTGGTGGTGGAAGATGAGGAGGAGACGCAATTGTTGGTGGTGCAAATCCTTTGAACGGTATAGAGGAAGGAAGAACTTCAGGTTTGGCGGAAAGAGCGCTTTCGGGAAATATTCCACGTTATGGAAAGGGGTGGCTAAGGTAGGCATCATGTATCACGCACATACTAGATGTCGGGTAGGGAAAGGGAAGGATGTCAGATTTTGGCAAGACAAGTGGTGCGGGGATACAAGTTTGAGTAGTCTATTTCCAGGAGCAGCAGCGGCCACGATTAATACCGACACGTTGGTGGCGGACGTGTATGGTAACAAGAGACTTCAGCTGGTTATTAGGGGTCAGGTTTCACAGAGTGAAATGGCGGAATTTACTAACATGAACAAGTTCATAATGGGGGACGGTCGTTATAACATTAATTCCGAAGATAGCAGAGAATGGGTATTAGGATCATCTGGGGAATTTTCGGTATCTTCGATGTACACGCACATCAACGACGGGGGCATGCGATGTAAGGACGCCAAAATTATTTGGAAGTTGTTCATCCCGTTGAGGGTCAAGATTTTGCATGGTTAGTTATGCAGAACACAATCTTAACTAAAATCAATCTGCAGAAAAGGAAGGTGCCTATCATAGCGATATGTGGGGAGTGCGAGAGCGGAGACGAAGATAGCGAGCATCTCTTCTTCGTATGTCATAAGTCTAAACTAATATGGGATTCGGTATGCTGCCGGTTTGGGTCGTTAAAGAGTCCTAGAGTGCTTTCAGAGGTTTGGGGTCGTTGTTGGGTAGAGGTTGGGAGTAAGAATGCTAGAGAGGAGTGGGGGATAATAGCGTCAGCAACATTGTGGTCTATTTGGCTTATGCGGAATGATTTATGCTTTCGTAACATTAAATGTACATTATCTGCGCTTATGCATAAAATCCTAACATTATCCCATGATTGGACAGGCAACAGGGGATCTATGAAACGATTGAGGATGGAAGAAGAGGAATAGGAGGCCAGGCGGGTAAGGGTCCCCACACGCTACTCAGCTTGGTGGTACTGGAACCGCAGTGGAGTCAGCTTGGCGGGTATCAAGGATAGTGTCGCATCATCTTTTGTCTCGGTAGCGGGCCTGGTCGGTCTTAGATCAATTTGTATCTTTTCGCTTTCTAGATTATATGTTTGTTGGTTGCTCCGTCTGGTAGCGGTAGTTTATTGTCTCTTTGTCGTTGTTGTTTTTGTCTGACGGATAGACTTCGTCTCGTTTGTTCCTTGTATGTAGTCCTACTTTGTTTCTTTAATAGTGCATTAATGAAACGATGACATGGTCATCTTTTTTCAAAAAAAAAAAAACATAAGCATAATTACTCGAATAATATGAAAGTTTGAAAAAGAATTTGACAGATTGGCAAATCATTTACATAGTAGCTGAAACTGTGTATTGTATGTGGGTTGGCAAAGTTTTAGGTGCAAACCAAAGTTCAGCAATCAGTATCATTGTCAGATAATATGTGATTGTACCATGCAAAATCTTATGGTATTTAGTTGCGGTATTGTGTTGAATTAAAATGTAGACTGTTTAAATGATTAATTGTATTATGTTATATTTTCTACGCGTTCAGTTAATGATGATACTCCTAAGTAAGGTTCAAGATGGTCAATTGTTAGTTTCGTGTTAATTGACCTGCTTAACAATCCTCAGCCGGACTATTTCTTTTGTCCATTAGTCCTTCATATTGCAATGTTCAAGGATCATCTCAGACCGCTAAGGTTGCTGGTTTTATCTCGATGAGTAGACATTGGGATGTAGAGAGATTGCTTGAACTCTTTGGAAAGAACCTGGTTACGCAAATTCAAGGTCATCCTGTAATGCAAACTGCAGAGTGTGATGTGCTCCTGTGAAGTGGAATGCCATTAAGGTTAGATATTGGTAGATACGAAGTTCGGCTCTCCCTTCCAAGATCAAAGTATGGTTGTGGAAGCTTAGGCAAGTGAGAGTTTTCTTGGCTAGAAGAGTTGTTAGGAAATTCTGTGCGGAGTTTAACGACACCAAATACAAATGATGAACAATCAAACAAATAGATAAAACTAATTACATAAAGCACACAATGATTTGTTCCGGTTCAGGCGAACCTAATCCGGAAAAGAAAGAAGGAAAATATTATTCAACCAGAGAAAATACCAAATATTAACATATTTGTGTTATTTAAGAAACAAGGTAGACACTCTTAACATATTTTAGCCGAGCTAGAGCTTTTTCACTTTGGTAAGGTACCGCTAGTAGCATATACATTTCGACAATGTATTTAGCGAAAAGTCAGTAGTATTTTTAATAAGTGTATATTTCGAATAGTTCTTTGAAAAATTTAATAGAAACTAGAATTTTCTTATATTGCAATGATTTATATATGCATTTCAGAAATCTTTACAGAGAGCAAGAGAGAGATAAACTTTAGAATATAAAATTACATGTACATGATGTAATTGATAATTGGATAAATTGCATAAAACAATCCTGAACTATTGGGTCAACGCAATTAAGCCCCTCTATATTTTTTTCAATGTAGTAAACACCCCTAAACTATTAAAAGGGGGTAAAAAATTGAGATTTTGTTTGTTGACGGGTCTGACATATCTGGGTAAATAATATATTTTATACATACATATTCAATTACAGGAACACATTTACATACAAGGAAGTAAAGCAGTCTATCCATTTCTTGCTGAAATCATAAACAACAACTCTGACACACAAGAATATCACATTTTAAATAACTAAACTGCATGGGAAACATATACATATATGCATCAAACAAGCAACAACACCAGTAAACTAATTTCAGGCAGTCGGATAGGAAGGTTGCATGGCAATCCCACAAAGCCCTTGCTTTGCATCGATGTCCCTCTCCATCCTAATGTACCCGCTCTCGCCCCACGTCTCACCCCACGAGTTCTTCACCAACCAATACTTAGTCCCGTCGCTTGTTCCGTATCCCACTACGGTCACACCGTGATCCAAAGCAGTACCACATTCCCCTGTGAAGACTCCACCTGCATATAATTGGAAGGGAAAACCACTGGCTTCAATAGCAACTGAAACAGGTTGATTTGCAGCTGCCAGGAGGAGAGCTGCCTCATTGTTTGCAGGCACATCCTCGTAGCCTGTTATCTTGGCAGCAGAGTTGGCAGCCTTTTTAGCATTGCAAGTTCCATCAGCTGCCGTGTAAGGGTAGTTTGCTTCCGTATTGAGGCCTTTGTTCTTGATGATAAATGAGAAAGCACCATCCATTTCACCACCACTGCATCCTTCGTCTCCACTGCCAACGTCACAGTCTACGACCTCTTGTTCAGAGAGAGAGATGAGCTTGCCGGTGCTGAGCTTGTTGATTCCTTCAGTTGCAGCGACAGCAGAGAAAGCCCAACAACTTCCTGTTACAGAGACGGAATTTTATAAATCTCGATGTAATCTGAATACAAGTGTAATTTCCTCAATCCTTCCTACAACTTTGAAATTTCAGTATCAACACATTTAGTATCAAATGAGCGAGTAAATTAATTATGGTGCTCATCAGTTTGAAAAAAAATGTGGAGATCGTTGGCAGTCAGTATGTATATAAGGAGTTAATTCTATGTAAAATTTCAGTTATTTACTCACCACATTGTCCCTGATTTTTGACAGGAGTGACAGCACCCTTTGTCCGCCAGTCCATGCTCGCTGGGGCTGCTGTGAAATTCTCATACTTGAAGCTTCCCATTTCCTTGAGCAAACTTTGCTTCGATGGCCTATACCCGTTATAATTTGCCTTGAATTCCTCATTGGTGAGATCGGCAAATTGGTTAGCACCAAGCTTATATTTGTACTTCCCTTCAGCATTAAATGCTTCGATGAACTCAACATTGGCCTGAAAAATCTTGAACCTGTATTCCATCTCTTTTGAATCCTTGTACACTCGTCCATACTGAGCCATCCATTTCTCATGCCTTTCCTTCATAGAAATATCATTCAGATTGCGAGCTGCTGCTGTAGACAAAGAAGCCAGGACACCAAATATCAGTAGGGCTGAAAGTAGGTACTTTTGTGCTGATGAAGAAGCCATGGTTAAGCAACAAAGACTGTAATGGAATGCAGTGAAGTGATTAAAACATGAAGGTGGAATTGGTTTATATAGAGGTTTCTATAACAACTCTCAGTCACTAATAGAGAATGAGAGGAACTTGTGCGTGCCGTAAAGTTGGTGCTGATTCATTTGTTTGGATTGTTTCATCAATTTAGTTTAGAGAGTATGGTTTTTGTTTTCAGAATCTTTAGTATGTGCACTCATTGGCTGAGAGAATGACCTATATTAGTTTATGCATTGGCCGCTTTCATTTGTAACTTCTAGAAGAAAAATAAAAATTATCGTAGCTACTACGAAAACTTTTATACAAAGCTCTTTCCTAACTTTTTACACCCAAATTGATTTCACAATGTTGAAAGTGACGCATTTTTTTTATATTTTTTATACCAGAGTCGAAAGTGATGCTTGAAATGAACTCTGCTCGATCTTCCTCTCCTTGCGACTTCATGCGCTGCATTCACAGCATTTATGAGGTACATCGATCTTTATTATCCTTATTATGACAATGTTGCTTAATCTGAAAGAAGATGTGTAAGAGAATGTCTTCATTAGTCATCAACTTTGTTGGAGCATTGAGCTTCCTCTAGATATCCTTGCAAAAATCCATTAATTTTAAGCACTTTACAGGTTTCACAGTTTTTGTGATGTACATTAACCAATTTGAATTGTTTGTTTAATTGCAGATTGATTAATACAGTTTTTGTGACAGAAGGTATCGTTCTGGAAGAGTGATAGTGCATGATGTATGAAAAGTTCTAAGTTGATTTGCTAGATTGTGTAATTAATTTCTGTTTAGCTGAAACTGTGTAATAGCTAGTGTTTGTTTTTAATGTTGGATAATATATGATTGTATCCTAGTATCCTACAAATCTTATGTTAATAGAGGTGACATTTTGATTAATACATATAAATGATTGTATTATTTTGATGCTTCCTTAAAGTTTAATTTTGGAGTTGCCATCTGAATTAAAGGCTGGGGATAAATGTGAGTTTTGTTTTCTCATTGAGTTGATTATTCAGTGTTTTGTTCCTTTTCTGGTCATGGATGCTTTATTTAGTATGTTCCATTTTCAGTGCCTGCGTCGTCTGCCACTCCTAGATACGTGCTCGCCCCTCTTTGCACAGTGCTTTGGCTCGTCATCAACAGCTTTCCTCGTACGTGCCTGCGTGCCTCCTCTATTTATTTGTTTACGGGGGAACTATGAATATCAACTAGTAAAGTGTTCAAACTTCAAAGAAGGGTGACATACTGATTGATTCCGTTTGGTCACTGCTGGTGCCGTAAGGTCGAAATCAGAGTTGCCAATCTAACCTGAATATGTTAAAATTGAATCATTTCTCTCATCCTCTCGCTTGTACACTGTCCATCATCGCTGCCACTTGCAACCACAACTGCCGTTGCTCCCAACAATATCACAAACGCCATCTCCAGGCTCAATGACACGAGATACTCAATGACACAAGAGAAACTCCAGACACCTACCAATCTGACCAATTTGACTTGAATATGTCAAAATTAGGCCCTTGCTCTCATCCCCTAGCTTGGCCACCATCAACTGTCACCACCATCCGCGACCACAGCTGTCGTCACCCCTAACGGTATCACAAACGCCACTTCTAAGCCCATTGGTACGAGAGAAACCTCAGGCAACCATCTAATATGACCTGAATATATTAATATTGTGTCATTTCTCTCATCACCTATCTTCTCAACCGTTTACTGCCACCCACACCTCAATTGCAACTTGCCGTTGCCCCCAATGTAACACGAATGCAACCTCCAAGCCCACTAGCATGAGAGAAACCCCTGGTACCCACCCAACCCTGTAAATCACCCGGGGGGGGGGGGGGGGGGGGGGTGAATAGAGTGATTGTGCGGAATTAAAAAAATTAAAGAAAAATTAAAACAGAGTTGCAAAGTAAATGAGAAGAGAACAGAAATGCAAACACAGCAAGCACAGGTGACGCTGCGATATAACATGGTTCGACCCCCAGATCTACGTCCACACTACCTACTTGTAGCAATTCTCCGCCACAAGCATTCCACTATACTCAAACCCTTGTACAGTGGTTCTCGGATTCAGGTCGAGAGACCTATTACACCCACAGGACTTCTAACAAAAGTCCCATCAATCTCATCAAAGTGGAAGAAAAGAAAAACTCATGATCTTTAATGATCCTGATTGAAGAAAACAAATAATTATCACACAGACTCGGATTGATTGTTGAATTGATTAGTTCAGAAGATTTTTCTCAAACTAATAGATGAGGAATACACAGTGGGTTCGTCCAAATATATAGACAGGGAAGTGTATCTAATAAAAATAGAAATGATACAATCCAAAAAAGTGAATCACGCAAGTTACGGTTGACCGCAATTAAGGGACAGTCGACCGTTCATCTTTAAATGAAAATTCGAAAGATGAATGGTTGACTGTTTCATTATATTGCTATAATGTGCAGTTGAGTGTGGTGCGGTCGACCGACACTAAAGTACGGTCGACCGTAATCGTGCTGTTCATAACGAATCCACTCTATATTCTTACCATATACTAATCAATTCACAATCAATTAAATACATATTAAATCTCACATATATGGAATAACAATAATTGGTCTTGCAAACTTTGTTGGACACTAATCAACATGTGCTCCTTTTTGAATAACTTCTTCTTTTGCTTGATTTTGCAATCCTTCTTTATTGCTTTCCTTCTTTGCCTATTCTTGAATCTCTTTAGAATATTTTATTGATATTATTTAATCCTGAAAATCTGAACAACTTAATTTAAACTTATTAGTATTTATAGACACGTTTTGTGCACACCAAACTAAGAGTCAACAAACCCAACTTGAATATGTGAAAATAGAACCCTTTCTCTCATCACCTAGCTTGTCCATCGTTCACTGTCACCTCCAACCGCAACAGCAACTACTGTTGCCTCCAACGGTAACACCAACGTCATCTCCAAGCTCACTGACATGAGAGAACCCCAAGCAGCCACCCAATTTGACTGAATAGGTCAAAATTGAGGGTGGAGGGGGAACGTGTTGAATTCTAACTGCGGAATAAACTCAACAACGATGACGAGATGTAAGAACTATAGAATCAAAACAAGAGAACAAAGAACAACCAAAAGCAACACATAAGAACACAAAAGATTTTTTCGAGGTTCACCCAAAATAGTGGCTACTTCTCCGCGCAGAGGCACTCCTGCGATTTCCACTAGAAATATGAAGATTAGGTTTATAAATCTCTCAAGAACTCACCACCAAGGTGTAGGATTTCTCTCTATCTCTTTCTCTCTTAATGACGGCTGGTAGATCTCTATTTTCTTTTCTTCTAATCCAAAAATCGTACACAATACAATATATATAGGATTCCACAACTTTAATCTCAGCTGCTCATCAATCAGCGTCGGGATGGTCGACCACAACATCATGACAGTCGACCGGTCTTCTCTTTTGACTGCACGAGTTCCAACAGAGAGCAGGTCGGTCGACTGCGCGGTCGACCGGTCACCTCTTCAAGTTATGGAATTGAATCAGAGAGCAGGACGGTCGACTGCGCGGTCGACCGTACACTTGCCTGGAGGGCGGTCGGGGGGTGCGGTCGACTGCAACTCTGCATATAGCTTCAAACCACTTATGACCTCTTGCTCCCACTTCGACTCTCCTTCTCATCTGACTTCTCCAACCCCATTATCGTGTATTGGATCCACAAACCCTAACAATCTCCCACTTGGAGACATATACACGAAGTCTATAACCTGTTCTTCATTCTTCCATTGGCCTAGTCTAGGCCTGTGCCTCTGCGAGTCACCTCAACAATTAACCTGGAGACAATCCGATAGCGGTATAGCAAAACTGATGTTTTCTACTATCCACTACCTTAGTGAGCATGTCCGTCAGATTCTTAGTGCCAAGAATCTTAGTTAGCTTCAACCATTTCCTCTCAACCGCCATTCTGATAAAATACTACCTCATTTGAATGTGCTGAGTCCTAGAGTGATATGCCGAGTTTTTTGCCAAGAAAACTGTACTTTGACTGTCACACCATAGTTCACCTATGGGTTGCTTCCTGCTCAACTGTTTCATAAGCTCCAAAATCCACAACATGTCTTTCGTCGCTTCTATAAGTGCCATATACTCTGACTCCGTGGTTGACTGTGCTACAACCTTTTGTAACTGCGAAGCCCAGCTAACAACTGTTCCTTCAACTGTAAATACATACCCTGTAGTACTTCTGCAACCATCACGATCGCCCAAAAAATTTGCATCCAAATAACCATGTATATGTAAAGAATCTCCCCCAAAACAAAGAGAGTGATCTGTAGTACCTGCTAGATATCTAAGAATCCACCTTACTGCATCCCAATGTTGTTTACCTGGATTCTTCATGTAACGGCTAACAACTCCCATTGCTTGTGCGATGTCTGGTCATGTAGACACCATCACTTACATCAAACTCCTAACGGCTGAGGCATAAGGAATAGCGGCCATTTCCTCCATCTCTGCCTCTGTCTTAGGACACAAGTCCATCATAACTTGAAGTGAGCAGCCAAGGGACAAGTGACTGGCCTCGCGACGTCCATATTGAATCTCTTCAACACCTTCTTCACATAGACCGCTTGTGATAACCAAAGCTTCTTGCTACTCCTGTCTCTACTAATCTTCCTGCCGAGGATTTGCTTTGCTTCACCCAAGTCCTTCATTGAAAACTCCGAAGCTAGCACCTTTTTCACTTCCTTGATCTTTTCCATACATGAACCTGCTAACAGCATGTCGTCCACATACAACGCCAAGGTAACTATATCATTGTCCTTATATCTACGAACATACACACAATGATCCGTTTCGCACCTATCGAAACCTTTCCTCTCATGAAGCAATCAAAATTCAAGTACCATTGCTGCGGTGCTTGTTTGAGCCCATAAAGACTCTTCTTCAATCGACACACCATGTCTTCCTTTCCTTTAGCTTCAAAACCTGTGGGTTGTCTCATGTACAGCTCTTCTTCGACATCACCATGGAGAAATGCTGTCTTCACATCCAACTTCTCTAAGTTCAAGTCTTCAACTGCCACAATACTAAGCAGAACCCTAATAGAAGCCATCTTCACAACCAGTGCAAAGATCTCACTATAATCAATACATTCTCTTTGAGAGAATCCTTTCACAACAAGCCTCGCCTTGTACCATTTACTACCATCTACCTCATCTTTGACTCTAAAAACCCATTTGTTCATAAGAGCGTGCTTCCCTGCAGGTAACTTGGTCAACTCCCAAGTTTGGTTCTGTTCCAAGGAGTTTATCTCGTCTTTCATGGCTAACTCCCATTGAATTCGAGCCTCAATCCTCAAAGCCTCCTCATGAGTCTCTAGCTCTCCTGAATCCGTGTACAGAACATGCTCGTGAACAACACTAGCTGATCGATCAAATATATTGGCTGGTCTCCTCTCTCGTGTCGATCTCCTCAATGTGGGTACCGGTTCACCGACCGGTTTAGGTTCCCCGAACTATTCTGGCTGTACCTGTTCGTCTTGGATAACCTACTCATTCCTAATAGGCTCACTATGAGCCTCCTGTGCAGCCTATGGTACCTGTACCTGCAGCTGCACTGTAGGGCCCCTACCACTAGGGCTGCCTTCAGAATCTGAATCTGAGTCGTCTGAATTCCAATCTGATTCTGAACTGGTTGTACTGTCTTGACCTATGTGCCTGTCCTTGTATAGGACATCTTTATTGAACACTACATTCCTGCTGCGAATGACTTTGTTATCCACAAAATCCCAAAGCCTGTGACCATACTCATCGCCACCATAGCCAATGAACACACACCTCCTGGACTTAGAGTCCAACTTCTTTCTTTCTTTCCTGTCAATTAGTGCATATGCCATACAACCATAAACTTTCAAATGCAAATAATTAACAGTTTTACCTAACAATAGTTTTTCTGGAATGCACCATCAAAGGCACTAGACGGGCAACGATTAATCAAGTACACTGCTGTATCAACTGTAGCGGCCCAAAGATGGACCGAAAGACCCGCATGAAGTCTCATGCATCTTGCCCTTTCGATTATTGTGTGGTTCATCCTTTCTGCTACACCATTCTCCTGTGGTGTCTTAGGAACTGTCTTGATTTCTCTGATACCTTCCTTTGCCAGATAGTTAAAAAACTCTTTGCTTGTGTACTTACCTCCGTTGTCTGACTTTATTGCTTTTACTTTGCAACCCATCTCATTTTCAACCTTGGCCTTCCAAGCTCTGAATGCCTAAAAAACTTCTGATTTCTCGCTAATTGCATAAACCCAAACCTTTCTTGTAGCATCATCGATGAATGTGAAGAAGTATCTCTTACCACCATAAGAGAATTCCTGAGTTGGACCCCACACATCTGTATGTACCAACTCTAGCTTTCCAAGCTTCTTCTCACGCCCACCCAACTAAAAGCTAACTGTCTTCTATTTTCCCATCACACAATTCTCACAAAAAACCATCTCAACCTTCTTCAGGCCTGACAAAAGATCCCTAGAACAAAGCTGCTTGACACCCTTTTCACCAAGGTGCCCCAACCTGACATGCCATAGAATTGAGGAGGAACTACGTGCTGATGCTGTAGCAATGATATCACCTAAATCACCTCCCCTGAGTAAGTACAACGTGTCACCACGCTTTCCTTTTGCCACCAACCTAGCACCTGTAGTCACCTTCTATTCTCCATGCCCAAAAGTTGTTGTAAACACTTCCTTTTCTAGTTTGCTAGTAGAGATCAAGTTTTTCTTCAAGCTCGGAATATGTCTTGTATCATACAAGACCAATTGCCCACCATTGTGAGCCTTCACTCTCACAGTGCCTTTACCTACAACTGGACATATCTGTCCATTACTAACTGAAACTGCACCAAAATTACCTCTCTTGCAATCTCCAAAAACATCTCTCATGGGGGTACAATGATAAGAAGTACCTGAGTCTATACACCAATCATCTTACAAAATATTAAATCCAGCAGATAAACATAATTCATCTAGACGGGGTTCAATACTTACCACATTAGCTACCTGTGACCCTGCTTGTGCTTTCTTATACTCCTCGCATTGGTCTCTCCTGTGTCCTAGCTTCTTGCAAACCAACACTTATCTTTGCAATGTCCTGTTCTTGACTTGGACCTGTGATTCCTGCTCTGTGACCTCCCTCTATTGTTACTTCTACCACGGTTATCAACTGACAGCGCGGTATTGCTAGGATATGACACTAAAGTCTCTCCATGTCTTTTCCTCCTTGCATCCTCATTCATAATACTACTTATAACCTCCTTTAAGGTTGTCATATCAGTCATGGTGCTAGTAATAGTCTGCTCTACTGTGCCGTAACTATCGAGAAGACTGGATAGCAACAACAATGATTGTACCCCCTCCTCAAACTTTAAACCCAACGATTCCATCTGATTGTAAACCATACAGAAATTGTTGATGTGCTCAGCAACCGAACCCCTTTTCGACAGCTTTAAGTTAACCAACTTCTTTAGGTGTATGATCTGATTCGCTGCATTCGGCTTCTCAAACAAGTCTGTCAATATCTCCATTGCCTCCTTTGCGGTTCTTGCCTTCTCAATGTGAAATAGCGCCTTCCTGCTCAGCGACAACTGAATCTGCTCAAGCGCTTTCTGATCTAATCTATTTCAGGCCGCCAACGCAACCGGATCAACCTCCGTCCCTTCTGGCTTCACACCAAACAACGGAACATCTAGATCATTCTGTCAGAGATACGCAATCATTTGGATCTTCCACATTGTGAAATCCGTTCCATCGAACTCCTTGACTCTACTCTTGTCCTCCATCTCAATCAATACTACCAACCTGTAGCTCTGATACCACTTTGTTGAATTCTAACTGCAGAATAAACTCAACATCGACGACGAGATGCAAGAACTATAGAATCAAAACAAGAGAACAAAGAATAACCAAAAGCAACACACAAGAACACAAAAGATTTTTTAGAGGTTCACCCAAAACAGTGGCTACTTTCCCGCGCAGAGGCACTCCTGTGATTTCCACTAGAAATGTGAAGATTAGGTTTACAAATTTCTCAAGAACTCACCACCAAGGTGTAGGGTTTCTCTCTGTCTTTCTTTCTCTTAATGACGGCTGGTAGATCTCTATTTTCTTTTCTCTTAACTCTAAAATCGTACACAATACAATATATATAGGATTCCACAACTTTAATCTCAGCCGCTCATCAATCAGCGTCGGGACGGTCGACCGGTCTTCTCTTTCGACTGCACGAGTTCCAACAGAGAGCAGGTCGCTCGACTGCGCGGTCGACCGATCACCTCTTCAAGTTACAAAATTGAATCAAAGAGCGGGATGGTCGACTTTGCGGTCGACCGTACACTTGCCTGGAGAGCGGTCGGGGGGCGCGGTCGACCGCAACTCTGCCTGTAGCTTCAAACCACTTCTAACCTCTTGCTCCCACTTTGACTCTCCTTCTCATCTGACTTCTCAAACCCCATTATCGTGTATTGGAACCACAAACCCTAACAGGACGGAGGAGGGAGGAAATGGGCCGGAGGACGGGGGCTGAAGGAGAGAGGAGGAAGGAGATCGGGATCTGGAGGAGGGTCACGAAAGGCAAGTTTTTATTTTTAGCGTTTGCTTTTGTTGTATCTGTTAAAATAACAATCTACTTTGTTAGTAGTTTTAATCTGCAAGCCTTTTCAGTTCTTATTTCTATGCTCCTGGTTTTCTACGTTAGTTAAAATGAATCTTTTATTTTGCATAAGTTGATTGGCCCATCGGCGATACTACGATAAGCCTGCAAGTCTCTGTATTTAACTTGTAAGCTATGCAACTTACGAGCATGCAATTCAATATCCAGAATAAATGGTGGAGATGGTATATATTCTTGAGTAGGGAGGGCTCAGGTGCTGTTTTTGTGTATGGAAGATTTTCATTTTATGTATGTCAGTTTGTGTTAGTTTCCATGCTTTTTGGTGATATGAGAGCTAAGGGCTGGAATGTCTCTTTGACACATGAGAATACATACAGAACAAGGGCTTCTCTCTACTAAGCCTAAATTCTATTGATGGACATCTCAGCTTATGTTTTTCTTGCCTTCACCTTAAATAATTTTTTCTCACAAATATATTTATATAAACAGGTAACTACAACGTCTTAATTAAGGTTTTCATTTGATCTCGCCATCTCTATTTCCTTTCATACCTCATACTTGTGCAGGTACAACTGTACAAGGCAGGAATTGAAATCACTAGGATGCATGGATGACTGTTAAGAATATTGTTCCCCCTCCTCCTTCAGATTTAACATATAATTAGTTTTCATTCAACCAGATTTAAGTTGACATTATGCTGCATGCATGTAATGCTTGAAAGTTAGTAGTGAAGGTCTCTAATATATGATATTCATGTCATACTCAGTAAATCCCAAGTTTTTATGGACTAGCACTACAAGGAATTTGACATATAGTGACAGCAAAAATCCGTGGGTAAAAAGCGGAAAACCGTAGGTATAGTCCGTAAAATCTATACCAATGGACATATTTTTCCGTAGTTTTTAATTAGCTATACCCACGGCACAATGCCGTCACTATAGCCTATAGCGACGGTTTTTTCATCCGTTGTACAAAACCTCGGTGTTATACCCACAGTTTCGTATCCATTGGTATAGGTTTTAACGACACCTCTTGCTTTCCTATACCCACGGTTGAAACACCATTGCTATAGGTTTTAGAGATGGTTTTCGCATCCAAATATTTGAATATATACCCACTGTATTTATTCCGTTGGTATAGTTCTTTTTGTGCGGTCCGTTGGTATAGGTTTTAGCGATATTTTTTACACATATACACCCACAAATTTTAGGGATAGGTCATAATTTGCTCTATACACGATTTTTTCTTATTAATTACGCTTATGATAATTTAATATTTTCTTTTATAATATTAATCCAATTATAAAATAAATACACAATAAAATAAATAAATGTGTTCATGAAACAAAATTAAATAAAATTAAACTTCAATCATATTAAAAATTAATGAAGTATTACAAGCATGTCAAATTACAAAATAGTTAAAATGTCAACCTAATTAGAGTACCATTCTGACATATAATAAGCATATAAAGTCTTATAACAATCTCATCCACTTAATTTCTAAGTTTGCTCCATCAAGATAAAATTAGCTTCTAATCTTCACCTGCAAGTAACAAAAAGATCAAATGAATAATAGCATAACTCAACATAAGAAATACTAACAATTTTAGTAAGAATTAGTTAATACTAAGTAGATACCATCTTCATTATCTTCATTAGTGTCTGGATTTAAAGCATTCGTATGGTCAGGGGGCACTTGAAGCATCTGTAACCTATTAAAAATAAAATACAACTTAGACTCTTCTTAAAAGATATTTCCATCATTCATCAGAGAAAAAAATGTATCCCTTAAACAAAAACAGATAGAGCAACATTAAAAAATGACATTACAAATGCAATACATTCGAATTAAACATATGGAAAATCAGTAATAAATAAAAAAATACCTCATACCGAGCATAACATTGAAATATGAACTCCAAGAGTAAAATATAATGTACCTGTCTTGTAACCTGTACAATGTCATTCACATCTTCTCCAGAAAATCGATTATGAATCAACGACAGAACATTTGTCAACAGGCTTTCCACTTGCTTAACTCTATTACGTAACTCTTGATTTTCAGACAAAGAAACCTTCTGTTTTTTAGGCTCAAGAATCTTGCCCATACAACGCACACATCCTCTCTTTTCAGGTCCTTGTACTTGGGAATATGTGTCATCCTTCCAAGGCATATGACTTTGTGTATTTTGGGCTGATTGAGATGTTCTAACGTCATTATTGTGTTTGTTTAGTTCTTCCTGAAACATTACAAATATTAGATTAACAACTAAAATCACAGTAATATCTTGAAATAATTATTGGAAATTCCCTTCTCATTTGCATAGTAAACCAGTTGAAAAGCAAAAAAGCTTATGAAGATCGGCAGTAGCAACTAAACAAAACTAGACCGTTTTCAGAAAACTTTAGGCATTTTAAGAGTGTCGCATGAAAACTAAATAGGGATGGATGAAAACAAATCTTACAATCAATCTAGCAGCCTTTTCATTGACAATTGATCCATCTTTTCGAGTGCGAGTATCAATTACTTTTTTCTCCTAAAAGCTTCTATATGATATATCAGTTTCTCCTTTACCTTGTATACGTGTAGAAAGATGATTCACGCAAGGGAAGTGCAAAAAAGTTAGCTGTGAAGTATAGTTAAGTTATTTGCAATTGCAATGTTGAAAAGTATTGGTTGTCTTAAAACCTGACAATCAAACGAAATAGCATGAAATCTTTTTACTCCTTTTCCTCAAAGAATAGCATGAATGTCATTCATATTAAAAAGATTCTGTTGCCATTCATATGGACAACAACAACCTTTGTAGATTTTTTTCTTGCTACCATGACATCCTTATAAACAACATTTATTGTTATTATTTGCTAATATTGGATCCATATTAATTGATCATAATTATTTATGTATGCTTATTGGTTACAACAGTAGAAATAGATGATGAATTTTTTCTGTTGTTGCTGAAACATGACATTACAAACAAAACCACTGTTATTTGTTGCTAATAATTGGACGGTGGAACCACATTGGTTAATCGTAGTCATTGATTTAAGATTAAGATAGAGCAGGATGCTCCTTTTTTCTCTGGCTAGTGCATCCTTATAAAAATATTTTTGCTAATGACTGGAACCCAGTAATTTGCCAAAATAACTAATGTAAGAGAATTTGGTTAATTGGTCAAAACAATTAATGTAATAGGATCTTATAATTTATGTTAAGTGTTATACAACAGATAAAATGAAACCTCTCCATATATACATAAGGGAAGCTTTTTTGTAATTAAAGGTTCTTACTATTTAAAGTTTTAGATATATATGCAAGAATCAGTGAAGCATGGTAAACAACATGGCAATCAAAGTTCATCAACTAAAGGGGAAGCACCAAGCAAAACAAGCATCAAATTCATACCTAGGGTTTGCAAAATTAATCAAAATAGATGACCGCGGGTGATGATGGAAGCGGTGGGTGACGGCAGATAACCAAAGACAACGGCAGAGGAAGAGGTGGGCGACGGCGGTGGGTGGCGGCGGAGGAATACGACGACGGGGAAAGGAAGACGGCAGCGGCAGTGGCGATGGAGGAACAACGACAATGGTGGGAGAGGGACGACGACGGCGAAGTAGCGGAATGACGACAGCGATGTGGTGAGTCGGGAATTCAGGTGAGAGAGAGAGAGAGAGAGAGAGAGAGAGAGAGAGAGAGAGAGAGATGGGTGTGCATGGATATAAATTGGGGTATTTGGGATTTGGGGGGAAAATGAAAAAGTTGGGGGGAAAATAAATTATGGAATATACCCACAGTGTTTTACCCCGTCACTAAAACTTATAGTTACGAATTTAAAGCTCTAAAGCTATAGGATACCTATACCCACAGTTTATTACACGTCTGTAGGTATATGATGCCTATACCCACGGTTTTAGTGATCCATCACTACAGGTGTCCGTTGGTATATGACAAATTCCTTGTAGTGTAGCGAGGTATCTGACTGATTGAAGTTAAATGCTACTGATCTGGTAGACTGATCAGTATGACTGATAAGTAATCGTATTAGTTTTAGATCCATGTTGCTCATGACCATGTGATTAGTCATGATTGTTTGGTTATGGTAGTTATATGTAGGGCCGGTCTTGCGGTATTTAAGGCCCGGGGCAAAAAATAAAATTGTGCCTTTTATAGATATGCATGTATTTTTATATATATTAATAAAATATGACACAACGGCGGGGGACATAAATTCAATATCCCAAGATTACCTTGTTCTGATTTATGACATCAAATACTTTATATTTTTCATTTAGCATAGTGACAGCAATTCTTGCATCTAAAATGGTTTCTTCTTACATTTTTATTAGCAAAATCATCAATTATATGTTCAACCTCAATATTTTTCAACATATTCTTTTTCCGAAGAATTAGAACCTCGGAGGTTCAAATGCTCTAGGAAGGATGAAAATAGGAAAAACTTTAGGGCCGGATGATATACCCATTGAAGTTTGGAAGTGTCTTGGGAATGTAGGAGTGGGTGGCTAACAAAATTATTGAATGAAATTTTGAGGACTAAGAAGATGCCCGATGAATGAAGAGTATTTTAGTTCCTATATATAAAAATAAAGGAGATATTCAAATTTTCTCAAACTACCGAGGAATTTAATTAATGAGTCATACGATGAAAATTTGGGAGAGAGTGATCGAACATAGATTGAAACTAGAAACTATAGTGTCTGAGAATCAGTTTAGGTTTATGTCTGGGAGGTCAATAATGGAAGCAATTTATGTACTGAGGAGACATATGGAAAAATATAGGAAGAATAAGAAAGATCTACATATAGTTTTTATAGATCTAGAAAAAGCAAAACTAAAACAGAGTATATGGAGAGTAATTTTAGTGATATTCGGAATACAACTGAGGAAGTAGTGAAGCTTGATGGCCAAGAGATAACTAAGAGAGACCATTTTCGATATTTAGGGTCGATTATACAAAGAGATGGGGAGATTTGTGAAGATGTTATACATAGGATCCAAGCAGGGTGGTTTAAGTGGAGAAGTGCCAGTGAATTTTTGTGTGACAAACGTATACCTTTGAAGTTGAAGGAAAAATTATATAGGACAGTTGTTAGACCAGCAATGATGTATGGAGCGGAGTGTTGGATAACAAAGAAACAACATGTCTAAAAAAATATTGTGGCGGAGATGAGGATGCTAAGATGGATGTGTGGTAAAACAAGGAAGGATAGAATTAGAAATGAGCATATACGAGACATGCTAAAGGTAGCTCCAATCCAAAATAAGTTAAAAAAGAATCGCCTCAGGTGGTTTGGACATGTCACACGTAGACCTAGTATTATTCCCGTTAGAAAGAATGATTTGATAAGTATTGAGGGTAGAGTTAGGGGTAGAGGAAGACCTAAACTAACTTGGGTGGAAATGGTGAAAAAAGATATGATAGCTTGTGACCTTACAGAAGATATTGCGGTAAACCGAGCAGAATGGAAAACTAGGATTCATGTAGCCGACCCCAAGTAGTTGGGAAAAGGCTTTGTTGTTGTTGTTGTTGTTGTTTATATTATTTTTGATACTTAAAATTGCTAATCCATTTAACATATCTTGACTTAGTTATTCGCAAATTTTTTAAAATAATTTTAATTTTAAAAAGCTTCTTTCCGCAGATAGTCACATGTATTGTCAATAAAATCCTACAAGCAACCAAAATATTTGGAAACATATCCTTTTTTTTTTTTTGCAAACTCCATAATTTTAATGGAATGCCATGATTTATTTGTTTCATATGCTTCACTTCGTAGAATTTCCTGCAATATTTGTAATTCTGAAAGTAAATAATTCGCATCAATATTAGACATCTCACCATGTTTCAAAGCAATTTCAAGTTGCATACAATAATTTTTCATTTCATCATCATCCAATGAAACTAACCGTGATGCAGCAAATAAGAAGCCAAATATAGATTCAAAAATTTGCATTTGTTCAAATTTACTCTTCAATTGAGAAAGAGTCATATCAAGTAAAACAAGAAAATAACCAGTTGTAAAATTTTATTGAACAGATTGTTGTTTTCTATTCGTATCAGGAATCTCATCAAGAAATCTCTTTCTAAAAGCCCTACGTTTTGAAGGAAATAACGGCTCAATTTCCATTTCAGATGCAATTTGTTTAGCTTCAATCATAGCAAACGTAAATCCACTTTCTCTATATTTTTAAAAAAAAATGTAAACCAACTCTTCCAAGTTTTCAATTGCAACATCAAGAAGCATATCGTTAGTCTGCAACTTTTTATTCACTATGTTACTGCTAATATAATTAAATCTTGATTCAGAATGCAGTATATAACTAAGAACACTTACTGAACCATTAATTAGCAAATAGGAATTTAAAAAGTAAAAATTAAAAATCGGAAACCATTAATTAGCAAACATGAATTAAAAGATAAAAAAAATAGCCATTAATTAATAAAGAATAAAAAAATTACTCTTGTTAAGAGTTGAAACTCAAGACCTCCCACTTACTGAAAAGGTGCTCTAACTAACTGAGCTAAAAAACATTTTGCATTTCTAGTTCAAATATTAACTAGTTAAAGTGTTACATACTCATTATACTTACAAAATTTTGTGCCACTCATCAAAATTGGGCCCTGGGTGGTTGCCCACCCCGCCCAGGGCTAGGGCCAGCCCTAGTTATACGTCACGATCTTTTTTTTTCCCGTTTAGATATCGTGGGCTTGAGAGAGTTAAGTCTAGCGCCTGAAAAATTGCTAATCCATTTAACCTATCTTGACTCAGTTATTCGCAATTTTTTTTAATAATTTTAATTTTAAAAAGCTTCTTTTTGCAGATAGTCACATGTATAGTCAATAAAATCCTACAAGCAACAAAAATATTTGGAAACATATCCTTTTTTTTTTTTTGCAAACTCCATAATTTTAATGGAATGCCATGATTTATTTGTTTCATATGCTTCACTTCGTAGAATTTCTTAGAATATTTGTAATTCTGAAAGTAAATAATTCGCATTAATATTAGACATCTCACCATGTTTCAAAGCAATTTCAAGTTGCATACAATAATTTTTCATTTCATCATCATCCAATGAAACTAACCGTGATGCAGCAAATAAGAAGCCAAATATAGATTCAAA
Source organism: Hemerocallis citrina (assembly GCA_017893485.1). Classification (NCBI taxonomy): domain Eukaryota; kingdom Viridiplantae; phylum Streptophyta; class Magnoliopsida; order Asparagales; family Asphodelaceae; genus Hemerocallis; species Hemerocallis citrina. The sequence continues at coordinate 304,890,338 of CM030361.1, forward strand.
AATTTGCATTTGTTCAAATTTACTCTTTAATTGAGAAAGAGTCATATCAACTAAAACAAGAAAATAAGCCCTCCTTCCACCTTTTACCTCAAAAAAACTAAAACAAGAAAATAATCAGGTGTAAAATTTTATTGAGCAGATTGTTGTTTTCTATTCGTATCAGGAATCTCATCAAGAAATCTCTTTCTAAAAGCCCTACATTTTAAAGGAAATAAAGGCTCAATTTCCATTTCAGATGCAATTTCTTTAGCTTCAATCATAGCAAACGTAAATCCACTTTCTCTATATTTAAAAAAAAAAATGTAAACCAACACTTCCAAGTTTACAATTGCAACATCAAGAAGCATATCTTCAGTCTGCAACTTTTTACTCACTATGTTACTGCTAATTTAATTAAAGTTTGATTCAGAAGGTAGTATATAACTAAGAACACTTACTGACCATTAATTACCAAATAGGAATTTAAAAAGTAAAATTAAAAATCGGAAACCATTAATTAGCAAACATGAATTAAAAGAAAAAAAAGGCATTAATTAATAAAGAATAAAAAAAAATACTCTTGTTGAGAGTTGAAACTCAAGACCTCCCACTTACTAAAAAGGTGCTCTAACCAACTGAGTTAAAAAACATTTTGCATTTCTAGTTCAAATATTAACTAGTTAAAGTGTTACATGCTCATTTTACTTACAAAATTTTGTGCCCCTCATCAGAATTGGGCCCTGGGTGGTTGCCTACCCCGCCCAGGGCTAGGGTCAGCCCTGGTTATACGTCACGATCTTTTTTTTCCCGTTTAGATATCGTGGGCTTGAGAGAGTTAAGTCTAGCGCCTGAAACTGGTTATGATCATTGTTTCACTCGTTTCTACTTTCTACTTCTGCCCTTCAAAAAGTTGTAAACATAAGTTTGAGTTTAGCTTATCCTTACCAAGTATAAGCACTTTCAGTCTCCTCTTCTCTAGCCAATAATGATATTGCTTAATTTGAGACAAAGATGTTTGTGAGGATGTCTTTGTTAAGATAAACAGAGGGATTGAAGAAAGATTATTGGATTGATTATAGCTAAGTACAATATCTCCCATATATAGGAGAAAACCAAGTACTAACCTAATACACAATCCAATATGAGACTAAATATATAACATAATATTTAACACCCCCTCTCAAACTCACGGTGGGTCGAACAGTATGAGTTTGCCTACCAAGTATGGAAATCTCTGAACACTGTGGGATTTGGTGAAGAAAAATATGTTGTCTGCTGTGAATAGCACTGTCACATTTAACCGATACCCGGACCCGAGCCAGACTCGACATTGGACCGGAACCATCCCGATCTATACGAGTCTAGGTCTGTATCCTAAAATAAGACCTGCTGCACTTCTGGGTCCGGGTCCGAGTCCGGGTCCACTTAAAATAGAACCGATCTGGGCCTAGACCTGTTAAAAAATACCCTAAATAATATGGAATTTGAATAATAGGGTTATATGGATATACATATAAAAGTAATTGTTGAAGATAGATGTGTAATTATAATATTTATTCATGTACTTAAGTGCATAAATTGTTGGAACCGTATGATATCGGGTACAAAAATACTTAGGTACAAATATTTATTTCCCGCTACCGAACCCGACAGGTAGATATTTTTAACCCGGACCCAGAACCGAACCCAGTTCTTGCAAGTCCGGGTCCAGGTCCGGGTCCGGGTCCAATTTTTGGACCCGTGAGGACCGAGTCCGGGTAGGGGAGGACCCGAACCGATAGGACCCGATACCAGCTATAACAGTGAAGAGGTAACAAAATAATGTGAAATGGTCCCTGCTTCAAAACACTCACGAACATAGTGACAATCAATCTCTATGTGCTTCGTTCGCTCATGAAAAACTGGGTTGCTTGCAATGTGCTGTAGCGCCCCAAATTTTCAATAAATAAATTCAGAAATACGTGGCATAATTCCCAGCATATACCTCAATGTAATAGTAAACATAACCACATACAGAATTTTTTTAACTTTTATTACATTAATTTTTTACATAGCACAGCGGAAATTAAATTTTCTTTCTTTTACAACCCATTCCTTTACAATTTGCATAAGCCATATTATCATTCTACCACAAGCATCCAATACCAAGCTAATGGTACCTACCTGTAAAATATAAGGCTAGAGATAACCCTAACCCCCAAAACTACATGGGTCAGCCATAACGGTGTGAGTGACATTAAAAGAAATACAATTTAAAGAATAAATTCGAAACCAACACATTCCCACAGTAGTAACAAACGGAATAAGAAATAATGATAAATAAAGCATAAAACATAAAGTGAAACTAAGCTAAGTGTCAAGTGCAGGAAAATAGGAAAAACATCATGCATAACACAAGTCAATAAAACACAAACGCAGTATGATGACCCTCTAATGCATACTTTTAGGATTCTATGCATTCCATACTACATAGTTCCGGCGCAAGCCCTTATCGTTCTCCACTTTATAGGGTTAAATCCCTCGTTATGCAACTAATCCTACTACGGTGATAGTAACAAGATCTAGAATACTCCACGAGCAGGCCTAACGACCGTCGAATCGCAAGCATCATGTAAGCATAGCCCTAACTCCGGAGAATCACCTCCCTGCCGTGTACCCCACGAATAGGCCTGCCGACCCTCGACGTGCAGCTACAAGTACATCCGGCGAATAAGCCTGCCGACCCTCGACGCGCGAATGCACCGTATGTTCCGTGAACAGGCCTGCCGATCCTCAACACGCGAACATACTAACTTTCCTATAGACATTCCGTGAATAGGCCTGCCGACCCTCGACACGCGAACATACTAGGGACACAACAAACACAGTTCTAGAATACATCCGTTGGACTAACAATAGAGCTCATACTTACGTTTTCCAAGTTCTATCACATCTCCACTAGTGCCTTTTCTTAGTTGATTACTATTATTTAAAACACAACTTCCCCCTCACTAGAGTTGGTGTACCCTGCTGCAGGGGCGGAGCACTGTGAGGGCCCGGGGGCCCCGCCCCCCCCCCCCCCCCAATATATTTAATTTTTACATTTTGGCCCCCCTGAAAAATTTCAGAAAATCCCCTACATATATACATATAGTACTGTTACTGTTCACATTCCCAATCAGAAATCCAAACAATTTCCCCAAATCTGAAATCACATTGGACCTGGACCTATACCGAATTCACCATGTAAATTCATTCTCTCAGCTGCTCTATCCCTGTATGGTATTCTACTTTGCTGTATATAAATCAGATAGCAGAGAAAAGTAATTTTTAACAACGGCAGCTTTAGTTACAAAAATAATAGACTTTAGATCACAAGATTATATGATAAGAAGTTCAATTGGCCATCCCTCGATCCTAATTGTACTTGTGAGTACTAAAAAAATACATATATTATACGGCATAAATAACTAAATTAAACACTGTAAAATTTAGAATATATTCATTACAAGTATTGTCAGATATGCATGACCAAACAACTAGGAACCCTGATATAATCTCTTAATTGAACTCATTGTATATTTTCTGTACCTCACTTCACCATATTAGCATATATAACCTCATGTAGGGTCATATATACAAAACAACTGGGGATGGTTGCTAGTGATATCCAAATAGTTATTGATTTTTCATGACATTTGTAGAAGTAGCATGCGCGATAAACAGTTACCTTTTAAATTGCAGGGTCAACATGTAGGGAAGCAGAAGGAACTCCCACTGGTAACTGCTTCTAGGTTTTTGAAACCACAAGTTTGCTTAAAACCAACTGATTTGGTGTTGTGCATATTGACAAATAAATCAGAAAAAGTGATACATATAGTACATGCCAATTGAATTAGTGCAAATGTTGCCAAGAGCTATCTATGACCTAATAACAATTGACTATAATTTTCATGCAAAATCTAACATATAATTGATTAAATGAAGAGAATAAGGTGCCAAAAACATGTGTGTTAAATTAATGGTTAATTAAGTTTGGTTTGGAATTAAGTGAGTGCTCTATATAAAGATGGTGAGGCCCTTGTTAGAAGAATATCTATTTATTAATTGGTGTGTCACGCCCCGCTTCCAAAAAACACGGAATGCAAGCACGTGACACGGCCCAGCGAATGACTTGCGTCATCCATCGGCTGTTATTGATCCAACTCAACAATATAACAAGTAATAAAACAACCACGCATGCAATAAAAGAATAATCACATAAATAACAATATTGAAAATTTAAGCATAAAAATTACCAACATTAAAATATCCCAACATCTGGAAATCTAATGAACAATATTCGGGTCGAAGCCCACAATACAAAGAAATAGAATTTGTCCAATTTTATTAAAGTCATCAAATAAGACAACATTTATTTTAGCGACGCAGTAAAACAATTCCTTCACCAATGCTGCTCTCCTATTCCGTCAGGTAAATCTCCTTGGATACCTGTAAGTTGCTCATCTAAAGAGAGGAAAAAGAAAGTCCTTAGAGCAAGTCGTGGACATGCAAGTGGAGAAACATAGAAACAATGGCAATAGTGGTATAGCAATTAAATCAACAAACAATGAAATCAATAGTGTTGAACAGTGACAAAGAAATAATAGTATAATATGCAATAACTATGATTTATCACGATAACGATGAACAATATCAATAATGGCAATAATAACGATGACACTGTTCGATAAAGATAACAATATGCAATGATAATGTGATGAAAGCCTTAGGTCTATTATTTATTTTTAAATCCTAGCTAATGCACGTACTACTGTGTCCCATGTGTGCCGTACCAAATGTTCGATGCATACAATCAATTTCGGTCAGACTAAGGTGATAGATTCTATAGTTCATGTACTCGGGAACAATATTCAATAATGACCGATGACCGAATCAATCGAGATACTGAAGTCAGTAATCTGCAATTAACCGATGACCGATATAACCAATAGACCGATAAACCGATAGACCGATAATTAGGGAAACACGGGCCCCTCTTCCGAGTACAGTCACTATGTCATCAACTACCCTAATCAACCCTTAACCCCGGCTTGATTTATTTTCTTTATTCAATTAACATTCAATAATGTGATTAATAAGGGACACTAGGAAAGATGACAAAATAATCCTAAGATCATGCAATATACTATATACAATTAAATACACTAAAAATAACATTATAGATATAATTATATATTATTAAACATAGGAACCCAATTCTGGACAGCAGTAGGTTGTTGTACCAAAATCAAAATTTCCGTTGCTACAGGACAGCAAATGTGGATCCGTCAGGTGGTCTAGAAACTAGACTCCTGCCCGGTTCCAACGCATACTTAAAGTCTACATTCCGACAACGATAGCTAGGCGAAATTCAATGTTCTTTACAGATTTTAGTTGCTGGCTGGGTGTCGATATCGACTAATTTCAGTTATAAAGGCAGTAAATAATCATTACAAAAATCAGTAAAAATAATTTTTAATACCCTAAGCATGTTATCTACAATTCTGGAATTTATCTTGGCCATATTTGATCATTAGTTCACTTAATTTATCAGCCTAACATGGGATGTACATGAATCTGAAATTACAGCGCAGCTGTAGTAAAAAGGTCATAACTCGGGCAATACAAGTCAGAATTCGAAAATTCTGGTGGCTATTAACATCTAGACACTTAGGGATACGTTTCCTTTTCAGGAAGCGACTGATTTTAAAGAAGTTATCTAAGTCGAAACAGCAGGTAAGGTTCAGGTTGGCGTAATTTGCAGAATAGTCAACATGTTTATTTTGAATAAAATGGTTAAAAAGTTAAGAATGATAAATTGGAGTTTAATAATCATAAATCACAGCGAGTCATTCTTATGTGAACATGGTATTAAGTTAGATGATATCCATAATTCTACTAATCACAATTCCACTAATTTATCAATAGCAATCACATGAACGATCAACCCTAATATACAATCTACAATAGTTGTCTTTAATGTCATGAGATGAAATGTGATAATAATTTCCTATTCTTATATTCAATAACTAACTACATGGGTGCATGTAAGATCCATATACATTAGAGGCAAAAAGATGGCACGAAGTCGAGATTACCACTTGGATTCGCTCGTGTAAATCCGTGGTATCCCAACGATTGATACAATAATATTTTACGATATTCAATACGGATCCACTTGCGGAATTCAATAAAAATATTGAATATGATACAATAAATATTCGATAAGAAATGACTTTCCTTTTTGACGATTAGATCCGAAAGAGAATAATCCGGCGAATTCCGAAAACTACGTACGAAATACATGCAAGTCCAAGCAATAAAGTCAGCAACTAGAGCAAAACTCCACAGCGGATCAGATCCAAACAGCAAACGCAGAATCTAAATCCAACACGCACAAAACACGGAACATCAAACTATCCAATGGGACTCCTCCTTGCACTGGATCCGCCCCAAAATCTCATCTGTCGGTTTACAGGAATCCCACTCAACCTCTAGAGACTCACAACTCAATTATCAACACAAAATCTTTCATTGAAACTCTTAATTCCATTATCAATTCGTTCATATTAAGAAAACTTTTTTAAATCAAGTAAATCCAAATTTATCCGAAAACTCACAAATTTCCAGAAGTAAAATCTGAGAACAAATCTCTTAAGCAACTGAGTTTCGCATTTTGGAGTCATACAAAATTCACAAGACATCAATTCTTCGAAATCCATATATAATTCGCTTTCTAAAGTCGTAGAAATACGAATTAAACTCTATTATAATCAAAATAAAACTCTCTATAAAATGCAGTAATCTGTAGCAAAACTTCATCTAAAACAGTAGATCAATAATCCATAAGTTCGAAGAAATAGTCGTTTGAGAAAAACAGCAAAAACTCAACAAAACAGTCAACGCAGCAGTTGTCGGTCGACTGACATCTCAGTTCAATTTTGAGGCAGTCGACCGTCATGCCAAATTCGCAAATCCAAAAGAATGTCAGTCGACTATCACCCTTAGTTCAAAATGGGGCAGTCGACTGACAGCTGATACTTAGCCCGCTTTAAAATTCGTGCGCTTTTCAACTGATACTTAGTTTATACTCTTTAAAAGCATGAATTCAAAAGATTAAAACCCTGAGATGATCAAATACAACTTGTCTAACATAATGCAATTCATAAATCAAATCAAACTCTCAACAATTTCACAAAAGAGCAATTTTCCAAATAAATCCTTCATCATCAGGAAATGTATATGCTTATATATATATATATATATATATATATATATATATATATATATATATATATATATATATATATATTTATATATATTTATATATACTAAATGGAATTCGCCGTGCACCAAGTGCACGTTGCTTGGTGAACGTGCCAATTGAATATCACAAAGGCCTAAGAAAAAATTTAAGTTCAAATCAGGGGGGTTGCAAGGAATTAAACGAGCAAGCCATCTTCCATGCTTTTTAAGTACTTTAAATTGACAAAGCATACTCACTACTTACGCATACCTCTCATAAATTCACTGAGTTCTTCAAGAGCTTTTTGTTGGTTATCCTGAAACTTCACATCCATAATTGAAGCAATAGAAACATTAGAAACATTTTATTCCCAAACAGATAAGGGCAATACTAAAATCAATAGCATACTCGCTATTTAATTTGGATTCTTCCCAGCTCGCGAAAGGCAATCAAGCATGTACTGTTTGAGCTTGGAGAAGACCTCATTTTCTTAATCATCTATGTTACCAATTCAATGACATGCTTCATTGCCTATAAATACAACTTGTTAATGATTAATTCTAAACTTACAAACGATGAAAAGGTTCAGAAACTCAAAAATTCCTCAAAGCACATCAATAATTAATTCCCATGAGATTGATTGGCGAAGTCTTTCTCTTACATATCAACGTTCTTGTGATTCCAACTATTCTGATTTTAACATGCTTTCATATCTAAAAATTAAGGAGAAAAAAACATAGAAAATGTGAAAAAAGAAAGAAAAATAAAACTTGGTTGTGGACCTCATCCATTGCTTCTGGAACAAGTGCAGACAGGTCAAACTTAAGGTTCTACACAAAAGCAGGTCATTATATGAAGCCAGATTCGGCAAATTCCCCGACTTCTTAATCTCCTCAAAAACATGACGAGCTTCCCTGAGTTCCCTCGCATTCCCATGAACACACCATCCATGAAGCACAAGGCACTGATGAAGAAAAACCTCCTCCATCTCCTTCACTTTCTCCTTATGATGCCAAAGCACACCATGAGCCTTCCGAGCATGCTTTTTGCTACAAAGAGCATTCACAACAACGCTAACACTCGAACACCCTTCTTCACCTCCATACCCCCCCCCCCCCAACCACACACACACACACAAAACAAAAAAAAACCCCCCTACCCCACCCCACCCCCACAACTCAATCTGATGCCTCTCTTCTATATTCCTAAACAACCGTACACCTATACCAACTCGATACAATGTACTAACAAATAGAAAATCTATAAAAAATAGCGGACACAAAATAAGTGTAATGTTTGACATATAGTTCAACAAAAAAAAAAGTGAGTAATATATAACTTTTCTCATTGACATTAACCTAATGTATAACTAACTATTTTCATGGCAACGAAAATACTCTGTTGAGTAAAGCCAATAAAAGCTATTTCAAAAGTTTGGTTTTTTATGCATCAGATTCTCCCACGGCGTGAATGATGGATAAGTACAGAGCCTATGCTGTATCTAAGCAGCGTGTCGTACCAACAGATCCTACATATGTATGTAACCATAAAAAAAATATTAATTTTATTCCTAACTTCCCTTATCTTCATATATTAATTGATTTTTTTCTCCTGTTTTCTTTTTGTTAGGTAGACCATTGTGCATTATGTTGCATTAGGGAAAGAGAAGCTTGAAGACCCACGAGAAAAATAACCGACAAGAAGGATCCATGGTCACCCACACAAGATACGAGTCAAACAAATTTGCCATTGCACCTCATATGTTTCGCGGGATGGGTGTGTTAAAATCAGTCCTTTACCACAAAGTTGTAGTGTTCCAAATTTCATTTGTTTACAGATACTACACATGATTTATCTCATCAATGAACTCCTTATCTTCACATATTTTTTGGCTTATAATGTAAATGATCTCACAAGCTAATGCCTTTGTGCAATTGATTTATAGCATGTGCCAGTGATTTCTTTATTAGTGTTGATATTTCTTACATGTTGAGACAAGTGTTTCATATATTCAATACACATGCATTAATATTCTGTGATCTGAGCTAATTGACAATTATTGGTATTTTTTTAAAAGTGGATGGTTTCTTTACTATGAATTATGAACTTGTTTTAAGGCTGGGTGTTGTGTGCAATTATCTGGAGGTACACTAAAATGGTTTCTTGACTACAGAACTTGAAAGGATCTATGTTGGCAGGGGCAAGTTAAGTGCTTCTCATGGGCAAAGTAACATATCTTGACCTGGTTAAATTACCAAAGGACGAGTACAGCTATGCTGAGAAGAATTTCAGAGACTCTCGGCTTGGTTTTTGCTGGAGAATGATTTAAATATCCAAATAATGATTGATTTCTTTGAAGGTCTTAACGATACTATTCTGTGTTTCTCTTCTTCCTGATGAATTGGATGAGGGTTTTCTTAATCCCCTGCCTTTTGCTATTGCCATAGTAGTGATCCTGGTGTTTCTCATTCACCTACTTCAAAAGAAATCCCTCTCTTGATACAACCCCAAGATATTGGTAATTCTTCTAGCTGCTCGAAATGCAACCATGATCACATCAGTAGATGAAGAAATGAGGACAAGTTTGTTCCAGGTGAAGACATAGTTGTGCTTTCTGATAAAGAGGATGATGGGCTACATCGTGGGACTGTGGCACACAAATTGTTGAAGATATTGTTAAGATAAATCAGAGAGAATGAAAACAATACTGAATATTGAATTGAGTTCAACCAAGTACAATACCACCTATATATAGGAGGGGAACAAATATCAAAATAACTCTATAACCAATATGAGACTATAATAATATCTAACACTCCCACTCAAACTCACGATGGGTCAAACAGTGTGAGTTTGCCTACTAAGTATCTAAATATCTGAACAGTATGGGATTTGGTGAAGAAGTTTGCAGTCTGCTGGGAAGATATAACAGAATGGAGAGAAATGGTCCCTACCTCAAAGTGCTCACGAACATAATGGAATCTCTATATACTTCGTTCGCTGATGAAAGACCGGGTTGCTTGCAATGTGCAATGCACTCCGGTTATCACAATGAAGAGGAGTAGCTCCTGTAAGAGTGACACCCATATCTAATAACAGCCAATGAACATGAACAATCTCTCTAGTAGTAGCTGCCATTGCTCTGTACTCAGCTTCAGTCGAAGAACATGCAACAACTGCCTGTTTCTTACTTCACCATGAGATTAGCGAATCACCAACAAATAGATAAAAACCGGTGGTAGACCATCTAGTAGTAGGATCACCTGCCCAATCTGAATTAGAATATGCACTCAGCTCTAATTTGGATGTAGCAGGCATGAATAATGAGCGAGTAATAGTGCCCCGAAGATATCTGAGAATCCGAAGAAGAGCACCATAGTGAACTGATGTAGGAGCAGAAACAAACTGGCTGACAACACTGACTGCGTGAGCAATATTAGGTTTGGTCATGCATAAGTAGACAAGCTGTCCAACAATCTGTCTGTATCTAGTGGGATCAAGAAGGAGATCACCATCAGTGGGACGAAGCTTTACATGAAGCTCTAAGGGTGTATCGGCTGATCTACTGTCAGAAAGGCATGCAGCGGAGATAATATCTGATGTGTATTTCTATTAAGAAATGAGTATCTCCCGAGATCCATGAGCAATCTCTAGGCCCAGAAAATAACGTAGTCTGCCAAGGTCTTTCATATGGAACTGCTGATGAAGGTAGTTCTGGGTGGATGTAATGCCCACAGAGTCATCCCCAGTAATGATCATATCGTCAACATAGAGTAATAGAATTAACCTCCCGTGCAGTGATGACCACATAAATATAGAATGGTCCTGAGAACTCTGACTAAAACCAGCCTTGGTGATGACAATGCAAAAACACTCAAACCAGGCTTGAGGGGCATGCTTCAAACCATATATAGCTCTACGCAATTGGCAAACATGACGAGGAGAAGTAGGGAGGCCAGGAGGAGGATCCATATAAACAACCTCAGATAAGGTACCATGAAGAAAAGCATTCTTCATGTCCATCTGGTATAACGGCCATTGGCGGATGGCTGTAATAGCAAGAAGAGTGCGAACAGCAGTCATCTGTGCAACGGGAGCAAAGGTCTTATCATAATCAATGCCATGCTCCTGAGTAAATCCTCGAGCTACTAGACGAGCCTTGTACCGCTCAATAGATCCATCAGGTTGATATTTGACCTTGAAGATCTACTTGCAGCTAATAGGCTGAATGCCCTCTAGCAGAGGAACAACATCCCAAGTGCCAGTCTGATCAAATGCAATGAATTCCTCTGCAATAGCTTTCCTCCATTCAGGATAGTGAATTGCATCTTGATAGGTTCTGGGCTCACGTGTAGAGTGTATAGCAGTGAGATATGTATGAAACTGTGGTGAATAGGAAGCTAGGGTGGCAAAGCCAAACTAGTCAGAAGGACCAGTGGCATCAGGTGTATAACGTACCGGAGGAATACCAGAAGTGGAACGGGTAGACTGACGAAGAGGTGTTGGACTGACAGGGTGTGGGGGTGAGGACGGTGGATTAGGTGCATGTGTTGGTGGGGAAGTAGCTTGGATGGGTGCTGGCTGCTATGGAGATGCAGGTGGTGTTTCTGTAGGGGAAACAACAGGTGTAAGGACTGCAGGAGATGTGAATGGAGCCAGGGGAGTGGGATAAAAAGGAATGCGGGAAGATAAAGTCGGGGGGCTAGCAACAATTGGAAAATTGAGAAATCTGGTATCATCGGGGTGAGTCAGGTAGTAAGGGGAGTCTTCCACAAAGGATACATGCCGAGAAATGCGGACACGACCCGCTGATGGATCAAAACAACGATAACCTTGGTGTTCAGGACTGAGACCTAGGTGAACGCACTTAGCAGCACGAGCAGAGAGCTTCGTTCACTCAGTAGGAGGGAGAAGGACGTAACAGGTGCACCAAAAAGTACGGAGCATACTGTAGTCGGGAGGTGAATGATAAAGAGCCTCATAAGGCATCGTACCAGCTAGGATAGACGAGGGAGTAATATTGATAAGACTAACAGAAGTCATGATGGCTTTAGCCCAGAAAGAACGAGGAGCGGAAGAGGAGAGTAAAAGAGCACGAGCCATCTCAAGGATGTGACGATATTGCGTTCAGCTACTCCATTCTGCTCATGTGCGTGAGGGCATGCTTGTTGAAAAAGGGTGCCGTGAGACTGAAGGATCGATCTCATAGTAGTGGAAGTGTACTCACGTGCACCGTCCGATCGAAAATTCTTAATGCGCACACCGAACTGAGTGTGAATCATAGTTGTAAAAAACCTGTAAATATCAGGTATCTCAGATCGCTGATGCATAAGAAAAACCCATGTATGTCTAGTGAAGTCATCGATGAAGGCAACATAATAGAGATACCCTTTCCACGAAGGTACGGGAGAGGGTCCCCATATGTCAGAATGAACAAGTTAAAAAAGATGAGTAGTTTCAGAAGTTCTTTTGTGACTAAAGGGTAGGGCAATGTGTTTGGCCAAATGACAACCATGACAATCAGATAAATGTTTAAAAGTGAGAGAACCAAGAGCACCACTGCGAGCTATAGTCTGGAGTCGTGATGCGCTAATATGACCTAAACGTCTGTGCCACAGATCAGCATAAGAGGAAACAATACCGGCAAAACTAGGAGAGTGGTGTGCACGAAGAAAATCTAGATAATATAGACGACCCTAACGACTAGCACGCCCAAATTCCTCACCGGTGGAGGAATCAGTAATAGAACAACCTAAATAGTCAAAAGTAACGAGAAGACCACTATCGCACAACGCACTAATAGAAATAAGGTTTATTGATAAATGAGGAGCATAAAGAACATATGGTAATGTGAGTGTGGGAGAACTAATTGTTCCTGAGTGTGTAATAAGAAGTGGTGAGCCATCAGCTGTGTGTAGAAATGGAGAGTGAAAGGGAAGTGCTGTGCAGGTGGTGAATAGTGTCTGATTACTAGTGAGATGATGTGATGCACCAGAATCTAAAATCCAGAAGGAATTCATATGGGGAGTGGTAGAAAGTGCAGAAGCAGAGGAACTAGCATTGATAGACTGACCCATGAGCTGTAGTTCCAGCTGTGTGGGGCGTTGCTGAAGATTAGCCTAATCAGCAAGAGATGGCAAGACTGGAGTGACGGGCATGGCCAAGGATGTGAGGGACGACGCACTGCGAGGGCTGCTGTGACTGAGAGCACGAGGGAGATGCTGCTAGTGTCTGAATCGGTTTAGGGAGCAGGACGGTGCTACCGGTGTCGGAAGTAGAGGTGTGGTAGGGTGAGCAATGATGTTAGGAGAAGGTAGGAGGCCAGAAGCAGACTGAAAGTGATGATGCTGCTGATTGAATCTGGAGGAGGAACGAGAGGCGGTTGCATCTAGAAAGTCAGTGGAGGCAGAAATATGTGAGAGAGACTGAGATTCCATCAAGTAGCAGTACCTGTATATATATAAATAAATATATATATATATATATATATATATATAATAATAATAATAATAATAATAATAATAATAATAATAATAATAATAATAATAATAATAATAATAATAATATATATTTTTTCCGACTTTTCTTTTCTTTTTTGTTTTTTTTGTTTTTTTTTCGACTTTTTTTTCGACTTTTTTTTTGTTTTGGAAGTTCGGATCTGATGACGATCTGGTGGCGGCGGGATTTGATGACGCTGGATTTTGAAGTTCGGATCCGAAGAAGATGAAGTTCAGATTTGTAGTTGGAGTTGACGAAGATGACTTCGGTATCTGATGACGATTTGATACCGGCGGGATTTGATGACGATCTGATGGCGGCGGGATTTGATGACGCTGGATTTTGAAGATCGGATCTGAAGAAGATGAAGTTCGGATCTGAAGTTTAGATGTGTAGTTGGAGTTGAAATTCTGGGAGCACAGGTGAAGAACTTCGAATCTGAGATGGGTTGCCGATGTTCCTGGACCTGGACGGTGGGAGAGGTGGGAGCGCAGGTCAATAACTTCTCTGCAGTGAAGAGGGTTGTGGGAGAGGTGGGAGCGCAGGTGAAGAACTTCTCTGGAGTGACGAAGACGATGGGATTTTTTTATTTTTTTATTTTTTTTGCTATTGGAATTTGAGGATTTTTGGATGTAGAAATTTAGGAGAAGAAATTTTTTATAATTGGCTCTGATACCATGTTAAGATAAATCAGAGAGAATGAAAACAATATTGAATATTGAATTGAGTTCAACTAAGTACAATACCACCTATATATAGGAGGGAAACAAATATCAAAAGAACTCTATAACCAATATGGGACTATAATAATATCTAACAGATATAGAACATTATACGATCTAACAGTTCTACTCATACTGAAGTGAGTTTCAATTCTGAAGAAGTTATGGTCCCCTCAAGTGATGAGAATGGAGAAATAAAAAAGCCGCGCCCTGATATACAATCAGAAAAGAGTAGAATTCTTGTGTGCAATGGTGAGATAGTGGAAGCCGATATTTATCCTTCAAATCCATTATTTGATATCATGCTAACACCGAGTTCTTTACCACCCATGCATGCCTTCAATTCCTAACCCTGCCATTAAGAGGGCACCAAGTCGGGAGATGATATCCATAAGAAGGTATCAAGGAAGTCATGTCAAACCAAAATGCAGTGTAACGCCCCGAATCCCAAATCACTGAATTCGAGATGTTCTACAGGATCTTTTCACTTTCTTTAGTACAATTTTACAAGAAAATTCAAATTTTTCTTGATACATCAGAGTTACATCAATATTACATTTTTCCTTTGCACAGCGGAAGTAAAAATACAACAATTAATTAAATGTACAACAACATGGTACAATCTTTATGCATCCATTCCTCTTTACTCATGCAATTACCTGCATACAAACTGTGGGTACGTCAGCTTATTCAACTGACGATAGTTATACATGGCCATCCTCTCTATGCCAGAAACAGTATAACGAATCTCATTTCTTAACAATCACAAACTTGTTCAATATAAGCATATAAATCAAATGGAACTCTTAAAGATGTCGTGTCGTGATTATGCACTTAATCCTTAATGCAATTATTTAATTTACATGACACTAATGCACACTTGTTCGGATTCTATGCATCCCATACTACATAGGTCCGAGGGCAAGCCTCTTAACCGTTCTTCATTTTGGTAGGGTTCAATCCCTCGCCATGACTTACTCTACTTCTGTAATTACGGTGAGTATCTTAGATGATTCTATGAGTACAAGCATGTATCCTGGCCCCTGGAGTAGAATTCCGTGCCATGTCTTGACTCATCAAGCATGCATTCTGCGGCAATTCAGCCTCCTCCCTGAACACAATCCTCTTGCAGTCACCAAAACATCCCATGAGCGTGACTAAGGTCCGATCATTCTGAGTTGTGCCCGCGCCATGTCTTGACTCATCAAGCATGCATTTTGCGGCTCACACACCCGCACCGTAAACCCTAGTTCTCATACTTATATTTTTCTCTCACTTTCATCACCTCTTCACTATGTACTAAATATTAGAATCATGAATACAAATCAAAGCTCTAGAGTTAGCCTCTCCACTAAACCGGACTTATCATTTCATTTCGATACATGACCAACCTTGGTCTTTCAGTTCCCATTTCATTTCATTCATTTCACTGCCGGGAGAGACTTAGCTACTCTTGGTTTCAATTTATAATTCACAACTTCCAATTGAGCACTTTCAGCTCATCATTCATTTAGAGTCTCACAGACTTTCTCATCATGATTTTAGCATTTAATATTCATTCTATTCTCAATTCCCATTTATGATTCATTTTTATATAAATCCACACAGTCATAAAAAGAGTTCATAGAATTCGATCATAAAGTTCACAACTTCCAACAACCATAAATAAAATGAAATCTCATACACACCAAAGTTCACTCTGTACAGTCGACTTGGAAGGACACCAGTCGACTCATACAGTCGATACAGGTTCATCATAATCACTCGGGATAGTCGACTGCTGCACCCAGTCAGTCGGCTGTCCCGCAACCTTTCATGTTCACAGTGTCATCCACATAACAGTCGACTGTTCATCTATCAGTCGTCTGTTCTGGGATTCTTTAATAGTACATTTCCATGTTCAGCTCAGTCGACTGGCTACACGCACTAAGTCGACTGGTCAGTTTCTTAATTCCAAAACAGAGATTATGTTTCCAACCATTCTCATATGCACTTTCATCACAGCATACATACATTCATATTTTTATAGACACCACACTTCTTACTGGTTCAGTAACATGGTAGCATGGAATTTCAATTTACTAATATGTTCTTTTCTTTAAGGGAAACACTTTAAACATGCACTCACACTATTCATAACTTTCTTACGAAGATGAAGATATAAATCTCAAGTCATTATACTAGGTCAAACATAATGGAATATCTTATTTCATGGAATTTCCAAATAGTCATGCTTAAGTCAAGGCACCAGTCGGCTGAACACCTTGCCAGTCGACTGCACCGACAGTTCTCAGTTTTGTCAATCATCGCTAGTTCTTTTTATTCATTTACCTTCCCTCCATCATATGTGTCATAGGGAAAAATGTAAAAATTAATGATCACACGATTACGTCTATTTGCACATATGTTTATTCCCGCATCATGAAAAATAATTGTCTCGTACCAGTCAACTGGTTCATGCGACAGTCGACTGTACCGACACTTTCGTTCTTATTATCAACAGCATGTTCAAGCAATTTCCAATACATTCAATTTACCTTTTATAACATGGTAGCAATCATAATGATCATGGTATAATTCCTACATTAGAAGTCCTGAGAAACACCCACCTTTTATGAAGAAATAATCGAAATCCCGCAAAAGCTCCTCAATATAGTGAACGCCTCCTTGCTCCTTGCACCTTGCTCCTTTGCTCCACACCGAACCTTCAGATGTACTCCTCGGTCTTCACAAAAAGCTCCCACACACAACTCTCACAATACCTCTCTCTTAATAAGAACAATCTTAGTGTAAGAGAGATAGGGAAATGGGAGGGGTATTTATACTAGGAAATAAGTAGAATAGAAGGCTAGGATTTATTGGGGAGTTATAAGATCAAGGGTTGGGATGCATTATGGGGTTGAGAAACTACCCACACTTCACAAATAACCACCCATGATCTACCCCACTATCCTACTCACATCCGGCCACAAGCTAGTGTGCTTGTGCACGTGTACGTTGAGTGCACGTGCACACACAAACCGCACCACTAATATAAAATACCCGGAAAATAGAAGAAAAGGTGCTACATATTGCAAGTTGTAGAAAATAATACAAGAGGTTTGAATTCATGGGCTAAAATTAATTGGGCCAAAATAAATATTTTTAAAAGAAGATAAGTAAATTAACATTGGGCTTTAAGAAAATGTTTTATAGAAAACAATAGACTTTATTCATCATGTTGAGAAATAATAGTCAACATGCTACACAAGCATACCATATGTAAAAATAAATAATCTTTCATGTATTTGAAAAATCAGGGTATTACACGTAGAAATCAAAACATTATCTAAAGTAGAGGGATCAAAATACCTGCATGCATATAACGATCTTTTCAAAATAAAATTTTCAAGATGAATCACCTTTTCTAGCTTAAGACTAAGAGTTTATTCATCAACTGAACCCTTAGACCCTTACAGAACCCATTAGGTACTTTAACACAGAGAGAGATAACTTACCAATGAAACCAAACCAAAACAAAACAAAACAAAATACAATTAATCCTAATAATGTAACTAAATAATTTCTTTATTTAGTCACTAAAAAAACCCTTTAAAAACAAAATCACCCAGCAGAACTTCATATCACCATATAAATGATTCAATATCAACCAAGTCAAAAAATTTAATACAGTACCATAACAACATATAAAAGCAAAACTCCTTTAATGTAACTCATCTCCCTCCACCCTAAAACCAATAAAACCAACCTTTCATCTTAGCAAAAGACCAGATAAGGCAATAGTACAAATCATCACCTAATGGGGTCTAGTTTGAACACCAGGTGAAGAATTGGAGGAGTCTACAACTATTAATTCAAATCAATATTAATGAAGGAAAATATAAATTACCGTAGATGATGGAAAGAGGAGCAGAGCAATGTCTATGGCAGTTAGCGTAGAAGTGGGCAAACTCGAGGGCGTTGGGGGAGAGAGTGATGGCCTTGCGGGCGAAGCGGAGGGGTTGGAGCTTGGCAACAAAAGAAAGTTATAATTCTGCTTGATTAAGAGCAAGAAACTTGACAGATAATGATATTAACTCATAGGTAGGCGTCTCTTTCCAGAAAGAAAGTTCTGTTATGGAGTATGATTGAACATTAAATATAAAATTGAGATTAACTTACTAACTCAGGTACATACTCCATTGGCCCTCTCACCTTTAAACTCATAATCTTGAACTTAACATTGCTTTTCTGATCTTGTGGTTCTCATTGTTCTCTGGTTGTTCCACAAACTTGAAAACTGCAATTCAAATTGAAATGTAGAATCAAAGTACTCTTCATTTTTGTATTAAAAACACAACCTTTGCTACTACAGTAGAAAAGTCATATTCATAAATATGGAAGAAAAGGTAGAAGTGGAGAAGAGATTACAGTACCAGTTGCTATAACACTCTCTCTAGGAAATAAATTTTAAAAAAGTTCATCGCGTTGGGGCATTTAAACCATGGTTTTAAAACTCACTATCAAGTTTCGTATCAGACTTCCAACAATGGTGTCGGTTTCGGCATTCTGGGAAACAACAGGTGTAGGCTCAGTATATCAAACTATTTGGTGTTGGCATTGTAAAGTTATTAAAATTGAATAAGAAACATACAATAGTTAAAATATTTAAATACAGTGACGGCCCTGCGGGGCAGAGCGAAGGTGGTGGATCTTGGTTGGGAGGGGGGTCATCTATGAGGAAGGCGATCTTGACGGAGATGGTGTTGTGGATGCCGTGGAGGAGAGCCGAAGAATCCTAATGCTTCACGAACACTTCGCAGCGACTTGATGTAGTTGCCGCAGCAGAGGGCCGTGAGGACCGCATTCGGCCTTCATTACGTCGGAGGGGGAGAGGCTCATTGGCGGCGGCGGCAGGGGTTTGGGATTAGGTTAGGGTTTCTTTTCTTGTCCATCGGTAGAACTGAGATCGCGACCCTAATAACATGGTTGGTTGAGTTTTGGGATTAGGGTTTTGAGATGAAGTTTTAGAATTGGGGTTAGGGTTTGGGTTTTGAGAAATTGAGAGAGATCGGGATTTTTGGGAAGGAAGAGATTGGAATTGTATAAAGGATGTATGGCTGTGATTAAGCCTCACATATAATCAATCAGATTCGATCGACTGTCCAGATCTGCTCAAATTCGATCGACGGTCCAGATCTGCTCTGGACAGATTTATTGTGGCTTTTATAATAGAATATATATATATATATATATATATATATATATATATATATATATATATATATATATATATATATATATATATATATATATATATATATGGGTACCATCATCAGACCCGAAACCAAGATTTGGTTTATTCATCATCAGACCCGAAACCAAGAAATCAAAATTTCAACACATAAAGACTTAATCTTTGATCCCAAACTCTCTCTTGCAATTCATTGAGACTCATACACAACTAATTAGATCGATTGCCTTTGATTATATTCCTCTACAACATTTATTAGTCAAAGCAGAACATCAACAGATCATATATATATATATATATATATATATATATATATATATATATATATATATATATATATATATATATATATATATGGGGATAAAAGGGATATGAGCAACTTATTCATTTAGTAAATGAGCAATTGATTATGTGGCATGCATGTGATACATTGGACAACTAACCCTTTTAAGGATTTTCCAATCACATGTATGCCACATCATCAATTGCTTATTTACTAAAGGAGCAAGTTGCTCATACCCCTTTTTCCCTATATATATATATATATATATATATATATATATATATATATATATATATATATATATCATTAGTAAAATATCCATCTTTATCAACTCATAAGCATTCTAACTTATAAAAATCTCAACTTTCTTGATCAAATCAGGAAGATAAAAAGGAAAACAACATATTCATGAGTTCTACTAAGTTCTTAACATTCTTAAGTCATCCATATTGTAAATTTCATCCATATAGTTGCATATTCATTCATGAAAAGTCGTATTTTCACTTATCCATCCATCAATTTATTTATTCTATCAACATACAATCTTCTAGCATGCATCCTACTAGACAAATCATCATATTTAATATGCATAAAACAACAAGAAATCAAACACATGTCACTCACCTCAATGAAGATTCAACGAAAGTAATAAAGAATAAGAAAAACTCTCCTTTTGCAAAAATCTAAGATCCTCGTTTCGAAACTCCAAGAAATCAATAATAAAAATATACTTTTGTTTTTGTGCAGAAGAGAGACGGCTGTAGTAGCCCCTATATAGGCCGAAATCTGATGTATTTAGGGTTTTACAAGTTTTATGGAAACATCCTTTAATAGTTTATTCCTTTAGATATGTGGACCTCCTTTAATAAATTAGCAAAATAGACCAAATCTATTAGGATAAAAATAAATCTCTTTACCTATGAGTTGGCCGGCCATCATGCTCAGCCCAAAAAACTAAAAATCTGGAGCTTTTACCCCCCAAGTGGTAATTTTGCACAAAAGCCCATCTTTTGTAATATTTGCTAACATGCCAAATAAATATAAAAAAATCCAAAAAATTCATTAATAATACCTACTAATAAATATTAGGTTTCTCCAAAATATTTTCTGACTTTGAGTTTCTCAAGAAAATATTTGCACGTGTTTTGCACGTGCAAAAGAATAAATTTCTGAAAAATATTTATTAAGTCACCAAAAATCACTTTAATTCATTTATTAATCTCAAAAATATTATTTAAAATTCTAGGGTGTTACATGTGCAATGCACTCGAGTTATCACAATAAAGAGGAGTAGCTCATGTAAGAGTGACATCCATATTTGATAACAGCCAACGAACATGAACAATCTCTCTAGTAGTAGTTGTCATCGCTTTATACTCAGCTTCTGTGGAAAAACATGCAACAACTTCCTATTTCTTGCTTCGCCATGAGATTAGTGAATTACCAAGAAAAAGACAAACCTGTGATAGACCATCTGGTAGTAGGGTCACCCGCCTAATCTGAAATAGAATATGCACTAAGCTCCACTTTATATGTAGATGACATGAATAATGAGCAAGTGATAGTGCCCCGAAGATATCCGAGGATCCGCATAAGAGTATTGTAGTCAATTGATGTAGGAGCAAAAACAAACTAATTGACTATACTGACTACATGAGTAATATCGGTTCTGGTCATGCATAAGTAGACAAGTTGTCCAACAACTGTATCTAGTAGGATCGGGAAGGAGCTCACCATCTGTGGGACGAAGCTTCATGTGGAGCTCTAAGGGAGTATTGAATGATCGACTGTCAGATAGACATGCATTGGAAATAATATCTGATGTGTATTTTTGTTAAGAAATAAGTATCCCTGATATCCATGGACAATCTCTAGACCCAGAACATAATGTAGTCTGCCAAGGTCTTTCATATGGAACTGCTGGTGAAGGTATTTCTGGGTGGATGCAATGTTTATGGAATCATCTCCAGTAATAATCATATCATCAACATATAATACTAGTAGTACCCTCCCATGCCGTGTCGACCGCATAAGCATAGAGTGGTCCTGTGAACTTTGACTGAAACCAGCCTGTGTGATGATATGGCAAAACACTCAAACTTGGCTTGAAGGGCCTCTTTCAGACCATATATAGCACCACGTAGAAGACAAACATGACGATGGAGTGTGGTAAGGCCAGGAGGAGGATGCATGTAAACAATCTCAGATAAGGTACCATGTAGAAAGGCATTCTTCACGTCCATCTAGTATAAAGACCACTGATGAATGGTGGCAACAACAAGGAGAGTGCGAACTGTAGTCAACTGTGCAAAAAAGTCTCATCATAATCAATGTCATGCTCTTGAGTAAATCATTGGGCAACTAGACAAGCCTTGTGCCGCTCAATGGACCTATTTGGTCGATGTTTGATCTTGAAGATCCACTTGCCGCTAACAGGCTGAACGCCCACTAACAGTGAAACGTCACAAGTTCCATTTTGATTAAGTGCACTGAACTCCTCTGCAATAGCTTCTCGCCACTAGGGATATTGAATTGCTTCCTAATAAGTTCTAGGCTCACGTATGGAGTGTAATGAGATATGCATAAAACTGTGGTGAGTAGGAAGCTAGGTTCTAAAGCCAAAATGGCCAGAAGGACCAGTGGCTTCAGGTATATAACGTGCCGGTGTGATGCCCGAAATGGAGCGTGTAGACTGACGGACCAGTGGTAGATTGGCAGGGTGTGGGGGTGAGGTCGGTGGTGTGGGTGCATGTAGCAGTGGGGATGGAGGTGGTGTGGGTGCATGATGTTGTGGTGATGCAGATAGTGTCTCTGTAGGAGGAACAATTTGTGTAATGTCTGAATGAGATGAGAAAGGGGCCAAAGGAGTGGGATCGAAAGGAATGTGTGAAGAGGTGTCCATGGAGGTAGGCCCAACAATTGGGGAATCGAGAAAGCTGGTATCCTCAGGAGAGGTCAAGTAGTAAGGAGAGTCTTTCACAATGGAGACATGTCAGGAAATACGAACATGACCCACCGATGGATCAAAACAATGATATCCTTTGTGCTCTGAACTGATACCTAGGTGAACGCACTATGCAGCGCAAGCGGTGAGCTTCATGCACTCATTGAGAGGGATAAGGATATAACAGATGCACCAAAAAATACGGTGCATACTGTAGTCCGGTGGTGAGTGATTAAGAGCCTCATTAGATGTCGTACCAGAGAGGGTAGACGAGTGAGTGATGTTAATGAGGCTAACAGAAGTCATGAAAGCTTTAGCCCAGAAAGAACGAGAAACAGAAGATGAGAGTAAAAGAACATGAGTTGTCTCAAGAATGTGTCGATACTTGCGTTCAGCTATACCATTCTGCTCATGTATGTTAGAGCATGATTGCTAAAAAAAGTGTGCCGTGAGACTGAAGGATCGATCTCATAGCAGTAAAAGTGTACTCACGAACACCGTCGGAGCGAAAAGTCTTGATGCGCATACTGAACTGAGTGTGAATCATGGTCGTAAATAACTGGTAAATATTAGGAATCTCATATCGTTGGTGCATAAGAAAAATCTATGTATATCGAGTGAAATCATCAATGAAGGCAACATAATAGAGATAGCCTTTGCATGAAGGTACATGAGAGGGTCCCTATATGTCCGAATGAACAAGTTGAAAAGGATGGGTAGTTTGAGAAGTGGTTTTATTATTAAAAGGGAATGCTATGTGTTTGGCCAAATGACAACCTTGACAATCAGATAAATGTGTAAAGAAAAGAGGACCAAGGGAACTACGGACTAAAGTCTTGATTCGAGACACACTAATATGATCTAAACATTTGTGTCACATGTCAGCATTAAAGGACACAACACAGGTAAAATTAGGATGAGATTTATGTGCATGTAGAAAGTCTAGGTGATATAGACGACCATGTCGACTAGCACGCCTAAACTCCTGACCAGTATGTGAATCAATAATAGAACAACCTAACGAATTAAATGTAATGACAAGACCACTATCGCACAACGCACTAATGGAAATAAGATTTATTGATAAATGGGGAGCATAAAGAACATAAGGCAATGTGAGAGTGGAAGAGCTAATAGACCCTGAGTGTGTAGTGAGAAGTTGTGAACTATTGGTTGTGTGAAGGGATGGAGAGTGAGAAGAAAGTGCAGTGCTGGTGGTGAGCAGTGTATAATTACTAGAAAAATGATGTAATGCACCAGATCTAAAATCCAGGAAGAATTCATATCGGGAGTAACAAAGAATGCAGGGGCAGAGGGGCTAGCAGTGACAGACAGTCTGCAGAGCTGGAGTTCCAACTGAGCGAGGTGATGATGAAGATTGGCTCAATCGGCAGGAGATGGCAAGGCTAGAGTAACGGTCATGGCCGAAGATGTAAGGGAAGAAGTACTGCGAGGATGAATGAGACTGGTGGTGTTGTGGCAGAGATCGAAATGAGGACGGAGATGTTGCTGTTGTTCGGATCGGGATAGGGAGCTGGATGGTGCTATCGATGTCAGAAGAAGGGGTGGGGCAGGGTTGGGGATGATGCCGGTAGGAGAAAGGAGACCGAAATCAGGATGATGGCGGTGTTGCTACTGTCTGAATCTGGATCGGGATTGGGATGTGAGGGAGAGTGAAGAGGAAGTTGTAGCTGCGGGGAAGTCGGTGGAGACAGAAAGATACAGATGAAATTGGGGTTCCATTGGAGAAGTACAAGTAGCTGCAATTTTTTTCGGGTTTTTTTTGCATATATATATATATATATATATATATGGGAAATGCTCCATTGAAAACGAGTTTGTTTTCACCGGGTTGTAAAACAGCGATCTGAGCCGTTGGATCACTCTTGATCGTGATTAACGGCTCAGATTTGAGCCGCCCATTACCCATCTCACTTAAGTGGCAGATGGTTAATTTGGGAATTTCGTCCCAAATAAACTTAGTCAAGAGAGATTTTGTTGGCTGACCTGGTGAAACCCGTCTGACATATCTGGGGTAAATAATATATTTTATACATACATGCGTATTCAATTATAGGAACACAATTACATACAAGGAAGTAAAGCAACCTATCCATTTCTTGATGAATTCATAAACCACAACTAAACTGCATGGGAAACAGATACATATATGCATCAAACAAGCAACAACACCAGTAAACTAATTTCAGGCAGTCGGATAGGAAGGTTGCATGGCAATCCCACAAAGCCCTTGCTTTGCATCGATATCCCTCTCCATCCTAATGTACCCGCTCTCGCCCCACGTCTCGCCCCACGAGTTCTTCACCAACCAATACTTAGTCCCGTCGCTTGTTCCGTATCCCACTACGGTCACACCGTGATCCAAAGCAGTACCACATTCCCCTGTGAAGACTCCACCTGCATATAATTGGAAGGGAAAGCCACTGGCTTCAATAGCAACAGAAACAGGTTGATTCGCAGCTGCCAGGAGGAGAGCTGCCTCATTGTTTGCAGGCACATCCTCGTAGCCTGTTATCTTGGCAGCAGAGTTGGCAGCCTTTTTAGCATTGCAAGTTCCATCAGCTGCCGTGTAAGGGTAGTTGGCTTCCGTATTGAGGCCTTTGTTCTTGATGATAAATGAGAAAGCACCATCCATTTCACCACCATTGCATCCTTCGTCTCCACTGCCAACGTCACAGTCTACGACCTCTTGTTCAGAGAGAGAGATGAGCTTGCCGGTGCTGAGCTTGTTGATTCCTTCAGTTGCAGCGACAGCAGAGAAAGCCCAACAACTTCCTGTTACAGAGACGGAATTTTATAAATCTCGATGTAATCTGAATACAAGTGTAATTTTCCTCAACCCTTCCTACAACTTTGAAATTTCAGTATCAACACATTTACTATGAAATGAGCGAGTAAATTAATTATGGTGCTCATCAGTTTGAAAAAAAATGTGGAGATCGTTGGCAGTCAGTATGTATATAAGGAGTTAATTCTATGTAAAATTTCAGTTATTTACTCACCACATTGTCCCTGATTTTTGACAGGAGTGACAGCACCCTTTGTCCGCCAGTCCATGCTCGCTGGGGCGGCTGTGAAATTCTCATACTTGAAGCTTCCCATTTCCTGGCAAACTTTGCTTGGATGGCCTATACCCGTTATAATTTGCCTTGAATTCCTCATTGGTGAGATCGGCAAATTGGTTAGCACCAAGCTTATATTTGTACTTCCCTTCAGCATTAAATGCTTCGATGAACTCAACATTGGCCTGAAAAATCTTGAACCTGTATTCCATCTCTTTTGAATCCTTGTACACTCGTCCATACTGAGCCATCCATTTCTCATGCCTTTCCTTCATAGAAATATCATTCAGATTGCGAGCTGCTGCTGTAGATAAAGAAGCCAGGACACCAAATATCAGTAGGGCTGAAAGTAGGTACTTTTGTGCTGCTGAAGAGGCCATGGTTAAGCAACAAAGACTGTAATGGAATGCAGTGAAGTGATTTAAACATGAAGGTGGAATTGGTTTATATAGAGGTTTCTATAACAACTCTCAGTCACTAATATAGAGAATGAGAGGAACTTGTGCGTGCCGTAAAGTTGGTGCTGATTCATTTGTTTGGATTGTTTCATCAATTTAGTTTAGAGAGTATGGTTTTTGTTTTCAGAATCTTTAGCATATGCACTCATTGGCTGAGAGAATTGCCTATATTAGTTTATGCATTGGATGCTTTCATTTGTAACTTTTAGAAGAAAAAAAAATAAAAAAAATACAACAGTGTATTCACGACGAAAAAAAAAAAACATTTGAAGGGGTCAAATTATCGTAGCTACTACGAACTTTTATACCAAGCTCTTTCCTACCTTTTTACACCCAAATTGATTTCACAATGTTGAAAGTGACGCATTTTTATTTTGGTTTTTTTTTATCAGAGTCGAAAGTGATGCTTGAAATGAACTCTGCTCTTCTTCCTCTCCTTGCGACTTCTTGCGCTGCATTCACAGCATTTATGAGGTACATCTTTATTATCCTTATTATGACAATGTTGCTTAATCTGAAAGAAGATGTGTAAGAGAATGTCTCCATTAGTCATCAACTTTGTTGGAGCATTGAGCCTCCTCTATGGACCAGCCTCTAGAGATCAATTACAAATTACCAAACTATATTTACACAAGCTAGTGTTTTAAATGCTTTCGGGCTAAATGGGATGTAGCCCTTTGCTTCTTCTAGTTGACTCATCCTACACAATTTTCTTCAGTTTGATTCAGCAGAGTATTTTTACTGAACTATATATGTTTGGGAGTTTTCAGTGTAACCGAGTTGAAGCGACTGATTACTCTTTGATTTTTATGCTTACCAAACTGTGTCCAGTTTTTTTAATTTTTTATGTTACACAAAGCCATAGCCACACACGCATACGGCAGCACACACTCTCACAATAATCTCATAATAAAGAGATGATGCAAGCGGGGATTGAATCCCCGATCTCTTGCTCACTAGCTAAGAGGGTTACTACTAGACCCTAATGATACTTGTAACTGTGTCCAGTGTTAATCCCATATTTGTAGGATTGGGATCCTTTTAGAAACTTAGTTTTAAAATTAGAATGGTTCCTCCCATTTACCATCCTTGTAAAAATCTACTTCTCTCCTTATTTTGTGCGCTAAATACATAAGGAAAATATTACAATTCACAAGCAAAACTACCAAGTGCAGAAAGGAAAAAAGAAAAAAAGAGAGTAGAAATACGTGCCTGAAACAGCTAACTAGGAAGCATTCCAGCAATTGATATCCTTGCAAAAATCCATTAATTTTAAGCACTTTCCAGGTTTCACAGTTTTTGTGATGTACATTAACCAATTTGAATTGTTTGTTTAATTGCAGATTGATTAATACAGTTTTTGTGACAGAAGGTATCGTTCTGGAAGAGTGATAGTGCATGAAGTATGAAAAGTTCTAAGTTGATTTGTTAGATTGTGTACTTAATTTCTGTTTAGCTGAAACTGTGTAATAGCTAGTGTTTGTTCTTAATGTTGGATAATATATATGATTGTATCCTAGTATCACATTTTGGATGATGTACTATAACCAGATTGAATCGTTTAATTGCAGATGAGGATATAAGGAATCGTTCTTGAAGAGTGATGTAGTTAAAGTATGAATTTCTGAAACAGGGTTTCCTAGATTGTGCTCATGAACACTTTTTCCAGTTCAGCAGAAAACTGTGCTGTACTCTGGCTGTTGAATTTTTAGATACAAGCCAATTAGATACAAACTGTGCTGTATTCTGGCTGTTGAAGTTTTGATTGTGCTCATGAACACTTTTTTAACGCATTTAGCTACGGAGTTGTAATGTTCAAGGAATATCCCAGGCTGCTAAGGTTGCTGAAAATAGACAGATTGCATCGAAGGAAATGAAATGGTTACAAAATTAATGGTGTTCCTGTAATGCAAGCTGTAGGGTCTAATGTGATCTTGTGGAGTGGAGTGTCATTAAGTGTCAGTTTTAAAACTGATAAATCATCGTATCGCGGTCCTTCTTTAGCTAGGATTTGTTGGAGGATCTACGCCACAACTCGTAGTGCTAATAGCGGAAACACACCACAAGCAATAGAAACTCCCATAACTTAAATGAACTAACGACAAGCCACCACAATATATGAAAGATCTCACAAGAACACAATCAATATGCAGAGATAACAAATACTTCTTATTCTCCAAGAAATACAAAGATTACAAAAGAAATTACAACTCTCAATCTCTCTTTCTCACCTTTGAAACACTCGGCACAATCCCCTCTTGAAGTTGAACAATGATTGTGATCTATTCAGATGACTAAACCCTAGAGTTTACGGCCATATATATAGCCCCCAAGTAAACTCTAAAATATAAACACAAATCTTGCAATTGGACCTTTAAACTCGAAAACCCAAAAACAATCAGATCCAAAAAGATAACAATAGTGAAGAGAAAAGGAAATTAGGGTTTCTCATTATTGGGGCTGTGAAAAAAACAGTCCAGTTACAAGGGAGAGAGAGAGAGAGAGAGAGAGATAGCTTTTACGGGTTGAAATAATAAAAGACTACTACCCTTATAACATAATCATAATTACTCTAATATCCTCACTCAAACTCATGATGCGGCTGCAATAAGCATCAAGAGTTTGTTAAGAAGAAAACCAATACGGAAAATAGAATGTGACTTGGTAAAAAAGTCTACAATCTGTATGGAAGAAGGAACAAACGGTAAAGTAATGGTGCCATTTTTGAGGTGGTGGCGAGTAAAATGACAATCAATTTCGATGTGTTTGGTCCGTTCATGAAACACTGAGTTGTGGGAAATCTGAACAGCACTTTGGTTGTCATAATACATAGGAGTAGGATGAGAGAGAACAACACCCATATCTGCAAGTAACCAACGTAACCAAATAATCACTTTAGTAGTGGATGCCATTGCACCATACTCTGCCTCTGTAGAAGACTGAGAAACAACAGTTTGTTTCTTACTCTTCCAAGAGATAAGAGAATCACCCAAAAAGATACAGAAACCAGTAACATACTTGGGATCTCTAGAATCACGCCCGTAAACAGCATCAGAGTGTGCACGCAGCTCCAAGGAAGAAGTGGATGAAAGCAAAAGACTCTGAAAGATGGTCCCTCGAAGATATCGCAAGATACGAATAACAGCTACCCAATGTACGGTGGTAGGAGAAGCAACAAACTGACTAACAATATGAACAACATATGTCATGCCGTCACTGATACTGTGTTTCAACTGCGGTGAGTTGGGACACTATCGGACGGAGTGCACCAAAGAAGTTAGATGCCTGAGATGTATGATGTGGGGACATATGTCTTACAATTGCACAAACGTCGTTTCCACCAACGATGATGAGGAGAGACGAGTAGTCAGGGGAAAGTCACCTGACAACCCAGCACCGATCAAGTTGGCTAACTGTCTCACAACTATCAAAAAGGAGGAAGCTTGGCTTCGCCAGTGGTGCGCAATAGCTAGGGTGGCGGCAGGTAGGCCATCGGAGGCCCATGTACTCCAAGTGCTGAACGCGCGATGGCCAATGAAGGCGGACCGTGACTGGGTTGTCAAGCGCATGTGCCCCCTTCAGTTTCTGATCTCCTTCCCTTCACCGCAAAAGTTGATGGAGATCACTGGCCTTACTACGGTGGATTTTGGGCATTTCCGGATAGATTTCAAAGCTTGGACACCAAGCTTCGGTGTCGAGAAGCCTCAAGGGGAGCGATACTGGGTGTGGATGCACAATGTACCTTTACACATTTGGAAGAAGGAGGCCTTGCAAGAGATGGTCTCCGACTTCGGCACGGTGGAGGAGATCGACGAGAAAACCGTGTGTCGA
Source organism: Hemerocallis citrina (assembly GCA_017893485.1). NCBI lineage: Eukaryota > Viridiplantae > Streptophyta > Magnoliopsida > Asparagales > Asphodelaceae > Hemerocallis > Hemerocallis citrina. The sequence goes on from CM030361.1 coordinate 304,920,636, forward strand.
TCGCAAATTGTATCGGCAAGAATTCTCATAAGAAGTAAAGACATAGCATTGATGCCAAGATTTGCCAAAGTATTTTCCTATGAGGACTCCTACCTTATATGCTTCGTCCTTGACAAAAGCGTAGATAGTGAGACAGCGCCTTCTTCCATCACGCCCCAGATGCCCACTACCTCCCTCAGAGACGGCCATAGCTACAGAGATGTGGTATCGCCAACTTGGGAGCTCTCAATTGATGGGAGCCAGAAAGTGGAGAGGGCCCATAGAGAGGTCCTCAAGGCGGCAAGAGAGATGGCAGCACCTCAAGAGGCCAGGGTGGGGGGATCAGAGAGATAGGGATCAGGGCGGGACACCGGAGGTCGACCTCGCAGCCAGACCAGAGGATCCAATGGCCATGATGATCAAAACCCAGATCTAGTAAGCCTCACAGCATCAGGGATAGATCAGACAAAGGAAACACAACGGACTACCCAAAACGGCAATCGAAAGCTGCATGCCAGTGAAGGGGTACAAACAGTGGAGCAGAGAAAGGGGACAGGGACAACAGGCACCCAGAATAGCAAATACCAACTCCGTAACAACATGCAAGTTTCGGGACAGGATTTGGTGAGAGGCAGTGCAGGCTTGGGGAAGAAGCCAAACGAGAAAGCCCTATCGACCAGAGAGTGGGTAGAGGTGTGGAAAGCACTAGAAAGTAAAAAAGAAACTGCTTTAGATCTAGGGAGACAGGAGGGAGTGGCCAGAGTGGAAATCTCAATGGGAGGAGAGCAGAGAGCGACCGCTGGCGCTCAAGGATTAAGGGTGCCCAAATTTGGTAAAGAAGACAAAGAAAAAGAAGCTGCTTTGAAGCTAGGGCGACAAGAACCAGAGATTTCTCTGGGAAAAGTAACGACCTCAGAACTGCCCATCCACAGAGGAAAGATCTCAGAAAAGCCCCAGACTGAAGATGAGGGAGTGGGTAACAAAGTTTCACTTTTGAAGATGGGTAATTTTAGGGAAGAAGACAACGGCAAGAAGAGAATTGAGAGAAAGGATCTTTCTTCTTTGAAGCTCAAATCGTTTTTCCAACGCTTCGATGATATCGAAGTGTACATCGGGACTCACAGAGCCTGACGCTACCGCTCACCCCTCCTATCACGAATTGCCAGCTGGCAAGGGGGGTGAGATCACCCCCCACGTTAATCAAAAGAAAGCTTCGGTTTTCGAATCTTATGGTGTAGTGGATCGCGGAGTTGGGGGTGGTTTGTTAAATGGGTCTAGCGAGAGTGGGCTGTTGGGTGCTCCACTGTTAAATGCTACTGGGCTCATCGAGGGGCCCATAGCGAGCCCTATTGCCCTTGGAACCAATATTTCTACAATCTCGAATAATCAGACAAATTATCAGACGGATAGCGGGCCCATCGAGGGGACCGCTACGGAAAACAACGCAGCTATTATTATTGAGTCAACTATCTGTAGGCCCAATGAGGAGTCCGCAGCGAAAGAGAGTATACAATGGGAAGCTCAGCAACCAGATAGTGATGAAGATTTGGAAGGACGCCTGAATCTAGATGAAGAATTCTTTCTCACAGGTGAGGAGTCAGTCGATTTAGGGTTCATCGCTGACACGCAGATCTCGCCAGAGGTGGTTTTGTCCACAATTCCAGAATCAGCACCTGAAGTTAGTACTGGAGTGTCTCGCAGGTCGGTAGGGGTCAGAGTACAGCGATCGCCCAAGAGGGCCCATGTGGAATTTTTGGATGATTATCTTGAAGTCGCGGCGGTAGCCAAAGCCGCAAAATTTGACAATGGAGGTGCTAAAAGTTTTTTAGCTACTATTTTAAACTTCATGTCAGATGCTGATGTTTTTTTCCTAGCTAAAACATGTGGTTTAGAGGTATATGACACTGAGCGTAACGCATTACTTCTAAACAAAATTAGGGGTTGGGAAATCGAAAGGGTTAAAACTAGTTATGAAAACACCCTAGGAGATAGTACTGGGTCGACAGACAGCCGCGGGGATGGAGCCGACCCCACTCCCATGCCAACGATCACCACTGACACAGTCCCCCAATGAATACACTATTCTGGAACGTTAGAGGACTGGGGGATAGGGTGAAGAGAGATATGGTAAGGGACGTCATCTGCCAGTCCAAGGCGGATGTGGTATGGTTGCAGGAAACCAAACTCCAGCACGGGCTAAAACTCAAAAGAATCGGGGGTAACAGAATCAAGGAATGAGTGTTGCGCCCGTCAGCTGGAGCCTCAACAGGGATTGCTATTGGGTTCTGTTGCCGCTAAATTCGGTGTGGGGGCAAACAGATGGAATTTGTGGATTCTTGGAAAACTTTGAATAGGAAACCTGTTTACCTGTTCCGCCGGAGTTTGACCGTCGCTCCCACCGTACACCTGCAAAAAGTGCGAGACACCGGGGTTGTTCCCGGCGACGCACCCTCTGACGCTCAAGTCAGTAATCAGAAATGATTATGAAAGAGCGTAAAACTGGAAAAAGATTGATTACCTCTTAATGGAGATGGATGGGGGTATTTATAGGCGTCTTTGGGATCAAATTAGGCTTGTAATTCCTGTGTATAGATAAGGAATGTAATCCCTAATTCCCAGTGAAAGGATAGATATGAATCAGGGCCGTTGATTATGATTAATCAGAAACCCTAATTCTATCCTAGTGGACCGGGTTCGCTGCGGGTTGAAACCCGCACCCAGTTGAGGTGGACCCGTTCGTGGGTTATTGGATCTTTTGGGGGAGAGATCCAGTACCCGCTTCAGGCCCGATAGTAGGTAAAATTACCATTCTACCCCAAGCTTTAAGATTCGTTCTTGATTTGGACGGTTCTGATTTAACCCCGTTTTTTAGCCATATCACGAGCCTCCCACTCCCGAAGACTGAGCTTGATCAGCCTTTGAGGAGTAGTTTTACTGTTTTAATGGCTAGCAGAGTTGTATCAGAGTCCAAATGGAAGGTTTTGAATCTTTGCAGTGGGTAGTATGGTCATTTTTTGAGTTGGCTGCATTCCAAGTTGATCTGGAGCTCTTCTGGTTATTTGGTGATTTTTATCTACCGTTTCGTAATATTTACTTAATTTTTGCGAAGTGTCGATTCGTCGTTCGGGGGTCTTAGTAAATGGTCCTAGGCGATAATTATTCACTCGGGGGTTCAAAAATATTTTCCCGATTTTATAATTATTTTCTAGGATTTTTAACTAATTTTTCCGAATTTTTAATCACTTTTTCGCAATTTTTTAAGTAAATAAAATGATTTTAATAAATAAAATACCGAATTATTGCATGGCGCGATCTGAACCGTTGATCTCGAGCGAGAGCGGAATTCTGGAAGATTGGATGGACGGAGTCGCTCGGCAGTATTTTTCTCGCTTCTGTGGGTCGGATGGGTACTTGCTCGGAATCCGAGCGAAGTGGCTCGGCACTTCCTCCGCGCAAGTGGCTCGGATCGCCAGTCGCTCGGCTCGAAATACCGAGCGACGTGGAGCGATCTGAGCCGTTGGATCTTAACGCGAATCTTGAGACTGTCACGGTTCCCAAGAAAACACTATCTTGTCATTTAGTGTACGTGGCACAATCTGGATCGCCCATCATCTGAGGTGCGAATTTCGTGATGATCCAACGGTCGGAGACGCTCGGCAGTAATTTTCTTCACTTTCGAGGGTCGGATGGGCACTTGCTCGGAATCCGAGCGATATAGCTCGGTTTAACCCTCGGGCAAGTGGCTCGGATCGCTTGTCACTCAGTTCGGAACGCCGAGCGACATGGAGCGATCTGAGCCGTCGGATCTTGGCGCGAATCTCGATGCGGGCTCAGTTTCCAAGAAAACACTATCTTGTCGTGTAGTGGCGCTGGCAAGATCTGAGCCGTCTGATTGAAATTTAGCGTGAATCTTGAGGAGAAAGTCGTTTTTCTCCATTTCGTAGCTCGGATTGGTACTTGCTCGGAATCCGAGCAATATAGCTCGGTTTTACCCTCGTGCAAGTGGCTCGGATCGCTAGTCACTCAGTTCGGAACGCCGAGCGACGTGGAGCGATCTGAGCCATCGGATCTTGGGGCGAATCTCGATGCGGGCTCAGTTTCCAAGGAAACACTATCTTGTCGTGTAGTGGTGTTGGCAAGATCTGAGCCGTCTGATCGAAATCTAGCGCAAATCTTGAGGAGAAAGTTGTTTTTCTCCATTTCGTAGCTCGGATTGGCACTTGCTCGGGATCCGAGCGATATAGCTCGGATCGACTGTCGCTCGGCTATTGGCTCCGAGGGACGTGGGGCGATCTCAGCCGTTTGATGGTGGCACAGATCTCAAGGCAGGCACGGCTCCCAAGAAAACACTATCTTGTCGTTTAGTGATGCTGGCATGATCTGGGCCGTCTGATTGAAATCTTGCACGAATCTTAAGGAGAAAGTTGTTTTTCTCCATTTCTTAGCTCGGATTGGCACTTGCTCGGAATCCGAGCGATATAGCTCGGTTTTACCCTCGCGCAAGTGGCTCGGATCGCTAGTCACTCAGCTCGGAACGCCGAGCGACGTGGAGCGATCTGAGTCGTCGGATCTTGGCGTGAATCTCGATGCGGGCTCAGTTTCCAAGAAAACACTATCTTGTCATGTAGTGGTGTTGGCAAGATCTGAGCCGTCTGATCGAAATCTAGCGCGAATCTTGAGGAGAAAGTTGTTTTTCTCCATTTCGTAGCTCAGATTGGCACTTGCTCGGAATCCGAGCGATATAGCTCAGATCGCCTGTCGCTCGGCTATTGGCTCCGAGGGACGTGGGGCGATCTCAGCTGTTTGATGGTGGCACAGATCTTGAGGCAGGCACGGCTCCCAAGAAAATACTATCTTGTCATTTAGTGACGCTGGCATGATCTGGGCCGTCTGATCGAAATCTTGTGCGAATCTTGAGGAGAACGTTGTTTTTCTCCATTTCGTAGCTCGGATTGGCACTTGCTCGGAATCCGAGCGATATAGCTCGGATCGCCTGTCGCTCGGCTATTGGCTCCGAGGGACGTGGGGCGATCTCAGCCGTTAGATTTGATGCGCCGAGCAGCTTTACTTAGGTTGAAATGTTGCTTCTTTTGCCAATAGTTTTGTCTCCTCATTACTTAGTCATTTGGGCTTTTGTAACGGTTCAAGGGAGGCCCAAAAGTCACGCCCTCACGTTACAAAGCCCAAGAGACGTCATTTTTACTATAAGTTTTCAACTCCCCCAACACTTCACCTCATTTCTCACTTTCACTTTCTCACTCTTGATTTTTACTTGCACGCGAAGCCTTTAGCTCTCGAGCGGCGCTGCTAGCTGTCGCGGCCAGGCATTTTAATCTCCGGTGATCTTTACGGCCGTAATAATCACCTCAAGGTCAGTATCTATCCCCATCTTTATAAAAATGGTTAATATTTCTTCCACGGATGAGACCCCCTCCTCGGGCGCTGGCGTCGACCGGGAAGTCAGGCTGAGCAAAGACAAAGGGAAGAGGGTCGTGGAGCCGACCGAAGAGACTTTGGTCCGACCGAACACAGACGGGGAGATTGCCGAGCCTCTACAGGAGGTTGAGGTCCGTTCTCCCAAGGGCAAGGGTGTGGAGACGATTATTGAGCATCCGAAGACGGCGGGGGAGCTGGGTCGGCAGCCGATCGTTTTGTCGAGCATCGGCGGTGTGCGGAGCTATTCCGAAGAATTATTGGAGAAGGTTACACAGGGCACCGCAAAGTCAATCGAGGAGAACGAGCCGAGGGAAATATCCGAGGTGAACAATATCTCTTCGATCCTAACCGAGGCGGATCTGCATCGGATCCGGAGTGGGTTCCAAATCCCAGCAGAGTACGGACTTCTGCTCCCTGGCCCCGGCTTCCGAGCGTGCACCTCGTCCTCGGCTGATGTTTGTGTCTTTCCCGCCGATTCACTGAATGTCGGACTACGTCTGTCGCTGCACTCCTTTGTGGTCGAGGTGCTGCAGTGGTACGGCTTGAGTCCAGCTCAGCTGATACCGAATACCTGGTGGCATGTGATGGCGTTCGTCCTTCAATGTCAGGAGGTCGGCGCCGAGCCAAATATGTTCATCCTTCGGAGCATCTACCGACCTTGCCAACCCAGCAAGAACGATCAAAGGTATTGCCTTTCGCCGAGGAGGGGCGTGAAGTTGATCGAAAACCCGGACTCGATCAAGCATTGGAAGGAAAAGTACTTCCTCGTCCGAGCTCCCAAGCCTTGGGAGATACTGACGGTGTGGTCGAAGGATGGTCTACCGAAGCGGGTGAAGAAAGAGCCCGTGCTCAGCAATGAGGAGGCAGATATCGTGGAGAAATTGCTCGCTCTTCCGACGCTTAGTTGGAAGGATATTACGGAGGAGGCATTATTCCGAGGGGGTCTCAGTCCGATCAACCCCAGTACACTCCTTTTATTCTGTTTTTCGTTTTTGAAGTCTTTGAAAACTTTTCTAACTTTTTCCACTCGGTTTGTGCAGAATCCTCCGGCATGGACTACAAAGGCTTGATGGCGAAGGCTCGAGCAGCTAGGGAGCAAGAGACGAGGAAGAGAAAGAGGACCGTGTCTGGACCTCAAGGCGGCCGAGCGCCAAAGTTACCCTCGGTTTCTCTGACCCCCGAGCATCCGGTCATTGAGGTTTCTCAGGCCGAGGCCGAGCAAGGTCCTGTCAAGCCGACCGTCAAACCTACCTCGGATAAGCCGCCTCCACCGGTGCAAGAAGATGCTCCGGGGTCTTTTGGCGGAGCGTTCAACATCGGCGCGCTGCTGGCTCTCGACGTTCCTCCACTCACCGCCGAGGCGGAGCGGATCTTGACCGAGGAGCACAAGCGCATCTTCGTCCCCGACTGGAGGGTGATGAAGGTCGACGGATTCTTGGGGGACGAAAACATTTGTATGCAGGCGGTGAAACACCTGCCAACCCCCAAAGATCGAGCCGCGTTGAAGGCACGTGAAGTGGGTGACGCTGCGATGCAAATTGCTCGGAACACTATGTCGGTAAGTAGTGACTCACTTTCTTGATAATTTTTTTAAGTTTTTGTGCTCGGTTTTGACAGTTTCTTCTGTTGTCTGTAGACGCTCTACCACTTCAACTATTTGCTCGAGGAATTCGAGAGCAAGGAGAAGGAGATGACGATTCCGAACGACCGTGAACGGTCAGAACGATCTAGAGCGGTAAAGGAGCTGGAGGCCGAGCAGCTGCGTTCTACTTCGCTCGAGGCCGAGGTCGTCAGTTTGAAAGCTCAGCTTGCCGAGGCGCTGAAGAGCTCGGTCGCCGAGGCCTCCAAGGTCGAGGCTATGGAGAAGGAGAGGGCTCGGCTTGAAGGGGAGCTGTTGGAGGCTCGGAAGGCGACAGAGGTGGCCCTGACCGAGCAAGAATTGAAGGTGGAGGCCGCAGAGAAGGCAGTCCGGGACGAGGCCGAAGCTCACATGCTGACGAACATGGAGGAGGCATATGGCCGAGCCCTGAAACACATCGTCGCTCGGAACCCCTGGTTTGACATCTCGGACTACTATTTCTACGACTCTGTGGAGGGCGAGGAAGAGATGCCCTTGTCCGTGATCGCGCCAAGGCCAGAGGGCGAAAATGCCGAGGACGAGGGTGGTGCTGGTCGTGCAATTGTAACCGTGCCGACCGTTGACGAGGTCGACCTTTGACTTTGTCGTCTTCTGCTCTGTTTTTCTTTTCTTCTTTTTTGTAACGTCTAACTGCGGACTGGCCACCGCCTTTTGTAAACTCTTGGATTTTAATGAAAACTTTTGTGGGGTTTTGGCCGAGGATTATGAAACTTTTACAAAAATGTTTAACTCTTTTTGCTCGGATTGCGTCCCTAAGTGTCGAAGATTTCTCTTGATATTTCTCCGCTTTTCAGGTTGAGTTTGGTCCAATTACTGAGGTCTCCTACCTCCGCATTGAGTTGGAGAAAACGAAGGAGGCTCTTTCTCGCAATCGGAACAAAGCTTTTTATGACTTCTTGAATTTGGAGGAAATCAAAGCGACGGCGAGAGGGTACTTGGGCGAGTTAAGGCAACTGCAGAAGCAGTCGCGAAAGACGCCTCTCAAAGGCGAGGTAGAGTTGATCCGTAAGGGTCTCTTTAATGTCGAAGCAAGAAACAGTGAACTGCTTGCGGAGATTCGTCAATTGGAGGTGACGGCAAAAGAGCACTCGGCCGAAGAAGAGGAGTTAGCTTCGAAGGTGGGGATGTTGATGTCCGAGCGCGATGAGCTGTTGGCCAGAATTGACAAATTGAGGAGGATCACGATCGATAGAGGTATCGAAGTGACTCATCTTCGTCGCGTAGTGGCCGATAGTACTAATGTCGCAGGCTCGTCTAAACTTCCTCTTCTCAAAACATCGGTGGGGGACGAGATTCTCAGAGACAGGATCATCGAGCTGGAGGAGGAGATTGCTTTGCTAAAACCTCAGCCTGTAAAGGCCAACGTTCGCAGCACGTCATGTACTCGCGAGGAGAGCGAAAAAGGGATCACTTTTACGAACTTGCGACTCACTTGCCTGCGATTAGGCGAAGCCCAGCAGATGCTCAGAGTGTCGTAGCTATTTCGTCTAGTGGGGCCTCAGTTGGGGCCACCGCTAGATCTAGCGACGAAGGGGGATCTCTCTTCGTAGGTCTAGAGTCGAGCTCAGAAGTGAGGCGACGTCGCCCTCGCGTGTCTCTGAACCGAAGCGTTTCCCTCCCAAAGAAGCACTGAATAAGTTGTATTATGCTTTTCAAATTATTGTAAAGAATCTTGTTGTAGTGTCGGCTCGGTCCGGGCCCTTAATAAAAAAGTTTGTTTTGTTCCCGACGTTTGAGTGCTGTGATGGTTGACAAATTGATAAGTATAACTTCTCTAACTTTTGACAACTACTCAAAATCAGAAGCAAATCTTCCTTCATATGGGTGACCCACTCCTAGTTCGCCTAAGAGCGAGCTTTGCGGGGCTGAACCGAACGGCTCCGAACTCGTCGTTAGAGTTTTTCAACGGTTGTGGGAGCAACTCCGAATGGCGAACTACTTCTAGCTCGCTTAGGAGCGAGCTTGCAAAGTATAATCGAGCCAAGTGTTGGACTCCGAACCATCGTTAGAGTAGTTCAACGGTTGTGGGAGCAATTCCGAATGGCGAACTACTTCTAGCTCGCTTAGGAGCGAACTTGCGAAGTAGAATCGAGCCAAGTGTTGGACTCCGAACCATCGTTAGAGTAGTTCAACGGTTGTGGGAGCAATTCCGAATGGCGAACTACTCCTAGCTCGCTTAGGAGCGAACTTATGAAGTAGAATTGAGCCAAGTGTTGGACTCCGAACCATCGTTAGAGTAGTTCAACGGTTGTGGGAGCAATTCCGAATGGCGAACTACTTCTAGCTCGCTTAGGAGCGAACTTGCAAAGTAGAATCGAGCCAAGTGTTGGACTCCGAACCATCGTTAGAGTGAAGAATAAAAGCAGAGAGATGTAAATAATTTTTACAAGAGTAAAATATGAAAAAGTTTTCTTTATTGATGACTAGTGGTCGGCTGCTTCTAAAGTTGCAAGCCGTTATTATAAGAGGAAAATAAAAGAAAAATAGTACAAGTGATAGGAGAGGAATGGTTCGACATCCTAAAAATACTTAGAGAGGCATTGGTTCTCTCTCTTGGTATTTTAGAAGATGGTCGGCATTCCAGGTCCTGGGGATCTCTCTGCCCTCGAGGTCTTCTAGTCTGTATGTCCCGGGGCGAACTTCTTTGGCGACCTTATAGGGTCCTTCCCAATTTGGAGCCAATTTGCTTTTCTGTCCTGGGAATGAGATGGCTAACTTTCTGAGGACTAGGTCCCCTTCTTTGAGGTCGGTAGGACGGACTCTCTTATTGTATGCCAACTCGATCCTCCTTCGGTAGCTTTGCTGTCGGATGACAGCTCTTTCTCGGATCTCATCTATCAAGTCTAGATTTGCTCGGAGCTCTCTGGCATTTTGTTCTTCTTCATAGGCCATTAGACGAGGAGAGGGTATACCAACTTCTACGGGAATCATAGCCTCGGACCCATAGGTGAGATTGAAGGGAGACTCTCCTGTGGGGGTCCGTTTTGTGGTGCGGTAGTTCCACAGCACGTTGGGGGGCTGATCGACCCATAAGCCTTTGGAACATTTATCCAACCTCTTCTTAATGCCGGAGAGGATTTGTCGGTTAACATTCTTGACTTGGCCATTCGACTGGGGATGGGAAATGGAGGAGAATCGGTGTTGGATGGCTAGGTCTTCACATAGAGCTCGGAAGGCAGCCCCGGTGAACTGGGTTCTGTTGTCTGTTATGATGACCTGATGGACGCCGAATCGGCAAATTACGCTCTTCCAAAAGAACTGAACTACCTTGTTCTCGGTGATCGTGGCCAAGGGCTCGGCCTCTATCCATTTCGAGAAGTAGTCGATTGCCACGACTAAGAATTTAAACTGGCCGGGAGCTGGTGGAAATGGCCCTAGTAAATCCATCCCCCACATTACAAAGGGGATTGGACTTGATAGGGAAGTGAGTGGAGCTTGTGGGAGGCGTCGGATGTTGGAGTACTTCTGGCATGAGCCGCATTGCCGAACGTGTAGTTCGGCGTCTTGCAAGAGAGTGGGCCAGAAATATCCGTAGTTCAACAGTTTGCGGGCTAGGGACCTGGACCCTGAATGTGCCCCGCCGATGCCCTCGTGAAGCTCTTGCAGGGCATATTCGGCTTGCTCTGCGGAAAGGCATCTCAAATAAGGCCTGCCGTCTACCTGTGTGAAGGAACGCTTGTAAAGGATACCCCCGATGAGTGTGTATCGCTTTGCTAGGGTTCTTACTCTCCGAGCTTCCTTAGGATCTTCGGGGAGGAGACCGTCCCGTAAGAATTCAACGAGGGGTTTCATCCAGTTTTCTTCAAGCAAAACAGGCAGTGACTCCATTGAGTCGGAATTTTCATCCTCTATACTTGGCTTTAGAAGGACCTCTATCAAGACGGTCTGCTCGAGACCTTGGAGGGAGGAAGAGGCTAGCTTGGATAGGGCATTGGCCTGGGCATTTTCTTCTCGAGGGATTCGTTCTATGAGGGCTTCTTCAAATAAGGCCATGAGGCTCCTGACCTTGGCTAAGTACTTAACCATCCGGTCGTCACGTGCTTCATACTCGCCCAGGACCTGATTTACGACCAGCTGAGAGTCGCTAAAGATCCGGAGGCATTGTGCCCCTGCATTGCGGGCCATCCCAAGGCCGGCTATAAGTGCCTTGTATTCTGCTTCGTTGTTAGAGGCCTTGAAGTTTATACGGAGGGAGTATTGGAGAACGAAGTCATCTGGGCCTGCCAGAATGACCCCGGCTCCGCTTCCCTCATTACAAGAGGATCCATCCACATAGACCGACCAGACAGGTGGTCCCTTCATTGCTTGGCTAAACTCGGGAATGGTACTTTCAACTATGAATTCTGCTAAGGCCTGAGCCTTGATCGCGGTCTTGCTAAGGCCTGAGCCTTGATCGCGGTCTGAGGCTGATATGTTATATCATGTTGGCTCAACTCGATAGACCACTTCATAAGGCGACTCGAGGTCTCTGGCTTGTGGAGGAATTGCTTCAGCGGTTGGTCGGTAAGAACGACAACCGAATGAGACTGAAAGTACGGGCGAAGCTTTCTTGCGGCCATCACTAGGGCATAAGCCATCTTTTCTATTCTCGGGTAGCGGAGCTCGGCATCCCGAAGTACCTTGCTCACATAGTAGATGGGCTTTTGAGCCCGGTCTTCTTTCCTTACCAAAACGGCACTAAGGGTCTGCTCGGAGGCTGCCAGGTAGAGGTAGAGGGGTTCACCAGGAATTGGCTTGCTGAGGAGGGAAGGATTGACGAGGTAAGCTTTGAGCTGGTCAAACGACTCCTGTTGCTGTTGACCCCATTCGAAACCTTTAGCCCCCCTGAGGGCCTTGAAGAAGGGGAGGCATTTCTCCCCGGACTTCGAGAGAAAGCACCCTATGGCGGCTAGGCGGCCTGTTAACCTCTGAACTTCCATAACATTCTTGGGAGGGGCCATGTCTAGTATGGCCTTGATTTTCTCAGGGTTAGCTTCAATTCCCCGTTGGCTGACCATGAAGCCGAGGAACTTTCCTGACGAGACTCCGAACGCACACTTGTTCGGATTGAGTCTCATGTTGTGCTTTCTCAGAACATCAAATGCCTCCCGGAGGTCGGTCACATGATCGGCACCTCGGATGCTTTTTACAAGCATGTCATCAACGTACACTTCCATATTACGGCCGATTTGAGCTTGGAAAACTTTGTTGATGAGGCGTTGGTATGTGGCGCCTGCATTTTTCAAACCGAAGAGCATAAACCTGTAGCAATAGAGGCCCTGGTCGGTCACAAATGAGGTCTTCGGGATATCCGGAGGGAACATCCGAATTTGATTGTAGCCTGAGAAGGCGTCCATGAAGCTGAGGAGTTCATGACCCGAGGTGGCATCAATCAGAGTGTCAATACTTGAAAGACGGAAAGGGTCCTTGGGGCAAGGCTTGTTGAGATCGGTAAAATCGATACAAATCCTCCAAGTTCCATTAGACTTCTTCACCATTACTACGTTTGACAACCACTCGGGATAGTTTACCTCCTGTATAAACCGGGCCTTCAAGAGCTTATCCACCTCCTCTTTTATAGCTAGTTGGCGCTCGGGGGCGAACTTGCACCTCTTCTGTTGGACCGGTTTGGACCCCAGGGCAACACTGAGGTGGTGGACTAAGAGCTCTTCGGAAATACCGGGCATGTCTGCAGCTGACCAAGCAAAGAGGTCTCGATTCCTTCGGATGCACCGGACTATGTCGGAGCATAGGGCGGATGGGAGGGTCTTGCTAACAAAAAACTTTCGGCTTGGATCCTGCTCAGAGAAGAGCACTTCCTCCGACTCATCCACCGGCTCGGACGTTGGTCGGGTGATATCTTGGGGGATTTCCAGAGTTTCTAGGGAGAGGACTGGACCGAGGGTAGAGGTCATGTAGCACTTGCGGGCCATTTCCTGATTGCCCCTTACTTCCCCTACTCCGGCCCGGGTGGAGAATTTCATCTTGAGACGGTACGCCGAAGGAACGGCTTCTAGGGCTGCTAGGCCGGGTCGGCCTAGGATGACATTGTAAGCTGCAGGGACATCCACAACCATAAAGTCCATCGACTCCGTTCGGGTAGTAGGAGTTTTGCCAGCGGTTACGTCGAGGGTGATCACCCCCTCAATAGTCACTAGCACTCCCGTAAACCCATGGAGCGTGTAGCCGGCGGGCTTGAGTCTATCTCGGGAGAGTTTGATGCCTTTGAAAGCGACGATGAAGAGGATGTTAACGGAGTTGCCGTTGTCCACTAGGATCCTCTCCACTTTGAAGTTCGCCATGTGGAGGTTGATGACGAGTGCGTCACAGTGAGGGGTTCGGACGCCCTCGAGGTCTTCATCTGAAAATGTGACGGGCACTCCGAGGCCTTTAGGAGGAGGGGTGGCATGGACCGAATTGACTTCTCTTATAAATGCCTTTCGAGAGGAGTTGGAGGAGCCCCCCATTGGGCCCCCATGGATGAGGTGTAGGACACGCTCCTCTTCGAAGTCGGGCATTTCATCGCGTTCTGGACGCTTGTTAGCCACCCGAGGCGGGGAAGGAAGGTCGGCTCGGTCCTTTCTTATGAATCTGGTCAGCTGCCCCCTTTGGATGAGGGCTTCTATCTCGTTCTTTAAGGCCCAACAATCGTTGGTGTCGTGGCCATGGTCCCGATGATAACGGCACCACTTCTCTTTATCCCTCTTCTTGCCAGGGGTGTTCATTTTTTGTGCAGGAGGTATCACCCCCCTCCTTCTCAACTTCCATGAGAATTGTGGAGATATTGGCGTTAAGGGGAGTAAATTTTTCAAATCTGGGGGGAGGTCGATGCTGACCGGCATTATCCTTCTGAAGCTTCTTGGCCCCTTCCTCTTCTGTTCCTTTTCTCTTAAACCCGGAGGAAGACCCCTCCAAGTTGGGGTGGTGCTCAGCTTCTTCGGCCCGAATATACTTTTCGCTTCGGAGGAGGAGGTCAGAGAAGTTCTGTGGGGGTTTATTGGCGAGGGAGGACCGGAGATTGGAGTTGAGGACATTGGATTGAAAAGCTGTTGCAGCGACCGACTGGTCGAGGGATGCTATAGACTTGGCTTCAGCTGTGAACCTCTTCACATAGTCTCTCAACTTCTCACCCTTCTTCTGGTTGAGATAGAGTAGCGAAATGCTTGTCTTTTTAGTTCGGTGACTACTCACGAAGTGGGTGACGAAGAGGGTCTCAAATTGCTCGAAGGAGAATATTGAGGATGGGGCAAGGCGAGAGTACCATTCTCGAGCCGGACCCTTGAGAGTTGCGGGGAAGGTTTTACATAACAGTGCATCGGAAGCTTGATGGATGAGCATGAGGGTCTTGAAGCTTTCGATGTGATCAACGGGGTCAGTCTCCCCAGAGTAGGTCTCGAATTGAGGAGGCTTAAAGCCGATCGGTACGGGTGCATCCATTATGGTTCGGGAAAAAGGAGGTCTACTGGATGGAGGGTTCTTCCTCTAAGCTCTTCTTCTCGGTCTAACTGACCCAAGCGCCTCTCCATCTTGTGGAGACGGCGATAGACTGCGTCATCCCTTCGACGGTAATCCGGGGAGCCTCTAGGTTCGTCTTCGTAGGAGGGAGAGCGGGGGCTACGACGACGGTAGCTCCTGGAGCGGCGAGGACTTGGGATGTAGCGGGAGTTGCTAGGAGCTTGTGGAGGAGTTAGGGACCGTTGGCGAGGACTTCGGATCTGAGGAGTGGGAATCCTTGGGGCATTGGTGTTATTGGGACAGAGGTTGAGAGCTTGTAGGACGGTTGCCTGGAACTGCTGGAACTCGGCACGGGTGATGGGTGCCTCATTGTTCCTAGGATGTTGCCGACCGGCAGGGGAATGCGGTCTTCTTCTGTGATGCTCGGGGGACTCTCTCCGCCCCCGTATGATAGGAGACCTCCTGTAGTCTCGGCGGTGAGGAGATCGCTCATCCGGACGTTGTTGGTGGGAGGCTCCCTCTCGGGCCCGCTTTTCATCCAGATGGTGGCGAAGATCCACATCTTTCGGCCGATTGGGGACTTTTTGTTGGAAGTCGGAAGCTCGGGGATTGTGGGAGGCCATAGAATCTATAGAGGCATTGTGGTTTGAGACATGGTCCTGGTGGAGAGGTTGTTTCTGCGGGTTGGGACCCTTAGGAGGTGATTGATTCTGAGGAGGAGGCAGGTCCTGTTGGAGTGAGTCTTCCGCTGGAGGAGGAAGTTGCCCCTGCTGCGGAGCGGGCTGGATGGGAATTTCTTGTTGCTGATCGGGGTTGGGTCCTCGGTTGGACCCCCTGAATCTTACCTTCCTAGGAGGCATGGCAGGAGAAGATATGTTCCACGGGAAGAGGGTAGGCAGCTATTCGTTAGTTTCCCACAGACGGCGCCAATCTGTTGCCGCTAAATTCGGTGTAGGGGCAAACAGATGGAATTTGTGGATTCTTGGGAAACTTTGAATAGGCAACCTGTTTACCTGTTCTGCCAGAGTTTGACCGTCGCTCCCGCCGTACACCTGCAAAAAGTGCGAGACACCGGGGTTATTCCCGGCGACGCACCCTCCGACGCTCAAGTCAGTAATCAGAAATGATTATGAAAGAGCGTAAAACTGGAAAAAGATTGATTACCTTTTAATGGAGATGGATGGAGGGTATTTATAGGCGTCTTTGGGATCAAATTAGGCATGTAATTCCTGTGTATAGATAAGGAATGTAATCCCTAATTCCCAGTGAAAGGATAGATATGAATCAGGGCCGTTGATTAGGATTAATCAGAAACCCTAATTCTATCCTAGTGGATCGGGTTCGCTGCGGGTTGAAACCCGCACCCAGTTGAGGTGGACCCGTTCGTGGGTTATTGGATCTTTTGGGGGAGAGATCCAGTACCTGCTTCAGGCCCGATAGTAGGTAAAATTACCATTCTACCCCCAAGCTTTAAGATTCGTTCCTGATTTGGACGGTTTTGATTTAACCCTGTTTTTTAGCCATATCAGGTTTAACTCAGATATCCTCAACTGCATCGAAGTATACAGTAGGGCGTTCTCCTTGACTGCCCGATTGAAACGACGATCTGATGATTGGGTTCAGACGGTGATTGTCGTTTACGGACCAAATGTGGCTGCAGATCGAGAAGCTTTCTGGCAAGAGCTTGTTGATATCAGACAACGGTGGTCGGGAGCTTGGATTGTGGGGGGGGATTTCAACATCACCAGATTTGCTTTCGAGCACAAAGGAAGAGGCTCCAGCGACAGACACAGAGAGGAGTTCAATAGAGTGATAACGGTTCTGGAACTGATCGATATCCCAATTAATGACAGACTATTCATGTGGTCTAATATGCAAGCGACTCCAGTGATGGCCAAGTTAGATAGGATATTGGTGTCGATGGATTGGGAAGCTAAATTCCCATTAGCTACTGCCAGATCTATCCCTAAACCCACATCAGATCATACCCCGATCCTTCTCGATGTGGGGGTCTGCGGAACTCATAGGTCACGGAAATTCAGATTTGAGAAAGCCTGGCTGGAAATTCAGATATTTCACCACATGGTGATGGAGAATTGGGTGCTCCCAACTGCTAGTAGAGACGCTGCATCACGATGGTGCAAAAAAATCCGCAGATTGAGAAAGCGACTGCACAGATGGAATCGGTCCAGATTCTCGACCATCTGGCATGCAAAGGATTCCTTTCTAGAAGGAATTGACGAACTAGAAAGGGTGGAAGAAATGAGAATCCTGTCACAAGAAGAAAGAAACAGGTTACTTGAGCTTTGGGAAAATGTTGCCAATCTTTATAAGCTGGAAGAGATCAAATGGCAACAGAGGTCGAGGATTTTGTGGCTCAAAGAGGGAGATGCAAATACGGCCTACTTCCACAGAGTGGCAAGCACAAGACGTAGATCCAATCTCGTCCTCTCCATTCAGACGGATTCCGGAATAGCACAAGACGAGAAGGTGATTGCCACAACCTTTCAGAATTATTACAAGGGCCTCTTTGGTAAGAAGAATGATTTCAGGATCCCCTTGAGGAAGGATTACTGGCAGGAATACCAGAATGATTCGGCGGAGTTCTTCTCCTCATTAGAGGAACCTTTTTCGGAGACGGAAGTGAAAAAGGCCATCGACCAAATGGGAGCGGATAAATCACCTGGGCCAGACGGCTTTCCAATGATATTCTTCTATGTATTCTGGGAAGAAATTAAAGGAGGCTTCATGGCACTGATGGAGGAATTTTTCCATAACAAGCTTAGATTGGGTATGTTCAATTTTGCGGAAGTTGTTTTGATTCCCGAAAGGGAGGAGTCTAAGTGCGTGGGGGATTTTAGACCTATTAGCCTCATTAATTGCTCGGCAAAGATTATCACTAAGGTCTTAGCCATCCGTCTAGGGAATATTATGGATAGTATTATCAGCAAAACCCAAACAGGATTCAATAAGGGTAGATGCATCCTTGACTGTGTGGCCACGGCGGAACAAGTTATCCACTGCTGCCATGCGAGTAACTCTAAGACTTTCCTCCTAAAATTGGATTTTGAGAAAGCATACGACTCTGTCGACTGGGAGTGTTTGCTAGAAGCGCTCGGAGGGCGAGAATTTGGGGACAAATGGGTCAGATGGATCAAACAGTGTTTACAGACTAGTAAAACAGCTATATTAGTGAATGGGCGGCCAGGTCCGTCGTTTCCGTGTAAGAAGGGTCCCCGGCAAGGGGACCCGTTATCCCCACTTCTATTCACCATTGTAGCAGATGTGCTAAGAGGAATGCTTGAAAACTGTATGAGAGCAGGGTGGATTATGCCCGTGGCCAGCAGCACCTCTAATCAAGGGTGTACGATTCTACAGTATGCTGATGACACCTTTCTGTTTGGAAATGGGACCAGATAAAAAACAGTCTGCTTTAAAGGGGCCCTCTACTGTTTTGAAGCCTGGTCAGGATTTAGGATAAATTTCCACAAGAGTGCTCTGACCCCCATCACTCTTTTTGATAAAGAAGCTAGGGAACATGCCACTATACTAAACTGTATGATGAATGAGTTCCCAATCAAATATTTAGGGCTCCCACTCAGACCAGGGAAGCTAACTAAGGCGGACTGGTTGCCGATTATAGATAGGGTGGAAGACAGATTGTCTGGCTGGAAAGGAAAATTGTTGTCACTAGGAGGCAGAGTGGTGCTCATTAATTCAGTACTGTCTAATCTGCCCATTTACTACATGTCCTTTTTTGAGCTACCAAAGTGGGTTATCCGAAGGATTGACCGAATCCGTAAACGATTCCTTTGGAAAGGGGCAGACTCGAACGGGGGGTTACCACCTGATCAAATGGAATATCGCTTGCATGAAGAAGAAACATGGAGGGCTAGGCATCATTGACCTAAGAGATATGAATCTTGTCCTGTTGGGGAAATGGTGGTGGAAGGTTTTTCACCACAGCGGGGAAGGATGGCAGGACTTCATTCAGCCATACCTGAGAGGAAAAGGCACGAGAAACCTGGGCTTCCGAGTAGGGTCTAGAGTCTCGCGATTCTGGAAAGGTATTATCAAAGCTAGCAGGCCGTTCAATTCAGCTGTTATGTCTACTATCGGTAATGGGCGGTCCACCAGATTTTGGTGGGACAAATGGTGTGGTGCACATACCTTGAAGGTAACTTTTCCCGAGTTGTATGACAATACGAATCGACCAAATATGTCTGTTGCCGAGGCTTGGAAGAAAGGAAATTGGAAGCCGTCGTTCCGAGGACCGCTTACCCCAAGGTTACATCAGCAACTGCTCGAACTACAAGCACACATCACATGGACCGGGATGAGATGCGTCCAAGGCCCAGATCAGATGCGATGGGGACTCGATCCTAAGGGAGCATTCTCAGTCAGCTCCCTATATCATCGGATTCACTATCGAGGTTGTAGACCCAGTTGGGCACAGGTGTTATGGAAGGCAAAAACACCTCTTAAAGTCAGAGTCTTCCTTTGGCTAGTACTCAATAATGTAATTCTCACCAGAGAGAACCTGGCCAAGAGACGATCCCAGATTGCGACCAACTGTGGATTCTGCAACATGCACACGGAGAACTTGAATCACCTTTTTATCCACTGTCCAAGGAGTAAGGCAACCAAGGTAGAGGTTTTACGAGCCCTAGAAACAAGTGACTACCCCTGCAAATATGAGGATCTGTGGGTTGGTCCCAAATTCGCAAAGATTCGCCATGAAATGAAGGATGTGTGGTATAATGCCATTGCGGCAACTACATGGGTGCCATGGCTAGACAGAAATAAATTTTATTTTCGTGCTTCATGTAGTAGAATTTCTGGTAACCTTACTCATATCAGGCATCTTATTTCTTTTTGGGCTACAGCTGCCGCCACTGGAGCGAGAGGTAGGATCGCCAGAGTCTTCCAGGTGGAGGACTTTGACGATGAGGAGGTAGAGTTTGGACCGACACTGGACTGAGGGCCGGAGTCAACTCAGTAGCTGCAATCGTTGATAGCTTGGTCTTGACCTACTGTACTTTTGCTTTTTGTATGGAGGATTTGACCCACCCCCCAGGGTTTTGTTAGGGGTCTATGTTTTATTTCCTGCACTGTTTTGTCTTTCCTGATTTGTACTTTTGTATCCTTTCCGGTCTCCCGGGGTTGTTTTATTAACGGCTTATTAATGAAACAGGGTGGCTTTATTCCACCTTTTACCTAAAAAAAAACATATGTCACGCCTCGCTTTCCAAAATACGGGGATACGAGCACGTGACATGGCCCAGCGAATGATTTTAACATCATCCATAAGCTGTAGGATCGACTCAACATCATAACAAGAATATAACAAAATGTACACAACCACTCATGCATGAATAATTTATTAATCAACAGAAAACAATTTGAAACAAAATAATAATATTCCAAATAGTTTTCAAATCTGAATCAAAAGATAAAACTCGGGACTATAAGCTCGTTACAAGATTCAAGTAGCAAAGAAATAAATAACTCAAAGAAAACAAATATTTTAAGCAAGTCCTTTCTCCAAACGAAGCTTAAAATGTCTGCTCACCAATTTCAGTAGGCAATTCATCTCCAAAGTCTGTATTTATAAATATAAAAAGGGAAAAAAATGGAGAAAACAAGATAAACACACTTAGCGCAAGTTAGGGCCGCAAATAGTACAAGCAAGGGTATGAAAACAAGTGCAAGAAATATGGAACAAGATTCGAAATCAAGAATGTATAACATAATATAATAGGTATGTAACAAGTAGGGGATTCAAGAAACTTGTTAGCAAAAAAGACAACTCAAGTGACAAGATTGGGTAACAAGTACTAGTAGTGGAACAAGTGGCTTATGAACATGTAATGGTATCAATCATCAAGTAACAAGTATCACGTACAAGTGTCGAGTAACAAGTAACAAGTCTCATGTGTCAAGTTGTCAAGTACAAGTATCAAGTAGCAAGTATCAAGTATTATGCTCAAGTATCAAGTCTCATGTATCATGTAATCAAGTATCAAGTAAGCATGTATCATGTTCAAGTATCATGTATCAAGTCTTGTAGTTATTACTATCTAGGTAGCACTTCATGTGCCATCCTTTTATCACATGGTTGCTACAGTCAATGCAATTTCGTTTAGGCCTAGTGGTGGATTTTATAGGATGGTAAACTCAGGCATCAATATTCAATAATGACCGATGACCGAATCAATCAAGATACTTTAGTCAGTAATCTACAATTAATCGATAACCGATATGACCGATAGACCGATATACCGATAGACCAATAGACCAATAAATAGGGAAACACGGGCTCCTCCTCCGAGTAGACTTACCTATATTGTCTACTACTATGGTCTTTCCCTTAAACCCCAGCTTGTTATCATTTTATTAATAATCATGCAGGCATGAAAGTATGCAAAACAGGTCAAGTAAACATGGTCGAGAATATGGAACAAGTTTAAGATAATTGTAAAGCATATTCGAGGATTAACACAATTTAAAATTATTAAGAACAACGAGAATTCCAAATCTGGACAGCATGACGTTGCTGCACCAAAAATGCGATTCCCATTGCTACAAGATAGAAAATGTGGATCTGTCAGAAGATCTAAAAACTAGACTCCTGCCCGGTTCCAACGCATATAATTAAGATACATAAAAGTTGTGGTAACATGTGTCAAAATAGCAAACTATACAGTATTTGTGTTCAGACAGAAATTGTAAACTGAGTTTATACATATAAAACAGGGTTAAAACATCATTAATTAATTCTAAAAAAATTAGGTAATGTTCTCTAGGGTGTCCAGTATCAGCATGCAAAATTTCAAGTCATTTACTTACTGGTAGCATAGTTAAAATAATTGTAAACTAAAAAGGTGCATCAGTTTTTGTGAATTTGCGACTACCGACACAGCAGCAGTAAAACTGCGATATCTCCTAGACAGTAACTCGGAATTCAAAAATTCTGGATGTTATCGGCAACTAAACACTTAGGGCTACATTTCATATTCAGGACACAAGTTCAGATTTTGGTTTTATCGGGATCGAAACATCAAAACAAGACAGAAACAGAAACCAACTGAAACACTTTTTGTATGAAATGAGTCAAAATCTTACTAGTTGTGAACAAGTGTATCAACGAAGGGTTGTGACTCTTAGATCATGTAATATATAAGGTGAAACATGAGATTATCCACGATTGATAAAGAGAAGTCACATTCACAGATTATTTACAGTATTTTCAAGAAAAAGCTTGTACTAGAAAATAAAATATACAAGAAGATACTTGCCTTTAGGACAACGTTAGATCCGATATATTGAGAATAACGGGATCGGAATCCCGGCAACACGGTGACGAGCAAACGATCACGATAATCACGATCGGGCACGGATCTCGATAATGATCAAGATCAAGCGAATCCAATGGTCGAGATAAAAAATAAAACATATAAGAAATAGAAGAGTACCAAAAGAGTAACTATACCATGATTAACGATTGATGAATAAGAACAAAAAGTAGATCAAATGTTTAACTCACCAAGTAAAAGACGAACGAGACGATCAATGGCCGAGATCAAGTTGATCAACCAATCGACGACCGAGATCGAAGATAGGGAAGATGATGATCAAATCCAACGGACGGCTCACAATCAAAGCCATGATCAAATACTCTAGGATCAAGATCAACAAGATCGGACGGCCAGATCCAATGGCTTGGTGATGATCAAATGGAGGATCGGACGGCTCAGATTGGATCTTGATGATCAAGAGGACGATCAAGATGATGATGATGATCACGAAGTAGATCCGATGGTCGAGATCGAGAGATCAAGATCAGTTAAGATCGGACGACCAGGATTGAATCATCAAGATCTGATGTACAAGATGATTGATCAAGATCAATTGGATGGTCCAGAATGAACTTCATCAAAACCCAAATATAGAACAACTCCATGTCTCTGGCTCTGGTATGATGGCGGGTACAACGACACGGCACGGCGTCGGGCCACGCTGCGACTGCGGCGCGATGGTCGGGGTCACGGCAGTGGGCGGCGGCCATGGCGGCGACGGTCAGGGGAAAGCAAGGCGCTGTAGGGTCGGGCTTGCTAGCATTGTTGTGAGTTGCGACAGGAGGACGAGAGTGTAGGGCGACTGAGTCGCGACTGCTGGCTGCAGTTGTGCTAAGGAGACTGCTGGGCGGTCGCCGATGAGGTAGGGAGGTGCGCCGGGGTGGAGTCAGCGCAGGGGTGCGCTGTGGTGGTGTAGTGCAGTCGCCGAGGCTGGCGTCGGCTGCTTCTCTGGCTGTCGAGGGGCGTCGGGGCTGCGATGCTTCGCCAGAGGAGGGGAGCAGCACTGTGGGTCGATAACTGGCTGCCGCAGGATGGGGTGCAACACATGAGGAGGCTGGCGGCACAAGATGGCAGCACGACGACGAGACGGAGAGGTGCTGAGGGAGAGGGCGACGCTGCCGAGGTGGCTTCGGAAGGGAGATAGGGATGAGAGATGAGCGGCAGATGGGTTTCAGAAGCACAGGGATGAAGGGTAGGAAGATGGAATTTTTTCCCAAAACGACCCTTTTTTGTAAAGTTTTTCCCAAACCGCCTTACTTTTTTTTTTATTTCCCAAAGCACCCCACTCGGTCTTTGAAAGACCGAGTCTAGTTAAAACTAACTCGGTCTTTCAAAGACCGAGTCTTGCTCTTTGAAAAATCGAAGAGCAAGACTCGGTCTTTGAAAGACCAAGCTACTTTTAACTAGACCCGGTCTTTGAAAGACCGAGTCTTGGAGTTTGGGGGTTTTAATTTCGCAGATCTCCTTTCTTCTTCTTCTCGATTTATTAAATTCTTCGAATTTTTTTTTCTTCTTCTCTCTGTCCCTCAACGAACCCATCGCCCCCTAGCATTTTGTGGTCGATTACCCCTTTAATCGATCGATACACTCCCCAAAACCAATTAATCTCTCATCGATTTTCGATTTTCCCCATCCTTATTCCCCAAATTTGATTATTTCTTTAAACCCCAAATCCTGAATACCCAATTTCGTAGACCTAGTTTAATTTCGTCTTCGTCTTTGGAAGATCTTGGTTGAAGGATCTTGCTCTTCTCTACCTTGTCAGTAGCTCGCTTTGGAATCTCCTACTTGGAAGGTAAATTTCTGAAGCTTTTGATAAGCAAATATTGTGTTAGTCTTGATGCTATAGTGTAGTTGCTGAGTTGAATTTGACTTATTGTTGACAATGTAGAGTAGCTATTGTTGTTATTTTTAGTTGAACATTTCATTGAAAAAGAAAGAGTTGAAAGAGTTAAAGTTGTTGCTATCAACGGCATTGTTATATAGTATTTGTTGAATTCTATATAGATTTTTGCTAAAATTAAGAAATAGTTAAAAATTTTAGAATTTGTTGAAGTTGAATTTGTTATATAGAATTCTATATAGAATTTTGCTAAGAAAGAGTTAAAATTCTCTAATTTGCTAAAATTAGAGAATCAACGACATTGTTATATAGAATTTGTTGTTATGGAGATGTTTCGAGATTGTTGTTGCTTTTGTTGTTGAGATGTTGTGGTTGTGGAGAAGTTTCGAAATTTTTGATGTTTTTGTTGTTGAGATGTTGTGGTTGTGAAGATGTTTCGAGATTGTTGTTTTTTATATCTAGGTTATGTGTAGTTAATAACATTTTTATTGTAGTTGTAGGATTTGTATTCTATTGTAAATGGCACGCACAAGGGGTAACATGGAGGTGGGAGAAAGTAGTAGACCTCCACGTGGCGATGGACCACGTACTCGCGGTGGACGTGATCGTGGTCGTGGTCGAGATGTGGTGGTTGTGAAGAAGATGTGCTCTTGAAGATGATTTTAACAGCATTGTCGTGTGGTTGAGATGTGGTTGTGAAGAAGATGTGCTTGTGAAGATGATTTTAACAGCATTGTCGTGTGGTTGAGATGTGGTTGTGAAGAAGATGTGCTTGTGAAGATGATGATGTGGTTGAAATGTTCTGAATGTCTAGTTAAAGAATGTTTAGTTTAAAGCAAAACCTTGGGATTTGGATGCTTGTGAAAATTGGTTGTGGAAGTTAAAGAATGTCTAGTGTAAAGCAAAATTGTTGATGTGGTTGTGAAGATGATGTGGTTGAGATGTTGTTGTTGTTGTTGTGGTTGAGATGTGGTTGTGAAGGGGAGTAACAAAATCTGGCTGTAGCGAAATGGGAGATGCTTTAAAAGATATTGAACTGGCTGTAGCAAAATCTCAATCAGCATTAATACTCGGTCTTTCAAAGACCGATGTCATTTTAACTAAGACCGAGTCTTGAAGCTGATTGCAAATTTTTGCTTACAGACATAAGACTCGGTCTTTCAGACTCAAAGATCGAGTCTAGTTATATTTAGACCGGTCTTTGAAAGACCGAGTCTTGAGTTCAATCAATTCCAGAGACAAAGCTGCCCTTTGGAAATAATTAAACATCACAGTCGATCTTTCAAAGACTGTTCTAAATATATCTAGACTCGGTCTTTGAAAGACCGAGTCTTAAGTCTGTAAGCAAAAATTTGCAATCAGCCTCAAGACCGAGTCTAGTTAAAATGACATCGGTCTTTGAAAGACTGAGTATTGAGCTGACTGATTTTTTTTTGAAACTTCAAGACACTTTGATATAAATATAATTGAAACTTATTGAATCCAAAATACTCTCTTTGTACAATATTTAAACTTCAATCAATCATACATTTTCGACAATTAAACACATCCAAACTAAGTGCTCAGTTCGATATAAATATTACAAACACACTAGAAAGCACATAATCAAATTTTGAACTATCTCTGTTAGTACATCGACGCTTGTTGTGTCCTTCCAACCTGTAACTTGAACATTTCATTCTTGTACCCCTGCTAGAACTATCTCTCACATCCATATCGTTGCGTATTCTTGTGGATTTAGGCCGGCCTTTCCGTGAACGTCAAAAACCCCAAAGTCCAGTTAAAACTAGCTCGGTCTTTCAAAGACCGAGTCTTGCTCTTCGATTTTTTGAAGTGCAAGACTCGGTCTTTGAAAGACCGAGCTAGTTAAAACTAGCTCGGTCTTTCAAAGACCGAGTGGGGCGCTTTGGGAAATAAAAAAAAAGTAGGGCGGTTTGGGAAAAACTTTACAAAAAGGGGTCGTTTTGGGGAAAAATTCAGGAAGATGAAGAGGTGGGGAGAAGTAATGGATTAGGGGACATTAGGGTTAAACAAAGGATTAGGGTTAGGCTGATATATACGGGCAATGGGATGGGGGCTTATTGGGTTTGGGTTTAAAGGGGTTTTAAATGGGTATATGATCCAATAAGGAAACTAGAGTTTTAAATAGGGTTTATATTACAATAAAATAAACATATAAATATTGTTTATAATAAAATGTAATTTGTATTACAGTATAGAATTTATTTGAAATAGATACAAATGCTATTAGCACATAGAAATGAATTTTTAAACAACCAGTCAAAATATTAATAATAATAACAATGATAACAATAATAATAATAACAATAATAATAAGAACATGATAACAATAATAACAGTAATAATAGTAATAATAACAAAAAAATGAAAATCATAGAAAATGGTTACAAATAATATTATTGAGTGAAAACAGATTTTAATAAGAGATCCAATAGTACAATTTAACAAAAATAATTTGAGAGTGGAAAACTAATTTACAAAAATTTAAATACCAAAAATACACAGAAAATACGGATTTGGGGAAACAGGGGTTACAACATAAGAAATGTCTGGACGAGTGATGGTGAGGTAGACCAAACTTCCAAAAATAGTGCGGTATAAAGTAGGATCTGACAAAGAAGTACCATCAGAAGGAGCATACTGAACATTCAGCTCACAAGGAGTATCAACAGTTCTAGTATCAGTAAGACAAGCACGTTCAAGAATATCTGCAGTGTACTTAGACTGAGAAAGAAGATAGCCTTTTGGAGAAAATGCAACTTCAATACCCAAAAAGTATCGTAGAGAACCCAAATCCTTCATTTCAAATTGACGGGCTAATTCCGACTTTAATACTGCAATGCCATCAACATCATCACCAGTAATAATCATATCATCAACATATAGAGAGAGCAAGATACGACCAATAGGAATACACTTAACAAAGAGAGCCGAGTCGTGATTACTGGAAGAAAACCAAAGAGACGTGATAAAGGTAGAGAACTTCTCAAGCCAAGCTCGAGGTGCCTGTTTGAGGCCATACAACGATTTCTTAAGTTTACAAACTTCTCCATGATTATGAGAGACACCAGGAGGGGGAACCATATAAACTTCTTCATGCAAATCACCATTCAAGAAAGCATTCTTAACATCCATTTGAGATATATCCCGTTGACGAACTATGGTCATCTTCGCAACATGAGCAAAAGTCTCCTCATAATCCATACCATACTCCTGAGAAAATCCCTTAGCAACCAATTTATCTTTGTAGCGCTCAACTAATCCATAACTAATCCATCAGACTTTGTCTTGGTTTTATAAACCCAACGACAACCAACTGCACGTTTACCATATGGTAAAGGTACCAAATCCCAAGTGTCTGTCTTTTGCAAGGTAGAAAGTTCTTCATTCATAGCAGGCTGCCAATGGGGGTCAAGAACTGCCTCTTTGTAGGATGAGGGCTCAGAGAGACAATGAATAGATGCTAAAAATGAAGAGAAAAAAGTAGAATAACATGAGTAAATAAAATCTGGTAGGTGATTAGACTTACGGGAACGTTGAAGATAACGAGAAGAGGAATCTACAGTCTCAGGAGGAGCTTGGCGGCGGTAGGAGGAGGGAAAGTATCACGAGTGTCAGACTGCGAGGCACCAGTATCTCTAGAACTAACAATGCGAGTCCTGCGAGAATAATGAAGAGGAAAGGGAGCTATAAAAGCAAGAGATGAGTCAGAGTGGGGAATGGAAGGGATTGGCGGAGAAAGATCCTCTGTATGGTCAATGAAAGGATCAGTATGAATGAGATCAGATTTAGTCAAGTTGTGAGGAAAAGAAGGAATGGAGAAGAAAGGTATATGTTCAATAAAGAAAACATGACGGGACACATATAGCTTTTGCGAAGTTGGATCAAAACAATGATATCCCTTTTGTCCTTCACCATAACCAAAAAATACACAAATGGCAAAGTTAGACAATAATTTTGTACGCTCTACATGTGGACGAAGGACAAAGCAAGTAGAACCAAAGACTCTCAATGAGGAATAGTCAGAAGCATGCCCATATAGTTTTTCAAAGGGTGACAAACCTAAAGTAATGGACGATGGGATCTTATTAATTAGGTTGACTGCAGTAAGTACCGCTTCTCCCCAAAACTCACTAGGAACTGAAGATGACAGCAAAAGAGAATGGGTAGTTTTAACAATGTGCCTATGTTTTCTTTCAGCAACACCATTTTGTTCAGGAGTATCAGTACAGGAAGATTGGTGAATAGTTCAATCTAAAGCAAGCAAATCGCAAAATTTATTCGAAGTATATCCACCACCCAAATAACAT
This sequence comes from Hemerocallis citrina, assembly GCA_017893485.1. Classification (NCBI taxonomy): domain Eukaryota; kingdom Viridiplantae; phylum Streptophyta; class Magnoliopsida; order Asparagales; family Asphodelaceae; genus Hemerocallis; species Hemerocallis citrina. The sequence continues at coordinate 304,948,656 of CM030361.1, forward strand.
CTAAAACACATGATAACAGCACAATGTTGAGTTTTTACAAGAGCTCGAATTTTTTATATAGATGTCAAAAAAGTCAGAACGACATTTCATGAGATAAACCCAACAAAAACGAGATCAATGGAAGAAACATAATATCTAAACTATCCTTTTGTAGCAACAGGGGAAGGTCCCTACACATCCGAATGGACTAAATCAAATGGTGCAGAAGAGCAAGAAGTGCTTAAATTAAAAGGCAATGCAGTGAATTTGGCAAGTTTACAATCACTACAATCAGAAATATCATGTGTTTGCAAATTTCCTAATGCTCCAGTAGAAGCTAAGAATTTTAAGCGGGAAGCTGAAACATAACCAAGACGTGAATGCCATAAATAAAAACTAGAGGATGAAGGACACAAACGGAATGAAGATAAGTCAACACTAGGAGCTGCAAATACTGGTAACCTCAACTCATCCAAAACATATAATCCCCCCTTCTACGGCCTGTCCCAATAGCTTATGGGAATGCGGATCCTGCACATAACAAGAGGTATATGAAAATATTACTAAGTAACCAAAATCACACAGCTGAAAAACAGATACAAGACTCAGCGTAAGCTTAGAAATATGGTAAACATTAGAAAGATAAAAAAAGAGGTGCAACAACAGAACCAATTCCTGCTAATGACATAGGTTTACCATCAGCAGTCATGACAGACACAGATGATATAGAATGCAAAGAAACAAAAAGGTTTGAATCAGGAGACATATGGTGTGAAGCTTGAGAATCCAAAACCCATGTGGAGAGGGAAATACCTGAGGAACTATTGGGTAGCTGACTCTGTGGGTGAAGAGGCAGACATAGCATGCGGCTGTGAAGCAAGAAGCTGCTCAGAAATGGCAATGAGTGTAGGATTTGACGATGAGGCTCGAAAATCTAAGAAGTCTGATTGTGGTATGGCTGCTGCAGTGCTATATTGTCGAGGATGATATGGCCGTGATTGAGGTCGGTTACTAAGATGTGAGGGCTTGAATTATTGCTTTTGCTGATGTAGTTGTGCTCGATTCAATAGCCTAGGTCATTGAGCCTTCCAGTGACCTCTCTGCTTGCAAAAACTGCACTCATCCACCCCAACCTTTGAATAAGGTTTATTCTCATAGTGAACAGGAGGTCTAGAAGAGACTGCTAAAATAGAAGAAGTGGGTGCCGGAAGAATTTCTTTTCCTGCTTGAGATTTAAGACGCATTTCATCAGCTAAGAGTTTACTGACCACTGAATCAACTGAAGGAAGTGGGACACGATGTAGGATGGAACCACGAAGTCCCTCAAAATCATCTCGAAGTGCCATAAAAATTGAACCAAACGTTGTTCCTCTCTATGAACGATATAAGCTGTACCAGCTTGTAGTTCTGTCGATTCTGTAAGAGCTAATTGATCCCAAAGATCTGTCAATGTAGAATAGAATTCTTGAATGCTCATGTCCTTCTGTTGAAGAGCTCGAATATCAAATTCTAACTGATATTGTTTGGCAAAGTTAGACTGTGTATACAATCTTGCAAGATGTTGCCAAATATTCGTCGCTGTTTCATACTTTGTCAATTGGGTACCTACTGATTGTTCAACAGAATTGTTTATCCAAGTGATAATTTTAGAATTCACTACTTCCCAATCATCTAGTATGGTTGCATAATCTGTAGCCTTATCATTTGTAGATTTATTCACAGTGCCAGAAAAATAACCCCACATTTTCTTGCTTTTCAAAAAAAAAAATCATCACATAACTCTAATACGAACAATTTTTTCCATCTAACCTCACACTAGATTGAAGTGAATCATCTTTATTACTAGCCTTTTTTGAATGCAAATAAGCTTCCAAATTGCACAAAAATATAGACGAAGAAATCCCAAAAGCCTTCAAGATCACAACTTTATCACAAAGCCTTCAAATTCCCAAATAAAAATTCTGCTTCTTTTCTTCTTCTTCTTCACCAACCCATTTCTTCTCACTTAAAAACAAACCCAACAAATCAAATTCAAAACCTTCAAACCTTCAAACCTATTATCTCTTTCTCTTCAACATTAACAAACCCATTACTCCCCCAAATAGGACATTCAGCAAACTCTAGAGATTTTGCAAAAGAAATATGAACATTGAACAACAAAGGTGAAGAACCTGATTCAGGCTGATGGGTGCTGAGAAAATAGCCGGAAGGTACTGTTTCGGGATTATCAGAGGGTGCTGATTCGGATCTACGACTGCGAGCTAGGGTTTCCGGAGGGGCTGAGCTTCGAGATGGAGGCAGCGACGCGGGCTGTTAGACAGCAAGTAGGAGCGGCAAAGTGGGTAAGAATCAAGCCTGCTCTAATACCTTGATAACAATAGTGAAGAGGGATAACAAAGTGGGCCTGGGTTGTTAGAGGGATTTGTTATTTGTACGGGTCATGTTGCTTCATGTATGTTTTATTTCCTGGCTGTAGTTTGTAGTCTGGCCTAGTTATCTGGGTTTGTATCATTAATTTCTAATTATTGAAACGGGTGGCCACTATCCACCTTTTCCCTAAAAAAATAGTGAAGAGAAAAGGAAGTTAGGGTTTCTCATTATTGGAGCTGTGAAAAAAAACAGTCAAGTCCAATTACAAGAGAGAGATAGCTTTTAAGGGTTGAAATAACAAAAGACTATACTACCCTTATAACATAAGCATAATTACTTAAATAATATGAAAGTTTGAAAAAGAATTTGATAGATTGGCAAATCATTTACATAGTAGCTGAAACTGTGTATTGTATGTGGGTTGGCAAAGTTTTAGGTGCAAACCAAAGTTCAGCAATCAGTATCATTGTCAGATAATATGTGATTGTACCATGCAAAATCTTATGGTATTTAGTTGCGGTATTGTGTTGAATTAAAATGCAGACAGCTACATTTATATCCTTTGGGACTATTTAAATGATTAATTGTATTATGTTATATTTTCTACGCGTTCAGTTAATGATGATACTCCTAAGTAAGGTTCAAGATGGTCAATTGTTAGTTTCGTGTTAATTGACCTGCTTAACAATCCTCAGCTGGACTATTTCTTTTGTCCATTAGTCCTTCATATTGCAATGTTCAAGGATCATCTCAGACCGCTAAGGTTGCTGGTTTTATCTCGATGAGTAGACATTGGGATGTAGAGAGATTGCTTGAACTCTTTGGAAAGAACCTGGTTACGCAAATTCAAGGTCATCCTATAATGCAAACTGCAGAGTGTGATGTGCTCCTGTGAAGTGGAATGCCATTAAGGTTAGATATTGGTAGATACGAAGTTCGGCTCTCCCTTCCAAGATCAAAGTATGGTTGTGGAAGCTTAGGCAAGTGAGAGTTTTCTTGGCTGGAATAGTTGTTAGGAAATTCTCTGAACGATGCCAGATACAAATGACGAACACTCAAACAAGTATATAAAACTAATTACATAAAGCCCTCAATGATTTGTTACCTAATCCTGAAAAGAAAGAAGGAAAATATTATCTAACTAGAGAATACACAAAGTATTAACATATTTGTGTTATTTAAGAAACAAGGCAGATACTCTTAACATATTTTAGCGGGGCTAGAGCTTTTTCACTTTGGTAAGGTACCGCTAGTAACATATACATTTCAACAATATATTTAGCAAAAAGTCTAGTAGTATTTACAATAAGTGTATATTTCGAATAATTCTTTGAAAAATTTAATAGAAACTAGAATTTTCTTATATTGCAACGATTTATATATGCATTTCAGAAATCTTTACAGAGAGCAAGAGAGAGATAGACTTTAGAATATAAAATTACATGTACATGATGTAATTGATAATTGGGTAAATTGCATAAAACAATCCTGAACTATTGGGTCAACGCAATTAAGCCCCTCTATATTTTTTTCAATGTAGTAAACACCCCTAAACTATTAAAAGGGGGTAAAAAAATTGAGATTTTGTTTGTTGACGGGTCTGACATATCTGGGTAAATAATATATTTTATACATACATATTCAATTACAGGAACACATTTACATACAAGGAAGTAAAGCAGCCTATCCATTTCTTGCTGAAATCATAAACCACAACTCTGACACACAAGAATATCACATTTTAAATAACTAAACTGCATGGGAAACATATACATATATGCATCAAACAAGCAACAACACCAGTAAACTAATTTCAGGCAGTCGGATAGGAAGGTTGCATGGCAATCCCACAAAGCCCTTGCTTTGCATCGATGTCCCTCTCCATCCTAATGTACCCGCTCTCGCCCCACGTCTCACCCCACGAGTTCTTCACCAACCAATACTTAGTCCCGTCGCTTGTTCCGTATCCCACTACGGTCACACCGTGATCCAAAGCAGTACCGCATTCTCCTGTGAAGACTCCACCTGAATATAATTGGAAGGGAAAACCACTGGCTTCAATAGCAACAGAAACAGGTTGATTCGCAGCTGCCAGGAGGAGAGCTGCCTCATTGTTTGCAGGCACATCCTCGTAGCCTGTTATCTTGGCAGCAGAGTTGGCAGCCTTTTTAGCATTGCAAGTTCCGTCAGCTGCCGTGTAAGGGTAGTTTGCTTCCGTATTGAGGCCTTTGTTCTTGATGATAAATGAGAAAGCACCATCCATTTCACCACCATTGCATCCTTCGTCTCCACTGCCAACGTCACAGTCTACGACCTCTTGTTCAGAGAGAGAGATGAGCTTGCCGGTGCTGAGCTTGTTGATTCCTTCAGTTGCAGCGACAGCAGAGAAAGCCCAACAACTTCCTGTTACAGGGACGGAATTTTATAAATTTCGATGTAATCTGAATACAAGTGTAATTTCCTCAATCCTTCCTACAACTTTGAAATTTCAGTATCAACACATTTAGTATCAAATGAGCGAGTAAATTAATTATGGTGCTCATGAGTTTGAAAAAAAATGTGGAGATCGTTGGCAGTCAGTATGTATATAAGGAGTCAATTCTATGTAAAATTTCAGTTATTTACTCACCACATTGTCCCTGATTTTTGACAGGAGTGACAGCACCCTTTGTCCGCCAGTCCATGCTTGCTGGGGCTGCTGTGAAATTCTCATACTTGAAGCTTCCCATTTCCTTGGGCAAACTTTGCTTGGATGGCCTATACCCGTTATAATTTGCCTTGAATTCCTCATTGGTGAGATCGGCAAATTGGTTAGCACCAAGCTTATATTTGTACTTCCCTTCAGCATTAAATGCTTCGATGAACTCAACATTGGCCTGAAAAATCTTGAACCTGTATTCCATCTCTTTTGAATCCTTGTACACTCGTCCATACTGAGCCATCCATTTCTCATGCCTTTCCTTCATAGAAATATCATTCAGATTGCGAGCTGCTGCTGTAGATAAAGAAGCCAGGACACCAAATATCAGTAGGGCTGAAAGTAGGTACTTTTGTGCTACTGAAGAAGCCATGGTTAGCCAACAAAGACTGTAATGGATTGCAGTGAAGTGATTAAAACATGAAGGTGGAATTGGTTTATATAGAGGTTTCTATAACAACTCTCAGTCACTAATATAGAGAATGAGAGGAACTTGTGCGTGCCGTAAAGTTGGTGCTGATTCATTTGTTTGGATTGTTTCATCAATTTAGTTTACAGAGTATGGTTTTTGTTTTCAGAATCTTTAGTATATGCACTCATTGGCTGAGAGAATGACCTATATTAGTTTATGCAATGGCTGCTTTCATTTGTAACTTTTAGAAGAAAAAAAATAAAAAAATTACAACAGTGTATTCACGACGAAAAAAAAAAACATTTGAAGGGGTCAAATTATCGTAGCAACTACGAACTTTTATACAAAGCTCTTTCCTAACTTTTTACACCCAAATTGATTTCACAATGTTGAAAGTGACGCATTTTTATTTTGTATTTTTTATACCAGAGTCGAAAGTGATGCTTGAACTGAACTCTGCTCTTCTTCCTCTCCTTGCGACTTCTTGCGCTGCATTCACAGCATTTATGAGGTACATCGATCTTTATTATCCTTATTATGACAATGTTGCTTAATCTGAAAGAAGATGTGTTAAGAGAATGTCTTCATTAGTCATCAACTTTGTTGGAGCATTGAGCCTCCTCTATGGACCAGCCTCTAGAGATCAATTACAAATTACCAAACTATATTTACACAAGCTAGTGTTTTAAATGCTTTCGGGCTAAATGGGATGTAGCCCTTTGCTTCTTCTAGTTGACTGATCCTGCACAATTTTCTTTAGTTTGATCCAGCAGAGTATTTTTACTGAACTATATATGTTAGGGAGTTTTCAGTGTAACCGAGTTGAAGCGACTGATTACTCTTTGATTTTTATGCTTACCAAACTGTGTCCAGCTTTTTGTAGAATTTTGTGAATCACTTGATCTCATCTCAATCAGTTTTACAATATATGCTATGCTATATTGGGCTTACAAAACAATGGACCCAATGGACCCGATATACTAATAAAAGGACATTGTAATATATATTATCCAACACCCCCCCTCAAGTTGGAGCATGGAGGTCACAAATGCCCAACTTGCGAAGTATGGGATCAAACTGCTGCCACCCCAGTGGCTTAGTGAAGATATCCGCCAATTGGGAAGTAGTCGAGACATGAGAAGCCACTATAGTGCCATCCAATATGGTATCCCTGATAAAATGCAAATCCACCTCAATGTGCTTACTGCGCTCGTGAAAAACTGGGTTATGTGCCAGATGCAATGCAGACTGGCTGTCGCAATAAACCTGCATCGGACCCTCCTGCTGTATCCCAAAACAAGACAATAAACCCCTCAACCACTTCAGCTCACAGATAACAGCTGCGAGTGATCGATACTCAGCCTCAGCGGAAGAACGTGAAACAGTCGGTTGTCTCTTGGTCTTCCAAGAGATAGGAGAAGAACCAAGAAAAACCAACCACCCAGTAGTAGATCTCCTAGTAGTGGGGCAGCTCGCCCAATCAGAATCACACCAGCCAGTAAGACCAAGCTCCGAATCAGATCTCAGAAGAATTCCCTGCCCTGGAGAATTCTTCAAATACCGTACCACCCTCAAAGCGGCCTGCCAATGATCCTCAAGTGGATGCTGTAAAAACTGAGATAAAATGTGGACTGCATAAGCCAAATCAGGTCGAGTAAAAGACAAATAAATCAATCTCCCAACCAATCGACGATAAGCCTCGCCATCTGCCAAAGGAGAACTGCTGGACTTTGCTAACTTATGATTAGGCTCCATAGGAAAACTAGCAGGTCTAGACCCCAACAATCCACACTCAGAAATGATATCCAAAGCATACTTCCTCTGACACAAAGAAATACCCTCAGGTCCTCGAGCAACCTCAATCCCAAGAAAATACTTTAGCACCCCAAGATCCTTCATGTGGAAACATGAGCTCAGATATGTCTTGAAGCTAGCCAAAGCATCTGAATCACTCCCAGAAATAATGAGATCATCCACATAAATCAACACATGCAACTCAACTTTCTCTTTCCGATAGGAAAAGAGAGAATAATCAGAATGGGACTGAGAAAAACCATAAGACAATAGGGCAGAAGTAAGTTTGGCAAACCAACAACGTGGTGCCTGTTTCAGTCCATATAGGGACTTACGCAAGCGACACACCTTGTTGGGTTTACCAGACTCAAAACCTGGAGGCATCCTCATATACACCTCCTCTGTCAAATCCCCGTGAAGAAAGGCATTGTGCACATCCATCTGATGCAACATCCATCCCCTGACAGCAGCAACAGCTAAGAAAGTACGAACAGAAGTCATCTTAGCTACAGGTGCAAAGGTCTCAGAGTAATCAATACCTTCCACCTGGTGGTTACCAAATACAACCAGTCTGGCCTTTAGTCGCTCAACACTGCCATCCGAATTGTACTTGATCTTATAAACCCACCTGCTGCCCAACGCCTTCTTCCCGGGCGGCAAGTCTGAAAGAGTCCAAGTCCCACTATCCTCCAGTGCCTGAATCTCTCTCTGCATGGCCTGTCGCCACCCCTCATCCTGAGAAGCCTGGCGATAAGAGGTGGGCTCAACACCTGCAGTAACAGCTGCAAGAAAGTCTCGATGTCCAGTAGAAAACAGATCATAACTCAGATAGTGTGAAATAGGATACGGAGTACCGGAGGAAGTCGAGGAGCTAGGTGAACAGAGGCGAAGAGGGGTAATGTAATCATCAAGACGTGTCGGGCGAGCTTTGGTCCTCAAACCTCTACCCAAAACAGGCGGTGCAGAAACTACAGGGGTCGATGTAGCAACATCCAAAACTCCAGTGCCCGAAACAGAAGAACCCGAAACATCAGTGGCCGAGTGTGCAATATCGGGACCGCTGATGTCACTACTGCCAGGTACGATGTCATTCCCGACGTCAGCAGTGACGTCGGCAGCTTGGTCAGCTGTGACGTCGGCAGCAATGACGTGGGTAGGCCGTGCAACCTCAACATCCTCATCTCCAAAATAATCTACAAATGGACCCCTAATGTTTCCACCAGTTTCGAATTGCACCCCCGAAAATTCATTTTCGTAAAATTTCACATCCCGAGACACAAAAAGTTCACGAGACTCAACATCCAACAATTTCCATCCTTTCTTATCTAAGGGGTAACCCACAAAAATACATTTTCTGCTCCTACTAGCAAATTTATCCCGCTTGGATTGTAGATCAAAAGAGTAACATAAACATCCAAAAGCCCGCAAATTATCATATGAAGGTGGCTTCCCATACAACATCTCATAGGGCGACTTAAATGACACAATTCGGGAAGGCAATCTATTAATCAAGTAGCATGCAGCCAGTACACATTCACCCCAATAATCCACAGGCAAACCACTTTGGAACAATAAAGCACGAGCTATATTCAAGATATGCCTATGTTTGCGTTCGACCCTTCCATTTTGTTGTGGTGTACCCACACATGAAGTCTGAAAAACTATCCCATGCTCAGAAAAATAAGGTTTCATACAATTAAACTCAGTTCCATTATCACTCCTAACACGACAAATATCAACACCAAATTGTCGTTTCACCATAGAAATAAACTTAATAAACATGGAACACACTTCAGTTTTGTCAGATAATAAAATAACCCAAACAGCTCTACTATAGTCATCAACCAATGTCAAAAAGTACCGAGCCCCAGAAACAGAGGCAACTCGATACGGACCCCAGAGATCACAATGTATCAATTCAAACATGTGAGTAGCTCGGCTATCACTATCAATAAAAATATCCCTAGTCTGCTTTGCCTTATGGCAAATGTCACACGCATTAGGTAAAGACAAACTAGTACCACTAGCAAAAGGTAAATGTCGCATAACTCCATCAGAAGGGTGCCCCAATCTGCTGTGCCAAACACCGAAATCTGCTCCTCTCAAAGCTTGCAATCTCTGATGAAATGTCTCTGACATGGCACGCCAGATGTACAAACCCCCTTTGCGTTCACCAGATCCAATCTCTTTCCTCGTACTTCGGTCCCGTATAACACACAAATCACGAGTAAAGGTAATATCACAGGTCCGATCATCCACCAAACGTGCAACAGAAATCAGATTGCATGTCAAATTAGGTACATACAGCACATCCTTCAACACCATATCACCAGATAAAACCACTCTACCACGAATACGGGAATCAATAATAGTTCCATCAGGCAAAATCACAGGATTCGAATCACCCTCAAAACAATCTACTAAAAATGGTAAATGACCAGTAGCATGTATAGAAGCACCCGAATCAATAATCCAATCAACAGGAAAAGACATACCCATAAGAGAAGAAATAAGGGAGGTAGCAGCAACATCACCACCACCTCCATAGCTTCCACCTCCCCCTCCGCCGTGAACGCCTCCACCGCCACCGTCACCGCGAACGAAGTCGCCGTTGGGGCCGGTGACGTTGACGGCCTTGGTGCGGCCGTCCTCGCCCTCGGAGATGGTGAACACGACGGGTTCGCCCTCGGCGAGGGAGCGGTAGCCCTCGGATTTGATGGAGGACTGGTGAACGAAGAGGTCCTCGCCGCCGTCGTCGGGGGTGATGAATCCGAACCCCTTGGTTCCGTTGAACCACTTCACCGTCCCCATGACCCGATCTTGCGCCATTGAAACGCGTCCCCACTTCACCGACCCCTGAATCCGATCCCCTTTCTCTCTCCCTCTCCCTCTCAATTTTTGAGGAAGAAGATGTAAGAAACCCTAACCCTAGACATTAGAGGCTCTGATACCATGTAGAATTTTGTGAATCACTTGATCTCATCTCAATCAGTTTTACAATATATGCTATGCTATATTGGGCTTACAAAACAATGGACCCAATGGACCCGATATACTAATAAAAGGACATTGTAATATATATTATCCAACACTTTTTTTTAATTTTGTATGTTAAACAAAGCCGTAGCCACACACGCATATGACAGCACACACCGTCACAATAATCTCATAATAAAGAGATGATGCAAGCGGGGATTGAATCCCCGATCTCTTGCTCACTAGCTAAGAGGGTTACTATTAGACCCTAATGATACTTGTAACTATGTCCCGTGTTAATCCCATATTTGTAGGACTGGGATCCTTTTAGAAACTTAGTTTTAAAATTAGAATAGTTCCTCCCATTTACCATCCTTGTAAAAATCTACTTCTCTCCTTCTTATTTTGTGCGCTAAATACATAAGGAAAATATTACAATTCACAAGCAAAACTACCAAGTGCAGAAAGGAAAAAAGAAAAAATGAGAGAAGAAATACGTGCCTGAAACAGCTAACTAGGAAGCATTCCAGCAATTGATATCCTTGCAAAAATCCATTAATTTTAAGCACTTTCCAGGTTTCACAGTTTTTGTGATGTACATTAACCAATTTGAATTGTTTGTTTAATTGCAGATTGATTAATACAGTGTTTGTGACAGAAGGTATCGTTCTGGAAGAGTGATAGTGCATGAAGTATGAAAGGTTCTAAGTTGATTTGTTAGATTGTGTAATTAATTTCTGTTTAGCTGAAACTGTGTAATAGCTAGTGTTTGTTCTTAATGTTGGATAATATATATGATTGTATCCTAGTATCACATTTTCAATGATGTACTATAACCAGATTGAATCGTTTAATTGCAGATGAGGATGGAAGGAATCGTTCTTGAAGAGTGATGTAGTTAAAGTATGAATTTCAGAAAGAGGGTTTCCTAGATTGTGCTCATGAACACTTTTTACAGTTCAGCAGAAAATGTGCTGTATTCTGGCTGTTGAATTTTTAGATACAAACCAATTAGATACAGACTGTTGTTCTCTCTTCTGGCTGTTGAAGTTTTCATTGTGCTCATGAACACTTTTTTAACGCATTTAGCTACGGAGTCGTAATGTTCAAGGAATATCCCAGGCTGCTAAGGTTGCTGAAAATAGACAGATTGCGTCGAAGGAAATGAAATGGTTACAAAATTAAAGGTGTTCCTGTAATGCAAGCTGTAGGGTCTAATGTGATCTTGTGGAGTGGAGTGTCATTAAGTGTCAGTTTTAAAACTGATATATCATCGTATCGGTCTCCGAATCTTTTGCAATTTTAGAAGCCCCAAATTTATATTCCCCTTATAGGTACGTATTTTGCGCGTAAAAAAAATTATATTGTAATTAGGGGCTCTCAAAAATAAATATTTGGGTTTTTTGCCTTGGGCTCCGGGAACTCAGGACCGGCCCTGCATCTGCCTGCCGGGGTTCAGGTCCTCAGAGCCAAAGATCACTATCGGTTCTTGACACCCTATTGAACCAAATTGACTTGAAGTTATATTAATTTTTTTTTTTTTTTTTTTTTTTTGATAAAAGATGACTCAGTCATCGCTTCATTAATACGATATTAAAGAAACATAGTAGTACTATTTACAAAGACCCAAAGACCAACATACATCCTCTAACCCGCATAGAAGCACAAATGAAGATACACCCAGAATTACATCCCCGAACTACAGCAGAGCAAAGTAGAAAAGCTGAATGAACTGAAAAATGATACAGGTACAGATACAGAACACGTGAGCAGCAGACACTCTGACAGACAAAGCCCTCGCTATCTGAAGACTAGTAGTGTACTCACGCGTAGTAATCACCCTCCCGCTGCCTGAACTCCACTAGAGAGTCCTACTCCTCTTCCATTCGGAGACGTTTCATTGCTCCCCGGTTACCTGTCCAATCATGTGTTAGAATCAAAATTTTATTCACAAGTCTCAAGAATGTGCATTTGATATTTCGAAAACATAAATCATTTCGAGTAAGCCATAAACCCCACATGGCTGCTATCGTTATATTAAATTGTTAAATCTCGACCACAGTTTCAAAATTCAAATCTATATAAATCATCTACATAAATTTAAAGATTTTTCTCAATGTAACCCCCAAGTAATCGTGTAATATCTTTCAGTCATTCGAAAAATGCTAATACCAACAAAACTAGAGAATTAGATTGACATAATCATTTTTACAGGGACTAAACAGAGAAAAAACCCAAACCCAACCTATATAAACCCTCCCTCATGTGCATTGCGCACCAACTACCTTAGATCAGGATTTTCTGTTACTTCCCTCTCTCCATATTAGATTTTTTTCCCGAACTAACCCACTTTTAAAAACTAATTTTCAAGATATACCAGTTTCGGAACTAATTCCGATGATAGTCCAGTTCCCATAGGCCGATGTTTGATTGTGAGATCATAGTTGCGAATTGTGATATGTTCGATTGTGAGACCACATCTTCAAAAAAGTGGTTTTTCGAGACGGCAGTTCCCAATTACGATCTTAGTTCATTTCGTATTTGGGCTAGAGAGACTTAGTGACTTAGACAAATTTTTTCTAAGTAAAAATGTGTTAAATATAGGCTGCAGTTGGGTATAACAGAGGACGCAATTGAGAAAATTGTGGCCTCTGTTATTTAGGCCGCAGTTCTGTGGCCTCTGTTATTTAGGCCACAGTTGGGAACTGCAACCTATAATTTTTACTTAGAAAAATTTGTCTAAGTCTCGAAGTCTCTCTAGCCCAAATATGAAATGAATTAAGGCCGCAGTTGGGAACTGCTACTAACCCCCGACTGGTCCCTAACCCCCAACTGGTCCCACCTCCCTCTGACCTCCTCTTCAAGATCGCCGGAACCGTAACCCTCTCCCTTTCCGACCGCCTCCGCCTCCGCTGTGGTTGCTGCCACTACCGCCGCCTCTCTCCTCCACCCCCTGACCATTCCACCCTTGTCGCCTCCTCCCCATAGATCTTTTTGCCCCCATAACAGACACCATCGCTTTTGAACCCAGTAAGCGGTTTGAGGATTGCACTGTCAGCATTGACGTTGTAGCGCGTGTAGGGGCTAGGGCTGCAAACGAATCTAGCTATTCACGAGCTATTCGGCTCGAGCTCGGTTAAAGCTCGGTCAAAGCTCGACTTGAGACGACCTCGAGCTCGAAAGCTTGGTTTTTTTTTTAATTTTAGGCTAAGCTCGTAAGCTATTCGGCTCGAATTCGGTCAAAGCTCGGCTCGAACTGAGCTCGAGCTCAAAACTGAGCTCGATTCCTTAACGAGCCGAGCTTGAGCCTGAAGATATTCGGCTCGGCTCGGCTCGATTGCAGCCCTAGTAGGGGCACATCCGAACCTACAAGCTCATCTGTAGTGCTTGTGAAGTTCAGACTCCTTTTTTTTCTTCTTTTCCCTAGTTGATAATATATGTGACGTGCAACATTGCATTTCTTCATATAGAGTAGTCTTGTCAGATGCAATGAGAGTCAGAATGGACGATCGACACTATTCCATTGATTTTCATGTCATAATATCTGTGTGTAATCAAAAAAAAAATCAACCTGTTTCAGAGGTTTTTGATCATATTTCAAGTAGTTGCAAAATGAACGGTTTTGTCAATAATGTAACAATTGGCACCATGCAATGAATGTGTAAGAAGTCTTTTTAGTGTGTTATATATATGTGACATGCAATATGGATGCATATATATAATTTATATATGAGGGAAGGAAACCTTATACTTATATAAGATGATTTCCTCATATAAAGTAGTTGTACAGACACAATAAGACTCATAATGGACGATTGTCACTGTTCCCATTAACTTGCTTGTCATAATATCTATGTGTATAAAAAAAACCAAGTTGTTTGGACTCTTTTTTATCATGTTTCAAGTGGTTGCAAAATGAACGGTTTTTAATAACATAATAATTGTCACCATGCCATGAATGAATAAGAATCTTTTTTAGTGTGTTACATGTATGTGTGACATGCAACATTCATGCATATATACAAAATATAGTATATATCTCGTATAAAGTAGCTGTCCAACATCGATCACATTAATTGACATGTCATAATATTTGTGTGAAAAATCAAGTTGTTTGGATATTTTTTTATCATGTTTCAAGTGGTTGCAAAATGAACGAATTTTTAATAATATAATAATTGGCACTAACAGTCCATGGGTAAGATAGCCTCCAAACAAGTCCGTTTTTGTTCACATGCACATCACAACATAAGAGACATGATGAGCGGTGCAGATCGGCTACATAGAGTCTCACCGCTTTGTGTTTACAACTACTTCCTTTTCAGTTTGTATGACAATGTTAATGCAATTATTTCTCTCTCGGATTACAGTGTATAACTTTTCATGACCCGAGTGTGCAAATGAAAATCACTATTTTAGTTTGTTGAACTATATATAGGGAAAATTCCATTTATTTAGTTTCATTAGAAAACCTTGCTATCACTGTAGTCGAAGCATGCCTAAGACGTAGCCTTGCAAGTTGCCATAATATGGTCATATTGGTTTATTTATTATTACTAGTTGAAATTTACCGTGCACCAAGTGCATGTGCCAGTTGAATACTTTAACAATGTTTTATGTTGTGCAGAGGATGTCAATATATAGTATGATCACTATATATCGCTTATGTGCAGTGGTACATTTAGAAGAAAAGCAGTTCAATCAAAGTTTTGAGGAAATTGACGGCTACATAATTTCAACTGGTCTTGATCTTGAGTCATTTGTTGATCGTGTAGGATAATGGCTCGATTCTGGTATTTGGTATCTGCAGTGTTCGAAAGTTTCAGAGCTTCAGTCGACTGATTGGAGGAGCAGTCGACTGTCCAGAGAGAAGTTTCAAAGACTAAAGATACAGTAGCAGCAGTCGACTGATCAGTCGA
The DNA here is from genome assembly GCA_017893485.1 of Hemerocallis citrina. NCBI lineage: Eukaryota > Viridiplantae > Streptophyta > Magnoliopsida > Asparagales > Asphodelaceae > Hemerocallis > Hemerocallis citrina. The sequence goes on from CM030361.1 coordinate 304,963,804, forward strand.
CCGTCCCGAAGGAATCAGTCGACTGGTATGAAGACCAGTCGACTGTCGGCGGGTTTTGGATACAGATTCGGCCCAATTCGAAAGGCCCAATAGTTTCCCTATAAATACACCCGTTAGGGTTTTGTAAATTGTAACACCTTATTCGGATTTTGAAGCCGTCATCTCTTGTAAAGGCTTTGTTTGCCCATTGAAGAACATAGTAAAGAAACCCCAACCGCCCCGTGGATGTAGGCATCGTTTTGCCGAACCACGTAAATCTTGTGTTCTTGTGTTGCTTGCTTTTCTGTGTTTTTCTCGCTGGTTCTCTCTTTGTTTCCGCGTTGGTTTGATTGTTGGTTTGATTAGTATTCCGCGCACAACAAGTGGTATCAGAGCTGTTGGTTCGACCTAGAGGGAGATGGCGGGTGATGCAGATGCAACCAAGGATGTTGTGGGATCAAGTTCGTCAAGAACAACGATTCACAACGCAAAATTTGAAGTTGAAAAATTTGATGGGACAAACAATTTCGGGATGTGGCAATGTGAGGTGTTGGATGTTCTTGTTCAACAAGAACAAGATGTTGCTTTGGAGGTAGAAAAACCTAAGGATATGTCCGAAGCAGATTGGAAGAAGTTGAATCGAGTTGCGTGTGGGACTATTCGGCTCTTTATTGAGAAGGCTCAGAAGTACGATTTGATGAGGGATACCATTGCTGCGGTGTTGTGGAAGAAACTCGAAGACAAATACATGAGGAAAAGTTTGGAGAATCGGCTGTATTTGAAGAAGAGACTTTTTCGCTTCACCTATACGGAAGGTATGTCTATGAATGCTCATGTTGAATCATTTAATAAATTGTTGGCTGATTTGTTAAATTTGGATGAGCAAATTAAGGATGAAGATAAAGCCCTAATTCTATTGAATTCATTACCTGAAAGTTATGATCATTTAGCAACTACTTTATTATATGGAAAAGATACTGTGAAATATGAAGATGTTGCAAATGCTTTGTCGAATAATGAAACTAGGAGAAGGGATAAAATGGTTGATAGAGAAACTTCTGAAGCTTTAATTGTAAGGGGCAGGACTGAGACCAGATCTGAGTCCAAATCTGGAAAAAAGGAAAACAAATCTCGTTCCAAATCGAGAGGAGTTTCGAAGGACAGGAAAATACCAGCCAAAGATGAATGTGCTTTCTGTCATGAAAGGGGGCATTGGAAAAAGGATTGTCCAAAGCTACGAAATAAGGGAAATTCGACTGCAAATGTGACTGTTGATAATTTAGAAAGTGGCGAGGATTTTTCTTTTGCACTTGCTTCTAGTCCCTCACTTTATCAAGAAGTATGGTTTCTTGATACAGCAGCCTCCTATCATATGTCTTGGAAAAAGGAGTGGTTTACTTCTTTGGAGTATATGGATGGTGGTGTAGTTTTGATGGGAAATGATGCACCTTGTAAGAAGGTAGGAATCGGGAAGATTGAATTGCTAATGCACGATGGTCTTATTAGGGAGCTTTCAGATGTATGGTATGTTCCAGATTTGAAAAAGAATCTGATTTCACTAGGTGCTTTGGAGGCCAGTGGATTGAAATTTGCTAGTGAAGGTGGCATTCTGAAGGTGACTAGCGGATCACTCGTGGTGATGAAAGGGCAAAGAAAAAGGAACTTGTTTTTCTTGCAGGGAAAAACATATTTGGGTCAGGCTGCCAGTGTAACTGAGAGGCCTAAACAGGTTGTTCCCGACTCTACTAGGTTGTGGCATATGCGACTCGGGCATGCAGGAGAAAAGGCCTTGCAGGGGCTTGTGAAGCAAGGGTTGCTTAAAGATGCTAAAGGGTGCAAGTTGGAATTTTGTGAACATTGTGTTTTGGGTAAGCAAACTAGGGTGAAATTTGGTACAGCTGTACATCAGACAAAGGGTATCCTCGATTATGTGCACACGGATGTTTGGGGCCCTACTCAGACACCTTCTATGAGTGGTAGACACTGGTTTGTTACTTTTGTTGATGATTACTCCAGACGAGTTTGGGTATATACCATGAAGCACAAAGATGAAGTTTTGACATTGTTCACAAGTTGGAAGAAGAAAGTTGAAAATCAGACTGGTAGGAAGATTAAGGTTCTGAGGTCAGATAATGGAGGGGAATATAAGAATGATCTATTTCTGAAATTGTGTGAAGATGAAGGGATCCAGAGGCACTTCACAGTTAGGAAGACTCCACAGCAAAATGGGGTTGCAGAAAGGATGAACAGAACCTTACTTGAGAAGGTGAGATTTATGTTAGCACAGTCTGGGTTGAAGAAGACATTTTGGGCAGAAGCTGTTATATATGCAAGCCACATTGTCAACCGTTTACCATCAGCAGCACTTGAAGGCAAAACGCCTATTGAGGTATGGAGTGGTAAACCTGCATCTGATTATAGTTTTTTGCATATATTTGGTTGTCCTGCTTATTTTCATGTAACTGAAACTAAACTTGATGCAAGAGCCAAAAAGGCTATATTTGTTGGTTTTAGTACTGGTGTCAAAGGTTACAGGTTGTGGTGTCCAGAACAAAAGAAGTTAGTAATCAGCAGAGATGTGACTTTTGATGAGACCAGCATGATTAGCTCGGGACAGTCGACTGGTGGTATGGGACAGTCGACTGGTGAGCAGCAGAAGAGTAGGACAGTTCTCCAACAGGTGAGTAGCAGAATCTCGGGACAGTCGACTGATGTACAGGAGCAGTCGACTGGTGGTCTAGAACAGCAGAAGAGTGGGAGCTCGGGACAGTCGACTGTTGGCAATAACCAGTCGACTAGTAGGAGAGTTCTCCAACAGGTGGAGTTAGAAAAGTTGTCAGTTGAAAATCCTGTTCCTGTCCAAGATGAAGATGATGTGGTTGATACTGAGAATGATGAAGAAGTTCCTATCCAGCAGGAAGAATCAATTGCAGTAAGAAGGCAAAGAAGAGATATCAAACGACCGTCTCGTTTTACAGATACAGTTGCATTTGCTCTTCCCATTGTGGATGATGAAGTTCCCTCCAACTTCAAAGAAGCCACTAGAAGTTCAGAAAATGCAGATTGGAAAGTTGCTATGGATGAAGAGATGAACTCTCTTCATAAGAATAAGACTTGGGATCTAGTGCAACTACCAAAGGGGAAGAAAGCAATTGGTTGCAAGTGGGTGTATACGAAGAAAGAAGGCCCAAAAGGCAGTGTTCGGTTCAAGGCTAGACTAGTTGCAAAGGGGTATGCTCAACAGGAAGGTATTGACTATAATGAAGTGTTCTCTCCAGTTGTGAAGCATCCTTCTATTCGGATTTTATTAGCTTTGGTAGCACAGTTTGATCTTGAATTGACACAAATGGATGTGAAGACTGCGTTCTTACATGGGGATCTAGATGAAGAAATTTATATGTCGCAGCCAGATGGGTTCAAAATTGCTGGGAAGGAAAATTGTGTTTGCAGGTTGAAGAAGTCTCTCTATGGGTTGAAGCAATCTCCAAGGCAGTGGTATTTGAGGTTTGACCAGTTTATGAAAGTGCAAGGATATTCCAGAAGTGAGTATGATCATTGTGTCTACTTCAGGAAGTTGCAGAATGGTTCTTTTATATATCTGTTATTATATGTGGATGATATGTTGATTGCCTCTAAAAATGCTAAGGAGATTCAAAATTTGAAGAATCAGCTGAGTTCTGAATTCGAGATGAAGGATCTTGGTGAAGCCAAGAAGATACTTGGGATGGAGATAGCTAGAGACAGGGCAAAGGGCATAGTGAGTTTGACACAGAAGCAATATCTTTTGAAGGTGCTGAAACGGTTCGGTATAGATGAGAAAACTAAACCAGTTAGCACACCCTTAGCCAGTCATTTCAGAATTAGTGCTTCTCAGTCTCCAAGTACAGATGAAGAGAGACAGTATATGGCTAATGTACCTTACACTAGTGTGGTTGGCAGTTTGATGTATGCCATGGTTTGTACTCGACCAGACATCTCTCAGGCGGTGAGTATGGTTAGTCGATATATGCATGATCCAGGCAAAGAGCATTGGCAAGCAGCTAAATGGATTTTGAGGTACATAAGTGGCACCACAGATGTGGGTTTGAAATTTGAAAGGGATGACAATATTAGCAGGTTATTGGTTGGATATGTTGATTCTGACTATGCAGGTGATCTAGATAAGAGGCGGTCTACTACAGGTTATTTGTTTACTATGGCTAGGGCACCTATAAGTTGGAGGTCAAATTTGCAGTCCACTGTAGCGTTGTCTACTACTGAGGCTGAATACATGGCGGTTGCTGAGGCCATGAAGGAAGCCATTTGGATACATGGACTTTTGAAGAGCTTGGGAATTCATCAGGAGAAGATGGAGGTACACTGTGACAGTCAGAGTGCTATTCATTTAGCGAAGAACCAAGTTCATCATTCGAGGACCAAACATATTGATGTTCGTTATCATTTTGTGCGTGATTTGATAAAGGATGGTGATATTCATTTGGTGAAGATTGGAACAGCTGATAATCCTGCTGATATGTTAACCAAAGTTGTTGGGGCAGCCAAGTTCAAGCATTGCATGAACCTGGCTAATATTTTGCATGTTTGATAATTTGGCATGGGCGATTGGGATAGTACTTTGCTATTGGTTTGTTTAGTATGTGATATCATACTAAGGTGGAGTTTGGGTTCGTTTGTTGCATTTGATGATGAGCAGTTGTTTTGGAGTATTTGTGGAGATTGCTTGGGCTATTTGGAAGATTTCACCAAGGTGGAGATTGTTGGATACTTGACTTGGAAGATCTCGCCAAGGTGGAGATTGTAGGATAATGGCTCGATTCTGGTATTTGGTATCTGCAGTGTTCGAAAGTTTCAGAGCTTCAGTCGACTGATTGGAGGAGCAGTCGACTGTCCAGAGAGAAGTTTCAAAGACTAAAGATACAGTAGCAGCAGTCGACTGATCAGTCGACCGTCCCGAAGGAATCAGTCGACTGGTATGAAGACCAGTCGACTGTCGGCGGGTTTTGGATACAGATTCGGCCCAATTCGAAAGGCCCAATAGTTTTCCTATAAATACACCCGTTAGGGTTTTGTAAATTGTAACACCTTATTCGGATTTTGAAGCCGTCATCTCTTGTAAAGGCTTTGTTTGCCCATTGAAGAACATAGTAAAGAAACCCCAACCGCCCCGTGGATGTAGGCATCGTTTTGCCGAACCACGTAAATCTTGTGTTCTTGTGTTGCTTGCTTTTCTGTGTTTTTCTCGCTGGTTCTCTCTTTGTTTCCGCGTTGGTTTGATTGTTGGTTTGATTAGTATTCCGCGCACAACAGATCGTATGTAAGTGCGCTTTCTTTCTATCCTGATTACAAAATTTATTGTTAAATATGTTTGCTACATAATGGATGATCCAGTTGTTCATGTCTGCTTAATGTTGTGATATGTTTTTATGTCAAAATCTGACTTAAAATATAGTTACAAGTTGTAGAGTTTTATTGAGAAAAAATCAATTTTGTCAATATTTTTCTTGTTTTTCACGCATAAACTATATCGGTCATTACAAATGATGGAAGTAATATTGTGGTAAGTGTCTTGCATTGGAATTTATAGCTTATTTTTTTCCATGTAATTTTAATTCATTATTAGAGTCTATTATCACCTGCCACTTCTATGGTGATACTAATTGGCTCTTCTGATTTTAATTAGGGAGTTCCTAAGAGGCTTTGATCAGAAAATCAATACAATACTATTCTTGATGAATCACATGAACTGGTTTACTACACAAGGGTTTGTGCAATTTTTGACGGTTAATATTTTTTTTAAAAAAATGTTTGAGTAAAATTTGTGCATTTTGTTTTAAGTTTATTGATGAGGCTTTAGGTTTTTATTTTGTTTATCTATTTAAGCTTTTGTGATTGGCATTGAAGCATTGACTTTTGACTTCAGAAATTGGAAACAAACATGAAAATTGCCTGAATTTCACTTGCATATGTTGTATTCTGTGATAATTTATGTTATTCAATCTCCATTTTTTGAGGACCTATATCCTTCTTATTGCATATGAGCTTTCTTTAGTTGTGGCTTATTTCTGAATAAAACATGGTTTAAGATCCTAGCTTACCGAGCTTATTTCTTAATATTAAAATATGGTTTGAGATCATAGCTTACCGAGCAATGTATTATTTTCAGTGACTTTCTAGACATGGTGTAGTCTCAGTAACTGGGACTTCAAATTTGGAGCAGTTGTCATGTTACCGATGAGAAAATAGAGGTTTCCTAAGTCCTAACCATGTCACGTGCTTCACCCAAAACTAAATGGTTTAACACTTTACACATATTGGTTCAACTGATCAAGCAAAACCAAAAAACAAAAACCTTCAAACACAAGGAACATTTAATTGCTAAAGCAATGTAATGTTACAGAGCATGTCTCATATGATAAAAGCTATAAACCAAATGAAATTTAAAATTCATAATGTATAGAACAAACCACCAAAGTTCAATTTATTTTTGAGAAACAACTACTAAGGTTTAAGTGGCTTTTACGAACTAAAAACATAACCTTTATAAAGATAGTGGTCCTCCTCTTTACGATATTAACCTTTCTCCCTCTCAAAAGGGGTTAGGTACTACTCAAATAATTCAATCACATATTCAAAGTACTTTGTAAGATCAATTTAGTTAAGGGATGCCCACTGAAGAAGATGATGTTGACAGGTTATCACGTTCGTCGAAATCATTGAATGCCTTTAACTCTTCCTCTTCATCTCTTTCTCTAGCATCTTCCAACTATCTGGCTGCAACTCGCGGTCCTAGATTAGATCCACAACCTACCCACCATCCTTTTGGTTATGATCTGATATGATAACACCATTCAACTATTACCATGATAAGAATATGATTAGATTGTTATTAGGGAGAAAAGCATGCTTATAGAAACATGTCATCTATCTTTGGATTGGTTTTATTTCTAACTCACCAAGCTAAAGCAGTGCATGTAACTTCTATGACTTACATGACTTAAAATCATTGAAAGCCATGGTGCTGTAACAAACTTTATATGCGTGATATATGCAAGAGAGCACCAGACAGATGTTTTTCTTTATATTGTACTTGCAAGGTTTCTCGAGTTGTAGTTTACTACCAATAAACTTTCCGTAATCACCCTTTCTTCTATAGATGGTACATAACATGTTAATGTCTCTATCCTTAATCTCCTAATCGCGCCTAATTTGTTTTTCAAAAAGCTAAGAGACTCATGTTGTAGTATATTTATTTATAACAACTACTTGCTTTGACGAAAATAATTATAAGTATGTGAAATATATTCTGCTCACACGGCAAACACAACCACATATCTTAAATAATGAAGCATTGCTACTTACTCCTTTATACATCTCACCAGAAACAGTTTGTTTTCCTACTTTTTGTTTCTGAATTTATATAGCTGTCATAACAAGATTAATTTTTATTCTGAACATAAATAGATTTCAATCTGATACTGATTAACAGATATACTGAATAGAATGAGTAGGAAGTACCTCAGTCATTGAAGGCCGCAATGTCGAAGCTGCCCAAATGCAGAAAGAAGCCACAAAAATTAGCATCTTCAGCTGCCCTACATCATAATCTTCTCCTAACCTTGAATCTACTAACAATTGAACTTTTCCATTTTTCAAATAGGGCTTTGCCGGCCAGTTTTTCAGTATTAGCCATGAACATCATCAGAATGAGATGATCTATGTAGAACTGTATAAGATTAGCTGATAATTACCCAACTAATCAAGCTTTTATGATAACCATCCACCATTTTCTTACCTGATATTATCTCCAAATGGAAGACTCCAGATGCAAATACATTGGTCTTCTCATCGACAATTTCAAATTACCATATAATTAACTTTCATTACTTTGATGTTTGATCTAATATCAGACACAAAGAGCAATATATTGACTGACTACAAACCAGAATGTGCTTTCTATAAGTGCAATGGCATGATGAGTCCACTCCGAAGGTATCCATTTGACGAGCCCAAAGTCTGAAATCTGTCGAGAGCTTAAAGTTTTACATCAAGCCATTACCAACTTGATTAAAGAAAACTTTGTCCATATATACCTGAGGTTCAAAAGTGGTAGTGAGAAGAATATTAGACAATTTGATGTCTCTATGAATGATCCATCCTTGACATCCTTTGTGCAGTAATGTAGTCCTCTAGTCCTCTGGCCGTGCCTACTGCGATCTTATGTCAAAGTTTCTAATCCGTTGGAGGTGATTTCTCATATATAGTTCATTCATCAATTACAATTACAAGGAAAACTTATGTACTTCTCTTTATTCAAATACGAGTATATTACCATGAAGATCAGAGAAAATAGAGCCAAGAGAAGAGCACTCAAACCAAATGAAGACCACGATCAAGAGAGAAGACACATTTGGGTGAATAACATGCCCAACAGTCAAGCTCGGTCAAGAACTCTCTTTGTTCGTCAATTGAACATATCGAATGTATCACTACTCCAAACCATCTCAATATTATAATATGATCATTTCCAAAACCACTCAGACAGGGAGAAGAGATATTCAAGCGCCATGAAATATAACTAAAAATATTTCATGGCAATGAGATCACACAAACCACATGTTCTCTCAAGGATATCAAATCCAACTCATTCTTGAAATCTGGATAACATGTTGAACGGGCAATGCTCTGTTTCAAGTGTTCAAATTTGGGTCAATTGAATGGCCTAAGACAAATCAAATTTTAATATGTGTTTTTTCTTGTTCATGATATTATGTTAAATTAAGCCATTATACTGTATTTCTTGTAATTGCAACCATACAACTATGAGCTGAATAATAACAATTTTATCTATCAAATTTAACCCAGAATAAAAAAACGTAATCATTTTTACTATTCAGGATCCAGTCAATGAATCATTTATTAAATGTGAGATAGAGAACATTGTTTATGGTGCCAAAGCATGATAATTAAAGTTGTGAAGTGTTTTTGGAGTACACAATAAAGATATGGAGAGCTCCTAAGGGAGCAACATGAGCCACATATCTAGACTGCCTACATTACATGAGTTTTGAACATTGAATAAAGCAAGAAATATTCTTGCAATAAGAGAATTTATTTGCTCCTTTGAGATAGAGCAAGGGACTTCGACATATGATTTTTTTCAATATTACAATAAGTTTTTCACAAAAAAGGAAGCAAACAATATATCCATCAAAAGAAGGTTTGTCGTTGATAAGAAGAAAGTTTGAAATGGATGTGTCCCAATAATTCATATGATAAGAATTAAGTGAAATCATGAAAGCTTGGGGCAGCTTGAATTAAGGAAAAAATGATATAGTCATTGGAGATTCTTTAAGAGTATGCAATAAAGGTTGATGGGTGTTGAAATAATGGCGAAGTGATAATGCTCAATGGAGTGACACAGAAGGATAGGACTAAACAAACGTCAGTTGAGTGGTAAAAAAGACTATGGTAGTTGTTGATAAAAAAAAGGTTAGATCTTTATGAAAAAAGAAAATTGGCAAAAGAGAATTAAAGTCCACAGCCCTACATTTTTTTATGAAGACCACTTACTAAAAATTAGCTACATGGTCGAAAGTACTTCTAACATTACATCATTCAGAAACTCATCGTCGACATTAAAAAGACAATAAAACTCTCATACTCCTAAAAGTAAAATAGTTTCCAACATAAATTAGATAACAACCTCCCAAGCCCCAAGAATTGACTCATCACTTTTTCGTCTTGCATTATAGCACACCCTAGACACCTTCGATCGCAAATTCACAACTATTCAACCCACAAACATCAAAGTAGTCTCACCCACCTCCAAATCCCCTAACAAACACTCAAGACATCTCCATCATCCATCACACAATAACTAACCTCAAAGAAACTAAAACTTCATAACAATCAAAAGCATCACCAAAAAGATCGAAAACTCTCCCCCTAAATTGCAAAATTCAAGACCGAAGGGACTGCAACAAGCCATCAACAATTTTACAAAAATCTCAAGATGGGTAGTCTCACTATCCAGAATATATATATATATATATATATACCTGTTACCGGCTGGTCGGCGAGAAGCACGGCGGGGCTCCATGGAGGAGTCAACGCCCAGGCCTCGGCTCGTGAGGGGGAACGAGGAGGTTGTCGACGAAGAGTTGTAGCCATGATCACCATGAATCGCATAATGGTGAAGAGAGACTGATAAGGGTTTAGGATTAGGGTTTGGGGGATCGGATGGATTGAAGTTTGGGATTGGGAGTGGAATTAGGGTTAGGGTTTGGGTTTTGAGAAATTGAGAGAGATTGGAATTTTTGGGAAGGAAAAGATTGGAATTGAATAAAGGATGTATGGCTGTGATTAAGCCTCACATATAATCAATCAGATCCGATCGACGGTCCAGATCTACTCTGGACAGATTTATTGTGGCTTTTATAATAGAAAATAGATTTTTTTTTTTAGAATTTGATTTTTCATTTATATTAACATATTTTTTACTTTTGTTTGGTCAACCTTTTCAGGAATTATGTTAAACATTTCCGATAAATTGGATATATGCCGTTATCTTCATACTAATTATCATTTGACTATTTTAGTGAAATTATCATGGATATCTGTTGGATTATCTGTTTGTTTTTTGTTTGTTTGTTTGTTTGTTTGTTTTTTTTTTTTTTTTTTTTTTTTTGGGGGGGATTGTATGGGGTATTAATTTCTTATGATCATTTGACACGGAACTTCTCTTCCTACTAGTCAGTGGTCAGCATTGAATGATGGATCAATTTTGAACTATTAAGCATGGACACTTCTATTTAAAAAAATCTTGTCATATATTGTAAGTGCCCAAATACATATCTCATATTATATACCAATCTCAACGTAGTACTTTAGAATTTTATGTTTGTCAGTTTGTGCTAGTTTCAATTTTTTTGGAGTGATATGGGCATATAGCCCATAGGTGACAATGTCTCTTTAATGAACAGGGACTAGACAAAGTAAAAGAACTGAAAAAACAACAACAAACACAAATAGAAACTCAACCATTGCTGACTAAATTGTCATAATCCTGAAGGAAAGGAACATGAAATCTCTTTTGAATATATAATATATATGAATACAATTCTTGATGAAGTAGTCACTTCAGAAGAAACTACAAATACTATATGAATAGAATAGATATGAATACAATTTCTTGAGTAATTTATTTTCTATTATGATGAAGTCCATGGATTAATTAAATGCGCTTAGGGTAATGATGAGATCGTGCTAGTGAGATATAAACTTATTGAAATTAATCTAAAATGTTCATAGTAACAAGATTACTGAGATTAGTCATCAGTAATTCTGGTAAGACTAATACACTCGTTATATGCTCTAAAGTAGAGAATATTGACCTCACAATTATTTTTTTCCCAAACCGACCTATTTTTTTAAAGTTTTGTCCAAACTGACCTACTTTTTTTTTAAATGCCCAAAGCGACCCACTCGGTCTTTGAAAGACCGAGTTTAGTGAAAACTAACTCGGTTTTTCAAAGACCGAGTGTTAGTATTGAATTTTTCGAATTCTAACACTCGGTTTTTGAAAAACCGAGTTATTTTTCACTAACTCGGTCTTTCAAAGACCGCACAGTCATTTTGGTAAATACTTTCGAAAGTGGGCTAATTTGGTAAATACTTTCAAAAAGTAGATTATTTTGGTAAAAACTTTCAGAATTAACTATAATTATTATAGTGAATATTATTGACCAAGGTGAGTTCTTGTCCTTCATTTAGGTGCATATTTCTCTCCACTAGTCACTGAGAAATAATTGTATCTTGTTCTTTGATTAACCGACTGAAATATTTGCTGCTGCAGATCCTATCTCTCAATTCTTATCTACTGGTGTGATGGGTGTTGTTCTAAATCTAAAAAGAAAATCATTATTGGGTCTAAAATCATAACATGCACATGTTTAAAATTTTCAAGATCGTCTGAGCTAATTTTCTTAGTAAAACTCTATACTTTGTATGTTCTTTTTATTTTTTCATCTTTTGTTGTTATCTATTTGCATTTTTATTACCAGGTTAATAGCTGAAAAATAAGGATACAATGATGCAGGTTATTTATTTTTCTAGTTGTAATCTATACAATATATTATTCTAACTCACTTTTGGTTCAAGTATTTTTCTAATTTTTTCTTTTTAAAACAAACAAAAAAAAAGGATAGCAAATATAGGAGGCAACTTCCCACTCCTTCTCCATCCAAATTTTGAAGTGCAATTATATTTCTTAATCAAACCTTAAAAAACATGCAATATTGTATATATGTTATAGGGAGAAATTTTTTTTTCAAAAATAGTCCTCATAATTGTTCACTTTTCAAAAATTATGTGCAATGTATTATTGCATAGTGTTATATTTAAAAATTATGTGTAATACAGTGGTAATTATGGAATTTGAATCCTCTTGGTGAATAATTCACTAGAGACGTTCACTGGCTCATTTAACCATGCAAAATGCTAGATATACATGAGTTTTTACCCCAAACATACATTATAAATGTAATGGGGGACACTTCTCACTAAAGAACAATATTAAAACCTTGTCTTTTAGTGAGAAGTGGGCCGAATGCATTTATAATGTATGTTTGGAATAAAAACTCATGTATGTGTAGTCATCCTCTTTAACCATACACTCTTGGTGAATAATTCAAAAAGTGGGTCAGTACGGCAAAATTTTCTATTCAAGAGAACACAATATTATGACCCTGAAAATAACACTTGCAAAATAAAAATATAGGAAAGTGTAGGTAATAGTGGCTTAATAATAAAGAAAATAAAGCAGCAATACTGATATTCAAAATGGCCACTTTTAAGTTTTAACTAACCAAGCAAAATAATATAAATTGAAAATTATGTTGAAGAACATGTGAAACAATGGCACTAATGTACCACAATTACGGATTTGAATCCTATCTAGTGATATACTAATTCACTAGAGTCGCCCATCTAACCACACATCTTGTTGATCATTTGTTGATCATAACAGAGGGCACACATTTTGATGCAAGATGTATGGTTAAATGGGTCAGTGAACGTCTCTAGTGAATTATTCACCAAGAGGATTCAAATTCCATAATTACCACTGTATTACACATAATTTTTAAATATAACACTATGCAATAATACATTGCACATAATTTTTGAAAAGTGAACAATTATAAGGACTATTTTTGAAAAAAACAAATTCTCTCTATAACATATATACAATGTTGCATGTTTTTTAAGGTTTGATTAAGAAATATAATTGCACTTCAAAATTTGGATGGAGAAGGAGTGGGAAGTTGCCTCCAATATTTGCTATCCTTTTTTTTTGTTTGTTTTAAAAAGAAAAAATTAGAAAAATACTTGAACCAAAAGTGAGTTAGAATAATATATTGTATAGATTACAACTAGAAAAATAAATAACCTGCATCATTGTATCTTTATTTTTCAGCTATTAACCTGGTAATAAAAAGGCAAATAGATAACAACAAAAGATGAAAAAAATAAAAAGACCATACAAAGTATAGAGTTTTACTAAGGAAATTAGCTCAGACGATCTTGAAAATTTTTAACACGTGCATGTTATGATTTTAGACCCAATAATGCTTTTCTTTCTAGATTTAGGACAACACCCATCATACCAGTAGATAAGAATTGAGAGATAGGATCTGCAGCAGCAAATATTTCAGTCGGTTAATCAAAGAACAAGATGCAATTATTTCTCAGTGACCAGTGGAGAGAAATATGCACCTAAATGAAGGACAAGAACTCACCTTGGTCAATAATATTTACTATTATAATTATAGTAAACTCTGTAAGTTTTTACCAAAATAATCCACTTTTTGAAAGTATTTACTAAACTAGCCCACTTTCGAAAGTATTTACCAAAATGACTGTGCGGTCTTTGAAAGACCGAGTTTAGTGAAAAATAACTCGGTTTTTCAAAGACCGAGGGTTAGAATTCGAAAAATTCAATACTAACACTCGGTCTTTGAAAAACCGAGTTAGTTTTCACTAAACTCGGTCTTTCAAAGACCGAGTGGGGCGATTTGGGAATTAAAAAAAAAATAGGTCGGTTTGGAAAAAACTTTCAAAAAATAGGTCGGTTTGGGAAAAAATTCAACATTTCCGAAAAATTGGATATATGCCGTTATCTTCATACTAATTATCATTTGACTATTTTAGTGAAATTATCATGGATATCTGTTGGATTATCTGTTTATTTTTTGTTTGTTCTTTTTTTTTTTTTTTTTTTTTTTTGGATTGTATGGGGTATCAATTTCTTATGATCATTTGACACAGAACTCTCTTCGTAGTAGTCAGTGGTCAGCATCGAATAATGTATCAATTTTGAACTATGAAGCATGGACACTTCTATTTAAAAAAATCTTGTCATATATAGTAAGTGCCCAAATACATATCTCATATTATAGTACCAATCTCAACGTAGTACTTTAGAATTTTATGTTTGTCAGTTTGTGCTAGTTTCAATTTTTTTTGGAGTGATATGGGCATATAGCCCATAGGTGACAATGTCTCTTTAATGAACAGGGACTAGACAAAGTAAAAGAACTGAAAAAACAACAACAAACACAAATAGAAACTCAACCATTGCTGACTAAATTGTCATAATCCTAAAGGAAAGGAACATGAAATCTCTTTTGAATATATAATATATATGAATACAATTCTTGATGAAGTAGTCACTTCAGAAGAAACTACAAATACTATATGAATAGAATAGATATTAATACAATTTCTTGAGTAATTTATTTTCTATTATGATGAAGTCCATGGATTAATTAAATGCGCTTAGGGTAATGATGAGATCGTGCTAGTGAGATATAAACTTAATGAAATTAATCTAAAATGTTCATAGTAACAAGATTACTGAGATTAGTCATCAGTAATTCTGGTAAGACTAATACACTCGTTATATGCTCTGAAGTAGAGAATATTGACCTCACAATTATTTATGTAGAAACATTCATATAAGAGTGTAGGTGCTAAACAGTTTTGTTCATTGAACTGACTCGCGAAAAGGCATACCTAATGAAAATCTAAGTAAATGTCAGTAGGCGATTCCTTGGGTGATAGTAGGCACAAGTAATCCTCAAACTTGAGGTTGTTATAACACTTTGTGTCTGTCAATCTATATATGTTTTGATTTATTTCTTAGCATAACTTTCTAAGACATGTGTGGGGGTATTCTGGGCATAATGAGGCTTTCATGAAAGTGGGTGAACAATCAACAAGGAATCGATCACTTCAATCACTAACGTATCACACACATATAATTAAGTGGTTAGGGTTTGACATTAATTTGTACCCTAAGCTTTTTCGGGATATTGTATGATTGAGGAATTTAATTGTATGAAAACTAATTGCTTAATCGCTAAAGGGAACAATTATATTGATTTCAATAATGAAACTCATATTCTCTAAAAAGTCATTATATGTTTCTAAACGTCACTCTTGACTTGTGGAGAAATAAAAGAGTTTAATGCCTTCACTACCGGCTTTAATGTGAGGCCCAATGGGCCACACGCAATACAAGTTTTTTCTCAGAAAGTTCTATTCGGAATTTTGTTCGACAAAATTTAAAATTGAATAATTTAATATATGTTGATATATTAAATAAGACAAATAATCTTGCTAGTATGGAATGCCATATGGTCGTCAACTTATTTATGAGTTATAAATTCTTGTTCACCACTTAATTATGAATTAAATAGTCCATTTTCTCTCACAACAATATTTCAACACTGAATCAACAATTGGAATACTTAATACTTCATTTCTTTCGGAATTAATAAATATTTAAGATACGGTGATATTCTAAATAAGAGGTATAAAGATATCTCCTAACTAATTATTAATGGCTAATAACTAATTGTGAAATAGAAAAATATTTTATCATTATCTTTTGATTTGAAACACATTAGCTGTATCAAATACATATATGGTGGTTATAATGAGATAAGACCCAGTCTTCTTTAAATAGAGAATAATAGTTCTTTCTCTGTGAGATAAATTCCTACACAAATCTAACAAGGGGTTAATGAGAGAGTTTGACAGTATTCCGAGGAAGGTCCTCGGTTTGGCGTGTATCCCTTATTACAACTGAACTATTACGAGATGCTACACTTTTCTTGGAAATAGCCATATTTCATAGTGAACAAAGAAACAAAGTACCGTGTCCCGCTCCTTAGCTGATGCAGAGTATCGTGCTATGACAACAATCCCTTGTGAACTAATTTGGCTCAAGTATCTCCTTCTTGATTTGGGAGTTCCTCATGCTCAGCCTATACATCTTTAATGCGATAACCAAGCGGCACTACACATTGCATCTAATTCCGTATTTCATGAGCGCACTAAACATATAGAGATGGATTGTCATGTTGTTAGAGAGAAGTTACAAGACGGTCTAATCCAAACTCGATATATGTGCACCACGAATCAGCGAGCTGACATCTTCACTAAGCCTCTTCGTAAATGACAATTTCTATATCTTTAAAACAAGTTGGGTATTCTCAATCCTCATACTCCAACTTGAGAGGGAGTATTACAACTGAGCTATCTAGTGCACACCTCAGCAGTTTGAGGGATTCTCAAATTATGAGAATCACATTTGTTACAACCGAACTACAACAAATTTTTATTGTAATTGGTTTTTTTTTGTTTTGTTATTCTTGTTGCAACTATCTCCTTGTACTTTGTACATATATAGAAGCTCACATCTAGAAATAAAATCAATCAAAAACTTAGATTCTAAACCCAATTTAGATTTCTTTATTACTGTTCGAGAACGAACAGCTGGAACAACCACGAAAGAGTTTCTGGCATCGGCGAAATGTAATCCTAAAATCTTTTGTTGTAGCTCTGATTGTTAGATTCCTAGTGTTCCGGGTTTTATTGGGAAAAAATTCTTGTAACATAATTTTGATTTCCCCCTACATTTAGCCTTGTAAAGAAATGATAGATATGAAAAAGATTGCTTGATTTCTCATTCAGATTGCTTGAACCTTTATACATCAGAGTTTACAACAATATTTCCTAAACTAACTCATGAGGCTACAACTGAATCCTACAATCATGGTTAGAGATAATTACAAAGACAAAATCAGAGAAAGAGGTTACAACTGAATGCTACAATCATGGTTAGAGATAATTACAAAGACAAAATCAGAGAAAGACTAAGTTAATAACTTAATACCCTCCCGCAAGCTCACGATCGGGTACGAACGAGAAGCTTGGACCGCAAGTTATGAAACCGTGAGGAGCCAACAGCTTTGGTAAAAATGTCTGCTATCTGATCAGCAGATTTGACATGCCTAACAATCAGAGCACCTGCCTGAACTTGTTCCCGGACAAAGTGATAGTCGATTTTGATGTGCTTGGAACGTTGGTGAAAGACCAGGTTTGCAGTAAGAAAAGTGGCACTGAGATTATCACAAAGAAGAATGGGAGGACCAGAAGAAGGTACCGCCATTTCCTTGAGAAGCTGTTGAAGCCAAATAAGTTCAGCCGAGGCAAAAGCAATAGCCCTGTACCCAGCTTCAGTGCTAGAGCGAGCAACCACATTCTGTTTGCGAGAAGACCAGCTCACAAGGTTGCCTCCAAAGTAAACAGAGAACCCATGTTGAGAGTGGCAGTCCTCGGGATCAGAAGCCCAGCCAGCATCAGTAAAGCAAACAAGCCGAGTGTCATGAGCAGGACGGAAGAAGAGGCCGAAATCGAGTGAACCCTTGAGGTAGCGAAGGATTCGTTTGACCACAGCACAATGATGTTCCGATGGCTGGTGCATGAACTGGCAGACCCGATTGACTGAGTAGGAAATCTCAGGCCGGGTGATGGTGGCATATTGGAGAGCTCCGACGATACTGCGGTAGAGATGGACGTCGGAGAACGGATCACCGCCAGAAATGAGCCGAGAACCTGGAACAGCCGGCGAGGCTATGGGTTTAGCACCCATCATGTTGCTTCGATCAAGGAGGTCCAAAATGTACTTTCATTGGGAGAGTAGAAGACCAGCTGAATTACGATGGACTTCAATTCCCAAGAAAAAGTTGAGAGCACCCAAATCCTTCAGAGAGAAAACCGAGTTGAGATACTTGACAAACTCATCAATGAAGGAAGAGTTGGAACCGGTGATAATGAGGTCATCCACATAAAAAAGCACATAGACAACATCGGAGCCATGACATTTGATGAAAAGAGAGGTATCGGAGATGTTAGGGTTATATACTGAAAGCATCACTTTTGTACTAACTTTATTTTCTTATTTTTTTTTTGAATGAGAATCATATGGGCATATGTTTGCATATTGTGTTTATTATAATATTAATGCAAGTATCTGATATTCTATAAGGTTGATAATATGGTGTGAGGTGACACACAGAAGATCATATTATTAGTTTCCTATGGAATATGTAAATAGTTCACAACCTAGACGGACTTGGACAATCCATTGGAAAGGTTGTAGTGTAATCTGGTATTAGTCTATCTTGATTATAGGTTTATACTAGTACACTTTGTGTGTATTGAACAGGACCACTTGAGGTTGATTTCTTTGTACTGACTACAAAAGAGAACAAACACCTCTGTTATTATGGATGCTTATGCTCTTAATTCAGATATAATAACAGACATGTATATGCAGTGTGCATTACTTTGACTCATAAAAGAGTGAGATTCATTATGGATCAACAACCTCTATGAATTGGGTAATAACATTGTATGTATGATGGGTTGTTGATTGTAAAAGGAATCCATGTCCCGATACGTCGGGTTGATGATGTCCCCTTAAGGAGCTCATAAGGATTGTCATGTAAACCCTGCAGGTGGATTACATCCGACATGACAAATAAAGTTGGGTGGTACTACTTAAGGATAAAAGATGATGATCAATATAGTTGTCAGTAACTTAATTTGATCGACGGACATTCGATATCTTAACATGGGGAGCTAAACGAGCATATAATAAAAGGAGCCCATAAATATAATTTGGAATTAGGAAGGTAGTGCAACAATAGCTCCTTAGTGGACCGAGCTATTGTTAATGGGCCTGGGTTGTGTGTTCGGGCTGAACACGGGATACCCAGATTCGTTAGGAGACCTAACCCTAATTTCTCCTCATGGTCCCTGCCGTAGCCTTATATATATCCTCTATTCTCTGGCCGTCATCATCATTATCAGAGATAAGAAGTTTTCTCTAAATTCGTGATTCACGTAAGGAGAGAAAGAGAGGTCAGCCAAGGAGAAGAAAGGTTGGTAGACCGTCGCCCACACGACGTCCAACCCGAGGAAGGAATACGTGCAGAAGATCTTGGGGTAGCTGACGGCTCGAGGTTGCTAGAAACTATCGTCTTTTTCTCATCGCAGGTATAATTCGTGAACCCTAGATTCTGCTATAAAGGGTTAGATCACATATTAAATCTGTTAAGCTTTTATGATCGATACACACACCAATCCGTGGTCCTGGGACTCATCGCAGTTCCATCAGGAGATGCATTGCCGGAACCCGTGATGAAGCAAAGCCTGGTTGAACTTCTGAAACCATGCTCGCGGAGCTTGCTTGAGGCCATAAAGTGCCTTTTTGAGGCGACAGACATATGATGGCTGATCAGGGGAAGTGAAACCCGGTGCTTGCTCCATATAGACAGTTTCTGCTAGATCACCATTGAGGAAGGCATTATTAATGTCAACCTGGCGGAGAGGCCAATTACGAGTGACAGCAATGCTCAATACCACCCTAATCGTGGTAGGCTTGATGACCGGGCTGAATGTGTCGAAGTAGTCAACTCCCTCTTCTTGATTGTATCCCTTGGCAACCAAACGAGCCTTGTACCGATCAATAGAGCCATCTGGTTTCTTCTTGATCCTGAAAACCCACTTACAACCAACAATATTAGAAGAGTGGGGCCTAGGAACCAAGTCCCAAGTCCCATTAGCAATTAAGGCATCAAACTCTAGTTGCATAGCATGTTGCCAATTAGGGTTCTTTTTGGCATGTAAAAAGGTTTTGGGGTTCAAAATCAGAGGAATCACAGAGAATAGGGTGTTTGGTAGCAGTGTGGGCTTTGGGTTTAAGGGAAGTGGTGGAGGCTCGAGTGACCATACCATGTGTCGAAGTGTTGGAGGGGCGAAAATACAAGGGAGCATGTTGATATGGCATAACCGGCGAAGGGATCGGTGGTGGGGAAGGTGGCACCATCGTGTGGGAATGTGGCGTGAGGTCGGAAGGAGATGAAGACGGCGGCTGAATGGGAGTCGGCGGAGAAGAATCCGAAGGAGGAGATGCAACCGAGAGTGGTGTTAATGCAGCTTCTTGAAGTGGAAAAAGAGAGAGTTCAGGATGAGGCGAATCTGGCTGAACGGTCTGAGAATTATGCTCCGGAAAAGGAAAAGAAGACTCATCAAAGACAACATGACGAGCAATGTACGTTCGAGAGGAAGAAACGTGATAGCACAGATAGCCTTTATGTTTACCACTATACCCTAAGAAGATGCATGCCATAGAATGGAATTCCAACTTGCTACTGTTGTAAGAGCAAAGATAAGGAAAACACAGGCAACCAAAGGATTTCAGAAAATTATAATCAGGGTGACGCTGATATAGGCATGCATAAGGGGACTTGTTCTGAAGAATAGGAGTTATAGTTCTATTGTTCAAGTAAATGGCGGTATGAAATGCATCTTCCCAAAATTCCATAGGAAGATGGGAATGTGCCAAAAGAGCCAACCCTTTTTCAATGATAATCCTATTTCGTCTTTCAGAAGAACCATTTTGTTCTGGAGTGTGAGGGCAAGAAACACGATGAAGTATGCCATTAGATGCAAGAAAAGTTGATACATTACGGTACTCGCCACCCCAATCAGATTGAAAAGCTTTGAGTTTAGTGGAGAACTGTGTCTCATCCATAGTTTTGAAAGACGTAAAGGCAGACAAAACCTGAGACTTAGCTGCCAAGAAATAAACCCAAACAAATTTGGTGCAATCGTCAATAAAAGTGACAAAATAGCGATTACCATTTAAAGAAGACATGAGGCAGGGCCCCAAACATCCGAATAAATTAAATCAAAAGGATTTTTAGAGGGAACATGACAAGAGGGTAGATGATGTCTTTGACTCTTGCCTAATTGACAAGCACTACACAAAGGCAATGATTTATTTGCAGAGACAGGTAAATTAAAAGTAACTAATTGACGACGCAAGATGGATTCATGAGGATGAGCAAAGCGATGATGCCAACAAGAGACATAGGCTCGTTCACCAACAAAAACTCTGGGAGCGGGTGAGCGAACAGGAAGCCGGTACAAGCCATTCTCAACGATTCCCTTGAGTATTCTCGTGCCCTGAAGGTCCTTAACATAACAATGATTAGCATGAAGTTCCACAAAAACATTGTTATCGAGGCATAATTGACGAACACTAAGAAGGTTTTTAGATACTTTAGGTACAACAAGAATATCTTTAAGGGTAAGGGTTTTAGCAACATGTTTAGCAGATAAAGAAAGATTGCCTGTATGCGTAATGGGAAGGGACTGACCGTTTGCGACGACAAGGCTGTCACCGCCAGTGTACTCGGATTGGAGGTTGAGGCCGGACAGGTCAGCCGTGACGTGATTCGTCGCTCTAGAGTCGACCACCCATGGGTCGGTGATGGCGGACGGGCTGGCGGTGTACGCCACATGAGCCTGCTTGCTGGCAGACTGGCGGAGACGATCAGCGGCGCGGCGATTGGTGGCAGGGAAGGCAGACAGGTTCAATTGTTGATGGCAATTCCGTGCTTCATGACCCTGCTTGTTGCAGATTTGACACACCGGACGGGAACGGTCTCCAGTCGTGGCAGAGTCTAATGGGGAATGTCGATTTGCAGCCGCACCTCTCCGATGAGCAACACGGGCCACCGGAAAACTGGATTCGGCGCAAGAGTCAAGTATGAGCTGTTCTTCCTGAAGAAGGAGGCCGAGCAGCTCATTCGACGAAATCGGTTCCAGCCGCATACTTAGGGCTGTTTTGAACGCACTATATTCAGCCCCTAAGCCAAATAGCACATAAGAGACAAAATCCTCGTCTGATACAGAGGTGAGACATTCAGCGAGGGAATCAGAAATTGCCCTTTTCTTCTCAACATATTCCAAGATAGTCAGGTTTCCCTTGGAGAGCAATTGAAGTTGTTGTTTCAAATGCATCTGCCTGGCACGAGTTTGGGAGTGAAACATTTTCTCCAACATGGACCAAAGCTCCGCGGTTGTGGCAGCCCGAACAATGTGACCAAGCATAGGAGTGGAGAGAGTGGATCGCAGCCATAAGAGAACCAGTCGGTCCTTGCGCTTCCAAGCAACAAAGTCAGGATTCGGGCTGGTGGTGGTTGATGAACCTGTGGCCGATGAAACAGTCGGCGGAGGAGCACCACCAGCGACAAGAAATCCCTTAAGCTCATAAGCCTCAAGAGCCGAGCGAATAGTGCCGCGCCATAGAGAGTAATTGGAGCGATCGAGACGGACTGCTAGCGCCGGGAATTGAAGGTTGGCCGCGGCGCCACCAGAAGCAGTGAACAAGATTTGAGTAGCGGAAGGAGTAATCTGGTTGTTTTCGGAAGACATAGCGTAGGATCGGTGTAGGCTATTCTGATACCATGTAAAGAAATGATAGATATGAAAAAGATTGCTTGATTTCTCATTCAGATTGCTTGAACCTTTATACATCAGAGTTTACAATAATATTTCCTAAACTAACTCATGAGGTTACAGCTGAATCCTACAATCATGGTTAGAGATAATTACAAAGACAAAATCAGAGAAAGAAGTTACAACTGAATACGACAATCATGATTAGAGATAATTACAAAGACAAAATCAGAGAAAAACCAAGTCAATAACTTAATAAGCCTTAACAAAAGCATATAACTTGAAAGTTCTTGCATTCAAATCTTTTGGTTTTTGTCCTTTGATCTTTAGATTATTTTATCTCTTATCTCTGTGTCGTTGTTGTTGGATGTGAAATATGAACCGGATTATCCAACCGGGGGTTTATTAGTTGTACTTCCAGGCTTGTCAGTGTCATTAAAATATTAAGCATGAGCCGTATAACCTACCTCATTGTTGTAGTTGTCAGTTGAGATATTAATTAAATCTTGGATGGAGACGTTTGTAGTTCTTGTAGTCAGAAGAGTTGTTAAATATAACGCAAGTCGAAATAATAGGCAGTAACCATTGTCCAAGTTGTCAGTACATATCGTTCAACTTTGGAAATGTATTGTTAATGGAAGTATATTGTTTTAACTCATAGCAATGTCAAAGTGCTCACTAAATAGAAAATAGAAAACAATTATGTGGTAGATATGTGTCTAAGACTAGTGTTCTACATGTGTTTGGCATGTGTTTAGCAGGGCATGACTTTGGATAGAAGCGTTTACATTTCATAGGTACTTCTTTTGTGTTCCACAAGATTTTTCTTTTCCTTCTTTCCTAAATAGAGTCAAAAGGGCCTGATTGAAAATGATGGCCAAATAGGGGACATAGTGTTACAATAATTTGTGTAAAATAAAATCTAACTTTGAAAAATTTATTCTCTTTATTACAACTTTGATTACAAAATATTTGCAATAAATTCCAATAGGATTAAGAGGCACAAAATAGGAAAAGAAGAAGATGGAGAAAAAAACCAACAAATAAAAAGAAAAAACAAAGAAAATAACTAAATTACAAACCAAATAATTTGCATCGAGGCTTGTGTTGTCAGGATTGTGGCCTCAAATATATGTAGGCACTGAGTACTTGAAGTTGGAGAAAAAGAGGAGAAGACGAAGACAGCAAGAGACAACATCAGCAAGTAGAAGATGTGCAGTCTGGAGAGTTGTGGTCGACCGACCGGGGGTGCGGTCGACCGATCTTGACTGTAGGAGGTTCTTCGAGTGTCCAGGGTTCAACAGATAAGGGGACGGTTGACCGGTCATGTCTCGGGTGTGGGCTTTACACGTTGCAGTCGACTGACCTGGGGGTGCGGCCGGCCAACATCGGCGATGTGTGTTATTTGGGCTGACGAGTTTAAGCCCCAATAAGCTGGATTTGTGTTTATATTTTAGGGTCTGCTTGGGAGCTATATATATGGTTGTAGACTCTAGGATTTGTATCACTGATGAGATCAAGAGGTGAGCCGTTATCATTGTTTAACTTCAAAAGGGGATTGTGCCGAGTGTTTCAAAAGTGAGGGAGAGAGATTGAGAGTTGTAATCTTTGTATTTCTTAGGGAATAAGAAGTATTGGTTATCTCTGCATATTGATTGTGTTCTTGTGAGATATTATATATATCGTGGTGGCTTGTTCTTGGTTCATCAAAGTCTTTGTAGTTTCTATTGTTTTTGCTGTACTTTCGCTATTAGCACTACGAGTTGTGGTAGATTCTTCAACAAGTGGTATCAGAGCTCTAGGTTCGAGATGGCCGATAGCAAGTTGAAGATGGAGAGGTTCGATGGGAGTGACTTCACGATGTGGACGATTCAGATGATAGCGTATCTTCGTCAGAAAGATCTTGATGGTTCGTTGTTTAATGAAAAGCCGGAAGGTGGAGATAAGGATGCAAAGGTCTTGGCGGAGTGGAATCGTTTGGATCAAAAGGTGCTAGGGCAGATTTAGTTAGGCTGAGTAGGAAGGCGTTATTTCAAATCTAGAAGGCAAAGACCACGAAGGAGGCTATGGAGATTCTCACGGATATGTATGAGAAACTGTCGACATCTAATCAAATTCTTCATATAAAGAAATTACTTAAAATGAAGTTGAAGGAAGGGGATTCAGTAGCAAAGCATGTGAACAATCACTGTATGGTTTATAACCAGATGGAAGCTGCAAGTTTGAAGTTTTCAGAGAGGGGACAGTCATTATTACTTCTATTTACTTTACCCGATAGTTATGGTACGGTGGAGCATACTATTACGGCACTATGACAAATTTAACACTCTACAGGATGTGGTGAGTAGCATTCTGAACGAGGATGTGAGAAGGGTGAGAAACGGGGGATATTCATCATCATCTTCTAGAGATTCTGCAATGTCTATTGAGAAGAGACGTGAGAGATCTAAGAAGTGTCGAAGAAGAAAGGATCATAGTAGTTCATCTGAGAGTGAGTCTGATGAACAATTGAGACCGTTGTTTGGAACAATGACCTTGTTCTAAATTTTTATAACCTAGGTCGTTGTTTCCAACAATGGCCTAGGCTATAAAAATTTTATAGCCTAGGCCATTGTTGGGAACAACGACCTAGGTTATAAAAATTTAGAACAAGGCCGTTGTTCCAAACAACGGTCTATAATTCATTTTTTTATAACCTAGGCTGTTGTTCCCAACAACGGCCTAGGTTATATCAATTTTTTTAGAATCTGTTCAGCGAAGAGTTATTTGGGACGAAATTCCCAAAATAACCCTCTGCTGATCAATTGAAATGGATTATGGGGAGCTCGATCTGAGCCGCTGATCACGATCATGAGCGATCCAACGGCTCAGATTGGTGTTTTCCAATCCGTAAAAACTAGACCCGTTTTCAATGAAGCATTTCCTATATATATATATATATATATATTCCCTGTTACCGACTGGTCGGCGAGAAGCACGACAGGGCCCCAAGGAGGAGTCGAGGCCCAGGCCGCGGCTCGTGAGGGGGAACGAGGAGGTAATCGACAAAGAGTTGTAGCCATGATCACCATGAATCGCATAATGGTGAAGAAAAACTGATAAGGGTTTAGGATTAGGGTTTGGGGGATCGGATGGATTGAAGTTTGGGATTGGGAGTGGAATTGGGGTTAGGATTTGGGTTTTGAGAAATTGAGAGAGATCGGAATTTTTGGGAAGGAAGAGATTGGAATTGAATAAAGGATGTATGACTGTGATTAAGCCTCACATATAATCAATCAGATTCGATCGACGGTCCAGATCTGTTCTGGACAGATTTATTGTGGCTTTTATAATAGAAAAATAGATTTTTATTTTTTAAATTTGATTTTTCATTTATATTAACATATTTTTTACTTTTGTTTGCTCAACCTTTTCAGGAATTATGTTAAACATTTCCGATAAATTGGATATATGCTGTTATCTTCATACTAATTATCATTTGACTATTTTAGTGAAATTATCATGGATATCTGTTGGATTATCTGTTTGTTTTTTGTTTGTTCTTTTTTTTTTTTTTGGGATTGTATGGGGTATTAATTTCTCATGATCATTTGACACGGAACTTCTCTTTGTACTAGTCAGTGGTCAGCATTGAATGATGTATCAATTTTGAACTATTAGCATCCACAGTCGTTGATGCTAAAAAATGGCAAAATGCATTTTTTAGCAATCCAATTCGATGAGCACGCACAGTCGTCAATTGGCAAAAAAATGGCAAAAAATTGGCTGAAACGAAACATGATGTTTCGTCCCAAAAATTGAAAAAAATTGAAGGTTTTTTTTTGCAAAAAAATTTTGCAAAAAACAAATTTTAAAAATTGTTTGTAAATAATATTTGCAAAAACAATTAAAAAATTGCAAAAACAATTAAATAATATTACAAAAAATTCCAAAAAGGTGGCCCAGAATCTGGACGAAACACCATGTTTCGTCCGGAATTTCCGGGGGGTTTTTTTGTAAAAAAAAATTGCAAAATTTTTTTTTTGAACATATTGTAATTTTTTTTTTGCAAAAACAATTAAAAAAATTGCAAAATCAACTTAAATAATTGCAAAAAAAATTTTAAAATTTACTCATTTTTTTAAAAATGGGATTGGGACGAAACATCATGTTTCGTCTCAAACTGGACTGTTATTTTTTTCGGTTTATTTAAATTATTTTAATTCGGACGAAACATCATGTTTCGTCCGACCAATTTAGAAAATAATAAAATAATCCAGACGAAACATCATGTTTCGTCCGCTATAATATGCATATTGCTATTTCGATTGCTATATCCCCGTATCTACTGTAGCGCTTTTGCCAAAAAATGGCAAAATGGCAAACGACTGCGAGCGCTACAGTAGAAAAAAAATGGAAAAAATGGCAATAAAGCAAACGACTATGGATGCTCTTAAGCATGGACACTTTTATTTAAAAATATCTTGTCATATATTGTAAGAGCATCCACAGTCGTTTACTATAATTCTCATATTCTCATATTATAAAAATTTTATAAGAATTGAGCGCTGCAGTTGTTTGCTATTTTCTTATAAAATAGCGAACGAGCTACAGCCGCTTCTCAAATCTGAGAAGTGGGCTAGCGAATTTGAAAATATAGAAGACGATACATCTCAGTCGTTTAATTCTGATCGGACGAGCCAACTAGTCTCGTCCCGTATGTATATATAATTTTTTTTTTAAAATAGGATCGGACGATACATGTTGTATCGTCCTTCCCAAAAATTTTTTTTTTTAAAAACAATCGGACGAGACTTGTTGTCCCGTCCATTTTGTTTTTTGATTTTTTTTTGATTTTTTTTTAATGATCCAACGGACCAGATTAGTTGAAAAAAAAATAAAAATAAAAAAAATTCAAAAAAAGCACGGACGGGACATCATGTCCCGTCCAGGTTTTAGGGAATTTTTTAAAGTAGGTTTAGTTGGTTTAATTTAGATTTAGTAGGTATTTAGATAGGTTTAGGTTATATTATAATATTTAATTTATTTAATTAATATGTTTTAATAGTTAATCGGTAATTAATTAAATCTTTAAAAAAAAAATTAAACGACAAAACAAGATGTCTCGTCCTTGTCAAAATATAGCAAACGGTCACTACATTATTTTCGATCTATTACATTTCTATTCGTCCTATTTTGTCAAAAAATAAGAATTACCATTGTGGATGCTCTAAGTGCCCAAATACATATCTCATATTATAGTACCAATCTCAACGTAGTACTTTAGAATTTTATGTTTGTCAGTTTGTGCTAGTTTCAATTTTTTTTTGGAGTGATATGGGCATATAGCCCATAGGTGACAATGTCTCTTTAATGAACAGGGACTAGACAAAGTAAAAGAACTGAAAAAACAACAACAAACACAAATAGAAACTCAACCATTGCTGACTAAATTGTCATAATCCTGAAGGAAAGGAACATGAAATCTCTTTTGAATATATAATATATATGAATACAATTCTTGATGAAGTAGTCACTTCAGAAGAAACTACAAATACTATATGAATAGAATATATATGAATACAATTTCTTGAGTAATTTATTTTCTATTATGATGGAGTCCATAGATTAATTAAATGTGCTTAGAATAATGATGAGATCGTGCTAGTGAGATATAAACTTAATGAAATTAATCTAAAATGTTCATAGTAACAAGATTACTGAGATTAGTCATCAGTAATTCTGGTAAGACTAATACACTCATTATATGCTCTAAAGTAGAGAATATTCACCTCACAATTATTTATGTAGAAACATTCATATAAGAGTGTAGGTGCTAAACAGTTTTGTTCATTGAATTGACTCGCGAAAAGGCATACCTAATGAAAATCTAAATAAATGTCAGTAGGCGATTCCTTGGGTGATAGTAGGCACAAGTAATCCTCAAACTTAAGGTTGTTATAACACTTTGTGTCTGTCAATCTATGTTTTGATTTATTTCTTAGCATAACTTTCTAAGACATGTGTGGGGTATTCTGGGCATAATGAGGCTTTCATGAAAGTGGGTGAACAATCAACAAGGAATCGATCACTTCAATCACTAACATATCAGATACATATAATTAAGTGGTTAGGGTTTGACATTAATTTGTATCCTAAGCTTTTCGGGATATTGTATGATTGAGGAATTTAATTGTATGAAAACTAATTGCTTAATCGCTAAAGGGAAAAATTATATTTATTTCAGTAATCAAACTCATCTTCTCTGAAAAGTCATTATATGTTTCTAAACGTTACGTACTCTTGACTTGTGGAGAAATAAAAGAGTTTAATGTCTTCACTACCGGCTTTAATATGAGGCCCAATGGGCCACACGCAATACAAGTTTTTTCTCAGAAAGTTCGATTCGGAATTTTGTTCGACAAATTTTAGAATTGAATAATTTGATATATGTTGATATATTAAATAAGACAAATAATCTTGCTAGTATTGAATGCCATATGGTCGTCAACTTATTTATGAGTTATAAATTCTTGTTCACCACTTAATTATGAATTAAATAGTCCATTTTCTCTCTAAAATATTTCAACACTGAATCAACAGTTGGAATACTTAATACTTCATTTCTTTCGGAATTAATAAATATTTAGGATATGGTGATATTCTAAATAAGAGATCTAAAGATATCTCCTAACTAATTCTTAATGGCTAATAACTAATTGTGAAATAGAAAAATATTTTATCATTATCTTTTGATTTTAAACACATTAGCTGTATCAAATACATATGGTGGTTATAATGAGATAAGACCGAGTCTTCCTTAAATAGAGAATAATAGTTCTTTCTCAGTGAGACAAATTCCTATACAAATCTAACAAGGGGTTAAAGAGAGAGTGTGATAGTACTCCGAGGAAGGTTTGGCGTGTATCCCTTATTACAACTGAACTATTACGGGATGCTACACTTTTCTTGGAAATAGCCATATTTCATAGTGAACAAAGAAACAAAGTACCGTGTCCCGCTCCTTAGCTGATGCAGAGTATCGTGCTATGACAACAATCCCTTGCGAACTAATTTGGCTCAAGTATCTCCTTCTTGATTTGGGAGTTCCTCATGCTCAGCCTATACATCTTTAATGCGATAACCAAGCGGCACTACACATTGCATCTAATTCCGTATTTCATGAGCACATTAAACATATAGAGATGGATTGTCATGTTGTTAGAGAGAAGTTACAAGACGGTCTAATCCAAACTCGATATATGTGCACCATGGATCAGCGAGCTGACATCTTCACCAAGCCTCTTGGTAAATGACAGTTTCTATATCTTTAAAACAAGTTGGGTATTCTCAATCCTCATACTCCAACTTGACAGGGAGTATTACAACTGAGCTATCTAGTGCACACCTCAGTAGTTTGAGGGATTCTCAAATTATGAGAATCACATTTGTTACAACCGAACTACAACAAATTTTTATTATAACTGGTTTTTTTTGTTTTGTTATTCTTGTTGCAACTATCTCCTTGTACTTTGTACATATATAGAAGCTCACATCTAGAAATAAAATCAATCAAAAACTTAGATTCTAAACCCAATTTAGATTTCTTTATTACTGTTCGAGAACGAACAACTGGAACAACCACGAAAGAGTTTCTGGCATCGGCGAAATGTAATCCTAAAATCTTTTGTTGTAGCTCTGATTGTTAGATTCCTAGTGTTCCAGGTTTTATTGGAAAAAAATTCTTGTAACATAATTTTGATTTCCCCCTACATTTAGCCTTGTAAAGAAATGATAGATATGAAAAAGATTGCTTGATTTCTCATTCAGATTGCATGAACCTTTATACATCAGAGTTTACAACAATATTTCCTAAACTAACTCATGAGGTTACAACTGAATCCAACAATCATGGTTAGAGATAATTATAAAGACAAAATCAGAGAAAGATGTTACAACTGAATGCTACAATCATGGTTAGAGATAATTACAAAGACAAAATAAGTGAAGGACTAAGTCAATAACTTAATACCCTCCCGCAAGCTCACGATCGGGTACGAACGAGAAGCGTGGACCGCAAGTTATGAAACCATAAGGAGCCAACAACTTTGGTAAAATGTCCGCTATCTGATCAGCATATTTGACATGCCTAACAATCAGAGCACCTGCCTGAACTTGTTCCCGGACAAAGTGATAGTCAATTTTGATGTGCTTGGACCGTTGGTGAAAGACCGGGTTTGCAGTAAGAAAAGTGGCACTGAGATTATCACAAAGAAGAATGGGAGGACCAGAAGAAGGTGTCGCCATTTCCTTGAGAAGCTGTTGAAGCCAAATAAGTTCAGCCGAGGCAAAAGCAATAGCCCTGTACTCAGCTTCAGTGCTAGAGCGAGCAGCCACATTCTGTTTGCGAGAAGACCAGCTCACAAGGTTGCCTCCAAAGTAAACAGAGAACCCATGTTGAGAGCGACAGTCCTCGGTATCAGAAGCCCAGCCAGCATCAGTAAAGCAAACAAGCCGAGTGTCATTAGCAGGACGAAAGATGGGGCCGAAATCGAGTGAACCCTTGAGGTAGCGAAGGATTCGTTTGACCGCAGCCCAATGATGTTCCGATGGCTGGTGCATGAACTGGCTGACCCGATTGACTGAGTAGGAAATCTCAGGCCGGGTGATGGTGGCATATTGGAGAGCTCCGACGATGCTGCGGTAGAGATGGACGTTGGAGAATGGATCACCGCCAGAAACGAGCCGAGAACCTGGAACAGCCGGCGAGGCTATGGGTTTAGCACCCATCATGTTGCTTCGATCAAGGAGGTCCAAAATGTACTTTCGTTGGGAGAGTAGAAGACCAGCTGAATTACGATGGACTTCAATTCCCATGAAAAAGTTGAGAGCACCCAAGTCCTTCAGAGAGAAAACCGAGTTGAGATACTTGACAAACTCATCAATGAAGGAAGAGTTGGAACCGGTGATAATGAGGTCATCTACATAAACAAGCACATAGACAACATCGGAGCCATGATGTTTGATGAAAAGAGAGGTATCAGAGATGCATTGCCGGAACCCGTGATGAAGCAAAGCATGGTTGAGCTTCTGAAACCATGCTCGCGGAGCTTGCTTGAGGCCATAAAGTGCCTTTTTGAGGCGACAGACATATGATGGTTGATCAGGGGAAGTGAAACCCGGTGCTTGCTCCATATAGACAGTTTCTGCTAGATCACCATTGAGGAAGGCATTATTAATTTCAACCTGGCGGAGAGGCCAATTACGAGTGACAGCAATGCTCAATACCACCCTAATCGTGGTAGGCTTGATGACCGGACTGAATGTGTCGAAGTAGTGAACTCCCACTTCTTGATTGTATCCCTTGGCAACCAAACGGGCCTTGTACCGATCAATAGAGCCATCTGGTTTCTTCTTGATCCTGAAAACCCACTTACAACCAACAATATTAGAAGAGGGGGGCCTAGGAACCAAGTCCCAAGTCCCATTAGCAATTAAGGCATCAAACTCTAGTTGCATAGCATGTTGCCAATTAGGGTTCTTTTTGGCATGTAAAAAGGTTTTGGGTTCAAAATCAGAGGAATCACAGAGAATAGGGTGTTTGGTAGCAGTGTGGGCTTTGGGTTTAAGGGAAGTAGTGGAGGCTCGAGTGACCATACCATGTGTCGAAGTGTTGGAGGGGCGGAAATACGAGGGAGCATGTTGATATGGCATAACCGGCGAAGGGATCGGTGGTGGGGAAGGTGGCACCATCGTATGGGAATGTGGCGTGAGGTCGGAAGGAGATGAAGACGGCGGCTGAATGGGAGTCGGCGGAGAAGAATCCGAAGGAGGAGATGCAACCGAAAGTGGTGTTAATGCAGCTTCTTGAAGTGGAAAAAGAGAGAGTTCAGGATGAGGCGAATCTGGCTGACCGGTCTGAGAATTATGCTCCGGAAAAGGAAAAGAAGACTCATCAAAGACAACATGACGAGCAATGTACGTTCGAGAGGAAGAAACGTGATAGCACAGATAGCCTTTATGTTTAGCACTATACCCTAAGAAGATGCACGCCATAGAACGGAATTCTAACTTGCTACTGTTGTAAGGGCGAAGATAAGGAAAACACAGGCAACCAAAGGATTTCAGAAAATTATAATCAGGGTGACGCTGATATAGGCATGCATAAGGGGACTTGTTGTGAAGAATAGGAGTTATAGTTCTATTGTTCAAGTAAATGGCGGTATGAAATGCATGTTCCCAAAATTCCATAGGAAGATGGAAATGTGCCAAAAGAGCCAACCCTTTTTCAATGATAATCCTATTCCGTCTTTCAGAAGCACCATTTTGTTCTGGAGTGTGAGGGCAAGAAACACGATGAAGTATGCCATTAGATGCAAGAAAAGTTGATACATTACGGTACTCGCCACCCCAATCAGATTGAAAAGCTTTGAGTTTAGTGGAGAACTGTGTCTCAACCATAGTTTTGAAAGACGTAAAGGCAGACAAAACCTGAGACTTAGCTGCCAAGAAATAAACCCAAACAAATTTGGTGCAATCGTCAATAAAAGTGACAAAATAGCGATTACCATCTAAAGAAGACATAGAGGCAGGGCCCTAAACATCCGAATAAATTAAATCAAAAGGATTTTTAGAGGGAACATGACAAAAGGGTAGATGATATCTTTGACTCTTGCCTAATTGACAAGCACTACACAAAGGCAATGATTTATTTGCAGAGACAGGAAAATTAAAAGTAACTAATTGACGACGCAAGATGGATTCATGAGGATGAGCAAAGCGATGATGCCAACAAGAGACAGAGGCTCGTTCACCAACAAAAACTCTGGGAGCGGGTGAGCGAACAGGAAGCCGGTACAAGCCATTCTCAACGATTCCCTTGAGTATTCTCGTGCCCTGAAGGTCCTTAACATAACAATGATTAGCATGAAGTTCCACAAAAACATTGTTACCGAGGCATAATTGACGAACACTAAGAAGGTTTTTAGATACTTTAGGTACAACAAGAATATCTTTAAGGGTAAGGGTTTTAGCAACATGTTTAGAAGATAAAGAAAGATTGCCTGTATGCGTAATGGGAAGGGACTGACCGTTTGCGACGACAAGGCTGTCACTGCCAGTGTACTCGGATTGGAGGTTGAGGCCGGACAAGTCAGCCGTGACGTGATTCGTCGCTCCAGAGTCGACCACTCATGGGTCGGTGATGGCAGACGGGCTGGCGGTGTACGCCACATGAGCCTGCTTGCTGGCAGACTGGCGGAGATGATCAGCGGCGCAGCGATTGGTGGCAGGGAAGGCAGGCAGGTTCAATTGTTGATGGCAATTCCGTGCTTCATGACCCTGCTTGTCGCAGATTTGACACACCGGACGGGAACGATCTCCAGTCGTGGCAGAGTCTAATGGGGAATGTCGATTTGCAGCCGCGCCTCTCCGATGAGCAACATGGGCCACCGGAAAACTGGATTCGGCGCAAGAGTCAAGTATGAGCTGTATTTCCTGAAGAAGGAGGCCGAGCAGCTCATTCGACGAAATCGGTTCCCGCCGCATACTTAGGGCTGTTTTGAACGCACTATATTCAGCCCCTAAGCCAAATAGCACATAAGAGACAAAATCCTCGTCTGATACAGAGGTGAGACATTCAGCGAGGGAATCAGAAATTGCCCTTTTCTTCTCAACATATTCGAAGATAGACAGGTTTCCCTTGGAGAGCAATTGAAGTTGTTGTTTCAAATGCATCTTCCTGGCACGAGTTTGGGAGTGAAACATCTGCTCCAGCATGGACCAAAGCTCCGCGGTTGTGGCAGCCCGAACAACGTGACCAAGCATAGGAGTGGAGAGAGTGCATCGCAACCATAAGAGAACCAGTCGGTCCTTGCGCTTCCAAGCAACAAAGTCAGGATTCGGGTTGGTGGTGGTTGATGAACCTGTGGCCGATGAAACAGTTGGCGGAGGAGCACCACCAGCGACAAGAAATCCCTCAAGATCATAAGCCTCAAGAGCCGAGCGAATTGTGCCGCACCATAGAGAGTAATTGGAGCGATCGAGACGGACTGCTAGCGCCGGGAATTGAAGGTTGGCCGTGGCGCCACCAGAAGCAGTGAACAAGATTTGAGTAGCGGAAGGAGTATTCTGGTTGTTTTCGGAAGACATAGCGTAGGATCGGTGTAGGCTATTCTGATACCATGTAAAGAAATGATAGATATGAAAAAGATTGCTTGATTTCTCATTCAGATTGCTTGAACCTTTATACATCAGAGTTTACAACAATATTTCCTAAACTAACTCATGAGGTTACAGCTGAATCCTACAATCATGGTTAGAGATAATTACAAAGACAAAATCAGAGAAAGTGGTTACAACTGAATGCTACAATTATGATTAGAGATAATTACAAAGACAAAATCAGAGAAAAACTAAGTCAATAACTTAATAAGGCTGAACAAAAGCATATAACCTGAAAGTTCATGCATTCAAATCTTTTGGTTTTTGTCCTTTGATCTATTTTATCTCTTATCTCTGTTTCGTTGTTGTTGGATGTGAAATATGAACTGGATTATCCAACCGGGGGTTTATTAGTTGTACTTCCAGGCTTGTAAGTGTCATTAAAATATTAAGCATGAGCCGTATAACCTACCTCATTGTTGTAGTTGTCAGTTGAGATATTAATTAAATCTTGGATGGAGACATTTGTAGTTCTTGTAGTCAGAAGAGTTGTTAAATATAACGCAAGTCAAAATAATAGCCAGTAACCATTGTCCAAGTTATCAGTACATATCGTTCAACTTTGGAAATGTATTGTTTTTGATGAAACGGATAGAGCCCGAAGACTCCAGCCATACAATCAAATAAATAATCAATAGTTTACAGGGGGCTTTACCAGAGGTAAAACGATACACAAAGAGAGACTATAAATGAACACTATGTACAGCAAAAACTATACCGCTAAAGAGGCTAGGACTAATTACAATTATAAAGGAATAGGAGAAGCAGCTCCGGCCGCCGAGGAGCAGACGTGACAGCTGCAAAGAGCAGACGCGACGATCGAGTAGCACACCTGGCCTCGCGAGGAGCTCTGTACCGCGCTCAGACAGGAGAGAAACGAAAATGGCCTCCAAGGCGAATGTGACTGCTCAGGAAGCCAACTGTGCTGCCTACAGCCACAATACCGAAGAGCCAAAGAAACAACCCATCCTAAAAAAAGATATGAACTGAACAAAGAGGCTCTAAAGCCACTAGAGAGGAGCAAGGACCAGGTAAGACACCCCAAATAAGAAATCAAGCCCTCATACAGTGGAGCTGCAAAGTGACTAAGCACTATGAGCAGACTCCAACGAAGAAGGGAAGAAAAACCCACCACCAAAACAACAGTAAGCAAGGAATCAAACCCGCAAGAGTAAGCCAGGGAAAAAACCCAAACAAGTAATGCGTACATGCTAAAACAAACTCAACAATCTGAGGCTCATCTAGAGAAAATAAGCCATCCACAACCATACAAAACAAGCAGTCAGAAAGATCAACAAACACAGCAGAGAGGAAGCAATCAGAACAGATAAGTCTAGTTAAGTCGACAACCACTACAGGGAAAGAAAGAGCAGTAGCGAGACATGGTATCACTTAATAGTCATACAAGCCAGAACAAAAGAAGTCTGCATGGCCTACAAAAAGCAGGCAGACTCTAAGTCAGCCGAACAAACCCAAAACCACCCAAAACTCCAGCTCTCGAAGGGGCTTAGCAAAAAGGGAAGCCACTGCAGAATAGACCACCAAATCAACACAAAATACAGTCGAGAACCGAAGTAAACCCAGAATTAGCCCTGCACGCAAAAAGATCAAGAAAAAGAAAGCCAGTGAGAAAGAAAAAGAAATATAAAGCATGAAAGAAGGAAGATAAGAGAATAGCTAAAAAGCTTGAAGATTATAGAGACAATTAACAGACTGCAGTAATTTCTCCGATGCCAAAGAGGCATGCTCTTTGAAAGCCGGGCTAGAAACCCAGGAGTTGAAGAGAAATAAAAAATCTTCGATAATAGCCGCGATCGATTTGCATCGATGACGGAATAATCTACCATTCCGTTCCTTCCAAATGATCCAAATGATGGTATGGGTCGCTAAAATCCAAGCACTACGATACAAACTGTCCGAAGGCGGGAAAGACCACACAGAGGTCAAATGTAGGGGAATCACACTCGTATTCCAAGCTAACGAATTAATCTTCCAAAGGGGGATAATGAATGGGCATTGGATGAAGAGGTGGTTGACGTCTTCCGGTAGTTGATTGCATAAAGGGCAAAGTTGCCCCCATGCTAAATTCCTCTTATTTAGGACCTCTACGGTAAGAAGTTTGTTATTAAAAGCTAACCAAGAATTGATTTTGACTTTGATGGGAACGCAGGGTTCCCAAATAAAACGCGACAGCGAGTATCGCATCCCTCTAGTATTGAGAAAACAATAGAAAGAATTAATCGTGAAGACTCCAGACGCAGTCCAGCGCCAGGAGATGCCCTCGAAGGCGGACCAAGAGTAACCATTAAGGAGATTTAGAAGGTTATCAAACTGATCAGTGAGCTGAGCTGAAAGGGCAACACTGAAGGGGATAATCCAGTATCTAACATTATCAATACAGATGAAGGAATCTGCTACCGAGGCAGCCGGAAGAACAGACAGACGGAATAAAGAAGGAAAAGCCGAAGACAGCTTAGTGTTGCCGATCCACAAGTCGGACCATAAGCTGACAGTGGATCCGTTAGCACAAACCCTAGACATGCTACACTGAAAAGCGTAGGATGCCTTCCAAACGCCCTTCCAGAAAAGAGAGGCGCGGCGAGGGGGGTAATTCCGGGAATTCCCACCAGTTGGACGAAGATCGATAATTTTTGATACAACTAATCCAAGGGAGATGATCAAGAGTGTGGAATCTCCACAGCCACTTGCCAAGAAGGGCGAGATTATGGGCTCTGAGGTCCAAGACGCCGAGACCCCCTTCATCTCTAGGAGAACAGATAATTTTCCAATTCGCTAGATGCGAACCCGGGTTATAGGCCGGCGAACCCGACCAGAAAAAATTACTTCTAATCTGATCAAGCCGTTTGATCACCCAGGAAGGTAAGAAAAAGAAAGACATGAAATATTAGGATAAGGCGGATAGAACCGAATTGATGAGGATTAATCTCCCACCTCTAGAGAGGACTTTACCAGCCCAAGCAGAGAGCCTGTGCTCCACTTTGTCAATGAGAGGAACCCAGTCCGCTCTAAGAAGCTTGCCCCATCTAAGGGGGATGCCTAGGTAAGTGATCGGGAAATTGGCAATGGGGCAATTAAAAAAATTGGAAATCTCTGCCTGGCGATTGGGGGATCCACTCAGCCAAAGCACGGAGGATTTTTGGAAGTTAATAGTTAAGCCTGAAGCCAATTCAAAGCAATAAAGAAGCAATTTCAAGTTGCGAAGGGAGTGAAAGTTAGGCTTGTAGAAAATAATAGTATCATCTGCGTATTGGAGATTGAGGACACCCTCAAAAAGAGGCGAACAACCAAGACCCTCGATCATATTCATGTTCCATGCATTCCTGAGGAGTTTGCTAAACACATCAGCAACGAGGGAGAAGAGGAGGGAAGAAAGGGGGTCTCCTTGACGGAGACCACATCTGACTTTAAATTGATGGCCCACAGATCCATTCAAATAGATAGCAGAGGTGCTGGAGAAAAGACTGGATTTAATCCAAGCCACCCATTTGGGTCCGAAACCCCTGAAGGTAAGGATATCCAGAAGGAAGTCCCAATTGACGTTATCATAAGCTTTTTGGAAATCAAGCTTGAGAAGGATCCCCTCCTCACGGGATCTATGGCAATGGAAAATGATCTCTTGGGCCGACGCTACACTATCAAGGATATAACGATCTTTGATGAAGCCCGACTGAGCAGGGTCAATGAGAGGGGAAATGATGGCACTCAGCCTAGACGATAGAACTTTCATAATGATTTTGAAGGTCGTGTTAATCAGGCTGATCGGCCTAAAGTTGGTCAGAAGGTGAGCCCTTGCCACCTTAGGGATAAGCACAATGTGAGCGTAATTAATGCGATCAAAAGAGAAATGACCCTGGTGAAGGTCCTGAAACAATTTAAGGAGGTCATCCTTGAGCCAAGCCCAAAATTTTTGAAAGAAAAAGTCTGGGAAACCATCCAGACCTGGGGCGGAGTCGCTTTTTAAGGCGAAAACCGCCGAGTGAATCTCCTCCATTGAAAAAGGATCTTCAAGAGAGGATAGGTCATGAGCTTGCTCGCCGTAGAGTTGAAACCAATCTAACTCTAGGGAGCGCGGCTTATGCGAGCCAATGAGATTTTTATAGAAGGTGAGGAATTCGCGATGGATATCCGCATCGGTCGAAACCTCACCTCCTTGAACAGAAAGAGAAGAGATACGGTTATAACGTTGTCTATGGGAAGCGAAGTTGTGGAAAAAAGAGGTATTAGCGTCACCCTCTTTAAGCCACCTAACACGAGCTCTTTGAGCCCATTTAGCATGGTCTTGCTGGAGTAAGTTAGCATAGTCCAGTTTACAGGATGAACGTTCAGCACGAGCGGCTGCAGATAAAGGAGCGGACTCTTCCATTTTATCGAAAGACTCAATAGATTGGAGAAGAAATTTTTTGAGAAAGACAGAATTGTGATGCCTCTCCGAATGCCAGATCTTGCATCCGTGTTTAATAGCATGAATTTTGAGGAGGATGTTGCCCAGCCCTGAAGAGCCCGAAATAGCTGCTAGGCATTCCTCCACCAGCCTAACAAATACTTGGTCTTGCAACCAAAACTTTTCAAAGCGAAATTTGTGCTTGTGATGGAAAGGGAAGTGAGAAGATAGGGAAATCGGGCAATGATCAGAGGAGGGATTAGGGAGCGCCTGAGCAGCAGTCTGGTGAAAACGGTCGAGCCATGACAGGGATACAAGAAAGCGGTCAAGTTTGACTAGAGAGGGTGGGTGACGTTGATTAGACCAGGTAAAAGATCTACCAGAAATAGGTAGATCGGCTAACTGCAGGGAACGAATGCAGTCTTTGAAAATGCCTGATTGGGTGTAAGACATAACAGGATTAGATCTTTCCGAAGCGAACCGGGTGACATTAAAGTCTCCGCACAGGAAATAGAGATCAGATAAGAAAGGTTGTAAGGATAGGAATTCGTTCCAAAATAAGGGACGCCTCTCTGCCGTCGACGGACCGTAAACAGAGATGACGGTAAGAGGACAGTTAAACTGAGACCACTGCAGTTGAATAATTAGAAAAAAGGTCAGGCGGTGGATGCCAACTAACGAGAAGGTCGATTCTTTGAAACCAACAAGCATTCCTCCCCGCGATCCGATGGCATCTAGCGAGATCCACTTTGAAATAATAGAACCGCCTAAGGCCTGAAAAATAGCAGAGGAAGGAGAATCCAGTTTGGATTCTTGGATAGAGATTAAGTCGCAACGAGAGGATGAGACAAGATCAAAAATTGCCCGTTGTTTAGACGAGCAATTCAGACCACGAATGTTCCAGGAGATGCTAATCATTGGGCCGACTATGCTCCAAAACTCTACTACGTTCCAGTTTCCTAATGACACGGATGCAATGCGGGAGGTCCGGTTTGAGGCGGAAACCCATCTTTTGCGCTAGACCATCCAATTTACTATCAGAGATGGAGTCGAAGATAGGAAAATAGAGAGATCCATAATGATTATTGGGAGAAGGCAGGGGGTCCGGGACATGCGGAGAGGAAGATGTTGAAGAGGACTTCCCGAGGGAGACACTAGGAGAGCAAACTTTGTTAATCGGAGTATTTTTCTTTTTGATAGCCAACAGACGGGCACTGGACCTGATGAAACGCTGTTTCGAAACAGATGAAGTACAACTCTCATCAATTGAAGACCTCGGCTCCATGGATGGAGAAGGGGGAGGAGATAAAGAGTTGGATGAGGAAGAGCTAGAAACAACCGGGGGTGAAGCCGGTGTTTCCATAGCCCCCTTACCGCAATACAGAGAAAGGGGATGGGGAGGGAGAATAAGCAAAGGCTTCCGGTTCCTCGTATCGGGGGGTGGGCGAGTCCCTCCACGATACAAAGAACGAGAGTGCGAGGAAAAAACATAGATAATGTCTCGATGAGAAACACTTAGTAATTTAGCTAACACAGTTAGATGCATTAATTTAAATAAGCAGAAAGCGAAAATAATGATGGAATAAGAGGAATGCTTAACAAGAGGATTGATAAATACCTGCTTGGAAAGAGAAGCTCTGTTAAGGTCCTCTTCTTCTTCCAGAAGCAGAGGATCCTCATTAATCCAAGAAGAGCCTTTAGAGGACTTGGAGGACTTCAGAATGGCAGCCTCGAAAGCGGGTTCAGCACGCTTGGGAGTAGGGAAATGTGCAATCTGCTGAAATTGCTCCCAGTCCGAAGCAAAATTTGGGTTGACCTCCCACGCGGGCCAAGGAGAGGAAGAGGATTTGCCTTTAGCGAAAGAGGAAGAAGCAGCATACGGAGCAGACGAAGTAGGAGCTGAAGACTGGAATATTTTATGATGCGAGATAGCAGATTCAGAAGCTTTATTAGGAGCAGTAATAGTAGGGGAGTTAGAACCTTTCGCCGGGTGGAGATCGGGATTGATCCACACAAGGTTTGGTGCTTTAGAAGGAGAAATCTTGGTCACTGAGAGATGGGAGGATGGTTTGGGGATAAGCGAGCCTTTATTGCGCGCTGACGAACCGCGGGGAGCTTTCACCGCAGGAGAGGGAGATATCGGAGAAGCATGGGTACCAGGGTGGAATGGGGCTTTAATATCAGCTTCAAAATGCGCTACAGTGGAGATAGCCTTGGGAATGGCAGGGGTCTGAGAAGAGGGTGGAGAGTCGTGATAGTGAGCAGATACTGAGTAAGAAGAGATCCTGTCAGAGAGGCAGAAAGCTTCAATTCGAGGGGTGGATTTGGAGCACCGGAAAATGGCCTCAATTTGAACACTGCCCGAAGCAAGCCAAGCTTTGGAGCTGATACGGACCAAATCGCCGATACATTTGGCCAATTCACTAACCAAACGATGAGAATCACAGAAAGGCGGAAGGCCAACTAAAGAAACTTTAGCTTCAGTGGTATCAGCACCCTGCTGCTGAGAAGGGATAGAAACCCATTGACGAACATTCAGAACGATGGATCCGATAGAAAGGGAGGGCGACGCCATCAAGTCCTCTAAAATCTTAGGGGACGGGCAACGGATAACCATGTC
The DNA here is from genome assembly GCA_017893485.1 of Hemerocallis citrina. Lineage (NCBI taxonomy): Eukaryota > Viridiplantae > Streptophyta > Magnoliopsida > Asparagales > Asphodelaceae > Hemerocallis > Hemerocallis citrina. The sequence continues at coordinate 305,005,665 of CM030361.1, forward strand.
CCCGTTAGAACAGTTGTAAAGAACCCAATCCCAGTCCTTTATATTACAGAAGTTACACAAAAAGGAATTGAGGGTGAAGAAAGGAACAACACCTCCAGAGAAGGAAATCGCCCCATAAGTGCTAAAGGACTTCAAGCGATCCGAAAGCACGTCCTTAGGGACAAAGACATGAGTGGCAAACTGTTTGGTGATAGGGCCAGAGGCGGCTACCTGAGTCGGGATCGAAGGAGGAGGACCCTCAGAGATACGCAGATTCGCGGAGGGAGTAGGCAGCAAGGGAGGAGAAGGAGAAACCTGTTGCTTACGCAATTTGGATTGACTAGGAGGAGGCAGCTTGTTTCGAAGAGAAGGAAGATCAATTGCGCTTAAGACCTGGTCAATAATCGGCGCTCCGACAGGAAGCCCTAAATTTTTTTGAAGGGCATAACAATGCTGCTGCGCATGCCCGTCTTTGAGACAAAAATGGCACTTCATTTTGTTGGGGCAAATAATTTTGAAATGGCCACGCCGTAAGCAACGATAACAAACTGGCCAAGAGAGGGGAGAAATTGAAGCAATAGACGAAGAAGATGAACAGGCTCGCAGAGGGTGAGGGCAGGAAAAAGAAGAGCTGTAAGTAGGGTGAAGCTTCTCGAAGGACTGCCTTGTCGGCAGAGTAAAGCCCACTCTAGAATATAGAGTGGGCCCAGAAACAGAAGAAGAGGAATAACTTCGTGAGCTCATAATTTTTTTTTTTTAACCACCTCTACCCATGAAGAGTCCATGGGCCTAAGAAAACACGGCCCACCAAATAAGAATGGCAGCGGCAAAGGAGAGAGAAGAGAGGGGTGGGGGAGAAGAACTCCGTCGCAATGGCGACACACAATAGGGAGCCAGCAGACGAGAAGATGATGGAATCTCAGGAAGTAAACTCACAAAGGAGAGAATTGCTAGAGCAACCAGCCCAATCGGTGAGCCGATGGTAGGATAGGCACACCAGATCTCGCCCACACAGAAAGAAAAGAAAACCCAACAAAGCGCACTAGAGAACGCGAGAGAGACGAAGAAACAACAGCAAACTAAACCGAAACAGAAAATAAATTAAAATAAATACTTACAGTGCAAGTAGAGGCTGCCCAAGAGGGAAGGGGGAGGGCCAGTAGCTGCCTTCAAAGCCTACCAGGGGAACGAAGGGGATCGGGGCAGCGCCGGAGCCGGAACGGCAGCCAGAGGGCAGGGGGAAGACGCCTTGAGGGAGGGGGAAAGTAGCCGAAGGGCGCGCACGGCAAGGAGAAACGCGGAGGCAGGGAGAGGGGGTCGCTCACCAGCGAAACAAACGGGAAGGCTAAGAGACGAAAAGGGTTTATAGAGAAGAGCACGGGGAGCAAAGTTAGTAAATGGAGGATGGGGGTCGGAGGAGAGGTGGAGATGGATCTGATCGAAGAAGAGAGGAGGAACAGTAGCAAAAATCGCCTTTATGATTGTGGATCTTTGGAAATGTATTGTTAAAGGAAGTATATTGTTTTAACTCATAGCAATGTCAAAGTGCTCACTAAATAGAAAATAGAAAACAATTATGTGGTAGATATGTGTCCAAGACTAGTGTACATATATAGAAATGCTCCGTGAATAGACTAGTGTACATATGTGGTAGACATGCTCCGTGAATAGGTCTGCAGATCCTCGACACGCGAACATACAAATGTCCTCTTGGGACAGAACAACACACAAGTCCTGTAACGCATCCGTAGGACCTAAACCTAAGAGCATATGCTTACGTTTCCCAAGTTCCATTACATCTCCACTAGTGTCTGTCCTTAAGTTGATTATTATTAAAAAAATACACAAATCCCCTTTCTCTAGAGTTAGTGTATCCTGCCGGACTTAATTCCACAACAATAATCCCAAGACCCCACTGGTCTAAATTTACAAAATCTCATCTGCCGGTTCACAGGACTCCCACTCAACTCCTAGAGATTTACAACTCAACCATCAATACCAAAACTTTCAATAAAACTCACAAATCCATCATCAAAACGATTATATGAAGAAAACTTCTTAAATCAACAAAAATTCCAAATCTATATAATGTACTCACAAAATTCTAGAATTTAAATTAAATATTAAATCCATTAAATAACAGAAAACCATATTTTGAAGTCGTAGAATATCACAAAACATCAATTCCTTTGAAAATCACTTATATCTCTCTTTATAAAGTCATAGGAATGTAATTTAAATTTCATTATAAACAAAATATAACTTTTTGTAAAATACTGTAATCTGTAGCAAAACGTCATTTAAAGCAGTAGATTATTAATCCACAATATCGAAGAAATAACCGTTTAAAGAAAACATCAGAAAACTCAAAAAATCCATCAGCCAGAGCAATGACAGTCGACTGTCGCAAATGGCTGGTCGACTATCCTGCGAGAATCCGAAAACTCAAGAAAACCCATCAGTCAGGATAGTGACAATCGACAGGACAGTGACAGTCGACTGTCGAAAATGGCCAGTCGACTATCCTGCAAAAATTCAAAACTCAAGAAAACGACAGTCGACTATCAGCTTCAGTTCAAAGAAAAAGCAGTCGACTGTTATTGCAAACAAAATCCGAAATTCAATAACTGACAGTCAACTGTTAACTTCAGTTCGGCCGACTGTCAACTACAACTGGTTGCCGTTTTAAAATTTTGTGCATGTTTTAAACTGATACGTCGATAAATCTTTGTAAAATCAAAATTTAACTTCCTAAGATGATCAAATATAACTTGTATAATATACAGGAGTTTATAAAACACATCAAAAACACATCAAGATCTCAAAAGAGTGATTTTTCACAAAAATCCTTCAAAACAACAACTTAAGGCATATAGTGTATATATGTGGGTATTAGCATCAGTTAAAGCATCAAAACTCTTCAAATAGGATTAGTATACTGTTTAGATTAGTCTCAATATCAAAACAAATCAAATCCAATCGAAAACTCTCAAAACATCAACTCTTGACAATTCTTCAAATAGTATATGTGAAAGTGTTTATATATATGTGTATATAGTTGTGGGTGTGCAAACATCAGTTTTAAACATCAAGAGGATAGTGATTATAAGTAGTATTTTGTTTAAAGCAATCTCAGTATTGAAACAACTCAAGATCCAATTGAAAACATCACAAAATCACAAAAAAAATCAACTTCAGCTGAACACTCATCAGACCCGAAAATCAATTACTCATGCCAACTCTGAAACTTGATTTTTTTTAATCCAAAACTCTTCTTGTAATTTATTAAACTCATACACAATCTCTTACAATGATTTAGTCATGAATATATGCAATCCTAATCATGTTATAGTCAAACTCTGCTCATCAAAATTATCAAAACAGAGTGTATGTATATGCACACAGCGAAGAACCCTACTTTGGTCATTTTTGTGTAATCTACATCATAAAACTTGTTATAATCAATCAAATCAGCAAGAATATAATACAAAGCAACATACCCATAATTTCTGTTAGGTTCTTAACAATCTCAATTCACTAATTAGGGTTTTTAGTTATCAAGAGCATAGTTTCAGGAAAATGTTCAATTTTTAGTTCATCCATCCATCAAAATTCATTATATCTACACACCATCACCTAACATGCTTTCTAATAGATAAATCATCACATACAAAATGCTTAGAATAATAAGAAAACAAATATATTTCACTCACCTTATTGAAGAATCAACCGAAGAAAAATAAAGAGAATAAGAAAATCATTCCTTTCGCAAGAAAACCAAGATCCCCGCTTTGAAACTCCACAAAAATAATAGTAAGGAAATCCTTTGTGTTGTGAAGCAAAGAGACGGTTGCACCCCACCTTAAATAGGCGGGAAATAGGTATCTAGGGTTTTTGAATAGATTTGTATAATACCTCTTTTAAATAGATCTTTACATATATAGATCATTATACTTGGAAATTAAATAAAATCAAATTAATTGAGATTTAAAAACAAGAACAACCACTCTACTATCAGCCGGCACTGTTTTGAAAACCCAGAAAATGAAATCGTACTTTTTGCCCTCAAAGTGACAATTTTGCAAAAAGACCATTCTTTATCAAAACTTACAAAATAAATCAAATTTATTAAAACAAAAAGTAAAATCTTTACCTTTGAGTTGACTAGGAATCATGCCCAGCCCAAAAATCCGAATTATCTGGAGTTTTCACTTCAAGTGGTAATTTTGCACAAATGTCCATCTTTTTTGTAATATTTGCAAATAGGTCAAATAATTATCAGAGAAACCCAGAAAATTCACAAATAATATCTAATAATAAATAATGAGTTTTCCCAAAATAATTTTTTACTTTGAACTTCCCAAGAAAATATTTGCACGTATTTTGCACGTGTAAAAAGGTAAATTTCAGAAAAATATTTATTAAATCACCAAAAATCATTTTAATTCATTTATTAATCTTAAAAGCATTATTTTAAAAACTGGGGTATTACACTGCTGGCCTTGAAAGTGATCCTAGAGGGCAAGACTTTGTAGTGAGGGTACTTTGCGAATTGACAGTTGAAGTTTCAAGTCGTTCTTGTGTGATAGAGAGTACTGGTATCGATATGTGGGGTGATGTCAATGAGAATAACCAAAATGGAACTGTAGGAGTTGAACAGTCTACGAATATTGTGAATGTGTCGTCCCCGGAGGCTTCTAGTGCACAGGGTGCATTGAGAGGTTTTGAACAATGTCCGGTGTTGATGAAGATTCTGCACGTTGGGGAGTCTTGTAATACAGAATCCGACACGGGAGGTTGTTTCTCCGGTATTCGTGCTCTATGCGATTGGTGGAGCACATCCTTCATGAGACGTGAGGGGTGGTTGGCGCACTCCACGTGGTGGAGTGGTGGAGGTGCGCTTCATGAGAGTGGAGAGTACTTGGGTCTTCCATGAAAGTGGAAGATTGGCAGAGATAATGCGAGGTAAAGATTACGATAACTTTGAAGCATTGTGTATTTGGTCCAAGTGGGAGATTATTAGGATTGTGGCCTCAAATACATGTAGGCACTGAGTACTTGAAGTTGGAGAAGAAGAGGAGAAGACAAAGACAGTAAGAGACAACAACAATAAGTAGAAGATGTGCAGTCTAGAGAGTTGCGGTAGATCGACCGACCATGACTGTAGGAGGTTCTTCGAGTGTATAGGGTTCAACAGAAAAGGGGACGGTCGACCGTGCAGTCGACTGGTCATGTATTGGGTGTTGGCTTTACACATTGCAGTCGACTGACCTGGGGGGTGCGGTCGACCGACAGCAGCGCTGTGTGTTATTTAGGCTGACGAGTTTAATGCTCAATAAGCTAGATTTGTGTTTATCTTTTAGGATTTGCTTGAGGGCTATATATATGGCTGTAGACTCTAGGTTTTGTATCACTGATGAGATCAAGAGGTGATCCGTTATCATTGTTCAACTTCAAGAGGGGATTGTGCCGAGTGTTTCAAAGGTGAGGGAAAGCGATTGAGAGTTGTAATCTCGTTTGTAATCTTTGTATTTCTTGGGAAATAAGAAGTATTGGTTATCTCTGCATATTAATTGTATTCTTGTGAGATCTTGCATATATCGTGGTGGCTTGTTCTTGGTTCATTAAAGTCTTGGTAGTTTCTATTGCTTGTGGTGTACTTCCACTATTAGCACTACGAGTTGTGGTAGATTCTTCAACATGTGTACCACACAATGTCCTTAAACCAGATTTCACCTCTTCCGGATGCTGGAATTTGAGTAGGCTTCTGTCTCCCAGAATGCAACGACAGAAGAGTTGGCGAAGGCACCACGTCACACTCACGATTAGGGGAGAGGGGGACCTATTTATAGGGCCAGAGTGAGAATTGTAACGGCAGACAACGCATTGACTGCATCCACTGTAACTGCAGACAATTTCTTTAATGCACCGGCTATAACGGCAGACAGAAACTTGAATGCACTATTGTAACGGTGGATAAAACCGTTACATGAATAATTGGCTAACAAAACAGTTTCTTCATTTATTTCAGCCGTTACAGATCGGAAAAAAAATTGTAGCAAAAGATTTGCTCTGTACGGGGTGGGTTCACGTCGGTCCGGCATTCGTGTCGGCACACAAGTCACATGAATATATGATTTTGATCTACTCACAAAGGAGAACACAAATCCATCAAGACCTTTCACTAATTCATAGTGGATTTTACTTAAAAAATTGCTCAAAAACTGGTTCGTAAATGGTGTATAAACATACCCATTTTCTAACACTTATTTTCCTTCATCTTATCTATCTATAACTATTATAATATCTCTATCTACTATATCTCTACTATTTTAATGGGAGAGTTTATAACTAAACAAAGCTCATTTGTAACAAAACAAACTCGTGCACTGCACGTGCAACTCCAATTCTCCCATTATACTTTATTTATTATGTGCACCGCCCTTGCAACTCCAACTCTCCAATTTTACTCTTTATTTATAATGTGCATTGCACGTACAAATCCAACTCTCCCATTATAATAGGTATTTATATTACTTTTAAATATATATATTTATTAAGGCGTGCATCGCACGAGTAAATGAGAGTTTTAACTTAAATTTTTTTATATATTAAGATGTGCTCACACATGTAAATCGGATTTTTTTACTTTAAATTTTTTTAATTAATACGATGCAATAACTCCAAATCTCTCATTATAGTCTTCACATTTACTTTTACAAATATATATATTTATTAAGACATGCATAACATATAAATCAGAGTTTTTACATTATTTTAAAAAAAAATTAACATGTGCATCGCACGGCCTGTCTCATTATATTTTTTATTTACTTTGAAAAAAATATATTTATTAAAACGTGCATCGCATAGACAACTCCAACATACATGTACTGCACATACAACCCCAACTCCCCTTTATATATATATATATATATATATATATATATATATATATATATATATCATAAGACGTGCATCGCACGTGCAAAATACCAGTAACTATTATAATAGGAGACTTGGAGTTGGGGTTTGTAAATCTAACAACTTACGTGCATTATCCGTGCTTAACTAATGTAGAAGAAATCTCAGGTTCGAAAATTTTTTACTTTAAAAAAATATATTTATTAAGACATGCATTGCACGTGTAAATTACTGGTCAATATAAAACACTAATTGTTAGAACCCGATTTTATAAATAAGAAAAATTCCCAACAGCAATTGCGAAGAACTGAAATACAGAAAATAAAACAGTAAACGGAAGACTTTGCCCAGAGTCGAGACTTAGAATCTCTCTCCTTAAAGCAGAATTCACCCCGTAGTGTGACGGTGGCTGGCGAATTGCTTCCTAGGATACAACTGTACATTCTCTGAAGAGCAGCATCCTTGCTTCAGAGCTTTAGCAAACTGCTGTCTGTGATGTACTCTCAGTTGACACAGAGGTGAAGAAGAAGAAGAAGAATAAAAATACTGACTCAATATATCAGACTCTGTCTGGATTTTGTGTCTTTTATAAAGAAGATGGAGACTGGACTGGAGACTCTTCATAGGCCCATTACTCTGTAATAGCAGAGTAATGGAGACTCTTCAGATTCATAACTGGTGAGCCATTACTCTGCTGTTACAGAGTAATGGTACCAGTTACTGAATCTGAAAAGCCTTATCAGTTCAGTAGGGGAAAAATTTTTGTCTGGGCAAAAAAAATTTAAGCCAGACCAGACCAAGCCAAGCCGAGCCGAGCCGAGCCCAAGGCCGGGCCGGGCGCTCGCACGCGTATGTGTTTGTCATTTTGGCTAAGTCCTCTCTCCACTACACGTTAGTGGTAACCCCCGAGCCACGCCCTTTAGTCCAGTTTTCTAGTATATATACTAGAAAAAATCTTTCCCAATTTCCGATATCGGACTATCCATTTTCTCCAAGTTGCCAAGTTAGTACATTTCAAGTACCCAACTTTGGACCAATATTTCTCATTCATACGGAATTCGTTTTTGGCAAGTAAGTACACTACGGAATAGTACTCGTCGAGAGGATCGCAATCCACTCATTTTCCAGCGCCGCCAGTGGCCGGAGCCTGCCGGAATCCGGCCCAAAAACTGCAAAAATTAATTCCAACAATCCCCCACATGAATGGAAATTACCATACCATGTAATCCAGACACGACAGAAAAACAAAAACATGACAGAAAAACTTTGAGAGTACAATCAAAAAATTATTGCATCAGGAATGGTAGTAATTTTTCAACTTTGAACCACCCTTAGTAATTAGCTATCGGATTCACTTGACCAGGTAGTGATCATAATGTCTTGAACTACCCGGGCTTTCATGTGAACCTAGACAATAAATATCACACAGTTTTATCTCCTCACAGAACTAAGTTCTCTTGTTGTATTCATTTTGGCCTTGAACATTCCTGGTTAATCGTGAGTGAACTTGGAGAATGTAGCCTCTCTTCATTCTCCTAGAAATAGCCCCATTTCACACTCATAAGGTGATTGCCCATAAAGATTATCCTGCTATACCCCACTTTTATTTCAAAGCTATGGAAATCATTAAAAGCCAAGCTTATCCTAACTATTTTATCATCCTAAGAGTGGGTATGAGATTTTAATCTCTCAGTGCTCCCGTCGATTCAACAAGATTTAGTTGTCCCTTTGAACCTAGATCTTGGAATCTCCAATTTCTAGGCAAGGTTTCCGTCAAGTATCCTTTTTTGTCATAGGCTTGAAACCCATTTCTCTTGATGATCTCATAACCTGCTCTCGCGATAGACCTTTAGTAAATGGATCCGCTAGGTTGTCGGCCGATTTTATATATTCTATAGAGATTACTTCATTTGAGAGCAGTTGTCTAATAGTTTTGTGTCACCTTCTGATATGACGAGACTTACCATTATACATACAACTCAGTGCCCGTGCTATAGCCGATTGGCTGTCACAGTGTACACATAAAGCCGGCACTGGTTTTTCCCACATAGGAATATCTTCTAAAAAGTTTCGAAGCCATTCTGCTTCCTTTGCCGCTTTGTCTAAAGCAATAAACTCAGATTCTATGGTGGATCTGGTCAATAGCGTTTGTTTAGAGGATTTCCATGACACAGCTGCACCACCAAGTGTGAAGACATATCCATTTGTGGATTTTGAGTTCTTGGAGTCTGATATCCAGTTGGCATCACTGTAGCCTTCTAGTACTGCTGGATATCTGGTGTAATGCAGCGCATAACTCTGAGTATGTCGCAAGTAGTTCAATACTCTAGTTATTCCTTTCCAGTGATTTCGTCCTGGATTACTTGTGTATCGGCTCAATACATTTACCGAATGTGCTAGGTCCGGTCTTGTACAATTTGTTAGGTACATCAGACTACTGATTACACGTGCATATTCCAATTGTGATATGCTTTCACCTATGTTTTTGAACAAGTGAAGACTAGGATCGACGAGACTTTTTGCTGTCCCATTGGAGTAATTCTTGAATCTTTCACGTACTTTCTCAGCATAATGAGCTTGAGATAAAGTAATTCCCTTAGATGTCCTGAAAATTTTGATTCCTAGTATGACATCTGCAACTCCCAAATTTTTCATGTCAAACTTGCCACTAAGCATGCTTTTAGTTTGTTTGATAATGTCGTTATTGCTTCCAATAATGAGCATGTCGTCTACGTACAGACATACCAGAATGTATCCATTTGGAGTATCTTTGATGTAGATACACTTATCACATTCATTTATTTTGAAACCATTTGACATCATAACATTGTCAAATTTTGCATGCCACTGCTTTGGAGCTTGTTTCAGGCCGTATAGAGATTTTACAAGCCTGCACACCTTGTTTTCCTGTCCAGGAACTACGTAACCCTCAGGTTGTTTCATGTATATTTCTTCTTCTAAGTCCCCATTTAGAAATACATTTTTAACATCCATTTGATGTATTTCCAGGTTACGTAGAGCTGCAATAGCTATCAACATTCTAATGGATGTTATTCTTGTAACTGGGGAATATGTATCAAAGAAATCTAGGCCTTCTTTTTGACTAAATCCTTGTACCACAAGTCTTGCCGTATGCTTCTCTATTGAACCATCTGGTTTTAATTTTTGTTTGAAAATCCATTTGCATCCTACAGCTTTACATCCAGAAGGCAAGTCGACTAACTCCCATGTATGATTTTGCATAATAGAGTTTATTTCACTTTTGATTGCTTCCTTCCACATAGGAGCATCAGGCATAGACATGGCTTCCTTGAAAGTTCTGGGCTCATTCTCTAACAGAAAGGCCGTCACAAAGTCAGGACCAAATGATTTTGATGTTCTAGCTCGTTTACTTCGTCTAGGCTCATCAATATCATGTTCTGGTTCATTAACTAAAGTGCTTGCATTCCCTTATTCACGTGTACGTTTGGGGTACGTAGTATCCTTGCACGGAAACACGTGTTCAAAGAAGGAAGCATTCCTTGATTTCATTATTGTATTCACATGGATATCCGGTATATCCAATTTGTATACCAAGAACCGATATGCACTACTGTTGTGTGCATAGCCTATGAATATGCAATCAATCGTCTTAGGTCCGATGGTGACCTGTTTCGGGTTAGGTACTGCCACTTTTGCTAGACACCCCCACACTTTGAGGTATTTATACGAAGGTAAGTTACCTTTCCACAGTTCATATGGTGTCTTGCCGGTTTTCTTGTGAGATATTTTATTGAGAATGTAGTTGGCAGTCAGCAACGCTTCCCCCCACATGTTTTGGGGTAAGCCAGAATTCAACAACAAGGCATTCATCATCTCCTTTAGAGTTCGGTTCTTGCGCTCGGTAATACCATTTGATTCAGGTGAGTAAGGAGCAGTTGTCTGATGAACTATTCCATGTTCTGAGCAGAACATATTAAATGGTGCATCATATTCTCCTCCTCTATCACTTCTAACGATTTTAATCGTTTTGCCAAGTTGATTCTCAACCGCAAGTTTATATTCTTTGAATTTATCCAAAGCCTCATTTTTGCTATGTAACAAATATACATAACAGAATTTTGTGCAATCATCTATGAAAGTCACAAAGTACTTTTTGCCACCTCTGGTCTAGGGATGGCAACTGGGCCGGGTCAACCGGCGACCCACCCACGACCCGGCCCACGAACCCGGCCCGATTAAGAAGTTGGCGGGTTTGGGTCGAACCCGTGTACAGTAACGGGTCGACCCTGGTCGAAGAAAACGGGAATTCAACTCGTGAAACCCGGCCCGCGAACCCGTTAAAAACGCTCCAACCCGCGGGTTACGACCCGTTGGACCCGTACGGGTCGAACGTTCGACCCGTTACGGGTCGACCATTGACCCGCGGGTCGAACGGTCCGTTGGACTTGGACAGAGCCGTTGTTACCGGCTCTTTTAGCCGTTTTGGCTTTTTTTTGTGTTTTTTTTTTTGGTTTTTTTCCACATTTTGAGCCTATAAATACTCCCAAAAATCTCCTAAAAAAATCACACCTTACTCTCTTACTCTCTCTACTATTATACATCATTTATAAAGAATATTTCAACAATTGTAGTATTCAACAAGCAAGTTTACAACGAGGCATATACACGATCAATTTTTGATCGTATCGAAATCAAAATTCAACGTCTTCAACATCTTCAACTCTCTTCAACCCTCGTCAAATCTCCTTCAAGCTCTCCTCAACTCTTCAATTGCGGAATCGGCAAAGCGCTTCTTTCTAGTTCTATTCTATTCTTATTTTCACGGTTTTTTTTACATACGCGTATTCCATGGTGAACGGTATCAAAATTTCATACCACTCTCGTTATATATTTTTTGCGTTGTATTTAAAATTATTGTTAGTTTTTTTATCTTCTCTATCTCAACTCTCTTGTTTTTTAGATTTTTTTTTATAATTCACCATTCCTACATTGTATATTTTTTTTACATACTTTAGCACATTACTACATTATGTCTAGATCACGCGGTAGCGGTCGTAGCGGATAAGATTCCTCCTCCTCTTCCCGTAGGCCACCAATTGTCCCAACTAGTGAGCCCACCCAAGAATACCATCATCCTCCTACCCAACAATGGGGTACACACGACGAGATTGTAGGTGGCATACAATTGGAAGAAGAAGAAGAACAATTGGTTAAAAATTCAGGAAAATTGATTAGAAATTCTAAAAAATAATTATAAATTTGGGGAAATATTTTTGAGCCCCTGGGTAAATAATTGTTGCTTAGAATAATTATTCAGCACTCCTGAAAAATAGAATACCGCTCCGCAAAATTGAATAAATGGTCCGAAAATTAACTAAAAAATCAAGAAAAATCCCCAAAGGTCTAAATGAGCTCAAGAACAACCTTGAGCGTGCGACCCACTCCGAAAATCACCACAATACCTCATAAGAAGATTCGACACCCCTTATTTGGACTCCGATACAACTCCACAAGCCATTAAAACAGTAAAACTACTCCTCAAAAACTGATCACACTTAGTCTTCGGGAGTGGGGGGCTCGTGATATGGCTAAAAATGGGGTTAAATCGGAACCGTCCAAATCGGGCACGAATCTTAAAGCTCGGGGGTAAAATGGTAATTTCACCTACAAAAACGGGTCTGAAATGGGAATTGGACCTTTTTTCAAAAGGCCCAATAACCCATAAATGGATCCATCTTACTGGGTGCGGGTTCCAATCTACAAAAATCCCGGTCCAGCTAGATAGAATTAGGGTTTATGATTGTCCTTAATCAACGGCCCTGATCACTTCTATCCATCCACTGGGAAGTAGGAATTTGATCTTATCCCAAAACTGGTTCCTAAGGCGGCTATAAATACCCCCCCATCCCCCATTATTACCAGGTAATCAATCTTTTGCCAATCAAAGCTCTTTCATAATCTTTCTGATTACTGACTAGAGCGTCAGAGGGTGCGTCGCCGGAATCAACCCCGGTATTTCGCACTTTTTACAGGTCAACGGCGGGAGATCACGGTCAAACTCCGATGATAGGTGTTCAAGTTTGACTATTCAACTTCCATCGAATCCACAAATCTATCTGTTTGCCCCCACACCGATTTCAGTGGCAACAGTAAGGAAATCCTTTGTGTTGTGCAGCAAAGAGACGGTTGCACCCCACCTTAAATAGGCGGGAAATAGGTATCTAGGGTTTTTGAATAGATTTGTAAAATACCTATTTTAAATATATCGTTACATATATAGATCCTTATACTTGGAAATTAAATAAAATCAACTTAATTGAGATTTAAAAATAAGAACAACCACTCTACTATTAGCCGGCACTGTTTTGAAAACCCAGAAAATGAAATCGTACTTTTTGCCCTCAAAGTGACAATTTTGCAAAAAAACCATTCTTTATCAAAACTTACAAAATAAACTGAATTTATTAAAAAAAAAAGTAAACTCTTTACCTCTGAGTTGAGTAGGAATCATGCCCAGTCCAAAAATCCAAATAATCTGGATTTTTCACTCCAAGTGGTAATTTTGCACAAAATTCCATCTTTTTCGTAATATTTGCAAATAGGTCAAATAATGATCAGAAAAATCCAGAAAATTCACAAATAATATCTAATAATAAATAATGAGCTTCCCCAAAATAATTTTTTACTTTGAACTTCCCAAGAAAATATTTGCACGTGTTTTGCACGTGTAAAAAGGTAAATTTCAGAAAAATATTTATTAAATCACCAAAAATTATTTTAATTCATTTATTAATCTTAAAAGCATTATTTTAAAAACTGGGGTGTTACACTGCTGGCCATGAAAGTGATCCTAGAAGGCAAGACGTTACTGTAGTGAGGGTACTTTGCGAATTGGTAGTTGAAGCTCCAAGTCGCTCTTGTGTGATAGAGAGTACTGGTATCGATATGTGGGGTGATGTCAATGAGAATAAACGAAATGAGACTGTAAGGGTTGAACAGTCTACAAATATTGTGAAGGTGTCGTCCCCGGAGGCTTCTAGTGCACAGGGTACATTGAGAGGCTTTGAACAATGTCCGGTGTTGATGAAGATTCTGCAAGTTGGAGAGTCTTATAACATGGAATCCAATACGGGAGGTTATTTCTCCGGTATTCGTGCTCTATGCAATTGGCGGAGCACATCCTTCATGAGACGATGAGGGGTGGTTGGCGCACTCCACGTGGTGGAGTGGTGGAGGTGCGCTTCATGAGAGTGGGGAGTACTTGGGTCTTCCAAGAAAGTGGAAGATTGGCAGAGATAATGCGAGGTAAAGATTACGATAACTTTGAAGCAATGTGTATTTGGTCCAAGTGGGAGATTGTTAGGATTGTGGCCTCAAATACATGTAGGCACTAAGTACTTGAAGTTGGAGAAGAAGAGGAAAAGACAAAGACAGTAAGAGACAACAACAATAAGTAGAAGATGTGCAGTCTAGAGAGTTGCAGTAGATCGACCGACCATGACTGTAGGAAGTTCTTCGAGTGTATAGGGTTCAACAGAAAAGGGGACGGTCGACCGTGCAGTCAACTGGTCATGTATTGGGTGTTGGCTTTACACATTGCAGTCGACTGACCTGGGGGGTGCGGTCGACCGACAGCAGCGCTGTGTGTTATTTGGGCTGACGAGTTTAAGGCTCAATAAGCTAGATTTGTGTTTATCTTTTAGGGTTTGCTTGGGGGCTATATATATGGCTGTAGACTCTAGGTTTTGTATCACTGATGAGATCAAGAGGTGATCCGTTATCATTGTTCAACTTCAAGAGGGGATTGTGCCGAGTGTTTCAAAGGTGAGGGAAAGCGATTGAGAGTTGTAATCTCGTTTGTAATCTTTGTATTACTTGGAGAATAAGAAGTATTGGTTATCTCTACATATTAATTGTATTCTTGTGAGATCTTGCATATATCGTGGTGGCTTGTTCTTCGTTCATTAAAGTCTTGGTAGTTTCTATTGCTTGTGGTGTACTTCCACTATTAGCACTACGAGTTGTGGTAGATTCTTTAACATGTGTACCACACAATGTCCTTAAACCAGATTTCACCTCTTCCGGATGCTAGAATTTGAGTAGGCTTCTGTCTCCCAGAATGCAACGACAGAAGAGTTGGCGCAGGCACCACGTCACACTCTCGATTAGGGGTGAGGGGGACCTATTTATAGGGCCAGAGTGAGAATTGTAACGGTAGACAACGCATTAACTGCATCCACTGTAACGGCAGACAACTTCTTTAATGCACCGGCTATAATGGTAGACAGAAACTTGGATGCACTATTGTAACGGCGGATAAAACCGTTACGTGAATAAATGGCTAACAAAACAGTTTCTGTATTTATTTCAGCCGTTACGTATCGGAAAAAAAAAACTGTAGTAAAAAATTTGCTCTGTACAGGGTGGGTTCACGTCGGTCCGGCATTCGTGCCCGCACACAAGTCGCATGTAATCCAAGTCGCATGAATATATGATTTTGATTTACTCACAAAGGAGAACACAAATCCATCAAGACCTCTCACTAATTCATAGTGGATTTTACTCAAAAAATTGCTCAAAAACTGGTTCGTAAATGGTATATAACATACCCATTTTCTAACACTTATTTTCCTTCATCTTATCTATCTATAACTATTATAATATCTCTATCTACTATATCTCTACTATTTTAATGGGAGAGTTTATAACCAAACAAAGCTCATTTGTAACAAAACAAACTCGTGCACTGCACGCGCAACTCCAATTCTCCCATTATACTTTATTTATTATGTGCACTGCCCGTGCAACTCCAACTCTCCAATTTTACTCTTTATTTATAATGTGCATTGCATGTACAAATCCAACTCTCCCATTATAATAGGTATGTATATTACTTTTAAATATATATATTTATTAAGGCGTGCATCGCACGCGTAAATGAGAGTTTTAACTTAAATTTTTTTGTATATTATATGATTTTCATCATTTCGAGCAAGTAAATATATGATTTTGATCTACTCACAAAGGAGAACACAAATCCATCAAGATCTCTCACTAATTCATTCAGGATCTTACTCAAAAAAAATTTCTCAAAAACCGATTCGTAAATGTCGTATAAAATACCTATTTTCTAACACTTAGGACCAAATTTTCCTTCATCTTATCTATATATAACTATTATAATATGTCTTTCTACTATATCTACTATATTAATGGGAGAGTTTGTCACCAAACAAATCTCTTTTGTTACCAAACAAATTCGTGCATCGCACATGCATGCAACTCCAACTCTCCCATTATATTCTTTATATTTACTTATCCATGCATCGCACGTGCAATTCTAACTCTCTCATTATATTGTTTATTAATATATATATTTATTAAAAACAACTCCAACTTACGTGTATCGTACGTACAACTCAAACTCCTCTATTATATATATATATATAAGACGTGCATCACACGTGCAAAATACTAGTAACTATTATAATACGAGACTTGGAGTTGTCGTTTGTAAATCTATCAACTTACGTGCATTATCCATGCTTTAACTAATATAAAAGAAATCTCATGTTCGAGGCCAGACTACGTACGTCGAATTTTTACTTTGAAAAAATATATTTATTAAGACGTGCATTGCACGTGTAAATTACTTGTCAATATAAAACACTGATACCCATCACAGCTTTGGTATTTAGTAACAGCAGGATTAGATGATTAGCTAGTAAACAAGCATTCGTCAAATATGATGTGCTGAGTGCTCTAGTGGCCCCAAAGAGAAGTAAGGTTTCCAATTATCTCTCTTGAAAAGTCCATCATTTTCAAATACAGAGAAAAAAATGCATAAAAAGCATGAGAAGCAGTGAGAGACAAACGTGTTGGCTTCATCGACTCTCTGTGATGTGGGCTTTCTCTACACCCTACAAATTTCAGGTCTGAGAAGCAACCACTCTGCCTCTGTATCCTCTTCTTCTGCAAGAGCTTCTGCACTCTGCTGTCATTGTTGCTGTTTCCGGCCAATATGGGCGACGTTCGCGAAGTCCAACTCCAAATCAAAGGTTAGTATCCTCTCTATATCTCTTATGTTTTCATCCAGTTCTCGTACATAACATTGTTAATTTCATCGAAAGTTGGTATGTTTTCATCCAGTTTTGTCTAGTTTTGTAGTTGTTCTCAGAATGTAATGGGGATTTAAGCTGAACTAATTAGGTTTTTTTGGGTATGTATGATCTCTCAGTTAGATCATAGTGTTTCATATTGTGGGTCCAAAGAAACGAGATATATACCCAACAAATTGTAGGCCGAGACCTGGACAATACGTAGCGGTATTCTTTTTCTTAAATCCGCATTTAAATTGCGCAGCCAGTAGTATTCGAATCTGGGTTGCTCTGATACTACGTGAAACTCCCTGTCACTAAACTAAAACTTCAAAGTTGTAAAATGGTTTAGGAAAATTGCACCTGTATTCTAACACATTAAATAAATAAAAAAAAATCATTTTGATTAGGTTTGGTTCAACCTTACCTAAGCTCAGCACACCTAATGCCATTACAATAATTAAATCCAGAAATTAAGGTCAAAGCTTTCTGGTTGTATAAGGTGGGATGTCTTTTTAATATGTAGGGTAGGGTATATGGTGTGTTCAAGAAAAACTGCAGTACAGTTGGAGGAAAGGCTTGTCTTTGATGCACTTCTTCTTTGTCTTTTTTGTGTTAAAAATATATACTAAAATTAGCTAGTTGCAATATCCTGTTAATTAGGATCTAATATAGATCCTTATATGCATTCCTTTGTTTAAAGTAGATTCAACAACTGTAGTTGAGGATCAAAATATTATATGTTTGCATTTTTTCTTTTTTCTTTTATTTTAATAAAGGGCTACGTCGTAATCTGGTCTTGTTTAAATTCTATTTTGTTAACTAATCTGCATACACTATGTTCCTATATATGAATGAAGGATCTCTGGATCCACCACCAAGCACACGGAAAGACGACGACGACGATGACGACGTAGAAGATTTTTACGGTCCGAACAAAATGCGATCCTCCTCCTCCATGTTCAAACACTGGCAATGGTGGTTAGCGGTGTTCCTCTGTACTTTTTCTGTCATCGCTGGCCAAACGATCGCAACTCTCCTTGGTCGTCTCTACTACAACGACGGCGGAAACAGCCTGTGGCTCGCCACCCTCGTCCAATCCGCCGGCTCCCCTCTCCTCATCATCCCCTTACTCCTTTTCCCCTCATCATCATCATCGCCATCCACCACCAACATCACCACCAAAATCGTCGCTATATACATCCTACTTGGCCTTATGATATCCGGCGACAACTTAATGTACTCCTACGGCCTCCTCTACCTCCCCGTCTCGACTTACTCCCTCGTTTGTGCCACTCAACTCGCCTTCAATGCCGTCTTCTCCTACTTCCTCAACAACCAAAAGTTCACTCCCCTCATATTCAATTCCGTCGTCCTCCTCACCTTCTCCGCCGCTCTTTTGGGGGTCAGTTCCGACTCAGACGGCTCTGCCGACATACCCAAAGGGAAGTACCCTCTTGGATTCGTGCTCACAGTCAGCGCATCCGCCACGTTTTCTTTGATTCTCTCATTGTTTCAGAGAACCTTTGAGAAAGTTTTCAAAAGTAGTGAGACATTTTCAGTGGTGCTTGAGATTCAGATGTACACAAATATCGTCGCAGCATGTGGGTCTACGGTGGGGTTGTTTGCGAGCGGGGATTGGAAGGGATTGACGAGGGAGATGCAGGGGTACGAGAAGGGGGAGGCTGCCTACGTCGCGACGCTAGTGGGGATCGCGGTGGCATGGCAGGTGTCGTCGGTAGGGACGGTGGGGCTGATATTCATAGTGTCTTCCCTGTTTTCAAATGTGATATGCACGTTGGCGTTGCCGGTAATACCGATTTTCGCAGTGGTCTTCTTCCATGATAAGATGGACGGGGTGAAGGTGGTCGCGATGTTGATTGCAGTATGGGGCTTTCTTTCGTATATATATCAGCATTATGTTGACGATTCCAAAGCCAAAAAGGCAGCTGATATTAAGACCGATACATGTTAATAGGAATATATATACATTTTAATTTTTTTTTGGGTGTGTTCATTGCATCAGAAATTGAAGTGGAATGATATAGTGTGCATTGAAAAGAACAGAAATTTTATGAACATGGTAGTAAGTACATCAGCTATATATGAAGCAGATGCAAGGGGGATGCTATACATGTATGTATGTATGTATTGAAGTTTGGTTGTGGAATATTCAGGCCATTTATCAGTACTAGGTTTGCCCGTTGACACGTGCCTACGGTACGTCTTCGGAACGATGCACCTTATTTGATTATATAAAATAGTTTTGGAGGTCCAGCAAATTAATTGAAGTAGCAAATATATTATATGAGAAATTTTTTGGGGTCCAGCAAAAAATATATTATATATTTTTTTGATTTTTTGAATTATTTTTAAAGTTTTTAAATTTTTTATTTTTTTAGTTTTTTAATTTTTAATTTTTAAAAAAATTTTAAAATTTTTATTTTCTTAATTTTTTGAATAGAAGAGGGAGGGAGGGAGAGAGAGAGAGAAAAATGATTAAATAAATATAGGAGTTGTTTTGGGTGGGGGATTTGAATTTGAGTTTTGGGGGAAAAATATGTTTTGTGAGGTTAGATCTGTGCCTTTGATTTTTAGGGGGATTGAAGGAGAGCCACTTGATAGCTTTCTTTGTATTTTATTATATATATATGAGAGTCATGTTTCGATACACATGTCTGTGTGTTGAATTACTTACTATAAAATAGAGGCCGCAGTTGAAAACTACGGCTTCTCTTAACAAATAATAATAAGGGTAAAAGGGATATGAGAGCAATTGATTATGTGGCATGCATATGATACATTGGACAACTAACCCTTTTAAGGATTTTCCAATCACATATATGCCACATCATTTTTTTTATGAAACGGATAGAGTCAACAGACTCCAGCCATGCATTAATAATAACAATATTACAATAAGAGGGTCTTACAAGATGTAAAACAAAACCACACAATAGAACAAACAATACGCAACACACTATATACAAACAGAACAGAATTACAGAGCAAAAATCAGGTACAAAATCCCATTCGGAAGCTGATCGCAAGCCAAGCACTGAGGACAGCGAGCACAAACACGCCAGCGCTAGGATGCCGAAGGAGTCTGCCTAATATGAACCTCCTCACGCTGAAGGAGTAAGGCCGCACGATCAGGGTGTGGAACGACAGAAAAGTGAAGCAGACTCGTCGAAAACCAACCCTGAGAACGCTGGTCGAAGCCGCAACCTGATCTGGGAAGCGGTGCTTAAGGGACTGCCTATCATGAGGCCAATATCATCCAGGAAAAACAGAAATCAATGCTCAAGCAAAGATACCCATCGATACCAACAATTCCGCAAAAGATGGGGAAACACGAAAAATAATAGCCAGACAGAAGCACAACCGAGAACGAAACACCATGAGCACCGTCAGAGCAACTCATCGATATAATCAGATAAATATACTGATAAGGAGATAATCATGCAACAAACTGATAAAGAGATAAACATGCCTCAGAAGAACACAGCATAAATATTAAACAACATTGAAAGCCCACCTCCAGCCACAAAACACCTAATCCAAAGAAGTCATACCACAGATACCACCAGGTCTGATATAAAGAAGACCATAACTGAGCATATACAAACTAAAAGAAAAGTCTGGAGGTACAAAATATAGAGAAACACAAAAGAGATCAAAAAATACTGCAGTCAGAACGCTCCGATTGGAGCCCATGGAAGAGACCTGAAGGGCAGTAGAGCAAATGGGAGAAGATTGCATATTAAGCCAAAGCACATAGGAGAGCCGTGCAACATGCCAACCAGCTTCAAAGTTGAGCAGAACAAAAAGCAGAATAAAACTGCTGCAAAACTAATCAAAAGAGTAGGCACCCTACTCTTTACTCCTGCGAACATAAACATCCAAGATCATAGAGTTAAAATAGTTGAAAGCAACCAATAAAGCTAGAAGAGTAGAAAACTCAAGACAACCGCAGATTAAAAGAAGGGGAAAAGAAGATATAAACAGATAAAAGGAACGTGCGAAGATCCGTCAAGGAGATACAAACCAAGTTAGAGAATGTTGAGATTAATCAGACAATGGGTAGCTTTTTCTAATCTCTCATATTTCATGGCGGCTCTAGCACTCTCCTTGAGAGAAGAAGACCAAAATTTGAATAAAAACAAAAATTCGCCCGAAAGCATACGAGGGGAGGAGAGGCTATGGAGGAATAATCTGTGATTCCTTTCCCTCCAGATTATCCAGATAATGATCTGGAAGGAAAGGAACTATGGTTTGTGAAACGCAAGAGAAGGGGGATGCTTCTTCCAGCTGTCAACCATGTTGATCGGGAGATCAACCATTTCCCAGGCTAGAACGGGTATTTTCCAGAGAGATCGAGAGAAATCGCATTCTATAAAGAGATGATTGACATTCTCAGAGGAGGATGCACATAGGGGGCATAATTGTCCCCATGCTATATTCCTCTTATTAAGAATATCAACAGTAAGTAGTTTATTGTTGAGTGCTAACCATACTAGGATTTTCACCTTTAATGGAGCACAAGATTTCCAAACCAGATCGTAGAATGGCGATAAAGAACCTCTAAAATTAAGAAAGTGATAAAAAGAACGAACTGAGAAGATCCTAGAAGAGTTCCAACGCCAGAAGAAATCTTCTTTGTCAATCCAAATCGCATTTTTGATAGTGTCCATAAGATTATCAAAAATGGGATTTAGGTGGCTAGGGAGATTATCGGCAAGAGGGATCGTCCAAACCCGAATGGCATCATTATAGGAGTAGTACTCAGAAACCAAGGCCAAAGGGTTGACAGCTAGGCGGTAGATAGCTGGAAAAGCCGAAGCTAAAGAGGAGTTACCAATCCATATATCTGTCCAGAATCTGGTCATGGACTCGTCGACACAGCCGTGGGTTAAGCCAACGAGAAAAGGAGCAGCTACTTTCCACACCCCTTTCCAGAATGGCGATGCTTGCCAATGGGGGTGCTCCGGAAAGCTCCACCAGTCATTGGATGCGAAGTATCTGGCTTTGATACATTTGATCCAAGGTAGATCCTCAAGTTTGAGGAATCTCCAAAGCCATTTACCTAATAAAGCCATATTTTGGTGCCTTAAGTCCAAAACCCCCAGACCACCAGAAGTTCTAGACGAGCAAATGAATTTCCAGTTACACAAGTGCGATCCTGGTTTGTAGAGAGCTGATCCGGACCAGAGGAAGTTACTTCTGATCTGATCAATTCTCTTGATGACCCATGAAGGAATGAAATAGAAAGACATCATGTAGAGCGGAATCGAGGAAAGAACCGAATTAAGTAAAATCAGTCTACCTCCACGGGAAAGAAGTCTCCCGGACCAAATCGAAAGCCTGGATTCCACCTTATCAATCATGGGAGCCCAGTCAGATCTATGAAGTTTCCCCCACCTCAGAGGGATCCCTAGATAAGTAATGGGGAAAGAAGCAACCGGCAGTTGAAAAATTCGGAGATTTCTTCCTGCCTGTTAGGAGACCCTCCGAACCAAACGACAGACGATTTTTGGAAATTGATAGAGAGGCCAGAAGCTAGTTCAAAACAATAGAGCAGGAGTTTAAGATTCCTGAGAGTATGGAGATTAGGCTTAGCCAAAATGATTGTGTCATCGGCGTACTGAAGGTTAAGAACACCATTGAAATAATGAGAATCTCCCAGGCCTTCAATGACCACATCATCAACTGCTTATTTACTAAATGAGCAAGTTGCTCATACCCTTTTTTTCCCTAATTATAATAATAATAATAAAACAGCTGTTATAACAGAGGGATGCAGTTTCTAACTGTGGCGCCAATTGGTATGAGATTGTCTGGTAATGTGCAGTCATCGAGGGATTCAGATTTTCTTTTAACTCTACTTTGTTTGGGAGGTACACTTATCTCAACTTTTCTAAGCTGAAAGGTTGAGATATTTGTAGTTATTAACTCTACTCTAACATAATTTGTCTAAACTTTTCTGAACATTATCCTTTTTCTCCCTTGAAGTAATGGATCTACAGTTAATGTAACGCCCCCAAACCGAGAGTATCCATTTCAACTATATAATACTTATCAAATCTCATGCCGATAAAATTCATCAATAAAAAGTAGCTCAAATAGCCAACAAAAGTATATAATTCATTACAGAAGAAAATAACTAAAATTATTTAAGAAATGAGTCTCCTTATAACTTCAATAAAATAATCTAAAACAATTTTAGATTTATAATTTATCAGCTTTAAAAAGCTCTTAATGAGAATTTACTCGCAAGAAACATAAACTTCCACATCCTTTATTCTCTTCAAGCATCTGATCTTGATGCACAAATCTGGAAAAAAATTATTAACAACAAAATGAGCTGATGCCCAGTTGTTATTGAATAAATATAACAAGTAGCCGGTAATTTACAAAATACCGCATTAACAATTAAAAATGTTAATGCACAATCATATAACTGTAATTATTAGAACAAGAATATCTATATTATAACTAAAGCTCTTATTATATATAAATGCAACATTAATTAAGGTGGTCATACAAACAAAAAATGCAGAATGTCTAGTGCAGTACTTGTCTAATAATTGATTTATCCCATACTACATAAATAATCAAATACAAATATTCTAGAATGCAAGGAAATTTAGGCACACTCATCTCTCTATGTGGTTAACGCTTCATACTCCGATTGATAAGGCATACCTCACTATCGTCCGTGGTGAAACAATGAATTGTGCAATTACTTTTCAACACTCGTATAGTGGACACATTGAGATCTCAAATGAGTTACTTAGATGCCCGACTCATATACCGGTATATAACTTGGATGCATAACACATGAGTAACACAACTAGACATGGTAATAACTTAAAATAACCATCTCAATATTCTCAAAGTCATAAGACCAATCATGTATATACATCCATACTCAAACTATGTAAAATAATACATAATGTTATAGTTTAAATAGGCAAGCCACAAATATTACTAACCACAGTTCACATACGAATAACATTCACATATCACAGTTTTATATTCATGAAAACATACCAGCAATATATCAATCTCAATTTAATATTTGCACATCACCACACCGCATCACATAAAACAACCATAGACAATATTCACAATATAATATCACTACAAAATAATAAGTATTTTATGAAATTACATTATACAGGGTATAAATATTCAATTACTTAAGTGGTCGGCGAAGTAACGGATTGAATATGGATCCTCCAAAAGACTCCTCAATTTCAATATAGATCTATTCTATAAAATCTAGGGCTTAACAAAATATACATTGATCAATATATAAACAATAGATTAATTAGATTCTCCTAATAGGAAAATTATAATATATAAATACCTTGATTTTCTCCTTCTTCTCCCACCTCTCTCTCTCTCTCTCTCTCTCTCTTTGTTTTCTTTTTGGCGGTGGCTTCGAGGAAAGGAAACGAAGAGAGCGGGATCACGAAAGAGAGAAAGAAATAGTAGTCTTTTTGTATAAAACACTTATTTGCACTTTTACAAAATAACCCTCAATAATTAGTTTTTGCATAAAATCATATTTAATATAAGTAAACTTTCTTTCTATATACAAATATCAAATAGTGATTATTTTGGGGCATTACATCCTAACCTTCTTAAAAAAAGGTTTTGACATCAAAACTTGGAATATCTACCCGTAAACCCAATCACTTATCAACCTGAACAATCAATTCTAAAATCAATTACAACTATATTATCTACAATTGCTAAGAAACCCAAAACATAGAATAAAATAAGTCTTCTTAATTACCTCAAACTATAGAAGCCTAACATCACCAAATAGAATCATTAGCACTGCCACATTTACCCGATACCCGGATCCAGGATTGGACCAGAACCGACCCGATCTATACGGGTCCAAGTCCAGAGTCTAAAATAAGACCCGATGCACTTCCGGATCTGGATCCGAGTCCGGGTCCTCTCAAAATAGAACCGACCCGGACCTGGGCTCGTTAAAAAATACCTTTAAAAATATGGAATTTGAATAATAGTGTTATAGGGATATACATCTAAATAGTAATTGTTGAATATAAATGTGTAAATATAATATTTATTCATGTACTTAAGTGCAAAAATTATTGGAACCGTAGGATATCGGGTGCAAAATACTTACGCAAAAATATTTATTTCCCGCTAATGGACCCGACGGGTGGATTATTTTAACTAGGACCCGTACCCGGACCTAGAACCGGTTCTCGCATGTCTGGATCCGGGTCCAACTTTTGGACCCGTGAAGTATCGGGTCCGGGTCCGGGTCCAGTTAGTGGAGGACCCAACCCGATAAAACCTAATACCAGCTCTAAGAATCATCAATCAGAAGCAACTAATAGTCAAAGCTATAGTAATCACAGTTTACAAAATATTAACCAGGGCAACCAACCTCCTAAAAAAATTAAATATTATTTAACCCAAATACAATTCTAGACCTCAACGTAACTAGTTAATAAAGAAGAGAATGCAATCAAATGAGTCTGGTTGAAAGTATAAAGTAAGCATAAAGAAGGCAAAGTCATCTATTCAAAATACAAAGGCATGTGCATTCCAATAAAGCAAACTCACTGTTCATTTAAGGTGGAACCATACAAATTAACATAATCTGATCAACTTCATGACTAATGTATAATGGTGGATATGCATCTAACAGAGAGCACAGAAAAAATGAGAATATTATAAAAAAGAATAAAAATAAAAGCTCCTTTAGAAAATTACACATGGAGGGAGAGGGAGAGAGAGAGATGAGCTAGTGGCAAATCCAAGCAGCAGTAACATGCAACAACACATTAACAATTAGTTCTGTCTATTTCCATTCCTTTCTCTCATTCCTTCACTCCTCTATTAACTATACTAGCCACTTGGCTAAATTTAGCCACAGAAATCAAGTATACATTGCGGACTGACATAAAAATATAATCTGAGAACTCCAATTGATAAGACTTCAAAGAGAAAATATAGAGAGACAAAAATTATATCCAAACTTTTAGCGATATAGAAAATTCACATCAAATCCAATATATATATATATATATATATATATATATATATATCCTTCTTGTATCAAGGAAATAAACTATAAGAAATCAAAACAATTAATATATCAACAGAATGAACAAAATAAACCATAAGATCTCAACACGCATAAACAAATCTTCTATGAGAAATATGTTTGTGGATCTTTTGAGCATTGGCATCTCTCCTTGTGTCACGCCCCGCTTCTCAAAAATACGGAATACGAGTACATGACAAAAGCCCAGCGAATGACTAACGTCACCCATAAGCTGTTTAATCGATTAACTCAACAACATAAACAATACAGAACAATTGCGCAGGCAATAATAATGATCTCATGAACAAAAATACTTGGAATAAAACAATATAATATCCAAATACAATAATTACAATCCAACGTCTGGAAACAATAATAAAATCCAAAAATAATCTCAATCCAAAAATAAATACAAGTCTTAGTACATTAAGTCATTTAAAGCGATAAGCAAAATTAAAAGCAGCAATCTTCACGATGTTTGTTCTCCAACTCAAGCAGGCAATTCTCCTTCATTACCTGTGAATACTTCATCTAAAAAGAGAAAAATAATTGTCCTTAGAGCAAGTCATGGACAGCAAGTAGAGAAAGCAGGGAACAATGGAATAACGGTATAACAATGAATCAATGAACCAATAGGAATCAATAAAATAGGACATTAATCATGATAGTCGATGAAATGGCTATAATAATGATGCAACATTAAATAACAATAATCAATGATCAATAACGGTAATACTTAGCCAATATTCGATATCAATAGGAACATTGATGATCAATATGCAATGTCGGTGTAGTGTGATCCTTAAATCTATTAATCATTTTAAATCCTAACTAATGCACGTACTACTGTGTCCCATGTGTGCCGTACCACAGGTTCGATGCATACAATCAATTTCGTTTAGACTCAAGTGGTGCACTCGGTAGATCATGTACTTGGCAACGGTAACGGTAAAAACTATCCACCTTTCGGTGTATAAACGGTCATCGGCAACGATACGGTACACGATAGATTGGGTTACTGCCATAACCACAATCACACGATAAAACGGTAGCCGCAATGGTAATTAGGAAAATACGGACCCCTCCTCCAAGTACAGTCACTACTTTGTTCACTACTTAAATCACCCTTTAAACTCCGGCTTGTTAATTATTTATCAATGCAACAATACAATATGCAATTAAGGGACAAGGGGTAAACAATAGTATCAATAAGGAAACAATAGGTTGATAACATGGATAGGACGGTTACAATAGTGACAATAACTCATTGGGAACATACAATGCAACCTACATTCATTAAATCATGCAATAATACAACATAGGAATTATTAATTCATTAAAAAGAGAGATTTAAAATTCTGGACAGCACGCGCAGTCTGTACAAAAGTGCAGTTTCCCGCTGACTCAAGAATCGAAAGTTGAATCCGGCAGAAAATCTGGAAACTAGACTTCCATACGGTTCCAACGCATACTTAAAGTTCACATTCTGACAACATTAGCTAGGCCAAACACATATTTCTTTTCAGGTCTTATGCTCAGGCAGAAAGGTGTCATCTTGTTATTTTAATTGTTGAATCAGCAAAAACTCAGTATTAAAATCAGTAAAAATATAATCTAGACTCTTAAACATGTTAAACATCAATCTGGAAATTTTTATAGCAAAATTCTATCATTTGATCAACCTTTTTACTGGTCAAACATGAAGGGTTCGAGAATCTGAAAATCTGGAATGAAAAAGATAAAACACAACTGCAGTAAAACGGGCATAACTCTTGCTACACAACTCGGAATTCGAAAATTCTGGATGTTATTGACATCTAGACATTCGGGGCTACATTTCATATTCAGAAAATATTTTATTTTAAGGTCATTTCCTGTTTCGAAAACAGCGATCAAGTTCAGGTCAGAAACATGTATAATTCTTAGGGTATATTTCTTGGACATAAAATTAGTTAAGCATGATGGATTTCGATTCTATATTCAACAATTTGTGTAACTAGCATCATAGGCGTCCAAATATGATAAATAAAATTTAGAACACACACATACAAGTCTAACATCAATCAATCAATAAACGATCAAACGACATACTACCTAACAATTGTCTCTATAATAAATTATTTGTGTTGTGACTTGTATGAATAACCCTATTAACAATTCTATATGCATTCATTAAGGATCCAAACTTTAGAGTCAAATTGGCACGATGTCAAGAATATCGGGATTAGCTCGTGTAAACCCACAATAAACCCAACGAAAAGGACAACTAAGGGGTAATACGATAACAAAAAGATCTACTTGCAAGAATTTTCAATAAAAGTTGAATTTGAAACGAATAGCAATTCAAGTGGACGGTGACTTGCCTGTTAACCGGTAAACGAATAGCAATAATAATGGAATATGAATCCCGAAGCAACGAACTCGCCAACTAGTACAATCCCCAATAATAACACATGCAATCTACGTGCAATAAGATCCCAAAGAACCACACAGCACACGAGACAATCAGCAACAAAGCAGGAGAGAAGGGCAGCAACCACCGTAGGCAAGGCCGGCCAAGGAGGCGACGGCGAGTGGCGTCTACGGCAAGGGCGTCGACAGGGGTCGACGTCGGCGAACGATGCTGGAGGTCGCCGATCGAAGCTGGGAGGACAGGAGTTGGGGTTTTCGATTTTGGGTGTAGCTCGTGATCGGAAACGGGCAAGGCGAGGTTGGGGGGTGCTCTGGTGGCGGCGACGCGCAGAGGGCGGCGCTGGTGGTGCGGTGTGCCGGCGATCGATCAGGGAGGAGAGAGGAAAGAGTTGGGTGCTCTTGCTGTCGTTAATGTCGAGAACAGGGAAGATGGAGGCCGGGGTGGAGATTTGGGGACCTGGGTGTCGAGGGGAGGTGCGTGGGAGCGGCTGACGGGAGTTGGGGGTCGCCGGAGGAGGCGAACGGGGAAGATGGTTGAACAGTAACTAGGAGAGAGAACGGGAGGAGAGAGAATAGGAGAGAGATTAGACGGCTAGGTTTCGATTTCTGTGCAGAAATTAGGGTTTACAGTATAGTTGCATTTATAGGGTACAATTAGGGTACTGGGTTGAAGAATTAGGATCCAATAATAGCGGATTTGAGTTAAGAACAACTGGAATTGGGTTTTAGGGTTCAATTAGAGATATATCAAAATCAGTTGGGTACAAAATAAACATATCCACAATAAATAAGCGAGCAACACGATCAATAAGAATTGCTCGATAGAAAAAGAATGAAGAAATTTCACGAACAAAAATTTAAATCCAAAATAATACAAATGCATTAAAATATAATTTGGGGCTTGAAAATAAATTTGGAATTCGCCAATAAAGTCAGATCAAGTATGAAAACAAAATAATTCGATAAATAAATTTTATTTAATAATCAAGAAATAAAAATTAATTGTTATAATAACGAAAGTAGTAAAATCATACAATAAAATAATATTCAGCTTTAACAATTTAATTAAAATAATCCGATACTAATAATATATTTGTTTTAGGCTCAAATATAGATAGTTGATGCGGTTTGTTTTTGGTCGCAGTGTGGATGCACCAGGTGTGAGTTCGGACTCAATTTGTAATGAGGGAAGAGTGCGGCACGGGACGACGAGCGGGAGGCTCGCTTCGGCGCTTGAGGATCGGCTCGGATCGCCTCACCTCGGGTACCTGCAGACGGTCCTGAGACACCAGGGTTTATCCCGGCGGCGGACCCTCCGACGATCTAGTCAGTCTCTGTGAGAGAGTAGCAATAACTAGGAAAATTTGGTGGCAAAAGATTGATTACCTGAAAAGGTGGGTGAAGGTCTAGTATTTACAGAGAAGTCTAACCAGGTTTGGATCCGCCTGGGGGCCGGGTCTGAACCCGAAAGCCCATGGGCCTGACGTGGCAGAAGGCCCAGGGGGTTTAGGGCTGACGTGGCAGTACCGAGAGTGGTAGAGGGCTGACGTGGCAAAGCCCTGGGTGGTATTTGGAGCTGACATGGCAGATCATGTGGCTCCTGTGCTCCTGGGAGAATCTGGTGGCCTAGGTTGTGCCAGGTCATCTTCATTCTTTACCAGGCTGGGCAGACGGCCCGGGGGGCTGTCTTGGATCGGAGGCCAAGGGCCATCGATGCTCGTCGGATACGAGTAGACCAGTTCTGTGGGGGTGAACTTGGGGTTCGGCGCCGACCCTGTAGTGGCTCGAAGCTGAGCCAGATTGTTATTTTTCCTATTTTTGAGCGAGAGCTGTACTGGGCCCAGGTTGGGCCCCAAACCATTTTTACCCTACCACACAAGCCCCCCACTCCTGCGGGGGTGCGGGAGCTAGCCGTGGAGGAGTGTTTATGGTTGTAGAAATGGGATAGCGAATCGCTGGGTCTTCATGAGGGGGTTGCCCTGATGTTAGAGCGAACCTCGAGCTGGCGAGGGTTGGTTGCCCTGATGTAAGAGCGAACCTCGAGCCGGCGAGGGTTGGTTGCCCTGATGTAAGAGCAAATCTCGAGCCGGCCAGGGTTGGTTGCCCTGATGTAAGAGCGAACCTCGAGCCGGTGAGGGTTGGTTGCCCTGATGTAAGAGCGAACCTCGAGCCGGCGAGGGTTGGTTGCTCTGATGTAAGAGCGAACCTCGAGCCGGCGAGGGTTGGTTGCCCTGATGTAAGAGCGAACCTCGAGCCGGCGAGGGTTGGTTGCCCTGATGTAAGAGCGAACCTCGAGCCGGCGAGGGTTGGTTGCTCTGATGTAAGAGCGAACCTCGAGCTGGCGAGGGTTGGTTGCCCTGATGTAAGAACGAACCTCGAGCCGGCGAGGGTTGGTTGCCCTGATGTAAGAACGAACCTCGAGCCGGCGAGGGTTGGTTGCCCTGATGTAAGAGCGAACCTCGAGCCGGCGAGGGTGGGTTGCCCTGATGTAAGAGCGAACCTCGAGCCGGCGAGGGTGGGTTGCCCTGATGTAAGAGCGAACCTCGAGCCGGCGAGGGTGGGTTGCCCTGATGTAAGAGCGAACCTCGAGCCGGCGAGGGTTGGTTGCCCTGATGTAAGAGCGAACCTCGAGCTGGCGAGGGTGGGTTGCCCTGATGTAAGAGCGAACCTCGAGCCGGCGAGGGTGGGTTGCCCTGATGTAAGAGCGAACCTCGAGCCGGCGAGGGTTGGTTGCCTTGATGTAAGAGCGAACCTCGAGCCGGCGATGGTTGGTTGCCCTGATGTAAGAGCGAACCTCGAGCCGGCGAGGGTTGGTTGCCCTGATGTAAGAGCGAACCTCGAGCTGGCGAGGGTTGGCTGCCCTGATGTAAGGGCGAACCTCGAGCCGGCGAGGGTGATGGCGAGCCGTTGAGTCTTCCGGAGAAGATTACCCTGGTGCTAGACCGGACCTCGAGCTTTCGAGGGATTATGGGTCGGCAAGGGTGATGGCGAGCCGTGGTGCCTTAGAAGGTTTGTGCGGAGTGGTCTGCCGTCTTTGCGGAGCATTGAAGGCGCTCCGGGATCTGTGTAATGTTTCAATTTCCTAGGGGCATTAATGGCGCCGCCTAATAAATGCATGTGGCACATGGGCTTCCGTCGATTGACTTTCCCAATGTCATAATGGCCGGTCTATGGGGGAGGCTATAAGTACCCCTCCCCCCACAGCGGGTTTGATCACGGCAAGGGTGGTCCACTGGCCATCAGAGGTGTCTGCTTCGGCGGACGTCTGTCTCTTGCAAAATTTTAACCCTGGCCGCATCGGGGAGGTGGTTACTCTGTCGCCTGGATCTTCTCTTGGATCTGATGGCTCTGATACGGTAGCCAGATCCAGGGGAGATCAGGGCGAGAGGGGTAACGACCGAAATCCGTACCGGTAGATACGGAGCCTCGGAGTGGTGGTGGCTTTGCCGTCTGGATCCTTTTTCGGGTCAAACGACCCTGACATGGTTGTTTGGCCCGAGAGAGATCCAGACGGGAGGGGCATCAACCGTATTCCGGACCTGGGGCTGAAGAGCCTCGGATAGATGGGTCGTCTCCGATTGGAGGTGGGCCGATCTGTTTTCTGATAGGGCTCCAGGCGATGGTGGCTTCTGTCCCACCCTCGAACAGCTCGGGGTTTCGGCTGCCGAGGCTGTAAGCCCCGAGCTGCTCGCGGGTGAGAGGGGAGCCGACCGAGCCCTGGTGCCCGGGGTGTCTGTCGAAGGACGGCGCCTTAAATCTTAAGTAAAATGTTTTCTCTGCCGAACACTCCATCCGAACCGACCCTTGTGTCTGGCTGCCAGCCTGGCAGTGGATGACGTCAGCAGCGCACGTTTCGAGAACGTGGCGCGATTTTTCAGGCGGCAGTTGCATGTCAATCGGTGAACAGTAATTGCGAAAATCGAGGAGTCATTTTCATCCTCTATAAATGTCCCCCCCCCTACTGCCCACTTCTTTCTCGCTGCTTTCTTTTTGAAAAAAATCTACCAACACCTCAGCTCCCGTCCCTACCGTCTGCTGCACCAGGCTCGTTCTTCCGAAGCGACCCCAGGTTAGTTGGTAAGTCTGTATTAGTTTAGGCACAGATGGATAGGGCTCAGTCTGGCTCGTCAGCGTCAACGTCTGGGGGGGAAGTGAAACCCGCCTCAAAATCGACTTCGTGGGAGGAGCCCGTGGTAGAGGGGGAATCTATACATCATGTGGAGACTTCTGAGTCGATTTCGTGGGAGGAGCTGGTAGGCGAGGAGGTGCCAGTGTATAATGTGAAGCCGTTGCGGTCTCGGAAGCCTTTTGTGGTGGAGAGCAGCGAATCTGAGGAGGGGGGCGGTAGTTCCGGCGAAGTTCAGATTCTAGGGTTGGCTTCTGAAGAGGAGGGTGGCCCCGAAGGGGGTGAAGCCGAAGGGGCTCAGATAGGAGGTCAGGGTGTGGGCTCGAGTTCCATGCCGACCGGTCTGGGGCGATTATCTACCCCCTCGCCAGAACGAGCCAAGAAGAAGAGGGCTCCGAAGAAGAAGGGGTCGAGGACTGGTGGCTCGAGCCAGGCGCCTGTTCATCGAAACTTGATGACAGGGTCGCCCGTACAGCCCAAGCCGTTCCGTCGGTACCCAGACGATCTTTCCGATAAGGAGTTGTTTGGGGTCCAGCCGTCGTCGCCGAGCAGGAAGAAGGTGAAGATGGACACACTTCCGACCGTTCTGGAGCAGGTGATTTGGAGGCTTTGCAGCTGGCGTACCACATAGGGCCCAGCTACGAGCTCATGCTGCCGAGTTCTACCCTTCGGCCGACCGACCCCCTGCCTGATTGGTATTGCGTCTTCCCCGTGGACGCCTTCATCTCCGGGCTGAGGCTGCCAGTCCACCCGTTCGTTCGCGAGGTGCTGAACTGGGCGTCCTTGGCGCCGATGCAGTATGGGCCAAACTCCTGGAAGCAGATCATCTGCTTCGTGCTGATGTGCGAGGAACAGAAGGTACCCCTGCGGCTGAATGTGTTCCGAGCGATGCTGATGATCAGCTCGGCGGCTGAGGGTGTCTACTACATTTCGCCCCGGAGTAAGGGGAAGGTCGTTCACTGCCACCCAGACTCCATCAAGGATTGGAAAAAAAAATATCTGGTGATCCGGAGTGAGGAACCTTGGAACATTCCTACTCGATGGAACCACTCTAAGCCGAGCCATCAACCGCCGAGGTCGAGGGATCTGACGGCCGAGGAGTGGGGGTTTGTCGAGCGCCTCCGTCTGTCGCATAGTATTAATTGGACGAAGGTGACGGAGGGTCATCTGGCGAGCGTCGGACTGAGCCCGGCCGTTCTGTGTATGTAGTTGTTTCTTTTCTCTCGGCCTTTTAGTACTTTCTTGCTCATTGTTCTTAATGGATTTCCTTGCAGATATGGATCTGGAATCGATCAAGGTAAGGAGACTCGCCATGAAGAAGGAGAAGGTCGAGAACAAGGGGGAGGCGATGAAGAGGCCGAGGGAGTCGTCCCTAGCCATCTCAGAGGCCCAGCTCGAGCCGAGGACCAAGAGGACCCGCTCGGAGACGGGCAAGGGGGTGGCTACTTCGAGGGGCCAGGGCCAAGCGAAGGCATCCAATCTTGACAAGGGGAAAGGTCCCTTGGTCGAGGTCGAGGAAGAGGACCCGGTGGTGGAGATGTTGCGGCAACGGTGGGCACCGGATTGGTCGGTTCGGATGGGGGACTATCTGACCGAGGAGGCCCAGGCCGTTGAGGTGGCGGAGAAGTTGGCCACCCCTCGCGACCGCAAGGAGATGGAGAGCGAGCCCGTGGAGATGGCGTTCACGCGCCTGGCGCAGGCCACCGTGCTGGTAAGCTCGTCGACCCTATCCCCTTGTTAATTTTACTGCGGGAGTCTTTTTCTTATCTGCGCTTGTTGGTCGCAGGCTTGCATGCAGGGGCTAACGTAAAGAACCTCTACGAAGCGTCCCTGGCACAAGAGCGAGCTCGGGCGGATAAGAGCGAGCGGGAGATGAAGGAGATGTGGATCGAGCTCGGGGGCTCACACAAGACGGAGCAACAGATGAAGCTCGAGCTCGAGGCCAAGGATGCGAAGTGGGGGAAGAGGGTGGTCTCCTTGAAGAAGAAGTTCGCCAAGGAGAAGGAGGAGTTGATGAATGCGGGTCAGATGATGGTGATCAAGGCCCAGGACGAGTGTTATGCGAAGGCCCTCAGTCATGTGAGGCACTTCTACCCGACCATCGACCTGTCCAACTTTGAGTATGACATGGAGATCGAGGGGACACCGAAGACCCCTGGCGAAGAAGGGCCCGCTCTTGACCCGTCTGCCGACCCCCTGTGAACCCGTCTGCCGACGCTGAGGTGGGAAAACAATTTGTATAATTTTGTCTTTCTTTTTCCCTCTCTCGATTGTATTTGCCTTCCGCGGACTGGCCACCGCATTTTTTTAAGAAGCAACTCAATTTATAAAAAAGGATTTTTTGACTGGCCAAGTGTTTTGACCTCGGATATTTCCGAATCTCTTTGCTTATGTGTGTTGAGTTGGCTGGTTCTCTTGTAGGTTGCGGCTCCCCTTCCCGAGGTGGGCCCCCGTCGTTCCGACGTGGCGTGGCTCCGGAGCAAAGTTGAGGCCCTGGAGGCCGCGTTGGTTCACTACCGAAAGGGGGCTCGTGACACTGATGCGGCCTTCAACTATTATCGGAATAAGTCTGAAGCCTTAAGTGAGGAGACGAGCCGGCTGAGGAGGGCGATGGTGGATCGAAAACTCGGCAGTGTCGGTCTTGGACATGCCATGTCGAGTGCCTCGGTGCAGAGGCCCTCTTCTGAGAGGTTACTTTGTGATGTCATTGTGGAGAAGGAGATGGAGATACACCGTTACAAGACGATGCTGGGTGTCTCGACATCTTCCTCAGTGGGTCGGCGAGCAGAGGGGGTTCCCTCCGTGCTGCTGCTGTTGGAGCATATGCGACCAGTTGATGCCCAGAGCTCCGTGGCTGGTTTGTCGACCGTGGCTGAGCCTAAGGACCATCATGACGAGGAGAGGGCTCCTAGTCGCTCGGTCGGAGTGGTCCTGCCCTTCGTCGGACCCGAGGGGCCCTAAGATGGCGGCTTCCTCCAGTTTGAGATGAGTGGAGTGGTCCTGTAACGGTCTTTGTTTGTTTTCTCAGAACCGAATAAAAGAGTATGAATAAAGAATTCTTTTTCTTCTTTGCTCTGGTTGGTAGTGTAGTGAATGATGGCGGAGGCGAGGCTTGGCTCCGTCGATCCGCGAGGGATCGTCGTGGGGCCTTAGGAAGAGTCCCTGGTCTGGAGCCGGGTCGGACCTACCGAGACGTTGGGGACGATACCGGAGTGAGGACTCGGGTGCCGATCCCATTGTCTGGTGTTAGGTCGGAGCTGTCGAGGCATTTGGAGTTTGACAAAAAGAGATTTCTTTCATACAAGATAGGGAGGGTCGCTGAAGCGGCCCTTTACACATGAAAGCTTACAAAAGATGTTATTTACATTAGCCAAGCTAGAACCAATGTTCGCTCTTCCAGGAACTTCATTAGGTGCTCGGCGTTCCAGGGTCGGCTGATGGGCCGGCCGTCCATATCTGCCAGTCGGTATGTACCAGGGCGTAATGCCTCGACTACACGGTATGGGCCTTCCCAGTTGGGAGCCAATTTCCTCTTCTTGGTTGGATCAGAGACAGACAGTTTTCGTAACACGAGGTCCCCCGCCTTGATATTTGTGGGGTGGACCTTCTTGTTGTAAAACTTTTCGATCCGTTGTTGGTAGATGCTTCTTCAGATTGAGGAATTCTCTCTGACTTCGGCGACGAGGTCCAGGTTGGCCCTCAAGCCGGATGAATTATCAGCTTCGTCGAAGGCCATGATATGGGGAGAAGGCAGGCCGACCTCGACGGGGATGACTGCCTCCATCCCGTAGGTCAAGGTGAACGGTGTCTCTCCCGTGGGGATCCTCTTGGTGGTTCGGTGTGCCCAGAGCACGCTAGGCAGTTCCTCGACCCACAGCCCTTTGGGGGAACTGTCGAGGCGCTTTTTGAGGCCGTCGAGGATTTGCCTGTTCGCATTCTCCGCTTGGCCGTTGGACTGAGGGTGGCAAATAGCGGAGAAATGCTGCTGGATGCCGATGTCCACGCAGAAGGTTTGGAAGTTCTGACCTTGGAATTGGGTTCCGTTGTCTGTGACGAGGACCCGAGGGATTCCAAACCAGCAAATGATGTTCTTCCAAAAGAACTGTTGTACTTGGCGCTCGGTGATGCTGGACAGAGGCTCGGCTTCGAGCCACTTGGTGAAGTAGTCGATGGAGACTATTAAGAATTTCTTCTGCCCTACCGCTACGGGGAAGGGGCCCACAAGGTCCATGCCCCACATGGCGAATGGGGTAGGACTAGCTAGGGATCGGAGATTGTCTTGAGGAAGCCTCTTGATGGGGGAGAACCTTTGGCACGGGCCGCATCTCTTGACTAGGTCTTGCGAGTCTTGGAGCATGGTCGGCCAATAGTACCCCTGATTCAGGGCCTTCCGAGCGAGCGTCCTGCTCCCCATGTGGCATCCGCCGATCCCCTCATGAAGATCTTTGAGCACGTAGCGGGCCTCGTCGCTGGTGAGACAGCAGAGGTACGGCTTGCCGTCGGCCAAGGTGTATGAGCGTTTGAAGAGGATGTCATCAATCATGACGAACCTTTCAGCTCGGACCCTGACTCGTTTGGCTTCGGCTTGGTCTTCTGGAAGCTCGG
Source organism: Hemerocallis citrina (assembly GCA_017893485.1). NCBI lineage: Eukaryota > Viridiplantae > Streptophyta > Magnoliopsida > Asparagales > Asphodelaceae > Hemerocallis > Hemerocallis citrina. Next base: position 305,042,887 of record CM030361.1, read on the forward strand.
CATTGATTAAGAATTTTCGGATGGGAGTGGTCCAGTCGTCTAGACTGGCTCCGTCTTGGACACACATTGCCTCCTGGTCTTGATCGTTGATACTTGGCTTTAGGAGGATTTCTATGAGTACCGTTTGGTCGAGACCCTCGAAGGAGGAAGAGGCAAGTTTTGACAACGCGTCTGCTTGAGCGTTCTGCTCCCTAGGGACTCGAATGACTGCGGAGTGGCAGAAGGACGCTAGGAGACGTCGGACTACTGCCAAATACCTCACCATGCGTTCATCGCGGGCTTCGTATTCTCCGGTGATCTGATTGACCACGAGCTGAGAATCGCTGAAGGCCCGGATTTGCTTGGCTCCGGCTCGATGTGCTAGGGTCAATCCGGCGATCATGGCCTCGTATTCCGCCTCGTTGTTAGAGGCCGGAAAGTTGAGGCGGAGGGAGTATTGAAGTAAGAATTGGTCGGGACCACGAAGGATGATGCCAGCCCCACTCCCTATTTCGCATGATGATCCATCGACAAAGACCTCCCAGGTCGGATCCGAGGCCTCTGTGCAGGGCTGCTCGGAGACGGTGCACTCAGTGATGAACTCGGCGAGGGCCTGCCCTTTGATGGCCGTCCTCGGCTGGTAGCTGATGTCGAACTGACTCAGCTCAATCGACCACTTGACTAAGCGGCCGGATTTTTCGGGCTTGTGAAGGATAGTCTTCAGTGGTTGGTCGGTTAGTACTTGGACGAAGTGGGCCTGGAAGTAAGGACGAAGCTTCCGGGCTGCCATGACCAAGGCATAGGCCACCTTCTCTATCTTTGCGTACCTCGTCTCGGCGGGAAGCAGAACTTTGCTCACATAGTACAATGGCCTCTGGACTCCATCTTCCTCCTGGACGAGGACAGCGCTGAGGGCGCTATCCGAGGCGGACAGGTAGAGCCATAGTGGTTCGCCTGGCTCGGGCTTGCTGAGGAGAGGGGGGTTGGCTAGGTACTGCTTCAGCTGTTCGAAGGCCTCTTGTTGATGGGTACCCCACTCGAAGCCCCCCTTTCTGCGTAGAGCCTTGAAGAAGAGGAGAGACTTCTCCCCTGACTTGGAGAGGAAACGGCTGATTGCAGCCAATCGGCCCGTGAGCCTCTGAACCTCTTTGACATTCCGGGGTGGGGCCATGTCAATAATTGCTTGGATCTTCTCGGGGTTCGCCTCGATGCCGTGCTGGCTGACGATGAACCCTAGGAACTTCCCAGTGGATACGCCGAAGGCGCATTTAGCCAGTTTGAGCCTCATATTGTGATGTCGGAGGACTCCGAAGGCTTCCTCGAGGTCGGCGACGTGGTCCGGCCCGACCCGGCTTTTGACGAGCATGTCGTCGACATAGACTTCCATGTTACGGCCGATCAGGTCTTTGAAAATTCTGTTGACGAGCCGTTGGTATGTGGCTCCAGCGTTTTTTAGCCCGAAGGGCATAACGCGGTAGCAGAATAGACCCTGGTCGGTGACGAACGAGGTCTTGGAGATGTCCGGTGGAAACATCCGGATCTGATTGTACCCTGAGAATGCGTCCATGAAGGACAGTAGCTCATGTCCCGAGGTTGCGTCGATCAAGGCGTCGATGCGGGGGAGGGGAAAGGATCTTTTGGACATGCTTTGTTTAAGTCCGTAAAGTCGATACAGATCCGCCAGCCCCCGGTTGCCTTCTTCACCATGACGACATTAGCCAACCACTCGGGGTAGCTGACTTCCTGAATGAATCGAGCCGACAAGAGCTTGTCGACCTCTGCCTTCACAATTTGCTGCCTCTCCGGTGCGACTTTGCGCCTCTTTTGGACAACCGGCTTAGAGTCTGGGATGACGCTTAGCCAATGCATAATCAAGTCTTCGGAGATCCCGGGCATGTCGGAGGGCTTCCAGGCGAAGAGATCAACGTTGCGGCGGATGCAGGCGATTATGCCTGGCTTCAAGTCCTCGGGGAGCGAGCGGCTCACCCGGAACCACTTTGATTCATCCTCGGCGCCGAACGGAACCTCCTCCAGCTTGTCGACAGGCTCTGGGCGGGACCGTCCCTCTCGGGTTCGAGCTCAACGACGTCGAGGGGGAACACACCTCCTCCGACGGCGGTCATGTAGCATGACCGTGCTGCTTCCTAGCTACCTCGGACTACGCCGACCCCTTGCGAGGTGGGAAATTTAAGCTTCAGATGGTATGCCGAAGGTACCGCTTGAAGGGAGCATAGTCCGGGTCGGCCGAGTATGGCGTTGTAGGCTGCTTTGACGTTTACCACCATGAAATCCATGGACTCGGTCCTCTTGACAGGAGCCGATCCCACGGTGATGTCGAGAGTAACAATCCCTTCTATCACGACAGGGATGCCAGAAAACCCATGCAAGGTGTACCCGGCTGGCTTGAGTTTGCCTCTGGGTAGTTTGAGATTCTCGAAGGCCTCAAGGAAGAGAATGTTTACCGAGCTGCCGTTGTCGACGAGAATTCGTCGAACTTCACAATTAGCCATGTGGAGGCTGATGACGAGGGCGTCGCAATGAGGGAGGCGAATGCCTTCGAGGTCCTCTCCGAAGAAGGAGACAGGCACCGGTTGCAACTTGGGTGAGGGGTTGTCTTGGACAGCATTCACCTCTCGGATGAAGGCTTTTCGGGAAGTATTTGACTCTCCCCCCATTGGTCCCCCGTGGACACAGTGCAAGATGAATGGCGTATCCGCGGCTCCCTCGGGCTCGGGGTCCCGACCCTGGATGCGGTTCGGAGTAGGGTTCAGAGGCGAAAGCCTCCGGTTCCTAGCATCTCGCCAATCCCGTGGGCCTTCTCTGGTGAATTCTCGGAGGTACCCTCGTGAGATGAGGTCCTCAATTTCGTCTTTCAGGGCCCGACATTGGTCGGTTTCGTGCCCATGATCCCTGTGGAAACGGCAGTAGAAGTGCTGGTCTCGCTTCTTGTTGTTGCTTGATCGGGGAGGTAGTCGGACAATGCCTTTGTCTTCGATTTCTAAGAGGATGGCGGACACGTTGTGTGTCAAGGGAGTGTACCTTTCGAAGCGAGGGACCGGAGGTGCCCTCTTCGCGCCGACCCCTTCCTTTGCTGATTTCTTGGCAGGTTCGGCCTCATCGACCCTGCGCTTGCCCTTCCCCATGACTTCTTTGCTGCCCTCTGGGTTCAGAGCTTCCTCAGCTCGTATGTACTTCTCGACCCGGTTGAGAAGGTCAGGGAAGTCCAGAGGTGGCCGCTTTTCCAAAGAGACCTTTAGCTGGTTGTGGCGGACATTGTGCCGGAAAGCTGCCGAGGCGACCCCTGCGTCGAGGGCAGAGACAGATCTGGCCTCGGTTGTGAACCTCTTGACGAAGTTGCGGAGTGACCCCCCTTTCTCTGACTGAGGTCGAGCAGGGAAGCGCTCGTCCTTTCGCTCTTCCGACTTGTAATGAAGTGGGCCAGGAAGCTGGCTTCCAGCTGGTCGAATGAGAAGATCGAGCCAGGGGTGAGCTTGGAGAACCAATCCCTGGCCGGACCCCGGAGGGTGGCCGGGAAGGCTCGGCACAGCAGGGGATCCGAAGTGCTGTGAATCATCATGAGGGTTTTGAAGCCCTCTGGATCACCCTCGCCGTTGTAAGTCTCGAACTGCGGAGGCCGGAAGTTCCGGGGGATCTCTGCTTCTATGATATTGACGGAAAATGGAGGTCGAGAAGGCCTCCGCCCTTGGACTAGGTTGGGATTCCTGTCGCCGATGCGCTCGATTCGATTCTCCATCTCCAGGAGGCGTCGGAGCACCTCGTCTGCGCGCTCTGGCGGGGGAGTCGGCGCACAAGTGTGGCTTCTCCCTTCGCTCATTTGAGTGGTTCGGCCGTAGGGCGCGGACCTCTGCGCTCCGTGGAGGGCCTCCAAGATTTCCTCTCTGAAGCTTCTGAACTCGCCCCTGGTGACCCCGCCGTGGTCGGAAGGGTCGGGTCGGGGCGTAGGAACTCGGCCGATGCGGCTGAGCGCCGACGGCCTTTCCCTTTGCACGGGCCTGAAATGGTTCGAGACCAAGTTGGAAGCGGTCCCTCCCCTAGCCTGGCTAGCCCTTCGGTTCACGATGACCCGACAAAGGTCGGGTTCGGCGACGTGTGAAGCGCTTCGCTGGGGTCCGGGGTTTCCACCCGAATTATTGGATGCTTGCCCTCCGTCGAGGGCCCCCTCGGGAGCAGGCCCATCTGGTTGGGCGGAACGGGCTGATCTTCGGGCTCGGGGAGCCATGGGAGATTGGGTCGAGGGAGAGCGTCGGTGGCGAGGCTCGGACTCACGTCCGTACCGGATAAAGTTTTCCCACAGACGGCGCCAACCTGATGCAGTTTGTTTTTGGTCGCAGTGTGGATGCACCAGGTGTGAGTTCGGACTCAATTTGTAATGAGCGAAGAGTGAGGCACGGGACGACGAGCGGGAGGCTCGCTTCGGCACTTGAGGATCGGCTCGGATCGCCTCACCTCGGGTACCTGCAGACGGTCCTGAGACACCGGGGTTTATCCCGGCGGCGGACCCTCCGACGATCTAGTCAGTCTCTGTGAGAGAGTAGCAATAACTAGGGAAATTTGGTGGCAAAAGATTGATTACCTGAAAAGGTGGGTGAGGGTCTAGTATTTATAGAGAAGTCTAACCAGGTTTGGATCCGCCTGGGGGCCGGGTCTGAACCCGAAAGCCCATGGGCCTGACGTGGCAAAAGGCCCAGGGGGTTTAGGGCTGACGTGGCAGTACCGAGAGTGGTATAGGGCTGACGTGGCAAAGCCCTGGGTGGTATTTGGAGCTGACATGGAAGATCATGTGGCTCCTGTGCTCCTGGGAGAATCTGGTGGCCTAGGTTGTGCCAGGTCATCTTCATTCTTTACCAGGCTGGGTGGACGGCCCGGGGGGCTGTCTTGGATCGGAGGCCGAGGGCCATCGATGCTCGTCGGATACGAGGAGACCAGTTCTGTGGGGGTGAACTTGGGGTTCGGCGCCGACCCTGTAGTGGCTCGAAGCCGAGCCAGATTGTTATTTTTCCTATTTTTGAGTGAGAGCTGTACTGGGCCCTGGTTGGGCCCCAAGCCATTTTTACCCTACCACAATAGTCGACCAATAAGATATAGAATTAAGATCAAAATATACCATTATTCGAAATGAATAAAATTTTCGATTAGAAACCACTTTAATAAAATATCCGAAAAGAATTTAGCACAAAAAAATAAATTTATAAAATCGAATTATAGAAAATACACGAAAAAAACTAATTATCGGGAGTGGGGGTTACACCTTGCAAAACCCACTACTCACGAAAATAAATCTTACGGAGTTAAACCTATATATAGGATGCAAAAAAATGATTTTGCCAAAATTGTTTTTTAGATAATATAACCATAGAATTTCAGAGACTGCACTACCATTAGAGATGTTACTCGTCTAAGCACACCGTAAGTATCCAAATAAGGATACAGTACTAATCAAATCAAATACAACAAAACCAAACAAGCCTTAAGTATCCAACTACGAAGAAAGTACTAATCAAACCAAATACAACAAAACCAAATAAACGCTCCTTCCCCTGGTTTTCCAGTAAATAAGTTTACATACACAATCAAAAATAACTTTGTAGCATAAAAATTAAATAGACATAACCCAAATTTCTACAGAGAAAAACTAAAAACAATGAAAATATAGAACACGGAAGAACTCATATGAACAAGTCTTCTCTGAGTTGTCATTCTTTAGTGACTCTTTTGAGCATTAACATTTCTCACTCTAAAACAATAATTAGGAAGAAAACACATCAGTCCGATTTAAACTGATAACAAAATTGCTAACAAAGTAATTCAGCAAGGCCCAAATTTTGAAATAAAGTTAGGATACCCTAGCTAGAGATAGAGGGATGCAACTACATGTAGCATGCCTCTACCTACAACATAAAAGAAACCTACAGGAAAAAAATAACTTCCTTTTTTTAAAAGTTGAGATACCCACGTATGTCTAAACTTTTGAAGCCCAAAACATCAAAACATTCATATGGTATCCCACCTTAAAAAGAAGTTTCCAAACAAGATCCAATATCGCATGAGAAATAAGATTTCTTTTCCCAATAATTCTTAGATCAATCTAATACTCTACATTTCACATATATTATTCAGCATATTACATATAATTAATTTTAAAAAAATTTATTCTTTTAATTCTAGAAAATTCCATATAAGTCGAATCTCAAAAACAAATATCATCAATACGATTAGATCACCTGACATAAAACACACAACAATCAAAAACCCTCTTCTGAGAAATACTAATTATAAATGTATGTCTCGATACCATGTACCTCCATCAAATTTACATTTCTGTCAATCATTTTCAGAACAGTCTCACTCTACTTTTCACAGACATTATCTAACACAGTACATCGAACAACCAAATACGACAAGTACACCAATCAAAACACAACAAAACAAATACTCAAATAATCAATAATAAGATATTATCAAAATCAAACAATCCACTACCAAATAAAACACATCAAAATAATAACAAAAGATCGAGGCTCGGATCTGACTAGTATATCTCCTCAATAACTTTAGGACCTACAGCCTAAGTGCAACCCTTATTTTCCTATTTTGGATTTTATTTTAGTTTATTTTTCTTTTCTTGATTATTGTATCTGAATTCTTTTTATAATAAATTTTTGCTTTTATTAGGTTCTTTTATTCTCTTTTGATCATTCCATGCTCTTTTGGCTTGAATTCTGCTATTTTTGGCTCATTGCAAATTTTTGCCCTTCGTGTTTTGAGTTTGAATTGTTCCGCTATATATTCATCCCATTAATTTCTGTGTTTTTCTTTTTTAGGAGCCTAAAACTGTACCCTAAACCCATTAACCCGCAACCCAAAACCCCACATCCTATCCACTATAAATAACCCCCATAAAACCCTAATATTATAATCCCTAATCTCTCTTCCTCTCTCCTACTGCCCCTTTCTCTCTCCTACCCCCGACTCCCTCTCTTTGTTTTACTTCAAACCCATTCGCCCAAGCCCGTCGGCCTCCGATCCCGCACCTCCAACCACCTCAACCACTCACCCTCTCCTCATCGCCCCCTCATCATCCCCGTGCCGCCACCATTCCCGACGACCACCTCATCCCGTCGCCTTCCCGAACTCCCGCTCGAACCCATCACCTCGGTGACCTCCATCGCCGCTTTTTGCCTCGACAAACCATCCTCGCCACCATCGTCTTCATCCTCTCTGCTGTCCTCGCAACCACCGTAGAACCCCCTCACCCTCGTCGTCGTCCAGAGCCCCGAGCATTCCCCCGCTGCAATCTCCTATGTCGTTGTTGTTCGTGAAGGAAGAGGGGGGGATTTCTTGGTGTTTGCTGTTTTGGAGTGTAGGGGATCGAATCCCGTGTGTGCTGTTTTGCGAAGAGGGATACGTTGTTTTGCTGTTTTGTACGTGGCTTGCACATGTTTCCGTGTTCGTGGTTCGTCACCCGGGATTCTCATCCCGTTATTCTATATATTTAAAATTAACAACTAAAAGGCAAATCTCTTCTTGAACTAGTTTATTATTTTGTTCAAGATTCTTTGATCTCTACATGTAGATCCAAATCCTTTTTATCGTACTGCTATTGAAATTTCGTTAAGTTTATTGAGGGTTTACACGAGCTAACCCAATATATGCTTAACATCGTGCCTACATCTTTGATCTAAAACCAAGTTCCCCTTGCACATTGCATATGCACATTTACATGAAAAATAACTAGATCCATGTTATAGAATTGTTTGATGACTTGAATATGTTAGATTGAATTTGAATTGATTACCATGCCTGTGAAATTGCATCTTAAAACTAAAATTATACATGTTAAACATCTAGCATCATTTTGATTATTAATTAACATGAACTATATGGTTGTATGACGAAGTTGTTGCCTATTCATATCAAACTATTTTCTAGACTTCTGTTTGTGTCTTTTTGTATCAGACTTTCGACCATGTTGCTGTTATAATTTGAAATAACTTTCTGAATATGATTTATAGCCCCATGTGTCTATTTTCCAGAACTTTCAACGAATTTGAATCTCGAGTTATAATCTGTTAGATATCAGTATTTTTATACAACTGTGTCTGAATTTCCAGATTCACAAATTCATGTGTATCATTCTGTTTCATAATTAAATTGAACATGATAACAGTAAAATAAAAATAGGAAATAAATTTTACTGAGACTAGACATGTGTAGGAACCACCGTGAATTTTTGTAGATATAATTGATGAGTTTTGTGGTCTGTTTCATATGTATTTATACAATTTACAACTTGCTGCCTGAATATAGAATCTGAAAAGAATAGGATTTTCACCCTAGTTTTTGTAACTTTTATATGTAATATATATATTTGCTGGAACCGGCAGAAAGTATATTTTCTAGAATTTCTGACGGATCCAGATTTTCTTTTCTGTAGTAGCGGTAATCTGTGTTTTTGTACAGCAACGTCATGCTGTCCAGATTGTGTAATTTGTGTTTAATTAATATGTTTGCTTCTTGTTTTGTATGTAACAAGTTGAATTAGTCACACCTAGCATAATACAACTTCGACACCTTCTTGCCTAAAATATTAACTAGCCGGGGTATTATGGGTTGACTTGGTAGTGAACGATCAGGAAAATATACTCGGTAAAGGCCTTCTTGCTTGCATGTTATTACATGGAAGGTGGAGGATTTCTTGTCATTGTGTGATCATGCTATGATGATTTCTTATCGTCTTGTTACCGAGTAAACGATCTGTGAATTCACCATCAGTCTAAAACGTTCACTATTTACTTGCACCAAAACTGTGGTATGGAACATATGGGACGCAGTAGTAAGTGAACTAGATAGATTAATAAAATGATTAATAACCTGCATTTGATGTTCCATGCTTGATCCTGTATATCATCATCAAGATAGAATTTAAGTTGACATCATTCATTACATGCATGATTAAATATAGACCTTTGACATTATTGCCTATCTTTGACTTTGTTATTAACTTTGATCCCGTCCCTTTTCTTTGATATACATGCTTCCTATTATTCTATGTTTCCCTCTACTTGCTGTCCACGACATGCTCTATAGATATTATTTTTTTTCTTTTTAGATCAAGAATTTACAGGTACTGGAGGAATAATATCAGAAGGAATTGGTGAACAACGATTCTAGAAGATGGAACTAAAGATTGAGCTACTTAGTTTATTTTTTTGTTAGATTTATTTCTTTTGAACATTGTCTGGTTATTATTCTTTGTTTTGGGCTTTTGTTCCCGTCGTTTATTTTTATTCCCATATTTTGGATATTGTGTTGGATATTATTTGGATTATTTCATTATTATTGAAGTTTATCTTTGATTCATGTGATTATATCTTTCTTGCGTGGCTGTATTTATTGTTCATTTTGCTGAGTTAGTACCTATAGATGGTGTTTACATCATTCGCTGGGCCTATGTTACGTACTCGTATTTCGTATTTTGGGAAGCGGGGCGTGACAGATTTTTAGTGGTATCAAAACCCAGGGTTGGATAATATATCAGTCAAACATGACTATTTTTATGAAGGTTTGGCTTTGATTGATATATTAGTCAAGTTTGGCTCTAGCCACGTTAACTTAATGATGTACACACCACGATGATCACATGAACATATAATAACCAACATAATTTGGGAATCTTTTTTATCTTTTTTCATCCCTTCATATTCAGTTCCTTCATTTCTTATTGTCTCTTGTCCCTTTCATTCATTGATTCCTTTCTGGGTATAATTACTTTGCTTTTGTACCCACATTCTTTTGATTTGGGTGTTATTCCTTTCTCTTTTGCACAATTATTCGTGCATATATCCTGCTAGCATATTATCTTTTGTTTGATCTTCTTCTAGGTATTAATCTAGTCTTCTCCTTTCAGCTCATGTTTTTTTTGACTTTGGTGCTACCCACTCTTTCATTTCCTCCCGCTTTGTTGATCAGCATAGTTTGGCAAGCGATGTTATGCCCATAGCTTGGGACATCACCACAGGTGGAGATGTCATTTTCTGTTCTAGGGTACACAAACAAAGCCCATTGCTAATTAGTGGTGTGGATTTCTTGGCTGATTTGATTGTGATTCCCAATTTCGATTTCAATGTCATTCTGGGCATGGATTGGTAGGGTGTTTCTTGTGCCGTGATTGATTGCCGAGAGAATAAGGTGACTTTGAGGCTTTCTGGTCAACCAGAGTTTGTGTTCCATACGGGTGAGATACCGTCAGGGCGTGTCAAGAACTCGGTGGACCCTAAGGCTGTTTCGCTTTTATCGTTGGGCTGATAGGGTTGTTGCACCCTTAGTTGTGCGCCTTGATGTCTTTCCTGAGAATTTTCCCGGCTTACCGCTAGACCGAGATGTGGAGTTTAGCATTGATGTTCAGCCAAGTACGATGCTTATTTCCAAAAGTCTGTATCGTATGGCACTGGTTGAATTGGCAAAACTAAAGGTGCAAGTTCAGAAGCTGCTTGATAAGAGTTTTATCAGGCCTAGTTTTTCACCTTGGGGAGTCCAGTTCTGTTCGTCAACCAGAAGGATGGTAACCGCAGGATTTGTATTGACTATAGAGAGTTGAACAATGTCACTTAAAGAATCGGTACCCATTGCCGAGGATTGACAATTTGTTCGACCAACTGGGAGGTGCTTCAGTGTTCTCAAAGTTGGATCTTCATTCCAGGTATCATCAATTTAAAGTGAGGTCAGAAGATGTTCCGAAAATGGCTTTCCGAAGGAGGTACGGGCATTATAAGTTGTTAGTGATGCCTTTCGGAGTTTCTAATGCACCGGCAGTGTTCATGAGTCTGATGAATAGGGTGTTCTCGCCATTCTTGGATCATTTTGTCGTGGTCTTCATTGACGACATATTGGTGTATTCTCGGAATAGGGAAGATCATGCTGAGCATTTGAAGGTTGTTTTGCAGACTTTGAGGGAGAAACAGCTGTATGGGAAGCTCAATAAGTGTGAGTTCTGACTAGATCGGGTTGCTTTTCTGGGCTACATTATTTCTGGTGCTAGTGTTTCTGTGGATCCGTCGAAGATCTCTGCGGTCAATGATTGGCCGATTTCGAAGTCTGTTCCTGAGGTGCGAAGTTTTCTTGGTTTGGCCGGCTATTATTGAAAATTTGTTCAGGATTTCTCGAAAATTGCTAGGCCTCTGACCAGTTTGACGAAGAAGGAGCAGAAGTTTGATTGGGATGAATCTTTTGATGAAGCTTTTGCCGAGTTGAAGATTCGATTGACGTCAGCGTCTGTGCTGACGATACCCGACAGTTCGGGTGGTTTTGTGATCCATTATGATGCATCAGGTAGAGGTCTGGGAGCAGTGCTCATGCAGCGAGGCAGGGTTTTTGCTTATGCATCAAGGCAGCTGAGACCTCATGAGAAGAACTATCCCACGCATGATCTGGAGGTTGCGGCCGTGGTTTTTGCCTTGAAGTTGTAGAGGCATTATCTACTTGGGGTAGAGTGCAGATATTCACAGATCACAAGAGCCTCAAGTATGTGTTCATCCAAAAGGAATTGAACATGAGGCAAAGAAGATGGTTGGAATTGATGATAGACTTTGAAATCAATTTGTAGTATCACCTGGGCAGAGTGAACTTGGTTCCTGATGCTTTGAGTAGGAGGCCTGCCGCTTTGTTCCTCACTAAGAAGAAGGAATTAGTGGAGGATATGAGGAAGCTAGAGTTGGATGTGCTACTTCCTGGATCAGCTCGGCAGTTCATGATGTTGCAGTTGCAGTCTTCCTTGATTGAGCAGATTCAGGCAGTCCAAGCGGGTGACCAGCAGTTGCAACATTTTCAAAGTGAGGTGGAAGCCGGTTTGAGATCCGATTTGGTCATTCATGCTGATGGGTCTCTTCGTTTTGGCTCTAGGTTGTGTGTACCTAGAGGATAAGTCAAGTAGAAGCTACTTGAGGAAGCTCATCGGTCTCCATATTCTATTCATCCAGGTGGTACCAAGATGTACATGGACTTAAAGCAATATTTATGGTGGCATGGCATGAAGAGAGCTGTGGCTAGATATGTGTAACACCTCGGATTTTAAAATACCGAAATTTATTCGTTTTTATATTTTGTAGGGGTGAGAATTATTTTTAAGCTATATTTTATTATTAATTATTTTTATATTGATATTGGTATGGATATTTGTGGTTGATTGGTGTTATTGATATATTGGGGGCTATGAGTTGAGACTTTATGTGAATAATTATTGTTCATTTATTTTATTATTTTGAAGGATTATTATGAAGTGGTTTTAATATATTTTGTTGGATTGGTATAGGTGATATATTGAAGTTATGAGTCGGGTTTTGTGTAAAGAAATATTGTTTACCTTATTTCATAATTTTAGAGAATTGTGATGTGATATTTAATGTATTTTGCATTATTAGTGTTATTAAAAGTATAAAGTTGGGGCTTATTTGAAATGTCTAGAGATCTGGGGGCCTATATGCAAATATCCCTTTATAAAAATATATTTTTATTAAAAAAAATTTATTAAACCCCCCCTTCTCTCCTCCTTCCTTCTCCATTCTTTTTTTTCTCCATTCCGATCGAAACCAAAGAAGCCAGCCGAACCCATCGGCCTCCCATTCTCCCGCTCCAATCCACTTCGTCCCTTTGCCAAATCCAAATTAAATTGGGGGATAGGCTAATTGGAGGGTTCTCTACATCGTGGAAGTGTCGAATTTTCGAAAGGATTCCGAAAAGGTATACCCTATTTTATTTATTCGTATAAGATTAAGTATGGTTAGTTTTATTGAGTAGGATTATTTTGGTAGAGAGATTTAGAGAGGTTGGAAGTGAAAGATTTGAGGAATTAGTGGATTGATAGAGAAATTGCGAGTTGTTAATAAATTAGGGTTTTGGGTTTGTAAAAGAGAATTATATATATGTGAGAATTATCTCTTTTATGGTAGTAAATTTTAGTAGAACCATTAGAATAAAATGGGGAGTGGTGATGTTGGAATAAACTCGAACTATAGGAGTTTATGAAATCGGGTAGAAAACTCGATCCAAATACTTGTAGAAAATGCATATGAGGGTGTAGAGTATTATGCAAGGATTACTATGAATTTAGGATGATTTTTATAGGCTTCCAGCTCAATTAAATTGAGTGAAATGAATTATAGGTGAAAAGTGCACGCCGGGTGTTCGGTGAAATGCCCGCGCGATATAGAGGTGAGGATTTGATGAGTTCAGAGGTGTAGTTGAGTCTCATTATTATTATTAATCCTAATATATGATATTAGGAAAAAGCGGATTAAAGAAATTAGAAAATATGAATTTTTCTTATTAGAAAGCCTCCGATCGATAAGGGAATGTTTGTATGGGGACCCAAATTCGAAATCCGTCGATGTAGCTCGGCTACTTAGGTCATTTGTAACGTGTGGGTGAAGACGGATTCGAGTTTGGAGGTTCGTAGGCCGAGTTTTGAGTTTTAAACTAATCGGTTCTATAATTTTTCAATTAGGAGGAAAAAGTCGAACTTCGACTGGCTACAGGACGGACGTGGGACATCGTTTGCTCGAGCCGTCAGGTGAGTATGTTGTAATTAGGTATATTCTATATTGTGGCCAAATTTCGTGGCATTTCGATATACTTGATAGAAGTTATGCTAAAAATTCAATTTTTCGAAAAATACGGATTTTTAAGGCCCGAAAATGGGATTTTGAGATATTTCATGAAATTAACTATTTTAAATATATAAAACCTATATTATGGGTTAATGTGACGTGTTGAAGTATAAAAACTAAATATATTGAATTGTTTATGCATATTTTCGCCCCGTGCATGTTTCGTGCATGTTTTTGGGTATATAGGCCGATATAGGTAATTTGGCATATACGGAGCCTTGTGTATGGGCTAGCATGTTATGGACGGAGGTTATATGATGTAATTAGACGAAATTAGTGATTGTGATCATGTGTTGGAAACTCGTGTATTTATAATGCATGTTTTGGGCATGTTTTGGGACATATAGACCCTTATAGGTGATTTTACTTGCATGAAATAAGGTGTATGACCTAGTATGCTATAACTGGATATTATGAGATTTAATTAGAGGAAATAAGTAATTTTGGCCCCTTTGTCTGGGACACCCGCATGTGTGGGGTATATTTGTAATATACATATAGATGATTATGACGTGTGATGCAATAGTGGATGAAATTAATAATTGGATACATGTTTACATTTTAACTATGTTCGAAGTGAAATAATGGGCAATAATATGATATTATTCTGTGATTATTTATACATTTTGATACGCTTACGATACAGACTAACGTCGTATAATTCTTTTATTTACAATATAACTTGGTGTATGTTTATGGGTGATTTAATGAAGTAGTAAATAGCATGGTATCTATAATGGGTGATGTTATGGCAAAATAAATAACATGGTGTGTATATCTGTGATATACTGAGATGATAATTATAGCGTGGACATCAGATGTGCATCAAATGCAAGATAAAAAGTGAGATGGTATGTGTTAATAAAAGGTGTTATTAATTCACATGATTAAGGCTAAGAATGTGGCAATTGTTTAATTAAAAGCTGTGATGCTTTGTGTTGATTTAATAAGGTGAAAAGATGTAATGATAAATGCTAATAACAGATGGCTTTGTTGACCAGTACCTACAGCAATCCTGGGGGTTTGGGCTAGACCTCCTAACGCCCAAGGACCGGCTTGGGAATAGTGGACCCAAACTATGTTTGGGGTAAGTGATTTTATCGCCCAAGCTATCGGCTTGAGGCCCGGTTTTCCCTCGATGACAGCTGTCGCGAGGAAGCACCCAGTTTACCTGGGACGTGGTTTTTTCCTCCTGGCTATCGGCTGGGAGGAAGCACCCAGTTTACCTGGGACGTGGTTTTTCTCTCGATGACAGACGTCGCGAGGAAGCACCCAGTTTACCTGGGACGTGGTTTTTCCCTCTTGGCTTCGGCTGGGAGGAAGCACCCAGTTTACCTGGGACGTGGTTTTTCCCTCGCTAGTTCGGCTAGGAGGAAGACGTAGCCTCGGACGAGTAAGACTCTGTGTGAGCATCGGGCCGCGTGTTTACTGGGCTGTCGGCTTTCAGTATGTTGGGATACTGTGGCTCACTGGTCGACAAACTAATAAAATAAATAAGTGTTAATAATAAATGTGGTAGTAAGGAAAGTGGATAGTAAAATGTGAATTGTGTGTGGAAAAGAAAGTGGATAGTAAATTGTGAATTGTGCGTGGAAAGGAAAGTGGATAGTAAAATGTGAATTGCGTGTGGAAAAGAAAGTGGATAGTGAAATGTGAACTGTGTGTGGGAAAGAAAGTTGTTGTGAATGAAGTAAATGTGAAAGTGAATGTGCTATGAGTTAGTGTATGAAAAGAAGTGATAAATGCAGCTTGTGATTAATTTAAGATGAAAATAATAAAAGAGATGTGTTATCATGAATAATACAAAGTAATTGCATTCTGTGTGTGATCATTAAAGTAAATACAGATTGATATGAGTTGTACCTTGGAATTGTGTCAAGGAACTACCCGCCCGCAATTTGTGTGGAAATTGTGGGAACTATCTGCCTTGGCATAATTCGCAGGGTGAGTGGATATAATAGTGGTAATGATTAATAGAAATGAGAAATAAAGTGAAGTGAAGATGATAAGTGATTGAAGTGAAATTAATAATCAAGCTATCGGCTTGAGATGTGATGTGATATTACCCAAACTGTGTGTTTGAGGTACAGTGATTATTACCCAAGCTATCGGCTATGGGATGTGATACGTGGTGGCCCCAGAGTGTGTTTGGGGATTAAGTGGAAATGATAATAAGATTTATTGTTATAAGAAAAAGTAATTACTAAAGTGATATAATAAGAGGTGAATGAGCTATAAAACATGGTTTTGATGCAATGAGTATAAGTATTCTGATTAATGAGGTGTTAATGATGTGATGAAATGTGAGTAAATCGCATGGGCAATGAGATGTGGTAATTATGTCATAAGATATGAAGGAAGGTGGTAGTATGAGAATAGATGCATATGTTTATGATGTGATACTTTTATAACATAATAAAATAAGTACCTGTTTTATGAGATTGGGTATAACAATGGTTATTAAAGAAAGTATGTTGTGATATGAGTTTGTGTACCTTGGAAGTGTGTCGGGGAACTACTCGCCTGCTATTTCCGTGGAAATGGTGGGAACTACCTGCCTCGGCACAACTTCCAGGATGAATGGGTGTGTTGATGACATAATATAAGTAAATGAAACACATGGCTAAATAGAGTTGGAGAAATGATGTAATAACATCATGTAGTTATATTAATATAAATAGTGAAATGCTGATATGACGGTAAGTGTGGGAAGATGAATATTCGTATTATGCGAATGTAAGATAAGTATATTTATATATATATACGAGGTTGTTGTGAAGTGTATTATGAGATGTGGGAAGTATGGATGATTAAATAATTGAATGCAGGATTGGCAAAGTATGTGATTTATCACTGTATTGACGATGTTGTTGTGTTCAGGATTCAGGTTGCATTATCTTAATTTGGTATTCGTAAGTTTAAATTATTTTCTTTATATTATTTTAATTTGTCGTTAGATTAATAATTATACTCACACCAGAAATGGCTAACCCCTTAGTGTTTGGGGGGTTAGGGGAGTCTGCGGACTACCCTAGGTCCCCCACTGTTGCAGGTTCTTATCAGTGCAGAGGTAAGGCGTGGAGTGGTAGTATAACTTTTTATTTTAAAAATTTGTATTATTTAGTTATAGGAATAGTGAAATTTATGATTTAAATTGTATTATGGGTGTATAAGTATGTATATGACGAAGATGAGTATAGTGTGAGGTGATGTGGTATGTTTGTGACCCGTACCCACCTCGTTGTGGAGTACCGGGCTCTGTGGTAGGTTTTACAAGGATTTTTCTAAAAATTTAGCTCGTTTTTCAAAGAAATTTATAGTTTTTAATCTATATTTGATAATCCGTTATGAGTTTGGCCCCCAGAGCATTATATTATATTGCTTGTATGTATCTGCTCATTTTGGCCTGGGGAGCCCATGAAAATATTATGTGGATTGTGAGCTACGGAATTTTGAGCAGAATTCCGTAAGCTTTTTGTGTTTCGGGGCAAAATTTACAGGGAAAACTCTGTCAAAATTTTTCCTGAAATATAACTTTCTTAGTTTATGATCAAAATGATATAGAAATTGAAAGAAATGAATTTGGAGACGTAGTTTTCAAAAAAAAAAAAAAAATTGTGGGTGTTACAGTTTGGTATCAGAGCTTAGGTTAACTAGAAATTTGTTGATCCTAGTGATCTTACCATGTGAGTATGGGTTCATTATCGCTTGGTTGGAGATAGAGACCGTGTTTTATGTGGGTGTTTTGTTGAAGAATAGATTATATCGTGGAATGGTGTGATCCCCATTAGACCTTGGTCTGATTTTGAGTCAGCATTACTTTTCATGACCCTGCATATGGGTTGACCTCGGTAGAAATTTCGGTATGACCTTGTGTACTATTGGAGTATTTTATTATATTGATTGTTGTGTGCCGTAAGGAGCTATTCCCAGGAGATCTGGTGTAGGTCCTATGGACATATGTTCTGTAGGTGTATATTTTATAGATTGAGGAGTGATGTGTGGTTATGGTTTTATCCCATATTTGGGAAAATTGATTGGTTGTAGAAAGTTATGTAGGTCATCGGCGTAGTTGGGGTATGGTACAGGGAGGATTCAGGTGAGACAGCCCGATGACGATGAAGATTATACCCGTTGGGTTTGGTGGAAATATCTAAGACGAAGATTGAGATTGTTGATGTGGTTTGCCAAGTTTCTAATCTATTCGATGGGGTTTTTAGTCCCTCACCCTGGTGAACTCTAGAGTTCAAGATTAATTTGATATTGGTATGACTCCTATTTCTAAATCAGCTTGTGTTATAACACTTTAGGAATGGGGAGAGATGAAAGAGGATTTGAGGTGGTGTTTTTGGAAAATGTTATTGGTTTAAGTGAGATGCCCTAGGGCGTGTCGGTAGTTTTGTAACAAAGAAGGTAGTTCACCGAGAAGGTGTATGGAGTAAGGTGACTATTAAGTATTTGTTGTTGAGAATAGATAATTTGTTGGATTAGTTGCGGGGAGTGCTACTAATCTCCCGGCTAGAGTTGCACACCGAGTACCGTCAGATAATCCTTGAAGAGGAAAGTATTCCTGGGATTGCTTTTCATACTCGGAATGAATTGTATGAGTTCTCAGGGATGTCTTTTGGGCTGGTGAATGCCCCTGTAGTTTTCATGAATTTGATGAATTGGACCTTTCACCCATATATTAACAGGGTGTGATTGTATTCTTAGATGAGCTTTGGTGTATTTTCGCAGTGTGGAGGGGCATAGAAGGCACCTCCGAATTGAGTTGTAGACTCGTTGGGACTAGAAGCGGTATGAAAAATCTGTAGATTGTCATTTTTGGGGGCGAGAAGTGTGAATTTTGGGACACGTTGTGTCTGTTGAAGGCGTAATTGTGGATCAGAAAGAAACTTTAAAAAGTTGAAAAGACGGGAAATAACCCCCGGATGTGTTGGAAATTCAAAGTTTCTTGGTTTTAAGTGGCTATTATCGGAGGTTTATTCCTCGGTTTTCTCTTATTGTTGTATCGATAACTCATTTTATCATAAAGAATGAGCCGTTGGTATGATCCGAACCGCGTGGAGAGATATTTTCAAGGGTTAAAGGAAGATGAACGACATCTCATGTTTTGATCATCCCGAGAAGGGAGTGCATGTAGTATCGGATCAGGTGGAGTTTGATGCCTGAAGGCACGCTTGTGGCTTATATATGAGGCAGTTGTGGTTATACGAGGTGCGTGAATTACGCAAATTTGAAATTAGTAATAGTAAGGCATGTATTGAAGGTGTTGAGAAATTAGTTTTCAGAGAATAATTCAGCCTTTTCTGTGATTGTAAGAATTTGAGCACTCGTTTGTGTAAATGATTTTAGTAAGAGGCAATAAACGTGGCTTGAGTACCTTGGTAGCTTGGTATGGAAATCAAATACCAACCGGGGAAGAAATATGGTGATGAATGCTATTAATAGAAAGAAGATGTTGACTTTTAATGACCTCCCAGGAGTGGACGATGTTAAAGATCATTGGATCAAATTAATTTTATTCCAGTGGCAAAGGGCGGCACGATTGTAGATGTGGGTAATTGATCAATACAGCTGTTTATCCTAATGCCTACAGCTGATTGGTTGAACTTGGATTCAAAATTTCTGTTGATGACAGAGGACGCGGAATCGAATTCTGGAGGGGATTAATGAATGTAATGCAGGTTGGTCAGTAACCTGTAGGGGAAATTCTTGTTATTATCGTAGATTTGGTGTTCTTGATGAGGATGGCTCATGATAGCGGGTGATGGGGAATGTTCCTTATATTCAGTATACCGTCTATCCCGGTGGCACGAAGATGTATCAAGATTCTAGGAGAATATTTTAATGGACCGGAACGAGGACAAACATTAATTATCAGGTTAGCATGAATAAACCTCTTTTGAGGTGTGTAGTTGACAAAAGGAAATGATAATGCATATTCGCGGCAAAAGCCTTTTGAAGATAGAAATTGAAGATTTGGGTATTCTTGAAAGTATCCTTTATTCATGGAGTACGTCGTTTTAGAAACCGGAAAAAGTTAGACCTGAGGTACGATGGCCCTGTAGAGTCATAGAAAGAATGGGAACGGTGGTATATTGTTTGAAGCTTATTTTGGAGATATCGGGTATTCTGGATGTATTTCTTGTTTCTATGTCGAGAAAGTGTGAAGAATCTATCTTACGTGGTGGAGTCGTGGTAGATTAAAGTCTAGTTAGAGGTGGCATTGAATGTGATATATCCTATGAGGCCAGTGGTTATTATAGATCGATAGTGCGATCGACTAGACGACAAGTTGTACAGTTGTTACAGGGGCAATGAAGTTTTGATGCAGATAATGTCCTTGGAACCTTAGGAAATGGTGAGGAGTAAGTATCTTGACTTTGTTCGAGGAGTTTTCTTAAAACCCCGTAGCTCGAGGACGAGCTTCTTTTGAGGTGTGTAGAATGTAACACCTCGGATTTTAAAATACCGAAATTTATTCGTTTTTATATTTTGTAGGGGTGAGAATTATTTTTAAGCTATATTTTATTATTAATTATTTTTATATTGATATTGGTATAGATATTTGTGGTTGATTGGTGTTATTGATATATTGGGGGCTATGAGTTGAGACTTTATGTGAATAATTATTGTTCATTTATTTTATTATTTTGAAGGATTAACATGAAGTGGTTTTAATATATTTTGTTGGATTGGTATAGGTGATATATTGAAGTTATGAGTCGGGTTTTGTGTAAAGAAATATTGTTTACCTTATTTCATAATTTTAGAGAATTGTGATGTGATATTTAATGTATTTTGCATTATTAGTGTTATTAAAAGTATAAAGTTGGGGCTTATGTGAAATGTCTAGAGATCTGGGGGCCTATATGCAAATATCCCTTTATAAAAATATATTTTTATTAAAAAAATTTATTAACCCCCCCCCCCCCATTCTCTCCTCCTTCCTTCTCCATTCTTTTTTTTCTCCATTCCGATCGAAACCAAAGAAGCCAGCCGAACCCATCGGCCTCCCATTCTCCCGCTCCAATCCACTTCATCCCTTTGCCAAATCCAAATTAAATTGGGGGATAGGCTAATTGGAGGGTTCTCTACATCGTGGAAGTGTCGGATTTTCGAAAGGATTCCGAAAAGGTATACCCTATTTTATTTATTCGTATAAAATTAAGTATGGTTAGTTTTATTGAGTAGGATTATTTTGGTAGAGAGATTTAGAGAGGTTGGAAGTGAAAGATTTGAGGAATTAGTGGATTGATAGAGAAATTGCGAGTTGTTAATAAATTAGGGTTTTGGGTTTGTAAAAGAGAATTATATATATGTGAGAATTATCTCTTTTATGGTAGTAAATTTTAGTAGAACCATTAGAATAAAATGGGGAGTGGTGATGTTGGAATAAACTCGAACTATAGGAGTTTATGAAATCGGGTAGAAAACTCGATCCAAATACTTGTAGAAAATGCATATGAGGGTGTAGAGTATTATGCAAGGATTACTATGAATTTAGGATGATTTTTATAGGCTTCCAGCTCAATTAAATTGAGTGAAATGAATTATAGGTGAAAAGTGCACGCCGGGTGTTCGGTGAAATGCCCGCGCGATATAGAGGTGAGGATTTGATGAGTTCAGAGGTGTAGTTGAGTCTCATTATTATTATTAATCCTAATATATGATATTAGGAAAAAGCGGATTAAAGAAATTAGAAAATATGAATTTTTCTTATTAGAAAGCCTCCGATCGATAAGGGAATGTTTGTATGGGGACCCAAATTCGAAATCCGTCGATGTAGCTCGGCTACTTAGGTCATTTGTAACGTGTGGGTGAAGACGGATTCGAGTTTGGAGGTTCGTAGGCCGAGTTTTGAGTTTTAAACTAATCGGTTCTATAATTTTTCAATTAGGAGGAAAAAGTCGAACTTCGACTGGCTACAGGACGGACGTGGGACATCGTTTGCTCGAGCCGTCAGGTGAGTATGTTGTAATTAGGTATATTCTATATTGTGGCCAAATTTCGTGGCATTTCGATATACTTGATAGAAGTTATGCTAAAAATTCAATTTTCCGAAAAATACGGATTTTTAAGGCCCGAAAATGGGATTTTGAGATATTTCATGAAATTAACTATTTTAAATATATAAAACCTATATTATGGGTTAATGTGACGTGTTGAAGTATAAAAACTAAATATATTGAATTGTTTATGCATATTTTCGCCCCGTGCATGTTTCGTGCATGTTTTTGGGTATATAGGCCGATATAGGTAATTTGGCATATACGGAGCCTTGTGTATGGGCTAGCATGTTATGGACGGAGGTTATATGATGTAATTAGACGAAATTAGTGATTGTGATCATGTGTTGGAAACTCGTGTATTTATAATGCATGTTTTGGGCATGTTTTGGGACATATAGACCCTTATAGGTGATTTTACTTGCATGAAATAAGGTGTATGACCTAGTATGCTATAACTGGATATTATGAGATTTAATTAGAGGAAATAAGTGATTTTGGCCCCTTTGTCTGGGATACCCGCATGTGTGGGGTATATTTGTAATATACATATAGATGATTATGACGTGTGATGCAATAGTGGATGAAATTAATAATTGGATACATGTTTACATTTTAACTATGTTCAAAGTGAAATAATGGGCAATAATATGATATTATTCTGTGATGATTTATACATTTTGATACGCTTACGATACAGACTAACGTCTTATAATTCTTTTATTTACAATATAACTTGGTGTATGTTTATGGGTGATTTAATGAAGTAGTAAAAAGCATGGTATCTATAATGGGTGATGTTATGGCAAAATAAATAACATGGTGTGTATATCTGTGATATACTGAGATGATAATTATAGCGTGGACATCAGATGTGCATCAAATGCAAGATAAAAAGTGAGATGGTATGTGTTAATAAAAGGTGTTATTAATTCACATGATTAAGGCTAAGAATGTGGCAATCGTTTAATTAAAAGCTGTGATGCTTTGTGTTGATTTAATAAGGTGAAAAGATGTAATGATAAATGCTAATAACAGATGGCTTTGTTGACCAGTACCTACAGCAATCCTGGGGGTTTGGGCTAGACCTCCTAACGCCCAAGGACCGGCTTGGGAATAGTGGACCCAAACTATGTTTGGGGTAAGTGATTTTATCGCCCAAGCTATCGGCTTGAGGCCCGGTTTTCCCTCGATGACAGCTGTCGCGAGGAAGCACCCAGTTTACCTGGGACGGGGTTTTTCCCTCCTGGCTATCAGCTGGGAGGAAGCACCCAGTTTACCTGGGACGTGGTTTTTCTCTCGATGACAGACGTCGCGAGGAAGCACCCAGTTTACCTGGGACGTGGTTTTTCCCTCTTGGCTTCGGCTGGGAGGAAGCACCCAGTTTACCTGGGACGTGGTTTTTCCCTCGCTAGTTCGGCTAGGAGGAAGACGTAGCCTCGGACGAGTAAGACTCTGTGTGAGCATCGGGCCGCGTGTTTACTGGGCTGTCGGCTTTCAGTATGTTGGGATACTGTGGCTCACTGGTCGACAAACTAATAAAATAAATAAGTGTTAATAATAAATGTGGTAGTAAGGAAAGTGGATAGTAAAATGTGAATTGTGTGTGGAAAAGAAAGTGGATAGTAAATTGTGAATTGTGCGTGGAAAGGAAAGTGGATAGTAAAATGTGAATTGCGTGTGGAAAAGAAAGTGGATAGTGAAATGTGAACTGTGTGTGGGAAAGAAAGTTGTTGTGAATGAAGTAAATGTGAAAGTGAATGTGCTATGAGTTAGTGTATGAAAAGAAGTGATAAATGCAGCTTGTGATTAATTTAAGATGAAAATAATAAAAGAGATGTGTTATCATGAATAATACAAAGTAATTGCATTCTGTGTGTGATCATTAAAGTAAATACAGATTGATATGAGTTGTACCTTGGAATTGTGTCAAGGAACTACCCGCCCGCAATTTGTGTGGAAATTGTGGGAACTACCTGCCTTGGCATAATTCGCAGGGTGAGTGGATATAATAGTGGTAATGATTAATAGAAATGAGAAATAAAGTGAAGTGAAGATGATAAGTGATTGAAGTGAAATTAATAATCAAGCTATCGGCTTGAGATGTGATGTGATATTACCCAAACTGTGTGTTTGAGGTACAGTGATTATTACCCAAGCTATCGGCTATGGGATGTGATACGTAGTGGCCCCAGAGTGTGTTTGGGGATTAAGTGGAAATGATAATAAGATTTATTGTTATAAGAAAAAGTAATTACTAAAGTGATATAATAAGAGGTGAATGAGCTATAAAACATGGTTTTGATGCAATGAGTATAAGTATTCTGATTAATGAGGTGTTAATGATGTGATGAAATGTGAGTAAATCGCATGGGCAATGAGATGTGGTAATTATGTCATAAGATATGAAGGAAGGTGGTAGTATGAGAATAGATGCATATGTTTATGATGTGATACTTTTATAACATAATAAAATAAGTACCTGTTTTATGAGATTGGGTATAACAATGGTTATTAAAGAAAGTATGTTGTGATATGAGTTTGTGTACCTTGGAAGTGTGTCGGGGAACTACTCGCCTGCTATTTCCGTGGAAATGGTGGGAACTACCTGCCTCGGCACAACTTCCAGGATGAATGGGTGTGTTGATGACATAATATAAGTAAATGAAACGCATGGCTAAATAGAGTTGGAGAAATGATGTAATAACATCATGTAGTTATATTAATATAAATAGTGAAATGCTGATATGACGGTAAGTGTGGGAAGATGAATATTCGTATTATGCGAATGTAAGATAAGTATATTTATATATATACGAGGTTGTTGTGAAGTGTATTATGAGATGTGGGAAGTATGGATGATTAAATAATTGAATGCAGGATTGGCAAAGTATGTGATTTATCACTGTATTGACGATGTTGTTGTGTTCAGGATTCATGTTGCATTATCTTAATTTGGTATTCGTAAGTTTAAATTATTTTCTTTATATTATTTTAATTTGTCATTAGATTAATAATTATACTCACACCAGAAATGGCTAACCCCTTAGTGTTTGGGGGGTTAGGGGAGTCTGCGGACTACCCTAGGTCCCCCACTGTTGCAGGTTCTTATCAGTGCAGAGGTGAGGCGTGGAGTGGTAGTATAACTTTTTATTTTAAAAATTTGTATTATTTAGTTATACGAATAGTGAAATTTATGATTTAAATTGTATTATGGGTGTATAAGTATGTATATGACGAAGATGAGTATAGTGTGAGGTGATGTGGTATGTTTGTGACCCGTACCCACCTCGTTGTGGAGTACCGGGCTCTGTGGTAGGTTTTACAAGGATTTTTCTAAAAATTTAGCTCGTTTTTCAAAGAAATTTATAGTTTTTAATCTATATTTGATAATCCGTTATGAGTTTGGCCCCCAGAGCATTATATTATATTGCCTGTATGTATCTGCTCATTTTGGCCTGGGGAGCCCATGAAAATATTATGTGGATTGTGAGCTACGGAATTTTGAGCAGAATTCCGTAAGCTTTTTGTGTTTCGGGGCAAAATTTACAGGGGAAACTCTGTCAAAATTTTTCCTGAAATATAACTTTCTTAGTTTATGATCAAAATGATATAGAAATTGAAAGAAATGAATTTGGAGACGTAGTTTTCAAAAAAAAAAAAAAAATGGGGGTGGGTGTTACAATATGTCTCGCAGTGCCTGATCTGTCAGCAAGTGAAGGCAGAGCATCAGAGGACCACGAGACTTTTGCAACCCGTTCCAATCCCAGAGTGGAAGTGGGAGAATATTACGATGGATTTTGTGACAGCATTGCCAAGGAGTCCTAAGGGTCATAATGCTATATGGGTGATAGTGGATCGACTGACGAAGTGTGCTCACTTTATTCCTTTTCGTGTGGGTCAGTCCACAGTGAGTTTGGCTGAGAAGTATGTTCAAGACGTTGTTCATCTGCATGGAGTTCCTGTCAGCATCGTATCCGATAGAGATACGAGATTTAGGTCTCAGTTCTGGGAGATTCTGCAGAAGAGCTTGTGTACTCAGTTGAGTTACAGTACAGCGTTCCATCCTCAGATGGATGGGCAGTCAGTCAGAAAGAACGATTCAGATCCTAGAAGACATGTTGAGATCCTGCGTTCTTTAGTTTGGAGGTTCGTGGGAAGATCATCTTTACTTAGCCGAGTTCTCTTATAAGAACAGTTACCAGGCGAGTCTCAAGGCTGCTCCATTTGAAGCTTTGTATGGGCTCAAGTGTAGGTCGCCGGTATGTTGGGATGATAACGGCGAAAGGAAGCTTTTGGGTCCTGAGTTGATCACGAAGACAGCTGATGTCGTGGCTTAGATCCGGAGGCACTTGCAGGCCGCTCAGGATCGGCAGAAAATGTGGGCTGAATGTCGCCGTAGACCTCTAGAGTTCGTGGCAGGCGACCATGTGTTCCTCAAGGTATCGCCTTGAAAATGTGTTATATGTTTTGGAGGTGGAGGTAAGTTGAGTCCCCGATTCATCGGTCCATTCAATATTATGGAATGTGTGGGCAAGGTAGCCTACAGGCTCGCATTGTCGCCAGCTTTAGCAGGAGTCCATGATGTATTTCATGTTTCTCAGCTCAGGAAATACATCAGGGATGGTAGTCATGTGATTGACTACTCAGACTTGCCTGTGAGGCCAGATTTGTGCTTTGAAATTTAGCCATTCTCTATCTTAGACCGTTAAGAGAAGGTGTTGAAGTGTAGAACCCCGTATTTTCAAATATTATTTTAATTATTTGAAAAATTGAATTTAAATGAATTTTGAGGATTTAATTGATATTTTCTAAAAGATTTATCTTTTGTACACGTGCAAAACACGTGCAAATGACTCTTGAGAAGTTTGAAAAATTAAGATTCCTTTATGAAAAATCATTATTTATTATTTTGGAATTATGTAGTATTTTTCCGGATTTTTCTGAATTTAATTAGTACTATTTGCAAATTTTAAGAAAAGAAGGACCTTTTTGTAAAATTGACATTTTTAAGGGCTAAAGTGCAAAATTGGTATCCTGGACGTTTTAAACAGTATTGGTTAAGATTTAGAAATATATTTTCATATAAATCCTAATTTAAATGAATTTTAGATGAATTTCCAAGAGTAGATATATATATATACGAGTAATTGTATTTTGAAGGGATTATTTTGTAAATATATTCCTAAACCCTAATACTTGATCCCGGCCTATATAAGGGAGTTTGCAGCCGTCATTCGCTGCACAACTCAGATCTTATTATATTTCTTATTCTCTTGGTGATTGAAGAAGGAGTCCTTGGATCTAGCAAAGGAAGGCTTTTGTGGATCTCCTTGCTTCTAAAGGTGAGTGATACGAACTTAGTTTTGTTAGTGTGTATGATGGTGTGCTGTTTTGTTTGATGTATCCGTATCTTGTATGTGATCGATGCAATAGTCGTTATTCGTATTATGCATGAGAAATCCACGAATGTTTAGTAGATCTAGTTTAACAAATTCTTTATTGATCGAAAACATGTTAAGATTCAAGTATGGTTTGATCAGATGTATGAACATCTGGATCTTGTGTATATAATCAGATCTTGGTTATTATTGGTGGAAGAATTAAGTATTAAGGAAACCCTAATGTAAGATTTAGGAATTTGAGAACAAGGGAATTGAGTTTTGAGTTATTGAATGATTGAATAATGGATCGGCAATGAAGAAGTAATCGAGATTGTCATTTTACATGATTAAAAATTATTTTCATGAACAAGAACCTTTAGAAAACTCCAGTATTGAGTATTGATTTCAGACCTAAATTGTGAGATCTGTAGGCCGACAGTCGACTGGGACTATGTATCAGTCGACTGGTACGACCCAGCTGCTGTATCTTTAGTTTTTCTCGAAAATCCGTTCTGGACAGTCGACTTAGACCCTTCTCAGTCGACTGGTACACTTAGAGTTTATTTTTCAAAGTTATCGTAGAATTTCTCTCGGGTAAGTCGACTTATGTTTTTATAAGTCGACTTATGTTCTTATAAGTCGACTTATGTCCCCTTTTAAGTCGACTTATGTTTTGATAAGTCTACTTATGATTTTTATAAGTCATCTTATACTTTTGATAAGTCTACTTATGATTTTTATAAGTCATCTTATACTTTTGATAAGTCTACTTATGATTTTATAAGTCATCTTATGTTTTGATAAGTCTACTTATGATCTTTATAAGTCATCTTATATTGTTGATAAGTCTATTTATGCTTTTATAAGTCAACTTACTGCACTTGTTATAATCTTGAATATTGGTTCTCGAGAAAGTCGACTTATTACAGTATAAGTCGACTGGAGCTGATTAGTTTTTCATGATCTTGAGTGTTCTTGTTATCTTTAGTTCGTTTGTAGATGAATATGTGCGTCGGTGTAAGAGTCACTATTAGTGATTGCATGCCGGGTATGTATTCTATCTATACCATCTTTAGTTTGTTTGTAGATGAATATGTTCGTCGGTGTAAGAGTCACTATGGGTGATTGCATGCCGGGTATGTATTCTATCTATACCATCTTTAGTTTGTTTGTAGATGAATATGTTCGTCGGTGTAAGAGTCACTATGGGTGATTGCATGCCGGGTATGTATTCTATCTATACCCTCTTTAGTTTGTTTGTAGATGAATATGTTCGTCGGTGTAAGAGTCACTATGGGTGATTGCATGCCGGGTATGTATTCTATCTATACCATCTTTAGTTTGTTTGTAGATGAATATGTTCGTCGGTGTAAGAGTCACTATGGGTGATTGCATGCCGGGTATGTATTCTATCTATACCATCTTTAGTTTGTTCGTAGATGAATATGTTCGTCGGTGTAAGAGTCACTATGGGTGATTGCATGCCGGGTATGTATTCTATCTATACTATCTTTAGTTTTTGTGGAAGGACACATGGGTATCTGATCTATGACATTATTGGTGATCGATTGTTGGACATACATCGTGGTACTGAGATTTATTGACAATTGGGCATGATCAGAGACGTGAGGATTATTGTTGGTTCTGATCAGTCGACTGGTTCCTAAGACAGTCGACTGTACCGTACAGTGAATTGTACTATTTTGAGAGTAATTTGATTGAAGGATATTGATCGTTGGTATTGTTTCTCGACTCGGCTTCATGCATGTACTGGCCTATCGTTCTTGTTTCAGATTACATGTTCAGTTTATGTATTTTTGTTCAGTACATGTTGCTTATGTTTATTTGTTTTGTTTATGTTTGTTGTTTATATCACTCACACCATTTATGGCTGACCCCGTAGTTTTGGGGGTTAGAGTTCAACTCTAGCCTCACATGTTGCAGGTTATTGCTTAGAATTGGAGGCTTGGATGCTTGGGTTAGCTTTAGAGAGTATGAGTGAGATGATAGAGCCATGTGTAATTTTGTAAAGAATAGCGTCGTAAAAGAATTATTGTAATGTAAAGTGTTTGTATTTCCGCTGCATTTGAAAAAGATTATTGTAATAAAGGTTTGGAATAAAATGATTTGAGTTTTTGGCTCTGTATGTTGTTACATTGAAGTGGATCGCTGGGAAAGTGCCACGTATTTTCTAAAGTTTCGTATTTAGAAATTCGGGGCGCTACATGAAGAATAGGGTCATTAAGCTGGTTCAAGTTTCTTGGAATCCTCACTCGCCAGGTGAGTCGACTTGGGAGTTGGAGGAGGAAATTCGAGAGAAGTTCCCTCATTTGTTTGAGTAGTTGTTTTGCTTTGTTTTGTTTTGTTTCGGGGTTCGCCCTATGTACCACTTGTATGAATTTCGAGGACGAAATTCTTCTTGTAAGGTGGGTAGGACTTGTAACCCCTATTTTTCTATTTTGGATTTTATTGTATTTTATTTTTCTTTTCTTGATTATTATATCTAAATTTTTTTTATAATAAATTTTTGCTTTTATTGGGTTCTTTTATTCTCTTTTGATCATTCCGTACTCTTTTGGCTTGGATTCTGCTATTTTTGGCTCATTGTAATTTTTTTCACTTCGTGTTTTGGATTGGATTATGCTATTTCAGGTTATATATTTATCCCATTGATTTCTATGTGTTTTTCTCTTTTTGGAGCATAAACCTGTATCCTAAACCTATTAACCCGCAACCTAAAACCCCATATCCTATCCTTTATAAATAACTTCCCTTAAACCCTAATATTATAATCCCTAATCTCTCTTCCTCTCTCCTACAGCTGCTTTCTCTCTCCTACCCCCGACTCCCTTTCTCTGTTTTACTTCAAACCCATCCGCCCAAGCCCGTCCGCCTCCGATCCTACACCTCCGACCACCTCGACCACTCACCCTCTCCTCGTCGCCCCCTCGTCATCCCCGTGCTGCCACCATCCCCGGCTACATTCTCATCTCGTCGCCTTCCCAAACTCCCGCTCGAACCCATCACCTCGGCGACCTCCATCGCCGCTTTTCTTCTCGAAAAACTGCCCACGCTGCCACTGTCTTCATCCTCTCCACTATCCTCGCAACCACCGTAGAACCCCCTCGCCCTTGTCATCGTCCAGAGCCCCGAGCATTCCCCCGCTGCGATCTCCTCCTCTGTCGTTGTTGTTCGTGAAGGAATGGGGGAATTTATTGGTTTTTGTTGTTTTGGAGTGTATGGGGATCAGATCCCGTGTGTGCTATTTTGCGAAGCGGGATTCGTTGTTTTGCTGTTTTGTACGTGGCTCGCACGTGTTTCCGTATTCGTGGTTCTTCGTTCGGGATTCTCATCCCGTTATTCTATATATTTAAAATTAACAACTAAAAGGCAAGTCTCTTCTTGAACTAGTTTATTGTTTTGTTCAAGATTCTTTGATCTCTGCAAGTAGATCCAAATCCTTTATATTGTACTGCTATTGAAATTTCGTTAAGTTTACCAATATATGCTTAACATCGTGCCTACATGTTTGATCTAAAACCTAGTCCCCCTTGCACATTGCATATGCACATTTACATGAAAAATAACTAGATCCATGTTATAGAATTGTTTGATGAATTGAATATGTTGGATTGAATTTGAATTGATTACCATGCTTGTGAAATTGCATCTTAAAACTGAAATTATCTGTCATGCCCTGCTTACGAGCGCGTGACAAAGCCCAGCGAATGATTTTCATCATTCATGAGCTGTAGGATCGACTCAGCATCATAACAAGAATATTACAAAATATACACAACCACGCATGCATGAATAATTTATTAATAAACAGAAAACAATTGAAACAAAATAATAATATCCCAAATAGTTTTCAAATCTAGATCAAAAGATAAAACTCAGGACTATAAGCCTGTTACAAGTTTTAAGTAGCAAAAGAAATAAATAACTTAAGAAAACAAAATATTTAAGCAAGTCTTTGCTCCAAGCGAAGCCTAGAATGTCTGCTCACCAATTCTAGCAGGCAATTCGTCACTAAAGTCTGTATATATATATAAAGGAAAAGAATAGAGAAAATAAGACAATGCCCTTAGTGCAAGTTAGGGCCGCAAATAGTAAAACAAGTATAAAAAATATGGAACAAGATTTGGAATCAAGAATGTAATAGGGATGCAACCAGTAGTGGGGATTCAAGAAACTAGCTAGCAAGAAAGACAACTCAAGTGACAAGGTTATGCAACAAGTACTAGTAGTAAAACAAGTGGCTAGTGAAAATATAATGGTATCAAGCATCAAGTAATAAGTATTACGTACAAGTGTCAAGTAACAAGTAACAAGTCTAATGTGTCAAGTTGTCAAGTACAAGTATCAAGTAGCAAGTGTCAAGTATTATGCTCAAGTATCAAGTCTCATGCATCATGTCATCAAGTATCAAGTAAGCATGTGTCATGTTTAATTATCATATGTCAAGTCTTGTAGTTATTACTATCTAGGTAGCACTTCATGTGCCATCCTTTTATCACATGGTTGCTACAGTCAATGTAATTTCATTTAGGCCTAGTGGTGGATTTTATAGGGCGGTGTACTCAGGTCATGTAGGAAATACAAGCATGTGATCAAACCGTGGGCTCTAGAGGTGGCCCCCGTCACCCCTTGACGTGGCACTTAGTTCTACGTGGCACTTAGTTCCATTTGATCGTAAATATATATCATGTCATCATATAATGGGCTCTAGAGGTGGCCTCCGTCAACCCTTGATGTGGCACTTAGTTCTACGTGGCACTTAGTTCTATTTGATCACAAATACATATCATGTCATCATATAATGGGCTCTAGAGGTGCCTCCCATAAGCTCAAGAGGTAGCCCCCGTCAACCCTTGACGTGGCACTTAGTTCCATATAACTTGTAATCATGGAAAACACGGGCCTCCTTCCAAGTACACTTACCTATATTGTCCACTACTATGGTCTTTCCCATAAACCCCGGCTTGTTATTTATTATTATCATCAAGTGAGCATGAAAGTGTGCGAAACAAGTCAAGTAAACATAAGAAAGAACATGGAAAAAGTCTAGGCTAAGTAGGATACATGTTTGAGGGTCAAAACAAATCAAAGTATCAAGAACAACGAGAATCTCAAATCTAGACAGCATGACGTTGCTGCACCAAAACAGCAATTCCTGTTGCTACAAGATAGCAAATATGAATCCGTCAGAAGGTATAGAAACTAAACTACTTCCCGGTTCCAACGTATATAATTAAGGCACATAAAAGTTGTGGAAACATGTGTCAAAACAGCAAACTATACAACATTTGTGTTCAGCCAGAATTTGTGAATATGAGTTTATACATATGAAATAGGGTTGAAACATCATTAGTTAATTATAAGAAAATTATGGAATGTTCTCTATGGTTTCCAGTAACAACATGCAAAATTTCAAGTCATTTACTTACTGATAGCATAGTTAAAATAATTGTAAACTAAAGAGGTGCGGCAGTTTTTGTGAATCTGCGACTACCGACACAGCAGCAGTAAAAATGTGATATCTCCTAGATCGTAACTCAGAATTCAAAAATTCTGGATGTTTCGGCAACTAGAAACTTAGGGCTACATTTCATATTCAGGGCTCAAGTTCAGATTTTGGTTTTATCGGGGTCGAAACAGCAAGGCAAGACAGAAACAGAAACCAACTAAAACACTTTTTGTATGAAATGAATCAAAATCTTACTAGTTGTGAACAAGTGTATCAACGAAGGGTTGTGACTCTTAAGATTATGGAATCGATAAGGAATAATTTAAGATCAACAAACGATGAGACAAGGATGAGTCACAACTACTATCTATTTGCAGTATTTTCAATTAAACGCTTATACTAGAACAATAATTTGTACAAGAAGAATACTTGCCTTGGGGAGTAGACGACGAATCCGACAAAAGAACAACGGGAACGGATCCCGACGGCACGAAGGCAAGCAACGATCACGATCGGGCACGGATCTCGATGATCAAGATGAAGATCAAGCGAATCCAACGACCGAGATCGAACATAAAATATATAAGAATTAGAAGAGTACAAAAAAAAGTAAATATGCCATGATTGACAAATTGATGAATAAGAATAAAAAGTGGATCAAATGTTTAACTCACCAAGTAAAAGAAGAACAAGACGATCGAGACGATCAAGGGCCGAGATACAATGATCAAGATCAAGATCGAGGGATTTGATGGGCTCGGATTTGATATTGATCAGATCGGAGGCCTGAGATCACATCGATGGCGATGATGATCAAGATGATCTGACCCAGGAGTCATGCTAATTTAGGAGATCACATTCCTTTTGCTCAGCATCTCCAGACTAGGCCACTGACATCTTCCTCCCACATTAGGAATAACAGAAATCCGTTCTCCAGATCCAAATCGGGATGGCGATCGGACGGCCACCAATCAAAGCCATCAAACAAAACATGACAGCAATGGATTGGCATTGGTTCGATGGCAGACGGCAACTGGATGGGATAACAATGATGGCGGCTCCTCCTGCTGTTGTTGGCATCAGGGAAAAACACAACAAGCTACTATTGCTGAGGTCACCGGTGGGATACAGTGCGACAGGGTGGAGGCGCCTGGTGGTCGGGGTCACAGGGTGGCTGAGTGACTGGAGCGACATTCGGGAGGAGCACATGGGAAGGCGCTGTGCTGAGGGGATCGCTGTCGAGGGTCGTCGAGGCAGGGAGGTGCGACAGGAAGAGGATGCTGCAATTGGCTGGCTGGAGGAGACGGTGGCGCTCTGGAGTTGCAGAGGTTGACGATGGGTAGGGAGAAGAGGTCGGGAGATGATCGGGAGGAGGGTGCACAGGGGCTGATGGGGGGAAAAGTGCACAGGGTGAAGAGCTTGGAAGGTGAAGAAGCGGAGAAGGTGGATGAACAGTAGGGAAAATAGATTGGCGACTGGATTAGGTCTCAACAGTAGTGGGGTTTAGGGTTAATTAGGTTTTAATAGGATATTTATATAATAGGGTTATGGGTTTGGGTTTAGATGGTATAGGATCCAATAAGAGAATGGGCATTGGGTTTTGGGTATTAAATGAGTTTAAATCTATTAGAAAAATAAAATAACTAATAAAAATGTAGAATTCTATAACAAAACATATTTTGTAGGACAATATGGAATTTATTTGACCTAACTACAAATATACTCAACAATAGAAATAGATTTTTAAATTAACAATCAAGGGTAATAATATTAATAGTAAAAATACTAATACTAGTTCTGATAAAAAGAATAATAAAAATGATAATAATAACAATAATAATAATTTTGATATACATATCAAATAGGATTTGAGATAAACAAGTTTATAAAAATCCAAATAGTAATAAAATAAGATACAAATAGCCAATCACTTAGAAAATAAACAATAAAGTCAGAATACACCATTATTCAAAGTAAATATAATTTCCGGTTAGAAAAGATTTAATAGAAGGCCCAAATCAAGTTTAAAATAATACTGAATTTATAATTAATCAAAATACGAAAAATATTCAGAAAATACATATTTACGGAAACAGGGGTTACATTATCCATGTTAAACATCTAGCATCATTTTGATTATTAATTAGCATGAACTATATGGTTGTATGACGAAGTTGTTGTCTATTCACATCAAACTATTTTCTAGACTTCTGTTTGTGTCTTTTTGTATCAGACTTTCGACCATGTTGTTGTTGTAATTTGAAATAACTTTCTGAATATGATTTATAGCCCCATGAGTCTATTTTCCAGAACTTTCAAAGAATTTGAATTCCGAGTTATAATCTGTTAGATATCAGTATTTTTATACAACTGTGTCTGAATTTCCGGATTCACAAATTCATGTGTATCTTTCTGTTTCATAATTAAATTGAACATGATAACAGTAAAATAAAAATATGAAATAAATTTTGCTGAGAATAGACATGTGTAGGAACCACCGTGATTTTTTTTAGATTTAATTGATGAGTTTTCTGATCTGTTTCATATGTATTTATACAATTTACAACTTGCTGTCTGAACATAAAATATGAAAAGAATAGGATTTTCACCCTAGTTTCTGTAACTTTTATATGTCGTTTATATATTTGCTGGAACCGGCAGAGAGTCTATTTTCTAGAATTTCTGACGGATCCAGATTTTCTTTTCTCTAGTAGAGGTAATCTTTATTTTTGTACAGCAACGTCATGCTGTCTAGATTGTGTAATTTGTGTTTAATTAATATGTTGGCTTCTTGTTGTGTATGTAACGAGTAGAATTAGTCACACCTATCATAATACAACCTCGACACCTTCTTGTATGCTCACATAGAATGAAATAAAATATTAACTAGCCGTGTATTATGGGTTGACTTGGTAGTGAACGATCGGAAAATGTACTCGGTAAAGGTCTTCTTGCTTGCATGATTTATTACATGAAAGGTGGAGGATTGCTTGTCATTGTGTGATCACGCTATCATGATATCTTGTCATCTTGTTACCGAGTACGTGTCCGTAAATTCACCATCATTCTAAAATGTTCACTGTTTGCTTGTACCGAACCTGTGGTGTGGAACATATGGGACGCAGTAGTACGTGTACTAGATAGATTAATAAAACGATTAATAACCTGCATCTGATATTCCATGCTTGATCTTGCATATCGTTATCAAGATATAGTTTAAGTTGACATCATTCATTACATGCATGATTAAATATAGACCTTTGACATTATTGCCTATCTTTGACTTTGTTATTGACTTTGATCCCATCCATTTTCTTTGATATACATACTTCCTATTATTCTCTGTTTCCCTCTACTTACTATCCACGACTTGCTCTAAGGACATTATTTTCTTTCTTTTTAGTTCAAGAATTTACAGGTACTGGAGGAATAATACCAGAAGGAATTGGTGAGGAACGATTCTAGAAGATGGAACTAAAGATTGAGCTGCTTAGTTTATTTTGTTGTTAGATTTATTTCTTTTGAACATTGTGTGGATATTATACTTTATTTTGGGCTTTTTTTCCCGTCGTTTGTTTTTATTCCCAGATTTTGGATATTGTGTTGGATATTATTTGGATTATTTCATTATTATCGAAGTTTATCTTTGATTCATGTGATTATATCTTTCTTGCGTGGCTGTGTTTATTGTCCATATTTTGAGTTAGTCTGGTACAGCTTATGGATGGTGTTTACATCATTCGTCGAGCCTATGTTACGTACTCGTATTCCGTATTTTGGGAAGCGGGGTGTGACACTAAGCTCTGATACCATTCTGTAACGCCCCCAAACCGAGCGCATCCATTTCAACTACATAATACTTATCAAATCTCATGCCGATAATATTCATCAATAAAAAAGTAGCTCAAATGGCTAACACAAGTATATAATTCATTATAGAAAAAAATAACCAAAATTATTTAAGAAATGAGTCTCCTTATAACTTCAATAAAATAATTTAAAACAATTTCAGATTTACAATTTATCGGCTTTAAAAGATCTCAATGAAAATTTACTCCCAAGAGACATAAACTTTCATATCCAATATTCTTTTCAAGCATCCAATCTTGATGCACAAATCTAAAAAATATTTATTAACAACAAAATGAGTTGACACCCAGTAGTAATTGAATAAATATAACAAGTAGCCGATAATTCACAAAATACCCGCATTATCAATTAAACATGGTAATGCACAATCATATAACTGCAATTATTAAAACAAGAATATCTATATTATAACTAAATCTCTTATTATATATATAAATGCACCAATAATTAAGGTGGTCATACAAACAAATAATGCAGGATGTCTGGTGCAGTACTTGTCTAATAATTGATTTATCCCAAAATACATAAATAATTAAATACAAATATTCTAGAATGCAAGGAAATTTAGGCACGCTCATCTCTCAATGTGGTCAACGCTTTATACTCCGGTTGAAAAGGCATACCCCACTATCATCCGTGGTTGGAACATTGAATTACACAATTACTTTTCAACACTCATAGAGTGGACACATTGACAGCACAAATGGGTTACTTAAATTTCCGACTCATATACAGGTATATAACTTGGATGCATCACACATGAGTAACACAACTATAGATGTGGTAATAACTTAAAATAACCATCTCAATATTCTCAACGTCATAAGACCACTCATGTATATACATCCATACTCAAACTATGTAAAATAATGCATAATGTTATAGCTTAAATATGCAATCTACCGATATTACTAACCGTGGTTCACATACGAATAACACTCACATATCACAGTTTTATATTCATGAAAACATACCAATAATATATCAATCTCAATTTAATATTTGCACATCATCACACCGCATCACATAAAACAACCATAGACAATATTCACAATATAATATCACTACAAAACAATATATAATTTATAAAATTACATTCTACGGGTATAAATATTCAATTACTTATAGTGGTCGGCGAAGTAACGGATTGAGTATGGATCCTCCAAAAGACACCTCAATTTCAATATAGATCTCTTCTATAAAATCTAGGGTTTAACAAAATATACATTGGCCAATATATAAACAATAGATTAATTAGATTCTACTAATAAAGAAATTATAATAGATAAATACCTTGATTTTCTCCTTCTCCCACTGTTCTCTTTCTCTCTCTCTTTTCTTTTTGGCGGCGGCTCCGAGGAAAGGAAAGGAAGAGAGAGGGATCAGGAAAGGGAGAAAGAAATAGAAGTTTTTTAGTATAAAACCCCCTTTTTTGCACTTTTATAAAATAACCCTCAATAATTAGTTTTTGCATAAAATCATATTTAATATAAGTATAACTTTATTTCTATATACAATTATCAAATAGTGAATATTTTGGGGCATTACAGTTAACTTTAGTTAGCTTTCAAGATACCAAAAAGAAAATTAAGTGTTAATTTTTTAGCATAGACTGAGGAGTGAACTAAAATAGAAAACCTCTTCCTCAACTCATAAATAAATAAAACAGAGGCCATTTTTGGAAACTACGGCTTCTCTTAACAAACAATAATAATAATAATAATAAAACAGTTATGATGCAGTTTATTTTTGGGAAACGTGTGGATGCACCAGGCATGAGTTCTTACTCGATTTGTATTTGATGGAGGAGACTCTTATGTAGACGACCCTCGACTGGACGAATGGTACTGAGGTAGGTGGTATTGAGGTGGAGGCTGATGCTCGGCTCGGATTTTTGGGGCTCAGATCCGAGGGTCTTGTGTACCTGCAGACGGTCTCGGAACACCAGAGTTGGTCCCGGTGGTAGACCCTCCGACGATCTAGTCAGTCACTAAGGGAGAGCAACAGTAACTAGGGTTTGGGTGGAAAAGAGTTGACTACCTGGAGAAGGAGTAGGGGTCTGGTATTTATAGAAGATGCCAACCAGGTCTGGACCCGGTTGCCCGTGATGCTGAAGCGGTAGAAATCCGGGCAGTTTAGGGCTGACGTGGCAGATGCCCAGGAGGTTTCCGGACTGACGTGGCAGCGGCTCGGGCGGTTTTCCGACGCTGACGTGGCAGATCTAGAGGATCAGGAGGTGTGCGCTTCCTGAGGGGATCCTATGGCCCAGGATGGGCCACGTCATTCCTAACCCATATCACAAGTCCCACACTCCTGTAGGGTTGGGTGAACCCGCCATGTAGGAGTGATTCTTCACCTCTGTAGGAAGAGCAGGATGGATGTTGGGGTAAAAGGTAGGATCTGCTATCTCCTGAAGAGGCCAGGGGGTAGGAGGAAGGGACCCCTCATTGGATTTTGTGCGGGAGGCCAAGTCTGGGAGAGGGGAGAGCCAGAGCAACAGTTGCCGAGGCTTGGGGTCGGCATACGAGCCCTGGAGATCAGCAGACGAGCTCCAAGGGTTGGTAGGCGATCCCCTCGCTAGTTGGAAGAGCGAGGGGACGCCGAGGTCTCCCGTTGGGGCCCGTTTTGTTGAGTATCGAGGGTCGGTGGCTGAGCTCCGAGGGTCGGTGGACGATCTCCTCGCTAGTTGGAAGAGCGAGGAGGAAGAGAGATCTTCTTCTGGGGATCGGCTTGTCGAGCACTAGGGATCGGCAGACGAGTCCCTTGTAGTAAGAGGAGGGCTCATGGGGCTCGCGGTGTCATCCGAGCTCCGAGCCCTCTGAATCAAAGGAGGGTAGATGGGGCTCGCGGTGCTATCCGAGCTCCGAGCCCCTCTGAGTCAAAGCAGGGCAGTTGGGGCTCGCGGTGCTATCCGAGCTCCGAGCCTCTCTGAATCAAAGGAGGGCAATTGGGGCTCGCAATGCTATCCGAGCTCCGAGCCTCTCGGAATTAAAGGAGGGCAGATGGGGCTCGCAGTGCTATCCGAGCTCCGAGCCCTTCTGAGTTAATGGAGGGAAGTTGGGGCTCGCGATGCTATCCGAGCTCTGAGCCCCTCTGAATCAAAGGAGGGTGGATGGGGCTTGCGGTGCTATCCGAGCTCCGAGCCCCTCTGAGTCAATGGAGGGCAGTTGGGGTTCGCGATGCTATCCAAGCTCTGAGCCCCTCTGAATCAAAGGAGGATAGATGGGGCTCGCGGTGCTATCCGAGCTCCGAGCCCCTCTGAGACAAAGTAGGGCAGTTGGGGCTTGCAGTGCTATCCGAGCTCCGAGCCCCTCTGAATCAAAGGAGGGTAGATGGGGCTCGCGGTGCTATCCGAGCTCCAAGCCCCTCTGAGTCAAAGCAGGGCAGTTGGGGCTCGCGGTGCTATCCGAGATCCGAGCCCCTCTGAATCAAAGGAGGGTAGATGGGGCTCGCGGTGCTATCCGAGCTCCGAGTCCCTCTGAGTCAAAGCAGGGCAGTTGGGGCTCGCGGTGCTATCCGAGTCCGAGCCTCTTTGAATCAAAGGAGCGCAGTTGGGGCTCGCGATGATATCCGAGCTCCGAGCCCCTCTGAATCAAAGGAGGGCAGATGGGGCTCGCAGTGCTATCCAAGCTCCGAGCCCTTCTGAGTTAATGGAGGGCAGTTGGGGCTCGTGATGCTATTCGAGCTCCGAGCCCCTCTGAATCAAAGGAGGGTAGATGGGGCTCTGAGCTCCGAGACCCTTCTGTGAAATAGAATAGGAACCATTGGCTCGCGATACTATCCGAGCATCAGCCCTTCTGTGAAATAGAAGGGGAATTATTGGCTCACATTGCTATCCGAGCGTCGACCCTTCTATGAAATAGAAGAAAAACCATTGGCTCGCGATACTATCCGAGCGTCGACCCTTTTGTGAAATAGAAGGAGAATTATTGGCTTGCGATACTATCCGAGCGTCGACCCTTCTGTGAAAATAGAAGAGGAATTATTGGCTTGCGTTGCTATCCGAGCGTCGACCCTTCTGTGAAATAGAAGAGAAATTATTGGCTCGCGATACTATCCGAGCTTCGAGCTCCCTTGAGAAATAGGGAAGGCAGTGTGGCTCGCGCTGCTATCCGAGCGTCGACCCTTCTGTGAGATAGAAGAGGAAATTTTGGCTCGTGATACCATCCGAGCTCCGAGCTCCTCCGACTTGTCGAAAAAAGCCTGTAGGAGGAAAAAGGCCTGGGGGTAGTGGGGTAATTTTACTCCTATTGCTAACGTCAGGAGCGCAAGGATCAAAGCATTTCTAGATCTTGGCGGCCGTTAGATCTTGATGATTAAGATCCAACGGCTAGATTTTTGTTGCGAAAATCGAGGAGTCGCTATCTCCTTATAAATCCCCCTTCCTCCCTCCCCATTTTCTATTCTTCACTTTGCACTCACTTTCCAATTTGCACTAGATCTTACTTGCCATCGGCGAAACTTTCCGGTGATCGTACACTTTTACGCTTCAGGTTAGTATTTCCATTTTAGTAATGTCGCGCACTCAGTCCGGATCCGAGGCTAGCTCGTCAGGCCGTTCCGCAGAGGAATCCGAGTCAGAGACGTCCTCGTCTTTGAGTAAGTATAAGGTGAAGGAGGAGGTCTTCACCGACCCTGGGTCAGATGGTGGTGACGACGTAGTCTTCGTGGTGTCCCCGTTGAGATCCCGAAGGCCGGGAAAGGAGCCCATGGACGAGGTCGAAGAGGAGGAGGAAGAGGAAGAGGGGGACGGCGAGGACGAAGAGGGGCAGGATCAGGAGGATCAGGAGGGTGACGACGAGGAAGAGGAGGAACAAGGTACCGAGGGTGAAGAGGAAGACGAGGAGGGTCGGGATACCGAGGCCCAGGATGTTGACGATGTGGAGGATGATGGCGATGAACGGGAGGCAGCTCAAGAAAGCACTGTCCAGGGTACGGCGGGAAGGACGGTCGGTGTCGGGGAAGGCCTTCCATCCCTTCCCCCTTTGTCGATGCCGTCTCCCGAGCAGAAGGCTCGCCCTCGTCGGAAGAAGAAGGTCTTGACCATCCCCCACAACCCTTCCTCACCAGATGAGTATGCACCTAGGCCGG
Source organism: Hemerocallis citrina (assembly GCA_017893485.1). Classification (NCBI taxonomy): domain Eukaryota; kingdom Viridiplantae; phylum Streptophyta; class Magnoliopsida; order Asparagales; family Asphodelaceae; genus Hemerocallis; species Hemerocallis citrina. Next base: position 305,084,375 of record CM030361.1, read on the forward strand.
GTTTTGAGTTTCCCCGGGTTTCCTACAAAAATCCGGGATCGATTCGGATGTATCCCGATGATATCAAGGATATCGAACCAATTCCTACTGTGCCGGGCGAAGACACTCGGGTGAAGATTCATATGGATAGCATCCCTTGTATCTTAAAGGCGGACTATCTCCACATTCTGAGGGCTGCCTACTTCATTCTGAGGGATTTCGAAGTCTTTTTTCCAAGCCCGGGCATTTGGCCCACGATGGTTCTCGCGCCGGGTTACTGTATGTTTCCCAAGGATGCCTTCCTCTCGGGCCTGCGGCTGCCACTGCATCCTTTTATTAAGAGGGTTTTGAATTGGGCGAAGCTGTGCCCCATGCAGTATGGGCCGAACTCTTGGAAGCACTTAGTTTGCTTTATCCTAAGGTGCCAAGAGAAGAGGGTGAAGCCGAGGTTGACGTATTTCCAGGCCATCTTAGGAGTCAGCTCGCTCGGAGATCAGGAGGAGATTTTTTATTTCTCGCCGAGGCCGCATAAGAAAATCATGCACGGCCATCAGGGGTGGAAAGAGAAGTATTTCGTGGTTCGGAACGAGAGGCCTTGGGGGATACCCACAAGTTGGAATTTTTTCAAACCGAACCACAAGCCCCCGAGGAAGAGTGACTTGACAGCCAAGGAGTGGAAGAAGGTGGAGAAAATAGTCGGGGGGCATAGTATCGCGTGGCCTCGAGTGACCGAGCTACACCTTGCCCGGGCCGGGCTGAGCCCTGCCGACCCTAGTATGTTTCAAATTTTTGCATCTTTCAGCCTTCGTGTTGACGTTTAGCCTTTCCTCATTTATTTTTGCAGGGATGACGTCTGAACAGGTGGACGCCAGGCGGGCTCTATTGGCCACCGCGGAGAAGACGAGGTCGGAGAAAAGGAAGAAGGCCGATCAGGAGAGGCTGGCGGCCGAGAAGGCGAAGACGGCCGCCACAGTTGAGGTGTCCTCCCAGGGGGCGGCCCCGGTGGCAGGGGAACCCTCCCCGGCGAAGAGGGCCAAGAAGCATCACCCTCATGCGTCGAGGGTAGCTCGAGACGCAGGGGGTAGCTCGGGCAAGACCGTTGAGGCCCCAGAAAAAAGACTCCCACCACTGCGGCCATCTGTCGAGGAGATGGTGAGTTAGCAGGGGATGTAACCCTACGCCCCTGACTGGTCGATAGTGCAGGGGGATAGCCTGCTTGATGGGCCCGTGTCTATCGAATTCGTCACGAAGGCCACCACCGAACGCGATTAGATGACGCTGGCAGTGCAGACGGCAGATCAGGCCTTCATGCGGTGGTCCCAAGCGCACCTCTCGGTAAGCCAGTTTGGCGCTACATTTTTTCTTTTGCTACGTTCTTAGTTTTTCTAACCTTTCTCCCCTCGGATAGGCGATGCTCCATGGCCAGCACTTCCAAAAGTGCCTGGAGAAGGAGATCCTCATCGAGCGGAGGAATGCGGAGAAGTACCTCCGGGAGCTGAACAAGGCCAAAGACGACCTGAAGGAGGCCCAAACTATGGTCACTGTCCACGAGGCCCAGATAACCTCGCTCTGCGACATCCACAAGAAGGATGTGGATCGTCTCAAGGAGAGGATAGAGGAGGAGGCGGAGAAGGGGCAGAAGGCCCTGAAGGCGATGGAAGCGGCCTCGGCGGAAGCGCTGATCATCGCTCAGGACGAGGCGTATGAGCAGGCTAAGGGCCACTTTAAGCAGATCTATCTGGAGCAGAATGTAGAGCACCTTTACTACGGATGGGCACCGAACCTTCCTCCCACCCCGGGGGGTGACCAGGTCGACGATGAGGTGCCAACCCCCCCCCCCCCCCTTCTCAAGAATAGAATAGTCTTTGTTTTTTCTTTTTGCCCATTTTGATGTAAATACCTTGAGCGGACTAGCCACCGCGGCTTTTGTATCAAATTTTTTGAAAGAAATGAAAAAGTTACCTTTTGGGCCGAGGCTTCAAGGCTTGAGTTCTTTGTGATGTTTGTTCTCATCTTTTGATAGACGCACGGGACCCTGTGTCGCCCTCCCCATTGTTGCCGAGGTACCTCTAGTTCGAGCGGGGGAGGAGGCCACGGAGGCAGCTTTGGCTCATCAACAGAAGCAGGCTCGGGACCGAGCGGCCGCCATTGACTATTTTCTGAACAAGTCCAGGGAGCTCGGTCTAGAGGTGGCACGCCTGAAGAAGGCCATAGCCGACCGGGACTGGTGGGTAATCGAGAAGGACTGGTCCCTCTCGGATGCTTCGAGTGTGAGATCGGCTTCGGAGTCTTTCCTTCGTGAGGCCGTAGTCGAGAAGGAGTTGGAGATTCACAGGCTGAAGCTGGTGTTAGGCGCTGGTCTGATTGAAGGGGCCAGCAACTCGACCCCGGGGCGTTTTCCGACATTTCTATCGAATGGGGCACAGCCCGAAGATGCAGGAAGCTCGGCGACGGGAGTACCTTTCCGAACCGGTCCAACTGCGCGTGAGAGGAGACCCGAAGGAGGTGCCGAGTTTGAATTTCATGCCGAGTGTGAGTGAGTTGTTCCTTGTATTTGTACCGACGTTCATTGAGTTGTAAGCAACGAGTAATAATAATAGCATTCGTTTTCTTGAATCTTGATTGCCTCGGTTGCCGAGGGTGGCCGGTGTGTTTGCTCTGAAGGGTCGCCACTGATGCGCCTGCATCACTAATGGCGACGTTTCGCATTCCCATAAGCATTTATGGCAATGTTTTGCCTTCCGTCGTTTCATATTCCCAGTCGCAATAAATGTGGGCCTCAGGGGGCTATATAATCCCCACTCCCCTTGTTGGTTGTCAGGCAGTGAGCTGCTTGATTTGGATGCCTGCGGAAGGCGGGCGCCCAGAGAACATAATGTTTCCGTATACTCCGGATCGGAGGCACACCGATCACCCTCAGACTGTTTGGGGTACAGGCCGTTAGAACCGTGAGACCCCGGGGTGTTCGTTGGTGAGCGGTGGGCCGACCGATCGGTTCGAAGGTTCGGATAGAGCCGAAGTGTGGTGGCTCTCCTACCATCCTCAAACAGTTTGGGGTTTTGGACTTGTAAGAGCCGTAAACCCAGGGGTGTTAGTGGGCGAGAGAAGGGCCATCTTGATGGCTCGAAGGCTCAGAGCGTTTGGCTCGGGACGGAGAGAGCAGAGGGTCGATGGCCCCCCTGCCACCCTCGAACAGTTCAGGGTTTGGGCTGGTGAAAGCCGTAAACCCCGAGTTGTTCGCGGGTGAGAGTGTGGTCAACAAATCGACTCGAAGCTCAGGGCGTCTGCCGAAGGCGGACGCTCTAAATCTTGATGAAAATTTTTGTTAACGCATGGTAGTAGGTCGTAACCGAGCCCCCATGTGGGCGAGAGATAGTTGCAGGCGTAGCAGAGGGTCGCCGCCGAGCGTCAAGGTCACGGTGCCTTGATGAAGGCACCCGCCTTGCTCGGGGCCGACGCCGAGCTCCCACACTTGTTCTGAGGGAGAGACGGTGCGGGCGTGAGCGGCGGATGTCGCCTCGTACATAGGTTGATAAGCTTGAAGAAGCCCAAACCGAGTGAGGGACGGATGCCGAGCCCCCATACCGGTGAGAAAGGCAGTTGTAGGCATAGCAGAAGGTCTCCGCCGAATGTCAAGGTCGCGGTGCCTTGAAGAAGGCACCTGCCTTGCTCGGGGCCGACGCCGAGCTCCCACACTTGTTCTCAGGGAGAGACGGTGTGGGCATGGCTGGCAGATGTCGCCCCGTACATAGGTTGATGAGCTTGAAGAAGCCCAAACCGAGCGAGGGACGGATGTCGAGCTCCCATACCGGTGAGAAAGGCAGTTGTAGGCGTAGCAGGGGGTCTCCGCCGAGCGTCAAGGTCGTGGTGCCTTGGAGAAGGCACCCGCCTTGCTCGGGGCCGACGCCGAGCTCCCACACTTGTTCTCAGGGAGAGACGGTGCGGGCATGGCCGGCGGATGTCGCCTCGTACATAGGTTGATAAGCTTGAAGAAGCCCAAACCGAGTGAGGGACGGATGCCGAGCCCCCATACCGGTGAGAAAGGCAGTTGTAGGCATAGCGGAGGGTCTCCGCCGAGCGTCAAGGTCGTGGTGCCTTGAAGAAGGCACTTGCCTTGCTCGGGGCCGACACCGAGCTCCCACACTTGTTCTCAGGGAGAGACGGTACGGGCGTGGCTGGCAAATGTCGCTTCGTACATAGGTTGATGAGCTTGAAGAAGCCCAAACCGAGCGAGGGACGGATGTGGAGCCCCCATACCGGTGAGAAAGGCAGTAGTAGGCGTAGCAGGGGGTCTCTGCCGAGCGTCAAGGTTGTGGTGCCTTGAAGAAGGCACCCGCCTTGCTTGGGGCCGACGCCGAGCTCCCACACTTGTTCTCAGGGAGAGACGGTGTGGGCATGGCTGGCGAATGTCGCCTCGTACATAGGTTGATAAGCTTGAAGACGCCCAAACCGAGCGAAGGACGGATGCCGAGCCCCCATACCGGTGAGAAAGGCAGTTGTAGGCGTAGCAGGGGGTCTCCGCCGAGCGTCAAGGTTGCGGTGCCTTAAAGAAGGCACCTGCCTTGCTCGGGGTCGACGCCGAGCTCCCACACTTGTTCTCAGGGAGAGACGGTGCAGGCGTAGCTGGTGGATGTCACCTCGTACTTAGGTTGATGAGCTTGAAGAAGCTCTAACCGAGCGAGGGACGGATGCCGAGCCCCCATACCGGTGAGAAAGGCAGTTGTAGGCATAACAGAGGGTCCCCGCTGAGCATCAAGGTCGCGGTGCCTTGAAGAAGGCACCTCTGCCTTGCTCAGGGCTGACGCCGAGCTCCCACACTTGTTCTCAGGGAGAGACGGTGTGGGTGTGGCTGGCGGATGTCGCCTCGTACATAGGTTGATGAGCTTGAAGAAGCCCAAACCGAGCGAGGGACGGATACCGAGCCCCCATACCGATGAGAAAGGCAGTTGTAGGCATAGCAGAGGGTCCCCGCCGAGCGTCAAGGTCGCAGTGCCTTGAAGAATGGCACCCGCCTTGCTCGGGGCCGACACTGAGCTCCTACACTTGTTCTCAGGGAGAGACGGTGCGGGTGTGGCTGGCGGATGCCGCCTCGTACATAGGTTGATGAGCTTGAAGAAGCCTAAATCGAGCGAGGGACGGATGCCGAGCCCCCATACCGGTGAGAAAGACAGTTGTAGGCGTAGCAGAGGGTTCCCGCCGAGCGTCAAGGTCACGGTGCCTTGAAGAAGGCACCCGCCTTGCTCGGGGCCGACGCCGAGCTCCCACACTTGTTCTCAGGGAGAGACAGTGCGGGTGTGGCTGGCAGATGTCTCCTCGTACATAGGTTGATAAGCTTGAAGATGCCCAAACCGAGCGAGGGACGGATGCCGAGCCCCCATATCGGTGAGAAAGACAGTAGTAGGCGTAGGACAGGGTCTCCGCCGAGCATCAAGGTAGCGGTACCTTGAAGAAGGCGCCCACCTTGCTCGGGGCCGACGCTGAGCTCCCACACTTATTCTCAGGGAGAGACGGTGCGGGTGTGGCTGGCGAATGTCGCCTCGTACATAGGTTGATGAGCTTGAAGAAGCCCAAACCGAGCGAGGGACGGGTGCCGAGCCCCCATACCGGTGAGAAAGACGGTTGCAGGCGTAGCAGGGGGTCTCCGCCGAGCGTCAAGGTCGCGGTGCCTTGGAGAAGGCATCCGCCTTGTTTGGGGTCAATGCCGAGCTCCCACACTTGTTCTCAGGGTGTGTAGCTGTCCCAAATATGTAGGGAGGCTTTTCTGGCTTGCGCTGTTATCCGAGCACCGAGCCCCAAGCTTGTAAGAGAAGCTTTACAGGCTCGTGCTGTTATCCGAGCCCCGAGCCCCAAGCTTACAAGAGAAGCTTTACAGGCTCACGCTGTTATCCGAGCACGGAGCCCCAAGCCTGCAAGAGAAGCTTTACAGGCTTGCGCTGTTATCCGAGCACCGAGCCCGAAGCTTGTTAGGGAAGCTTTTCTGTCTCGCACTGTTATCCGAGCACCGAGTCCCAATCTTGTAAGAGAAGCTTTACAGGCTCGCGCTGTTATCCGAGCACCGAGCCCCAAGTTTGCAAGGAAAGCTTTTCTGGCTCGCGTTGTTATCCGAGCACCGAGCCCCAAGCTTGTTAGGGAAGCTTTTCTGACTCGCGCTGTTATCCGAGCACCGAGCCCCAAGTTTGCAAGGGAAGCTTTTCTGGCTCACGCTATTATCCGAGCACCGAGCCCCAAGCTTGTTAGGGAAGCTTTTCTGGCTCGCACTGTTATCCGAGCACCGAGCCCCAAGCTTGTAAGAGAAGCTTTACAGGCTTGCGCTGTTATCCGAGCACCGAGCCCCAATCTTGCAAGGGAAGCTTTACAGGCTAGCACTGTTATCCGAGCACCAAGTCCTAAGCTTGTTCTCTACTTGTAACAAAATAAGAGGCCATAGGCTTGTTTTAAGAAAGCTGGCATATTTACAATATATTGAACTTTACAAAAGACCAGGCACGACGTGTAGATTACAATCATGACAATTTACATGGAGGCTACTCTTCTCCTAAGAACTTGATTAAGTGTTCTGCGTTCCAGGGCCTCTTGATGGGCTTGCCTTCGGCACTGGTTAGGTGGTACGTGCCTAGGCGCACGACTTCGGATACTTTGTACGGGCCCTCCCAATTTGGTGCCAACTTTCTCTTCTGGCCGAGATTGGATACCGCCAGCTTTCGGAGGACAAGATCTCCGAGTTTGATGTCAGTTGGGCGCACCTTCTTGTTGTAGAACTTTTCAATTCTTTGCTGGTAGATGCTTCTTCTAATGGCGGACTTTTCCTTGACCTCATCTATGAGGTCCAGGTCGGCTCGCAGCTGTTGGGAGTTGGCGGCCTCGTCGAAAGCCATGATTCGGGGTGAAGGGAGCCCGATCTCCAAGGGAATGACGGCCTCTGCGCCGTATGTCAGATTGAAAGAGGATTCTCCCGTGCGGATTCTCTTTGTTGTTCGGTGGACCCAGAGAATGTTGGGTAGTTCGTCGACCCATAACCCCTTAGAAGAGTTATCGAGTCATTTCTTGAGGCCATCGAGGACTTGGCGGTTTGCATTCTCGACCTGACCGTTAGACTGGGGGTGGCACACTGAGGAGAAGCACTGCTGGATCCCGAGATCTTCGCAGAACTTGCAAAACTGCTTACCCGCGAATTGAGTCCCATTGTCTGTGACGAGTACCTGTAGAATCCCGAACCAACAAACGATGTGTTTCCAGAAAAATTGCTGAGTCTGTCGCTCAGTGATCATTGCTAATGGCTCGACCTCGATCCACTTAGTGAAATAGTCGATAGCCACAATGAGAAACTTTCGCTGGCCCGTTGCTTTTGGAAATGGGCATACCAAATCCATCCCCCACATTGCAAAGGGGGTCGGACTGGCCATGGACCGGAGGTTCACCTAAGGAGCCCTCTTCACGGGGGAGAACCGTTGGCAGGGGCCACACTTCTTCACTAGGGCGAGGGCGTCTTGCAGCATAGTGGGCCAGTAGTACCCGTGATTTAGCGCCTTCCGTGCTAGTGATCGGCTTCCCATGTGACATCCGCCGATCCCCTCGTGCAGCTCCTTGAGGGCGTACTTGGCTTCGTCTGGGCTTAGGCAGCGGAGGTAGGGTCTGCCATCGGTTGTTGTATAGGATCTTTTGAAGAGGGTGGTATTGATGACCGCGAATCTTTCAGATCGGACCCTGATCCACCTTGCTTCAGCTCGATCTTCCGGAAGCTCTCCCTTGACTAGAAATTTTTTGATAAGAGTGGTCCAGTCGTCAGGAGGGGCTCCGTCTTCGACACACAGAACCTCCGAGGAGTCTGTACTTGGCTTCAACAGGACTTCAATCAGGACCGTGCAGTCGAGGCCTTCAAAGGATGAGGAAGCCAATTTTGACAGGGCATCGGCCTGGGCATTCAGCTCCCGGGGGATCCTTACGACAGCCGATTCGTCGAAGGACGATAATAGGCATTGGACCATGGCTCGGTACCTGATCATTCGATCGTCACGGGCCTCGTAGTCCCCGGTGATCTGGTTGACCACCAGCTGAGAGTCGCTAAATGCCCTGATCTGTCTGGCACCAGCTTGATGAGCCAGGTTGAGCCCGGCGATCATCGCCTCATATTCAGCCTTGTTGTTAGAGGCCGGGAAGTTGAGGTGGTGACAATACTGGAGGAGGAAACCATCCGGGCCTTGAAGGATGATGCCCGCACCACTCCCCGTTTCGCAAGAGGAGCCGTCGACGTAAACTTCCCATATCTGGTCGGCTTCTTTGCTCGCGGGTTGCTCGGAGATGGTGCATTCTGTGATGAATTCGGCGAGGGCCTGCCCTTTGATGGACGTTCTTGGTTGATAGCCGATGTCGTACTGGCTGAGTTCGATCGACCATTTGACTAGTCGCCCGGAGTTCTCGGGTTTGTAGAGCACGACCTTCAAGGGTTGATCCGTGAGCACCTGGATCGAATGCGCCTAAAAGTAAGGGCGGAGCTTTCCCGCGGCTATGACCAAAGCGTACGCCACCTTCTCCATCCTGGAATACCGGGTCTCGGTGTCGAGCAGGACCTTACTCACATAGTAGATGGGCTTTTGAACCCCTTCCTCTTCTCGGACGAGGACGGCGCTGAGCACATTCTCCGAAGCGGAAAGGTAGAGCCAGAGTGGCTCCCCTAGTTCGGGCTTGCTGAGGAGAGGAGGGTTGGCGAGGTACTCTTTCAACTGTGCGAAGGCCTCTTGTTGTTGAGCACCCCACTCGAACCTTCCAGTGCCGCGCAGCGCCTTGAAGAACGGAAGGGACTTCTCTCCAGACTTGGAGAGGAAACGGCCGATGGCCGCCAGTCTACCCGTTACCCTCTGGACTTCTTTAACATTCCTGGGTGGGGCCATGTCTATTATGGCCTGGATTTTTTTCGCGGTTTGCCCCGATGCCGCGCTGGCTGACGATGAACCCTAAGAACTTCCCCGAAGAGATGCCGAAGGCGCACTTCGCCGGGTTGAGCCTCATGTTGTGGGTTCGAAGGACCCCAAAGGCTTCTTCCAGGTCGGCAATGTGGTGCTATCCATGCTGACTTTTGACGAGCATGTCGTCGACGTATACCTCCATGTTACACCCGATTTGATCTTTAAAGACTCGGTTGACGAGCCTCTGTTAGGTGGCGCCGGCGTTCTTCAGCCCGAAGGGCATGACCCGGTAGCAATACAGTCCCTGGTGTGTGACGAAGGACGTCTTGGCAATGTCTGGAGGGAACATTCGAATCTGGTTATAGCCTGAGAAGGCATCCATGAATGATAAGAGCTCATGGCCCGAGGTCGCATCGATCAGGGCGTCAATGCTGGGGAGAGGGAACGGATCCTTGGGGCATGCCTTATTGAGGTCGCTGAAATCTATACAGATCCTCCAACTCCCGCTCGCCTTCTTGACCATGACGATGTTCGCCAGCCACTCCAGGTAGCTGACCTCTTGCACGAAATGTGCGGACAAGAGCTTGTCAACTTCCGCGTTTACAGCCTATTGTCGCTCCGGGGCGAACTTGCGCCGATTTTTGGACAACTGGTTTTGACCCGAGGATCACGCTGAGTTTGTGCATGATGAGATCCTCGGAGATGCCGGGCATGTCAGAGGGCTTCCAGGCAAAGAGGTCGACATTGCACCGAATGCAGGCAATTAGGGCAGACTTGAGGTCGGGGGCGAGGGAGCAGCTTACTCGAAAATGCTTCGATGCATCCCCTATCTCGAATGAGGCATCTTGCAACTCGTCCGTCGGCTCTAGCTCTGGCTGGGTTCTTTCGGGCTCCAGCTTGACGGCATCGAGGGGAAACACCCCGCTTCCGATCACCGTCATGTAGCACGAACGTGCTGCTTCTTGGTTCCCTCGGACAACTCCGACGCCAGTGTTAGTAGGGAACTTCATTTTCTGATGGTAGGCCGAGGGAACAGCCTGGAGGGAGCAGAGCCCCGGACGGCCGAGGATGGCGTTGTAGGCTGCCTTGACATTCACAACCATGAAGTCCATGGACTCGGTCTTTCTGTTTGGGGTCGTGCGTGCTGTGACATCGAGGGTGACGATCCCCTCTATAGTTACGGGGATGTCGGAGAATTCGTGCAGGGTGTACCCGGCGGGTTTTAGTTTCTCACGGGAGAGCTTCAAGTTCTCGAATGCTTCCAAGAATAGAATGTTGACCGAGCTCCCGTTGTCCACGAGGATTTGCCGGACCTCGAAGTTTGCCATGCTGAGGCCAACGACCAGTGCGTCGTAATGAGGAAGCCGGACTCCTTCTGAATCCTCTCCTGAGAAGGAGACAGGAAGTTGCTGGACCTAGGGAGAGAAAGGGCCCTGTACGGTGTTGACATCCTGGATAAAGGCTTTGCGGGAAATGTTGGATTCCCCTCCTATGGGCCCTCCATGGACGCAGTGCAGGATTGCCTATCCCTCAGGTACTTCGGGCTCTGGATCTTGCTCGGGATGCCGACAGTGCATTCGAGGAGGAAGGGAATCCCTCCTGTTTCTGTTGTCCCTTTATTCCCGGGCGCCTTCCCTTTTGAATTCTCGGAGGTACCCTCGTTGAATGAGGACCTCAATTTTGTCTTTCAGGGCGCGGCAGTGATCTGTGTCATGCCCGTTGTCCCGGTGGAATCGGCAGTAGAACCGCTGATCCCTCTTCTTGCTGGTGTTGTTGGACGGCCGAGGCGGGTACTGGACGAGGTCACTGTCTTCAATCGCTAAGAGGATTGTCGACATATTCTGCATCAGGGGAGTGTACCTCTCGAAGCGGGGGGTCGGCGGAACCTTCTTCGTGGCGCCCCCATTTCTCGGAGCTTTCTTCGCCGGCTCAACCTCGTCGGCCTTGCGCTTCCCCTTCCCAGGAACTTCCTTCTGGTCCTCTGGATTAAGTGCTTCTTCAGCTCGGATATACTTTTCGACCTGGTTGAGGAGGTCGAGAAAGTCTATCGGCGGCTTTTTTGCCAGGGAGGCCTTCAGCTGTCCATGTCGGACATTGTGCCTGAAGGAAGCTGAGGCAACCCCGTGGTCGAGGGACGAGACTGACCTCGCCTCGGCGGTGAACTTTCGGACGAACGCCCGGATTGACTCCCCTTCCTTTTGCCGGAGGCCAAGTAGGAACGCACTCGTTCTTTCGGCCTTTCGGCAGGTCACGAAGTGGGCGAGGAAGCTGCTCTCTAGCTGGTCGAAAGAATAGATGGAGCCGGGGGTGAGCTTGGAGAACCATTCCCGAGCCGGACCCCGGAGTGTTGCGGGGAAGGCTCGGCACAGGAGGGGATCCGATGCGCTGTGAATCATCATGAGGGTTTTGAAGCCCTCCATGTGATCATCAGGATCGCCCTCGCCGTCATATGTCTCAAACTGAGGCGGACAGAAATTGCGGGATATCTCCGCCTGCAGGATGAGGGCGGAGAAAGGAAGGCGAACCGGCCTGTACCCCTGAGCTACTCTTGGGTCGCCGTTACCAAAGTGGTCGAGGCGCTCCTCCATTTCTTGGAGGTGCTTAAAAATGTCGCCATCATACTCTGGGGGGATTATTGAGGGGCGAGACACGCTAGCCTCGGCCTCTGACCGTGTGTGGGAACGGTGGGCGTTCTCATTGACGGGGACCCCTTGGATGGCACCCAAGATTTCCCTTTGAAAGTTCTGGAACTCCTGGTGGGTAACCGGGGCTCCTTCGGCCCGGTTTGGTTGGGCGGACTATCGCCGACCGACCCGGCTGAGCACAGGCTCCCGGCCTTGGGACGGGGGTCTGGGATGGTTCGGAGCCGAGTTGGAAGCGGCTCCTCCCCTGCCACGGCTGGCCTGTCGGTCCAAGATTACCCCCCGCAGGTCGCTCTGGACCGGATGGGAGGCGTTCGGCTAGGGTCCGTGACTGACCCCTTTGTTGTTTGGTCCCTAGGCATCGACCGTGATGCCTTGTGGTGGCACGTCGTGTCGGCGTGCGGAGGTAACAGCTTTTGCGGCCTTGGGCACCATGTGAGCTCGGGTCGATGGGGGTGCCGACGGGGGCGGAGCTCGGGTCGGCGTCTACGGGGGTACCGTTGGAAGCGAGGCTCGGGTTGGCATCTATGATAGATAGTTTCCCACAGACGGCGCCATCCTGATGCGGTTTGTTTTTGGGAAACGTGTGGATGCACCTGGCGTGAGTTCTTACTCGATTTGTATTTGATGGAGGAGACTCTTATGTAGACGACCCTCGACTGGACGAACGGTACTGAGGTAGGTGGTATTGAGGTGGAGGCTGATGCTCGGCTCGGATCTTTGGGGCTCGGATCCGAGGGTCTTGTGTACCTGCAGACGGTCTCAGAACACCGGGGTTGGTCCCGGTGGCAGACCCTCCGACGATCTAGTCAGTCACTAAGGGATAGCAACAGTAACTAGGGTTTGGGTGGAAAAGAGTTGATTACCTGGAGAAGGAGTAGGGGTCTGGTATTTATAGAAGATGCCAACCGGGTCTGGACCCGGTTGCCCGTGATGCTGAAGCGGTAGAAATCCGGGCGGTTTAGGGCTGACATGGCAGATGCCCGGGCGGTTTTCGGGCTGACGTGGCAGCGGCCTGGGCGGTTTTCCGACGCTGACGTGGCGGATCATCCTGAGGGGATCCTGTGGCCCAGGATGGGCCACGTCATTCCTAACCCATATCAAGTTATAACAGAACCCTGCAGTGCCTAATTGCGGCCTCTATTATATTCCCAGCTACGGCCAATGTTTAACACATTTTAATTTACAAACTTTTATCCAAGTCTCGGAGAATCTCTAATCCATATACGAAATAAAGTGAGGCCGTGCAGTAGGGAACTGCAGCCTCGAAAAAACACATTTATGAAGAGGCTGCAGTTGAGAACTACAGCTTTACAACCGAATAGGCCGCAATTCTCACCTGTTGTCTATGAGAACTGATCCACCTTATAAAATAGTTAGAAAAGTGGGTCAACTCGGCAAACTTTATAAATTCCATTGTTTATAACGAGGCATTGTATGTATGAAGCTTGTAATCCTTACTCGGCAAACCTTGGACTTGAGAATTGCAGAGGGGACCACCAAATACGATACAAATAAGAATCCTCTCTCTCTCTCTCTTCAATGCTCACTTTCTCACCAAATTTGCTGTTCTCCTTGCGCAAATTTTGATGGGCAACTGGGAGTCAACAAGAAAGAACAGTACTACCACAACATCAAAGGTAATATCATCTAATCCCCTCTTTTCGCTTTCATGTAATTGATTAATTATGCTATTAAATTAAGCAAGGAATACTTATTATAAGTGAAAGAAGGTTAAGAAGAAGATAATCAAGAACCATGGAATTCACCCAATTCAGTATCCAAACCTCAATAATTTCAGTGTTAATTATTGGAGCATCTCCAACGGGGCTTCAAAACCCCATTGAAAATGAGACATTTTTTTTCATAATAAGCCACTTTTTCAAACTAATTCCCAAAACTGACCACTTTCAAAACTAATTCTCAAAATAGACCCTCACAGTTCCCAACTGCGTCCTATTCTTTTTTTGTTGATGCAGTTGGCAACTGCGGTCTAAGTATATGCCACAATAATCCAACTCCAACACTTGTTTCAAAATAGTGTTAAGGAGAAAACTATGTTCACCTTAGACCGCAGTTGCCAACTGCGGTGAACATAGTTTTCTCCTTAACACTATTTTGACACAAGTGTTGGAGTTGGATTGTTGTGGCATATACTTAGACCGCAGATGCCAACTGCGTCAACAAAAAAGAACAGGATGCAGTTGGGAACTGTGAGTGGTCTATTTTGGGAATTAGTTTCGAAAAAGTGGCCTATGTTAGGGAAAATCTTGAAAATGAAGGAGGAGCCCGCGCCTTCAAATATGAAGGCTTTGGAGAGAGTCTTCAAAACACTATTCACACTTTTTAATTCTCATTCTATCCTCTTTCATCTTAACATCTTTTTAAGAATATCTTTCATATCCTCTTAATTAAAATATGTATACATATATATTTGATGAATGTATCTTATAAAATATTAATTCAAATTTTATTCTTTTGGCACTGTTGGAAATATCTCGACGATATCTTTAAAATGAGACCAATTTTGAATATATTTTTTATTGTTTGAAAAAAAATAATTGATACAATATTTATATTTAAGATTATTTATTTATTTTGTATTAGCTTAAATTATTTTCAAAAGACTACTAAATATATTGCACCAACTCGTAAACTGTGGTCATTAATTCGAAATAGATAAACGACAAAGGAAAGTTGGACATTAATATATTTTATTAGGAAATTTATAAGTAATTAATAATCGCTTAAAATAAAATTAATCTAATAATGTTATATTTAAAAATATTTATCCGGAAATTAAAAGTAGTTTTAAATTTTACTAGTAACTTGCACGTGCGATGCACGCTCTAATCAATTTTATTTATTTATTTCATAAAGTAATTAATAAGACGTAATCTGACCTATCTGACCTCAAACCTGAGTTAAGTTATAAAATCATGTAACAACATTCATCTTAACTCTCAAAGGTTTAATGCAAAATAATGTAGTATGAATACTATTTTCTATAAGTTATTACATGATTTTATAACTTAACCCATTCACCCAAAAAGTACTGATCAAGATATATATATCAAGAAAATAAGGCATTCATTATCAAGAAACCAACATACTTTCAAAGGATAAACAGCTGAGAGCTAACGAATTTGCCACTCTCCATGGCCGTCTATATGTTGCCGGTCTCTGGACCATCGGAACTCCTCTTAACACACAAAGTTTCATTTCTGATGCACTTCATCTTGCTCTTTCTAACTAACATAGCGTTTCTTATCTTCCCGATCTCTGGATGAAAATTGATTAGTTTATGGTCGATCACTCGTCCCAAATTACCTGAACCAGTATATAGATTACAAAACGAAGTATATGAATAAACCATTTTATTATGTTTTACACAAACTACACATTATAATATCTTTAAATTGAGTAATCCATTATAATTGCTTTAAATCAAGTCAATAAGCAAACTAACTTCAATCCCACATTTTAACTGGCACACATGTTACTCACCTTGGAACAATGCTTGCATTTTAGAAACCAATCAAAACTACCATCCTTACAAACAATCAAAAATCTAACACTAACCTTAAGTTTGGTCTCATGAACTGTAGACGCATTCGAATGCTGCTCAATCGTAATAATATCCTCCTCCTTCTTCGACACTTTTTTCTTATTCAGCGGCCTCTTCCTCACCTACATCCACTCAAAAATCAACAATGCAATCACACATATCCACAACCAAACCCTAACTGCGAGAAATCAACCTATACCACCACTTTAATTTTTGCAACCGCACCGGCCTTCTCTTTCTCTCCCGCAAAACTCTTCAACACATTACTCTCCGCCGCAAATCTCCCCTCTACCCCTATTTGCTTACCATTTTCATTCAAATTACTCTCCAAATCGTAACCAAAACTCGCAGCATTATCATAAATTCCCGGCACCGACACCTACAAAACAAAACCCCAAATCAGCTACTTAATTACCTTTCATTAATTAATTTTTTCAAAAAAAAAATCAAGAAACTGATGAAGGCTTAGTCAGTTCGTACATCTGAGAGCAGTTCGGTGTCGAAAGAATGCAGATCCAAAAGCCCAGGGCGACATGATGTCAACGCTGTTGCTACTCCTCGAACTCAGCTGAGCTGGCGGCGTGAACGGCGTCTCGCCAGATGAAGCCATCCCCCGCTGCATGCTCCTCAGCATTCTCGAATACTCCACCTAAATCAAATCAAGAAAATTTTTATAAAAAATTATATTAAAAAAACACGAAATCTGGGGTTTTGTAGACGGGATCAAGAAATGAGTGACCTGTTGTGAGGACTGTGCCCACTTGTTAGGGGGATCGAGGGCGAACTGGTCTGAGGAGAACTGACGCTGATGGTTACCAGATCGCTGGCGACCGCCGACTGCTGCTTCGTTCATCGTGGTTTGCTTTGAGATTCGCGTCGGTCTGATCGAAGTAGGGTTTGGCTGGCTAAGAGAGATGGGAATAACTCAATAAGAAAGGGCGAGGGGGGTTGGGGTTAAATTTTTTTACAATTAATTTTGGTAGTGGTTCGATTTCAGAAAGTTTGAGATGGTAGGAGGGGACAGCGAATGGGAGTACGTCACGTGGAGTGGAGCGAGGGGACGGTCCGTCGCATCTGAATTTTTGTTTGAAGAGTAGTTCCTTCATTTCTTGGGGGTCGGAGAGGTATGGTGGGGTCCACAGGGTACGTCCCGCTTCGGCAGCATTGATTCAATTTTTTTTAGCTTTGACAGATTTAACCGTACATTATTTTTTAGGTGTGTTATGTATATGGGGGCATTATAGTAAAAAACCGTCAAAATAAGACTTTGCTTAATAATAGTATAGATTAGTATTACAATTAATGTATAGTTGATTTTAGTTTAATTAAGAAAATTGAATAAAGTTTGAAAAAACCAATTTTGAAGAATTATGGTTAGAGTTGATGAGTCTTCAGAAACGAATATTCTAAAAAAATTCTTTGTTTCACGGTGTGTATCATAACAGTCAATATTGTTATTAGTCGGTTGGCTTTTCAACTGAGACTGCTACTGTCAGTGGTCACTCCACTTATCATCATTTTCCTAGACCACTGTTTAGGAGTAAAAAGATGATCAGATGACCATCCATTTCCATTAGTTGTAATAGAACAACGCACCAGCAACAACACTAGCCTTTACATATCCTAGAATAAAAAAATTCTCATGCCAATTATGATACGATACGATACGATCCGATACAGTATTGATTTTTAAGAATCTCGAAAATACCATAACAGAATAACAGGTGTCGTGTCAGATTGGTATATCGTATTCGACACAGCACTCAACATGCTACAACTTCCAAATGAATCACATATATAGGTTCTAATTCTCTTTCTCCTTCTCTCCAGAGCGACAAGGCATCATCCGAAGAGCACGATCCGTTTCTCATCCCTCGGCCACCTCCCAATATGCGTGGAAATCTCATCTGGTGGCTTTCAGTCTCCATCAACATCCTCCTCCTCCTCGCTGGCCAAACCGCGGCCACTCTCCTCAACCGTTACTACTATGACCAAGGCGGAAATAGCAAGTGGATGGTAACTTTAACATTCTCCGCTGCCTTTCCCATCCTCTACATCCCTCTACTCTTCTTCCCTCCTTCAACCTCCTCGTCGCCGTTACCATCTACTTACAAATGTTCATCACTTCTCAACATCTCGCTTGCTTATGTGGCAATTGGCCTCATTACTGTGGGTGACAGTCTCATGTACTCCTATGGCCTACTTTACCTCTCTGTTTCCACTTATTCTCTTGTTTGTGCTTCTCAACTCGGGTTCAATGCTGTCTTCTCTTATTTCATAAACAAGGAGAAGTTCACCCGTTTCAGTCTTAATTCGGTCGTGCTTCTTACGTTCTCTTCTGCGGTAATTGGGATCCGACATGAATCTGATTCTGACTCTGTGGATCCTAGCAAGGGTATTTCTCTTTTTAACTTCTCTAATTTAGTAGTATTAATTGGAATTGGACACTTTTCTATACATCGAAAATTATGTAATTTTTCAGTGCTTGCAGAGTCGAATACAGATAATGTAGTAATCCATTAGTGCATTGAGATTCATGTCCATTTTCATGAACGCCCTAAGAAATGCTTAAAAGCGCATTGTTAAGAAATGCTCAACAATGCAGCATACGTTTAGTGACAACAACTTTATTTTTGTAGTCTCAGACTTACTATGAACTCATGTTTTGGTTTGGACTGACTGTAACCTCATCATCTTTTGTAGTACCTCTTGGTTTCGTACTTACACTTGCCGCCTCCGCCACCTACTCCCTCGTCCTCTCTCTTATGGAGCTCACCTTCGACAAACTCATCAGAACCCGAAGCTTCTCCGCAGTTCTCAACATGCAGATATACACGGCCCTTATTTCCACACTTGGCGGCATCATTGGGCTATTTGCCAGCGGTGAGTGGAGGACACTTAGGGATGAAATTGAAGGGTTCAAGAGAGGGAAGGTCGGGTGGGCAATGACAGTGATCTGGAGCGCGATTGCTTGGCAAGTCACAAATGTAGGCCTTGTGGGGCTGATTTTCAAGGTGAGCTCGTTGTTCTCAAACGTGATCAGCACGCTGGGAACGCCAATAGTCCCCGTGTTTGCGGTGATTCTGTTTAAGGATAGAATGGACGGGATGAAGGTGATCTCGTTGTTGTTGGCTCTATGGGGGTTTGTTTCCTACTTTTGTCAGTATTATATCGACTACAAGACGGAACCGGAAGAGAAGATGTCGGAAGGGGAGATTGAAGCTGATTATGCTTAATTTGTTTCATCCAAGGATCTAGTGTACTTTATAACATTCATCATTCAATAAGGCGTCGACATTAATGGATGACAGGATCATGTGTAGGTAGACTCTCCAATTAAAAGGTAAAAAAAATAAAATATTTGAGAGGATAGATTATAGAAGATCGAAAGAAGTTGTATGGTGTTGGAGCATCTAAAAACCTCAAATTTATAAATGTTATAGAGGATGGATCATGATCCTCGCTAGTACTTTCTCTTCTATAGAGGCCATGATCCTCGGTAGTTTGTTTGACAGTGAAAACTCTGTAGAAAATGTTTTCTGAATGAAAAATACTGTTCGCAGTGTTATTTGATAGTAAAAGAGGTTGAATTTGATTTCGGCAGGGCATTTCTGTAGCACTTTTTGGCCCTATTGATTTCCAATCAAAATGAGAGGAAAAGAGTTGGGAAAGCACACTATTCACATAATTTTAAACTGAATTTTCTCTCATCTCTCCTCACATTATCCAATCAAACAATTCCACTTACTGCTCTACAATTATTTTTTATTACTTTTTTAAATTTCTTTCTCTCGCCTCTCTATTCTACACCACACTGCACTAAAACTATATCCAAACAAACTACTGTTTTAGAACTCATTTTCAAAGATTTCTTTTCCAAATAGTAATCTTCTAGATTGGATACATTTTACAACCAATCAAGCCAACCCCAACATGCAAAGTATTGCTCATATGGTATGTATGAACTTTTCAGCTGCGCGCTTTTGTGAGAGATTTTGGATTCGAAACTCGAAATTTTCTTCGACCAAGTCATTGAGCATTTTGCAGAGAATCATGTAACAAAGACCGATGGACTGTTCTTGCACATATAACACACCACTGCCATTGAAATTTTGAGTGGGCACGGAACTACATAGTGATAGGAGAATCTGCAAAGATGCTTATTCTAAGGTAAGAGTGGATTGTTGCCCACAAGTGAGCTGTGAAGATTATGGGAGAGAATCCTACATGTTGCCAAGTAAGGTAGGGATCTCTCTAGTATTGAATAATCGTAACCGAGTTCTATTATCAAGATATTGATGATAGAACACACAAATATCAATGCACTAATGAATGGTTGGACAATCTGTAATCTTGGTCATTTCTACATGATTTATACAAAATAAATAGAGGAAAATAAGAAATAATATGCATTCGTTGAGGAAATGTAAAATAATTGAAAATCTAAAATATAATTAAAGAGGTGAAGAAATTTAAAATAAGATATAATATGCATTCGTTGGGGGATTCAAATTCACTTAAATTTAGAGAAATTTTGAGAGACTGCTCATGACCAAAATTGTCCATTGAACAGGAGAATTGCCTATAGTTTTTTACTTTATTAGATAAAATCATGAAGTCAAAAGATCCCCTCCTAAACAAAAAGAACAATTAAATTTGATACAATATTTGGTTCAAATGAGGGGAGGGGAGGGATGGGATTTTAATGAAGGAGAAGGGAGGGGAGAGATTTTAATCATATTTTCTGTTAGGTTCGAGGAGAGAAGGGAAGGGGAGGGAGAGGGAAAATAATTATCTTCTTGTTTGGTTCACAAGGAAAGGGAAGGGGTTTTATAATTAAATTACTTTTATACCTTTTACATTTTAGGAGAGTCTATGCATTACTGTTTCTAATTCTAACTTGGTATGTATTTCTTATTAACCTAACTTAGCAAAATAATATATGCAGGACTATAAGCAGATACAATTAGTCCCAATAAAAATGCTTAACAAAATAATGAAGGCCAATATATATACCAAGCTCAACCAAATATTCAAGTTTACCTCATAATACTAATTAAATCAAGTCTTTAAAGTTCATATACACTGAAATAAACTATTAAAAATGCTTGAGTTTAGTGAATACGACAAAGTATCAACGAAATGTTCAGCAAAATATCATGCCACCCACCAAGCTCAAGTCTTCAATCAAATACATCATTAATCATTAAGAAGGCGGATCCAATTAGCCAAAGACCATTTTCATGATCAACAGATCAATGACTAACTTTTAATCAAGGTATCGTTCGAGCGTATTTGAGTACACCCAAAAAGCTTGCAATCATTGACCACAAAAGAAAAAGAACCCTGGAACTTAGGAAAGAAGGATTTCCTGATGCAGGTCCAATTAATAACGATCGCAACTTGATGCTTTGATGCAGTTGTTTGAATTACAACGGCTGTTTGGCATGAAATTTTGTTTCTCTCTTATAATTAAATAAAGCTATTGAATGTCTTTTCAGAATAAGTTTTTTGTTCCTCCCTTCATTTGCTGCATTTCATTCAAAATTCCAATAGGCATGAGCCATTTAAGTGAATGATGTTATGGTATCATGATTAGGGTTGCAAACGAATCGAGCTATTCGGCTCAAGCTCGGCTCGAACCGAGCTCGAGCTCAAAACCGAGCTCGTTTCGTAAACGAGCCGAGCTCGAGCTTGGGTTTTTTTTTATTTTATACTAAACTCGCGAGCTATTCGGCTCGAATACGGTCAAAGATCGGTCAAAGTTCGGCTCGAGCCGAACTCGAGCTCAAAACTGAGCTCGTTTCGTAAACGAGCCAAGCTCGAGCCTGAAGGTATTCGGTTCGGCTCGGCTCGGCTTGATTGCAGCCCTAATCATGATGGCCAGTTGTTAGCTTCACAGTTATCTCTTTTACAGCAGTTTCTTGTATTCAAAGAATTATACTCTCTCACGGTGGATGCCCTCAATAGGAGGAACTTAGCTTGGGGGCAATGCTGTGCTTTTTGTCTCCAAATTCCTGAAGATGTTAACCACCTCTTCGTTCAATGCCCTTTCACTCTCCCTCTTTGGAGGATTTGTTCCCTTGCGTGGGACACGGGAGTTATCCCGCCTACTTTAGTCGATATTTGGACTTTTAAGCCTCGGAACATATTGTTCCAACATGCGTGGATCTTGTCTGTGCACATCATTGTTTGGATCATTTGGAAGGAAAGGAATCAGCGAGTGTTTCAACATCGCCGCTCCTCTCCTGGGTCTCTTATTGAGTCCTTTACCTTTTTGTTCAATCTTTGGAGTTCGGGTCCTGCTTACAAGGGCAGGGCATCTCTGGATTGCTTAAAACTTTCTAATTCAGTTTCTTGTCTTTATAATCTGCAAGCTTTACTTCCTGAGTAAATTGTACCTTTTTATTTATTTCTTTCTTGAGTTTAACATGGTTTTCTTGCTGACTTTTGTGCAGACATGACCTCCCACTAGAGGAGATCCTTGCCCAAGGGCCTTTTGGTGTTTTGTTGCCTCCCTCCTTCGGACTGTGTTGTCTGTCTGGGCTCTGGCAATGCTGGTTGCTACTTTAACTCTCTTTCTCTTGCTCCTTTGCTCTGCTTTTGGTCGGTCTTTTTGTATGGCTATTGGCCTTTTGGATCAGGGCAGCTGTTGGATGTTTCTCTCTTGGCTTATAATTTGTACTTATGTTTTCTTTCTGTGGCATCCTTAGTTTGCTATGTGTTTGGTTGTTTTTTCTTGCTGGTTGGAGCTGTTGGGTTTCAGGCTTTGCCTGGTCTGTGTTGTCCGCTGCGTGACGGAACGCCTTTTTTGCTTTGTGTTTGTTTGCATTGTGGGTGGTTGCCACCCCTAGTTTGCTATGTGTTTGGTTGTCTATTTTTGCTGGTTGGAGCTGATGGATTTCAGGCTTGGCCTGGTCTGAGATTTCTACTGCGTTTTTGAACGCCTTTTTGGTTGGTAGTGATGTTGTTTTGTGCGTGCTTGCTGAGCTTTTGGTTTCCTGTTAGAGGATGTTTGTGTTGCCGCGCGATTGGATATTTTTTTTGCTCAGTCTTTCGCGGCTGTCTTGCTGCGCGTTTGGGTATTTTTGCTCGTCTGACAGGTGCAGGTGAGCTACGTTTTGCTTTGGCTTTGGCTGATTGAGGCCGAGTTGTGGTCTATCAGAGTTAGCCTTGATCCATGCTGTGGGCTTCTTCCGAGCCTTTTGATGTGGTGTTTCTCCCTGCGGCTCCTCGTTGGCCTTCGGCGGTTCACTGTTTTGGCATTACCCCTTCTGCATTGGAGTGTTTCGGCTTTCAGCTCGGACAGGCTCTCGTGATTCAGTTGAGTAGTCGTTTGGCGCGTCGCTCTTGTTGCCGCTGTCATCCTGAGCTTCTCTCCAACCGGACTATTCTTTGGCTTTTGTATAGCTCTTCTGAGTATTTGTTTTTGTAATTATGTGTGTTTTTTGGTGTTTAACCTCTGGTAAAACTGTTCTATTGTACATTTTTTCTGGAGTTAATATATTCTTTTTGGTGTGGCTGGAGTCGTTTGACTCTATCCGTTATCATCAAAAAAAAAAAAGAATTATACTCTCTCAGAATCGAAGTTTTGTTGTAGAAATAAGGGTCGCTTGTGCTACTTCTTCTACACTACAAAAACCCTCGAGAAATAACAAATAAATTAAAATTCAATTTCTATTCTAGAATAGCTGCTTTTAAAATACCCAAAAAAAAAAAAGAAAAAAGAAAAAAAACATAAGCATAAGTCTACTTTGACATACAGCTCATAGTATTATTAAGAAGATAAGGCTAAGATTTTGAATTCCATTGCATCCCAAGTGGACATAACTCAGCAAATGATTTCGTACAAGTTATCCTCGATAGCAACCAGTATTGAAGAAATAAATAAACCAAATTAACAACCAGTTCAATCGGGTACCTAACTCAATATCAGACATTTGAGGGTCTATTAGAGATGGTCACATTAGGCTAGAGGATAAAAAGGTATCGGATATAGCAGTAGCAGCATCAATGTGGAACCTTTGGCTAGAACGAAATGATTACATTTTTCGCAATATTTCGTACCGTTTCCATAACTCTATGCATAAAATATTTCTTTTGCTTCATGATTGGGCAAGGAGCGGAGGAGGCGGCAAAGAGGAGGAGAATCAACGAAGATGAATAGCCAAGGAGGAGAGCATAGGGAGGGAGTACCCTAGAATAGGGTAGGGCCGACCGGTCAAGCACACGAGCTATGGTGCTACGAACGCGGTCCAGTTGGTTTATTTCAAGTCTATTTTGATGTGTATCTATGTTTCTATTTTGTTGTACTTAAGTTGACTAGGTTTATCGGTTATGTTGGCTATTGTACTATTATGTTTTCTTAATTATCATTAATGAAACGATGACTACGGTCATCTTTTATCAAAAAAAAAAAAAAAAAAATAAAGCCTAGTTGTGTATTCTAGGGATATTTTAGTTCAATCACTTAAAAGAAAATTAGACCCAATTTTCTTATCATCCAAATTCTTCGAATATTGGAGGGGAGTTAAAATTGGCTCAGGAGGAATTTTGCTTTCCTCCGTTCTCTTTTCCTCTTAAAAAAATAAACCAAATAAAAAATATTTTAAAAAATTTCTCCCCTCCGTTCCCTGCAACCAAACAGGTCGTAAGCTAAAACTTGTTCTCATGATCAAATGAATAAATAAACTCGAGCAGCCAAATTGCGTTAGCATGACAACTAATCAAATCTGTAGAGTGAGAGTCAGAGGGGCACACAACTCAAAGCAAACGTCCAGCTAATGAAAGAGTCGAAGAGATAGGAGCACAATTTAGGACAAAACAAAAAAGTAAGATAAAATAAATGTTTCCGCACACAATAAGTTGGATAAAACAAATGTTTCCAAAAATAAAATTAAATACATTATCAAATAAATAAATAAATATATGATAAATATATCTTCCCAATGAAAAGAATATCTCCCCTCTGTTCTCAGTCTCTACCAGTGGCATCACAATATCAAAAGGTAAAGTCTTTCTAAACCCACTCTTTTCAATCTCAAATAATTGATGAATTATATATATATACAATCTCAAATAATTGATGAATTATATATATATATATATATATATATATATATATATATATATATATATATATATATATTAGATTTGCCCGTTGAAACGTGCCTACGGCACGTTTTCGGAACGGTGCATCTGATTTGATTATATAAAATAGTTTTGGAGGTACAACAAATTAATTGAAGTAGCAAACATATTATACGAGGAAGCAGTATATGTACCTTTAAGCTCAACCATCGCCTTCTTGATCATTAGCTTGAACTTACCTGGAATGCATATAGTTTGTTAGAAACACTGCATAAATTTTTTTTAAAGTTCAGCATCACTTTTAGATGCTTGTAATCGTTATGCAAGGACATTATCATATAGGTTTTATAGAGCTTACTCTAATCCCATAACCACTATGAGAATGTCTAAATACAATGATAACGCAAGTGCAGGTGTAAAAGTATCTACAATACCAATAATCTAAACATTTGTTTGTCTGAGACTCAGTTTGCAATTGAAATACCTCTTATTATTATTTCAACCAAAATGAAATACATGAAGTTCTCGAAATTGTAATCCAAGCTAATCATTTCTTTTATCTCCACTTTGTCTACCTATTGCACATTTTAAAAAAAAAAAATCAAAATTGATAAATAAAAAATTTACTTCAACTGTCTTTCTTGAGTGGAGAGTTTGCACCCTTCACTGGTAAACTCCAGTCATCCCAATCCTATATATCCAAATATACACTAAAAGTTCTTATATGTTATGTTATCCATGGTTTCTAATAACCAGTGAAGGGAACACTTTACGATAGTATTTTCTCTTGTAGTAAAGAAATTAATGTTGCATATTTGCCAAGTTATTTTAAGTTGCTTATTTGCCAAGTTATTTTAAGTTGCTGGTCAGCTTACCTGTCCTGCTATGATTTGGAAACCCAAATTGAGGCCACCAAATAATCCATCTCTCACTTGCGTATACCTTAAATCAAAACCAATAAAAAAAATTCATCAAATAAATCACCAAATTAAATTTTTTTAAACCCAAAAATAAAACAATCATACCTCTTTGAACTTAGATCTCATGCACAAACAAAATTCAAGTTAGCAAAATACTGAGTAATCCCCTGCACACACAAAATTTAAAATTAGAATCAAAATTCGGTTAATGAGATAAAATTAGACTCATCGCATCGCATATAGAGGTTCTCGATTCGATGGAGGAGAGTTGCCGATATGGAGTAGCTTGATATTCACGCTCGATTTGGTGGAGGGGAGTCACCGATACAGAATCAGCAGTGGATCAGATATCGGCAACGACCTCTTGATTGGGGTTCGACATTGGATTTGGATTTGCTTTGAGATTTTTAAAATTTTAAATTTTCAAAAATTTCAAAAATTTTAAAAATTTTAAATTATAAATTATAAATTTATTTTTAAAATTTATTTTAAAATTTTAAAAAAATAAAAAAAATTTAAATTTTTTAAAAATTTTATTTTATTTTTTAAAAATTTCGAATTTTTTTTATAGAAATCTTGAAGTTTTTAAAATTTTTTATTTTATTAATTTTTTTTTAAAAAAAAATACTTTTTTTATTATTTTTTATAAGTTTTTGATTTTTTTGAATTACTTTAAAGTTTTTAAAGTTTTAATTTTTTAAAGTTTTAATTTTTTAAAATTTATTAATTTATATATATTTTCAATTTTAAAATTTTCAAAATTTTCAAAAAATTTTTTAAAAAATAAAAAATAAAAATTTTTAAAAAAAATTAATTTTTAATTTTTTTAGAATTTTTAAAATTTCTTTTATAAGTTTTTGATTTTTTTGAATTATTTTTAAAGTTTTTCAATTTTTAATATATTTATTTTTTAAAATTTTTTAGTTTTTAAACTTTTTTAAAATTTTTAAATTTTAATTTTCTTGATTTTTGAATAAGAGAGAGTAAGCGAGAGAGAGTGAGCGAGAGAGAGAGAAATAATTAAATAAATAACGAAGTTGTTTTGGGTGGGTGGTTTGAATTTGAGTTTTTGGGGAAACTTTGGTGTGTGTGTGTGTGTGTGTGTGTGTGTGGGGGGGGGGGGGGGGGGGGGGGGGGAGGGGGGGGGATGTGTTTTGTTATATATATATATGGCAATGCTCCATTGCAAATGGGTTCGGTAAAAATGGGTATATATATATACCCATTTTAAAAAATAATTCGAGAGCGACGACACAACATGTTTCGTCCGATTCGTTTATTTTTAAATACGTCAACAGACGATGCATATTGTATCGTCTAACTATAAAAATGAGAAAAAATTAGCAAACGACCACTGCAGACTTAATCCCTTTTTTCTATTTCTATACATGCCATTTTCTCAAATTTGAGAAACGCCATTGTGGATGCTTTAACGCCTACAGATGCTCTTATTTGGACTAGACTCTCCATTTAATAGTATTTATGTTTTAACGGAAGACCAAAATTCTAAGTTTTTTAAGGTAAAAGGTGGAATAAAGACACCCTGTTTCATTAATAAGAAGTTAATAAAATAACCCCGGTGTACCGGAAAAGATACAAAAGTACATAGCAGGAAAGACAAAACAGTGCAGAAAATAAAACATAAATCCCCAACAAAACCCTGGGGGGTGGGTCTAATCCTCCATACATCAAAAAAACCAAAAGTACAGTAGGTCAAGACCAAACTAGCATAGAGTGCAGCTATTGAGACTCAGATGAGTATGGATGGCTCCGCCGCTCAGTCCAGTGTCGGCCCAAACTCTACCTCCTCATCATCAAAATCCTCTACCTAGAAGACTCTGGCAATCCTCCCTCTCGCTCCTGTGGCGGCAGCTATAGCCCAAAAAGAAATAAGATGCATGATATGAGTAAGATTACCAGAAATACTACTACATGAAGTACGAAAATAAAAGTTATTTCTGTCTAGTCATAACACCTATGTAGTTGCCGCAATGGCATTGTACCACGCATCCTTCATTTCATGGCGAACCTTTGCGAATTTGGGGCCAACCCACAAATCCTCATATTCGCTGAGGTAGTCACCTGTTCCTAGGGCTCGTAAAACCTCTACCATAGTCGCCTTACTCCTTGGACAGTGGATAAAAAGGTGGTTCAAATTCTCCGTGTGCATGTTGCAGAATCCACAGTCGGTCGCAATCTAGGATTGTCTTTTGGCCAGATTCTCTCTGGTGAGAATTGCGTTATTGAGCACTAGCCAAAGAAAGACTCTGACTTTAAGTGGTGTTTTCGCCTTCCATAATACCTGTGCCTAACTGGGTCTGCATCCCCGATAGTGAATCCGATGGTACAGGAAACTGACCGTGAACGCTCCCTTTGGTTCGAGTCCCCATCGCATCTGATCTGGGCCTTGGACGTATCTCGTCCCGGTCCGTGTGATGTGTGCTTGTAGTTCGAGCAGTTGTTGATGTAATCTTGGGGTAAGAGCTCCTCGGAACGACGGCTTCCAACTTTCCCTCTTCTAAGTCTCAGCTACAGATATATTGGGTCGATTCGTTTTGTCATACAGCTCGAGAAAAGTTTTCTTCAAAGTATGTGCACCACACCATTTGTCCCACCAAAATCTAGTGGACCGTCCATTATCGATAGTTGACGTAACTGCTGAATTGAACGGCCCGCTTGCTTTGATAATTCCTTTTCAGAATTGCGAAACTCTAGACTCTACTCGGAAGCCCAGGTTTGTCGTGCCTTTTCCTCGCAGGTATGGCTGAATGAAATCCTGCCATCCTTCCCCGCTGTGGTGAAAAACCTTCCACCACCATTTCCCCCAAAAGGGCAAGATTCATATCTCTAAGGTCGATGATGCCTAACCCTCCATGCTTCTTCTTCATGCAAGCGATATTCCATTTGATCAGGTGGTAACCTCTCCTATTCGAATCTGCCCCTTTCCAAAGGAATCGTTTTCGGATTCGGTCAATCCTTTGGATAACCCACTTAGGGAGCTCAAAAAATGACATGTAGTAGATGGACAGATTGGATAGTACTGAGTTGATGAGTACAACTCTTCCTCCTAGCGAAAACAATTTTCCTTTACAGCCAGCTAGCCTGTCCTCCACCCTGTCAATTATAGGCAGCCAATCCGACTTAGTGAGTTTCCCTGATCTGAGTGGAAACCCTAAGTATTTGATTGGAAACTCATTCCTCACACAGTTTAATATGGTGGCATGTTCTCGCGTTTCTTCATCGGAGAGTGTAATGGGAATCAGTGCACTATTGTGGAAATTTATCCTGCGACCTGACCAGGCTTCAAAATAGTAGAGGGCTCCTTTAAAGCAGATTGTTTCTGATCTGGTCCCATTTTTAAATAGTAGGGTGTCATCAGCATACTGGAGAATCGTGCACCCTTGATTGGAGTTGCTGCTGGCCACGGGCGTAATCCAACCCTTTTTTTGGCAATTTTCTAACATTCCCCTTAGCACATCTGCTACGATCGTGAATAGAAGCGGGGATAATGGATCCCCTTGCCGGAGTCCTTTCTTGCAAGAAAATGACTGTCCTGACCTCCCATTCACCGATGTTGTCGTTTTACTAGTAAGTAAACACTGTTTGATCTATCTAACCTATTTGTTCCCGAATCCTCTTCCTCTGAGTTTAGTAAGAATTGAGGGGTTAATATTTAAATTAGTATCTTTTAACAAATAAAAGTGCCATGTAATAACAACCACTCTCTCCCTCTCTGTCGATTGTACTAATTCAAAAGTCATGCTACACCCAATCATATTATCATTAATTTGGTTGGAAAGTAAGCAGTCATGTTAAAGAAAAAGTCAGACCAACTCCATTTATTATTTACACTTGTCACAAGTCACTACCAATTACAGGTTGGCTTGCTCCAACTAAGTCAATCATCCATCTCCTAAATTTCAAAATTTGTAATCAATTTATAATAAGATGATTACAAATTTTAAATATTAAAATAAAACTAAACCTATTTTGTGCCCAAACATATATTCCCTCCGTTTCAAATTAACTACTAAATTTACAATGTTCATTTTACAAGAAATTCAGTACAATCTTACCATATTCCTTTAGAGCATCTACAATAGTTTGCTATTTATGCTATTTTGTCATATTTTATTTATACTATTTTGTCATATTTTAGCAAAATTCATCTCCCATTGGTTTGCTATTTTGTCATATTTTGACATCTTACCATATTCCTTTAGAGCATCCACAATAGTTTGCTATTTATGCTATTTTGTCATATTTTGGCAAAATTCATCTCCCATCGGTTTGCTATTTTATCATATTTTGACAAAGTTGCAACAGTAACTTCTCATATTTGATAAACGATTTGCTTGTTCTCAAAATATAAGTTCCATCCCTATTCTTTTTTCTTGTTTTAATAGGATCGGATCCGTGATTTTTTATTTATTTATAAATATCGGACAGAACAATATGTTTCGTTAAAAAAAAACAATGAAACAAAGGCATGTTGTCCCGTGCGAGCTGACAACATCTCCCATTTGATGAAGAAATGTCACTTTCAACACATTTTAATACACTTAAATAAAGTTTAGTATTAAGTTAAATATAGTTTAATGTTAATTTAATAATTTAATAACTCACCAATGACATTTTAGCAACTAAACTATTTTTAATTGTAATAAAAATCACAAAACAATCCCTCTTGGACGCAACATGTTACGTCCGATTAAAAAAAAAAATCTTTCTTATATTTTAGCAAATGACTGCTGCGGAGGAATCCTCATTTGCTATTTCTCATTTTGTCATTTTGCCCAAAAATAGCAACAACCATTGTAGATGCTCTTAAAGTCTTAAATATTAAACTATTATCTTCCTGTTTTGCACCTCGATTTTATTTGCGAGGAAAACATTAAATAAAAAAGTAGAACGCAAACACAAATCACTGAATTGTAGGTCAGATTTCAAAAAGAGTAATGCTACATCCACTACCAAATTCACTATATTTCTCTTCACTACCTTATGTGGCACACTCCAATAGGTTGGGAAAGATAGAGTAGGTGGGAGAACTTTCCAATAGGAATATGCCACCTAAGATAGTCAACAAAATGGTAATAAAATTGGTAGTGGATGAAGCATTACTCTTCCAAAAGCAGACTACAACATTTTTGAAAACGAACTAAACCACAAGTAACCAAAAGCAATTTTTTGTTTCTTTGACAACCACTAGTAAAAATTTAAAGCACTATAAAGTAATTTACACAAACCAAGTCAAATTAGTAGATCACATTACACAGCTTGGATATTTAGCTATCCCAATAAAATAAAAATAAATCACAAATTATTTTAAATTAACAATTGCGATTTTTCAACTACCCCCAATAAATTTAACACTAAAACGACCTAATCCAATGTCACGCGGGAAAAATGCGCGGGCCCCACACCTTATCTCAACTCCCAATCCAACCCACCTTTTACTTACATAAAACCCCTTAAACGATTAATTAATTACATTCAACCCCCTACATCTAAAAATTTGTTTAAAAAATAAATTTAATAATTTACCTAAACCGACTGCGATCCGCCAACTTCCTCGACCGGTTCGGCCCGAAACTCAACGAACCACCGCCCGCCACGTGTCGCTTATGGCTACTACAAACCGGGTTCACACCGCTCCGAATCTCGCCCGAAAATCCGACCAGATCCGCCGACTGTGTCCGAGCAGGCCCCACCGCCGGCATCATTAGCGGACTCAAACACACTCCCAAACCCGCTAACCCGCCAATAAACTGGCGCCGCCTCCGCTGCCTCGCTGGCGTCGCCCGCTGCTGCCACGTGGCGGACGAAGAATCCGTCGTGTAAACGCTCTCCTCCTCCGAATCGTCTCCGTTTCGTACCGGCGACATTCCTCGATCCGAAACCCTAACCGACTTCAAGTCCGTCGCTTTCTTCTTCTCCGTCCTTCTAGAAGATTCCGATTCTCGATGATGGTGATGATGGAAGAGGGACGATAAGAGGGAGAATCGCCGGCATCCTTCTCGATCGCCGACCTGAGGAGTGTGAAAGAAGCGGGAATCGGAGGAGGAGGAGGCGGGGGCTTGGCGGTAGTGTTCCGGCGATGAGGCGGCGGCGGTTTGGGCGGCGAGGACGGCGAGGAGGCGGTCGCGGAGGCATACGGCGCAGACACCTCTTGCGGCAGCGTCGGAGGAGGTATGGTTCTTGCACTTCATGATCGTGGTCGTCTTCTTGGTTTTTGTTTTGGCGGTTTTGAGTTTTTAATGGAGGGGTTGCGGTGTGGTGGGGCGGCTGAGTAGGTTAGTGTTAATGTGTGACGGGGTGGGGTCAACGGTTGGTTTATGGATTATGGAGGGATTATGGAAGTGCTCAAAGTTTAGGATAAGGTCATTAAAGTTGTCTTCCTATGATACCATTAGCATTGGTATAAATTCCTGAAACCCGGATCCGACCCGTACCCGACCGGAACCGACTAATCTTACCCTATACAAATTGCACAGACTAAAATAATTTTGAGAGAGTCGTAAAATTATATGGAACTAAAAAAGTTAGAGATCCCTTAACTATTTCGATCATAATATAATTAAAAGATGACAAATCTACAAATGAACTGATTCACACTTTCAAACCAACCAACATAATTCTATATTTCTATTCAATTTAAAGGAAAGAAAAAAAATCGAATAATTACCGAAGTTGGGATGCGTCTCTTCTCAGACTTCTTGATGTACTCCGCTCTCTACTTATTGACTGTGCGCTTCTCAACTGTCTTTCCTCTCAAATCAAGCATTCTCTCTCAAACTATATAAAATCAACATCAAAAGATAACAAAAGAAATAATAATTAATAATAAGCTATATCAAAAGATAACAAAAGTATCGATTACCAATTCACGTTCCCAAACCAACATCATTCTATATTTTCTATTTAGTTGAAAGGAGCCCCAAAATTCTCGTTGTCTGTAACTTTTCAACAATTCCAGTACCAAACATAGGTAAACCCTCGGTCCCCAAATTTAGAGATACCAAAAAATATGTATTTTCAAAAATGACTTGCAATCTTGTGAGTTTCCTCCATTCTAAATCTTGCTTGCAAAGATTCATATTGTCTGTGAAGTTCCTCAATATTTACCTCCAATTGTGATCTATATTACTCATTATTTGTACTCCTACAAAATGATCAAACCATTAAACACACATACAATACTACAATTCATTAAAAAAATTCAAACAAAACAAAAAATGTAGAAAATATGATATTTACCCTCTACCATTCAAAAACTAAAACCATAACTTTTCATTTCCTACAAAAGGTAAACAAATCCCATTTACCACATAGAGCTACAATTCTTGAAATCTATACTTACATAGAATAAAAAACTCCACAAAATTATTTTATTTTAAACAACAATGTAACTAACATAAAATCAAAAAAGAATTACATAAATAAACATGAAAATAGAAACCATTTCCAAATCATATTGCATAAAGTTTCAAAAGACTTAATTCCCCCCCCCCCCACAATTCTATAACAATCATGTGCTTCAAATCAAATCAAACACAGAAAAACAGTTAACAAAAAAATACTGCGAAATCTGGAAGAAAAAAAAACTCACTGAATCGTGCATCAAGTATCTCAATAGTACCTGCAAAAATCACAAACACAACAATTTTAAACAAAAAAATGAAAAAAATAGATTTTTTTAATACAAATATTGATATTTCATTTGATTATAAAAAGGGTGGGATCTTTGAATTGTTACCTCAGTATAGTTGCGTGAATTGGACGAAGAAATCAAATTCGAAATCGAAGGGTTTTTATGAACGTGTAAAGAGAAGAAGATGAAGATGATCAGTTTATTGAAAGTGGATGAGAAGAGTAGGATGAGAAGATGAGGGTTATTTTTTTTCACC
Organism: Hemerocallis citrina; assembly: GCA_017893485.1. Lineage (NCBI taxonomy): Eukaryota > Viridiplantae > Streptophyta > Magnoliopsida > Asparagales > Asphodelaceae > Hemerocallis > Hemerocallis citrina. Next base: position 305,117,387 of record CM030361.1, read on the forward strand.
TTCTTCTTTATTTACTCAAAATTCTCAATATGCGTTGAGCACGTGTTAGGGCCTACTTTTGCTCTCCTTTCTCTATTTCAAAATAAAGAAATGAGAGAAGGGGTAGACTGTTAGCTTAAGATATAGTATAATTCCAAGTGATATAAGATACAGATCAGTAGTCTTGCCTTAAAATAGTTAAAAATTTGTGAACAATGCCAATTCATATCAAAATCTGTCATTGAACCCTAAAAAAAAATGAATATTCTATCAGCTGAATATTTAGCGGAAAAGTTGTTATTGTACATGTTAATATGAATATTCTATCAAGTTAAAAACTTCAAACAAATTAATTTAACCTAATAAGAACAACTTCCAAACAAAAAAATTGCAGTACATGTTAATATGAATATTGTATCATGTTAATAACTTCAACATATTATAAACTCATTGAATTAAATGGCCTAAAACAATTTTGAGAGTCATGGAATTTGGGGATGAAATTGATGGTAAGGTTCATAATTTTTTTTTAGATTGTGTAAATTAAACCCGACCATGAAATTTGGCAATTTTAGGTAAACTGACACCAACTACATGTAAAAAAATTGAACAACATAATATAGGAAAGAACCGAACAAATTTCACCACTATAACATAAAGAACAAATTAAATTAACCTAATAAGAACAACTTTCAAATAAATAAATTGCGGTACATGTTAATATGAACCTAATTGATGAAATGTACATGAGTGACGGTACTGACATTTACATGAGATACCAAGAAATGGAGAAGGTCGAAAGTCAAGTGCCATATAATGATGTCAACCAGAGCATTTGAATAACGTTATAGTAGTAAAGATTGACACATAAAATTCATCGGACTCGTATAGTTAGCAAAGGCGAGAAGACTCTGATAAAGAAGATTTATCCTATACCAAATAAATACTTTTTTCCTGTCATTGTCGCAGTTCTCCCCTAATCATTAATCCTACTGCTAAATTTTAAAACCAACATAATTGCAATATTCTTTTTCACTAAAACGTAATTGCAAGACTTTTCATATGTTGTATCGTTATAAAGACGTGTCGTATGCACGTGGCCACGGGTAAATCTAGTTTAAATATAAATAGTCACATTACTTTTATAGTAAATTCAACATAGTGAAGAAAAATAGAAAGAAACATTACATACTGAGAACAATAACTATAGAGATAAACTCAGGAAAATGTATAATATGTGAGAAGAACACACCTGATACAATGAAAAAGCTACTGACTTGTCCCAAAATAAATGGAAATCTCCCTATATCTTTGATTCTTCACACCTGTTACAAACAAAATAGTTAAAAATTGTCAATAACACCAAGCTTTTAATTCTTCTATACGGAAATTCATCGACAGGCGATGTGTAAATACCCAAAAGAGGGTTGAAAATTTAACACTTCTTAAACCCTAACCCTCATATAAACAGAGAACATTCATATACATACATAAACCCCAAATCCTATTCGAAATCTCTTATTTCAAAAAAGATGACAGCCTGCATTTTCCCACTGTCCTACTATTTAACCAATCAACCCAAAATAAAATTAACCTCAAAAAATGGGATTTTAAACCCTACCCCTACTCAATATGCTATGTACTTTACGATATAATATAGCAAGCATTTTCTGTATTTTAACTGCCGGTTAATGTATATCAATCACATCAGAAGAACTTCTACTGCAATTGTTTAATAAAAAAACTTACCCTGCAATTGAATGGTATTTTAACTGCCGGTTAATGTATATCAATCATATCATAAGAAATTCTACTGCAATTGTGTAATCAACAAACTTACCCTGCAATTGAACGGGTGACCCTAGCTAGGAGCGTACACATGTATAATCATGAAGGCAAAAAACAGTGTAAGTTGTGTAATACAATTAGCAATTTCTTTCAACTAAAAGTCATGGACATAGCCAATTACAGCCTATCACCAATTATTGGTTTCAGGATTCGTGTCAGGTTTAGGACCAATCCAAACCCAGATCAAGATTGAGATTGAGAAAAGAATGACTACAACCACCAAGATCAAGATCACGATTGAGAAAAGAAGGACTACAACATAACGATCAAGATGAAAAGAAAGACAATAACATAAAACAAAATAGAACCCAAAAAAAAGACAACAATCTGCATCCCATTCCTCACAAACTCGCAACAGAAAGCAACCCCAAGTTGAACTCTCTGTACCACTTCTCACCCCGCCAAATCTCTCCCATTAAAAATCTTATCTGCTCCAAATCCCCTCCTGAACACCCATTCAGCAAAACCATTCATCCATAAATCACAACCATAACAAAATCTCAAAGAGTGATAACTTCAAATCAGATAATTAAGAGCAAAGTGACATGATCATTAAGAGTAAAGTAACAGATCTCACCATTTTTGGTATGGAGGTGAGAGGTGGCGGGGGGGAGCAGAGGTGGAGGTGGCGAGAGTGGGCTGCGAGCATGGACGGCGTTCGCAAGCAGCGTTCCCAAGTGGTGATCGGGAGCGACGACGTTCGCGAGTGGTGATCTGGAGCGGCGAGCACAGGCGACGCTCGCGAACGACGATCGGGAGGGGCGGCTTCGCAAGCAGCGTTCCCAAGTGGCGATCGGGAGCGACGGCGTTCGGGAGTGGTGATCTAGAGCGGCGAGCACGGGCAACGCTTGCGAACGACGATCAGGAGGGGCGGCGATCGCGATCGCGATCGGGTGTAGGGTTTTGGGGGGAGGGTTAGCAGGTTTTTTTTTTTGTTTTTTTTTTGTGGGTGGGGGGGGACATGGGTTTTTTTTGGGTGTTTTTTTGAATTTAATTATGCTAATTAAAGAATGTGGCATGCACGTGTCAATTGCTACTTTTGCTCTCCTTTCTCTATTTCAAAATAGAGAAAGGAGAGATGGGGTAGGCCTATTTGCTTAAGATATATATATAAAATTAGCATTGGTATAAATTCCTGAAACCCGGATCCGACCCGTACCCGACCGGAACCGACCCGATCTATCTGGGTCCGGGTCCTAAAATGGGACCCGTTATACTTTCGGGTCCGGGTCCGGGTCTGCTCAAAAGAGACTGGACCCGGACCCGGACGAGTTTAAAAAACCCAAAAAATCAACATAAAAATAAATATTCTATTCTCATCCCTCCCCACCTTCATCCTCAATTCTAAATCTTCCTCTTCCAAACTCAAAATTCATGCATTTTTCTTCTTTCCTCTATTCTAAATCCTCCACTCGCCACTTCTGCTCGCCATTCACACTCCCGCTCCTATCCGAACGGGTAGAAATATTTTAATAGGACTCGGAACCGGAACCGAACCCGGTCCGGATCCAATTTTTGGACCCGCAGGGGACCAGGTCCGGGTCCGGGTCCGCGTGGTGAAGGACCCAACCCGACCCGGCCCGATACCAATGCTAGATACCATGAAGCAAATTTTGAAGTAGCTCTTTTCAACTTGTTAGTGCTGGGAGAGGCGAATGTTAGGATTTTGCTATTGAGATTGCAACAACCGATCACTATGAACAAATCATTAAGCACATAAAGCATATAATATTTGTTTCGGTTAGGGAAAACTTTAATCTGGGAGAGAAATAACCAAAATATATTATTCAACTAGAAAATATACAAGAGATACAACACTCACACCAAGAACCTATCTATCTCTCAAGCCTCGCTGAAAGATAATATATTGTTTACAATGGAGAATTCTCAATCTCTCTACAATGAAGTACTCTCTATTGCCTCTCAAATGAGGTTTTACAATAATATATATAGAGTTCTAAGAAACTCTAAGTTTAGTCTTGATATAATAATCATTTGATATATTCTGAAGATAAAGCTACACGATAGAAACCGTAAGATCTAACCTGAAGAAGAAGATGAACTCTAATATGGGTAAAAATTGTGGCTAATCCCCACCGTTTGATCTCAGTATAGATCACGAGGTAGACAGGGACTGGATAAGCAATTTCATGAGCAACTCCGAGCCTGAGCACATTTTGTGGGTCTTTGTACAGGCCCACCAGTTCGGCCCAGCCCGCTCGGGGAAGATATTCAGCCAATAAATCCAACCCCATAGAACCAGGGAATTATTAAATGCTCCCTAATCAGCAGGATCTAATTAGGTGGCATGAGACCTTTCTATAACAAGTTTCCACTGACCTATAAATACAGGTTCCCCTCCACTGTTAACAGGTAATCACGTTTTTACCACCTAATACACCCTTTAAACCATTGATTACTGACTTGAGCGTCGGATGGTCTGTCAATGGGAGTCCTCCCGGTGTTTCTGACTACTTTGCAAGTCTTCGACGATCGATGTGCCCATACACCCCACTCATGGGTTAGATCTACGGCTGAGATCTGAGTTTCCTCTTCAACAAAAGAACTCATTATCTGTTGCTCCCGCACCTGAAAAACAGCAGCATCAGATTGGCATCGTCTGTGGAAAAACCGATCCGAGCCTTTAACTCAGAACCTCCCCTGTAACAGACATCTATGACCCCCAAGGCTAAGAAAACCGTTACCACAGGTCACCATGCCGACCTTCCACCTCCTCCTCGTCCATCGCACAGCAGGGCGGCCACTCAAGGGTCGCAACAGCGGTGGGTTGAGCACCTACAAGCTCCAGCTCCAAGTACCTCCCACTCGGTAGCCTGAAGGACCGAGCCCCCAGTGGTTCCCAACATCCGAAATGTCATAAACAACCGGCTGAATGAGGAAGACCTTCCAAATTACCTTAGTCGATCCAAAAATGAGGCACATTCTAACTACCAGCCGAGTCGAAGCTGTCATTCCTCCCACGGTCGGGAGAAGGAGCGCAGCCACTCCCCGAGGGATCTCCAGCCACCAAATGGCCACAGAGAGGGAGGCCACGTGACGGGGATCGAATTCCAAGAAATTAAGAACGAGGTCCTGCAGGATATCCGAGGTGGAGCCCAGAGCGAGCACCATACTAACGACCACCGTTCTGGAAGGGTCGGAAATGAAGACTCCCACGGGTCAACCCGATCAGATGGACATGAAGACGTGGTCCTCAAACGACTGCAAGACATGGAAGACTGCCTCGCCCTGATTGGCAAAGATGGGAAGCAATCTAACCGAGGGTATCAGCCGGTCCGGCCACATTTCCTATCCAACATCATCAAAGCCCCCATTCTTAGGAGCTTCAAGCCTCTGTCGTTTGAGACGTATGAAAGAGAGTCAGATCCTGCTGATCACATTAAGGGGTTTAAAACCCTTATGATGATTTACAGCACCTCGGATCTCTTTCTCTGCCATGCTTTCTCTGCCACATTGTTGGGGCCTGCACGAGAATGGTACTCCAAGCTCGCCCCCAATTCATTCTTCTCCTTCAATCAGCCTGATGAGAGTTTCCTCGCTCACTTCGTAGCCAATCGTAATGCTTAGAAGACGAGTGCTTCCTTGCTATACCTCCACCAGAACGATGGGGAGTCCCTTCAGGACTTCGTTCGGAGATTTACAATCAAGGCCCGTTCAATTTCCTCCCTCGATGCTAGGGTCGCGGTGGCTGCCTTCTATCATAATTCCGTCACGACTCGTTGAAGGCATTCGAAGCGAGAATTATATATGGGCTGAAGAGGCATTGCATCTTGGAAGGTGGAAAGAGTCCCCAGCCAAAGGGAAGAGGACGATGGAAAATTCGAGGCCCCAAAGATGTCCCAGAAGGGCGCCTCTGGGCAGAGGCGACCCCTCCCTATTTCTCGCTGGGATAAATTCACTTCGCTTAATGCGAGTGTCTCCGCCATCCGAATGGAGGTAGAGGATGAGGGGTTGATCCGACACCCCCCTCGGCCCAATAACAGTAACAGAAAGAGGGATCGGAGGTTCTACTGCCGATTCCATCGAGATCATGGCCATGAGACCGACAACTGTCGGGCTCTTAAAGATTAAATCAAGACCCTCATCCGGAGATGGTACTTTTCTAAATTCACCGGGGATGTCCAGAGAGCCTTTCGTCCTCCCTGAGGTGCGAACAAGTGTTCGGTGTAACACCCCTGCCCCTAGCTCAGACAATTTATACAATTTATAAGACAAATTAGATACTATGTAGTACAACTGCCCACCACAGGCAGCCTCTCAAAAGGTGGTTAACCGGATTGGTGACTCTTGATCATAGGCTATATTATTTATATATTATTTTATTCAATTTAATATCCGATATGGGACAAAGTCTAACTCTTTCTCCTTTTTCAATTCAACAGCCAAAATCTTTTCCAAGATGGGCCCCATTTGATCAATGCCACGTCACCAAGAGTGACAACTAAGCTCAGTTGCTCCTATTGAACCACGGGCTCCCCCTCCATATTTCATATACATATATATTCCATCATGCATCATTTTAAACCAAATAGCCAACATTTTACCACTTTTTACCTTTTTTCAACATATATATTATATATATTACTCTTTGAAAATTACGGGGTGTTACACACACACCCCTTCAGAAATCAGCGTCCTCGCTAAGCACGGGCGTGCATAATCTAGTGCAGGAACTACTTTCTAGCCGTTGTGGAGCATCTGCTCTTCTATCCGCCCGATTATTCATGATCCCGGAATCCACCGCCCGATCAATCATAATCCCGGATTTAATTGAGCTACCCTCCTGTCCGCTCGACTAATTATGATCTCAGAATCCTCTGCCCGATCAATAACAGACCCGAATTTAATTGAGGGTTCACCACAGTCTCGGAATCCTCCGCCCGACTGGGTCTATAGTCCTGGAATCCTCCACCCGACTATATAGACATGCCCCACACTCGGTGTCGAAAGTCAGCTCTGATACCATTTGTAATGCCCATGCCCCTAACTCAGACAATTTATATAATTTATAAGACAAATTAGATACTATGTAATACAACTGCCCACCATAGGCTACCTCTCAAAAGGTGGTTAACCGAATTGGTGACTCTTGATCATAGGCTATATTATTTATATATTATTTTATTCAATTTAATATCCGATATGGGACAAAGTCTAACTCTTTTTCTCCTTTTTTCACTTCAGCTGAAATCTTTTCCAAGGTGGACCCCATTTGATCAATGCCACGTCACCAAGAATGACAGCAAAGCTCAGTTTCTCCTATTGAACCGTGGGCCCCCCCTCCATATTTCATATACATATATATTCCATCATGCATAATTTTAAACCAAACAGCCAACATTTTACCACTTTATACCTTTTTTCAATATATATATTATATATATTACTCTTTGAAAATTACGGGGTGTTACATTCGAAGCCAGAGTCTGGCCCACAGGGGCCCGAGAGGATGGCTATCCTCCATTCCATGCATGGAGGACCCATGGGCTGGGATTCAAACTTTTCCAGTAAGGTTTTCATTCAGGAAGTCAACTCTGTCCACAATTTTCCACCCCCTCGGAGCCACGGACTGTTGGTCTCATTCTTAGATGAAGATCCTGAAGGGGTTCGAATTCCTCACTGTGATGCCCTGGCCATCAGCCTCAGCCTAGCGAACCAATAGGTTCGGCGTATTCTCGTGGAAAATAGAAGCTCGGTCAACATCATGTTCCTCGCTGCTTTCGAAGGGTTGAAGCTCTTCCGAGACATGCTGAAGTTCGCAGGCTACACCCTCCATGATTTCTCGGGAGACCCAGTCCAGATCGAAGGGATCATCACCGTGGATGTAACAGTAGGAAAATCCCCGACCTCCCAAACACAACCCATGGATTTCATGGTTGTCAATATCAAGGCCGCCTATAATGTTATCCTCGGTCGCCCCGGCATCGCTTCCCTTCAGGCGGTACGCTCAGCCTACCACATAAGGATGAAGTTTCCCACAAAGCATGGGGTCGGGGTCGTTAAGGGCAACCAAGAAGCTGCTCGGGCCTGTTATACAGCCACAATGGGGGCTCGGTCCTGCTCCTTGATGCAGTCAAGTTACCTTCATTGGGAGCTCGATAGGTTTAGAGCCCGTCGACGAGCTGGAGGAGGTCATCTTCTCAGAAGACGAAAGAGCCAAATGGTTTCAAGTGAGCCAGACTCTCCCTCCGGGCCTCAAGCATGACGTTATCAACTGTGCTCGACGGAACAAGGACATGTTCGCCTGGACCCCCTCGGACATGCCCGGGATCTCCGATGAACTCTTCATGCATAAACTGAGTGTCAATCCGGACTTCAAGCAGGTGCACCAGAGGCGCCGAGAGGCAGTAGATCGTGAAAGATGAGGTTGAAAAGCTCCTATCCGCCCGTTTCATCCAAGAAGTCAATTACCCAGAGTGGTTGGCCAACGTTGTGATGGAGAAAAAATCCAACGGCAAATGGAGGATATGCATCAATTTCACCGACCTCAACAAAACTTGTCCAAATGACCCTTTTCCTCTCCCTAGCATCGATGCCCTCATCAATGCGACGTCTGGGCACGAGCTGCTCAGCTCAGCTTCATGGACGCCTTCTCAGGCTACAACCAGATCCGGATGTTTCCTCATGATATTCCGAAGACAGCTTTTGTGATCGACCAATGGCTCTACTGCTATCAACTCATGCCCTTCAGAATGATAAATGCAAGTGCCACCTATCAGAGGCTCATCAACCGGATCTTCAAAGAGCAGAAAGGTCATAACATGGAGGTCTATATCGATGATATGCTCGTCAAAAGCCTCCAAGGAGGAGATCATGTGAAGGACCTAGAGGAAGCCTTCTGGATCTTGAAGAAGAATAACATGAGGCTCAATCCCTCAAAGTGCGCCTTCAGCGTCACCTCGGGCAAGTTCTTGACTTCATGGCCAACCAACGGGGAATAGAGGCGAATCCTGAGAAAATTCAAGTCATTTTGAACATGTCCCCTCCCAAGAACGACAAGTGTAAAGACTCACGGGTCATCTTGCCGCCATCGGTCATTTTCTTTCAAAGTCAGGGGAGAAATCCTTCTACTCCTTTAGAGCCCTTAGGGGGTGAAGAGCTTTGAATGGGGGGAACCCCACCAGAAAGCCTTCGATCAACTAAAGGAATATCTCGCCAATCTCCCACTCCTCAGCAAACCTACGCTGGGCGAGATTCTCTACCTCTATTTGGCTTCATTGGAGCATTCGCTCAGTGCCTCCTAATCAGGGAGGATGATGGGACCCAAAGGTCCATATACTTTGTCAGCAAGGTCCTCCGCGACGCCGAGCTCAGCTACACTAAGATGGAGAATGTGGCCTATGCCCTCGTCATGGCTACGAGAATGCTCTGCCCCTATTTTCAGACCCATTCTATTGTGGTCCTCATGAACCAACCTCTCAAGCAAGTCCTCGACAAGCCGGAGAACTCCGACCGCCTGATTAAGTGGTCTGTTAAGCTCGGTCAACATGACATCATCTATAAGCCAAGGACCGCCATTAAGGGACAAGCCCTCGCAGGGTTCATAATCGAGTGCACCATCCCGGAGAAATTTGAGGTTCAAGAGGACGAGCCAATATGGGAGCTTTATGTAGACGGTTCATCGTGGAAAGAGGGGAGTGGGGCAGGAATCATATTGAGTAGTCCGGACAACTTCATCCTCCAATACTCCTTGCTCTTCATCTTTAGGGCATCCAACAACAAAGAGGAGTATGAGGCCCAAATTGCCAGACTCGTTCTGGCCCGAAAGGCAGGGGCCAAACGGGTTAAAGCCTTAAGTGATTCGCAATTGATTGCCTATCAAGTATGCGAGGAGTATGAATATCGTGATGCCTAGACGGTCAAATATTTGGCGCACGTCAAGCTTCTCCTAGCTGATTTTGAAGATGGTACCGTTGTTCAAATTCCCCGAGAGCAGAATATCTAGGCAGATGCTCTGTCGAAGATAGCGTCCTCCTTCCTTGAAGGCCTCGATCGCACGAACATGGTGGAAGTTCTTCTCCGATCAAGCATTGAGAATCCCGAGGTCCTCTGCCCCGATCAGCCCCCGTAGGTAACAACATGGATGGACCCAATCCTGAACTACTTGAGAACAGGCAAACTACCACAGGTTACATCTGAAGCGAGAAAGGTTTGAGTGAGGGCCGAAAGGTTCATACTCTTAAATGAAATGCTTTGCAAGCGATCATACACCAAGGTTGATGGAAGACCCTACCTCCGATGCCTGACCCCAGAGGAGGCCCATTATGCCCTCGAGGAGATGCATGAAAGGATTGGAAGCTGTCACATGGGCAGCCGGTTGCTTGCAAGAATCATGCTCAACCACGGATATTACTGATTGACCCTACTACAAGATGCTCAGGATCCCGTTAAGAGTGCGGACCATGCCAAAGATTCTCCTCAGTGAAGCATGTCCCACAGGCCGAGCTCAAATCGTTGGCCAGCCAAGCCCTCTTTGCCATGTAGGAGATGGATCTGGTCGGCACATTTCCCAAAGCGACGGGTCAAAGGCGCTTCCTAATTGTTGTCATCGACTAGTTCACGAAGTAGGTCGGCAGAACCCTTGGCTACTTTCACAGAGCATCAGACCCAACAATTCTTTTGGAAGCGCATCGTCTGCCGGTTCGGGATCCCTTGGATCCTCGTCACTGACAATGGTACCTATTTCGCCGGAAAGAATTTCTTCTAATTCCATGAAGACTTGGGAATTCAGCAAAGGTTCTCTTCAATCTCGCACCTCTAGTCCAATGGCCAAGCCGAGAATGCCAACTATCAGATTCTCGACAGTTTCAAGAAGCAATTGGACAAATCCCCCAATGGTTTGTGGGTCGATGAGCTGCCCAATGTGTTGTGATCTTACCGAATGACCAAGAGGATTCATACGGGCGAGTTACCCTTCAACCTGACCTTCGGCATTGAAGCAGTAATTCCTCTGAAAGTCGGGGTCCCCTCCCCACGGCTCATGAGTTTCAATGAAGAATTGAACTCAGACGGCCTTAGGGCCAACCTGGACCTCCTCGACGAGGTCCGTGAGAGGTCAGCTATTAGAAGAAATGTCTACCAGCAACGAGTAAAACAATTCTACAACAAAAGAGTCCGACCAAACAACATCAAAAGGGGGACCTAGAGCTGTATAGACACGATATATCCATGTCGAGCAAAAAGGGGAAGCTTGCTCCCAACTGGGAAGGCCCGATAAGCTCTTCAAAGTGGTACGCCCTGGCACTTACCGACTTGAAGACCCTTGGGGCTGGGCAGTCAAAAGAACTTGGAATGCGAAATACTGAAGGAAGTTCCATGAAGACCCCTAGCGGTTTGTACTTGTAATAAGGCTCGAAAAGCCAGCAAATGTAATCAGCATTCGTATCTCAACGAGCTATGAATAAAAGTTAATTTCTCAAATTCTTGTCTTAAACACCTCAGATTTATCTGCAAACATGGCTCGTCTTAGCGCCTCAAAATGGTGATCCAATCCCGAGCCCATTGTGGATTTCTCTACAAACATGGCCCGTCTTAGCGCCTTGAAATGACATTCTGATCCCGAGACCATTGCGGATTTCTCCGTAAACATGGTCTATTTTACTGCCTCGAGATGGCATTCCGATCCCGAGCCCATTGCAGATTCCTCTGCAAACATGGCCCATCTTAGCACCTCAAGATGGCGTTCCAATCGTGAGGCCATCGCAGATTTATCCGCAAACATGGCATGTCTTAGCACCTCGAAATGGTGTTCTGATCCCAAGGCCATTACGGATTTATCAACAAATATGGCCGATCTTTGCATCTCGAAATGGTGCCCCGACGCCGAGCACGATGCTGTTTTCTCCGCAATCGAGGCTTGTCTTAGCACCTGCAAATGGCATTCTGATGCTGAGACAATTTCAGATTCATCTGTAAACATGGCCCATCTTAGCACCTCGAAATGGCATTCCGATGCCGAGCTCGATGTTATTTTCTCCGTAATCGAAGCTCGTCGTAAACGCTTCAAAATGATGTTTCGAACCCGAAGTCGTTGCAGATTTCTTTGCAACACATAGTCGTCCTAGTGTCTCAAAATGTCACTCCGACTCTGAGGTTTCCGCAAATATCTACACCTAAAATGTCTAATCTTCGCACCTCAGAGCGGCTCTAGTTTGGCCATAAATTTTTTCCAGGGTCACACGCCCCGTGCTCTTCACTCAGGGAAGCACTCCGACTCCAACCCCCTCACAAATTCGACAATGCTCCATGGTGAATGGTCAGATCAACTCTCCAGGATAGTACTCATTCAGTAAACAAGTTACCAAGGAAAACATAAATTTTATGGAATGGAAGATAGTTACAATATGGGTGGTGGCTAGTCCGTAGTTGGTAAATTAAACAACACAAATGAGACACCTACGTCTAAACACTCCTGTAGTCGCTTCTTACTTCAGTACTAGCTATCACCGACTAGTCATGTGCAGAAGGGGCATCATACGCGAACCTCGAGGACAAAGTGAGGGTTGGTCGACCCTAGCTCAGGGCATCAGAAGTGCCCGAACAGACTAGGCATAAGATCCCCTTGAGGATCTCTGCCCCGACGGCAAGTCCCACCTTCTGGAAACCACGTCAGTGTACGTGAAGTATGAGGATGAAGAGTTCCCTGAACCTCGGCCACTAACGCTCGGCTAAGGAGATCAGATCTTGAAACCCGGGAAATACTTGATGCCATTCAATAAGGGTTACACCGGTCCTCTACGGGTCCCTTCAAATCAGTCGTCAAGACTCGAACCCTCAACCAAAAATATGTGAACAAGTCCTTCGGTGGGGCATAAGAGGAGGAAGTCACCCCTCGGGACTTGGTCGGTAAAATTGTAGATCTTGGAACCCGAGGCAGACATGCCGGAAGATACGGCCGGACGTCGATCCCCTCTGGGTCGAACGCTCGTACAGTACAGCAATTACGCCCTGACCATGCCTTAAACGACTTGTCCTCATTGGCACCGACCCTCGGATTGCCAGTCGAGGTGATCTGCAAAATAGATTTGGAAACCTCAATCATCAGAAGAGTAACAATGGGTTTATGGACCAACTAATTGTAGATGAGGGAAATTTATAGGCGCCATTGCAACTAACTCATTTACTACGTTCAACAGGTCAATGTTTCAACTTCCAAGATCTACAGTCACCTCGATTTCAAAGGGTGATGTAAGCGAGTCCACGTGTTTACTCACACAACCATGTGAAAGCAAAAGCGGGACTAAGGCCATGGACCAACATCTCCGAAAGCGTGGTCTGAAGCATTCGACCTTCAGCTCGGATATCCGAGGCATGACATGTGACTACAACTCAGAAGGCAAAATAATCCAAACACATTTTATTCATCGATAAAGATCGAATGCAAGTGCGGTGGCCAGTCCGCGAAAAGGCAAAAGAAACAACTTATGTTCGTGGCTGGGAGGAGAACCCCTTTTCGAAGGCAAGGGTGGAAGCAATCACCCCGTGGTCGATCGACTCGGGGTTGACCAGGACCTCCCCTCCATACTTGTCTCGAAAGACCATCCCTTGAAGTTAAGATCCGGGTACCTAGCTCTAACATCCACAAGGGCCTGGTCGTACCCTTCATCCTGAAACTGGAGGACACACAGCACCGCAACATCATGCGCTTTTTCCATCTCATTCTCCTTTGCCTGCCAGGCCAGCCTCTCCTCAGCCAGCTTCTCCTTCTCTACCAGAAGCTCCTTACGAGCCTTCTTCTCGCTCGCCAGCTCATCCTTCATCCTTTTCACCGTCTTCCAAACGTCGATGTTCCGACGCAATAACTCCTTCTCGCTTGCCTCGGCCACTTGAGCACACCTGAGGAGCGCCTCAAGCTTCCACTTCAACTCGGCACCATTGATGGTTGTCTGCAAGAAAATGATCACGCTTAACAAAATAAAAGGGGGATCAGAAAGCTGATAATGAACGAAGAGAGCCTCGCCAAGATTGTAACACCCCGCCCCAATTTAGCAATTTTTCTTAACAACTTCCCACTATAGGATTGCCTCATAAAAGGTTCTCTAGCATATTGGTGACTTCTAATCCCATGCAATTATATATATATATATATATATAATTAACATTGTATACCCCCGATATAGGACTAATCAAATTTTCACCCCCCCCCCTCTCTCAAATCCCGTGACACAGCAGCCCCCTCCCCCCCAAACTGGTGTTCCCCATGCCACTTCAGCAGACAGTCAACCGTTGTCTCTCACAAACCGAGCGGGCCCCCTTACCACGTCATCCATGACGTCAGCGACAACAACAGCAGCTTTCAACGCTCTGCTGTCTCTCTCTCCCGTGGGCCCCCCCTCTTACCAATTAATTCAAACAACCCTCCCTATACAATATTCTATAGGGCAATCCGATTAATTAATTAATTAATTAATTAATTATATATATATATATATATATATATATATATATATATATATATATATATATATATATATATATATATATATATAACACGGGGTGTTACATACCCCCCCCCCCTTAAGAATTCAGCGTCCTAGCGGAATCCGAGGCATGCAATCTAGCGTAGGATCCTCCTTTCTAGCCGATGTGGAGTCTCCTCAATCCCTATAATTTTGGAGATCAGTCCCACATCGCAGTTAATTTCAGAAACTATTTCATTCACACCTCGATAATTTCGGAGACTATCTCACACTGCAGATCATTCTGAGGGTACTACTCCACACCCGATGTCAAAAGTCGGCTCTGATACCATTTGTAATACCCCGCCCCAATTCAGTGATTTTTCTTAACAACTGCCCGCCACAGGCTTGCCTCATAAAAGGTGTTATAGCTTATTCTGACCTCTAATTCCAGACAATTTTATATATATATATATATATATATATATATAGAGAGAGAGAGAGAGAGAGTCCCCTTCGGTTGCTCACTACTTTTGGTGAGCACTCCATGAGTACTCACGAAATTAAGACTCTATGAAAAATCTGAACTACTCATATTGTTCTATATTCCTAAAATAGCCTAACAATAAAAAATCAAGTAATTTGAAGTTCATTTTTCCATGCATCATGCTGTTAGAATTTTCAGCCATAGAATTTTGTGATGATGTAAATCATGGACAAATGAATTTTAAATTACTTAATTTTTTATTGTTAGGCTATCTTAGGCATATATAATAATATGAGCGGTTCGGATTTGTCATAGGTGCTCTATTTCGTGAGTGCTCACCAAAGTAGTGAGCAACCGAAGATCTCTCTCTCTCTCTCTCTCTCTCTCTCTCTCTCTCTCTCTCTCTCTCTCTCTCTCTATATATATATATATATATATATATATATGTGTGTGTGTGTGTGTGTGTGTGTGTGGGGGGGGGGGGGGGGGGGGGGGGGGGAAGGGGTATGAGCAACTTGCTTATTTAGTAAATAAGCAATTGATGATGTGACATACATGTGATTGGAAAATCCTTAAAAGGGTTAGTTGTCCAATGTATTGCATGAATGCCACATAATCAATTGCTCATTTACTAAATGAGCAAGTTGCTCATATCCCTTTTACCATATATATATATATATATATATATATATATATATATATATATATATATATATATATATATATAAATTAATTAATTAATTAATTAATCTATTTCCCTATAGAATATTTTTGAATTAATTGAGGGGGAGTGAAGATTTGATTAGTCCCATATCGGGAGTATACAAGGTTAATTATATATATATATATATATATATATATATATATATATATATATATATATATATATATATATATATATATATAGGGTAAAAGGGATATGAGCAACTTGCTCATTTAATAAATGAGCAATTGTTGAGGTGGCATGCATGTGATACATTGAGTATCTAATCACTTTTATGATTTCCCAATCACATGCATGCCACCTCATCACTTGCTCATTTACTAAATGAGCAAGTTGCTCATACCCCTTTTTCCCATATATATACATATATACATATATATATATATATATATATATATATATATATATATATAGGGTAAAAGGGATATGAGCAACTTGCTCATTTACTAAATGGGCAATTGATTATGTGGCATGCATGTGATACATTGGACAACTAACCCTTTTAAGAATTTTTCAATCACATGCATGCCACATCATCAATTGCTTATTTACTAAATGAGCAAGTTGCTCATACCCCTTTTTCATATATATATATATATATATATATATATATATATATATATATATATATATATATATATATATATATATATATATATATATATTCTTAACCCGGGGTGTTATAAAGATGGGCGCCTGAGCCCAGTGGACGTAAACCTCATCCTCTGACTCCTTCGATAGGGCCATCCTGTTGCTGGGGGTGGCAAGGTGCTTGACCACCTCCAAAGTATTTGGACGATCAGAAGACAAGTCTGCCTCGATAATGGACCAAGAAGGCACCCACACTTTTGTCGGCGAAAGGGGCCTCGAGGTCAACGCGGCACCCCCCAGAGAAACGGACGGAATCGTCGGGGCCTTCCTTTTGACAATCGCATCAAAGGTCTTAGCCTTAGGGTGGGTCAGGACCTTTAGACTTCCTTTTTCGTGAAAGCTCCTCCAGGTCGGAAGAAAGGGGACGCTTCTTTGACCGCGCTTTAGCCTTTCCCCGTGCCTCCATCTCTACCTCCACTTTTGCCTTCACCTCTGCCTCTGCCTGCGCCTTTGCCTCCACTTCTACCTTCTCCATCTCCGCCTTAAGGGTAGCTCGCCTAGCTCTCAAAAATTCGGTAGACACCATGATAGTTTGCTGAAGGGCGACGAAGCCAAGTAACGATGCTTGAGGCAGAAAAGAAGAGAATCAAGTAAATGAAATGGAAGACTAGGGAAACCATATATAGCAAAAAAGGTGGCATTGAACACTGTGCATGCACGTGATGGCACATCAGCGCGCAAGAGGCCCACAAGCGCAATTTTCTAGTGTTGGGGTATGGCTTAGAGGCCAATTGTGTATTGACATTACTAGTTTACATTGCATCATGATATTTATTTCATATATGAGGTATTTTATTTATTGTGTTGTTTATTGTAATTAAACGAACATGATAAAGTCCTTAGAATAGTAGGTTCAATATCTTGGGACATCAAGTGCATGACTTGATTGTGAGATCCTATTGGTTGTAAGCAGAACACTATTCTTAAATGTCTCTAATCAAGTATTATTGTGAATTAGGATAATAATAATACATAAAGACTAGTATGTGCATAGACTGATGACCATATCTCATGGGTCATGGATATGATATATCAAATCTTCACATGGGTACATATTAGAGTAATAATGTACTGGACTGACCCACTATGAGAACGCTACATGGATCGTTATATGAGTGTCATAAGAGGTCCTCAAAGTGACTATGTTGTATGTAGTCCTTTGACTTGAAGTCACTATGGTTTCCTACATGAGAAGTTATATATTTTAATGTCATCAAACGTTGTCTGTAATAAGGTGATTATAAAAATAACTATTTGATATACTACAAATCATACGGAAGGATGTGAGTGACTTAGATGGGATTTTTTCCTCTTACATAACTGGAGCGATATCTACGGGTCCCTTGATTAAGTGAGACTGCAAATTGCATGGTCGTACTCAAATGAGTTAATATGAGATATTGAGCTCGTTTGTTTTAGTAAGTCTACTTGGACATCAAGAAATCAAAGATTGAACTATACAAGGGTGACACGCTCTATGCCATGTGGTCAATTAAGATATTTGGACAAAAGGACTAGACTACACGGTAACATTGATCACGGATAGGTTATGTCAAATCACTGGCATTCCCGTTACTTGAGTAGCAGTGATGAATTGCTAGATACCAGTCACTGTTTGTAACAATAGAATATGATTTTAGTAATATTGTCAACGTAATGGGAACCTACATGGTCACACACTTAGAATGGATCGAAATTGGGATTTAAATTCATAAGATGAATTTAATTGGGAATCCTAGTAAGACTTGAACTCTTGACACGGTTGGATAATTAATTAGATTAAATGGGCCAACTAAAGTTAGAAGGGTCACACACGAATCTGACCCAGGTCAGATTGTGAGCCCAACCGCCACACCACTTTCTTAGGGTTGAATTTCTACACACACACACACACACACACACACACACACACACACACACACACACATATATAGATACGATATATTTCTATGGAAAGGCAAAGGAGACAATCCTAGCCGTCACAGAAATTGTTAGAGAGAGATCGTAAGGAATATCCCCTTCCCACAACTAGCACCGCAGCATGAAGAAGCGCTTGATTTGATCCATTCATGTGGATAAAGTAGAGACACTGCAACCTTTGTAGTGATGTGATTGGCATATTTCAGAGCCTCCACATCCATCTTTAAGGTATAACTCCCAGACACGATTTATGATTCTCGCATGGATCCATGGCTAGGTTTCGATATTTTCATTGTGAATTTAATTTTTGATTGCCCTCAAAACCTAACACGGGGTCCCTCTCGTCTTGGCACACCGAAATGGTGCTCCATCTCTGAGGCCATTGTAGATTTCTCCGAATTAGGTCCCTCTCGTCTTAGCACCCTGAAATGGTGCTCCGACTCTAAGGCCACCGTAGATTTCTCTGAACTTGGCTCTCATCCCAGATCCTCGAAATGGCGCTCTGATTTTGAGGCCATCGAGGAATCCTCTGTGAACATGACTTTCTGCTTAACACCTCAAAAAGGTGCTCCGACCCTGAGCTCGTCATAGCAATACAAAGTGATACTTAAGATTGTTAACACATCCCCGGGAACCAAGGAGCGAACAAAACATTCTTTATTACCAAGAAATAGTTGCATTATTCGAGATACATGTGCCTTTACAAACTCAAGGCACAAAACCCTGGACGTAGGAACTCCCTTCGTCAGATCCTGGCTCTCGATCCATCAATGTTGTTCCAGAGGGAGGATTCCTAACCCTGATAACTTGGGACCCCCTCAAACACTCGCAACACTAGAGGAACCAGACACTCCGCTCTGAGCATCCCCTGACGCTCCAGGACGAGAACGGGTCCCTGGATATAGGTATCTCCTTGAAAACGTACTCCAAAAGTTGAAGGTCAAACTTACTTCGCCAAGCTTAATCCTCAGCCAACATATCTCCAGGTCCCTCTCCACGAGCATCATCCTGAAGGCCAAGTCCGAGAACCGCCCCTCAACGAGACCATAGAGCACGCTTCCCTCGGCTCGGGCAAGGACTAAATTAACGTTGGAGAAAGATGCTTTCAAGCTATCCAGCTATCCCACCACCTTTTGCGACCTTCGAATGTGGTACCCAAATGCTTCTTCCCTTTCGCTTGCCTCCTTTCAAAGATGGACTATGGTATCCTCGGCTCAGCTCAATTAAGCCCGGATCGTTTGGATTTCATCTTCGTACTCACCCTGAGGCTCTTACCATGTGATATGATCAACGAAAACAATTTCTTTAAGACGTCCAAGTTTTTTCTTTTTTTTAATTGCATTCTCGTAATATTTCAATGGCAATTTCGTAATTTTTGGAAAAAAATCATCCGTCCTTCCTAATAATTTTTTTTTAAAAATAACAGACAAAACATTATCAGCCGTCTCCTATATTTAGCAATTGCTAAAGCCAATTGCTAAATTTAGCGATCCACTATTCCTTTTAAATTCATATTTAGCAAACGATAGTAGGTGTTTCTTTACCAAAATATACACATTATGTATTTTTAGAAAACGGTAGTTGATAGGGTATGGATGGCGTGGCCCCATCTGGGCATCGAATCTCCTCAAATTTCGCTCCCCTGTGATCATCATATCAAAACAGGTCCAATGGGCTTCAGCCCATTCAGGCCCACAGGCAAACATGTCCGACCCGGCCCGTTAGGGTCTCAGACCCGTTTACCCTTGTCTATAAATATCAGCCCCCCTCATCACTTTCAAAGGTAATAAACTTTTTCTCCCCTGAACCCTAGCTACTGTTACTTTCTCAGTGACTGACTAAATCGTCGAAGGGCATGTCTCCGGGAACTCTCTCGGGGTTTCTAGGCAGTGTGTAGGTACGAAGATCCGAGCCGAGCTACAAGACCCGAGCCGAGCACCCAGCCTCTACCTCTCTCCTACTCCCTCGAGCTGGTCCTACAGCCTAGGATCGGATCCATGCCAGTGTCATGTCTTCCACTTCACAAATTACAAGAACTCACACCTGTTGCCCCCACACCCAAAAATAAACAACATCTGGTTGGAGCCGTCTTTGGGAATGGTTCACGTCACTGACACCGGTCTGACCCCATCTGAGGACATCACCCCGAAGACAGACTTTCCCATGGCTCCCAAAGACAGAAGCTTTCACCTCTGGAAGTTGTCCAGATCCTCCTTCCTCTCATAGACATGCGAACGCCCATGGCCCTCTTCAACCTCGACCCAATGGTGCGGCAGGACCCGAATCGAGTGCTTCACGCTCGGTCGCTACTCCCGACTTACGGCATGTAATCCAGAACCGTCAGAACAACCGGTCTAAGGAAGGGGCCGCTTCCAACTCAGTCCCAAACAATGGCAAATAGCTGACCCAAAAATGGGAACCAGGGCACATCCACTCACCTTGAGGACCTCCACCCTCGCGTGGTCCTGTAGAGCAGACCCCAGTCACGAGGGCCGAGTTCCAAAACTTTAGGAACGAGGTCCTCCAGGCAATCTGAGGCGGTCCCAGGAAAGAGGCGCGTAATGACTCCTACCCTCGGCCAGAAGCCCAGGGCAGTGAATCCCACGTTCGACCTGCCCACCGGAACAAGATGATGCCGTCCTTCGGCACCTCCAGAAGATGGAGAACCGCCTCGCCCATCTCGGCGAGGGCGGGCCATTACCTAGCCAAGGGTACAGGCCCAACCGACCCCCATTCTCCACTCAAATCATAAAAGCTGAGATCCCCAGAAATTTCAGGCCTCCCCAATTTGATACCTACAACGGCGAGGGTGATCCCACTGATCACATGGAAGGGTTCAAAATCCTCATGTTGATTCACAGTGCCTCAGATCCTCTCCTCTGTCACGCCTTCCTTGCCACCCTGCGTGGTCCAGCTCGGGAATGGTTCTCAAATCTCACCCCCAGCTCGGTCTTCTTGTTCGACCAGCTAGAAGGAAACTTTGTAGCCCATTTCGTGACCAGCGGAAAGGTAGAGAAGACGAGCGTGTTCCTTCTGAACCTCAAGCAGAAGGAAGGGGAACCACTCCGCGAGTTCGTTCGGAGGTTCACCGCCGAGGCAAGGTCAGTCTCCTCCCTCGACGCGGGCGTTGCTTCCGTAGATTTTCGGCATAATGTTCGCCACGGCCAGCTGAAAGCCTCCTTAGCCAAGAAACCACCCATCAACTTTCCCGACCTTCTCAATAGGGTTATGAAGTACATCTGGGCTGAGGAGGCTCTACACCCCAAGGGCATCAAAGAAGCTACAGCCAAAGGGAAGCGCAAAGCAGACAACGCCGAGCCCGCCAAAAAAGCTACAAAAGATGCGTCTAGTTTGAAGAGGCCTCCTCCGGTCCCCCATTTTGAAAGATATACGTCGCTGACCCAGAACGTATCAGCCATCCTCTTAGAGATCAAGGACAAAGGAATCGTCCGACTCCCACCTCGACCGAGAAATAATAAGAAGCGGGACCAGAGGTTCTACTGCCATTTTCACCGAGACCACGGGCACGAGATGGACAACTTTCGCGCCCTTAAAGACGAGATCGAGGCCATCATCCAGTGTGGGTACCTAAGGGAGTTCACCCGAGCTAACCCAAGAGACCGGAGGGACTTAAGAATTCGAGGCCTTCGCCTCCACCTCGAACGGTCAACCGGCAACCCAAACAGGACCCTGAGCCCGAGGAGATCGGGGGTAGGCCATCCTACACTGCGTTCAAGGCGGACCCATGGGAGGGGAATCCAACACTTTCCGTAAGGCTTTCTTGCGAGAAGTAAATTCGGTCCATGACCATCCCTCCCCCAGGTTTAGCAGCGGGCAGTCTCTTTCTCTGGAGAAGACCTGGAGGGCATCTGGCTCCCACATTGCGATGCCCTCGTCATCAACCTCGTCATGGCGAACTTCGAAGTTTGCCGAATTCTCGTGGACAACGGAAGCTCGGTCAACATCCTTTTTTTGAAAGCATTTGAAAACCTCAAGCTCCCCCGTGAGAAGCTAAAATCGGGCGGGTACACCCTTCACGGGTTCTCGGGTGTGCCCGTCCAAATCGAGGGGATCATGACACTGGATGTAACCGCCGGGACGACCCCTATCTTACAAACCGAATCAATGGACTTCATGGTGGTCAACATTAAGGCCGCAAACAATGTCATTTTCGATCTGCCCGGCCTCTGCTCATTTCAGGAAGTCCACTCGGCTTACCACCTGAAACTAAAGTTCCCTACCGACCACGGGGTCGGTGTCGTTCGAGGAAACCAGGAGTCCGCACGGTCGTGGTACGTGACGCGGTAGGGGGTGGGGTATTCCCTGTTGATGCAGTAGACTTCCACCTGAAAGAAACCTGTCCGAGTCAGAACCTGCAGACGAATTGGAAGAGGTCTCATTCGAGGTAGAAGACAAGTCTAAGTGGTTCCGTGTGAGCCGCTCCCTGTCCCCTGATCTGAGACCAATCATCATTGAGTGTATTCACCACAATATCGACCTCTTTGCTTGGACTGCGTCCGACATGCCCGAGATTTTCAAGGACCTCATCATGCACAAACTGAGCATCCACCCGGGCTCCAAGCTGATCCATCAGAAGCGGCGTAAGTTTGCTCCCAAGAGGCAACAAGCAGTGAAAGGGGAGGTGGACAAACTATTGTCCGCCCGGTTCATACAAGAAGTCAGCTATCCTGAGTGGCTGGCTAACGTCGTGATGGTAAAGAAGGCAAGCAAGAATTGGAGGATTTGCATAGACTTCACGGACCTTAACAAGGCGTGCCCCAAAGATCCTTTGTCTCTCCCAAGCATCGACGCTCTGATCGACGCAACATCAGGTCATGAGCTACTGACCTTCATGGATACCTTTTCGGGCTATAACCAAATCCTGATGTTCCCTCCGGACTTCGCCAAGACGTCCTTCGTAACCGACCAAGGTCTCTACTATTACCGGGTCATGCCCTTCGGGCTAAAGAACGTCGGTGCCACCTACCAGAGACTCGTCAACCGGGTCTTCAAAGAACAGATCGGTCGTAACATCGAGGCATACGTCGACGACATGCTTATCAAGAGTCGACGAGGGCAGGATCATGTGGCTGGCCTTGAGGAAGACTTTGGCATCCTTCGGTCCAACAACATGAGACTCAATACCGCTAAGTGCGCCTTCGGCGTCTCCTCGGGAAAATTTCACGGGTTCGTCGTCAGCCAGCGCGGCATAGAGGTCAACCCCAAGAAGATCCAGGCCATAATCGACATGGTCCCTCCCAGAAATATTAAGGAGGTTCAACGGATCACAGAAAGACTGGCGGTCATTGGCCGCTTCCTCTCCAAGTCTGGAGAGAAGTCACTCCCCTTCTTCAAGGCTCTATGAGGGGCGAAAGGCTTCGAATGGGGGGCCCTCAGCAACAGGCATTTGACCAACTAAAGACTTACCTCGCCAACCCTCCACTTCTAAGCAAACCCGAGTCGGGCGAACCCCTCTTGCTCTACCTTTCAGCCTCGGAAAATGTGCTCAGCGTTGTGCTGGTCCAAGAAGAAGACGGGGTTCAGAAGCCTTTCTACTGTGTCAGCAAAGTCCTGCTCTCGACTGAGACCCGCTACGTAAAGATGGAGATGGTCGCCTACGCCCTGGTCATGGCTGCACGAAAGCTTCATCCTTATTTTCAGGCCCACTCGATCCAGGTCCTCACAGACCAGTCCCTCAAGGCCGTCCTCCACAAGCCAAAAAAAGTTGGCCGCTTAATCAAGTGTTCGATTGAGCTGAGCCAGTACGACATCAGCTATCAACCCAAGACAGCCATTAAAGTGCAGGCCCTCGCTGAATTCATCACAGAGTGCACCATCTCCGAACCTTCTGAAATTCAGGAAGGGATCCGATTGGGGGGGTCTATGTCGAAGGCTCATCTTGCAAAGTCGGAAGCGGCGCGAGTGTCATCCTCAAAGGTTCCGACGACTTCGCCCTCTAGTATTCCCTATACCTGAACTTCCCTGCCTCCAACAACGAGGCAGAATACGAGGCAATGATTATAGGGCTCACATTCGAACATAAGGCTGAGGCAAGGCAAATCAGAGCCTTTAGCAACTCCCAGCTCGTGATTAACCAGATCACAGGGGAGTACGAGGCTCGCGACACTCGGATGGTCCGATACTTGGTGCTAGTCCAGCAGCTCTTAACCGCCTTCAATTTTGCCTCGGTGGAACGGATCCCGAGGGAGCAAAATGATCAAGCTGACTCTTTGTCCAAGCTTGCCTTATCTTCCTTCAAAGGCTTCGACCGCATCCTCCTAATCAAAGTTCTCATCAAGCTTAACATCGACCTCCCCGAGGTCCTCTGCCTTGTAGTTGAGGCTCAATCAGACACTTGGATGGCTCCCATCCGAAAGTTTCTGACGGAAGGTGAACTTTCTCAATATCGGGCCGATGCGAGAAGGACCAGAATCCGTTCAAAGAGATTCACCATGATCGAAAAGACACTCTTCAAACGCTCGTACACAAGGGTAGATGGAAGACCTTACCTTCACTGTCTGGCCCCCGATGAGGCCAAGTATGCGCTAAAGGAACTACACGAGAGGATCAAGGGATGCCATATGGGGAGCAAGTTTCTCGCTAGAAAAACCCTAAACCACGGCTACTACTGGCTGACCAAATTACAAGATGCCTAAGACCTCGTCAAAAGGTGCGATCCTTGCTAGAGATTCTCCTCGGTAAAATGGCTTCCACTAGCCAACCTCCACACGTTGGCCAGCCCGACCCCTTCGCCATGTGGGGGATGGATTGGTCGGCCCCTTCCCAAAACCAACAGGCCAAAGAAAATTTCTAGTGGTAGCCATCGACTACTTCGCTAAGTGGATCGAAACAGAACCCCTGGCCACGATCACAGAGCAACAAACTCAACAATTTTTCTGGAAGCACATCATCTATCAGTTCGGGATCCCACAGATACTCATCACCGATAACAGAACCCAATTTACGGGTAAGAACTTTCGGAAATTCTGTGAAGACATTAGCATCCATCAGCACTTCTCATTGATATCTCATCCTCAGTCAAATGGCCAGGCAGAAAATGCGAATTGCCAAATCCTCGACGGGTTCAAGAAGTGGTTGGATAATTCTCCCAAGGGAATGTGGGTCGACGAGTTACCGAGCGTCCTTTGGGCGCACCGAACAACTCAGAGAATCCCCACGGGTGAATCACCATTCAACCTAACCTACAGCACTGAGGCAATCATCCTTCTAGAAATCGGACTCCCTTCGCCCAGGATCATGGACTTCAACGAGGAGACCAACTCAGCCGACCTGAGAGCAAACTTGGATCTGATCGACAAAGTCAGAGAAAAGTCTGTCGTCAGAAGAAGCATATACCAACAGCGGGTCGAAAGATTTTTTAACAAAAAGGTACGCCCCGCCAATATCAAGCAAGGTGACCTCGTGCTCAGAAAACTAGCTATATCCAAACCCAGCAAGAAGAGAAAGCTGGGGCCCAACTGGGAGGGCCTATATAAGGTCTCTAAAGTGGTACGCCCCGGCACGTACCGACTCGAAGACCTGGGGGGCAGGGTAGTGAAGAGGCCCTGGAATGCGGAGCACCTCATCAAGTTCCTCAAAGGGGAGGACTAGACTCCTTTTATAACCGACCCTTTGTAATTGGTAGTACGTGCCACTCTTGTTGTGTAAACATAAAATAGTACAAAGAATAAAGTGTAATCTTATTTCTTCCCCCCCTTTTTTTCTTTTTTGGATTTGTTCAAACTTTTGTGCATTCTCACAAGCTGGGGGGCTCGACGTTCGGCATGCGCTGCGAGCAACGTCCTAGCTTTCTTATAAGTTGGGGGCTCGACATTCAGCATGTGTTGCGAGCAACACCCTAGCTTTCTCACAAGCTGGGGGGCTCGACATTCGGCATGCACTGTGAGAAACACCCTAGCTTTCTCACAAGCTTGGGGGCTCGACGTTCGGCATGCACTGCGAGCAACGCACTAGCTTTTTCACAAGCTTGGGGGCTCAACATTCGGTATGCGCTATGAGCAATGCCCTAGCTTTCTTACTAGTAGGGGGCTCGACGTTCGGCATGGGCTCCGAGCACCCACGAGGGATTCTCCAATCTCTCAACTCCTGGCCCCCAGCTCGGACTACACCAGCTCACGTTCTCGCCGCTCGGCGTGGACTTCGAGCACCCATGAGGGATTCCCCAATCTCTCAACTCCTGGCCCTTAGCTCGGACTACACTCGTTCACGTCCTTACTGCTCGGCGTGGACTTCGAGCACCCATGAGGGATCCCTATTTCTTTCAACTCCTCACCCTCAGATCTGACTACACCAGCTCACGTCCTTGCTACTCGGAGTGGACTTCGAGCACCTATGAAGGATCCCTCAATCTCTCAACTCCTAGACCTCAGCTCAGACTACACCCATTCACGTCCTCACTGCTCAACGTGGACTTCGAGCACCCACGAGGGGTTCCTCAATCTCTCAACTCCTAGCCCTCGGCTTGGACTATACCCGCTCACGTCCTCGCTACTAGGCATGGACTTCGAGCACCCACGATGGATCCCTCAATCTCTCAACTCCTAGCCCTCGACTCGGACTACACCCGCTCACGTCCTCATCGCTCGGCATGGACTTCAAGCACCCACGAAGGATTCCTCAATCTCTCAACTCCTAGCCCTCGACTCGGATTACACCCGCGCAAGTCCTTGCCGCTCAGCTTGGAAATCAAGCACCTACGGGGGGTTTCATCAAAATAAGCCAAGTCTTAAACCTTCGGCCGGAACTTCAGCTGACTTGGTACCCAAAATTTTGGTTAAGATTTACGGCCTTCGCCCACGGCAGGAACCACCAACCCCCGAACCACAGATCAACTCATCTTTCACCCGCTGGCAATTGGAGATAAATAGCGCTTATAGCTGTTACCCCCAATTGTTAGAGAGTGGGAGGAGAGTCACTGGTCCAAGACTTCTGAGCAGAAGTTTCATTTAAGGCGCTCACCTACGGCAAACACCCCAAGCCCCGTACTCCAAGATTGACCCTCCTTTCACCCGCTGGCAACTGGGAATAAAACGGCGCTCATAGCTGCTTACCCCCAATTGTCAGAGGATGGCAGGAGAGTCACCGGAGACTAGAAATCACGTTGAAGTGAGAAAATTTCTGATCAGGGGGTAACGATTATATAACCCCTCAGGTTAGGCGCATTAATGACCTAGGGAAGACGAAACGTCTGATAGCCATTAATGACCTTGGAAGACGAAACGTATTCCATTACCAGGCGTTCAGGATGCCTCACCCTCGTCATCACCCTTCGGGCTAAAACACCTCCATCAGCCTGAATATCAAGGAC
Organism: Hemerocallis citrina; assembly: GCA_017893485.1. Taxonomy (NCBI): domain Eukaryota; kingdom Viridiplantae; phylum Streptophyta; class Magnoliopsida; order Asparagales; family Asphodelaceae; genus Hemerocallis; species Hemerocallis citrina. The sequence goes on from CM030361.1 coordinate 305,144,743, forward strand.
CTGCCCTCGAAAATTGGAAATCCTAGCTTCCTCCCAAGCTGAAAGGGCTTGGTTCCTAAGTTGAACAGAGCTACTCGACCCCATGTCACCACTACTCGACAAGGAATACAAGACACAAAGGGGAAATTGAGAAATCTCCAAATGCTCAACCCTCTGCTCGTCTACCAAGCCGAACGGAGCGACAGACGAGAGATTCTTCGATCTCCCATCCTCTCCCTAGCCCTTGACAGACATTCTCAAGGAACAAATTCAAGACAGATGGAAAGAATCATTTTTATTATAACACCTTGAAGGGCCATAGTACAACAAGTTTTTTTACAAACGTCTATCACCTCAGCCTAAGTTTTCCTTAGAGGCTCGTCGGGTTAACGCCGGCTAACTCGAGCCCCGCTGAGCGTGTTTGCTCTCCAACGGGCTCGTCTGGCCCCTTCAACATCGCTAAAGTAGACGCTATGGCAACAGAACTCTGTGTGTCTCCCGACCTCGCCATTTCCAGACGTAGGGTCGGGGATGGACTCGCGATGGATGGCTGATCTCCCCCGAAGGGATGGGGCCGGCCTCCGCCCAACATAATCTTCATCCTCTGATTCTCCAAATCCTTCTCCACCACGGCCTCACGAAGGAAGGACTCAGAGGTCGTTCGTCTGGTGGAGGCATCGGACAATGACCACACCGTCTCAGCACTCCCCCAGTCACGGTCGGAAAAGGCCTTCTTCAGGTGAGCTGCCTCCACACTCAGCTCTTTAGACTTGTTCATGAAATAGCTAATAGCAGCTTCCAGATCACGGGCCTGTTTGCAATAGCGGATCAAGACAGACTCCTTAGACTCCATCTTGTCTCGAAGTCGCTTGACCTCTGATGTGAATATTTGCAAGTGTACAAAATCGCAACAAGTAATATAGTTATTGAATAGAGTGTCGAACCCACAGGGACTAGATATTTTATTGAGTACCGATATCGCTAGATTAATCACTATTTGGAAGATCGAAATTTATAATTGATAAAACAACTAAGTTAAATTAATCTAATTAAAACTAACTAAATTTGTGAAGAGGGAGAGAGCTGTGAAACTGTGAAGCTCTTGTAATTTATTAATGGTAAAATTAGTTCTAGGGCTCTTGGTTCACCTCGTTTATCACACACAAATTATAACTCCTTATGAATAAAAATATTATCTTTTCAAGTTGTAGACCAAAATCCTAAAAATATTAACCACTCTATCCACGTAGTCTAAAAATTATTCTCAACTAATTATTTGCCTATCCATCAAATTATTAATTGAATTGAATTTCTTAACGGTCACGTCCTCCAATAACGGTATTTAATTTTTATTAATCACAAATCACCAGTTCGGTCTCATCATGATTTAAAAGATCGTACAAATCTCTATCCACCATTTTGTACGCATAAATAATAAAAATCAAAACACAACCAGGAAAAATAGAGTAATAATAAGGAATTAAAATTTGTGTTCTACAAAACTAGGCTGCATCTTAGCCTCTAGAACAATAAATTTAGTTCATGTTCAATTTGTAATAAAAAAATGTTTTGGATTGCATCAAAAAATATAAAGAAGAAGAGATACAAAAAGAAATAAAAATAATGCAAACCGAACTCCTAGAACCGAGCCCAAGTTCTTTTCTCTCTTCTGTCTCAAATCTGAAGCCAAAAGCGTCGCCACGTCAGCGAGTCAACCGAGTCAGCCCTCTATCACAGGTGCTATCGCGTTGAGCTGTCGCTGTCATTGCCATGTCAGCAACTCAGAGCCGCACGCTGTCAAGATGGAAGAAGAAGAAGCCAGTCAAGCACGCCACATCAGCCGATAGCAGGCACTGGGTCCCACGCTGTCTCTGTCGCCGTCTGAATCGCCTGGGTCAGCACGCAGCAGGCGTCTGGTGGGTCCCGCGTGCCAAGTCAGCTGATGCGTCGCTGTCGCCAGGTGGGCACGTTCAGCCTGTCTCCCTTTTTCGTCCTGAGCCGCAGTCGAGAGAGAGACAGATTGCTTCTCTCTCTCCGACTTTTTTTTATTTATTTATTTGTTTTTCAGCCGTCACCTCTTGCTTCTTCTCTCTCTCTTTGCTTGTACTTATAGAGAACGGGAAGAGGAGTTAGGGTTTGCGCTTTTTGCAGAAAGATCCATTCTCTTCATTTATTTCCTTCCTTTTTAATCCAAAATTTTATTTCTTTCTCTTTCTTCTTCTTCTCTTTCCTTTTCTTTCCAGCACGTGCTGCATACACAAAAGATAATACCAGAAATTAGGATTTTTAAATAAAATAAAATTAATTAGTTTAAAATTAATTAAACTAACTAAAAATCATAATAACTCATTAAAATCCTTCTAAAATTATTTCGCATTTTTAACTCAACAAAACAATAATAATTAATAAATCCATTATTTTATTTTGTTTGTTGATTTTTTTCCACAAATCTTTACTTTTTGCATCAAAAATATTATTTCTTCAAAAATAATTAATTAAATGAAATTTTATAGAAATAAGATGAATTATAGACAATATCAACGAAAACAAGCAATTTTAATTGGTAAATGAGTACAAATATTTTATATAAATTAGACACATCAACCTCGACCAAGCTAAGAGCGGCTCCGAGGGTCTCATCCATCTGACACAAGGAAAAAGAGAACAAGGTTTCACTCCAAACTTTCAAAACAACAAGTCATACAAATTCGGTCGATATATATATATATATATATATATATATATATATATATATCATTTCAAAAAATCATTACAAAGGGCGGTGGCCAGTCCGCAATCGGCAAGTACAAAAAGGAAGAGGGGAGAAACTACTTCTCAGAAGAGAGCAGCACCTCTTCGTTGGCCTGCCCCTGAGTCTCGGCGTCCGCTGCTCCTCCCACCTCCTTCTCAAGGGTCGGCTCTACCTCCAGCTCCATGCCCTCTCGCCCAGGTGTATTCGGATGGACGGGCAGCTCCCAGCCATAGTGAAGCTCACCTATCTTGGCCTGGGGGTAAAGGAACAAGAAGTGATCCTTGGCCTGGTCGTAAGCCTCATCTTGGGCAGTGAGTACCTCGTTCCCGGCGGCGGCCTCCTGGCCCTTGTACTTTGTTTCCTCCTCTGCCCTGACCCACGCCAGAGCTAGGAGATGCTCGTGCTGTTCGGTCACGAGATCGGCCCGAAGGGCCTGCACTTGCCCCTGAGCAGCATCCAACTCGATCTTCAGGTCCTTCGCCTCGCGCAAGAACCTGTCGGCGTTCCTCGCCTCGTTCCTCACCTCCTTTTCATAACACATTTTCAACTGCGCCCCGACCATGGATGCCTACGAACGAGGAACCAAGAGTTGTAAATTTCAAACTCAAACAATATCACTAAGTACAAAGCTAACGGACAGGCGGAACCTTACCAACACATGTGCTTGATCCCACTTCATGTAACACGTCTCGACTGTCTCGGTCTCCAGGATAGCCCGATCGCGGGGTGTGGCGAGACTGTCCACCACCTCGACCGATATGGGACCTTCGGCCAGAGTGTCGGCCTCCTTCACCGACCAGTCAGAGGCCCATGGCCTGAGCCCCTTTTTGCCCACCATCACCTGGGCATCTAGGCGTAAGGGAGGAGTCCCGCCCTTCAGAACCTCTGCCACCTTGCAGCTACTGGAACTCGATTTCGGCTCTAGCGCCCCTCTGACGGAGAGGGTCTTCGCCTTCTTGGGAGGCCGCTCCGAGGGACCTTCGACGCCCCCCCTGAGCGGACACCGCCTTCGGCTTAGACTTTTCGGCCCTCCTCTTCAGGGCCAAGTCCTTCAGAGCCTTCCATGCATCAAGCTTCGTCTGGTCCATCGTTGCAAGGAAAAAGAAAGAATGTTAACACGAAGGCAGAAAGTTAAATAAAAAAAAGAAACGAAACATACAAGGGTCGACTGGATTCGGTCCGATCCGGGCCAAGTGCAACTCGATCACATTCAGCCAGCCAATGCTGTGGCCCTCGACGATCTACTCAACATCGGCCCACTCTGCTTCCGTCAAGTCTCACCGCTTCAGGGGTTTGTGGTTCAGCTTATAAAAATTCAAAGTAGTAGGAATTTCTCAAGGCACCTCACTTCGGACCACGAAGTATTTAGCCTTCTACCCCTTGATGGAGTCCGGATGCTCATGCATCACCTTCTTATGAGGACGAGGCGGTATGTAGTATATGCCCTCCTGCTCTCCCAATGAGCTCACCCCTAGAACGGCCCGAAAGTACTTCAGTTTCAGAGGCACCCCCTTCTCCTCACATTTCAAGATAAAGCAAACCAACTACTTCCAAGAGTTGGGACCATACTGCATCGAGCAGAGGGCCCCCCATTTCAGCACCCTCTTGATAAACGAGTGCAACGGCAGCCTTAGTCCCGAACGAAGGCATCCTCGTGAAACATGCAGTAGCCAGGGGCCAACTCGGTGGTAGGACGAAGGCCACGGCTAGGGATCATTAGCTCATAGTCCTGCCCTATGAAATAACTCGCCCTTATCACGGGTAGGTAGTCGGTTGTCAAGATGCACTAAACCTTGTTCATCTGGATCTGGGTCCGGGCTGGCGAAGATACTTCCACCCCGAATCGAACCAAATTCTCGACATCATCAGGATACATCCTAATAGATCGGGGGTTCTTGACGTACGGAACATCGAGCCCTTGCTTGGGTGCAAACTCGTCTGGCGACCCCGGACTGTCCGAAAGGCACCATTTCCTCTTCCTCTTCCGGATACGAGGAGCCCTCGGAGGAGATGATGTCGCCAAAGGTGGGAGAATAGGGAGAACCTCATCAGCGTCGTCCCCACTACCCTTGTCAAGATCACCCTCGGCTCCCCCATTCTCCACTTCCTCCTCACCCTGTACCTCCACCTCACCGTCGGCTCTCGCGTCCACCATGCCCTCCTCGACTCCCGCCCTGTACCTCCACCTCATTCTCGAAATCACTGGAATCCACCACATACGGATTACAACTACGGAGCGACACTACGTCCCAGATCCGGTCGTCGAGATCCCCAGGATGTGGAGGTTGATTGAAGATCCTCTTCATCCCTATCGAAAGCACTGACCTCGGAACCGGACTGAGACCACGACATAAAAAAAGTGATACTAACCTGGGTTTCGTAAACGGGATGTCACTAGAAAATTCGTCGCCGGTAGCTAGAAAGAGAAGCTCTGATTTTTAGAAAGAGAAAGCAAAGTGAAAAAATGAGGAGGGGGTGAAAGTTTTATAGAGCAACTATCTATGCCTCAAATTCCGCAAAAGAATCCTAGCCATCGAATCTTAATCATCAAGATCTAACGGATGAAAAGATTTTAGAAGCCTTGGTCCCCCCCCCTCCCCATGACGTCAGCATCACATGTGTAACACCGTAGCTTTCTCAATATGAAGGGGCTCGATGCTCGGCATGCACCTCGAGCCATACCCTAGCTTTTCACAAGCTACCAAGGGCTTGACGCTCGGCATGTACCTCGAGCCACACCTTAGCTTTTCACAAGCTACAAGGTTTCGATGCTCGGCATTTACCTCGAGCAACGCCCTAGCCTTTCTCACATGCTACAAGGGCTCAGCGCTCGGCATATACCTTAAGCCCCGACCCAGCCTTCTCACAGGCTTAGGGGTTCGACACTCGGCATGTACCTTGAGCCATGCCCTAGCTTTTCTCAAGCTACCAAGGGCTCGACGCTCGGCATGTACCTTAAGCCACACCCTAGCTTTTCACAAGCTACAAGGGTTGGACGCTTGGCATGTACCTCGAGCCACACCCTAGCTTTTCACAAGCTACAAGGGCTCGACGCTCGGCATGTACCTCGAGCCACACCCTAGCTTTTTACAAGCTATAAGGGTTCGGCACTCGGCATGTACCTCGAGCCACGCCCTAGCCTTTCTTACAGGCTGGGGGGCTCGGTGCTCGACATGTTCCTCGAGCCATGCCCTAACTTTTCTCACAGGCTGGGGGCTCGACGCTTGGCATGCACCTCAAGCCACACCCTATCTTTTCTCAAGATACGGGTACTCGATGCTTGGCACGTACCTCGAGCCCCATCCCAGTTTCCTCTGTAACCCCCGTTTCCGTAAGTACGTATTTCCCGAATATTTTCTGTATTCCGATTATTATTTGTTAAATTCATTTTTGGATCTTCTAATTAAAATCTTTTTAAACAAAAAGTTTTGTTATTTCGAATAATAGTGTATTTTAACTTCACTTTCCATTTTATAATTGGCCGATTATATATTTTTCCGTTTGAATTATTTTAATATAATGTTGATAAGGCAATCCTTATTTTGTTGTATAATGTTATTATTACTATTATTATTCTTATTATTACTATTACTATTATTATTATTGAATTATTCTCATGAATATGTTGAACCAAATTCTTTCATGTATTATTGTTCTCATCATATTGTTATTATTATTAGTATTTTTTATTTTTGTAAAGCCCATTGATTTCGATTTATCTTGTATTATATAATTATTTAATTTGGAGCCCAATCTAAGCCCATCTCCTATTGGATTCTAACCCAAATCCTAGTCTACCCTAAACCCACTAACCCAAAACCACCTCATATCTCCACTAACAACCAAATCTCCAAAAATCTCTCCTAACCATTATCACATCCTGTAACCCCCAAATTTGAATCCTAACAATCAGCCTTGCATTCCTCCCCATTAATATGGCTATTATAATACTATTATTATATTATAATAACCCCCCCTATTACTATTCAGAAAACCCTAATCACAATCAACCGCCATTACCCAACCCTAACCCCCTACTGTTTAACCCCTATACTGTGCAGACCTACCCCCCTTACTGTTCACCCTCCTTCCTCTTCATCTTCCCGATCCCGAGCTCTCCCTCCTCCACTGCACTTCGAACCCTATCCTTATCTCCGCACTCACCCTCCATCATCCTCTCCCTCACCCTCGCAGACACCCAATCACCGAGCCAATGCCTTTCCCCATCGCAGCTTCCCGGCGATTCCATTGCCATCACCTCGCCTTCCCATCCTCCTCATCTCCTGAACCATCGACTGCCCTGCCGCAGTCGTCGGCCGTCGTCTTCTCCGTCGAGCCCCTTTCCTCCAACCTCGTTCACCCGATCGTCGAGTGACCCTGCCATTACCATAATTCCGCTCGTCGTCGAACCCATCGCCATTGCCAGAGCTCGAACTCGTCGTCCACGTCGACCGCCATCTTTGCCTCTTTGCTGTCCCCCGCAACCACCGAAGATCCTTCTCCCCCTCATCATTGCCGTCGAACGCCGAAGCCCTGCCGCTTCGCCTCCTCTATTTTCGGTGCGAAACAGAGTACCGTCGAGCTCCTCACTCTTGCCGCTGCATCGCTTCCCGACTGCCAGCGTCCCCGCCGTTAGTCGCCACTGTTGTCAGTCGTTGCAGTCGCCATTTCCCTCTCCTGCCATCTCTCTCGCTGTCGTGTTGGAGAAGAAGCACAGGGATTGGAGTATTTTGGTGTGTGTTGCTTTGTGTGTGGGATTTGGTGTCGGCTTTGCTGTTTGTGAAGAGGAAGGGAGTTGGAGTTTGCTGTTTTGCGGTGTGGATCTTGGTTCGCTGTTTTGGTGTTTTGCACGTAGCTAGCACGCGCTTCTGTGCTTCGTGTTTGTGGTTTGTCGCCCGGGATCCTAATCCCGTTATTTCCTATATCGGATCTAACATCGTTTTAAAAGCAATTCATCTCACCCTCGAATTGTATTGTATCGTATTCGAGATTGTTTATTGAATCCAGCAAGTAGATCTATATTAATTATCATATATCTGTTATTGTTATCAATTGTTGGGATACTACGGATTTATACGAGCGAATCCAAATAGTAGTCTTGACTCGTACCATCTTTTGCCTCCAATTTATAGAGATCTTGCATGCATTCATGTAGTTAATTATTGAACAAATGAATAGAGATTGTTATTGTAATTCATATCACGATATTACATAACTATTGTAGATTGTATGCTAGTGTTGGTTGTTATATAATTGATGTTGGTGTATTGGTTGATTGTGATTAGTAAGATTATGGACATTATACATCTTAATACCATGTTCATGTTCACATAGATGTAACTTGCTGTGATTTATGTTGTCGAACCCTAACTCATCCTTCATAACATCTTAATTATTTTTTTCATAAAAAATATGTTGAAACCCTGAAATTTACTGTCAACCTGAATATTGTCATGCGGTTTCGACCTAGATACTGTCATAATATAAAATGTAGCCCCAAGTGTCTAGTTTCCAGAACATCAAGAATTTTTTAATTTCGACTTATATTGCACGAGTTATGACCGTTTTACTGTTGCTGCGTTGTATTTCCAGATTTATGCATATACCATATTAAGACGATGAATTAAATGAACTAATGATCAAATATTACCATAATAATTTCCAGATTGATAGTCAACATGCTTAGGGTATTCAAAAAAAAAAATCTGATTTTTAAAATTAATATTTACTGCTTTTACAACTGAAACTAGTTAACATTAATAACCAGTCAGAACTTGTAACCTGTAAATAACGCTATAATTCACCTAGCTACTGTTGTCGGATTTTGGACTTTTAATATGCGTTGGAACCGAGCAAGATTCTAGTTTCTAGAACTTCTGAAGGATCCACATTTGCTATTCTGTAGTAGCAGAAAATTCAATTTTAGTACAACAACCTACTGCTGTCCAGAATTAAGTTTTCATGTTTGATAATATATAATTGAATCTATAATATTGTATTTGGTGCATTTGATTGTATATAGTACATTGCATGATCTTAGGGTTGTGTTGTCATTATTTTAGTGTCCCTTATTAATCGCCTTATCGTTTTTCCATTGATATTTCTGTCCCTATTGTTCCCTATTAGTATTGCATATTGAATTAATAAAGAATGTTAATCAAGCGGGGTTAAGGATTAACTAGGGTAGTTGATAATATAGTGACTGTACTCGGAATTGTGGGCCTCGTTTCCAAACTATCGTTATCGTCATTGTGCAAGAAATTGCGTCAATAGCCAGTGTTATCGTTATTGTGCAAGAAATTGCTGCAATAGCCAGCGTTATCGTTATTGTGTAAAAAATTACTGCAATAGCCAGTGTTATCATTTTAATGTTATATCATGTCGGGTACATGACCTATAAAATCTACCACCTTAGTCTAAATGAAATTGATTGTATGCATCGAACCTGCGGTATGGAACATATGGGACACAGTAGTATGTGCATTACTTAGAATTAAAATGAATAATAGACTTAAGATCTTCATCGCACATCATTGCATATCGTCATCTTTATTGAACAGTGTTATCGTTATTGCTACCACTATTGACATCGCTTATTGTTATTGTTATTGATCATTGTCATTGCACATTGCATCGTCATCATTTTGCCATTGTTCATTGTCATCGATTCTATTATTTATTGAATTTATTGTTATACCGTAAATGCTATTGTTTCTCTGTTTCTCTACTTGCTGTCCTTGAATTGCTCTAAGGACATATTTTTCTCTCTTTTAGATGAACAGCTTACAGATAATCAAGGAGAATTTTTTGATGGACTAGGAGAGCAACAATGGTGAAAGAATTGAATTTGCATCGCCGCCTAAATAATTATTATTTTGTTTTGAAGACTTAAATAAATTGAACATTGTTAATTCTTGTATTTGTGGGCTTTTGACCCGAATATTGTTTTTGTTGATCCTAGATGTTCGATTGTTATTATATTTGGTTATTTTATGCTTAAATTCCAAGTATTGTTATTCATTTGAATACTCCTTTAATGCATGTGTGGTTGTATTACTTTCTTTTTTATGTTTTTGAGTTGAATCGATAACAGTTTATGAATGACGCAAGTCATTCGCTGGGCCAACGTCTAGGGGTGTAAAACGAACAGGACGGTCCATCGTCCGTCCGAGTCTGGCTCGAGAAATTGCCCGATCGTGGACCGTCCGAATTGTTATACGAACCGAACATGAACAAATTATTATGTCCGATGTTTTATCGAGCTCGAGCTCGGTCAATGTCTAGTCCGACTCGATATTGTCCGTGAACCCAGACAATTTCTTTTCTAAATAAACCCACCCCAGTCCCAGACCCTGTTCTGGCCCTTCTCAGTAACTCAGTTCTCACCTCTCTGGCTCTCTGGCTCTCTGTCTCTTTTGACTCTTTGGCTTCTCCGCTCAAGAGTAAATTAGACTCTTGAGTTCCAAAATCATTCCTAATTGGCCTTCCCATTATTCCCGATTAGCCTTCCCATTATGAGTAATGCTTTAGCCACTACCAATTTCACTACCATTTTCTTCACTACCTTAGGTGGCATATTCCTATTGGAGAGTTCCCCCACCTACTCTATCTTCTTCTATCTATTGGAGTCTGCCACCTAAGGTAGTGAAGTGAAATGTAGTGAAATTGGTAGTGGATGTAGCATTACTCTCCCATTATTAGCCTTCACATTATTCCAAAATCTAGCCTTCCCATTATTCCATCCTAATTTCCAAAATCAATTACTCCAAAATAAATTAGACTCTTGAGTTCCTGGCATTCCTGCAGTCTATCAAACTATCATTAAATTGGCCTAAATCATGGGAAATGAAAAGTTTTTTCATCCATATAAATATGAACATCTATATAAACACCCACCATTAGGAAACCTAATTCATGCTATAATTTTGATCTCTCACCATCGGGTCTCGTACTCTCGCCGGCACCATGAGGAAAGCTCTCTGTTCATTCCTCCAACTTCACTACTTCGGTCTTCAGGATGGCTTCTCTACCACCACTTGGTTAGTATCTTGCATTCAATAGGCTTAATTTTTCCTGACTCTTATGAAGGTTGCTTTCGATTTTGTTGAAAACTGGAAATATGTTTTAGGTGGGCGATATGACTAGGAGATATATAATAGCTTCATTTCAAATTTCCAATATCAAATAGAGCAGGAATGAATGTTCACAATCATAAGTTTAGACTTCATTTTGTTATGATCAAACTTTCTGAAGGTAATTGGTTCCAAGCATTTTTGTTTGTAATGCATGGACTGATATAAAATTTTCTACATAGATAAAAAAGTAGTGATCCAAATGGAAGTCTTCTTGACTTCTTGTATGTGCTACATAGATATAAAATTTACTGCATGAATTGAATGTCTCTTTTAACTGTATGCAGAACAGACACACAACTTTGTAAGGAGTAAGCAATAAAAGTAGCATTTTGGAGAGTAACTTAGCATGTATATATTGCCAAATCCTTAATATCAAAATATCATCACTTGCCTAGCACCTATCCAGCATCCTGCATATGTTACCATGTTTATCTAAACCTGACTATTAGCTTAATAGATATTAATAAGAATAATGAAACCAGAACGAAGAACTTTACTATAATAAGCATTAATCCTAATTTAACTTTGACACTCAGTCCATGTGAGAATCAATGCAATGACAATCCAGGTAGCTAGGCAATACATGTAAGCATAAAAACAAACAGAAGACAGAAACAAATAGTCTAAATGATCAAACATAATAGGATTCACCAGCTTTAAAGATCAGGCTGTTTACAACCTTTTTTTTATTTTTACGGGGGGGGACCTGATATACCAACATAGTCCTAGCATAACCAGAAATATTTTATTTGCTGAAATTTACAATGAATTTTCCCCTCTTCTACTTTGGTCACAAATACATATATAGGAATATTATGTACCCCAACTAGAATTCCTTCCAATATTTATAACAGTATCAAGCATTTGCAAGTATTCATTACAACCATCAGGAACAAAAGATTCCTTTTTATATTTCAGCAAATACTTTTGTTCATTGCCTTTTTGAAATTTATTGTCTTTACATTTGCGATTAGAATCAACTTCAGACTTGTTTTCTTCACTGCATTTGGCGTCAGGTTCCTTTAATATTATCGATAGATATTGCATCCTGCATATTGCCTTCATTCTGCAGACCAACTGCTAAATAATACTTCATTCAAAACTATTATGTCCTAAATCATATAACACTTATTGAGGTGCAGCTAACAATCAAACTAAGATTTATGGTGTCACTCAAAATGAAACAGACATTTCATTTATAGAATCATAAGGGACAGTTTAATGATCAAAACAATTGCCAATGTATGATGGAGTAGTTTTGACTATGTTAAAATGATAATCTTGCAGTAAATTACTCATTTAAAAATGCAGCTACCTTTAACTGGCTTAAGAAACATCTAGTAAAATGTAACAGCTCGATGCAGATAAAAGATAAAATCTGAAGACTAAGTATGACGATGCATACTCAACAGCATATGCATGTTCTATTTGCACTATCTACACTAACTTGACCATCGAATCAGGGATGCATGCTAAACAGCATATACATGTTGTATTTTTTGTAGAAATGGAGCCGATTGATAATGATCAACAGCATCAAGAGGATCGCAGTAGTGATGACGATATTGGATTTGTGAATGGCGTGAATGACCAGGAGGATGCAAAAAAGGCTACTAAAACTGGGAAAAAAAGAGCAAAAGGAAATCACCAGTCTGGCAAGAGTTCGAAGCAGGTGAAGAAACAGGTGAGGATGGTATTATGAAATTGTTTGCTAAGTGTGTTCATTGCTTAACTAAGATAGCTAGAACTACAGATGGCTGCACAACCACATTTAAGAGACACTTAACTAAGTGCAAAGTGCGTCTCGCTAAACAAAAAAAGCAAAAGTTGTTGGGAAAAGATTTTTTTAAAAGGTACACCTTCTGATGGTTTGATTGGAAAACTAGCTATTCACAAATTTGATAAGGAGAAAGTTAGAGAATTACTGGCTACCATGATCATTGTGCATGAATATTCATTTAGGATGGTGGAGCATGAATTCTTTGTGTTGTTTTGCCAACTTTTGAATCCTGAATTTGAAAAGGTATCACGTGTTACTATGAAAATGATTGCATGAACTTGTATGCATTAGAGAAGAAGAAGTTAAAGGATGTGTTAACAAGTGTGAGTAGAGTTAGTTTGACATCTGACTTATGGACATCAAATCAGACCATAGGTTATATGTGTCTCACTTGCCATTTTCTCGATTCGGAGTGGACACTACAAAAGCGTGTTTTGAACTTTAGTAGCTTGCCTCCACCACATACTGGAGTTGCTATATCTGATGCCATTTTTTGCTTGTCTTTTGGATTGGGGAATTGAGAATAAAATATCTTCAATAACATTTGATAATGCTTCCTCAAATGATGTTGCCGTGAGAAATTTGAAGGATAATTTTTCAATGAAGGGTAAACTTTTCTTCAAGGGTAAGGTTTTCCATGTTAGGTGTTGTGCACATGTGTTGAACTTAATGGTGCAAGATGGATTGCATGAGATTAAAGAAGTTATTCAAAATATTCGTGAAAGTGTGAAGTATTTGAAAATGTCACCTCAAAGGCTTTACAAGTTTGCGGATATAGTGAAGCAATTGCAACTTCCAATGTCTAGACGTTTAATTCTTGATGTCCCAACTCGTTGGAATTCTACTTATGCAATGCTAGAGTGTGCTTTGGGATATTAGAAAAGTTTTTCCTATGTATCATGAGAGGGATAAATCATATGAGTGGTTACCATCCTTAATGGATTGGGAGAAGGCCGAAACTGTGTGCAAGATTTTAGAAGTTTTTAATGAAGCCTCTAATGTGTTCTCTGGTTCATCATATCCAACTTCGAATTTGTTTCTTCCTGAGCTTTGGAAAATTAAGCAAACCTTGAATGATAAATTAGTGGAATTTGAAGGAACTCCTTTTTTGACGGAAATGGTACATAAAATGAAAGATAAATTTGATAAGTATTGGGGGATTGCAATTTGTTGATGTCTATTGGTGCAGTTTTGGACCCAAGGTACAAAATGAAGTTGATTGAGTATTGTTTCCCAAAAGTTTACTCTTCTCTTGAGTCTGAAAAAAACATCCAGCTTGTCCTTTCATCTTTGCATGAATTGTTTGGTGAATATGTTGCTTGTAATGTTGCAAAGAGTAAAAATACTAAGATAGTAAATATTATTGGTGCTTCTACTAGCGGTAACTTAAAAGGGAGGTCAAAATATGTGTGCGAGTTTGAGATGTGGGCTCAAAATCAAGATGCAGTGGAGCCACCCAAATTTGAATTGGAAATGTATCTTCAAGAAAGTCTTTACAGGCATGAATCAGAAGAGAATTTTAAAGTGTTGGAATGGTGGAAAACAGCCACACTAAAGTTCAAAATACTATCAGACATGGCTAGAGATATACTATTTATTCCTATTAGTAGTGTTGCTTCCGAATCTGCATTTAGCGCTGGAGGTAGGGTTCTTGACCAATTTTGAAGCTCATTAAAGCCGGAGACAATAGAAGCTTTGATTTGTACCGAGGATTGGATACGTTCCAATTACAATATGAATAATTTAAAGGTAAAAATACATCTTATTTCTCCATTTTGCGAATGTTGATTGTCAATTAATATAATTACTTTATAATCATTGTTTGAATATTCTTTTGATAGGCTCAATCTGAAGAGGATGCTATGCAGATGATGGATTTCGATTAATCTCAATGAAATTGAAATTTTAGAGATAAGGTAATTCCGTAATTGTAATTTTGAATATTAGTTATTGACTTATATATGGGGTTATATGTTTACTATATACTTCATGGGGGAAATTCTCAATTATACTCATTTTATGTTCCTTTCAATATGGCAGCATTTTGTAGGTTCAGTAAAATGCAAGTGGAACATTCAAGTGAAGGTGGAGCATCAATCAAAGTTCAAACCATCAAGTTGAATTTTAATAATTGTTTTGGCATAACTTTTGTTATAGTTATTTCGAGGATGAAACTTTATAACTTTGTTGGTGCAAAATAGATGTTTTGAGTTGTGTTTCCTTTGGATAATTTTTATTGAATGGATTTTTGTCATATTTGTGTACTTAAATTTTGATGCATGTTGAATGGAAGTCTACTAATGTAAGAAATGAACTTCTAAGATTTGTGTTTCCTTTGAACTTCATTTGCAAAACAATAACTAGAATCATATTTCTTCTTAAAATTAGTTATAGTAGATAGTATCATTTGCAAAACAATTGTCAGTCCGGTCCGAATCCGGTCCGTGTCCGATTCGTCCGAACAAGCATAACGGGTCGGACGCGAGCCTTCTGTTTTTATAACGAACCGAGTCCGGACTAGAAAAAATTTAACCGCTCTGGACCGAGCCGGACATAAGCCCGTCCGAGAGGAATTTCGGTCCGAGCTTGAACATATGGTTGTCTGATCCCGTCCGATCCGATTTACAACCCTACCAACGTCACGTGCGTGCATTCCACATTTTTGGGGAGCAGGGCGTGACATCCTTACAGGTTAGGGGGCTCGACGCTCAGCGTGCACCTCGAGCCATGCCCTAGCTTTCCACAAGCTACGAGGGATCGATGCTCGGCATGCACCTCGAGCCACACCCCAGCTTTTCACATGCTACAAGGGCTCAACGCTCGACATGTAGCTCGAGCCACACCCTAGCGTCTCACAAGCTATGAGCGATCGACGATCGGCATGCACCTCGAGCCACACCCCAGCTTTTCACAAGCTACAATGGCTCGACGCTCGGCATGTAGATCGAGACACACCCTAGCTTCTCACATGCTACAAGGGCTTGACGTTCAGCATGTGCCTCGAGCCACGTCCTAACTTTTCTCACAGATTTGGGGACTCGACGCTCGGTATGCACCTCGAGCCCCACCCATGCTTTTCACAAGCTACAAGGGCTCGACGTTCGGCATGTACCTCGAGACACACCCTAGCTTTTCACAAGCTACAAGGGTACGACGCTCGGCATGTACCTCGAGCCACACCCTAGCCTTTCTCACAGGCTAAGGGTCTCAACGCTCGACACGTATCTCGAGCTCCGCCCCAACTTTCTCACAGGTTGGAGGGCTCGACGCTCGGCGTGTACCTCGAGCCATGCCCTAGCTTTTCTCAAGCTACCAAGGGCTCGACGCTCGGACTATACCTCGAGCCGCACCCTAGCGTCTCACAAGCTACGAGGGCTCGACACTCAGCATGTACCTCGAGCCACACCCCAGCTTTTCACAAGCAACAAGGGCTCGACACTCGGCATGTAGCTCGAGCCATACCCTAGCTTTTCATAAGCTATAAGGGTTCGACACTCGGCATGTACCTCGAGCCACGCCCTAGCTCTTCTCACAGGATGGGGGGCTCGGCGCTTGGCATGTTTCTCAAGCCACACCCTAGTTTTTCTCATAGGCTGGGGGGCTCGATGGTCGGCATGCACCTCGAGCCACACCCTAGCTGTTCTCACTGGTAAGAAGGGCGCGGTGCTCGACATGTACTTCGAGCCACGCCCTAGCTTCTCGACGCTCGGCATGTACTTCGAGCAATGCACCGACTTACTCAAAAGAAGGGTAGTTCGACGCTCAATGCTCGATGCTCGGCATGTCAACTCCCCAGGGGATTTCTCATCCCCTTCACAAACAATGCTCTCTCTCATGAGAGGCCTCACTCGGCGCTCTGTGCCGCGACTCTACTGGCGCTCGGCTCGGCGCCGACCCCTATTCCTCTTCAGGAACTCAATGATCCACATTCGCCAGATACTCCCCTCCGCTCTTCCTACAAAGACAAAAACTACTCCTCCACGGCTGGCTTACACAACCCTCCAGGAGTGGGGGGCTCCTGATAGGGTATGGATGGCGTGGCCCCATCTCGGCCATCGATTTCCTCAGATTTCTCTCCCCTGTGATCATCAGGTCAAAACAGGTCCAACGGGCTTCATCCTATTCAGGCCCACAAGAAAACGGGTCCGACCCGACCCGTTAGGGTCTCAGACCCGTTTATCCCTATCTATAAATACCAGCCCCCTCCCCACTTTCAAAGGTAATAAACTTTTTCTCCCCTGAACCCTAGCTACTGTTACTTTCTCAGTGACTGACTAGATCATCGGAGGGCCTGTCTTCGGGAACTCTCTCGGGGTTTCTAGGCAGTGTGCAGGTACGAAGATCTGAGCTGAGGTACGAAGATCCGAGCCGAACTACGAGATCCGAGCCGAGCACCCAGCCTCTAGCTCTCTCAAGTTCCCCCGAGCCAGTCCTATAGCCTAGGATCGGATTCATGCCAGTGTCGTGCCTTCTGCTTTACAAATTACAAGAACTCACACCTGTTGCTCCCACATCCAAAAACAAACAACATCAGTAGTGGATGCTCTTAGTTGGTGAATTAAATCTGAATGACTGGCCGCGGGTTTACATGTGGTCTGACTTTGCCTTTTCATGTGCTAAGTTCTAGACCATCTTATCTGGAAAAAAAAATTCTCCAATTTGTTGATATTGTAATTGAACTTGTGAATGGTCAATCTTGCAGTTGATCGAAGTGGTTATATGAAAATATTGATTTACGTGGGAGGTATATGAAATTAAAACATTTGTTAGAGCATCCACAATGGTGTTTCTCATATTTGAGAATATGGCACAAATAGAAATAGGAAATAGGTGTGAAGCGCATAGTGGTCGTTTGCTAAAAGTTTCTCAAAAAATAACAAGACGAAACAATATGTTTCGTCTAGCATGGTGAGTAAAAAAAATATTTAAAAATGTTAAGTTAATAATGTTTAAGTTAATTAACTATTGATTAGATATTAAAATAGTTAAATTAAATATTAAAATCTACACTAATCTACCTAATTAACACCTAAAGCCTCACCATTGTACTGGACGGGACATGTTGTCTCGTCCAAGCCATTTTGGCTTCAAACGGGACAATATGTCCCGTTTGACGATTTACGGTTTTTTTTCCCAGACGGTACAACATGTACCGTCTAATCATTAAAAAAAAAAGGGTCAGACGAAACAACATGTTTCTCTTGATTCCATAAAAAAAATCCCCTATAATTTGAGAATCGTCAATTTTGTTTCTCAAATATGAGAAGCGACTGTAGCATTTTTGTCAATATATGGCATAATAGCAAACGACCGCAGACGCTTATTTCTCATAAAATGAGAAAATGACAAAAATAGCAAACGACTGTGGATGCTCTTAGTGAGTGATATGTGAAAAACCATTCAAGTTGTCACGCCCCGCTTCCAAAAAGAATACAGAATACGGATATGTAACAAAAGCCTATTGAATGACTTTCATCATCCATAAGCTGTTCAAGAATCTTTATAATATCTCACAAAATAATCAGAGTCGGAAGCAAGAGAATCAACCACACATGCATAACTGAATTAATAAACCAACAGAATTTACTTGAAATAAAATGTAATATTCTCAAATAAATCGGAATCTGGACAAGTCAAATATCCTGGGTCACATCGCCCAAATACAAAATAAATATTCAAGTACTCAAAATACATTGTTCCAAAACAACAATAATAATGATACTAATAAACAAGAAATCTAGCACTAATATCTCATTTCGCCAATACCGTGGGGTAGCTGACCATCCTGATCTGCAATTAATAATTGCAGGAGAAGAAAAGAAAAAATAAGTACCCGTCAATTGCAAGCTACGGACCACTTATAATGTAGAATACAAGCACATGGAAAAACTAACAAATAGCATGGAATAATGCATCAACAGTAATAACTAGCATGAACCAGTAAAACAAAGTCAACTAGCATGGTATACTAACAGTACAAATGAATGTGTCAGTAACAGTGTCATATGGCAACTAATAGTAAGCTCAGTATATCAGTATAACAGTATAACAGTATCAGTCCAACAGTCTCAGCCTAATAGTATCAGTCTAACAGTATCAGCCTAAAAGCATCAATCTTGTGTGTATTACTAGCTAGGTAGCACTTCATGTATCTCGGTTTTTACTACATGGTTGCTACAACAAACAGTTTCGCTTTTAGATTTCATAGTGGACCATAATGGGGCAGTGTACTCAGGTATCAATAACAGTAGAAGTAGCAGTAAAGTAACAGTAATAGTAGCAGAAAGTAACAGTAATAGTAATAGTGCGAAACACTAGTTTCCTTCCAAGTACACATTTCCATATTTTCCACTACTAGATCTTCCCTTAAGAAACCCCGGCTTGGTTACTTTTATTATGGTCATCAAACAGACATGATGGTGCATGAAATAGTGTCAAACTAATATGGTATAATGTAGAACCCCGTATTTTCAAATATTATTTTAAATATCTGAAAATGAATTAAAATGATTTTCTGGAGATTTAATAAATATTTTCTAAAAGATTTATCTTTTTACACGTGCAAATACTTTCTTGAGAAGTTTGAAAGTCAAGTTTTCTTTATGAAAAATCATTATTTAATATTTGGGATTGATTTATTATTTTTTCAGATTTTTCTGAAATTAATTGGATCTATTTGCAATTTTTGAGAAAAGAAGGACCTTTTTGCAAATTTGACATTTTTAAGGGCTAAAATGCAAATTGTATTTCCTGGACGTTTTGAACAGTACCATTTGAGATTTAGGATTATATTTTACTTTTAAGTCCTAATTTAAATGGTTTTTATTGGATTTCCAAGAATAGAGTCATATATGTAAAGCTATGTTTTGGAAGGACTATTTTGCAAATGCATTTCTAAACCCTAAAAACATTATTTCCGGCCTATAAAAGAGAGTGTGCAGCCGTCTTTCGCTGCACAACTCAAGTTTCATATTATTATTTTCTTGGTGATTGAAAAGGAAGATTGGATCTCGCAAAAGGAAGACTCTTTTGTTGGATCTTTTCAATTCAAAGGTGAGTGATATTGTTTTGTTTTGTTTTGTTTTGTTTTGTTTTGTTATATGAACTTTGTTTTGTTAATTGATTTATGTGAATTATTGTGTGTTGTTTTGTTTCGATATTTTTGTATCTTGTATGTGATCGATGCAATAGTTGTTATCTATATTATGCATGTGAAATCCATGAATGTTTAGTAGATCTTGATTGGCAAATTCTTTATTGCTTGAAACATGTTAAGATTTGAGTATGGTTATGATAATAAGGAATTGGATGGTTGAACATCTGGATCTTGTGATTACAAATCAGATTTAGTTTGAGTTGTGGAAGAGATTTAGTATTGAGAAATCCTAATGGAAGAATTAGGAGTTAAGAACATGAGAATTGAGTTTTGAGATATTGGTTGATTTGAGGAAATGTTTCCATAATGATGATTATTTGAGATTATCGTTTTATTCGAATACAAATTATTTTAGTAAGCCATGATTGCTTTGGAAAACCCTAATTTTGATTATCGTGAACAACCAAAACCTTGTAGACTGAAGGCCGACAGTCGACTGGTAGACTTTTCAGTCGACTGGTACGACCCAGCTGTTGTATCTTTAGTTTTTCTTGAAAATCCGTTCTGGACAGTCGACTTAGACCCTTTTCAGTCGACTGGTACACTTAGAATTTATTTTTCAAAGTTATCGTAGATTTTTCTCTGGTAAGTCGACTTATGACCTTTAAGTCGACTTATATTGTATTTTAAGTCGACTTATGACTTTGCAAGTCGACTTATAACACTTAGAATATTTTCTTAAAGATTTCTGGAATTTCTCTCTGGTAAGTCGACTTATGTTTTTATAAGTCGACTTATGTTCTTATAAGTCGACTTATGTCTCCTTTAAGTCGACTTATGTTTTCTATAAGTCTACTTATGATCTGGTAAGTCAACTTATGATTTTTATAAGTCATCTTATATTGTTGGTAAGTCAACTTATGATTTTTATAAGTCATCTTATATTGTTGATAAGTCAACTTATAATTTTTATAAGTCATCTTATATTGTTGGTAAGTCAACTTATGATTTTTATAAGTCATCTTATATTGTTGGTAAGTCAACTTATGATTTTTATAAGTCATCTTATATTGTTGATAAGTCAACTTATGATTTTTATAAGTCATCTCTTATTGTTGGTAAGTCAACTTATGACTCTTATAAGTCAACTTATAATACTTAACTTATTTTCTTAAAATTACTGAATTTCCCTCTGGACAGTCGACTGGTGACCTTTTGCAGTCGACTGGTACTGATACTTTTCTAAGGTGTTTTGATGTTCTTTAAACGACTATTTCTTTAAACGTTTTGGATCTATAACCTACCCTTATAAATATTATTCTTCTATAGAACATATGTTTTCAATATATTTTATTGATTTGGATTATGGAATTTATTAAAGACTTGGGATTGTTGAGTGGAGAGATTTCTCCTTCGACCGTTTAATGATGGATTAGTGAATTATGGAAATATTGAGATTTATTGATAGATGAGTATATTCTGCGGTGTGAGAGTCGTTGATCTCTGGGGTTGGGTATACTCTGCGGTGTTGAGAATCACTGTTAGTGATTGATAACCGGGTGTCCAATCTCGCGGTGTTGAGAATGACTGATAACCGGGTATCCGATCTGTAATATTGAGATTTATTGATAGATGGGTATATTCTGCGGTGTGAGAGTCGTTGATCTCTGGGGTTGGGTATACTCTGCGGTGTTGAGAATCACTGTTAGTGATTGATAACCGGGTGTCCAATCTGCGGTGTTGAGAATGACTGATAACCGGGTATCCGATCTGTAATATTGAGATTTATTGATAGATGGGTATATTCTGCGGTGTGAGAGTCGTTGATCTCTGGGGTTGGGTATACTCTGCGGTGTTGAGAATCACTATTAGTGATTGATAACCGGGTGTCCAATCTGCGGTGTTGAGAATGACTGATAACCGGGTATCCGATCTGTAATATTGAGATTTATTGATAGATGGGTATATTCTGCGGTGTGAGAGTCGTTGATCTCTGGGGTTGGGTATACTCTGCGGTGTTGAGAATCACTGTTAGTGATTGATAACCGGGCGTCCAATCTGCAGTATTGAGAATGACTGATAACCGGGTATCCGATCTGTGGTATTGAAATGACCGATAACCGAATATTGGCAGCGAACAGTCGACTGGTCCTTTAAGCAGTCGACTGTACTGCACAGTTGAGCTGTAATTGTTTGAGAAGGATTCTTCTGACACTTAGTTAAGCTATACCTAATGTTTTCATGTTTTCCTATCATTTCTTACTTCACAATACATGTTTAGTATGTGTTTCCCTCGTTCAGTACATGTTGTTTAAGAAACCATGCTTATTGTTTAATTATGTTGTTTGTTTGTTTATATCACTCACACCATTTATGGCTGACCCCTTAGTTGGGGGTTAGGATTCAACTCTAGCCTCATGTGTTGCAGGTTGTTGCTTAGAGTTTGGGGGTTTGCATGCTTGAGTTAGCTTTGGAGATTATAAGTAATGTAATAGAGCCTTGTGTAATTTTTGTAAAGAAAGGTGTTGTAAAAAGAATGTTTTAATTCAAGGTGTTTGTATTTCCGCTGCATTTGAAAAAGAATGTTGTAATAAAAGAAAATTTAATTGTGTTTTGAGCTATGTGTACTATTATATTGAAGTGGATTCTGGGATTGTGCCACGTATTTTCTAAGATATCTTATTAGAAATTCGAGGCGCTACATATAATCAGTATTAAGTTCAAGTAAACAATCAAGCATGCATAGATGATATACAGTCACATAAACGAGCAAAACAGTGTATGTTCATATTCAGGACAACATGACAGTACAGTACTAAAACAGTGAATCTCGTCGCTACAGAAATGCAAATCTGGATCCGTTGAAGAATCTGGAAAATAGACTCTCAACCGAATCCAGAAAATATAAATAAGTCACATAGTAATTCACAAAATCATAACTCAAAACTGATTTGAATCCAGAAAACATTTTCAGTAAGAAATCAGTAAAACAAATTCTCAGTCCGAAAAACAGCATCAAAACCTCTCAAATAAATCCAGGAAAAATCTGGGGATTCCTCTATATGTCTAGAATCAAAATATAAAGTTTCATTATATTCCAGTAAAATTAGTTCAGTCATCAAAATAAGAAAACATCAAGAAACGGTAGTTTGGCAAATTTGGAATTCCCAACACTGCTGTACGAAAACTGAAATATCTTGCAACCAATGAAACGAAATCCAAATCCGCCAAAGGAATATGAAAATAGATAAAATATACTAACTTTCATATTTCACAAGAATTTTTCATACAGTAGAAGGAAATAGGGTAAAAATACGATTCATTACAGAATAGCGAGCAAAATATAGCAAGTATAGTGTTCATAAACGAGCATGAAACGGCACATAAAACTCATCAATAAAATCTACCAAAATTCTGGGTAATCCCTAGATAGGTATAGAAAAACTAACCAAAG
This sequence comes from Hemerocallis citrina, assembly GCA_017893485.1. Classification (NCBI taxonomy): domain Eukaryota; kingdom Viridiplantae; phylum Streptophyta; class Magnoliopsida; order Asparagales; family Asphodelaceae; genus Hemerocallis; species Hemerocallis citrina. The sequence goes on from CM030361.1 coordinate 305,167,939, forward strand.
TTTCAGATCAAAATAATAGGTGTAGCTTACGTATCAAAATAGTTTAATCAACAAAATCGTCGAGAAACGAAATCTGGGAACATAATACACCTCTGTAGTCATAAGTCACTCATACGAAAACGACATCAAGCAAGGTCAGAGGGGTCGGAAAATAGATGAAATCCTATAAAACTCATGTTTTATACCGAAATTAAGTTAATGACTTCAAAACAGTCCAAAACAGCAATCAAAACAGTTCAACGACAAAATACAGATTTTTCCTTTAACAACAACTCAACATATATGTCACGCCCCGCTTCCCAAAAACATGGAATACGAGCGCGTGACGAAGCCCAGCGAATGATTTTTACATCATCCATAAGCTGTAGGATCGACTCAGCATCATAACAAGAATATAACCAGATTTATATATATCCAAGCATGCATGAATAATTTATTAAGTAACAGAAAATAATTTAAACAAATAATAATATTCAAATAGTTCCCAAGTCTGGATCAAGTGTAAACTCGGAAACAAGTCTTATACAGTAGAAAAAAATAAATACCTTAAGGAAAGCAATTATTTAAACAAGTCCCTTCTCCATGCGAAGCCTAAAATATCTGCTTGTCAATCCCAGCAGATAGCTCATCTCCCAAGTCTGCTTAATAAATATAAAAAGGAAAAACCGGGAAAAACAAGAGAAGATGCCCTTAGTGCAAGCTAGGGCCACAAATAGTGAAAACAAGTACAAGTAAGGGAAACAAGAATTGGAATCAAGAATATAGCAGAGTTATAAGAAGTAGTGGACAAATTCAAGGACTAGCTAGCAAGAGGGAACATCTTAATAACTAGGTTGGATAACAACTGCTAGCGGTGAAACACATACCAGGTGCACCTATAGGGTTATTTTATATCAAGTGCCAAATCTCAAGTCTAGTGTCATGTGTTATTTAAATGTCAGGTCTCAAATGTCAAGTTGTCAAGTTCAAGTATCAAGTTGTCTAGTTCAAGTTATCAAGTTCAAGTCTAGTTCAAGTTATCAAGTTCAAGTCTTGTGGTGATTACTAGCTAGGTAGCATGACATGCATCCATACTTTTACTACATGGTTGCTACAGTCAAATCAGTTACGTTTAGACCTAATAATGGATTTTATAGGGTGGCGTACTCAGGTATCAAGTATCAAGCAAGCCATGGTTCATGAATCGGAAATTAAATAACAAGTTCACGAAGCAAGTTCGCGAATCCACTAGCAAGTTCAAGAACCGCACAATGGGTTCATGAATCAAACAAGTTCATGAGCCAAGTAACTGACTCCATTAATCGAACAAGATACAACAAGTTCATGAACCAAGTATATGGGAAACACGGGCCCCCTTCCGAGTACACTTACCTATATTGTCCACTCTATAGTCTTTCCCAAAACTCCGGCTTGTTACTTTTATTAATTCTTATCAAGCAAGCATACATGTGTTAAATGTTGTGATTTAATTCTAGGAAAAATTGGGGATGTCCTATATGGTGTCCAGCAGCTACATATAAAATCTCGTATCAAACGCTCGCTGTTTACACAGCTAAATTAATTTGCAAAGTAAACGTGTACAGCAGTTTTGCAAATCTGTGTCTACTGACACAGCTGCAGTATAACTGCCATAAGTCCTAGACCGTAACTCCGAATTCAAAACTTTTGGAAGCTATCGATATCTACACATCCAGACCTACAATTTCTATTCAGGGCTCGGGCCTAGATTCAAATGATAAATGGGTCGAAACAGCAAAAGAAGATTCAGGACAGCAACATGAGGGGATAACTTACTAGTTTAGATTTCAGGGAAACTTGTTATTAGGCGTCTAAATTATTGTGTGATATAAATACATGATATTGGTGGTCCAAACAGCAAATAAATATTTTTCAAGTTATAGGGTTGCAAGTTCGTCAAATATTAAGTGTAACATGTGTCTACGAATTTAGGGCTCCTAAATTCATAAGTCTATGTTTTCTTGTGCTCAAGGGGTAAAAGAGTCCAATAAATATAAATTAATTACAAGGAAATTTGTGACTCTTAGAATTGTCAATTTGGAGGTTCGATATTGATCTACAATGATATTCAAGGAGGAGTCACAATCTAACTATTTGTAGTATTTTCAAGGGTGCTTGTACTAGAACAATAAAATTGTACAAGGATACTTGCCTTAGTTTGACGATGACTAGATCCACTTGTTGTAGAGAATTGGGTAGAAAAATCCCGGAAGAAGTCCTCAAAAAGCGCGTGCGAAAAACTACCGAAGATCGAGTTTTCCCCACACCGGATCAGCCCAGAACAGCGTACAGCGATTGGGATCTGGTGCGGCAAAATAGGGAACAGCGGTGGCAGCCAATCGGATGGTTTCGGCGCAGCGGATCTGGCCGAACACGGGACAGCAGATCTGGGATTCGCTGTGGGCGAACACCGAACAGCGATCACAGGCGCGGATCTTGGCGCGATCCAACGGTCCAAATTCGTCCCTGCCCTTTTCCCTTTCTTCTTCTTCTTCGTTCGCTGCTTCGAAACAGGGAGAGAGAGAGATAGGGACGGTGACGTACAGCGGTGCTTCGACGGTGGCACTACGTCGGGGAGCGACGCAGCGACTGTGGCACGGCGGAGGCGCGAGGGTGACGGGAGGCGACGATGGCGGCGTCCTCTGTTCGGTTCAAGAAACAGGGGAGGAGTTCGGCGGTTGCTGGCGAACGGAGGGGATGGTGTTGGAGGCGGCGAGGTGATGGGAATATGGTCGGAGTCAAGAGTGATGGTGAGGGAGACATCAAGTTTGGGTGCAGCGAGTTGGGTGGATTTCAGAGTTTGGGGACGACGGTGGTGGGTTCTGTGGTGGTGGCGAACGGCGATGGAGTTTGTGGAGGTGGTGGTGCTGTGGGGTCAACGAGGCGAAGGTCGAAGGTGGCGAGGCGATCGGAAAGGGAATTGGAAGTGGGTTGGTTGGCGAAAAAGATGGAGACGAAGGAATCGGTGAAGGAGAAGATTAGCGGCAGTGTGATTAGGTTAAAACAGTATTAGGGTTTGATTAGGGTTAGGGTAGGGTTTAAATAGTAGGGTTTGCGGGTTCGTGGGTTTTGGGGATCCGTTTCAAAAAGAGCCCAACAGGAGAAATGGTCAAAATGCACTAAAATGGGGATTAAAGAGATAAATGAGAAGAATTGGTCATTTCTTCATGAAGAACGACACAAAGTGCACACAAATGAATTCGATAAAAGGACCAAAGATTGAGTCGAAACAAAAATAACGATTTTATTCGAATAGAAATAAAATACGGGATCTCAAATAGATAAAAGAATACAATTGAGAAAAATACTGTATAAAAATACAAATACGGGAAAACAGGAGTTACAATATATCATACAAAACTTGTTCAAAGCACAACCAAACTTAAAATCGAGTCTACCAAGTATCCAAACATCATGAATTAGGGTAATTAACATATCTAAAACGAGTCTACCACATGGTTCTCCACAAATATCCAAATTCTCATGAGAAGTCTCACATACATGATCAAATCAAGAACAGGTAAAACCTAAGTTAATTCATGTCAATATTGTGTCGTGAGGCAACTATGGTCAAGTTTTCACAATAGAGACAAAACCCATCAAAGATAACACACACACGAGTTGTCTTTAGAACCCAACTATACTATAGGTGGTATTTTTGACTTGTATCAAACAAAGGAATTGGAGTACAAGTTACTTGCCTTAACCGAAGATGAAGAACGACGAAAATCAAGAGTGACGGGAGTGGATCCCGACAACGAACAAAACCCACGAATGAAAATCCACGAATCAACGAATCCAAGCAAACTCGTGCAAAATCACCACATGGGCAAAACCCCACAAAGCGGGAGAGAGATCAAGAGAGCGAGAGATGGCGGCGTCGGCCTGGTGTCGCTCCGGCTGTCGCTGGCTTGGTCGACGGCGGACGAAAGTAAGGGGGAGAGAGTCGATGGATGGTGGTCGGGTGCGGCAAAGGGAAGGTCGGGGTTGGGTGTCGGGATGTGCACGCCGAGCAGGGGTGTGTACGGGTTGGAGTGCAAGTCGGAGGGAGGCTCGGCCTGGGGGATGGGCATCGGGTGTGTGCACGGCGCAGCCAAGGAGGGGAGGTCGGGGGTAGGTTTAGGTGATTAGGGTTAGGGTTTTAGTAGGAGATGAGGGTTTATATATATAGTGGAGTTTAGGGTTGATGTGGGTATGGGTATTGGGTTGTGGGTAGTTTAGGAGTAGTAATAGGATTAATCCAATAAGGCAAATGGGGATCAAATTGAAAAGGATTCAAACTAGGATTGGCTAATTTGGCTTTGGTAATCAATTAGGGATCAAAATAATAGGATTAGAAATGGGGTCGACCACTAAATCACCAAGAGCACCCAAAAATACAAATAAAGAGAACAAGACAACAATAAAGAGCGAAAACAACAACCATGAACAAGAACAACCAAGAAATCGGAAATAACTCGCAAAAATCAAGAATAAGAAAAGAAAATGAAAATATATTGAAACAACTCAATATACGGTTTAAGGAAAAAAAAAATTAAGAGAGTAAAAATACACAAGAAAAGAAAAATATACCAAAATACGAAAAATGAAAACAGGGGTTACAAAAGTGTTAGGAAATTTCGGCGCAGCGGATGGTTAGAGCGAGATGCAACAACCGATCACAATGAACAACCAAGCAATACCGACTACACCAAGCACAAAAGCATATAAGATTTTTAGGTTCGGCAAACCTAATCTGGGGGGAGTAATAAGAGAGATATTATTCAACTAGACAATATACAAGAGTTGCAATACTCTCACCAAAAAAACTATTTATCTCTTAATCCTCACTAGAATGTACTATGTTGTTTATAATGAAAAAATTTCCTATGAAGCACTACCTTTTATAGAGGTCGTTACAATGATTTATAAAGATCTAGAAAGTCCTAGATCATACTCTCAATATTTGTTGGTTTCATTACTATGTTGTTCCTTCTCATTGGATGTATCCGGTTCTAGCTGTGGATGTTTGGTTGTATGGATTGGTATCAGTCTTTTAATGTTCTATCTTATAATTAAGTTAGTGCTGTGTTCCATGGGTTATCTGTGTATTGTTGTTATTTGATTTCAGCTGTTTGGTGGGACTCGTTGTTAATTAGCATTGAGATCTTTGTTCTGGTGGATTATTTTCTAACTGTTTAATTCAGTTGTTGCGGAGACCTGCTATTTGGGTGGAGTGTGCTCCTGCTACTGTTTGTTTGCCGTATAGGTGGTCTTCTTCCTTTGGCCGCTTGTTTCATCGCGACAGGATAGGAGATCATCTCATTCACGGCTCTCAGTTTTGTGAGTTGTTGGTCTTTCGGCTGTCGGTCTTTCGCAGGGGCGAGAGCTTTCAGGCGAGAGGGCGACTCTAGTCTCCGTGCTTCATTTCCTTCACATCTGCAGCTGAAGCTTCTCCATTGTCCTAGTGTGGTTCTGAATTCTCCTTCAGCTTGCATCTAGGAGGGGTGTGGTGTGCTGTGCTCAGCTCAGTGGCTGCTCATCAGTGGATTTTAGTCTTGTAGGTTCTGTATTGTAGTATATTGTTTTTGTACTATCTGTTTTACGCCTTGTAAGACCCTGCTACTAGTTAATTTTATGATATATTATGGCTGGAGTCTTTGGACTCTATCCGTTTCATCAAAAAAATAAGTCAAAGGCTATACTTGAACCGCAAGCAGGGCTGCCCCCACCTTAAAGCTGGTGGGGCAGCCGCTTCAGACCCCCGAATTTTTTGCAATTATAGGGGTCTCCAAATTTGTATTCTCCTTATTGATATAAATATGTTTTGAGCGTAAAAAAATTATATTGTTATTAGGGACCCCAAAATAATTATTTGGACATGTTTCGAGCCCCCGAAAAGTCAGGACCGGTCTTGACCGCAAGGAATATAAAAGCCAAATATGGACTCTAAATAAATATCCAATCAAAGAAGGAATTAAATAATAGAAAACTTGCTCGCAAATATTCAAGAAATGTTTATCACCAACAATGCTGTTATCGTTGACTGAGGCAGGCTAACAGATCAAGATAGTTGTGATAAATAAATATATAAATTTGATGTCAATGGTATCATCTAGATTGGAACCTGGAGAGAACTCTAATCTGAGAAATCTTGTGAATTAACAAGACAATGATTGTGACTTTGACATCTTAATAGATCGATTTTTAAGGAGTAAACATTTTTTAGTAGCATCTGTAGTCGTTTGCCATTTACCCCTTTTTTTTTAAAGAAAAAATGAAAAAAAAAGTGCTGTAATCGATGGCCATTTAGTCAAAATTTGAGTCGCACGTGAATAGTTGCTAGCCAAATATAGCAGACGGTTTTGCTTTTGCCAAATTATAGCTAACGAAATAATTTTTCGTCCGTTAAATGAGACGAAAGATTATCTTTCATCTGAAACGTTAGACGAGAAACGATACATCGTCCCTCCAAATTCGCATACGACAAAGTTGTTGGACGAATGATAATCTTCCTTCCCTTTAATTAAATTTAAAAAAAAAAGTGAAGGACGGTAGTCCACCGTCCAACACAATTCCGCTAAAGACAAAAAAGACCAAGACGAAACATTGTTTCCCGTCCAAGCAATTCATTGGACCTTTTGTGGTTTTTAAATTGTTTTTTTGTTTTTTTGTTTTTTTAAATGTCACTATCATCATGTATGTAAAATGATTTTTTTACTAAAATTTTTTCTAAAACGTCAGACGGATGATAATCTACCGTCCGGCCAAATTTTAGCTACCAACGACTACAACCAACCCTATTTTTGCTATATGCTATAAGCCAAATTTTAACTATTTGGCTTATAGCAAATAGCAAAAATAGGTTTCGCCGTAGTCGTTGTTAGCTAAAATTTGGCCGGTTCCATCCGACGTTTTTTTAAAAAATAGCAAAAAAAAACATTTTACAAACCATGATAGTGACATTTTTTTTAAAAAAAAAATCAAAAAAAATTTACCTGAATGTTTGGACAACAAATAATCCCTCGTCTGTCATTTTTTTTTTTTGCAAAAAAAATTTCAACCGGACGGGAAATAATCTCCCGTCTGACGAATTTTTTTGGCAGTTTCTGAGAAATGGACGGGACAGGATATCTTCTCCCGTCCGACCTTTTAAAAAAAATTATCAAAGGACGGGGAATAATCCCTCATCCGATACGTTTGAAAGAAAAAAAAATCTCTCCGACGAAAGATAATATTTCGTCCGATCAAACGAACGAAAAATCATCTTCCGTTTACTATATTTTGGCAATTGCCAAATCGTCTGCCAAATATAGCTGACTACTGTAGCGACGAAACCCATTTTTTGGGTATTTGGCCAACGACTGCAGCACCATTTTTTTCCCCATAATTTGAAAATTTTGGCAAAATGGCCAACGACTACAGATGCTCTAACACATTAATTTTGATCAGGGCCGATCCTTATGTAATTGAGGTTCATGACAAAAAATAAAATTGTGCTCTTTATAGACACGTGTGTATTTTTTGATATATTGATAAAATATGATACAACGGATGAACACAAAACCAACACCCCGAATAATTGATAAAGTTAGACTTTTTATAGATCAAGATGTTATTTTTATTCATACAAAACTTTTATTTGTACTTTTAACAAAAATTAAAGAAGTTTAATAAATTATTTTAAAGAAATCAGATGATATAGATATTTTTATCTCTAATATTATAATGTGATAATTTGAGTTGTGTAATTTGTAGACAAACTATAATTTGTAAACAATCAACCATATAATCTCAACCATTCATTCTTAAGTGAGAATTATATTAACCATTCATTTACTCAAATGTTGTTAGTTACCATAATACCCTCAAAGTCCAAATTTATATACGACATAATTATTTACAAAAGTGTCACTCATATAAAATAAAAGTTTGTGCCACTAAGGGTAATCTGTAAAGAGTATATGATGAGTAAAGGGATGTCTCGGGTTCGAGGCCAGATTACGTCTTAGTCTTTACTTTATATTTTTTTTAAAAAAAGATTAGAATGTGCATCGCATATGCAGATTACTATTTCTATAATCTATAATCTCTAATCTCTAATATTATAATGGGAGAAGGCCTTAGTGTCATTTTTCATTTTGTCATTCTACCAACATGTGCAACGCACGTACATAACTAATATAAAGGAGGTTTCCGGTTCAAATCCTCCATACGTCAGAGTTTTTATTTTTATTTTTTGAAATTATTAAAACGTGCATCACACGTGTAAATTACTAGTAACTAGTATAATGAGAGAATTTGAGTTGTCATTTGTAAATCTACCAACTTATGTGCATTGCCCGTGCATAACTAATATAAAAAAGGTCTCATGTTCGAGGTCAAACTACGTCAGAATTTTTACTTTAAAAATATTTTTTTTATTAAGGCGTGCATCACACGTGTAAATTACTAGTATCTCTAATCTCTAATCTCTAATCTCTAATACTATAATGCGAGAGTAGGAGTTGTGTAATTTGTAGACAACCAACCATCTAATCTCAGCCATTCAATTTTAAGTGGGAGTTATATTAACCATCAATTTACTCAGCTATTGTTAGTTACCATAATATCCTCAAAGTTCAAATTCATTTACGACATAATTATTTACAAAAGTGTTACTCATATAAAATAAAACTTAGTGCCACTAAGGGTAACTAGTAATTTGCATGTGCGATGCACGTCTTAATAAATATATATATTTTTAAGGCTAAATTTGAAAAAACTCCACTGAAGTATTGGTCATTTAAAAAAAACCGAGCTAAACTTTTTTATTTAAAAAAAACCGCAATCAACTATGTTATCAAAAAATCCACATTGACGAGGTTAGGTTTCCTTTAGGGGGCGCTTGGTAGGGGGATTATTTTTTGTTTCTTGGGAATCTTAACTTGGGAATCTAGTTTTCCATGTTTGGTATGTTAATTTTTAAATTCAGATTTCCAGAAAACTAAGAGTCTGTTTGTTTTGTTATTTTGAAAAGAGTTTTCTGAATAGAGTTTTCTGAAAACTGTATTCTGAATAGAGTTATTCTGAAAATGAGTTTAAAAGCTGTTTGGTTATATTTTTTTCTGAAAACTGTATTCTGAAAGCTGTTTATCTGAAAAAGAGAGTTTAGAAGTTGTTCTGTTATATTTCTAGCTGAAAACTGTTATCTGAAAGCTGTTTTTCTGAAAAAAATGAGTTTAAAAGCTGTTCGGTTATATTTCTAGCTGATCCCCGTTATCTGAAAGCTGTTTTTCTGAAAAAACGAGTTCAAAAGCTGTTCGGTTATATTTATAGCTGAAAATTGTTATCTAAAAGCTGTTTTTCTGAAAAAACGAGTTTGAAAGCTGTTGTGTTATATTTCTTGCTGAAAACTGTTATCTAAAAGCTGTTTTTCTGAAAAAGCGAGTTTAAAAGCTGTTTGGTTATATTTCTTGCTGAAAACTGTTATCTGAAAGCTGTTTTTTTGAAAAAACGACTTCAAAAGCTGTTCGGTTATATTTCTAGCTGAAAACTGTTATCTGAAAGCTGTCTTTCTGAATAAACGAGTTTAAAAGCTGTTCTGTTATATTTCTAGCTGAAAACTGTTATCTGAAAGCTGTTTTTCTGAAAAACACAGCTTAAAAGCTGTTCTGTTATGTTTCTTGCTGAAAACTTTTATCTGAAAGCTGTTTTGCTGAAAAAGACAGCTACAAAGCTGTTCTGTTATATTTCTAGCTGAAAACTGTTATCTGAAAGCTGTTTTTCTGAAAAACACAGCTTAAAAGCTGTTCTGTTATGTTTCTTGCTGAAAACTTTTATCTGAAAGATGTTTTGCTGAAAAAGACTGCTACAAAGCTGTTCTGTTATATTTCTAGCGGAAAACTGTTATCTGAAAGCTGTTTTTCTGAAAAAGACAGCTGAAAACTGTTATCTAAAAGCTGTTGTGTTATATTTATATCTGAAAACTGTTATCTGAAAGCTGTTTTCCTGAAAAAACGAGTTTAAAAGCTATTCGGTTATATTTGTAGCTGAAAACTGTTATCTGAAAGCTGTTTTTCTGAAAAAGAAGGGTTCAGAAGCTGTTCGGTTATATTTCTGACAATTTTGAATATCAATTTGCATTTATCATTTGCTGATATTTTTTTAATTGTTGCAGTTAGATTGCAATGTTGTACAAGTTTGAGAACAAGAAACCTGAGCAGCATGTGAATCGAGCAAAAATCAGCCGCCATCATCTCCACGGCTGATTCTTCACGTTAGAGTACAAAATTTGTTTCAAAATCTTGTATGTACATAATATAGATTCAGTGAGGTTTTGTGAAGCAACAACTCGCAGTTCATGTATCAGTTATTCTATTTGGATCAATGTTTTGCTGTTATCATTACCTATTTTGGTAATTGCAGTTCTTCAATCTTAAATGAGGAGTATTTTTTAGTTTGTTTTGTTGAGATTGCATGTGATAGCAAGTAGTAGCAGTAATCGGATAAAAGATTGCATGTGAGATCAAATAGGATGTATGAGAAGATAATAAAAATAAAAAGTATTCAAAAATCGACATGCTCAACCAATTTATTCAAGAAAACAAGCTTACTTCATTACTACTGTTTACATTGTTCAACAATCCCAATCAAGGTGAGGAACAATGGCACGGAATCAATACACATATTTTGAACACATGTTCTACAATTTTTTATTCTGAATCAATACAAAATTGTCACAAGTTAATAGTAAACTGTTGCCCAATCAGTGTAACGATGCTGCCTGGAGCTGCTGCTGTTGATTCTTAACTCCTTGTGCAAATTTGTACCTGTAGTCAATATAAAAGCTATATTAATCATAGGAAAAAAAGGAAACAAAAAAACAAGCATCGAAAAGAAGATTAACCAAACATTTGCAGCAACCCTCTTTTGATCGCAATCAGCTAAGAAAGCCCCCAGTTGCCCTCTTTGTTTTGCAAATTGAGACTTAAATATGAGAAGACTTGAAAGCATCCTGACTGCAGATAATGTAGATAAAATACGGGAAGCATAGACTACAAAATAATCATAAGGGATCAGAAACCATCATCTCCCACTTTTATCTCCCTCCACAAATATATTTTCAAAAAAGAAATACCGATGAAAATCATAATACAAGTGCAATTCATCTGCCAGAAAAATACAACCTAGTCGCAGTCTCAGATTTCAGATGCATCAATGATAAAAACTCCATACTAGAGCTGCATTTTTTACAATGCCACGCCCACTAGTACAAAGCACTGTTCTTGAAAATCCGTTCATCATTGACTATAGCGATATCATCTTCGTTTGGTTTAAAACACAATTGTGTTCAATTACTGCTCTTGAAGTATTCTGAATAGTTTTTCATCAAAAAACACTTAAAACAAAGGCCAACTCAGGATATTACACTTCAGGAATAACACAAGTTGGCCTGTTTGTTTGTACCAGGCCCTTTTTGAAAAAAATTCCAGAAGTAATAACACAAGTTGGCCTTTGTTATAAGTGTTTTTTGGTAAACACTTTTCAGAATAGCGGATACCCCCCCATTATATTTCTAGCAAAAAAAATCCATTCCTCACTACTTTTTTCTGCGAATATGGAATCACAAATCCGTATGCATTATAATACAAATTGCAGAATCAGAAGTAATAACCTGAGTTGGCATTCGTTATAAGTGTTTTTTTGGAAACAATATTACCAATACTGATAAAAACACACTGTATTGAGCAGAAAAGCTCCATTCCTCCCTTCTTTTTCCACATATAAGGATTCACAAATCCTGATGCATCACAATGCAGATTGCAGAATCAGATAACAAAGTAGAATCATCTGAATACAAGTGCAATTCAGCTGCACAAATCAGATGCATCATAATACATGGAAACACTATTCTGGTCTGTTTGTCCCAAGTTCATTTTTTTAAAACTTCCAGGAGTAATAACCTGAGTTGGCATTTGTTATAAGTGTTTTTTTGGAAACAATATTACCAATACTGATAAAAACACACTGTATTGAGCAGAAAAGCTCCATTCCTCCCTTCTTTTTCCACATATAAGGATTCACAAATCTTGATGCATCACAATGCAGATTGCAGAATCAGAGAACAAAGTAGAATCATCTGAATACAAGTGCAATTCAGCTGCACAAATCAGATGCATCATAATACATGGAAACACTATTCTGGTCTGTTTGTCCCAAGTTCATTTTTTTAAAACTTCCAGGAGTAATAACCTGAGTTGGCATTTGTTATAAGTGTTTTTTTGGAAACAATATTACCAATACTGATAAAAACACACTGTATTGAGCAGAAAAGCTCCATTCCTCCCTTCTTTTTTCACATATAAGGATTCACAAATCCTGATGCATCACAATGCAGATTGCAGAATCAGAGAACAAAGTAGAATCAACTGAATACAAGTGCAATTCAGCTGCACAAATCAGATGCATCCTAATACATGAAAACACTATTCTGGTCTGTTTGTTCCAAGTTCATTTTTTAAAAACTTCCAGGAGTAATAACCTGAGTTGGCATTTGTTATAAGTGTTTTTTTGGAAACAATATTACCAATACTGATACCCCACACAGTATTGAGCAGAAAAGCTCCATTCCTCCCTTCTTTTGTTCACATATAAGGATTCACAAATTTACATGCATCACAATGCAGATTGCAGAATCAGAGAACAAAGTAGAATCAACTGAATACAAGTGCAATTCAGCTGCATAAATCAGATGCATCCTAATACATGAAAACACTATTCTGGTCTGTTTGTTCCAAGTTCATTTTTTTAAAACTTCCAGGATTAATTACCTGAGTTGGCATTTGTTATAAGTGTTTTTTTGGAAACAATATTACCAATACTGATACCCCACACTGTATTTAGCAGAAAAGCTCCATTCCTCCCTTCTTTTGTTCACATATAAGGATTCACAAATTTACATGCATCACAATGCAGATTGTTGTATCAGAGAACAAAGTAGAATCAACTGAATACAAGTGCAATTCAACTGCACAAATCAGATGCATCCTAATACATGAAAACACTATTCTGGTCTGTTTGTTCCAAGTTCATTTTTTTAAAACTTCCAGGAGTAATAACCTGAGTTAGCATTTGTTATAAGTGTTTTTTTGGAAACAATATTACCAATACTGATACCCCACACTGAATTGAGCAGAAAAGCTCCATTCCTCCCTTCTTTTGTTCACATATAAGGATTCACAAATTTACATGCATCACAATGCAGATTGTTGTATCAGAGAACAAAGTAGAATCAACTGAATACAAGTGCAATTCAGCTGCACAAATCAGATGCATCCTAATACATGAAAACACTATTCTGGTCTGTTTGTTCCAAGTTCATTTTTTAAAAACTTCCAGGAGTAATAACCTGAGTTGGCATTTGTTATAAGTGTTTTTTTGGAAACAATATTACCAATACTGATACCCCACACTGTATTGAGCAGAAAAGCTCCATTCCTCCCTTCTTTTGTTCACATATAAGGATTCAAAAATTTACATGCATCACAATGCAGATTGTTGTATCAGAGAACAAAGTAGAATCAACTGAATACAAGTGCAATTCAGCTGCACAAATCAGATGCATCCTAATACATGAAAACACTGTTCTGGTCTGTTTGTTCCAAGTTCATTTTTTTAAAACTTCCAGGAGTAATAACCTGAGTTGGCATTTGTTATAAGTGTTTTTTTGAAAACAATATTACCAATACTGATACCCCACACTGTATTGAGCAGAAAAGCTCCATTCCTCCCTTCTTTTGTTCACATATAAGGATTCACAAATTTACATGCATCACAATGCAGATTTTTGTATCAGAGAACAAAGTAGAATCAACTGAATACAATTGCAATTCAGCTGCACAAATCAGATGCATCCTAATACATGAAAACACTATTCTGGTCTGTTTGTTCCAAGTTCATTTTTTTTAAACATGTTGAAGTAATAATCTGAGTTGGCCTTTGTTGTAAGTGTTTTTGGAAAACAATATTACCAATACTGATACCACCCAACCTGTTTTGCAGCAAAAAAATAGGTTTTAGATAACAACATATCAGCAGCAACCCCAAAACCATAAAAACAACATAATGCCAGAAAAATACAACCTAGTCGCAGTCTCAGATTCCAGATGCATCAATGATAAAAACTCCATACTAGAGCTGCATTTTTTACAATGCCACGCCCACTAGTACAAAGCACTGTTCTTGAAAATCCGTTCATCATTGACTATAGCGACATCATCTTCGTTCGGTTTGAAAAACAAATGTGTTCACTTACTGCTCTTGAAGTATTCTGAACAGTTTTTCATCAAAAAACACTTAAAACAAAGGCCAACTCAGGATATTTCTTCAGGATGTTTAAAAAAAATGAACTTGGAACAAACAGACCAAAATAGTGTTTTCATGTATTATGATGCATCTGATTTGTGCAGCTGAATTGCACGTGTATTCAGATGATTCTACTTTGTTATCTGATACAACAATCTCCATTGTGATGCATGTAAATTTGTGAATCCTTATATGTGAAAAAAGAAGGGAGGAATGGAGCTTTTTTGCTCAATACAGTGGGGGTATCAGTATTGGTAATATTGTTTCCAAAAAAACACTTACAACAAAGGCCAACTCAGATTATTACTCCTGGAATCAAACAAAAATCATATTTTTCGTAGGCTCAGATTGTTCAATTCAATGATAAAAATTTCAGGACAGGGCTGCATCTTTCCATTATTTTTGTCAAAGCATCAAAATGTGCCAACCCCTTATGTTGGTATTTTTTTGCAGCAGGATGTATCTATTCACAGAATATGTTGTTACTATGCAAGTATTAGAGTGAAGATGAAGTATAATAAAAAGGATTCACAAACAAAAATCAAAGTTTGAGATTATATATATTAACCTTAACATATTGTTCCCAAACTGGTAACTCGCAAGTAACGGTTTCGTTGACTTCATCCCAACCAAAACCGCTCTGTTTCTTCATATCAAAAAACACCCTCATTCTGATTTGAGTCAGTTATATTTTGACTTCAGTTGTGGTACCGTGAATGAACGACCACACAGCTGTTGCATTTGTAGCGCAAAATTACTCCAGGTTTTTGCGTCGAATGTGTTGCTTTTTAGGCAACCACTGTCAACTGCAGCCTCCATAAGGTTGACAAAATATTCCACAATATAGGGAGGCCACAACCCATAATCCTCCTCCACTGCCTTCTCCTTCCCCCTACCCATATTACTCATCTATATTGAAGAAATACTGAAAAAAATAAAAAAATATGTGCCAAATTCCTTCAATTAGTTTAAAAGCTGATCGGATAACCCTAGGTTGCAAGTAGCCACCGATTACACCAAAAAATGGTAACTTTCAATTCGGCCAAAGATGCAGTCTTGACCGTTTTCCAGAAAAAAATTTCGGTCCAAAAGCATATTAAAAATTGGCGCAAATTCGTAAAGAAAAACAACCAAATAAAGAATACAATCGCGGTTCATACCTTTGATTGGATTTTAACAAGGAAGAAATTGTCAGCACAGGATTCGGCCTTGCGTTGCTCTTTGATTCGATTTGCCCTTCGTTCCCTAGCTCTTCTCCGGTATGCAGCACGGGTAGTGCAAACCATTAACCCCCAACCGAAACTCCTCAACCCCTCACCAATTCGACAAAGAAATAGACTGGTGTGGTAGGGTAAAAATGGCCTGGGGGCCCAACCAGGGCCCAGTACAACTCTCACTCAAGAAAGGTAAAAATAGCAATCTAGTTCGGCTTCGAACCACTTCAGGGTCGGCGCCGAACCTCAAGTTCACCCCCACAGAACTGGCCTCCTCGTATCCGACGAGCCTCAGTGGTCCTCGGTCTCCGATCCGTGACAGCCCCACGGGCCGGCCCCCCTCTCTGGCGAAGCATGGGGATGACCTGGCACAGCCTAGGCCCTCCGATTCTCCCAGAAGCACAGAAGACCCACGATCAGCCATGTCAGCTCCAAATACCACCCAGGGTTTTGCCACGTCTGCCCTAAACCCCCTGGGCCCTCTGCCACGTCAGGCCCGTGGGCTTTCGGGTCCAGACCCGGCCCCCAAGCGGAACCAAACCCGGTTGGGATTCTCTATAAATACTAGACCCTCACCCACCTTTTGAGGTAATCAATCTTTTACCACTTAAATTCACCTAGTTATTGCTACTCTCTCACAGAGACTGACTAGATCCTCGGAGGGTCCGCCACCAGGACAAACCCCGGTGTTTCAGGACCGTCTGCAGGTACACAAGACCTCGGATCCGAACCCTCTGATCCGAGCCCAGATCTCCGCCTCATTCCGAGGTCGCCGCAGGTTCCGCCCGGTCAGCCGAGGGTCGTCAGACGAGCAGCTTTCTCCTTCAAATACAAATTGAGTCCGAACTCACACCTGGTGCATCCACACGTCTCCCAGAAATAAACCGCGTCAGGTTGGCGCCATCTGTGGAAACCGAAGGTCCTCGCCTCCGAACCCTACCCCGAACCGCATCCAGGGTCGGGATCCCGAATCCGAGGGAGCCGCAGATACGCCCTTCATCTTGCACTGTGTCCACGGAGGGCCAATGCGAGGAGATTCAAATACTTCCCGAAAAGCCTTCATCCGGGAGGTGAATGCTGTCCACGACAATCCTTCGCCCAAGCTACAACCGATGCCGGTCTCTTTCTCAGGAGAGGACCTCGAAGGCGTTCGCCTACCCCACTGCGATGCCCTCGTCATTAATCTCCACATGGCTAATTGTGAAGTTCGCCGAATCCTCGTCGACAACGGCAGCTCAGTTAATATTCTTTTCCTCGAAGCCTTCGAGAATCTCAAGCTACCTAGAGGCAAGCTCAAGCCGGCCGGATACACCTTGCATGGGTTCTCCGGCGTCCCTGTCGTGATAGAAGGGATTGTCACCCTCGACGTTACCGCAGGATCGGCTCCTGTCAAGAGGACCGAGTCCATGGACTTCATGGTGGTCAACGTCAAGGCGGCTTACAACGCCATACTCGGCCGACCCGGACTATGCTCCCTCCAAGCGGTGCCTTCGGCTTACCATCTGAAACTCAAATTTCCCACCCCGCAAGGAGTCGGCACTGTCCGAGGTAGCCAAGAAGCAGCGCGATCGTGCTACATGACCACCGTCGGGGGAGGTGTGTTCTCCCTCGACGCCGTCGAGTTCAAACCTGAGAGGGACGGCCCTGCTTCCAAACCTGTCACCGAGCAGGAGGAGACCCCAGTCGAAGCCGAGTACCTAATGAAACTCCTCGAAGGACAAACATAGGCTCTAGCCTGCCTAAAATGTAAACACGTTTTTGTGTAAACACTCATGTGTACAGGGCCGTCTTGGCGGCCCTCCTTATCTTATGCAAAAGAGATCTCTTTTTGTTAAAATCCTAACGCCAGATAATGAGATCGGCGCCTGAGTCCTCACTCCGGTATCGTCCCCAACGCCTCGGTAGGCTCCAACCGAATCCAAGCTGGGGACTCTCCCTAAGGCCCCACTTCGATCCCTCGCGGATCGGTGGACTCTCTCTAAAACCACCATCGTTCACTACACTACTAGCCGAAGCAAAGAAGGAACATGATTCTTTATTCGTACCCTTTTATTTCGTCCTAAGAAAGCTAATAAAGACCGTTACAGAACCACTCCACTCATCTCAAACTGGAAGAAGTCGCCATCTTAGAGCCCCTCGGGTCCGCTGAAGGGCGGGATTACTCCGAACGAGCGACTAAAATCCCTCTCCTCGTTATGATGGTCCTTGAACTCAGCCACGGTCGACTCCCCAGCCACGGAGCTCTGGGCGTCATCTGGTCGTGTACGCTGCAACAGCAGCAGCGCAGAGGGAACCCCCTCCGCTTGCCGACCCACCGAGGAAGATGCCGAGGCACCCAGCATAATATTGTAACGGTGTATCTCCATTTCTTTCTCCGCAAAGACATCGCGAAGTAACCT
Organism: Hemerocallis citrina; assembly: GCA_017893485.1. Lineage (NCBI taxonomy): Eukaryota > Viridiplantae > Streptophyta > Magnoliopsida > Asparagales > Asphodelaceae > Hemerocallis > Hemerocallis citrina. The sequence goes on from CM030361.1 coordinate 305,185,895, forward strand.
CTCAGAAGTGGGCCTCGGCACCGAGGCACCCAACACTGCCTGTCCAAGACTCGCACCGTCGAGTCCCCAATCCAACATCGCCCTCCTCAGCCGGCTCGCCTCCTCACTTAAAGCTTCAGACTTATTCCGATAAAAGTTCAAAGCCGCATCAGTGTCACGAGCCCCCCTTCGGTGGCAGACCAACGCGGCCTCCAGGGCCTCAACCTTGCTCCGGAGCCACACCACGTCGGAACGACGGGGGTCCACCTCGGGAAGGGGAGCCACAACCTACAGGAGAACCAGCCAACCCAATGCACACACGCAAGAAGGTTCAGAAAAATCCGAGTTCAAAACACTTGGCCGGTCAAAAAACTTTTTTCCTATAAATTTAAGTACTCCTTACAAAAAAGGCGGTGGCCAGTCCGCGGGAGGCAAATATAGTCAAGAGAGGGAGAAAAGAAAGACAGAATTATACAGCTTATTGTCCCACCTCAGCGTCAACAGACGGATGCGCAGATGGGTCGGCCGACGGGTCGAGAGCAAGCCCTTCTTCGCCAGGAGTCTTCGACGTCCCCTCGATCTCCATGTCGTACTCAAAGTTGGACAGATCGATGGTCGGGTAGAAGTGCCTCACATGGCTGAGGGCCTTCGCATAACACGCGTCCTGGGCCTTGATCACCATCATCTGGCCCGTAGTCGTCACCTCTTCCTTCTCCTTGGCGAACTTCTTCTTCAAGGAGGCCACCTTCTTCCCCCACTCTGCATCCTTGGCCTCGAGCTCAAGCTTCATCTGCTGCTCCCTCCTGTGCGAACCCTCGAGCTCGATCCGCATTTCCTTCATCTCCCGCTCGCTCTTTTCCGCCCGAGCTCGCTCTTGTGCCAGGGACGCCTCGTAAAGGTTCTTCATGTTAGCCCCCTGCATGCAAGCCTGCGACCAACGAGCGCAGATAAGGAAAAGACTTCCGCAGAAAAATTAACAAGGAGAATAGGGTCGACGGACTTACCAGCACGGTGGCCTGCGCCAGGCGCATGAACGCCACCTCCACGGGCTCGCCCTCCATCGCCTTACGGTCGCGAGGGGTCGTCAACTTCTCCACCACCTCGACGGCCTGGGCCTCCTCGGTCAGACGGTCCCCCATCCGGACCGACCAGTCCGGAGCCCACCGCTGTCGCAGCAACTCCACCACTGGGTCCTCTTCCTCAACCTCGACCAAGGGACCTTTCCCCTTGTCAAGAACGGAGGCCCTCGCTAGGCTCTAGCCCTTCGAAGCAGCCGCCCCCTTGCTCGTCTCCGAGCAAATCCTCTTGGTCCCCGGCTCGGGCTGGACCTCCGAGATGACTAGGGACGACCCCCTCGGCCTCTTCGCCGCCTCCCCCTTCTTCTCGGCCTTCTCCTTCCTCATGGCGAGCCTCCTTGCCTTGATCGATGCTTCATCCATATCTGCAGAAAAAACCATTAAGAACAATGAGCAGGAAAGTACGAAAGGACCGAAAGAAAAGAAACAACTACATACACATAACGGCCGGGCTCAGTCCAACGCTCGCCAAGTTGGCCTCCGTCACCTTCGTCCAATCAATACTGGGTGACGAACGGAGGTGCTCGACAAACCCCCACTCCTCGACGGACAGATCTCTCGGCCTCGGCGTTTGATAGCTCGGCTTGGAGTGATTCCATCGAGTGGGAATGTCCCAGGGCTCTTCACTCCGGATCACCAGATATTTTTTCTTCCATTCCTTGATGGAGTCCGGGTGACTGTGAACGACCTTCCCCTTACTCCGGAGAGAGATGTAGTAAACACCCTCGACCGCCGAGCTGATCATCAACATCGCACGGAACACATTCAGCCGCAGGGGTACCCTCTGTTCCTCGCACATCAGCACAAAGCAGATAATCTGCTTCCAAGAGTTCGGCCCGTACTGCATTGGGGCCAAGGAGGCCCAGTTCAGCACATCCCGAACAAACGGGTGGACTGGCAACCTCAGCCCGGAGATGAAAGCGTCCACTGGGAAGACGCAATACCAAGCAGAAAGGGGATCGGTGGGGTGCAGAGTAGAGCTCGGCAGCAACAATTCGTAGCCAGGCCCTATGTGATACGCCAGCTGCAGAACCTCCAAGTCCCCGCCCTCCAAGATAGTCGGGATGGCGTCCATCATCACCCTCCTCCGACTCGGCGAAGAGGGTTGCACCCCGAAGAGCTCCTTGTCAGAAAGATCGTCGGGATACTGACGGAAAGGCCTCGGCTGTACGGGCGAACCTGTCATCAAATTGCGGAAAACAGGCGCCTGGCTCGAACCACCAGTCCTCGACCCCGCCTTCCTCGGGGCCCTCTTCCTCTTCTTGGCTCGCTCCGACGAGGGAGTAGATAAGGGCCCCAGACGTGTCGGCGTGAAACTCGAGCCCGCACCCTGAGCGGTGGATCTCCTCATTGCGTCGCCCTCGTCTCCCTCCTCCTCGGAAGACAACTCCAGCACACGGATGTCGTCCGAACCATCACTGGCTTCCTCCGACTCGCTACTCTCCACCACAAAGGGACGTCGGGAGCGTGACGGCCTCACCTTGTGTACCACCTCTCCCTCACCTACTGGTTCCTCCCACGAAACTGAATCGGAAGGCTCCGTAGCGTGCGCTGACTCCTCCTCAAGCACGGGCTCCTCCCACGACGTTGATGTGGAGGCTCGCTTCACTTCCCCCCTGGACGTCGACGCTGACGAGCCGGACTGAGCCCTATCCATCTGTGCCTAAACTAAATAAACTTACCAACTAACCTGAGGCCGCTTCGGAAGGACGAGCCTAGTACAGCAAACTGCAGGAGTGAGGGCTGAAGGGTTGTAAGATTTTTTGAGAAAGAAAGCGGCAAGAAAGAAGTGGGCGAGAGGAGGAGAGGGGGGAATACTTATAAAGGATAAGAACGACTCCTCGACTTCCGCAATTACTATTCACCGATTGACGTACAATTGCTGCCTGGAAAATCACGCCACGTCCTCAAAACGTGCGCTGCTGACATCATCAGGTGCCAGGCTGGCAGCCAGACTCAGGGGTCGATTCGGATGGAGTATACGACGGAGAAAACGCTTTACTTAAGGTTTAAGGTGCCGTCCTTCGACAGACGCCCCGGGCTCCAGCGCTCGATCGGTTCCCCTCTCATCCCCGAGCAGCTCGGGGCTTACTGCCTCGGGTTGGCGCTGAAACCCCGAAATGTTCGAGGGTGGGACAGAAATCACCATCGCCTGGAGCCCTATCGGAAGACAGAGTGGCCAACCCCTGTTCGGAGGCGACCCCTCTATCTGAGGCTCTTCAGCCCCAAGACCAGAATACGGTTGGTGCCCCTCCCGTCTGGTTCTCTCTCGGGACAAACAACCGCGTTAGGGTCGTCTGACCCGAAAAAGGATCCAGACGGCAAAGCCACCACTAATCCGAGGCTCCTTTTCTACCGGTACGGATTTCGGCCGTTACCCCTCTCGCCCTGATCTCCCCTGGATCTGGCTACCGTATCAAGAGCCATCAGATCCAAGAGAAGATCGGGGCGGCAGAGTAACCACCTCTCCGACACTGCCAGGGTTGAAAATTTTTGCAAAAGACAGGCGTCCGCCGAAGCAGACACCTCCGATGGCCAATAGACCACCCCTGCTGTGATCAAACCCACTGTGGGGAGAGAGGTATTTATAGCCTCCCCCATAGACCAACCATTATGACAAGGGGAAAGCCAATCGACGGAAGCCCATGCGCTATCTGCATTTATTAGGCGGCGCCATTAATGCCCCTAGGAAATTGGACCATCACACAGATTCCGGAGAGCCTTCAATGCTCCGCAGAAACGGCGGGCTACCCCCGCTCAAACGCTCTAAGACACGACAGTTCGACATCACCCTTGCCGACCCGTAATCCCTCGCCAGCTCGAGGTCAGGTCTAGCGCCAGGGTAGTCTTCTCAGGAAGGCTCCACGGCTCGCCATCGCCCTTGCCGACCCGTAATCCCTCGCCAAGCTCGAGGTCAGGTCTGGCACCAGGGAGGTCTTCTCAGGAAGGCCAACGGCTCGCCATCACCCTTGCTGACCCGTAATCCCTCGCCAGCTCGAGGTCAGGTCTAGCACCAGGGTAGTCTTCTCAGGAAGGCTCCATGGCTCGCCATCGCCCTTGCCGACCCGTAATCCCTCGCCAAGCTCGAGGTCAGGTCTGGCACCAGGGAGGTCTTCTCAGGAAGGCCAACGGCTCGCCATCACCCTTGTTGACCGGTAATCCCTCGCCAGCTCGAGGTCAGGTCTAGCACCAGGGTAGTCTTCTCAGGAAGGCTCCACGGCTCGCCATCACCCTTGCCGACCCGTAATCCCTCGCCAAGCTCGAGGTCAGGTCTGGCACCAGGGTGGTCTTCTCAGGAAGGCCAACGGCTCGCCATCACCCTTGTTGGCCCGTAATCCCTCGCCAGCTCGAGGTCAGGTCTATCACCAGGGTAGTCTTCTCAGGAAGGCTTCACGGCTCGCCATCGCCCTTGCCGACCCGTAATCCCTCGCCAAAGCTCGAGGTCAGGTCTGGCACCAGGGTGGTCTTCTCAGGAAGGCCAACGGCTCGCCATCACCCTTACCGACCCATAATCCCTCCTCATCTCGAGGTTCGGTCTGGCACCAGGGTACTCTTCTCAGGAAGAAACAACGGCTCGCATCACCCTTGTCGACACATAATCCCTCGTCATCTCGAGGTTGGGTCGAGCACCTGGGTACTCTCTTCCGGAAGATTCAATGATTCGCCATCCCATTTCCACGACCATGAACACTCCTCCCCGGCTAGCTCCCGCACCCCCGCAGGAGTGGGGGGCTTGTGTGATAGGGTAAAAATGGCCTGGGGGCCCAACCAGGGCCCAGTACAACTCTCACTCAAGAAAGGTAAAAATAGCAATCTAGTTCGGCTTCGAACCACTGCAGGGTCGGCGCCGAACCTCAAGTTCACCCCCACAGAACTGGCCTCCTCGTATCCGACGAGCCTCAGTGGTCCTCGGTCTCCGATCCGTGACAGCCCCACGGGCCGTCCCCCCTCTCTGGCGAAGCATGGGGATGACCTGGCACAGCCTAGGCCCTCCGATTCTCCCAGAAGCACAGAAGACCCACGATCAGCCATGTCAGCTCCAAATACCACCCAGGGTTTTGCCACGTCTGCCCTAAACCCCCTGGGCCCTCTGCCACGTCAGGCCCATGGGCTTTCGGGTCCAGACCCGGCCCCCAAGCGGAACCAAACCCGGTTGGGATTCTCTATAAATACTAGACCCTCACCCACCTTTTGAGGTAATCAATCTTTTACCACTTAAATTCACCTAGTTATTGCTACTCTCTCACAGAGACTGACTAGATCGTCGGAGGGTCCTCCACCGGGACAAACCCCGGTGTTTCAGGACCGTCTGCAGGTACACAAGACCTCGGATCCGAACCCTCTGATCCGAGCCCAGATCTCCGCCTCATTCTGAGGTCGCCGCAGGTTCCGCCCGGTCAACCGAGGGTCGTCAGACGAGCAGCTTTCTCCTTCAAATACAAATTGAGTCCGAACTCACACCTGGTGCATCCACACATCTCCCAGAAATAAACCGCGTCAACTGGTATCGAAGTCGCCAGCAGGAGAATCACATGTTTCTGCTCGATTTCACAGTAGAATCGTTCGGGAAAACGTTGATTTGGGGGGGGGGAGATCAGATCTGGGTTCAAAAAGAAGGGAGGAAGAAGGGACCGTACGGGTTTGAAGTGGGTAGGGTTAGCTTCCTCAAGGGAGAGACGGTCGAGAAGAGAGGGAAAGGGGTTGTCGCCGGTAGTGATCAGAGACCAGATTTGTAGATCAGAGATCAGAGATTTGTAGTGATCAGAGATCAGAGACGGTCGAGAAGAAAGGGGGGGAGGTAGAAGACAACGAAGGATAGTAGATCTCGTGAGTGAGAAGAGAGAGAGAGCTCGTGAGTGAGAAGAGAGGAGAGATGGGTTGGGAATATCGAGAATGAGGGGTATCAGTATTCTCAATAGTGTTTTGAGAAAACACTCAAAACAAACGCCAACTTATAATACAGTATTCAGAAAAAGGGCAAAAAATATTGAAACAAACGGAAGATTCCTAGGAAATTTTTTGGCCACAATTCCCACAAAAATTTTCTCATATGGGGGTGGGATTCTTAGATTCCCAAGTGCTTGAAAAAATGTTACTTCTTTGAAAATACAATTATGCCCCCCAAAAAAGTCCCCTCTCCCCTCTCTCTTCCTATCTTTTCCCTTCTTTCTCCCCCCAAAACCCATCCCCTACCCCAAAATCAAGCACTCGGTCCTAGATCCAAACCCGAGCACCCCATCGCCGTCGATCCCCTTAGTCGCGCCGTCGATCCCCTCTCGCGCCCACGCCGTCCATCCCCTGAGTCGCGCCGTCGATCCTCTCTCGCGTCGTCGATCCACCTGTCGCCGTCGAACCCTACACAACAACTTTCACTACTGGGCGTTCCTTTTCTAGGAGGAGGAAATCTATGGACCATAAAATTGCTTCAATAATAGAGGCTGCATCGAACCCTACCGAACAACAGTCACATCAAGAAGGGAACAACAAAGAAGATGAGTTCTATCTTGTGAAGCTTTAGGAACAAGGTGTATATGAAGGTGAAAGTTAAAGTTTTGGCTGCCAAAAGTTTTAGTTTTCTGCCCACAAAGGAAAATGTACATTAGTTGATTAGATATTTGTCACGGTCGTGTATGTACAAGAACAATGTATCTCAGAATTTTTTGTTCAGGAAATTTTGAATTATGACTTTATGAGATAAGGAGTAACTACTATGAAAATTTTCACCATATCCCACCAAGTTTCGAGCTATTTTCACATCATGCTCCTTTTATTTCAATTTGAGAAAGCAAATAACTAATATGAAATAAATACTATATGAAACTAATATTTCATATCATTTATTTTACTCAACTCAAGTTTTTCATCAAACAATTTGTTTTGTTATTTGAGGAAGAGAAGGGTATTTTGGATAATAAGATTAACACCCAGGAAATATGTAGCTCAACCAAATATAGGAAATTAAGTTTCCAACTAACATTTCCAAAGATGTTTAAGACCTACCAAACATGTTTTATGATTCCTACGAATCGTAAATCATAGAAAACATAAATCCCAGGATTTATGATTCCTGGAAACAAAAAAAAAATCCTTGTACCAAACACCCCCTTAAGGTTTATGTCAAAAAACCACATTCATCTTTCATTTGTGTTTAAAAAACATCACTTAACTAATCAGATGTTTAAAAAATCTCACTGAACTATTGCATCAGTGCAATGCAGGTGACATAAACCCTAACGGAAGTAAACTCCCTCAATGTGATTTTTTTGATAATATAGTTGAGCGTGGTTTTTTTAAAAATAAAAAAGTTTAGTGTGGTTTTTTTTAAATGACCAATACTTCAGTGGTTTTTTTTAAAAAAAAATTAGCCTATTTTTAAATTATATCTATCTCTACTATTTTAATGGGAGAGTTGGAGTTAAACATGCGATATATGTAAGTTGGAGTTGTCCGTACGATGCACGTTATAATAAAGGGTTAGAGTTGTACGTGCGATACATGTAAGTTGGAGTTTTCTGTGTGATGCACGTTTTAATAAATATATTATGTGCGGTACACATAAGTTAGAGTTGTACATGCAATACACGTAAGTTGAAGTTGTCCGTGCGATGCACGTTTTAATAAATATATGTTTTTAAAAGTAAATAAAGAATATAATAGGATAGTTGGAGTTGCGCGTGTGATGTACGGTTTTGTTTTGTTATAAATGTGGTTTGCTTTATAATAAACTCTCTCATTAAAATAGTAGAGAAATAAATATATATTTTTTAAAGTAAATGAAGAATATAATGGTAGAGTTGGAGTTGCACGTGCGATGCACTAGTTTATTTTGTTACAAATGGGGTTTGTTTGGTAACAAACTCTCCAATTAAAATAGTAGGGACTTGTAAATAGTATGGTAAGGGTTTGGGATGAGTGAAGAAAGATCTCAGGTTCGAGGCCAAACTACGTCATAGTCTTTAATTAAAATAATAACAATATTAGGATGTGAATTGCACGTGCAGATTACTAGTCAGAAGAATGTATGAGTGTCCATTCATGCATATAGATATATCAAATGAAATAAAACGAATGCACAATCAAATTAAGTATTAGTAGTTTGGTATGATATCTCTATTATTTTAATGGGAGAGTTGGGGTTTGTAACAAACAAATCCTAACTTTGTAACTATATAAATACGTATAATACACGTCCAAACTATATCCAACAAATATAAATGTGCATCACACGTGTAGCCCAAATCAAAACATTCAAATATAAACTATTTTTTTTCTTATTCGATATATATTCATTTAATTTGATGACTTTACTTTTTGTAGACGTGCATTGCACGTACATTATACTAGTGTATATATATACACGACTTATTCTAATTAATCAAATGAATAATTAAGGAACTAAAAATGAAATATAAAACACCTCGAGCCTATGTGGCACCTCATCTTCAATCTCTCACATGTTCCATATGAACCCATTAACACATACGACATCCAACTTTCATTCAACGCAAAAGAACATTTCTTTCTATTAATTTCAAGTGATTTACATATGTTATTGAGTAATAAATGAAATTAAAATGAAAATAAAGTATGAAGGAGAAGAAAGAGAGGCTGTCGACCAAAGGAGGGAGGTCCAGAAGCTGGTGGTTGATGTCGACGATGGAGGACAGCATCGGCATCAGCAGGGACATCATGCAATAACGGTGACAAAGATGGCAGGGGGGGTCATCTTGGATTGGATTGGAACGGAGTTGTCTAGTGTGGATGACACTGGAGTGGAGCTAAGGTGGATATGGAAGTGATAGGCGGCTGTCGGTGGTGGAGATGAGTTTCAAAGAGCGGCAATAGATATGGTTATGTTATTGGGACTTTGATGATGATGATAGATTATGGGACATTTAGAACTCCTATGTGACGTTTAGAATTTCTAGATTTATTTTAATTATTCAGGGTAATGAATTTTGTGATTTTTTATGCCCTATTAGGGCTGAATTTTGTGCTTTGTGTGCCCCTCTAAACCCTCTTCTGATTTTGGGGACTGGGCTGTCGCCCAACCCACCCTGGGCCAGTATAAACCACCGTGTTAAGAATAAAAAAACATATAGATAATTATTCGGAAGTGTGTCCTATAGATTATTCTATGGGAGTAGAAGTGTGGATTTATATTGAGAGGGGGGGATGTGAAGAAACGGGAGCATTGGCTATTGGTTTCGTTCGATGACGTCACCCACGTAGGGTGACGTGGCCAGTGGGGCCCACCCGGGATTTGTGAAGAGCAGATGCTGCTGCTGCTCTCTCTCCCTCTCTTTTCGACTGACGTGGCATGGGGGCGGCTATGTTGGGGCGGCTGTGTCACGGAGAGAGAGGAGAAAGAAATGTGAATTTGTCCCATATCGGGGAGATTCAGGATATATGGGGGAGATTCAGGATTATATATATATATATATATATATATATATATATATATATATATATATAATAAAACACAAAACACAAAGAAAGCTATCAAGTGGCTCTCCTTCAATCCCCCCCAAAATGAAAGGTCCAGATCTAACCTTACAAAACATATTTTCCCCCAAAAGTTTCCCCCAAAACTCAAATTCAAATCCCCCCCCCCCCCAAATAACTCATTTATTTATTTAATTATATATATATATATATATATATATATATATATATATATATATATATATATATATATATATATAGTAAGTCTATTAAGAGCTCAGAAGCTGAATGCCTTATCGGGAGCTGGGAAGCTCAGCCATCCGATCGATCTTGATCGCGATCGGACGGCTGAGATTCGTCTCCGCTTTTCTTCAGATTGGGTGAGGGGTAAAAGGGGTATACTCATTCGATTGCGTATACCCCTTATCTCTAAGCTTCCTTATCGATTGAGTATACCCCTTATCTCTAATCTTCCTTATCGATTAAGCCTTCCTCTCTTCTCTCCCGCTTTCTCTCGTTCCAAACCCTAATCGCCTCTCCCGCGATCTCTCCCGCTCTCAAAGATCAAAGACGCTCTCTTTGGATTCCTCTCTTCTCTTCTCACCCTATCTGAAGAGAGCGGCATCTTCGAAACCCTAATCGAAGATCTCTTCGAAACCCTAATCGATAAGGAAGTGAAGAGAAGCGCTCTTCTCTCCTGCTCTCTTTCTTCCTCTCCTGTGTAAACCCCTATCTCTACCATCGACTGGATCTAGACTTCGCTTTTCTTCAGATCTGTCGAGGGGTAAAAGTGGTATACGCGATCGATTTCTCGGCTGCCGGTTTGGATTTCTCGGCTCATTGGGTTGTTCCTCTCTCATATTCCGGAGGGAAGTGTTTGACTCTCATAAATGCTTTAATGATATCTGTTTAATTTCTTGCATTTTCTTTCGGTTTTGTTTGTAGGCAATGATGAGATTGATTTTGATATTAGTTGGTTACAAAATTTTGGGGCATTGAAATTATTGTTTTGAAGGGTATTTGATTGTGTGCCATGATAATTATTCAAAGTTGAATACACATCTGGGGTATGAGCGGGAGAGTAGATGGTGAAGAAATGAAAGTATGGTGTTTGAATGTCCAATGCCCTCAACACTAACTTTACATTTATGAGTTTTGAGACTAGCTCAATTCACCAAAATTTTTGGCACCGATGACTCACAATGGTTTAGGCAGTGATGCTAAACACTTTATGATCTGAATAATTATTTCAATCATGTTTTAAGTATTCTTGATTATATATCTATCATATCCTAGTTGGCGCGGCACTCCAATGCAGCCCTACTTATGATTAGTGTTTTCTGAGCCTATTGGTTTTCTTTAGTCTATATATATTCATGAGTAAGTCTATTATGTGAGCTTGGCCGATTGATTATGAGAAGATAAGAGATAGGGGTATTTGATTTTACCCCTTTTACCCCCAAACATTCTGAAGATAAGCAGTATCAAATATGAGTCGTTCCATCGCAATCAATCGCGAAGGAATGGCTAAAACCCCCCCGCTCCCGATAAGGCATTCAGTTCCCAAGCTCTTAATAGACTTACTCTATATATATAACACAGTTGATGATAAGCTCCATCCAACACAGACAGAACATGAAGTATCAAATTTTGTCAGCCCAGAACAAACACAAACAAAACAGTATATTAGGCAGTGATGCTAAACACTTTATGATCTGAATAATTATTTCAATTTGTTGTATTTATTCTTGATTATATATCTATCATATCCTAGTTGGCATGGCACCCCAATGCAGCCCTAGTTATGGATAGTGTGTTCTGAGCCTATTGTTTTTTTATTTGTTTATGAAAGACAGTTGATAATGAGTTCAAAACTGCAGAAACAGAGCATGAAGTATCAAAATTTGTAAGCTCCAAACAACAGAAAACTAGATTTTATAGTAACTGACGTTGGATGTGTATGTGTTGGGTACTCATCTAAGCCTTTTGGTCTTTGAGTCTCTCAAACTGTTTGTTGGTGTAGGCCGTGATGCAAAACAGTTTATGATCTGAATATTTACGTCAAGATTGTTGTATTTATTCTTGATTATATATCTATCATATCATAGTTGGCACGGCACCCCAATGCAGCCCTAGGTATGAATAGTGTGTTCTGAGCCTACTAGTTTTATTTAAACCACATGTTCAGTGTCAGTTGTTCTGACACTATACCAAATTTGAAACTTCATGGCAAGCTTCTGTTTGTCTTGAGCACACAAAATTTGATACTTCGTGTCCATGTTCAAAGAGTTCATTTTATGTTTGTTCTGAGTGAACAAAATTTGATACTTCATCAATATATTTCTGTTTGTCCTGGGCTTACTTCAAGTTGATAAAATTGGATACTTCATGATCTGCACTCGACAAAATTGGATACTTCAAGTTCTGTTTTTGTTTGTTCTGAGATTACAAATTTTGATACTTCATGATCTGTATCTGATTGTTCTGAGCTAACAACATTTGTATACCTCATGCTATGTTTGTGTTAGCTCTGGATCGGCAAAAATTGATACTTCATAATCTGTCTGTGTTTGTTCTGGGCTGGTAAAATTTTTAAACCTCATGCTCTATTTGTGTTTGATCTGGAATGGCAAAATTTGATACTTCATGTTCTGTTTGTGTTAGCTATGAGCATACAAATTTTGTCATACTTCATGCTCTGTCTGTGTTGGTTCTAAGCTTACAAATTTTGCATACTTCATGATCTGTCTGTCAGTTCTGGGCTGGCAAAATTTTTATACTTCATGCTCTCTTTGTGTTTACTCTGGACCGGCAAAAATTGATACTTCACATTCTGTTTGTGTTATTTCTGTGCTGGCAAATTTTGATAGTTCATGATTTTTTGGTGTTGGTTCTGAGCGAGGGGAAAATTTAACACTTCATGAATTTTGAACTTCATGTTCAGCATCTGTTTTCCTGAGCCTACCATATTTACTTGAAGATTTTTTGCGTTCTGAACCGACTATCTGTTTTAACTTATTTTGTCTTTTCCAGGTTCAATAATTTCAGTTTACTTTTGATTTCAGGTTGATTTCAGCATGAAGTGCATCTTGGAGCCATTGAATACTGCAGTACGGGAAAATTTGATATTTGGAGCAAATCTAAATTTTTTCATGTACTTGAATGTTATTAAACAATGTACTATGCTGTAAAATGTTATTTATGTTTTAGTTCTTTGTATAGTGTCAGATGCCAAGTACATTTCTTATGTTGTAAAGTTTTTGTGAACTATTAATTTGCAATTCTATGAAGATCCAATTTCTTCCAAATATTCAGTTCATTATTGTCTTGATGTAATGATTGAAATTCTGTGTATTTTTGGGTGTATTACGCAGCATGGCGTATCCAATTTATTTTCATGCTCAGAAGTACCACAAACCGAGCATGATGGACCAAAATTTTGTAAGCTCTGAACTAAGACAGACAGAGCATGAAGTAACAAATTTTGTAAAGCTCAGAACAAACACAGACAGATCATGAAGTGTGCAAAATTTATAAGCTGAGAACCAACACAGACAGAGCATGTAGTATGCAAAATTTGTATGCTCAGAAACAGCACAGGCAGAACATGAAGTATCAATTTTTGCCAGTCCAGATCAAACACAAATAGAGCATGAAGTATAAAAATTTTAACAGCCCAGAACAAACACAGACAGATCATGAAGTATGTAAAATTTGTAAGCTGAGAACCAACACAGACAGAGCATGTAGTATGCAGAATTTGTATGCTCAGAAACAACACAAACTGAACATGAAGTATCAATTTTTGACAGTCCAGATCAAACACAAATAGAGCATGAAGTATAAAAATTTTACCAGCCCAGAACAAACACAGACAGATCATGAAGTATGCAAAATTTGTAAGCTGAGAACAAACACAGACAGAGCATGTAGTATGCAAAATTTGTATGCTCAGAAACAGCACAGGCAGAACATGAAGTATCAATTTTTGCCAGTCCAGATCAAACACAAATAGAGCATGAAGTATACAAATTTTAACAGCCCAGAACAAACACAGACAAATCATGAAGTATGCAAAATTTGTAAGCTGAGAACAAACACAGACAGAGCATGTAGTATGCAAAATTTGTATGCTCAGAAACAACACAAACAGAACATGAAGTATCAATTTTTGACAGTCCAGATCAAACACAAATAGAGCATGAAGTATAAAAATTTTACCAACCCAGAACAAACACAGACAGATCATGAAGTAAGCAAAATTTGTAAGCTGAGAACCAACACAGACAGAGCATGTAGTATGCAAAATTTGGATGCTCAAAAACAACACAGACAGAACATGAAGTATCAATTTTTTTCCAGCCCAGAGCCCTTCACAAACAGAGTATGAAGTATATAATTTTTACCAGCCCAGAACAAACATAGACAGATCATGAAGTATGCAAAATTTGTAAGCTGAGAACCAACACAGTCAGAGCATGTAGTATGAACAATTTGTAAGCTGAGAACCAACACAGACAGAACATGAAGTATCAATTTTTTTCCAGCCCAGAGCTAACACAAACAGAGCATGAAGTATACAAATTATCTTAGCTCACAACAATCATATACAGATCATGAAGTATCAAATTGTGTAATCTCAGAACAAACTCAAACAGAACTTGAAGAATCAAATTTTGTCGAGTGCAGATCATGAAGTATCCAATTTTTGTCAGCTTGGAGCAAGCCCAAAACAAACAGAAACATAACTTGAAGTATCTTCGGTTCGTCGCTAACGAACTTCTTGTTCTTTCTCTTCAATCCCTGCACCAAATGATTCATCAAATAGAAGAAAATTCAAGTACGTATGTGGCATGTTCCTGGAGAGTGTATGTTGAACATGGTTAAAACTTGTAGGCTCAGAACAAGTGCAACAGAAAACATAATGTCTTTCACTCGGAATAAAAAAATCATGCCGGCTCAGAAAAACACCACCATCAACTTTAATATCCGGTAAAACCATTGTTACAGATGCATTTTCAAAATGAAAATGAAAATTTGTAAGCTCAGAACCAACACAAACAGAGCATGAAGTGGCAAATAATTTCAGCTTCCCGACTCAAAACAAACCCAAAATGAACATGAAGTTGAACACCATCCAATAATCATGCAGTATGAAATCATGCATAAACTTTTCATCACTGCCGCATATTTAATCAAGTGTAAATGAGTCAAATTTGAAATTTTGAATTTGTCACTAGGGCCGCTTTATTAAGGCACACCGGCTAGTGGCCAAGAACAAAATTCAAGTTGCATATACTTTTCATCATTGCCTACTAAAAGTGGAATTATAAACTATAAACCAAATTTTTTTTACCAACTTTTCAGGAACTAAATTGCTTATCGAGCATCAATTTTTTTTCATCAATAATTTACCTGCACACAAACAAGACAAAAGCGTTAAGTTAACAAATGTGCTATAATGTATTAAACTACAATAACGGCAGATATGTATGACACTTACCTTGCAAAAGCCACAGAAATAAATCAACAAAGTTCATGCTATATTCGGATCATCCTCTGTTATAGGTTGCATTGTTGAAACTGTAGTAGAAGCTTGTGACTCATTTATAGTAGAGCTACACGATTAATGTTCACAAAATGAAATTAAGATTATACTATATAGAAAGAAAATAAAGTATAAACTTTATATTTAATTACTAACCTTTCCTTTAAAGGACAAGTACGACTGTCATGATTAACAAGCTTCTTGCACAAGTGACACTTTCTTAGTGGTTTCGCAGCCTTCTCCAATGCTTTCTCCTTACCCCCTTTGATGCGCTTCCCACTACCTTTGGTTTTTGCGATATCGGGTACTTGAATATGGACTGTTCTAGGTAGTGAACTAGTTGTTGCTTGTTGTAATTCTTGGGGCATATCTTGTTGCAATTCTGCAACAACACCAACTAGTAATGTTTTCGCCTTTTGGCGCATCTCCTTTGATGAGCGAGCAATCCTCATCACTTTGTTGATTTCATTAGACAATTTCACCATGTCCAAATCTTGTGGACTACCGTAACTACCGATTATTTCAGCACCAGCATCATCATATACAATCTCGGTAGTTACAGAAGCGGTCCACCTCTTTAAAATATAACATTGAGGCAGGAAATCAACAAACTCATTCCTCAATACCACAAGGATGTGTCTACAAGGAATTCCCTCCACTTCAAATTTACTACATGTGCAAGTCCCAACAATATCCATCCCCTTGTAGAACACATCTCTTGTTTTATCAGATTGTACCGACTTTCCCATTCTCCTGACAATATAGTGTCGCACACTACCATCGTCAGCTTTCATTAAAGATGCATAATTCAAGCTTTCAACTAGTTCAGCTTGAAATATATGAAATTTCGATCTAGTGTACAGTTCAGACATTTGGGACTCAATTTCAAAATCTGTTTGCAGCTTTGGTTTGGTATGCAGAGTGGTGTAGTCAGCTGCTAACTGATTTTGTCTTTGTTTCCTTATTGCCCTTTCAAATCTCGTCATAAATTCATGTAGAGAATTTTTGCTACTAACATATTTATCTACAAAAGCATTCATGCTTTCTGATCCCTGAGTTGTGCAAATTCCAGCAGTAAAAATATGCTTAGCATAAGCCGGTATCCACTTCTCACGAAGCAAATAAATGTCAGAAAGCCAAGGATTACCTGTTATTGGAATATGTATCAAGTACTAATAGTACAAAAAAAGTTCAAACATAAGAATAATTTATTGAAACAAGTAATACCTGCAATTTGCACATTAGCGTGTATTACGTCATTCCATCTCATCTCAAACTCTTCTGGGGTTTCAGATTCCCAGATGCAACTATGGAATGGAATGCTAAAATCACTATTCAAGCCCGGGCCACCAAGCTTATCGGGAAGCTTTTTAAGAATGTGCCACATGCAAAGCCTGTGGCTCGAACCAGGAAAATACATGCGAATTGCATTATCCATTGCAGGATCCTGGTCTGTGATGATCACTTTTGGTGGAGACCCATCCATTGTTTCACCCCATTTTTGAAACAACCAAACAAAAGAATCGATGGTCTCTTTATTTATAAAAGCCGCACCAAAATTTACAGATTGGCCATGATGATTAACTCCAGTAAACGAAGCAAAAACCAACTTGTATTCGTTGGTATCATATGTGGTATCAAAAATTAGTACTTCACCAAAATGCTTGTACGCCTTCCTGACAATAGCATCAATCCATAATACATGGGTTAATTTGTTGTCTTCATCAACCTTATAATGAAAACAGAAAGAAGGATTCATCTCTTTTTCCTCTTGGAAGTGCTCCAGCAATATATCAACATCATAAGGTCTCATACCATCCTTATCTCTTTGCAAGGAATTTCTAATGTCTTTTTCAGTACAATTAATGTTACTGAATCCTTCATTTTCTATTTCCATGAAGGACACAAACTCTGAAGTTCGTATGTTAGCCTCTTTGAAAGTACTGAGTAAACTTTTTTGCGCTTCAGAGACAGTTCTATTACATCTTAGAAATTGTTGCTTTCTAGGTGTGACACAAATATGGCTGTGCTCCTCAACAAACCTACGGATTGACCATCTCCCGTCATCATCCCTTTGGATTCGTATTTGAGCCATACACTCTTCTTTCATCACAGCCCTTTTCCTTCTCTTGATCAAATTTGAAGAAGAAGATTCTTCATTATTGGCAACATTCACAACAGTTGTATCAAACGGCTTGCCTTGCTTTGAGCAAACAAATTGTTGTGAATATCTCTCCTTTGTGGTAGTATCAACCATCGTTGCAAACTTGCGTACTGAAAAACCGCATAATTTTGCATATGTTTTATAAAATTCATATCCGTCTTCTAATGTTGCAAATACTAAACCAACAAATGGTTTAGAAGCATCATCAACGTCCCTCCAACTGGACTGAACATCTTGGCTTAGTAATTCCTCATTTTCAACCTCCATCCTTCATAGGAGAATGAGACAACAAAAATTAAAAATAAAGCTACAACTTTAAATTAGCACAAACGAAAAAGTCCAACATAATACATTCTTGATCTACAAGTCCAAATTCTTTTCTTTTATGGGAGAAACATTAAATGGCAAACAACCTACAGCTTCTTACATGGATTTTACATGGAATTTGGGTGCTTATATGCATGTGTCATGTCCTATTAGCAGTGATTGAAGCAAATTTCGAAAGAAACAAAAACTAGACTGCATATTACATGGATTTTGTGTGCTTATATGCATGTGTCATGTCCACATCTTAAAATTCCATATACCAGTATGAATATTATTTGCTATTCTAAATGTACTAGTCCGAATACTAGTGCGAATATTATCAGAGCATAATTTAAGCGCTAAAAATATAACAACAACCTAGAAGCATTTATAAAGGAAATAAAATTTGAATTCGAGATGAGAAATCGAAACCCTTGTCGCAGTTTGGGTTCTCCGTCGGAAGGGGAGAACGAACTTGTAAGTGCTCTTCAAAGGTGCAGCTCCCGATGGCGAGAAATCGATCGCGTATACCACTTTTACCCCTCGACAGATCTAAAGAAAAGCGAAGTCTAGATCCAGTCGATGGTAGAGATAGAGGTTTACACAGGTGAGGAAGAAAGAGAGCGGGAGAGAAGAGCGCTTCTCTTCACTTCCTTATCGATTAGGGTTTCGAAGAGATCTTCGATTAGGGTTTCGAAGATGCCGCTCTCTTCAGATAGGGTGAGAAGAGAAGAGAGGAATCCAAAGAGAGCGTCTTTGATCTTTGAGAGCGGGAGAGATCGCGGGAGAGGCGATTAGGGTTTGGAACGAGAGAGAGCAGGAGAGAAGAGAGGAAGGCTTAATCGATAAGGAAGATTAGAGATAAGGGGTATACTCAATCGATAAGGAAGATTAGAGATAAGGGGTATACTCAATCGAATGAGTATACCCCTTTTACCCCTCACCCAATCTGAAGAAAAGCAGAGAGGGATCTCAGCCGTCCGATCGCGATCAAGATCGATCGGATGGCTGAGCTTCCCAGCTCCCGATAAGGCATTCAGCTTCTGAGCTATATATATATATATATAATATATATATATATAATATGGAAACATGGACTTTTATACCCCAATTTATAATTATTTTTCACCATATACTAATGGAAACATGGACTTTTATTTACAACTAATTATTGTCATACTATTCGAACTTCAGCTACATAATTGTTGATTTACCGTTTACAAGACTTTTCATATGCTGTATCGTTCTGAAGACGTGCCGTAGGCACGTGGCCGCGGGCAAATCTAGTATGTATATATATATATATATATATATATATATATATATATATATATATATATAATTGTCTAAGATTATAGGTCACCAATCAGCTATAGCACATTTTATGAGACAAGTTTGTGATGGGCAGTTGTATAGAAAAATCGTTGTTTCGGATCGAGGTGTTACAGCCAGGGCCGACCCTGCTTTTGATCTTTAAATGATGGTGATTGTTAAATGAGTTCTTATTTCTTTTTAACAAATTGATATCTTACGTGGTGATAAATTTGCTCGAGTATTCACTATCGTTACTGTTAAAATATATTTATTTGACAATTGAAAAATAACAATAAAGTTGTTTGGCTGCTACCGTTTGATCTAAAGTTTTGGGAAAAAATAAAATAAAATAAAATATCCGTTGAAAATCTACCACGCATATGTAATCTCAACATTCTGGAACTTTAGCAGTTGGATGTGGCGTTAAACATCTGAGGAATTGTAACTAATTTTTTTTTTTATATATTATTCTGACCAGTAGTTGTACTTGTACCTAAAAGAAAATCGTGCAAATTTTACACTTTATAAAAGTGAGTATTTTACATATAAGCCCTTCTCATTTACACAATTTCTCCAATCTCACACCCTATACTAGACAACGAATCTCCAACTCACAAAAAGTCAAAAAGTCAACACGTCAAATCTCATTTTTCTCTCGATCGCCGGAATCCATGGCGATCTTCCCATCCCTCCGTCGATCTGTCACCTCCTCTCTGATCCGACGGCTCACACATCTTCGATCCCGGCCTTTCACGACGTGCGAGGGATCGAGGCCGTCCATCGTCCACAAGCGCAGTCTCGACATCCTCCACGATCCCTGGTTCAATAAGGTGAGGAATTGAGAAGTCGATCTCTCTTCTTTCTCTTTTTTCTTAATGAGTTTTTTTGGGGGGAATTAGGGTTTTGATGGTTTGATTTTGTAGGGAACGGCGTTTTCGATGACGGAGAGGGATCGGTTGGATCTGAGAGGGTTGTTGCCGCCCAATGTTATGAGTCCGCAGCAGCAGATCGATCGCTTTAGTAAGTTTTCATCAAATTTGAATTGGTAGAGATACTGTTAGGAACCCAACTCACCCTTAAAAGCTAGTTGTTAAAGGGAGGGAACCCAAGTTTATAACTACCCAACATTGGTTCTCCATATAACCGATGTGGGACTAAATATAGCTCTGATACCAATTGTTAGGAACCCAGGAGAACTCGCTCTTAAAAGCTAGCTGTTGAAGGAAGGGAATCCAAGTTTATAACTATCCAACATTGGTTCCTCATATAACCGACGTGGGACTAAATTTGGATCATAACAGATACAGAGGTGGAGGTGATTTGTATATCTGAAGTTAGATAAACTTTGATCACATTTAAAGTTGAGATAACTGACCAAATTTAACTTTTTATGCTAAAAATGGAGGCATATGTATGTAACCTACATGTTGCATTCGTCTACCTCGTCACCTATAGATATTCTACCTTTATATCCAAACAATATGGAGGTTAGGTAAGGTGAGTGGATGGTAGTGAAGGTGACTAGTATGGCCGTTGGTATCTAAACTTTGGTCTGTTTGGACCATATTTTTCCGTTTTGAAGATAAGTTACATGCAATTATCTAACCGTTGGCGTGGCTAGATACAAAGGTAGGACACCTATTGGTAATTTTTAACTTGTAACTCCAGTTTTTGCTTCCGAAAAGAATTTAGTTGCATTGGAGTTTAGATACCTAGAGTTATCTTGACTTTGAGGTGAGATAAGTCAACTTCAAAATATGATTCAAACTGATCAAAGTTTAGGTAATTGCAAGTATACAAGTCACTTCTGCTTACCTTTCTTACCTTTGTCTTTGAAATGGACGGTGTGTTTCTTGGAGATAATTTCTAATAGTTGGAGTTTTGTGGAGTTCTCTCGTAACTTCGGTTATCGTAACTATGGATTGTTTTGGGCTATTTTTGGAGTTGAGATAACTGCAGTTTTCTTAATTGTGGGCTGGCAAATGCTTGGGTTGCTTGGAAACAAAGTTAAATAACTAAATTTATTTTTTAAGTAGAGTATAGGTATGCTTTGGTTACCATATACATACCTATACCTCCACTTCACTTCAGTTAAGTGTTTTGGTAAGATTTCATTGGGAAACAAAGGTAAGGTTAGCAAAGGTGAACAGAAGTGTCTAGATACCTTAGCTATCTTACCTATGATCTATTTAAAATCTTTTTTGGAGGTGAGGTAAGGTATCTTAAAATTTTCACCCTGTACAGTAAGGATGAAGGTATCTCAACTCCCAAAAACTCGAAGGTATTTTCTACATACAGTCCAAAGTTACCTGTAGGTTCCACACTCCTAATTCCACTTTAAAGATACTTTTAAGTATCCCAACCTGTCTCCAAACAGGGCCTAAGTGCTTGGTTTCCCATTGTTGAGAAATAAATTCAGTAGGCGTATTTTAGTTAACTTCAATTATCTCAACTTTTAGGGTGAGACAGTTGGACTTAACAACTCAAAAAAGGGCCCCAAAGAGCACAAAATTTAGATAACCTGTGTGACGTAACTTTACATAACTTCATGTGTCATAGCTTAACTGCATTTGCAAACGCACCTTTAAAAGATATTATCTTTTAAGTTGGGGTAGAGGTTGGATAACCACAGTTAGCATTAGTGTGCCTCCATTTAGAAGTTAATTATAATTATCCTAACATTGTTCCCAAACAGACCCTAAATGTTGATTTACCAAATATAGATATTATGTAGTATTATATTATGTATGTTCAGCTTGTCCACTAACTAAATTGGTTAATCGAACAGTGGTTGATTTGAAAAGACTAGAACTGCATGCAAGAGATGGACCATCCGACACTAATGCGTTAGCCAAGTGGCGCATTCTTAATAGGTTGCATGACAGGAATGAGGTGATGTACTACAAGGTAAATCCTTCGCCGCTGTTTCATTCAAAGTTACTAGTTTCTCTCCAATTACCGTCCTTAATGATAAAATATCTGAATTGAGTTGATCTCATTTATGTCCATTAGGAGGTAAGTTATCAGTGCCAAACAGTTTATGTTTATAAGTAGCATTAAGTTACCTGTACAAAATCCTTCAACATGGATGGCCAGCAGTAATTCAAAATGTGTCCGTAATACATATGCTTAAATATAAATCTCGACCCTGCACCTCAGCTTTAGAATTTTAGTGGAGCGGCAGGGTCATATGGTATGACACAACCCAAGTAAAATTCCTACTGGGTCTGTATTTACAGTGTATTACTTTAAAAAAATTATTGTTCTGCTAAACCTGGATTTTTGCCCACAAAGTGGGTGCTCTACTTGGAGTTGCATGTTAAAATATAATTATAAATTCCTCAACCCTCACAAAAACTCTGGAGATTTGGTGTAATGGCAGTGCCGTTTCACAAGATATAAGATTCTTGTTTGTTATAGTTATAAACTTATAACCTATCGGTGTTAATTTGCAGGTAATCATTTTTCTTGCTTTTTCGCAATTTATTTTAGGTCCTAACTGAAAATATCGAGGAATATGCACCAATAGTATATACCCCAACCGTTGGCCTCGTCTGCCAAAACTATAGCGGACTTTTCCGAAGACCCCGGGGAATGTATTTTAGTGCACAAGACCGTGGGGAAATGATGTCAATGGTTTACAACTGGCCAGCTGAGCAGGTATATGATTGAATAAATGTAGCTTGGCTATGACTGTAATATCTTATTCAGATGAATGAAAACTGTATTAAATTGCTTAATTTCATAGCATGTGGAAAACTCCAATTTGATTCCACTGCACTGGAAGCTTATCCTCTTTCATTTGTGGTATATAGTGTGGACTTGAATTTCCTCCATGTTAATCATTTTGCTTAGCATATTGGTTCATCAACGAAACTGGATTAATTTTGTACCCGATTTGTATACAGTGCCTGTTTAATGTAGTAACTTGGGGAGCTTACTGTTTGTAGGCATGTTCTTCTTGCTTACATCAGCTTATGAAACTAGTTGATTTAAAAGCTTTAGAAGTATTTTTAAAATTAATTTATAATGTAAAAGGATAATGAGGAAACATTAGGAAAATGGGATTGATAAATAAAGGAATCCAACTTGTATTTCTATAATCTTTTCCCAAATTTGTGCTATATGAGTATACACATTTCTAGGCCAGATGGAGTCAACATGGTGGAGCTGTATCATCAATTAGACATCAATTCTTGCAACCAAGGGACTACTCTAAACTCTCATGGAGTGTAAAAGAATATGCTAGAGTTTAAGATGATAAGATTTGCAAAGGGGAATGGCATCTCTGAGGTAGAAATTATGCCCAAAATAGCGAAATTGAATCATTATTTGTACAATAATTTTTTTAACTCTTAACTTTTGGACACCTGTACCTATGCTGTTTAAAGTTAGCATTTTCTTTGGATTGTTTATTTTCTGAACATCGATTAATTTTTTGATCTAATTGGTAATTTAGTCATGACATATCTGTACCTATGCTTCAGGTTGACATGATTGTAGTAACAGATGGAAGTAGGATATTAGGATTGGGTGATCTTGGGGTTCAGGGCATTGGCATTGCTATCGGGAAACTTGACTTATATGTTGCTGCTGCTGGAATAAATCCTCAAAGGGTAACTCTACTCTGCTTTTAAGTTATATATACATTGATTTAGTTTCCTTACTTCCTCAAATTTACCCAAATACTTGTCAGTTTTAATTTCTTGACCATCTAGTGTTTAGTGCAATTTGGTTTAATATGTTCTACTTTATATTGGTACTTGCCCATGTTGTCTGATAGCGAATTTGCATGTGTAAACATGCTCTGGATGAGCAGCCTTTGTGGGATTCTAATGCAGAATGCAACCCTAGGTTGTACCTCTAATTGAGTATAAAACGAGGGAGAGCTGATTTAGATGGTTTCTGTATGTGCACCGGATGCCAATAAAACACTAGTTAGAACTTTGAAGTGATTGGATTGTAGATAACTGAGTGAAGATGACTAGGGGTTGGCCTAAACTAATATGGACTGAGACAGTTCAAGTACATCATGGGCATTAATCTGATGGGGGACGTGGCCCAGAAAGAGGTGAATGAAGGAAAATGATTCACGTCACTGACCCCAAAATTTTGGCAAAAACTTTGTTGTTTTGTAGCCTTATGATGAATTTGTACGTGCTTATGGACTTACTTTAACGACAATATATAATCTGAAATGTCCAAAAAGCATGGGGAGAGTTGAGAGCCTCATGATAACTTCGACATTAGACAAACATAATGAAGTTGGTATTTCCTATCCATCCGGGAACAAAATCCGATGATCAGAAGTCGTTTTACCAAAATGATGCCACATAATTAAATATAAACCAAAATATAAATATGGTGCATAAAATTAGAAAATAAAGTAACAAATTATTAGATGGTTCAATAGCCCCCTATTAAATAATGCAGAACAGTGTTTTGCATGCTCATTGTTCTTTCATGCAAAATAAACAGTAATTAAAAAAAACCTTCTTAGTATAAAATGTAGATTTATTCATCAAGAGCTAGAAAAGATTAAAAAAAGAGAATACTATTTATCAGGAAGTTCCATGAAAGAAATAGGTAAACCAAAAAAACTGCTAGGAGAGGTCATTAAAACTAAACAGGTAAAGATAGGCACAGAAAGGAGAGAGCTCCTGCATAAAGGTTTAGGGTGTTTGTTGGGATGTTGTGTTGAAAGAGATTTTTGCGTTCTTACTAAACAATAAAAAAATACCTCTTACTATAAAACATAGATTTATTCATCAAAAGCAAGTAAAGATTAAACAAACAGAAAATACTATTTATCGGAAATTCTATTCATGAAAGAAATAGGTAAACCAAAAAAAAACTACTAGCAAAAGTCATTATAACGATAGGCATAGAGAGGAGAGAGCTCCTGCATAAAGGTTTAGCGTGCCATTGAGATGCTGTGTTAAAAGAGATTTTTGTGTTCTTACTAAAGCCACTACTTTCACAAAAACTTGTATTATCCACCCCCCCCCCCCCCCCCCCCCCCCCCCCCCCACCCACCCACCCACACACAAAAAAAAAAACTTGTATTATGAAACCAAATCTTAAAGTGCTTTTTTGACCATAAAACTATGTACCTGTTTTTCTCTAAATCATATCAATATGAAAGAAATCATCACACATCACTAGATACTGAGTACATATGGACTAAAGACGGAGTTCACTTTTGTGCAATTTTAATAATTGTAAGCAACTTAAATGAGTTAATGCTTTGATTATGAAAGATGTCATTCATATACCTTTTTTTTGAGTTAATTGAGATCTTAAAAATAGTTCGTAGAATTGTAGATTATTAACTTCAAACACGACATGCTAGACCAATAATATGATATTCAATCATAAATTTTGCTTCTGTTAGGCATAAAGACATGAAGTGAAGCTTCATTATTTTCTTCCTGAACCTCCTAAGTTGAGAAAAAAGAAAAAAAAATATTTCTATTGTAGATAATACTAACATCCAACATTATCAGCATGTCTTGTGCATTAGCTCTGTAGTCTTTGTTGTTATTGTTTCTTATTTAACCTAAGGTCCTTCTGCTTTCATCAGCAGGAAGTTGGTGATGGACTTGAAGTTGCTTTAAAATTTTCAGAGCTTGTAGTAATAACTTTAAAATGATCCATGTTCATTACAGTAACGAGCATTGGCTTAGATATCAGTATAATTTATTAAGTTGATGTTTACATCCGAGCTCTGGGTGCACACCTGAGGTTGTAACTGAAATCTAGTGAAAGCTTCTTTCAGTTCATTTGCAGTAACCACTCTTAATTTATCTATTGTTCCTTTTTCAGATGATCATAATTTGAACTAGATTTTAGAGGGCATATCCTATGACACTTAATGCCTGTACTTCTAACCTTCTTCTTCGTATGGTTTATATAGGTGCTTCCTGTAATGATTGATGTCGGAACTAACAATGAGAAGCTTCTTAAAGACCCACTTTGTAAGATTCTCCCAGACCTTAGTGACATGCTTATGTGATTTTTCAAATTTTTCAGTTACGCCCTTGCAAAGATTTTAGACATTTCTTTTCTGGATCCACGCTATTATTTTTTCCTGTACTTCTTTTGCTTTTCACACACACACACATATGGGTGCCATTCAAGGGAGCACCATAACTGTGAGCGTGAGCATAGTACTCCATGAGCACTCCTTGATAATAGACCCTCATGAAAAATCTGAACCGTTCACCTTGTTCTACACCCTCACACATACACGCATGGGCGGCATTCAAGGGAGCACAACAACTTTAAGCACTCCATGAGAACTCGTTGTTACTAGTCCCCATGAAAAATCTGAACCGTTCATCTTGTTCTACATGTCTAAGATAGGCTGAGAGTGTAAAATCAAGTTATTTGAAGTTCATTTGTTTACGTTTTTCAACATTACAAAATTGTATGGCTGAACATATTAATATTACCCTATTGTGCTAATTTTTTTCTAATTTCTAATTGACTTTTTGAAATCCATTACTCTGCATATTTCTCAAACAAAATGAGCATAGTACTTTGATATTTACAGAGGAACAAAAAATAGCAACAATAAATCGAGTCTTAAAACTCCAAAAATAAAAAGTAAAAGTAAAAACATTACGTCTGGTATATGTATATTCTGAAGAATAATACAGGTGCCTTTGAAAACTATTATAAGTGCAACTGTAATAATCAGTACAACATACGAGCCAAATTCAGTACATATTCCCAAGATTATTTGTACTCATTCACTAGATTACAAGACAATCTAAATCACATCGTTTTAGGGGTTAGATTGAGAGATTTTAGGGAATTTATTTCCCTTTTCTGCAATATGTTTTTCTTTCTTTTGCTATATCCAGTTAGAATATAATTCTGAAATTCCTTCCTTATATGGCTATCTGTGAACGTTTCTTACATTAGGCGATTCTTAGGTAAGGTGGCACCCTACCCCCACTAATCCTTATATATATATATACATACATTTAGAGGCACCGTAAAAATCCTACCCCTTCCTCACTAATGAATGATCCCTGTTCAATGTGTTCAACATGTCTTAATACATTAGAGGTTGAGCATCATCAAAGTTGAATATGTTGTCCATGCATTAAGTGGTCGCAATTGTTCTATTACTGAAAACTTGTTCATTTTGCAACCTTATGATGAATGGGCAAAACATGCTCGAATTTAGTGATTTACATCTATGTTTAATGGTATGAAGTTCAAAAGGGCTGCACATTGTGAATTTTTGTTGTGGAGAATGGAATTTTAGCACGCCATAAGAAATTTCCTCCTATGCCATACGATCCTTGTATCCTCATATATATATATACTAGATTTGTCCGTGGACACGTGCCTACGGCATATCTTCGGAACGATACAACATATGAAAAGCCTTGTAAACATTTTAACAACAATTATGTAGCTCAAGTTTGAATAGTATGATAATAATCAGTTATAAATAAAAAGTCCATGTTTCCATTAGTATATGTTGAAAAATAATTATAAATGGGGGTATACAATCCAACTTCTTAGAACTTTGAGGGTGGAAAATGATGAAATTTAACTATTGAGGAGATATTTGTTATTTTCAATGTAACATGAGCAATAAAAAAAACATAAAAAATCTGAAAATTTACAAACTTGAAATCTGAAAATCTAAATTTCTAAGTAAATAGAGAGTATGAGAGAGAGAACGAGAAATAATTAAATAAATAAAGAAGTTGCTTTTGGGGAGGATTTGAATTTGTGTTTTGGGGAGAAACTTTGGGGGGGGATGTCTTTTGGGAGCTTAGATCTGGACCATTGATTTCCTTACTATTGAAGGAGAGCCACTTAATAGCTTTTCTTTGTGTTTTATTATATATATATATATATAGGATGTCTTTTGGGAGCTTAGATCTGGACCATTGATTTCCTTACTATTGAAGGAGAGCCACTTAATAGCTTTTCTTTGTGTTTTATTATAATATATAGGATGTCTTTGTGTTTTATATATAATAAAACACAAAGAAAAGCTATTAAGTGGCTCTCCTTCAATAGTAAGGAAATCAATGGTCCAGATCTAAGCTATATATATATATATATATGTATGTATGCATATTTTGAATCCTTCAAAAAAGAAGAGGTTATTGTAAAATATCATTCCTGACTATGGACAAAAGCGATTGATGTAAAACGTAATCCTAAATAGAGAATTTTCAAGAATTTTAAATGATTAATTTTATCAACATGTAATGCTGATCAAGTTAGAATCTAAGACAGTTAATTGGTTCGATGGATTTTCAAGAATTGAATTAAGTTTAACAAGCCCAATTAACGATTCAGTTCTAGCAATCAATAATTATATCTCTAAGCGTTCTAGCTAGTAAAAGATGCAATATTGATTTGTACTGTAATTTGCAAGTAGAAACGCGCACTCTCAATATTTGTGGACGACAGATAAATCAAATAATATAATAGAGATAATAAGGCAGTAACACAAATAAATGAAAAGTGGAAAGAGTTTACCGATGTCGATGAACGAGTCATGATGGCAGTTGCAGCTGGCGACGGGGTACGTCGGTGGCTGGCTGTGGTGCCAGCGACGGTGGCTGTACCGGTGGGGATCGACAACGGCGTGAGAGTTGACGACAGCAATTGAAGGAGAGGTGGTCGGTATTGGGTGGTGGCGCTGGCAGGTTTTCGACAACGGCGAGGGTGAGATGTGGGATCGAAGAGCGAGGGGGACTAAGGTTTCGAGCTGAAGTGGGTTCGAGAGGTGGAGGCGGTGGTCGGAGATGGAGGTCGATGAGGTGCTTCGGGTGGAGGGATGAGATAGTGCTGGCGATGGGTGCTGGTCGGTCGTAGTGGTCAACAAGGGCAATGAGTTGTAGCAAGGAGGACGTACGGGGGTTGCGAGGTCGGGGGTGATGAGGGCGACGGGGGGGGGTGGTGGTGGATCGACGGTGAGGTCGAGGGATGGACGGATCTGAGTGAAGAGAGGAGGAAGATGAAGAGGGTTAGGGTTTTGGATTTGGGGATTAGGGTTTGGGTTTAATTGATTTGGGAATTTGGGGGTAGTTTTAGAGTTTATCACAAACCCTAAAATTTTATTAGGATTTATTACCAACCATAATAATTCTCTTAATTGTATCACATAAAAAGAGGGATGAATTGCAATTACTCAACACAATAATTTTTTTAATCAAGAATAGCATAACTTATTAATCTCAAGGCCTATAAATAGGCTCAAAACAAATCTTGATACAAATCTCTAAAAATTTCAAAAATATTCTAATGCATAAAAGAAAATGGTGGACTACTACATAGGGCTAAATGTCAAAATTAACTAAATAGAATTGTTGCCCTCATTATTCTCTCCGGGTAAGAAAGAGCTCGACCCAGTCGAGTCAAAACCAGTGATCCTGTCAAGGCGCTCCAAAAGATCTGGATCCAAGCACTGAAGCTCCTCACGATCACTACAAGTGTCATCCTTCTTCGGCTTGTTCTTCCACCTCACCAAATACCAGTGAATACTACCATCTCTTGTAGAGATTATCTGATCATCTAAAATATTATTCAATTCTTCTGTCGGTGGGTAAAAAGTATCAGGTAGAGGGGTAAATGTGGGAATCTCACCATTAGGTTGCAGGGTAGGCTTATCTATCAGAGAATTTTTAGGGTTAAATTTTGAGCTTTTATAGAGTACTAGATCTCAATATTGAAAGTCTTAGGCCAAGACCTTCAGGAAGGCCAACGACATAGGTATTATCATTGATTATATGTAGAATCTTAAATAGGCCTACAACACATGTGTTCAATTTCTTAACCGATCCAGCTGGAAACCATTCCGGACGAATCCGAACCATCACTTCGCCACCAACATCAAGTGTTTTAAATTTTCTTCTAATATCTGCTATTAACTTGTAGTTAAAATTAATCTCATTAATTTTCTTGGAAATTTCTCTATGCAAGTCATGAATGCGATATGCAAATGTGGGTTCTGACTCTGTGACTCTGTGATGTTCTAACACAAGAATAAAATCTATGGACTGCCAAGTGACTTAGGAAGGAATAAATGACTCAGGTATATTCAATGGAGGTGACTAGATAGACAGTATACAGTTGAAAGGCTAGTCATCCTCTTCTTCATCAAAGTCATCACTTACATGAGGTTCATAAGTAAACTCATTATCGGGCTCATCAGCGATGACAGCGGTACCCTCTACTATATTGATCCTACTTGGGCTGGGACAGTTGTTAGCAACATGACCGTATCTCTTGTATTTATAGCACTTAGTGAGAGGATCAATCTTAGAATAATTTCGTTCAATGTTCTTACTCGTGTTGTCATTTCTAAGTGAATAGGGATTTGAAGTAGGCATGCTTGGGTAAGACTTGTTGGGGTACTGAGGAGATGAGTGCTCAGGTCTAGAGAGATCAGAGGGGTCATTCTAGAGGAATGATCCATCGAATCGCTGGACTTCTCATGGGAACTTGCTTTAAGGGAATCCATATCGAGGACAAGGGCATAAGCTGTTGCTAATGAGTCCATATTTCTATGAATTAGCTCGTTCCTCAGATCGGGTCGTAATCCAGCCCTGAACCTAGAGAGTTTGTTCTTCGCTCTATTTACCTAAGACATTGCACCGAATAAGGAAGTCATCAAACTTATCAATATATTCTTATATGGATTTGCTACTTTGATAAAGTTGGTTTCACGAATCTAGCAATCGGGTGTGAAATGATAACGGTACATATCTCTCAGTGAGCTTCTCTTTCATGGCTTCCCAAGTGGCTATGAGTACCAGGCCTCGGCCTCTGCGGGCGTGTTCAAGATTGGTCCAGTGTTGTTGAGCTTTCCCAGTCAATTTTATCGTGGCAAATTTAACTTCAGGGCTTCGCTCATGTCAAACCACACAAAGTAGTGGTCCATCGCACGAATCCAATCGAGATAAGCTTGGGGTTCCATGTGGCCTTCAAAGTGGGGAACGTCGACCTTAACGTTCTTCTATTGTTCGTCAGGGTCACGTTCTTGACGTCGATCGTCACGAACATTCTCTTGAGGGATCTGACGATTAGCATGAAGCTCAGAGGCAACAGTTTGATTTAGTTCCACTTTCTCAAGTCTCTGATTGATATTGACAAGAGTTGCTTGAATGACAGCTAGGGTAGCGGAAATATCAGAGTTGTCCATCTCAAATCGGGGAGGGGCTCGCGAAAATCTAGGATTCCTAATTGGGTGGTCTGGGAGGGACAAGACAGGCTCTTCAGGATCTGTGATGGTGCTGCGAAGACGCATTCACCAACAGTGGAAAACTAGGGGTGTGTTAGCTGAAATTTGGGGAAACGTATCCTAAATGCACCTAAGTTTTTTTAAAAAAATTTTAATAACTGAAATGATCTAAAAAGAAAGAAAAGTAAAAGACTCTAAACGGTCCTAAGTGAATGCAAAAAATTATGCCTAAATGATGCAAGAACTAGGGTTTTAAGAACCTGGCCCTGACACCAAAATGCTGTAAAATGTAATCCTAAATAGAGAATTTCTAAAAATTTTAAAGGATTATTTTTGCCAACATGTAATGCGGATCAAGTTAGAATTTAAGACAGTTAATCGGTTCGATGGATTTTCAAGAATTGAATTAAGTTTAACAAGCCCAATCAACGATTCAGTTCTAGCAATCAATTATTATATTCCTAAGCGTTCTAGCTAGTAAAAGATGCAATATTGATTTGTATTCTAATTAGCAAGTAGAAACGCTCACTCTCAATATTTGTGGACGACAGATAAATCAAATAATATAATAGAGATGATAAGACAGTAACACAAATAAATGAGAAGTGGAAAGAGTTTACCGATGTCGATGAACGAGTCGTGATGGCAGTTGCAGCTAGCGACGTGGTACGTCGGTGGCTGGCAGTGGTGCTAGCGACGGTGGCTGCGCCGGTGGGGGTCGACGACGGCATGAGAGTTGACGACAACAATTGAAGGAGAGGTGGTCGGTATTGGGTGGTGGCGCTGGCGAGTTTTTGACAACGGCGAGGGTGAGATGTGGGATCGAAGGGCGAGGGGGATTAAGGTTTAGAGCTGAAGTGGGTTCGGGAGGTGGAGGCGGTGGTCGGAGATGGAGGTCGACGAGGTGCTTCGGGGTGAGGGATGAGATAGTGCTGGCGATGGGTGCTGGTCGGTCGTAGTGGTCGACGAGGGCGAGAGTTGTAGCAAGGAGGATGTACGGGGGTTGCGAGGTCGGGGGTGATGAGGGCGACGGCGGGGTGGTGGTAGATCGACGGTGAGGTCGAGGGATCGACGGATCTGACTGAAGAGAAGAGGAAGATGAAGAGGGGTTAGGGTTTTGGATTTGGGGATTAGGGTTTGGGTTTAATTGATTTGGGAATTTGGGGGTAGTTTTATAGTTTATAACAAACCCTAAAATTTTATTAGGATTTATCACAAACCATAATAATTCTCTTAATTGTATCACATAAAAAGAGGGATGAAGAGCAATTACTCAACACAATAATTTTTTTAATCAAGAATAGCATAACTTCTCATTAATCTCAAGGCCTATAAATAGGCTCAAAACAAATCTTGATACAAATCTCTAAAAATCTCAAAAATATTCTAATGCATAAAAGAAAAGGGTGCAAATTGTAAAGCTACTACATAGGGCTAAATCTCAAAATAAACTAAACCGAATTGATGTCCTCATCGGTGATTATTGTTATAATCCTATATGACTATTTGGCATCCCCCAAGTCCTACTACTGAAGGGTGGAGATGAAAGATATCCTAAAAGGAATTATATCCAATTTTGATGCACGGATAAACAAGAGTCACGCAAAATCCATTTGCATTAAATCCTGACTAAGAAATGTGACTGGGTATAGATATAATATTGTTCAAATTTTAGGGTAGGTAGCCTAATTTTGATTAATATAACGTTGAGGAGAAGGCATGTCTATGGCTGCATGTTTCTGAGATTCAATTGCTCTACTTAGTTGTAAATTTGCAAATCTGCTAACTATTAAACTAATATTATGTATTTGTAGATCTAGGATTGCAAGAGCACCGTCTGGATGGTGAAGAATATCTATCTGTTATTGATGAGTTCATGGAAGCTGTTTTTACACGTTGGCCACATGTTATTGTACAGGTGAGTATCCTTGTATGAGTCATTCACTCTTAGTCAAAAAGCTTCAAAGCATTGGGGGATAATATGTAACAATATATAACCAACCTTATTTGGTTTTCCACAGTTTGAAGATTTTCAGAGCAAGTGGGCATTCAAATTGTTGCAGCGTTATAGGAATACATATCGAATGTTTAATGATGATGTCCAGGTAAACAACTAGCTTAACAGTTAGATTGAAATTACTGAAACATCAGGGTGTATAAATTAGAGTTATCTTTTAATTGGGCAACTTATCCAGTATGTTATGTTATATTAATGTAAGGAGCTAATAATTTGACTTTTTTTTATTTCTGTAAAATAAACTGAGAAGTGCTGGACATCTATTCTCAATAAGATATGAAAACATTTATCTCCTGCATGCAAACCATACATTCCTGGTTACATTGCCATTGCTCATGATTTATGGCTAAATTTGATTTAAAAAAATCCCTGAACTATTTGAGTTTATGAAAAAACACCCCTCAACTTTGATATTTTGAACCCCTGCTGAACTATTAGTAATGATATGACAAACACCTCCAAACTTTCTTTGATGTTTAAACCCCTGTTTGTTTTGATTTGATACCCTTCTTTCCTAAGCAAAAAACCGGGAGTCAAGTCTTTTTTATCCCGACTAGGGTTTTCCAATCTTGTGCATTCTGAGGGGTGTTTTTTTAGGAAAAAGTTGGAAAGGAGTTTTTCCAAAAAATTAGTGATGAAGGGGTGTTTTTCCAGAAACTCAAATAGCTAAGGGGTGTTTTTTCAAATTTAGCCTTTATTTTGATAATAATTTGCTTAGATCACTAACACCGTTATGCTCATCACTGATTTTGTTTAGGCATTAGGAGAGGAAAAAAAACGTAATAGTCTTCAGCATGAGTTGCCCAACAATTATCATGATTGCCAATATATTAGTAGTATACTTGCTAAAGTTGAGAACTTTCTTGTCAACAGCAATTTGGAGAATTTGTGTAAATGATGCAAAAAGGCTTTGCAGTAGAGTTCTTAAAGAGTGGAAACTCCACTATATTATTCTCAGTTTCAATATAAAATTTGTGTCGTAGTTAAATTATTTTCTACGCTAATGGTCTTAAAATTCTGTACAGTGCTGTACTGCACCTTTGAATAGTTAATGAGAAGGAAATGCAGTTACCTCAAAAGTCAAGCTATTTTCAGAGGATTAAATAGGGGACTTGTATGTTTGTAAAGGTATATATTGTTTGATTATATAAATCTTAAATGGGGTGCTTTTTGGCCTTATTAATATTTAATAAATTTTGTTAGGTGCGTTCCTCCACTCCAGTTTTACTATTGTTAAGTGATTGAAATAATTGCAAGTTTGTCATGAAATGTACGTGCACATTACATATTGAGTGTCATCAAAATTCTTTGACATTTTTTTTAAAGTCCCAATACATGCATTACAATTTTTTTGTACCATTCACATACTTCTGTATAATCTAGAATAACAAACGATGCTTACAATCAACTGATTTACAACTGTGTATTACTCCTTGATGAGATTTATTTTATGCTAGTGTTAGAACAAACAATTAACTGGTTTATTAGGCATGTCTAAAGATGAGCGGTGTTATTGTTATATGCAGGGAACTGCTGGAGTAGCAATTGCTGGACTTCTAGGGGCTGTAAGGGCACAAGGAAAACCGATGATTGATTTTCCAAAGCAAAAAATTGTTGTTGCAGGCGCTGGAAGGTTTGATCTGGTTTCTTTTGCAGAATTTTGTTATTGATACTGAAAGTGTTTCTCTTATTATTATCTAAATAGGAAAAAAATCTTATCCATTAGGATATATGATTTCATAAAGTGGTCCTTGGATCTGGATAAAAACTGCAAGGCATGGTCCTTGGATCTGTTTTGAGAGATCATGTAGGGGGGGTACACTGATTAAGGAGATCCAGTAGCTCTCCCTTTCTATATGAAGTAATGTATCCTCTTGGGTATATGAAATATTCCCCCCTAACAATCTTGTATTTTGCTTAATTTTACCTTGTTTTACGACAGTGCGGGAATTGGTGTCGTCAATGCTGCTAGGCAAACCATGGCAAGAATGCTGGGAAACAATGAATCTGCCTTTGAAAGTGCCAGGAGCCAGTTTTGGGTGGTTGATGCTGAGGTTTATCTTCTTCCCTTGGCATGTTCACAGTTTAGACAATCTCATATTGAAGCTCCACAATCACTGTGAATTAATAAAAAATTATAACAAAGAAGGCAGCGCATATGAGCCATTGGTCATGTTTTCTACTCTGGAAGTGCAATTGTCATGATGTATTAATTGTTATATTATTATTTGCAGTAGAAATGTCAAAAGACCTTAATGGCCTACCTCTTTACTCTTCATTCCCTTTTCCAATTCCGCAACTCAGAACCATTAACCTGAAGGAAGGAGGGGGAGAGAGAGGTGCTTAATGAAGAAGTAAAGATATGGGATACACATTAGGGTTTTGAAAGAGATTGGATTTGCTAGAGTATGGAATATTCCTGTATTTTAGCGGAATGGCTAATGGAGGAGGTTGAAATGGGGATTTATCCAAAGATTTAGGGAGGCATTATGGAAGTCCACATGGTTTTGGGTGTTAATATGGGACCTATTATTTTATAAGTATGGTGGTATGTTGTTTTTCTCCAACCAATATAAGCTTATCAAAAAGTAAGTGATGTAAAACTAACCCTAAAATAAAGAAGTTTTAAGATTCTCAATGGATTAATTTTACCAACACGTAGGTGCGGATCAAAGTTGGAAATTTTAAACAATTAATTGGTTGGATGGATTTTCAAGAACTGAATCACGTTAACAATCCCAATTAATAATTCAATCTACAATCAGTAATTAAATCCCTAAGTGTTCTTGGCAAGTAATAGATTCAATATTGATTCGTACTCTAATCAAGCATGTGGAACACTCAATCCACAATTATTTTTGTGGACGACAGGCAAATCAGATAATAGAGCAGTAGAACACAAATATTTAAAAGTGGAAAGAGTATATCGAGGGTTCGAAGAACTCAGTGTAGATCTTGGTTGAACAGCACGCAGAACACAGCAAATCAGCAGCAACAGTACGAGAGACAACTGCCACCACGTCAGCAATGGCGACAGCAAGGGTGATGGGCGCAACTAGGGTTTCGATCGGAGGTAGACTTTGGAGATGGAAGTGGGGTCGCAACTGGAAGTCGACGCTGAAGGAAGGAGGATTGGAGGTTGGGGTGGAGGTTTCGAAGTGAAGTCGACGGCGGGGTGAGGGAAGGAAGGACGACTGTGGGGTGCCTTGATTTGGTGATGGGGGTGGTGCGGGGTTGCAGACGAGGCGAGTAGGGGTGGCGGTGAAGGGAATGGTCGACGGAGTTGATGGCAGTGGTGGGCGTAGGCGGAGAGAGAGTGCGAAGTGAGGAAGGGGATCGGGATGGGTTCTGAAGGAGGGTTAGGGTTTTCTTTTGGTCGGGATTGGGGAAGAGGAAGAAGATGAAGGTGATGACGGTTGAGTGAGTTGAGATTTTGGGTTTTGTTTTGGGGATTTGGGAAATTAGGGTTTGGGTAATTTTAGTTGGGGGATTTTAATTTGGGGGTAGCTTTTAGAGTTTATCACAAATCCTAAAATTGTATTAGGATTTATCACAAATCCTAAAATTTGGATCTCACTTGTATCACACAAAGAGAGAGAGAGGAAGAGCAAAAACTCAACACAATTTTTTTTTATAATCAAGAATAGCATATTTTCTCATTAATCAATAGGCTCAAAATACATCTTGATACAAATATCAAAATATTCTCAAAATCTAAAAAATACAAAAAAGATTACATATGGTTGTAATTGCCAGAAACAAATATGGTATTGAAATAAAATCCTAAACTAAATAAGCAGATGTCCTAGATGACGCCTGCGCTGATAGAAACGCCCGAATCGTCTTGAACCGATGTCCTCATCAGTAAGCTCTTATCATCTATTTTATCTAAATAGTTAATGTGGTTTATGTTATACTGAATTCTTGATTTTGATTTGTTTATGAAAGATGATAGAAATATATTTTATTGCATGTATTGTTCACTATAGTGTCTAAGAAGTGTTGACAAAAGAAAGGAAAAATGAATCTAAGAAGTGTTTCGAACTGAAGCTATCATAAAATTCTACGCATTAAAATGATGCAAGTCATGTTTGTATGATTTGAGATCTCACATTATGGATTAAAAAATGGACTAAAGGGATTAATATTTGCAATGCGGTAACTTATATCCTGACCCAAAGATATGGCTTAAGACTACTTCAGCATAGGCTGCATAGCATAGAAAATTATGCCCAATAGTGATTATAAGATATTAATTGGTCTTTTGTTTGTGTCCATGTGCAGTGCAGCAGTTAAGCTTTAAGTTTTATTTTCCCCATTAAGTAACAATGTTAGGCGCACATTTAATAAATTTTACTTCTAATCCATTGTAAAGCCTTAAAAGGCTCTTAATCAGTGAGCTATTACACACTCCTTTAAAACTTTTGTGCAATTCCAATCAGCAAGTTTTTGTTTATTGTTTATCTGACTTTTTTTTTTCTCTCAGCATGGAAGTTTTAGGTGGCATTTCACGCATCTTATATTAATGTTTAAGATATTCAGCGAATGTTCTCTTCCTGGAAGTGTAGGGTTTGATAACTGAAGAGCGCAAAGATATCTGCGAAGAAGCCTTGCCATTTGCCAGAAAGCTCAAAGATCTGGGTCGTCATGGTTTAAGAGAAGGATCTCCCCTAGTTGAAGTGGTATGTAGATCCTGCAGCACATTATTAATCGATACTAATTTTTCTATGTGATGCTATTAGTTCATGACCTTATACACAAGATAGTGATTTAGGAATTTCAAAAAGGCAATTTTACCCTAACGGTTCAACCATAAGTTTGAAAGTTATAACTTTTGGATGGCGTATTACAGTCATTGACATTCAGCACAATGTACTACATTTACTAGTTTGTTTACTATATTTTCTGTATACTAGTTACATTACTAGTTTGTTTCACCTTACCTATTAAGGTTGTTTACTGGGTTTTTTTTTGGGAAGGGATGTCATACTTGTCATGAAGAGGGTTATTTTTTGACAGGTCTATGTTGCCATCATATTTATTGGATGATAGAAATTTTTTGGGTATGTGTTTATGTTATTTTGGTTCATCATAGGGTGGGTTGTTACTACAAAATTTATGAAAATTAATTTTTGCTATTTATTTTATTTTATTTGAATTTTTCTGTTTCTTCTTGGGACGAACATGCTAAGTGTCTCTTGTCCTCTTTTAACATTTCCATGGTTTTGGATCTTCACCTATACTGGGATACACGAACCACATTGCAAGAAATTTTAATAACTGATCTTTCAATTTGTGTGGTATTGCTGTTAATGATAGTCGATATTTGATCCTTATATGGAGTCTTTGAACTATCATCTGCACCTTTCAACTACCATCTGGGCATTTGAACTATTACTATAATCTGAATCATTCTGATTAGTATGAATTTAACAACTATGCTAAATCATCATTTTCCTGTAAATATATTAAGGTGAAGATAAGTACAGCATTCTCTACTGCCTAGTTTTTGTGATTTTAGTCATGTTTTCTTCATCCCATTTTTTCGAAAATTGCAAGAATGCTTAGGCCTGAGAAGTCCAGAAAGTCAATAAAATCAATGCACTTTTGCTGGATATCATTTTTGTCTGGCACAACTTAAGGTCTCTGTCACCCATCATTGTCATCGAAGCCATCGAGAATGGATATTCTGTGCATCTACCCTGTGAATCTGCAACCAAACTGTTAAAATTTATTGAAGTGCTCACCTCTCAATTTTCTAGAAATCTACTATTAGGTAGTGACAGTTATAATCAATGAAATTATGATAACTATTTAAAGTTTTCTTCTTCTGTCAGAGCTGTCTTTTTTTTTGTCAGAACTTCACGAAAGTAAATACATAGGCATATCAAGGTGTTTTATGACAGATTTTAAGTTAAGCATCCTCTAAGATGTCTTTCCAAGAAAAGTGCTGCTTTATTGTTTTTTGTCTTGAAGGAATTCCATTATGTTCTTTAGAATTTTTGTCGTCACTTCTCCTTCCAAAGTATGAAGTATGAAGTATAAAGTAAATTTGATCAGCTGTTTCTCAATTGTTATTCAATCTAATAGCTTAAGAATGTTGAGTAAAACTTATCCCAACGATCAACTCTGTAAATTTAAGTTTCATCCTTTATCATTCTATCATAGGCTTTGTTACAAGTTATAATATTTCCAAATTTTAAGTTTTCTTACTCAAAGTAGAAAAGGATGTTGTTTAGTGTAAAATACAGATTATCTGATTTATCCATCTATAACATTGAAAAGGCATTATCATCTGCATTATTATGTCTCACCTCAAATGAAATGTGTTCTTGGATCAGGTGAGGAAAGTACACCCTGATGTTATTCTTGGATTATCTGCAGTTGGTGGTCTGTTCAATAAAGAGGTACATGAATCGACTAGTTGACCTTTGCCTGTTACTTTTGTTTTCTTCAGCTTTTTTGCTTATTTCATTTTTCCAGTACGACGTCCCAAAAATTTATACATTTAATAAGTTATGTGCTTTCTTATTGACCTAGGATACCAAGAGTCTTGCTTTATTATTGTGTATATGTTATGTAAATCGGGAAACCCTCAATTAGAGCATCTGTAGTCGTTCCCCAAATTTCCAAATTTTGGAAAATTTGGGGGAAAATGAGCTGTAGTCGTTCCCTATATTTGAAAATTTTGAGTTTTGGAGGAACAATGCTCTTCAATATGTGAGAGGAGAAATAGGAATTGCCAAAATCTAGCGATCGGAAGATCAAGTTTCGTCCGTGCACAAATATCTCTGAAAAAATGATCGGACGCAATATGATTTTTTGTCCCGCGCATTTTTTTTAAAAAAAATGTATAGGACGCTAAATGAGTTTTCATCCCACAATTTTTTTAAAAAGTATCGGACGTTGAATGGTTTTTCGTCGGAAATTTTATAAAAAAAAATATATCGGACAGGATTGATATCCCGTCCGAGGCCTTTCTTCCCAATTGTTAAATTTTTTTTGTATTTAATTAAGCCTATAAAAATTATTATGGGTACATATTAGGGGCTAATTGACAATTAATTAAGAATTAAGATATAATTAAAAATTAATTAAGATTTTAAGTTTTAAAAAAATCTCCGGCGGGATTTCAACACCGGTCCGTTCATATCTTTTTATTAAAAAAAAATCTCAGACGGGATATCACGGGATATGATATGATATGATATCTCGTCTGATATTTTTTTTCATTGTCATGGACGGAAATTAATCCATCGTCCGTCATTTTTTAAATTTAAAAAAAAAACAATTTTTAACTGGACGAGATTCTGTCTACCGTCCGACCCTATTTTGAAACTAATTCTCAAATTTTGAGTTGAACGACTACAGCGAGAACTCAAATTTTCTATTTCCAAATGCCATATTTGGAAATTTTGAGTCTCAACGACTACAAATGCTCTTAGTGTTGAAAACAAAAACAGAAGCAAATAAAAATTGTTTTGTTTGAATAAGATACTCTCTTAAAACTTAAATAAGAAACAAGAGACTTGAACACTTGCTTGCTTATTATCATGTTGAGGGTTGAAGAAATTGTGTTTATCCTTGTTAAAATTCAGTATTTGGAAAAGAAGAGAGAGACATATTCTATTCTAATGAGATACCCATATAAAGGCCTACCCAAGTGCCAAGTTAGGATGTTCAAACAGACAGAATATCACCTAGGTAACCGTAATATACTCTAATTACTCCAAGTTGAAGAAGATGCTATCAGAGCTCAACGAGCCTGAAAATATTTTTACACTTTTGTGGAATCGATTCTAATACTCTCACCCCGACTTTGATACATGTTAAAGGTCAAAGTTTGGAGAACCAAAGAAAGATGTATTATATTCTCAAGAGATGTGAATGTGTAGGCTAATACAAAACGACTCCCAAGTTTGGTTTTCAACAATATATAATATTACCAAACTTCCCCTAATATCTGAGATTCCGAAATCCGAATAAACCTTTAATGTGATCCAGTTGTTAGGACTTAGGATTCCTCTTTCTCTGCTGAAACAGGGGCATGTTATGTTTGTCGTTTAATCTGCTTCAAATTTGTCTCTGTTCAGATATAAACCTGTGCGTCAATTGTTCATGTCCCTACCACCACATGAAAACTTTTTAAGTTGTGCCGAGGGGCCAAGGATTAAGGGAACATTCATTATATTTGCTGTTTATAATTTGATTATAAAGATTGCTCGAGGGAAACTTGAATGCCCTATGACTATCTGTAGCTCTCTCTCTTACCTCTCCTTATGATGGATACATAGCTGAGGTAGCATAACAAAATTAACCTGACTTCTGGTTGGTGTCAGAGAATGATAAAAAAACAACAGTAGAAAGTACTTATTTAGTCTGCATTATGCATGTGTGACCATATATAGTGTGTTTCTAAACATCGACCACTTTCTTATGTCATTCCCGATGACATGTTATCCTGTGACCTTAATTTAAGAAGACCATCCTAGAGGGCATTTGTCGTGAATACTCTTAAAGGTTTATGCTGTTACATTATTTCAGCTTTTGATTGTCAGTTATCTTAATAGTAGTTTTGTGAAATACAATCTGACTTTGCAGAATTAAGGTACTTTTTCAAAAGATGTGGCAGTTTTATATAATTATAGTATGCAGGTTTTAGAAGCCCTCAGAGACTCATCTTCTACTCGTCCTGCAATTTTTGCAATGTCAAATCCTACCAAAAATGGTATGTGTTAATGAGCTGATCATTATTTGATTCGTTATTGTTTAAACTTATTTCTGATACTTGTATTCAGCTGAATGCACACCCGAGGAAGCATTTTCCATTTTGGGAGAAAATATCATATTTGCTAGTGGAAGTCCATTCCATGATGTTGATCTAGGTATGTCATATAATTATTGCCCTGAGCTAATCAATAACATTTTTCATCTCGCGAAGTTATGTGCGTTCATTTTTCTTATTAGTTCCATAGTTTAAAGGATAAGCCAATCCCGATCTGGATCGGTTTTGGAGGAGACGATCTGATCCTCTGGTGATATATCAGGATCAGCGATCTAAAGCAGGGATCGGCCGGGGTGCCATATCAATCAAGTGATTCAGTCCGATCCAACCTCGAGACAACCTATCCAACAGATATAAAATAGGAGAAATCCAAAAAAATGCGGGCGGGGGGGGGCTTACATGACCTTTATGCAAGATAGTTGTCCCTGCAAGTTTTCGTTGGAAGAAATCTATACATTTTTGTGAGAACTTGCAATATGGTGCACAATGTATATATACAAGGGAAGGGAGGTCATTGTACACACATTTTTAATATTGTACATGTTAGGTTTGTTTCACACTCATTAGGGAGAGGTAGATTTCACACCTTTTTAGGTTATAAT
The DNA here is from genome assembly GCA_017893485.1 of Hemerocallis citrina. NCBI lineage: Eukaryota > Viridiplantae > Streptophyta > Magnoliopsida > Asparagales > Asphodelaceae > Hemerocallis > Hemerocallis citrina. The sequence continues at coordinate 305,228,354 of CM030361.1, forward strand.
AATATATATTATACATACATAACACAATCATTTAAGCTAAATACCAAATCTGTATGATCAATTATTTTTTTTAAAAATAATTAAAATAATTTGTTTAGTAAAATGAAAGATTTAAATATAATTTTTAGTTGATAAAATAGGCTGTACCAATTAGATACACCAATCCGATCCTGCCGATACCGATCCCGATCCCAATCCTAAAATTTTGGCTTTCCGATACCGTTCCCGATACCGATATTTAAAACCTTGATTAGTTGAATATCTTATGTTTCCCCTTAAGCGGCCTCTTAAACCCCTAATGATAGCTACACAACTTTGACATTGGAGATGGAAGTGGGTCCTTAGACCCCTAAGAGTAGCTAGAGAACTTTGACACTGGCGATGGAACTATAAGTTTTTGTTCAGGCATATTGGTTGAGTTTTGGTGTTTGCTTTAGTCAAGGGCCTATATAAATGTTGTCCATAGCAAATGTTGTTTTTAATCTCTTCTAGTTCTCTCATTTTGTAGTAGTAGGTATCAGAACATTGTGAAGTTGTCACTTCGAGTCCATAAAAGCCTTTAGTCAGGCGTATTTGTTGAGTTTTGATTCTCTGTTTTAGTCGAGGTCCTGTGTAAATTTCCATCGTGAACAATATCTTCTATCCATTTTCTTTCATTCCCTCATGAGTCATGACTACAGACTATTTAATTTTACAGGTGATGGTAAGATTGGCCATTGCAACCAGGGGAATAACATGTATCTCTTTCCAGGGTTAGTTTGGTGCCTTCCTTTTTTCTTCTTTTTTCTTCTGTGACACTCGAGATGTGTATTTTTTTTATAAAAAAAATTCCATTTTTTTATATATTATGATATTGCAGGATAGGCCTTGGTACCCTTTTATCTGGTGCACGCGTTGTCTCTGACGGCATGCTTCAAGCTGCAGCTGAGTGGTACTCCTGTTTGACCCTATCTTTCTTGATGCCTGTGCTGGTTGTTTATAAATAAATTTTATACGGATCTTTTTCTTACACGTCTACCCATAACTTATGCAAATCCTCCAGCCTTGCTGCATACATGACAGAAGAGGAGGTTCTTAGTGGCATAATATTTCCTTCAATATCCAGGTGTGTTAATACAACCATTGATACCAGTTAGATCTCTTAAAAGTTAATGAAGTTCCAGTTCATATATTCTTCAAATTGGGCAAGATAAGTGGATCTAGAATCTTGAGGGTCTCAGACTCTCAGTGGAGTTTGTTTTTGTGAAAGATTTAAATTGTCTAATTAAAGAGCGACTCATGAACTGAAATTGTGATCAGCTATCTGCTTATGAAACTGTTCTAATCTGATTTATATCATTATAGATGAATTAGTAATTATGATGAACTGTAAATTTGTGAGGTTTCAGTTATTGTGAGGTTTCAGTTATTGTTAATGTTACAGCATTGATCCTTCTAGTTTCAGCCTCTAAGAGCATTAATAGGGCAACATGGTGAAAAAAACTTAGTATCTGATGTATCATGTAAAATATCAGAAATTAAATGAAATCGTATTGTTAATTTACTGTTCAAAATTGAATAATCTAGAATATTGACACATATTTCATTCAGAATAGAAGATTAATGACAGAATTGTTGAGAAAACATAAAAGATCCTATATAACAAAGGTTTGTGATCTAATTAAACGAACTTTCAAAATAAATGAAAGAAAAATATTTGTATGTTTAACTTTGTTATCGGGAGCCTAAAAAGAAATGCAGTAGAAACAATGAGGCTAGATTTCAGGCTTTGTAATAAACTGAAATTTATGGAAGCATTAACTATCAATGATTGATCAACAGTAAGATATTGGAATTGTTGGGTGTATGGTTGAAGGTAATGTTAACAGTCAAAGCTGAAGAACTTGGTTGGAAAGGCATTAATAGCTAAGGCAAGGATGCATTACCTAAAGGAGTAGAAATCTGGGTTAGAGTAAACTCGCTGAATACTACGAATTTAAATAAATTGACCTGAAATTTTAATTGTGTGGTTTCTTCTTCTTCTTTTGTTCTGTTTTACTTCTTCTTTTTTCTGAAGAAGCATTTTGTTTATGTAAAAGACATGATATTCAAGATCCAGTGTATCTTATAGTTGGGGACTGGATCATCCTGATATCCTATTATCAGTATACTCATTATTTTTAAGTTAACATTCCAAATCTTATCAATAAACCGAAAATTGTCATTTCTGCAGTATCCGTGACATAACAAAGAAGGTGGCAGCAGCTGTAGTTAAAGAAGCTGTAGCAGAGAATATAGCAGAAGGATACCGCGGTATGGATCCTCGGGAGCTTCAAAGGCTTGATAAGGTGGGTATTTAATGTAATTAATGTATCATCAGCATTTTTTCTTAGCGCCACTTTAGCTCTAGCTTTTTAGAGCTCTGTAGGTAGGGCTGCAAACGAATCAAGCTATTCGCGAGCTATTCGGCTCGAGCTCGGTCAAAGCTCGACAAAGCTCGGTCAAAGCTCGACTGGAGCTGAGCTCGAGCTCAAAACCGAGCTCGTTTCGTAAACGAGCCGAGCTCGAGCTTCATTTTTTTTTTTTTTAGGCTAAGCTCGCGAGCTATTCGGCTCGAATATGGTCAAAGCTCGGTCAAAGCTCGGCTCGAACCGAGCTCGAGCATGAAGGTATTCGGCTCGGCTCGGCTCGATTGCAGCCCTATCGTAGGCCTGTTTAAGATTACAGCAAAATGCTTCTTTTAAAATTTTAGTTTATATTGACTTCTTGGAAAATTTTAATAGTTGTGCACTTATCTTAAATACTTCTTTTAATATGAATTATTTTTCTTTTTCTTTTTCTTTTTTTAATGTGTAAAATAATCATGGCAATTTTTCCTGCTAAAACTTTTAAGCCTAAACCTTGCAAGTTGCATCTGCTTTCCACTTCCACAACATCGAGTTGCAAGCTTCAATTATCATAGTATTTTGCTGATAACATTCATTTTGCATTGAAGGATGAGATTCTGCAATATGTGGAGAACAATATGTGGGATCCCGCCTATCCAACCTTGGTGTACCGACAGGACTAAGGCTCTGTAGTTTGTGCAATAGAAAGTACAAGTTCTTTTTACTTGTAAGGTGTTAGCTAAGCTGCTCCTATACCCGATCAGGATTCATTTGACTTCTCCGTAATAAAAGCTTGTTGTGTCAGTCTTCTGCACAAGTTGAAATAATGCTCAGATAACTTGGCTCTTTGAATGAGTATGTTGGTGCCAGGCTCCGTCGAATTCATTTTGTTTCAGATTGTGCCGTGATTTGTTCTGTATGTAATAGTCGAAGTTAAACCGTCACGCTGTCAAACTCGCAACTGTGATAACTTTATGCTGTTTTGAGGAAGTAAAAGAATTTCGGTATTTTGTTATATACATGTTATGTTGCTGTTGATCGTTTTGATGAGCTTCTCTTATGTTAGCCCTCTTTTGGTGAGAAGATTGTTTGAAGGCTTGAAGCTAGCCTTGTTCCTTTTGTGTGAATAATTTATCAATATTATTCTGAAGAGCATCCACGGTGGTTTGCTATATTTGCATAATATGCATATTTTAGCATTTCAATCGCTGCAGTCGTTTGCTATTTATGCATATTTTGTCATAATCGCTATAGTAGATTGTTATATATGAGATTGTTATATATGAGAGATGATATAGCAATATGTATATTATACAAGACGAAACTTCAAATGCTGTTTTTTAGTTGTAATTATAAAGGTAACTAGTATTATACACATGCTGTGCACGTGGAGAAAATTGGGGGAATGAAAAGGGCAAAAAAAAATAAAAACTACCAGCACGTGCATTGCACGGGTTGGATTAAGGATAAATTACACTAAGGCCTTCTCCCATTATAGTAGTAGAGATTTAATATTTGAAACTATATTCATATGTTTTGTTCATGTGTCATATGATGAGACTGGTAAAGCACTTAGCTTCGGAGAAACTATCTTAATCCAATTTCTTTCAACCATCAATATAGTTGTATGAGTGAAAGCCTTCAATAAATACACGATCATGTTCTCACAATTATATGTTTCAAAAAAAAATGCCAAAAGGAAAACAAACACATCTCACTTGCAAGAGTGAGCATTGTCCAATTGTTTGTGTGACTTCATGCATGCTTTCCACGTGCTAATCATGTAGAAACATATACCGGTTGTACTCTTTGAAAATACATTTAGGGGGCATTTGGTATGTGGAAATGTGCAAGGAAATTTCATATTCCCTCTTAGATTATCTTGTTTGGTATGTAGCAAGCATAGTTTTGCAATGAATGATAGATTACTAAAGGGAATCAAAATCCTTTGTTCGAAGGATTTTCATTTCCCTAAAAAACCATGGGATTTGAGGATTCTCATGTGATTTCTATAACAAACAATAAAATAACAAAAAAAACTAGAATAAAAAAATATATTCCTCCCTAAAATCATGGGATTTGAGCATCTATATAATAAATTACAAAGAAAGCTATCAAGTGGCTCATAATCAATCCCCCCTAAAATCAAAGGCCTAGATCAAACCTCACAAAACATATTTTCCCTCCAAAATTTCAAATCCCAAAACCAAAATTTTTCCTCCAAAACTAAAAAACTTATTACTTTATTACTATCTCTCTATTCTCTACACTTTTTCATATTTCTCTCTTTCTCTCTCTCCCTGTCTCTCTCTCCCATTCTTTCTATATTTACTTAGAAATTTAGATTTTCAGAATTTTAATGTTTTTTTTGCACATGTTAAATTGAAAATAATAAATATCTCTTCAACTTCACACTTAAAGTTCTAAAAAGTTAGATTTTATACCCCCATTTATAATTATTTTTCAACATAAACAAATGGAAACATGGACTTTTATTTACAACTAATTATTGTCATACTATTCAAACTTGAGCTACATAATTGTTGTTTTACTGTTTACAGACTTTTCGTATTTTGTATCGTTCCGAAGACGTGCCATAGGCACGTGCCCACAGGCAAATCTAGTTCTCACATAATTTCCATAACAAACAATTAAAAAAACCCAAAAAACTAGAATAAAAAATTACAATAATAAAGGATTCCCGAAAATGTAATGTACTATACAAAACGCGATAATGCAACATTCCCGGGAATCTTCATTCTCATTCTCACATTCTCAGAAATCATTTTATTCCTAGGAATTTTCTAATCCGTGTACCAAACGCCCCCTTAGAAACTTGTGCATTATTCATTTTAACCATCTAACACTCCGTTTGGCATTGCTTTTGAAGAGTGTTTTTAGGTCATAAAGTTTTAATAACCGATAATAAGGGCTAAAGACAAAATGATACTGACACTTTTTAATAAGGGCTAAAGACGAAATGATACTCAAAGTTTATCATAATTCCCAAGTAGCACTCAAACTTATTATAATACCCAAATAACACCCAAAGTTTTTTAAAATAAACTAAAAAACACATGTCGTTAATATTTTCGCTGAGTGAGTGGAATACTCCCCTAATATTCGTCTTAATGGGTCAAAACCCATTAAAGAGCATGTGAAATTTCAAAAATGCCCTTTCCTTTACCTACTTAAATCCTGACCAGCTCCCTGTCTGATTCTCCATTGAAGCTTGTATAAGCCCTAACTCTTATCATCACTAAATCACTCTGTTACTCACTCAGCTACTTACTTAATTCCTCACCTAGTCCCCCAAATTCCATCTCAACACCTCCATCGCAATCTCCACCAAACCAATGTTTGCCACAAGTTCATATCGAGGAACAACAACACATATGACATTGATGTGCGATTGCGAGGTACCGAGGAGAGTCAAGATGGTCGAGTGTGTGAGAGGTAAGAATCACAGTAATTTTTTTTACTCTTTCTCTATTACAAAGGCAAAGATGAGCCTGGTTGTAGGTTTTTAATGTGGGTATCAATGGAATATGATAGAGATGAGAAAAAGATGATGGAGTTGAAAGCAATTTTGTCTGGACTGGAGGAGGTGTTGAACGAGATGAAATTGATCATGTTGAATTTAAGCAAGAAGATTGTTTAGTTGGAGAAGATGATTAGTGGTTTTACATCGGTCGTACTTGCTTTGTGCTTTATATTCTCTATATTCTTGTTGTTAATGTGATGCAAATCATGTATGAAAGGCGATGATAATGTAATTTGGATATTGTAAGAACTTAAAGTAATTTGAATGAGTGAATTAAGCTTATTGTAATTCAGCTTGATCATGTTTCGACATGCACTATCAATAGTGTTTTTGGTGCATTATCTGTATTATCAACTGTCTAGGTTGTGTATAAATTAACCTGAATGCTGTAACAATTGCATGTGTATTGTCAATGTGCAACAATAGTATGTGTATTGTTAATGTGCACTACCACCTTGATCACTGGATATGTACAACTTGAACCTCCATACATATCACACACACACATACTCATACACATACATATGGTTGCTATTTTTACATAAACACACACACACACATTCTCATCAACAAAATAGATACATATAGCTGATGTATGTTTCAGTAGAGCACACACATACACATACAGTTGATTCATCTACAACCACAATACATATAGTTGTTACGAATGCAGAAACACATGCACATACACATATAGCTACTAAAAATATTAACAAAACTGATACATATAGCTGCTACTAATACAAGAACAAAGACACATGCACATACACCGTGCAATAATCTCAACAGATACATATAGCTGCTGCTATTAACCCCTGATGCATACTGATACGTAAACTCCAAACTAATATATCATATCAAACTGTCACATTGATATAGCTGAAAATAGAACCAAATCAGGACCGTTCAAATCGGGCACGAATCTTCAAGCTCCCAGGGGTAAAACGGTAATTTCCACCACAAACGGGTCCGAAATGGGAACTGGATCTTTTCCAAGCCCAATAACCCAAAAACGGTTATGTTCTACTGGGTAAGGGTGGGCCCATTACAAACCAGCCCAGGATATAAAAAGTAATTCAAATTCATGGTTATCTCCAAGAGACGGTTTAAACCAAATCTCTTATCGTGAAACGATTTAAACTTTGTTTCTTATCCAAAAATACCGGGACATAGAGATAAATGATTATCACTAAACTGTCTTTAAAGGCGACTATAAATACCCCTCTCCCCCCACCATAAAAAGGTAATCAATATTTTTCCACAAACCGCTCTTTCATAATCTTCCTGATTACTGGCTTGAGCGTTGGAGGGTTCGTCGTCGGGAACAATCCTGGTGTATCGAACTTTTTGTAGGTTAGCGACAACGGCAAGAACAGTCAATGCCGGCAAGAAGTCAACATGTTTGTTTTAATGTTTCCAGAAGAATCTACAAATCATCTGTTTGCTCCCACACCATAATTAGCAGCAACAGATTTAGTGTCGTCTGTGGGAACAAAAAGCAATCCACCTCCTCCTCCACCACTCCAAGATCTCCCTCTTCAACTCGACCAACAAGTTCAGCAACCGCAGACTGAACAGCCTCCTCCCAGGTCCAGGGGGGCCTCCCCGGGGGGGTCCTGTCGGAGCCGTAAGGACAACACTCCCACCATGACCACATCTCAGTCCACAATCCTTCAACTGATTCAATGACTTCTCAAAGCCCTCCAGGACAGGATCTCCGTCAAGTAATTGTTAACCGTCAGCAGGGGGTCGACCTCCGAACTCGCTTGAATGAAAGGTGAGCCCTTGAGAAAGTTCCTCAACCCGAGCGCCAAAGGGCCCCTAGAGTCCGGTACCCCGCAGGCCAAGGCCTAGAAGAACCCCCTCCCCGAGGAGGCGAAGAGAGTCCCCTCCACGTCGTCGGTGGAGAAGTCATACTCTAATAAGCAGAGCCGCACCTGGGGACTGCCGAGCTGGAGGGGCACCAGTCACTCAAGTCGAGTTCCAAAACTTCAAAAAAGATATCCTTCGAGCTCTTAATATTGCCACGAGTCAGGATCAGCGTGCGCCTAGCCCTCCCCATGCCCCGAGTCATGACAAGCGTACACCTAGCCCTCGCTATACCGCCACTCATGTAGGAGAGTCTCGAGGGTCAACTAGATCCGATCGGAAGGATGACTAGTCCACCGCCGTCTCCACAAGATGGAAAGGCGCCTCAACAAGATCAATCCCAAAAAACAACAACGGACCAATAAGTTTTGCCCAAGCAGACCCCCCTTTTTAGGACCATCATGGAAGTTCTGGTCACCGAAACCTTTTGGCCGCCCCGCTTTGAATCCTAGAATGGGGAGTCAGACCCGACCGATCATATCGCGAGTTTTAAAACTCTCATGATGATTCATCAAGCCTTGTATGCGCTCCTCTGCAAGGCCTTCCCATCAACGTTGAGGGGACCAATACGAGAGTGGTACTCCCGTCTATCCCCAGCCTCCATTTTCTCATTCGAACAGTTTGAGGAGCTCTTCCTCACTCAATTTGTTAGCAGTCGCCGAGCCAAGAAAACAAGTGCATCTTTACTACCCCTTAGCCAAAGAAAGGGTGAACGCCTAAGAGATTACGTTCGGCGCTTTACTGCCGAAGCCCGGTCTATTGCCTCTCTCAACCAATTAGTGGCATCTGCAGCATTCAGGCACAACGTCAATAACACCGACCTCAAGGCGTCCCTTGCCAAGAAGCCTCATCGGGACTTCTCGGAACTCCTACTTAGGAGTAAAAAGTACATCCGAGCGGAAGAGGCTTTCAGCTCTCAACCCTCCACCCCCCACCCCCCCACCCCCCACCCCAGTCGAGAGGAGTAATCTTCCGGGAACAAACGAAAGAATACAAGTGAAGAAGGGTCCCAGAAATTTCAGAAAGATGACAATGGCTAGCGCCGCCCAGCTCCTCATTTTGAGAAGTTCACCCCCTCAACACCAGTATATCAGCAGTTTTTTTGGAGGTGGACAAGGAAGGGCTGCTCCGCGGTCCCCCTAGAACAAATACCCCTAGCAAGAAAAGGAACAGAGATAAGTGGTGCCGCTTTCATAGGGACCACGGTCATGACACGGATGATTGTCGGGCTCTCAAGGAGGAAATCGAATAACTCATACAGTGGGGACACCTGGCCAAGTTCGTCAGAAAGGACGAGGTCGATCATCCACCCCGAGGAGCCAACAAGCAAACTGAAAGGCCCATCAAGTTCCAAGACTCCAAACCTGGGGCCATCCTTCACCTTATTCATGGAGGTCCAATGGGGGAGAATCAAACTCCTCCCGAAAGGCCTTCATCCGAGAGGTGAGTTCGGTCCAGAACTATCCCCCGGCCAAGAACCCTGGGGTCTCGGTGACATTCTCAGACAAAGACCTAGAAAGCATCTGAACGCCCCACTGTAACGCACTTGTAATTATTCTCCACATGGCCAACCATGAGGTGCGCCAAAACCTGGTCGATAATGGCAGTTCCATCAATATCCTCTTCTTGGAAGCCTTCCAAGGCCTCAAACTTTCTCGAGACCGTCTCAAGCCTGCTGCATACACACTCTACGGGTTCTCTGGGGTTCCGATCCCAATTGAAGGAATAGTCACTTTTGATGTGACCGTAAGAAAAACCCCGACTACCCGGACAGAAACAATGGACTTCATGGTCGTCGATGTGAAGGCTGCTTATAATGTTATCCTGGGCTGACCAGGCCTAGCAGTGCTTCATGCCGTACCTTCAGCCTTTCACATGACAATGAAGTTTCCAACCTCTACAGGAGTAAGAGAAGTCAAAGGAAACCAAGAGACAGTTCGGAGGTGCTACACAACCACAATGGGGGGCTTGGTCCTCCCACTTGAAGCATTAGAGCACCCCCAACGGAACAGTCAAGTCATTCCCGAACTAGTTAATAGACTCAAGGAGATCCCCCTCTCCAAGGAAGGCGGACTTGAAATACTAAGCATTGAATGAAATACCACGAGGGTGCCTAACACCCTCTCGTAGAAATAGGTTTTCAGTTTTCAATAAGGCCGCCACTAGCGATATGGCTAAAGCATGTAATAAAGGCTCGCCCCATTGAAGCGGACACTTAGTTTGTTTCAATAAAACTTAGCTTTTTTTCTTTTGAAAATTATTGCACTGGCCTCATATCTATCTCTCAGAGTCACATCTACGACTTGTTAAACAGTAAGTTCAGAGTCCAGCTTGTCCCACAGGGCTGCTCCCATAACTTGCTAAGCTCAAAAGACAAGTTTGGAGTCCAACACTTGGTTCGACGCCACTTTAGTCACTTGTAAACAAGCAAGTGCAGAGTGGCTCACCATTCGGAATTGCTCCTATAACTCGTTTAAACCCCTAAACAACAAGTTTCGTGTCCAACACTTGGTTCAACGTTGCTTTAGCCACTTGCAAATAAGCAAGTGCGGAGCAGCTCTCTATTCGGAATCGCTCCTATAACCCGTTGATAACTCCGAAACAACTAGTTCGAAGTTCACAATCATGGTTTGAAATTTCCCTCACAGCTTGCAAGTATGTGGTTTCGGGGCTCAAAACGACCATTCACACTACTTTCACTGCTAGTTAATTTTTCAACAAGCAAGTTCGAAGACCAGCTTTTTTCTAGGGCTATCTCTAAAATTTTACACGAAAATACTGAATCTAGAGCCTAACTCATCCATAGAGTTGCTCCTCAAAGTTGTCTCCCAAACGGCTCTCTCCTAGAGCCTGGTGATGCTCTTCGCTCCGCTCACCTCCCGAGCGGCCTTCTTCTCAACGAGTTCGGAGCTCAACTCTTCCCTAGAGTAGCTCCTCAAACTCGTCTCCCAAACGGCTCTCACCTAGAGCCTGGTGATGCTCTTCGCTCCGCTTACCTCTTGAGCGGCCTTCTTTTAAACGAGTTCGGAGCTCAACTCAACCCTACAGTTGCTTCTCAAACTCACCTCCTGAGCAGCCTTATTCCCAAACGAGTTCAGAGCTCAACTCTCCCCTAGAGATGCTCCTCAACTCATTTCCCGAACAACTTTCTCTTAGAGCTTGGTGATGCTCTTCGCTCTGCTCGCCTCCCATGCGGCCTTCTTCCAAGCGAATTCGGAGCACAACTCACTCCTAGAGACGCTCCCTAAAACTCGCCTCCAAGAACGGATCTCCCTAAGAGTCATACAAAGCTCTTCTCAACTTCATGAAGGCAAAGATTTTGCGGGACTATTTTGAGCATGAAGACGGGTGATTCTTCAACTGTCTTTTTAAGAGAAATTGTAGATCTTTGAGTCAGCTTCGAAATGAGGGGGTCAAACGCCCTGATCTGACCTCCGTAGCACCGGAAGAGCCAGCTACAATACAGCTGCGCCACCGCAAAACCGAAGGGTGACTAAGTCAACACATACTGGGCCAAAATTGGCACGAGTCGTCTCGCCGACGCATCGATGGTGTTCGGCGACATGCATTGAGCATTCTCAGTACCGACGTCGTAATTGGAGAAATGGCATTGACTGGTCAATAGTCAGCGGTCAAAATTCTCCACGTGTTGCTTTCTTGGAGTGTCTCTGGACCTCGATAGTGCTCCCCGAGTATTCTTGTCACCAACGTCAAAAGGAGAGGAAAAATATGGTTAACGATCAATGCCATGTGTCAAGCAGCCGAAGTCGCTCCTGGGTTCGGGGGACGTGATCCGAGCAAACGTGTCCCCGAACCGAAAATGAGAGAAAGCGTCTGCCTCCCAATTTGGATCATGATCGACGGCTCGGATTCACCAAAAGAAGAAAAAAAATCTGAGGTTAACGGGTCGGGTTCGGACCCGTTATGGACCCAAACCCGCAAATAAAACCACAGCCTCTCCTAAAACCCAATTCCGTTGTCCCCAAGCTCCCTCCTTGGCCAACTCGCCAACTAGCCACCATCGCCAACTCCTTCCTCGCCGAGCTCCCTCGAGCCCCCTCCACTGTCGCCGAGCTCCATCGATCCCCCCTCCACTGTTGCCGAGCTCCGTCGAGCTCCCCTCCACTATTGCCGAGCTCTGTCGAGCTCCCCTCCACTGTGCCGAGCTCCAACACCTCCATCATTGAGCTCCACACCGCCGAAGTCGAGCTCCTCTTGCTGACCTCACCTCCGTTCTCGCCGAAGCCATTCACTGAAAAGTAAAGTCTCTGCTGTGGCCGAGCTTCTTCATCTCCAAAAGCTCGAGCCAGTCACTGACGAGCTCAAGCGCTTCTTCGCCAAATAGTCATCGGGCTCCAATGCAGAGTTCAAGCTCCCCTTCCTCGCTGAGCTTCGAACTCCTGTGCCGAGCTCCCCTCCATCGTTGCTGAAGCTCCATTGAGCTCCCATCCACTGTGCTGATCTCCGTCGAGCTCCTCTCCAGTGCAGACGAGCTCCGTCGAGCTCCTCGCCACTGCAACCAAGCTCCTTCGTTGTCAAGGTCGAAGCCCACGCCACACTCGCCGCTCGATCCGAGCGTTTGTGGAACCGACGTTAAAATAAGGGGGAAATGCCTCCTCCCGATCCGCGCTCGATCGTGATCAACGCCCACGATTGCACCACGTCACCGGTAATTAATTAATTATTTATTTATTAAATTGAATTAGTTATTTAAAAAATTCAAAAAATAATTAAAATTTTGAAAATATTAATTGAAAATTATAAAAAATAATTATTAATTCGGAAAAATAATTTTTAATTCAGGAAAAATAATTATTAAATTAGATTAATTATTAAAATTCGGAAATTGAATAAAAAATTCAAAAAATTGAAAAAAGAAGGAAAAAAATCAGAAAAATCTGGAAAAATCACTAAAATTCCAGAAAATTCCAAAAAAAATTTTGGTACTTTACAAGCTCAGAATAAAACCGTTACACCTCGAGCAAGATCCAAACTTTCCCGAGAACTCCGATAAATTCTATAAGGCATTGAAAACGGGCGAACTACTCCTCAAAGGCTGTAAAACTCAGTCTTTAGGAGTGAGGGGCTTGTGATATGGCCAAAAATAGAACCAAATCAGGACCGTTCAAATCAGGCTCGAATCTTGAAGCTTCCAGGGGTAAAACGGTAATTTCCACCATAAACGGGTCCGAAATGGGAACTGGGTCTTTTCCATGCCCAATAACCCAAAAACGGGTCTGTCCTGCTTGGTAAGGGTGACGGCCCATTACAAACTAGCCTAGGATATTTAAAGAGCAATTAAAATTATGGTGATGTCTAAGAGACGGTTTAAACCAAATCTCTTATCGTGAAACGATTTAAACGTTGTTTCTTATCCAAAAACACCGGGACATAGAGATAAATGATTATCTCTAAACTTTCTTTAAAGGCGACTATAAATCCCTCTATCCCCCAACATAAAACGGTAATTAATATTTTTCCACAAATCGCTCTTTCATAATCTTCCTGATTACTAACTTGAGCGTTGCAGGTTTCGTCGCTGGGAACAATTCCAGCGGATCGAACTTTTTGCAGCTTAGCGGCAGTGGCAAGAAACAGTCAATGCCAGCAAGAAGTCAACAGGTTTTCTTTTATTGTTTCCAGAATAATCTACAAATCATCTATTTGCTCCCACACCAAAATTAGCAGCAACACACATAAACATTATCTATATCTATGAAACTTTTGAAGAAAATTTCACACTGTTACACCCAAAAAGACATTACAGTACAGATGCATAAAATTCCAATAGATGAGCCAAGCCAACATATAGAAAATTACATGATTCAGCAAATGTTTCACCTAATACAACCAATTACACCAACTGAGCTCCTATATGGCATCCAGAAAGCTCTTCCCCTAGCTTTTCCACTCATGCCTCTCAATGGTTCAGTCTTGCCTCTCCATCTCACTACATTTGGTGGTTGTGTCGGTTGAGAAATTGGTAAAATTTGAATTTTTGGCCATTAAGCTTATGGATCACTATCTCCTCTTTTTCGTTCCTTCTGAATGAGGTGCATCAGCTTGAGGATTAATGCCCGCAACACTTGCTTGAGAAGTAATTATATGACCATCACCTGTTGTTGGACATAGTAGCATAACAGGACATGACATTCCACATGCTCACAATATATGCATTATGGATGAGAAATTACAAACACTAGTGCATCACATACATAAAAGATAGTGTTTTGAGAATAATATCAATGACCATTGTATATTTTTATTTTGAAAATGTATCATTGTTCACTGTCTGCAATTGTTTACTTTGAAGAGTTCTAACTTTGGACTGGAGTTTCAGTATCCAGTTATTGTTTTTTGTATTTTTGTATGCACTATTTTTTTAGAGTTGTGTCAATGGAGCTATGTATTTTTTGGAATATGTATCAATGAACATCTGAATTTTTTTTGAGACTTGTAAATGAATGAGACTAGTAACTGACGTCAGTACTATAGCTTGACTAATTGTTATCTTCATCAGTGGCTATATATACCCCAACCCCAGTAGTGTATATACCTTGTGTGGACCCCCTCCTACATGATTGTCATGTAAATTAAATGGCTAAACAACATAATATATAAGAAACAAGTTGGGAACTTTACCTCTGCACATTCCATGTAGATGATTGACTGTGCAAGCTAACATTGGAGGCACTTCATTCCAGTCCTTCAGCAGTTTGGTTAATTGGTGCTTTGCAAATGACTTTGTTGTGATTGCTTCCATGACTTCTTGAACATGTCATTCTTCTTTTTACCAATTTGTGACTACCAACATCATCTTCATCTCTTGCTCTAAGTCTCTTAGTTTTTGGTCTGCCTCTTGGTCTCGTGGTGCTCCAATAGTGTACTCAATCTACTGATGCTTCCACTGAGCTTTAGAAGGCAGAGTGCCAATAGAGTATTGATATGCCATCTTATATCTGAAATATCTCGTAGGATAATCAATTTCTAATACAGTTTTATTTATAAGAGACCTCATTTTGGTTTTAAGGAAGTCAAAGGTACAAAAAATAGGAATTTATACCTATTAATGTAGTAGTATGGATCCACAAACACATCTCAGTTAACTCTACTTATTGTGGCAATAACTTTTGCTGCATGTATGCATGGGAGACCAGTCAGTTGCCATCCTCTGCATGAGCAAATATTGTTGACCATATCTAGCACCTCCCTTTAATCCACACTCTCAACTTATGTATTCCTAGCATCTGATTTTCTCACTATCTAACCACCCACCTCCTTGCTTATGTCTCATATGTATCTGTTATTCATTGGCACTAGCTCTTCCTTCCATCTTCTTGACATTTGCCTTCTAATAACCATCTTTCCATAATTTTGATCCTCAAGTTGTCTACAAGATCAATAACATGGAGATATCTAGCTTCCAATATCCAAAAATTAAACTTTCACTCAGGTTGTTTGTAATGCATTGTTAATTGGCTTCTACTCCAAAGGTGAGTGTGTTTCTCCAAATGAGATGCAACTTCTGGAGATGATGCTCTCAATGTTCCCATAGCATTAGAGTATTGCAGTACTGAGTATGCTTTAACTGCTTTCCTTACCAATCTTTTATACACTTCACCAGAGAATTTATTTCTAAAATTCTTTCATAGAAGTATCACACAACATCTATGTTTTGCCTCAGGCATCAACAAAGCTTTTGGTAAACCATTTTCTTGATCACTCATGATAGTGATATCTCCCATGTCATTTACAAGAGTTTCTTTCAAGTTTTGAATGAACAGTACCAAGAATGGAGGTTCTCTGATTCAACAACAGCAAAAACTATATTGTACAACCCATTATTTCCATCCAGTGCATTGGCTGAAAGTAAAGTGCCTAGAAATTTACCCCACAGATGACACTCAACAAGGCCAAGATATGATCTACAACCTAACTTGAAACTATCTGCACATTGCTTGAAAGATACAAATATTGTATAGAAAGATTTGTCATTCTTCAACTCAATCTCTATGTGACTCCCTGGATCTCTTTCCTTTAGTTCTGCCCTCAAAGAATATACTAGGTTGAAGCTCTGCTCAATGTTGCCAAACACCAACTACTTAGCTACTTACCTACCGCTCCATGCCTACTTATATCCAATTTTCAAACCATATTTCTTGTCAATCCATTAACTAATCTCCATAGGTCACAAATTAGGTTTGGCTTTTATATCTCTTACAGTTCTCTCTGCAATCCACTGTGCAGTAGCTGCTCCATTCCCACATTTATTAATGCCAATACAATTATGAGTTGGTTGATACATCCTCACCTCAAATGTAATCTTGTGTGACATCCTAGCAGCTCTAATATACCATGGAAAATCATGCATAGCACACAGTGTAATAAACGCAATTTTGTCATTCTTTTTCAACCAATATCTGAAGTTTGATTTTATACTGAATTGTCTTAATGCCATTCTAAACTTGTTGCCATTCTACTTGTTGCAATCTATGAACTTGCTGCCAATATGTAATTCATGTTCTTCTACATTCACATCCTCACCCCCACACTGGTCCAACATTCCCTTGAATATCTACTACATTCGCCTCTGCACATGCAACTATCACTTCATTGAACTCTTCTTCTACATCCACTTCTTCTACTTCTTCTTCATATGCACTATCATAAGAATGATATGAGTCTTCAGAGTAACAATCATCTGCATCATCATATGCAGTTTCCACATTCTCAATTTGTATTTCTTTTGCCCCACCCTCTTCATCATCATCAATCTCTTCACCATCTACATCTTCTTCACCAGCAACATAATCTGGATCATCACCTTCTCACTATCCTCATAATCAAGCTCATCACTTGGTAATGCTTGAACTTCCATTGTTCTCTCACCCTGTTCATTTACCTCAGCTTCATCATCTGGGTCAAACTCAACCAGTTCAAATGCAGATACTCTATTCCTGCCACTTTCTGAACCTACAAACCTGTTAGTGGTGTCATCTCTTGCATTTGCAGTTATTGTATTAGGCTCTGCCTCAACATCTTGGTCATGATGAAAACCAAGTTCACTCACATAAGAACTCTCATCATCATTGGAAACTACCAACTCTTCGGATTGTATATGGCCACATCCTATATGATATATAGTCATTCTTTTTTTGGATAGTTACACCTACATGTACACCAAATTTGTTGCAATTTTTTGGTGGCCTAAAAGATAGATACAACTCAAGTGTTTTCTTCTTCTCCAGATGCAACTTCCATAGATCTGCATATTGAACATCATTTCTAATTACTCCATGCTCTTTAGGAGATGTCCCAAGCTTTATATATGTTATTTTTGTCATATAACCATCATCGTATGGTAGTAAAGCATGAAGCATCTCACTCAAGTTATCTAAGGTATACTCCTGTCACGCCCCGCTTCCCAAAAGAATACGGAATACAGATACGTAACAAAAGCCCAACGAATGATTTTCATCATCCATAAGCTGTTCAAGAATCTTTACAATACTTCACAAGATAATCAGAGTCGGAAGCGAAAGATACAACCAAACATGCATAATTGAAACAAGATACTAACAGAAATTACTTGAAACCAAATATAATAATCTCAACTAATCAAGTTCTGAACAAGTCAAATATTCTGGGTCACATCACCCAAACACAAGAATAAATATCCAAGTAATCAAGTACATCTTATTCAAGTTCAAGCAACAAATAATAATAATAAAAATCATAAAGTAGAAACTCCAACACTAATACATCATCTCGCCAATACCATCTGGCAGCCGTCCATCCTAATCTGCAATTAGTAAATTTGCAGGAGAAGGAAAGAGAAAAACAAGTACCCATCAATTGCAAGTTACGGGTCACATATAATGTAGAATACAAGTACATAGAAATGGGTGAATCTAAGTAACAAACCTAGCATGATATAATCATGATGTCCAAAATAAACAACTAGCATGGCAAAAGTGAACAAGTGTAAATGGCTTAAATCAAGTGTCAAGAAATCAAGTATCATATAAACATGCATCAAATGTTAAGTGTCATGTAATCATGTATCAAGTATCATGTTTCAAGTGTCATGTAAACAAGTCTCATGTATCATGTAGTCAAGTATCAAGCAAGCAGGTATCATGTTCAAGTATCATGTTCAAGTAGCATGTATCAAGTCTTGTAGTGAATTACTATCTAGGTAGCACTTCATGCATCACTGTTTTTACTACATGGTTGCTACAACAAACAGTTTCGCTTTAGATTTTGCAGGGAACCATACAGGGCAGTGTAGTATCATGTAATCATGTATCATGTAAACAAGCTTCAAAATCCAAACAAGCTCCAGCGTCATATGTGTACGTGTCATGTATATCGTGTCAAGCTCCACATGTAAACAAGCTCCAATAACCACTAGGTTAAATTTATTATTAATGTCAAACAAGCATGTATATGAGCAAAATATATTGAGAATAGCATGGCATGATCATGTAACAAGTGCAAGTAGCAAACTAAATATGTACGAGTTCAAGATATCTCATAAACGAATAAAATAAACACATATCAAGTTCAGGACAGCAAGACTATACTTTAGTAAAACAGTGATCCCCAGTATTATAAACAAGTAAATCTAGATCCGTCAAAGGATCTGGACAATAGACTTCCACACGAATCCAGCAAATATAAATAATTCATATAATAATTTACAAAATCATAACTCAAAACTGGTTTTAATACAGAAAATAGGTTCAGCCAGAAATTAGGGAAACAAATTCAAGAACAGGAAAACAGCATGAAAACTCAATAAATAAATCCACGAAAAATCTGGGATATTTCCCTATAGGTCTAGTATCTAAATATAAAGTTTCAGAATTTTCCAGTAAAAATAGATCAGTCATCAAAAATAAGAAAACATCATGAAAACATAGTTTGGCAAATCTGGAATTCCCAACACTGTTGTACGAAAACTAAGATATCTCGCAACCAGTGCAACGAAATCCAAATTCCGCCAAAGGGATAAGAAAATAGATAGAATATACCAACTTTCACATTTCACAAATATTTTTCATACAGTAAAAGGAATCATAGTGAGAATAGGGTTCTTTACAGAACAGTGAGCAAAATACAGAACATATAGATTTTATAAACGAGCATGGAACATCACATAAAACTTATCAATAAAATTCACCAAAATTCTGGATAATCCTTAACTAGACAAAGAAACACTGACCAAAGTATTGGATCAAAATAATATGTATAACATGGTTCTTGAAAATAGTTTGTTATCAAAATTACCCAAAAACAGAATCTGGAAAAGATCGATACCCTGTACTAAAACAGTCATAACTCAGTCATACGAAATAAAAATCAAGCAAGGTCAGAGAGGTTTGAAAATAGACGAAATTATCTAAAAGTCATGCTCTATACCGAAATTAAGATACTGACTGTAGCACAGTCGAAAACAGCAAACAAAGCAAAACAGTGCCAAAAATACAAATTTTTCATCTTAAAACAAAAACAACATAGCTTCACGAAAATTGATCAAAACACATCCAAACATGAAATCGAGTCTACCAAAGGTCTAAACATCATGAATTAGGGTTATTAACATGTCCACACCAAGAATTTCATATGAGTCTCAACCAAAACACGAGTTTGCACACAAGTCTCACATACATGCTCAAAAATCAAGAATTGGGCAAATCCTAGGTTAATTCATGTCCATATGGTGTCGTGAGTTATCCATGTCCAAATTATCATAATAAAGACAAAACCCATCAAGAAAAACACAATTAAAAGTTGTCTCTAGACCCAACTATACTATAGGTGAACTTTGGGACATGTATCAAACAAATGAATTGGAGTACAAGTTACTTGCCTTAATTTAGGGATGAAGAACGATGCAACAAAGACTAGAAGCAAAACCCACGAACGAAAATCCGCTACAATCACGAATCCAAGCAATCACGAACAAAAACTCCACACGAACGAAACTCCTTAAAGCGAAAGACGATCAAAGTGGCAAGCGATCACTTTGAGAACACCACGAAGAGAAGTTGGGATTGATGGTGCAAGATTTGATGATGGTGGTGTGCGTAGGTGGTCGGCAAAGCAAAGGAAAGGGCTCGGGTATGGATGGTGGCCGGAGTGGAGGGAGTAGACCAGAAGGGGCTGTCGGCCTGGGTAGGGGAGGCTGGGATGGTGTGAAGGGCTGGTCAGTTGGGGTGCAGCCGGGAGCAAGCAAGAGGGAGAGAGAGGATGGGGTCAGGATTGAGGGAGAGGGGAAATAACGGTTAGGGTTAGGGTTTGTGAGGGTATGGTTATATATATAGGGTTTAGATGTGGGCTAATGGGTGTTGGGTATTAGGGGTTAGTAATAAGTTTACAAATGGGTTTTGGATTTTGGGTCAAATACAAATAGGAATGCAAATAGGATAGGGAATTCTTTTGCTTTAAAAATCTTATTAGGGATCAAAATAATGGGAGTGGGAAAAAGACAACCAAAACACCACCACAACACCAAGAAAAATAAAATTAAAGATAACGAGACAAAAAATGAGGGAAAGATCAAAATAACGAAAAACGAACAAAAGAGACAATCAATCAAATACAAGGAGCTAAAAAATAAAATGAAATGAATATATATTGAAAACAAATCCAAAATACGGTTCAAAAAAAAATTACAAGAGAATAAAATACACCAAAACGAAAAATACAGTTGTTGCCGCTAAATTTGGTGTGGGGGCAAATAGATAGAACTTGTGGATTCTTAGGAAAACTGAATAGAAAACCTGTGTACCTGTTCCGTCGGGCGTCGATCGTCGTTCCCGCCGTGCACCTGCAAAAAGTGCGAGACACCGGGGTTGTTCCCGGCGACGCACCCTCCGACGCTCAAGTCAGTAATCTGAAAGACTATGAGAGAGCGCAAAAACTGGTGAAAAATTAATTACCTCTTAATGGAGATGGGTGGGGGGTATTTATAGGCGTCTCAGGGAACAGATTAGGCATGTAATTCCCGTGTATACAGATAAGGAATGTAATCCCTAATCCCTAGTGAAAGGATAGATATGAATCAGGGCTGTTGATTAATATTAATCAGAAACCCTAATTCTATCCTGGTGGACTGGGTTTGTTGCGGGTTGAAACCCGCACCCAGTTGTGGTGGATCCGTTCGCGGATCACTGGATCTGCGAAAAGGATACCCAGTACCCGCTTCAGACCTGTTTTGTAGGTAAACTTACCGTTTCACCCCTGGATCTCGGGATTCGTGCCCCATTTGGACGGCCTCGATTAAACCCCTATTTTTAGCCATATCACGAGCCCCCCACTCCTAAAGGTTGAGGTTAATCAGTCTTTGAGGAGTAGTTTGACTATTTTAGTGGCTAATGGAGTTGTATCGAAGCCCGAATGGGTGTTTTTGGAATCCCGAAGTGGGTGGTGAGGTAATTTCTTTCTCTTTCTTGAAGCCATATGGTGTATCGAGTTTTTGTCTATTTTTTCAGGCTATTTATCTGATTTCGCGGTGCGTCAGCTAGTCGTTCGGGGGCTTTAGCTGCGCGTCCTAGGGAATAATTATTCGTTCGGGGGCTTGGAAATATCCCCCGAATTTTTAATTATTTCCTGGAATTTTTAGCTAATTTTCCTGAATTTTTAGTAATTTTTCGCAATTTTTTAGATAAATAAAATGATTTAAATAAATAAAAACCGAATTTTTAATATTTATTTATGGCGTGGCGTCATCAGAGCCCTCGATCAGGGCGGAGCACGATTTTCAGAGAGATCAGATGGTCCCCGTTCCTCGGCACGTTTTTTCGCCGTATTCGAGGTTCGGTACCTCGGTACTTCGGTTCGGCCTGGCGTGCCGAGGCCCAGTGCCTCGGCTCGACGGTTCCGAGGTACGTGGCATCATCTGGGTCGTCCATCTCAGCGTGGATCTCCATAAAACGCTATCTTGTCGTTTAGTGGACGTGGCCAAATCTGGACCGTCCATCATGACGAGTACATTTTTTCACAAGATCCAACGGCTGATGTGGGTCGGCGTGATTTTTCGCCATATACGAGGGTCGGTACCCCGGCACCTCGGCTCGGCGGGTCTGTGCCTCGGTTCGGATTGGTATCTCGAGGACCAATGCCTCGGCTCGGATGGTCAGTGCCTCGGCTCGATGGTTCCGAGGTACGTGGCATCATCTGGGTCGTCCGTCTCATCGTGGATCTCCATAAAACGCTATCTTGTCATTTAGTGGACGTGGCCAAATCTGGGTCGTCCATCATGACGAGTACGTTTTTTCACAAGATCCAACGGCTGATGTGGGTCGGCGTGATTTTTCGCCATATACGAGGGTCGGTACCCCGGCACCTCGGCTCGGCGGCTAGACTCTTCGGCTAGATGGGTCGGTGCCTCGGTTCGGATTGTCCGAGGGTTGCGGCGTCATGACGAGCCTCGGGATGATTTTTAGCCTTTTATGAGGGTCGGTACCCCGGTACCTCGGTTCGGCGCATCAGGACTGTTTGGCCGAGGTACTAAGTTGGTCATTTTGAAGTGCCTCCGCGCCCAGTAGCTCGGCTGCTTGGCTGAGCTGTTCGGTAGCTCGGCTGGGCGAGCCAGTGGCATGCGTCTCGGAAGATACGCGTGGACGGATCTGAGCCGTTCATCATGGCGCGCATCACGAGGGTGGGGTTCAGATCACGAGAAAACGTTATCTTGTCGTTTTGTGGGCGTGGCATGATCTGATCCGTCCATCAAATTCCGTCGCAAATTTTGAAGAGATCCGACGGTGGCTTCGCCTCGGATCGATTTTTTGCCATATACGAGGGTCGGTACCCCGGTACCTCGGTTCGGCGCATCAGGAGTGTTTGGCCGAGGTACTAAGTTGGACGTTTTGAAGTCCCTCCGCGCCCAGTAGCTCGGCTGTTTGGCTGAGCTGTTCGGTAGCTCGGCTGGGCGAGCCGGTGGCAGGCGTCTCGGAAGATACGCGTGGACGGATCTGAGCCATTCATCATGGCGCGCATCACGAGGATGGGGTTCAGATCACGAGAAAACGTTATCTTGTCGTTTTGTGGGCGTGGCATGATCTGATCCGTCCATCAAATTCCGTCGCAAATTTTGAAGAGATCCGACGGTGGCTTCGCCTCGGACCGATTTTTTGCCATATACGAGGGTCGGTACCCCGGTACCTTGGTTCGGCGCATCAGGAGTGTTTGGCCGAGGTACTAAGTTGGACGTTTTGAAGTGCCTCCGCGCCCAGTAGCTCGGCTGCTTGGCTGAGCTGTTCGATAGCTCGGCTGGGCAAGCCGGTGGCAGGCGTCTCGGAAGATACGCGTGGACGGATCTGAGCCGTTCATCATGGCGCGCATCACGAGGATGGGGTTCAGATCACGAGAAAACATTATCTTGTCGTTTTATGGGCGTGGCATGATCTGATCCGTCCATCAAATTCCGTCGCAAATTTTGAAGAGATCCGACGGTGGCTTCGCCTCGGACCGATTTTTTGCCATATACGAGGGTCGGTACCCCGGTACCTTGGTTCGGCGCATCAGGAGTGTTTGGCAGAGGTACTAAGTTGGACGTTTTGAAGTGCCTCCGCGCCCAGTAGCTCGGCTGCTTGGCTGAGCTGTTCGGTAGCTCGGCTGGGCGAGCCGGTGGCAGGCATCTCGGAAGATACGCATGGACGGATCTGAGCCGTTCACCATGGCGCGCATCACGAGGATGGGGTTCAGATCCCGAGAAAACGTTATCTTGTCGTTTTGTGGGCGTGGCCTGATCTGATCCGTCCATCAAATTCCGTCGCAAATTTTGAAGAGATCCGACGGTGGCTTCGCCTCGGACCGATTTTTTGCCATATACGAGGGTCGGTACCCTGGTACCTCGGTTCGGCGCATCAGGAGTGTTTGGCCGAGGTACTAAGTTGGACGTTTTGAAGTGCCTCCGCGCCCAGTAGCTCGGTTGCCCAGCCGGGCTGTTCGATAGCTCGGCTCGACAGCTCGTCTCGGCATACCGACGGCCGAGTCGTTGTCTTGGTTTTCTGAAGAGTTTCTTGCTTCTCGTAACTTCGTAACTTTTCCGCTTGTCGCTTTGGCTTCTTAGTGGGCTTTTTGCGTTTCCTAAGGAGGCCCAACTTGTTAGCTGTTATAAGCTTTCACCCTCACTCTCAAGCTCATTTCTTACTTTTCACTCTCAAGTTTTTACTTTCGATCTCTAAGTTCTGCTAGCGGAGCTTTTCTCTCCAAGGCGTTGCTGTTAGCTGTCGCGTGGGCCAGGCGATTTTCGGCGAGAGCACTCCGACCGTGAACGTCACTTCAAAAGGTCAGTTCATTTAGTCTAACTAATCTTTCTAGAGATGTCTCGAGTGAACTCGGGGAGTGGGGCCTCGTCTTCGGGCGATGATGGAGGCGAGGAAAGGAGGAGGTCGGAGATTCGGAGGAAGGGTAAACAGGTTGCCGAACCGTCTATAGCCGAGACGAGGAAGGAGAAGAAGAAGAGGAGGGTGGAAGCCCAATTCCCCGTAGTGGCGGTGATTGTGGAGAATCCGAAGCAAGCCCCCGAGATGGGACGGTATCCTTCTGTCCTGTCCGGTCATTCGGGGGTCAGGCAGTACCAGGGCGACCTGCTGGAGAAGGCGATCTATGGAAAGTCTAAGATCGTCGAGGAACCTAACCCGGTCCTTCCCACCGAAGCCGACGAGCTCATCACGTTGTTGGCCAAGAAGGACCTACTTCGGGTTAGGAGGGCCTTCGCCATTCCTCCGGAGTACAAGTTGATCCTCCCCGGACCCGGGATACGTGCGAACTCTAAGCTGCCGTCGTCGGACATGTGCATGTTTGACGTCGACTCCTTGAATGCTGGGTTATGCTTCCCTCTGCACCCTTTCATCCTTGAGATCCTTGGCTGGTTCTGCCTTGCGCCGACCCAGTTCATGCCGAACACTTGGCGCCATGTGAACGCCTTTTTGCTTCAGTACTGCCGAGCCGAAGTACAGCCGGATCTCACGGTCTTCTGAGGAATGTATCGAGTAAACCGGCAGCATAAGACGGAGTATCGATACTACTTGGGGCCGAGGAAGGGTGTTAAGATTATAGAAAATCCCGACTCAATCAAGGGTTGGAAGGAGAGGTATTTCATAGTAAGGGGCGAGGCGATTCGGATTATTCCGACCCGTTGGAAGGTGGAGGTGCCGAAATTCGCGCGTGCCGACCCTGTATTGTCTGAGGCCGAGGAGGATGTGGCGAGGAAGATAATGGGTCTTCCGATCTTGAGTTGGAGGGATTTGACTGAGGAGGTTTTGTTCGGGTCCGGCCTAAGCCCCATCGACCCGAGTATGCTCCTGACATCTCATTTATTTTCGTTTTTCTTTCAAGTTTTTGGTTCGTCTTCCTGATTTGTTTCCTTTTTGTTGTCCGACACAGAGGCGATGAAGATAGATTTCAACGCAATGATGGCTGATAGGTCCAAGTTGACCGGGGGTCGAAAGAGGAAGAGGGCGACCAAGGCTGCCTCTTCGACTCCGCCACCCACCGTTGCCTCTACCATCGCTCCTCCTCCTCCGACTGCCGAAGCACCGTCCGAGGTTGTTGTTGCCGAGGCGCCCTCGGCTTCCGTGGCTCCCGGTGTGATTGAGGGGGCCTTCGACATAAACGCGGCGCTGTCAATCGAGGCACCACCGCTGACCCAGGAAGCCGAGGAAATTCTGACCGAACAGCACAAGCAGCTGTTCTTGCCGAACTGGCGAGTGAGGAACCATGATGGGTTCCTCGGCAATTTGCAAATGTCAGTGCAGGTCGTCGAGCACTTGGTGACCCCAAAGGATCGAGCCGCGCTGAAGGCGGGGACGGTGGGTGACGACACCTATGAGGTGGCTGGGTCACTCGTCTCAGTACATTTCTTGTTTCTAAAAAAAAAATTTCCAAGTTTATTACTCGGTTTGTTTAGTGCGCTCCTTGTTGTCTTCGCATGCCACTTGTCACTTCGGCCATCTCCTCGAGACGTTCGCTGAGCAGGAGAAGGAATTGAGGGCCGCCAGTGACAAAGACCGGTTGGCGAAGGTGAGAGCGGTCAAAGAACTCGAGGCCGAGCAGAGGAGAGCCGAGGCCTTGGAAGTCCGGGTGGCCGACCTTGTTGCCGACCTGGAGAAGGTCAAGGGGAGCCTCGAGGCGGAGTCTGCCAAGGCTGCCAAGGCCACCGAGGAGCTGGCAGCGGCGACGAAGTCCTTGGCCGAAGAGAAGGCAGAGAAGGAGGCCCTGGCGGCGAAGATCCGGGCCGAAGTGGAGAAGGAGGTCGAGGCCGAAGCGAAGAAGCACATGGCCGAGAACATGGATCGGTCTTATCAAACGGCGCTCGACCATGTGCAAGAGCGAATCCCCGGCTTCGAGCGGGTCGGCTACTGCCTGTGGCCAGGGTCGCCTTCGGGTGGTGAGGAGGAGGGCGAGGGCGACGAGTCCGAAGGGGAGGACGAGGAGGAAGAGGCTGAAGAGCCTGCGGCGGACGGCCGGGTCGAGGGGCGGACCGAGAGGCCATCCGTTGATGCGCCTGTGGTCGACGCGACGAAGAAGGTGGACCCCTGATCCCCCCGTTAAGTTTTTTTTAGTTTTTGTTGTTTTTTCTTCCGAGCATTGTAATGCCTTTTGCGGACTGGCCACCGCTTTTTAGTGAATGAAAAGTATTTTGACTCTGAAGTTTATCAAAGTGTTTGGCTTGGTAGCGTAGTGTTTTGACTCCGGAATTTGACTTCGAAATTTGTCTAAGTGTTTGGCTCGGTAGTGTGGTATTTCAACGCTGTCCCTTTCTTATTTCAGATTGCCGAGATGACCCACAACTCCCTGGCTGAACTGCGCCGAGCCGAGTTGTTTAAGCGATCTCGGGAGGACCGTCTCGAGGGTAAGGTTCACCTGATGAGGAGGATACTTCACAACTTAGAGATTAGGCACAGCGAGGCTTTGGTCGAGCTGCATCACCTACGGATAGTTGAGGCCGAGCTATCCGCTAAGGAAGAGGAACTGGCGCGAGTTTCGGCCGAACGAGATGTCTTAGGGAAGAAGGTGGAAGAGCTGCAAAGGGTGACGGTCGACAAGAGTATCGAAGTGACCCACTTACGCCGCGTCATATCCGACAGTGCCGAGTACCCTGGTTCGGCAAAACTTCCTCGGTTTAAGGTGATAGTGAAGGATGACACATTGAAGGATCGGATCGTCGAACTGGAGGAAGAAGTTGCTCGGCTCAAGCCTCAGCCGGTGAGGGCTAACGTCCGGAGCACCTCGTGCACTCGCGAAGAGATCGAGCGAGGGATCACGTTCTATCAAGCGGCGAGCCGGACTCCTATCGTAGGTAGGTCAGCCGCCGACGCCCAAAGCGGTGTGGCGGTGTCTTCAAGCGGTGCTTCGGTCGGAGCGACTGTCAAGGTCAGCAGCGAGGAGGCATCTCGGTTCGTCGGATTGGAGACGAGCTCGGGGGTCAGGAAACGCCGACCCAAAGTGTCTCTGAACCAGAGCATACCCCTACCTCAGAAGTAGTAAACGGGTCGCGTCTTGCTGTTGTAACCCATTTGCAAGTTTTTGTTGTTGTAATCCACTTTGTAACTCTGTCAAAGTTATTAATAGAATTGGAGTTGTTTTATCCGAACTATTCTCGGCTGTCTCCTTGTTTGTGCTATAGTCGCGCAAACTAGAGTAGGCTCGAAACGAACCACGAGGCTGGTGTTCGCCTCGCCGAACCCCCAGGCCTCGAAACTTTCCCTTTTGTCGTGCTTCTGAACCTAGCCTGGTCCCTTCAGGTGTGGCTCAGTTCGGCTGCTAAGGCGCAGTCGTTTATCGACTACGGCCATGTGGCCTGATCATAGCTTGAAGACCGGGGTGACTTCCGCCGAGCGAAGTGAAGCGATCAGGGCCGTCTGATGTTTACATGAATCTTGAGGTGGGTCCATTTCCCAAGAAAACACTATCTTGTCGTTTTGTGGACACGCGGCTGAACGAGATCCGCTCATCACGCCCTAGCACACTTTCTGAGATGATCTGATGGTGGTTTCGCCTCGGGTGGATTTTTTGCCATATACGAGGGTCGGTACCTCGTCCGCTCGGCTCGGCAGTATCGGGGCAGGTTATGATCGGCATCCAACTCCGGCCCGTTTGAGGACGAGCCGGTGAGACAGAGTCGAGCCATAGGAGAAGTCCGTTTGTTAGATCAGTTTAAGAGATGCAGGAGCAGTTTCGAATGGCGAGCTACTTGTAGTCCGCTTAGGAGCGAACTTGCGAAGTAGAATCGAGCCAAGTGTTGGACTCCGATCCATTCAACGGCTGCAGGAGCAATTTCGAACGGCGATCTACTTCCGGCTCGTCTATGGGCGAGCCGAGGAAGAAGAGTCAAGCCGAGTGCTGGACTCCGAACCATCGTGAGGTTAGTTTAAGGGATGCAGGAGCAGTTCCGAATGGCGAGCTACTTGTAGTTCGCTTAGGAGCGAACTTGCGATGTAGAATCGAGCCAAGTGTTGGACTCCGATCCATTCAACGGCTGCAAGAGCAATTTCGAACGGCGATCTACTCCCGGCTCATCTTTGGGCGAGCCGAGGAAGAAGAGTCAAGCCGAGTGCTGGACTCCGAACCATCGTGAGGTTAGTTTAAGGGATGCAGGAGCAGTTCCGAATGGCGAGCTACTTGTAGTTCGCTTAGGAGCGAACTTGCGAAGTAGAATCGAGCCAAGTGTTGGACTCCGATCCATTCAACGGCTGCAGGAGCAATTTCGAACGGCAATCTACTCCCGGCTCGTCTTTGGGCGAGCCGAGGAAGAAGAGTCGGGCCGAGTGCTGGACTCCGAACCATTGTGAGATTAGTTTAAGGGATGTGAGAGCAGTTTCGAATGGCGAGCTACTTCTAGTCCGCTTAGGAGCGAACTTGCGAAGTAGAATCGAGCCAAGTGTTGGACTCCGATCCATTCAACAGCTGCAGGAGCAATTTCGAACGGCGATCTACTCCCGGCTCGTCTGTGGGCGAGCCGAGGAAGAAGAGTCGAGCCGAGTGCTGGACTCCGAACCATCGTGAGATTAAAGAATTAAGGGCAGAGAGGTGCAACAGTATAAAAAATATGAAAAACTTTATTTATTAATATCCAATGATCGGCTGCTTCTAAAGTTGCTAGCCGTTATTATAATGAAAAAATAAAGGAAAAATTACTACTAGCAACAGCAAGGGAATGGTTCGACATCTCGAGTTACTTAGAGGAGCGTAGTCGCTTTCTTTTGGTATTTCAAAAGATGGTCGGCATTCCAAGTCCTGGGTATCTCCCTGCCTTCAAGATCTTCTAGCTTATATGCACCGGGGCGGATCACTTTCGAGATTTTGTATGGTCCCTCCCAATTCGGGGCCAGTTTGCCTTTCTGTCGGGGGAACGAGATGGCTAATTTTCGGAAGACTAGGTCCCCTTCTTTGAGGCCGGTTGGGCGGACTCTTTTGTTGTATGCGAGCTCAATTCTCCTTCGGTAACTTTGTTGCCGTATGGCAGCTCTTTCTCGGATTTTGTCTATCAAGTCTAGGCTTGCTCTGAGCTCCCTGGCATTCTGCTCTTCGTCAAAGGCTATCAAACGAGGAGATGGTATACCAACTTCTAGGGGAATGAGGGCCTCGGACCCATAGGTGAGATTAAAAGGGCTCTCACCTGTTGGGGTCCGCTTCGTGGTGCGGTAATTCCACAGAACGTTCGGCAGTTGATCGACCCACAAGCCCTCGGAGCACTTGTCTAGTCTTTTCTTGATGCCTGAGAGGATCTGTCGGTTGGCATTTTCGGCCTGCCCATTAGACTGGGGATGTGAGACGGAGGAGAAGCGGTGTTGTATGGCGAGGTCTTCACATAAGGCTCGGAAGGTGGCCCCGGCGAACTGCGTTCCGTTATTTGTAACTATGACCTGGGGAACGCCGAATCGGCAGATCACATTCTTCCAAAAGAATTGAACGACTCTATGCTCGGTGACTGTAGCCAGGGGCTCGGCCTCTATCCACTTCGAGAAATAGTCGACTGCCACGACTAGAAACTTTAGCTGTCCGGGAGCTGGCGGAAACGGTCCTAGTAAATCCATCCCCCACATTGCGAAGGGGATCGGACTTGATAGGGAGGCGAGTGGTGCTTGTGGAAGGCGTCGGATGTCGGAGTATTTCTGGCAGGAGCTACATTGCCGAACGTGTTGTTTGGCATCTCGTAGGAGAGTGGGCCAATAATACCCATAGTTCAACACTTTGCGCGCTAGGGCCCTGGAGCCAGAATGAGCTCCGCCAATGCCCTCATGGAGCTCTTGCAGGGCGTAGTCAGCTTGCCGGGGGGAGAGGCACCTTAGGTAGGGCCGACCGTCTATCTGAGTGAAGGAGCGTTTATACAGAATGCCTTCGATTAATACAAAACGCTCGGCTCGGGTTCTTATCCTTCGTGCTTCCTTCGGATCCTGGGGGAGGAGTCCGTTAGTTAGGAATTCGACGAGGGGCTTCATCCAATTGTCTTCGATGAGGACTGGCATTGTTTCTAGGGAGTTGAGCGCATCGTCCTCTATGCTCGGCTTCAGGAGGACTGCTATCAGAACAGTTTGCTCGAGGCCTTGGAGGGAAAAGGAGGCTAATTTGGAGAGGGCATCGGCCTGAGCATTCTCTTCTCGGGGGATTCTGAGGATGAGGGCCTCCTCGAACAGGGCCATGAGGCTTTTCACTTTAGCCAAGTACTTAACCATCCTGTCGTCACGGGCTTCATATTCGCCGAGGACCTGGTTGACGACCAGCTGAGAGTCGCTGAAGATCCGGAGGCGTTGCGCCCCCACATTCCGGGCCATTCCAAGGCCGGCTACGAGTGCCTCGTATTCGGCCTCGTTGTTCGAGGCTTTGAAGTTTATACGGAGGGAATATTGGAGGACAAAATCATCTGGGCCTGCCAGGATGACCCCTGCTCCGCTTCCTTCATTGCAAGAGGATCCGTCGACATAGACCGACCAGACGGGTGGTCCCTTCATTGCTTGCTCGGAGTCGGAGATAGTTGTTTTCACTATGAATTCGGCCAGTGCCTGAGCCTTGATCGCGGTCCGAGGCTGATAAGTTATATCATGTTGGCTCAGCTCGATCGACCACTTCATGAGGCGGCCGGAAGTCTCGGGCTTGTGAAGGACTTGTTTCAGCGGCTGGTCGGTAAGGACGACCACCGAATGGGACTGAAAGTAAGGTCGAAGCTTTCTCGCGGCCATTACCAGGGCATAGGCTATTTTCTCAATCTTCGGGTACCGGAGCTCGGCGTCCCGAAGTACTTTGCTGACATAGTGGGCTTCTGAACCCTTTCTTCTTCTCTGACTAAGACCGCACTGAGCGTCTGTTCGGAAGCTGCCAGGTAGAGGTAGAGTGGTTCGCCGGGTATTGGTTTGCTAAGGAGGGGTGGATTGACGAGGTAAGCTTTAAGCTGGTCGAAGGAGTCTTGTTGCTGCCGCCCCCACTCAAATCCTTTAGCCCCCCTGAGGGCTTTGAAGAACGGGAGGCACTTCTCCCCGGACTTCGACAAAAAGCGCACAATGGCGGCTAGGCGACCAGTCAACCTTTGAACTTCCTTGACATTTCTAGGGTGGCCATGTCCAATATGGCCTTGATCTTTTCCGAATTTGCCTCAATTCCTCGTTGGCTAACCATGAAGCCGAGGAACTTCCTTGACGAGACGCCGAACGCACACTTGTTCGGATTGAGTCTCATATTGTGCTTCCTCAAGACATCAAACGCTTCTTGGAGGTCAGCCACATGATCAACACCTCGGATGCTTTTCACAAGCATGTCATCGACGTACACTTCCATGTTCCGGCCGATCTGGGCCTGGAAAACCTTGTTGACGAGGCGTTGGTACGTCGCCCCTGCATTCTTTAGGCCGAATGGCATGACTCTGTAGCAATAAAGGCCTTGGTCGGTCACAAAAGATGTCTTAGGGATATCCGGGGGGAACATTCTTATCTAATTGTAACCCGAGAAAGCGTCCATGAAGCTTAGGAGCTCATGTCCCGAGGTTGCGTCAATCAGAGTGTCGATGCTCGGCAGAGGGAAGGGATCTTTGGGACAGGCCTTGTTGAGGTCGGTGAAATCAATACAAATTCTCCATGTCCCATTGGACTTCTTCACCATTACTACGTTTGACAACCACTCAGGATAATTTACCTCCTGTATGAATCGGGCCTTCAACAATTTTTCTACCTCCTCTTTGATAGCGAGCTGACGCTCGGGGGCGAACTTGCGCCTTTTCTGCTGAACTGGTTTGGACCCCGGATCAACACTCAGGCGGTGGACCAGGAGTTCTTCGGAGATACCGGGCATGTCTGCAGCTGACCATGCGAAGAGGTCTTGGTTGGCTCGGATGCATTTTACGATATCCGAGTATAGGGCGGACGGGAGGGTCTTGCTAACGAAGAACTTGTGGGTCGGCTCTTGCTCCGAGAAGAGCACCTCCTCCAATTCGTCCACCGGCTCGGAAGTCGGCCGAGCGGCATCTTGGGGAATTTCCAGTGTTTCTAATGAGAGGACGGGCCCGAGGGTGGAGGTCATATAACACTTGCGGGCCTGCTCCTGATTGCCCCTTACTTCCCCTACTCCAGCCCGGGTGGGGAATTTCATTTTGAGATGATAGGCAGAAGGGACGGCTTCAAGGGCGGCTAGGCCGGGCCGACCCAAAATGACGTTGTAGGCTGCTGGGACATCTACGACCATGAAATCCATCGACTCCGTGCGGGTAGTAGGAGTTTTGCCAGCTGTGACATCGAGGGTAATCACCCCTTCAATAGTCACCGGCACTCCCGTGAACCCATGGAGCGTATAGCCGGCGGGCTTGAGTATGTCTCGGGAGAGCTTCAGGCCCTTGAAAGCGTCGAGAAAGAGGATGTTGATGGAGCTACCGTTATCCACTAAGATCCTCTCAACTTTGAAATTGGCCATGTGAAGACTGATGACGAGTGCGTCACAATGAGGGGTGCGGACACCCTCGAGATCTTCGTCAGAGAAGGTGACGGGGACTCCGAGGCCTTTGGGAGGAGGGGTGGCTCGGACCGAGTTCACTTCTCTGATAAAAGCTTTCCGAGAGGAGTTCGAGGAGCCCCCCATTGGACCCCCGTGGATGAGGTGGAGGACTCGCTCTTCCTCAAAATCTGGCGTCTCTTCTCGTTCCAGACGTTTGTTAGCCCCCCGAGGCTGGGGAGGAAGCTCGGCTCGGTCCTTTCTCACGAATTTCGCCAGCTGCCCCCTTTGGATAAGGGCCTCGATCTCATTACTTAGAGCACGACAGTCGTTGGTGTCATGCCCATGGTCCCGGTGATAGCGGCACCATTTCTCTTTATCTCTTCTCTTGGCGGGGGTGTTCATCTTGGGAGCTGGAGGTAAGACCCCTTCTTTTTCGACTTCCATGAAGATGGCGGAGATGTTAGTGGTGAGGGGAGTGAACTTCTCAAATCTAGGGGGAGGTCGGCGCTGGCCGGCATTATCCTTCTGGAGCTTCTTGGCTCCTTCTTCTTCCGCTCCCTTTCTCTTAAACCCGGAGGTAGACCCCTCCCAGTTGGGTTGCTGCTCGGCCTCTTCGGCCCAGATATACTTTTCAGTGCGAAGGAGAAGGTCGGAAAAGTCATGTGGTGGCTTCTTGGCGAGGGAGGAGCGGAGGTTGGAATTGAGGACATTGGATTGAAATGCTACCGTGGCGACCGATTGGTCCAGGGATGCTATGGATCTGGCCTCAGCCGTAAACCTCTTCACGTAGTCTCTCAATTTTTCCCCCTTCTTCTGGTGGAGGTGCAATAGAGAGATGCTCGTCTTTTCGGTCCTTCGGCTGCTCACGAAATGTGTGACGAAGAGTGTTTCGAACTGCTCGAAAGAGAATATCGAGGAGGGGGCGAGACGAGAATACCACTCTCGGGCCTGTCCTTTGAGAGTTGCGGGGAAGGTTTTGCAGAGGAGGGCATCGGAAGCTTGATGTAGGAGCATCAGAGTCTTAAAGCTTTCGATGTGGTCAACTCGATCAGTCTCCCCGGTGTAAGTCTCAAATTGGGGAGGTTTGAATCCGAACGGGACGGGTGCATCCACTATGGTGGTCCGGGAAAAAGGGGGTCGGCTCGGACGTAGGGTCCTTCCTTTAAACTCCTCTTATCGGTTTATCTGACCCAGGAGCTTTTCTACTTCATTAAGACGGCGGTTCACAGTGTCATCCCTCTGACGGTAATCTGCCGAGCCACGGGACTCGTCTTCGTACGAGGGAGAGCGAGGGCTGCGGCGATGGTAACTTCGGGAACGACGAGGACTTGGAGTGCGCCTGGAGTTGGTAGGAGCGGGTCGAGGAGAGGGGGACCGTCGGCGAGGGCTTCGGACTGGAGGAGGGGATGGGAGCTTCGGCTTAATAGGATTCTGACGGAGGTTGAGGGCCTGCAGGACGGTCGCTTGGAACTGCTGGAACTCGGCACGGGTGATTGGTGCCTCATTGTTCCTGGGCTGTTGCCGACCTGCGGGAGAGTGCCTTCTTCGGTAATGATCGGGGGACTCCTTCCTCCCTCTTCGGATGGGGGACCTCCTGTACTCTCGGCGACGAGGGGATCGCTCATGCTGACGGGAGGCTTCCTCCCGAGCCCGTTTTTCATCCAGATGGCAGCGGAGGTCATCATCTTTCTGGCGTTTGGGGGCTGCATTGTGGCGACCAGAGGCTCGGGGATGATGGGAAGCCATAGAGTCAGTGGAGGCGTTGTGGATGGAGAAGTTCTCTTGGTGAAGAGGCTGTTTCTGAGGGTTAGGACCCTTTGGATCAGGAGGGGGAAGGTTCTGTTGGAGCGGCTCTTCCGCGGTAGGGGGAAGTTGCCCTTGTTGCTGAGCGGGATCAGGAAGGACTTCTTGCTGGTCAGGGTTGGGTACTCGGTTAGACCCCCTTGATCTGACTTTGCGAGGTGGCATGGCTGGAGAAGACCTGTTTTCGGGGAAGAGGAGAGGTTTCTATTCGTTAGTTTTCCATAGACGGCGTCAATCTGTTGCCGCTAAATTTGGTGTGGAGGCAAACAGATAGAACTTGTGGATTCTTAGGGAAACTGAATAGAAAACCTGTGTACCTGTTCTGTCGGGCGTCGATGGTCGTTCCCACCGTGCACCTGCAAAAAGTGCGAGACACCGGGGTTGTTCCCGGCGACGCACCCTCCGACGCTCAAGTCAGTAATCTGAAAGACTATGAGAGAGCGCAAAAACTGGTGAAAGATTGATTACCTCTTAATGGAGATGGGTGGGGGGTATTTATAGGCGTCTCAAGGAACAGATTAGGCATGTAATTCCCGTGTATACAGATAAGGAATGTAATCCCTAATCCCCAGTGAAAGGATAGATATGAATCAGGGCCGTTGATTAATATTAATCAGAAACCCTAATTCTATCCTGGTGGACCGGGTTTGTTGCGGGTTGAAACCCGCACCTAGTTGTGGTGGATCCGTTCGCGGATCACTGGATCTGCGAAAAGGATACCCAGTACCCGCTTCAGACCTGTTTTGTAGGTAAACTTACCGTTTCACCCCTGAATCTCGGGATTCGTGCCCCATTTGGACGGCCTCGATTAAACCCCTATTTTTAGCCATATCAACAGTCAAAATACACATAATGAAAAATATGGGTTATAACTCCCCTGAGTCAATCATAAGCTTTTCCTTTTGTATAGTTCATATTTTTTTTTTATATGTTAGTTCTGGGTATTGCTCTCCAATGCGCATGGTACAATACCAACACTGTGACTATCTATCATCCTATTACACAACAATCACAACAAAAATTGCACAACTGCATCAGTTTAACTTCAAAGATTAACAATACACAACCATATCACACCATTACTTCCAGAATTAACAATGCACAACCATATCACACAACTACTTCTAAAATTAACAATGCACAACCATACTAACATAGGCAACCCTAAATTGAAGTGCATTACTTAAAAATAAGCCATAATATGTCATAAATTAACAATGCACATTCAAAATTAAACCATACTTTGCCCTAAATTGAAGAAAAAATGTTCAATCCTTCACCAACAATCAACAATCAACATCAAAAAAATACTACACCAACAAAATAAGCCAGGCTCAATAGAAACAAATCTGAATTCTAACTCAATCCTAACTTATAACAATCCAGAATTCAACTCTAAATTGAAGAAAATATACTACATCCATAAAAAATAATCAACAATTAACAATAACACTAAAATACAATCCCAAAATAATTATATTCCTATCATCCATCATTTATCGAATTGTATTGTTCATACCTTTCGCAACTGCAGTGAGTACCTGAGGTACCCGTGCATTCCATCACGTATTCCACTCCCGTTCTCATGACTCCTGATGCTAAAGATGGTCTTCTCCGGCTAATATGCGGTGGTCGGAATGGTCGGAAAGGAGACAATGTAAGAAATGAAAAAAAAGTTGTAAAAAAAAAGTAAGAAAATGGGAAGAAGAGACATTAAAGAGGCATCGGGTGTTTTTTGTAATATCACTCATTCTGTTAAAAAATTTATAGATGTTAACGGTAGGTGCTTTTTCATCCATTTTTTTAAAAAAATGGGTGCTATTGGATATTATAAAAAGTTTAAGCACTATTTGAAATTAGGATATATTTGGGTTTCATTTCGTTCTTAACCCTTATAATAAAGGAAAATTTTAGAATACAAATTAGTAACTAACATAAATTCTCACAAATTTTATAACCGTCCTACAATTACTCTAAGTTGTAGGATTTGCAGTTATTTGTTTATCAAATCGATTGATTCACCTTATAAATAAAGTAAAATTTGGGGTCCTATAATGTTTGAAAATAATATTTTAGTAATTTTACATAACTCTTGAAGAAAGCAAGGCCACAATTTTTTTTTTCTCTCTTTGTTATTAAAAAATCTCTTCATATTCTCTCTCTCTCTGTCCTACACAGTAATCCATGTCCCCTTCTTCTTCTCTTCCTCCTCCTCCGCCTACAACAAGCTCCTCGCCCTCTTCTTCTTCTCCTGCGCAGAGCGCCAAACACCCCTCGTCCACTCCCCCATCTTTTATGGGGCCGGAGCTATCAACAATCTCCAATTTTTGCCAGTGAGAGCATCCACAGTCGTGTGCTATTTATGCATTTTATGCATTTTATAGCAAACGACCGGCTGCAGTCGTTTGCTATTTATGCATTTCATGCATGAATAGCGACAGTAGTTTGCTATATATGAGAGAGGATTTGAGAGAAATACATATTATACAGGACGCAACTTGACATTGCGTCCCACGAAAAAAAATAATTTTTTAATTCGTCAGACCGGAACTTGACTTTGAGTCCGACGTCTTTTAATTTAAAAAATTGAATTTAAAATGTGTTGCAATATGGCCACTCCTTGGACGCAAGGTGAAGTTCCGTCCAAGGAGGGGCCCACCTATATATATATATATATATATATATATATATATATATATATACACACACACACACACACACTTAAATAATGTTTTTAATTAATAAAAAATCCTTAAAAATCGTGGGACGCAAAATGAAGTTCCGTCCCTTCATTTTTTATTTATTTTTCCTTCCGATGCAAAGTGAAGTTCCGTCTACCTATAAAAAAATTATTAAATTCCTCCGATGCAACTTCAAACTCCATTTTGATAGATGATTTTTATTATTTTATCTTTGATTGCTAAAAAATACCATTTGACGAGTGCAGCAAATAGAGAAAATGCTATATGCATTTCTAACATTCATGACTGTGGATGCTCTGATTCACACTCAAGTTTGATCCGATTATTATTACTAGTATTATACATGTGCGTTGCACGTGGGAAAAATGGAGAGGGGGAATGAAAAGGACAAAAAAAAATCTAGTATTATACACGTGCGTTGCACATGGGGAAAATGGGGAGGGGGAATGAAAAGAACAAAAAAAAAAAAATCTACCAACACGTGCACGTGTTGACAAAATGACACAATGACGAATAACACTAAGCCCTTCTCCCATTATAATATTAGAGATTAGAGATAACAGATTGGACACCATTGTTGTTGGATAAGTTTTAGTTCAAATTTTCTTCTTTTGTGCTTTGTATATTCATGTGAGATTAATGCTTGTTGGACTTGTGCACTACACTTTAGCATCGCTTAATGATGATTTTTCTTCCAATTTTAAGTTGCTTTTACAACACTTTACAACACAGTATGCAGTATTTTGGTGTTTCTTTGGGTTTTTCCAACTTGGTCTGAACATTTGTGCGTGTACGGGAAACTTTTGAGTTCTCTCGGTTCATTAAAGAGTTGAACTGCAAGCAAAATGGAGGATATGAGAACTGTTTAATCTGATTTAAGTAGAAGATAGGGGTAACAAATTTCTGTACAAAAAGTAGTGGTCCTTATTTTTCGGTCTATTTAAAAAAGAAATACCGAAACTAACTCTAATTTAAAAGAAATTAAAAATTAACTCCACTTTTGATACAGTTTAAAGTTTGCATTATAGAAGAACTCTTTGATAAAAACACTTTCTGTTTCCGAGCAGAGCTTTAGGTAAAAAGTAAAAAATAAATAAAAATAAAGAATAATGTTTCATCCACTACTAATTTTACTATCATTTTGTTCACTACATTAGGTGACATATTTTTATTAGAGAGTTCTACCACCTAATCTATCTTTCACTATCTATTACAGTGTGCCACCTAAAATAATAAATAAAATGATGGTGAAATTGGCACCGGATGTAACATTACTCAAAAATGAAATATCTCAGTAAGATGTTTGGCCACTCAGAGTGACTGTCATTTTCAACGGTCGGGAACCACCCTACAATAATAATCCGAATTCAAATTTGAAATTCAAAAAGACCCGACACGACCCGACCCGACCCGACCGGACCCGACCCGACGCGTCACATCGTACCGTACGTGCACCCAGCACGGTTTCCGTCTTCACCGAACCAACCCACATTCCCCTCAAATCAAGAAAATCGGTGGACTCGTAAAGACTCACCACCGTTACTTTTCCCTCAGTTTTTAAATTCTACTAGGGCTTCGACAATGGCGACTATGGAGAGCCTGATCGGCCTCGTCAACCGCATCCAGCGCGCCTGCACCGTCCTCGGCGACCACGGCGTCGGCGCCGACAGCGCCGCCCTCCCCACCCTCTGGGAAGCCCTCCCCTCCGTCGTCGTCGTCGGCGGCCAGGTCCCCAATCCCCCCAATCCCTCGTTCTTTCCCTTTTCTTGATATGGTTCTCAGCAGCGCTAATCTTGATGCAGAGTTCCGGGAAGTCGTCGGTGCTGGAGAGTATCGTCGGGAGAGATTTTCTGCCACGTGGATCCGGTGAGAATCTTTTTTTTGGTGGTGGATTCTTTGAATATAGTTTGATCGATTTGTGGTTTTGAGTTTTGTGACTATTTTCTGTAGGGATTGTGACAAGGAGGCCGCTGGTGCTGCAGCTGCACAAGACGGAGAGGGGGGAGGAGTACGCGGAGTTTCTGCATATGCAGAAGAGGAGGTTCACGGATTTTGGTGAGTTTCGAGCATTTGAGATTGGGTTCTTGATTCCATAGGGATTGTTGTTATTCGGTAGTAATTTCGTTGAGTGGAGAATATATTGGTTTATGAAATGGTTTGGATGCAAATGTAGGGCTTTTTTTATAGGTAACTTTTTAGTGGAGGTAGAGGAATGCAAAGACCTATAGGTTGCATTCATGTGGTTGGATTGGAGTTTAGATATCTATACTTATCTTTAGTACTAGGTGAGAAAACCGGAGCTAGTGTAACTCCTAAATATGATTTAAACGGATCAAAGTCTAGATAACTGTAGGTATACATGTCTCCTCTACTACTCTCCTTTTACCTCCAACAACATTTGTGATGCTGTTTGTTTTTGGGGTCTGGGGGCAACATGTGCGAGTTCTTTTACTTTGTGAAGCGGAAGACGCGGTACTGGCGCTGATCCCACTCTCGGCTGTAGGACTGGCTCGGGAGTAGCAGGAGAGAGGTAGAGGCAGGAGGCTCGGCTTGGATCTAGCAGCTTGGCTCGATCTAGGAGCTCGACTCGGATCTTCGAGGCTCGGCTCGGACTCTTTTACCTGCACACTGTCTAGAAATACCGGAGAAGTCCCGGCAACAGGCCTTCCGACGATCTAGTCAGTCACTGAAAAAGCAACAATAGCTAGGGTTAAGGTGGGGAGAGATTTATTACCTTTGAAAGTGAGGAGGGAGACTGGTATTTATAGGCAGGGGTAAATGGGTCTGAGATCCTAACCGGCCAGGTTGGATCCGTTTGCCCATGTGTCTGAACTGGTTGAAGCCCGTTGAGTTTGTTGGACCTGATGATCGTAGGAAAGCGGGATCTGAGGAGATCTGAGGGCTTTGATTGTGCCACGCCATCTATTCCATATCACAAGCCCCCCCACTCATGCAGGGTTGTGTAAAAACTAGTTGTGGAGTAGTCTGGCCCTATGGAAAAAAGCGGAAAAGAGTTTTTTGGCGGGGTTTTGGGGTCGGTGCCGAGCTCGGCCGAGTCCTAGCGGCCGAGCCCGAGGTGCTACTGCCGAGTGCCGATGACCAAGCACTGGTGGTTTCGCCGAGCATTAAGGCTAGGGGGTCGGCTCGGAGTGTCGAGGTTGGGGGAGATCGTCGAGCTCGGTTGCCGTGGCTTTTAGGAAGCTATCGCTGTGCTCGAGATCACTTTCGAGCGTCGAGCTCAGAGGGTTGGCTCGGAGTGTCGAGCCCATGGCGACTTAGCTTGAGGAAGCTACTCCTGTGCTCGAGATCACTGCCGAGCGTCGAGACTTAGGGGTTTGGCACAGTGCATCGAGCTCAAGTGACTTAATCTTTGAGAAAGCTACTCCTGTGCTCGAGATTACTTCCGAGCGTCGAGGTTTATGGGG
The DNA here is from genome assembly GCA_017893485.1 of Hemerocallis citrina. Classification (NCBI taxonomy): domain Eukaryota; kingdom Viridiplantae; phylum Streptophyta; class Magnoliopsida; order Asparagales; family Asphodelaceae; genus Hemerocallis; species Hemerocallis citrina. Next base: position 305,268,996 of record CM030361.1, read on the forward strand.
TCGACACAGAGCGTCGAGCTCAAGCAACTTTATCTTTGAGAAAGCTACCTCTGTGCTCGAGATCACTTTCGAGCGTCCAGGCTTAGGGGGTCGGCACAGAGCATCAAGATCAAGCGACTTAGATTTGAGAAAGCTACCTCTGTGCTCGAGATCACTTCTGAGCGTCGAGGCTCAGAGGGTCGGCAAAGAGCTTTGAGCCCAGTTGTCAGCTTTGAGAAAGCTATCACTGTGCTCGAGATCACTACCGAGCGTCGAGGCTCAGGGGGTCGGCTCAGAGCATCGAGTTCAGGCGACTTAACTTTGAGAAAGTTACCCCTGTGCTCGAGATCACTTCCGAGCGTCGAGGCTTAGGGGGTCGGCACAGAGCGTCGAGCTCAAGCTGCTTTATCTTTGAGAAATCTACCTCTGTGCTCGAGATCACTTCCGAGCGTTGAGGCTTAGGGGGTCGGCATAGAGCGTCAAGCTCAAGTTACTTAGCTTTGAGAAAGCTATTCCTGTGCTCGAGATCACTTCCGAGCTTCGAGGCTTAGGGGGTTGGCACAAAGCGTCGAGCTCAAGCGACTGATCTTTGAGAAAGCTACCCCTGTGCTTGAGATCACTTCCGAGCGTCGAGGCTCAGGGGGCCGGCACAGAGTGTCGAGCTCAGTTGCCAGTTTTGAGAAAGCTATCCCTGTGCTCGAGATCACTTCCGAGCGTCGAGGCTTAGGGGGTCGGCACAGACCGTCGAGCTCGGTTGTCATCTTTGAGAAAGCTACCCCTGTGCTCGAGATCATTTCCGAGCATCGAGGCTTAGCGGGTCGACACAGAACGTTGAGCTCAAGCAACTTAATCGTTGAGAAAACTACCTCTGTGCTCGAGATCACTTCCGAGCGTCGAGGCTTAGGGGGTCGACACAAAGCGTCGAGCTCAAGCAACTTATCTTTGAGAAAGCTATTCATGTGCTCGAGATCACTTCCGAGCGTCGAGGATCAGGGGGTTGGCACAGAGCGCCGAGCTCAGGTGCCAGCTTTGAGAAAGCTACCCCTGTGCTCGAGATCACTTTCGAGCGTCGAGGCTTAGGGGGTCGGCATAGACCGTCGAGCTCAGTTGCCAACTTTGAGAAAGCTACTCCTGTGCTCGAGATCACTGCCGAGCGTCGAGACTTAGGGGGTCGGCATAGAGCGTCGAGCTCAAGCGACTTAATCTTTGAAAAAGCGACCCCTATGCTCGAGATCACTTCCGAGCGTCGAGGCTTAGGAGGTCGTCACAGAGCGCCTTTATCTTTGAGAAAGCTACTCCTGTGCTCGAGATCACTTCCGAGCGTCGAGGCTTAAGGGGTCGGCACAGAGCGTCGAGCTCAGTTGCCAGCTTTGAGAAAGCTACCCCTGTGCTCGAGATCACTGTCGAGCGTTGAGGCTCAGGGGGTCGGCATAGAGCGTCGAGCTCAGGTGACTTAACTTTGAGAAAGCTACCCCTGTGTCCGAGATCACTTCCGAGCGTCTCAGGGGATCGGCACAGAGCATTGAGCTCAGGCGACTTAACTTTGAGAAGCCTACCTTTGTGCCCGAGATCACTTCCAAACGTCGAGGCTTAGGGGGTCGACACAGAGCGTCGATCTCAAGCGATTTAGCTTTGAGAAAGCTATCCCTGTGCAACGCTTGTCCCGCTTACGTCATTTTCATGGAATTTTAGGAGATGTTTTGCAGATTTTGAGGAGCCGTTTTTGCCAGAATTGAGGAGCCGTTATTGCGAGAATCGAGGAGTTGCAAGTTCTCTGTATATACACCCCAAGCACTCTCCCTCATTTCTTATTTTTGCTCTCTCTCTCTCTAGATCCCATAGCTTCTCTCTCTAGAAGTTTTCCGTCACCGTCGACTAGCTTTCCGGTGATCTTTCATGAGACTTCAATCAGGTTAGTATTTTTAATATGTCTAGGGCTCATTTTGGCTCTTCAGCCTCTACCCTCGACAGTGGCACTCGCACAGGTCTGTCGGATTCTTTTTCTTGGGAAAGAGACAAGAACGTCTATGTTGTGCAACCGCTTCGTACTCGCAAGCCGTTCGTGGTGGAGAGCAGTGATTCGGATGAGGTGGAGCATCTTGTCGAGGACGTCAATGATGAGGACGAAGAGGTGCAATCTGCCGAAGGAGCCAGTGTCGATGAGGGACCGGTGGAGGGGATGGATTCTTCATCGAGGGTCTCCGTCCTCGAGCCCCTGGCCACCCCTTCGCCTGAAAAAGCTCCCAAGGTTAGAAAGAAGAGGATGAAGTGGACCATGCCCAGTAGCCCTGACAAGACGATCGCTCCTTGGAGGCTGGAGGTCCCCTTTCTTCCCAGCCCTTATCAATCAGGACGTATCCGGACGACGCTGAGGACTTGGTCCGCTACGGGGTATAGCCTTCCTCGCCGAGTCGCGTAAAGATCAAGATGGACAGTACTCTAACTTTGTTGAATGAGGACGACCTGCTGTTGATTCGCGCGAGCTACTTCATCGGGAAGGAGTTTGAGTTGATGGTTCCTAATGTCGGCCTTCGTACTACTGATCCTTTGGCTCCATGGTACTGCATCTTCCCCGTGGACGTGTTTTCTTCGGGATTGAGGTTGCCCATCCATCCGTTCATCCGAGAGGTTCTGAATTAGGCCTTGTTATGCCTGATGCAGTATGGTCCTAACTCGTGGAAGCAGATAGTGAGCTTCGTCTTGCTGTGCAAGGAGAGGAAGGTGCCGCTGAGGCTAAACGTCTTCCGAGCCATGTTAGGCGTGAGCTCGTCCGACGAATTCGAAGTAATCTACTACGTGTCGCCTCGGAGCGGGGGGAAGGTCGTGCACGGCCACCCTGACTCGATAAAGGAGTGGAAGGAGTACTTCGTGGTAAGGAGCGAAGAACCATGGTAGATCCCGACAAGGTGGAACTTCTACAAGCCTAACTTCAAGGGCCCTAAGAAAGGCAACCTTTCGGCCGAGGAGTGGACGTATGTCGAGCGTCTTTGGAAGAGTAACAACATCAGTTGGCCGAAGGTGACAGAAAGTCACATGGTCCGCGTCGGACTGAGCCCCGCTCCGTCTCGTATGTTTTTCGTTTGTTCCTTTCTTTGTAATTTTCTTTTGTGCTCATCGCTTTTTAATGGACTTTCATGTAGAGATGGATGCAGAATCAATCAAGGAGAGGAGGTTCGCCCTGAAGAGGCAAAAGGCGGACCAGGCCGAGAAGGGACAGCACGTGGGGGCTCTTCCCAAGCAACTCCCGAGGGTCAGCTGGAGCCTAAAGCTAAGAGGATGCGATCCAGCCAGACCCGAGAGACCTCGGTCGTTCCGAGCTCCAGTGCCTTGAAGGTGACAGAGGTCGTGCAGGGGGGTGTTCCCCTTCTGCGCACCGATGCCCAGACTATGGTCGGAGAAGAAGGGCTTCAACCATGGGCCCCGACTGGGCCATTCGGAAGGGGGACACCTTGACGGAGGGTCCCATTGCTGTTGAATTCGTGGACAAGATGGCCACGCCTCGCGATCGGCAGAGCATGAGTGCCGACACCTTTGAGTCGGCCTACATAAGGTGGGCTTAGGCGAGCGTGCAGGTAAGTTTTTGTGGGTGATACCAAGTATTTCTGTTTTCGCTCCGCTTGCTTATTGTTTTACTTCAGCTGCAGGGCCTTTTTGTCCGGTGCTCAGGTGATGAGGCTCCACGACCAGGAGTTGAGGCATGAAAGAAACCGTGCAAATCGCTTTTAGCGTGAGATGAAGGATCTCAAGCTGGCTTTGGACGCTTCCCAAAAGCGAGAGCAGGCCCTGAAGGCCGACCTGGCCTTGATGGCCGACGAGAGGCTGCTGAAGGAGGCCTCGCTGAAGAAGGCGTTCGAGGTGGAAAAAGGGATGCTTACTTTGAAGGCCCAAGACATGGTCATTGAGGCCCTGAACGAGGTGTACGATCGGGCACTGGGCCATGTCAAACACTTCTACCCGATCTTGGACCTGGCGGGCTTCGACTATGCTATGGAGATCCCCGAGCTGCCGAAGACCCCCGAGGGCGACGCTCAAGTCGAAGGGGAGATTGGAGGCGGAGCTGCCGGAGCCGACCCGATTGTCGGTCCGGTTGTCGACCTTGTCGTCGCTACCGGCACTGAGGGAGAGGTTGGCAATAAGTAGTCGATTTTTCCTTTTTATTTTCCTCCTTGAAATTGTATTTGCCGAAGGCGGACTGGTCATCGCAATATTTTGTAAAGCGCTATAATTTATAACAAGGAGTTTTTGTTTGGCCAAGTGTTTTAATTTTCGTTTTGATTTTGGAATGATCTTCTTTGCCCAACTGATCCTCCTGACTTGTAGTATTTTTGAGATTAAAAGTTAGGAACTATTGGCCTCAGAATGATTTTTGTTTCACCTCTGTCAGATATCGACCGCCCTCCTCGAGTCGAATCCTCGACGATCCGAGGTGACATGGCTTCGGAGCAAGATTAAGGTATTAGAGTCTAGCCTTGCTCGGTACTGGAAGGAAACTCGTGATCACGATGCAACTTTCCACTACTTCCAAAACAAGTCGAAGGAGCTGAGTGTGGAGGCGGCTCAATTGAAGAAGGCGATAGTCGACCGCGGCCTGGGGGTGTTGGCCTTGGGTTTTCCATGTCAAGTGCCTCAGTTCAGCGGGTCGTTCCTTCGTGAGGTTATTGTGGAGAAAGAGATCGAGATTTAACATTACAAGACGATGTTGGGGCTGTCGGGAGCCAGATTGGTCACCTCGAGGGGTGGGCACCTCCTGAGCGGTGAGCCGTCGCCAGTTCGGCAGTTGGAATATGTGAGGTCGGGCGACGCTCAAAGCTCTGTGGCAGGTGTATCTATTTTGGCTGCTCCTAGGGATTCGGGATGCCAAGCCGGGATGCCAAGCCGGGAGGCGGGGTTTGAATTAGCCTGTGTTAGTTCGAAGGGGCTCTGAGGGAAATTTAGGCTGAGGTGATAGTCGTTTGTAATAACTTTATTGTACCGTGGCCTCCCAAAGTGTTTCTCAATAAAAACGACTCTTTCGATTCCCTTTTTTTTTGGGTGAAACGATAGGTTGACAGACTTTCCGTCGATGGCTCCGCTCGGCTTGTGGCACGAGCCGGGTGCTGAGAGCTTGGGAGGTTGAAAAAACCTCCCATTCGAGCTCAGGTGCCTTAGCTTGAGAAAGCTATCCCTGTGCTCGAGATCACTGTCGAGCTTCGAGGCATAGGAGGTCCGCACATAGCGTTGCTCCGTTTTTGAATGCCGAATATTGAGCACACATGCTTGTGTGAAAAGCAAGGGTGTGGCTCGAGGTTATTGCAATGTCGAGCCCCCATGCTTGTGAGAAAAGCTAGGGTGCGGCTCGAGGTCAGTGCCAAGCGTATAGCCATACAGCTTGAGAAAGCTAATGCGTTGCTGGCTCGAGGTCATTGCCGAGCGTCTAGCCATACAGCTTGAGAAAGATAGGGCGTTGCTCGAGGTCAATGCCGAATGTCAAGCTTCCATGCTTGTGAAAAACCCATACAGCTCGGGAAAGCTGGGGTATGCCGAAAGCTCCTAAATGTGCACAAAAATGAAGAAAGAAGGGTAGAAATAAAGAATACATTTTTTATTTACACAAAAAGGAGGGGCACGTGGTGCTGATTACATAAGTTTTGGTTACAAAAGGAGTTTAGTCCTCCCCTTCGAGAAACTTGATGAGGTCCTCCGCGTTCCACGGCCTCTTCACCATTTTGCCCCCCAGGTCTGCGAGTCGGTACGTGCCGGGGCATATTACTTCGGAGACCTTATACGGGCCCTCCTAGTTGGGGGCCAACTTTCTCTTTTTGTCGGGATCAGATACTAATAGTTTTCTGAGCACGAGATCACCTTGCTTGATGTCGGTGGGGCGTACCTTGTTATAAAATCTCTCAACTCATTATTGGTATTTGCTCTTCTGACGACGGATTTTTTCCTGACCTCGTCGATTAAATCTAAGTTGGCTCTGAGGTCCGTTGAGTTCTCCTCGTCGAAGGCCATGATCCTGGACGAAGGGAGCCCGATCTCCAAGGGGATAACTGCCTCTGTGCCGTAGGTTAGGTTGAACGGTGACTTGCCCGTGGGGATTCTCTTCGTCGTCCGGTGCGTCCAGAGTACACTCGGCAACTCGTCGACCCACAGCCCCTTGGGTGAATTATCCAACTACTTCTTGAGGCCGTCAAGGATTTGATGGTTCGCGTTTTCGGCCTGGCCGTTTGACTGAGGATGACATATTGATGAGAAGCGTTGCTGGACACCGATGTCTTCGCAGAATTTTCGAAAGTTCTTGCCCGCGAATTGAGTCCCGTTGTCTGTGATGAGCACCTGTGGGATCCCGAACTGACAGATGATGTGCGTCCAGAAAAATTGCTGAGTTTGGTGTTTTGTGATTGTGGCCAGGGGCTCTGCCTCGATCTATTTAGTGAAGTAGTCGATGGCCACCACCAGGAACTTTCTTTGGCTCGTCGCTTTTGGAAAAAGGCCGACCAAGTTCATTCCTCACATAGCAAAAGGGGTCGGACTGGTCAGGGAGCAGAGGTTGGCTTGTGGAAGCCTTTTCACCGAGGAGAACCTCTGGCAAGGGCCGCACCTTTTAACAAGGTCTTGGGCGTCTTGTAACATGGTCGGCCAGTAGTATCCGTGGTTTAGGGCTTTTCTAACGAGCGACCTGCTCCCCATGTGACATCCCCCGATTCCTTCATGCAGTTCCTTCAGTGCGTACTTGACCTCATTGGGTGCCAGACAGCGAAGGTAGGGTCTTCCGTCTGTTGCTGTGTACGAGCGCTTGAAGAGTGTCTCCTTGATTATGATGAACATTTCTGAATGGACCCTGATCCTTCTTGCCTCGGCCCGATCTTTAGGGAGCTCGCCCTCCGCCACGAACTTCCGGATGGGAATTGTCCAGTTGTTTGTTTGAGGTTTGGTGGCTAGGCAGAAGGCTTCGGGGAGGTCGATGCTGGGTTTGAGGTGGACTTCGATTAGGACGGTATGGTCGAGGCGTTCGAAGGACGATGAGGCGAGTTTTGACAAGGAATCAGCCTGGGCGTTTTGCTCCCTAGGATCCATTCCACCGAGGAATCGAAGGACGTCAAGAGCTGCTGGACTACTGCCAAGTATCGGACCATCCTAGCGTCCCGAGCCTCGTACTCCCTGGTGATCTGGTTGACCACGAGCTGAGAATCACTAAAGGCCCTGATTTGCCTGACCCCAACCTTGTGCGCCAGGGTGAGTCCTGCGATCATAGCCTCATATTCCGCCTCGTTGTTAGAGGCTGGAAAGTTCAGGCGAAGAGAATAGTGGGGAATGAAGTTGTCGGGGCCTTTGAGGATGACGCCCGCGCCGCTTCCCACCTCGCAAGACGAGCGGTCGACATGAACTTCCCAAACCAGATCTGCCTCTCGAGCGTCGGACGGCTCGGAGATGGTGCACTCCGTGATGAATTCGGCGAGGGCTTGTCCCTTGATGGCTGTCCTGGGCTGGTATCCGATGTCGTACTGGCTCAGCTCGATTGACCACTTGACTAAGCGGTCGGAACTCTCGGGCTTGTGGAGGACGACTTTGAGAGGCTAGTCCGTAAGGACCTGGATCGAGTGGGCCTGGAAACAAGGACGAAGCTTTGGCGCGGCCATGACCAGGGCGTAGGCAACCTTTTCCATCTTTGCGTATCGGGTCTCGACCGAGTGCAGGACTTTGCTCACATAGTAAAGAGACTTTTGAATTACGTCATCTTCCCGGACGAACAGGGCACTGAGTGCGTTTTCCGAGGCTGAGAGGTACAGAAAGAGGGGTTCGCTCGGTTCGGGTTTGCTCAAAAGTGGGGGGTTGGCGAGGATTTTAACTGGTCGAACGCCTCTTGCTCGGGGTCGCCCCATTCAAAGCTCTTTGCTCCCTGCAGAGCCTTGAAGAATGGGAGGGACTTTTCTCCAGACTTGGAGAGGAAGTGGCCGATGGCTGCTAGTCTTTCCGTGAACCGTTGAACCTCCTTAATGTTTCTGGGAGGGGCCATGTCGATTATGGCTTGGCTCTTCTCGGAATTTGCCTCTATGCCGCGCTGGCTAACGACGAACCCGAGAAATTTCCTCGAGGAGATGCCGAAGGCACACTTGGCGGGATTGAGCCTCATGTTGTGTGATCGAAGGACGCCAAAGGCTTCCTTGAGATCGGCCACATGGTCCTGCCCCGCCGACCCTTGACGAGCATGTCGTCGACGTACACCTTCATGTTACGGCTGATCTGCTATTTGAAAACTCGGTTGACGAGTCTCTGGTAGGTGGCTTCGGCGTTCTTAAGCCCGAAGGGCATGACTTGGTAACAGTAGAGATCTTGGTCGGTAACGAAGGACGTCTTGGCGATATCTGGGGGGAACATCCAAATTTGATTAGCCTCAAAAGGCATCCATAAAGGTCAGTAGCTCATGACCTGATGTTGCGTCAATCATAGCGTCGATGCTCGAGAGGGGAAAAGGGTCCTTGGGGCATGCCTTGTTGAGGTCCGTGAAGTCGATGCAGAACCTCCAGCTCCCGTTGGCCTTCTTCACCATCATGACGTTAGCCAGCCATTTGGGATAGCTAACCTCTTGTATGAATCGGGTGGACAACAGTTTGTCCACTTTCGTTTTTACCGCTTGTTGCCTCTCCGAGGCAAACTTGCGTCACGTCTGATGGATTGGCTTGGAACTCGGGTGGATGCTCAGCCTGTGCATGATTAGGTATTCGGAATCCCGGGCATGTCGAATGGGGTCCAAGCGAAGAGGTCGATGTTGCGGCGGATACACTCATTTAGGTTCGGTCTTTAGATCAGGGGAAAGGGAGCGGCTCACACGGAACTACTTAGATTTGTCTTCTGCCTCGAATGAGACTTCTAATTCGTCTGCAGGTTCCGACTCGGGCTAGTTTCTTTCAATCGGGAGCTCGACTGCGTCAAGGGGGAACACCCCACCTTCGACTGCGGTCATGTAGCACGAACGTGCAAACTCCTGATTTTCTCGGACAACGCCGACCCGAGGTCAGTGGGGAACTTTAACTTCAGATGGTAGGCCGAGGGGACGGCTTGGAAGGAGTAGAGACCGGGCCGACCGAGGATGGCGTTGTATGCCGCCTTGATGTTGACCACCATGAAGTCCATCGATTTAGTCCGTATGATAGGGGTCGTGCCAGCCGTTACATCCAGCGTCACGATCCCTTCAATTTGCATTGGGATGCCCGAGAATCCATGCAGGGTGTACCCAACCAGCTTTAGCTTATCCCGGGGGAGCTTGAGGTTTTTAAATGCTTCCAAGAAGAGGATGTTAACTGAGCTTCCGCTGTCCAAGAGAATTCGACGGACTTTGAAGTTTGCCATGACCAGGCTGATGACGAGGGCGTCGCAGTGCGGGAGCCGGACTCCTTCCAGGTCTTCTCCGGAGAAGGAGACTGCCGCTGCTGAATCTGGGGGGAGGGGTGGTTTCGAACAGAGTTAACCTCTCGGACGAAGGCTTTACGGGAAGTATTGGATTTTCCTCCCATGGTCCACCATGGACACAGTGTAGGATGGCCTGCCCTCCGGTCTCCTTGGGCTCGGAGTCCCGTCCGGGTCGTCAGTTGATCATTCGAGGGGAAGGCGAAGGCCTCGGATTCCTTGGATCCCTCCGATCTCTTGGGTTATTCCGGGTGAACTCCCTTAGGTACCCTCATTGGATGAGGGCCTCGATCTCGTCTTTGAGGGCCCGGCAGTTGTCCGTCTCGTGCCCATTGTCTCGGTGGAAGCGGCAGTAGAATTTCTGATCCCACTTCTTGTTGTTGCTCGGTCGGGGAGGGAGTCGGACGATCCCTTTATCCTCGATCTCCATCAGGATTGCTGACACGTTCTGGGTCAGCGGTGTATACCGTTCAAATCGGTGGACCGGAGGAATTCTTTTCAGACTAGCTGCTTCTTTCGTGGCTTTCTTGACGGGCTCGCATCGTCTGCCTTGCTCTTTCCCTTGGTTATAGCTTCTTTGGTGCCCTCAGGGTGTAGGGCCTCTTCCGTCCGAATGTACTTCTCGACCCTGTTGAGCAAGTTGGGGAAGTCGATGGGTGGTTTCTTGGCCGAGGCTGAGCTGGCCGTGGCGAACATTGTGTCGGAAAGCTGTGGAGGTGACGCCCGCATCGAGAGGAGACGGACCGCGCCTCGGTGGTGAACCTCTGAACAAACTCGCGGAGTGACTCCTTCCTTTTGTCTGAGGTCCAGAAGGGATGCGCTCGTCTTTTCGACCTTCCTGCTGGTAACGAAGTGGGCTAGAAAATTTGCTTCTAACTGGTCGAACGAGAAGACCGAACCCGGGAGGAGCTTCGAGAACCATTCCTGAGCCGGGCCACGTAGTGTGGTAGGGAAAGCGCGGCATAGGAGAGGATCCGATGCGCTGTGAATCAGCATGAGGGTTTTGAATCCTTCCATGTGATCAGCGGGATCACCCTTGCCGTTGTATGTCTCGAATTGCGGAGGCTTGAAATTTCTAGGGATTTCAGTTTCCAGGATTTGAGTGGAAAATGGAGGTCGGGTCGGCCTATAACCATGGCCTGGTATCGGCCCACTTTCGTCGAGATGGGCGAGGCGGTTCTCCATCTCTCGGAGGCGTCGAAGGACGGCATCTTGTTGTTCAAGCAGGCAGGTCGATCCGTGTGATTCGCCGCCCCGGGCTTCTGGCTGAGGGATGGAGTAACGCGCCTCGGTCCTTAGACCGCCTCAGATTGCCTGGAGGACCTCGTCCCTAAAATCCTGAAACTCGGCCCTCGTGATTGGGGCTTGCCCCACCGGGTCACGCGATGGTTGAGGTCCTCGAGGCGAGCGGCTATGTCCCGCTCCCGTTCTGGGGTCGGCTGCCTTCCCTGGTTCGGGACCGAGTTGGAAGCGGCCCCTCCCCTGATTCGACTGGCCTGCCGATTTTGGATGAAGTGCCGCAAGTCAGTTGCGACTGAGTGAAAAGCGCCTGGTCCGGGTTCGGCTGCGCCATTGACCTGCGGATGATTAGAGCCTTGGGCATCCGCGCAGCTGTGATGGGGAGGAGGATCAGGGCGACGTCCGGAGGTGACGGCCCTCCTTTCTTTGGGAGCCATGAAAGGGCTCGGACTTGAGTTGACGTCCCTGGCTGGGATCGGACTGACGTCAGTACCTAAAAGTTTTCCACAGACGGCGCCAACCTGATGCTGTTTGTTTTTTGGGGTGTGGGGGCAACAAGTGAGTTCTTGTAATTTGTGAAGCGGAAGACGCGGTACTGGCGCTGATCCCACCCTCGGCTGTAGGACCGGCTCGGGAGTAGCAGGAGAAAGGTGGAGGCAGGTGGCTCGGCTCGAATCTAGCAGCTCGGCTCGATCTAGTAGCTCGGCTCGGACTCTTGTACCTGCACACTGCCTAGAAACACCGGGAGAAGTCCGGACGACAGGCCCTCCGATGATCTAGTCAGTCACTGAGAAAACAACAGTAGCTAGGGTTCAGGTGGGGAGAGATTTATTACCTTTGAAAGTGAGGAGGGGAGCTGGTATTTAAAAGCAGGGGTAAACAGGTCTGAGATCCTAACGGGCCGGGTTGGACCCGTTTGCCCATGGGCCTGAACTGGTGGAAGCCTGTTGGGTTTGTTGGACCTGATGATCGTAGGAAAGCGGGATCTGAGGAGATCTGAGGGCCCTGATTGCGCCACGCCATCTATTCCACATCAATTTGTATCCAAACAGGGCTTACGTGGATGTAAAGGTGCACCCTATCACCATTTTTCTTATCACCATTTTTGGTTTCAAAAAACAATTTGGTGGATGGGAGTTTGGATACATATGATTAATTATGTTTAACTTTGAGCTGAGATAATTGAGCAACTTAACTCCAGAACGTAATCCAAACAGATTAAGCATTGTTTGGAGACAAATTTCGATACATACATGTTAATTTAAGTGAAGGTACAAGTATGCAACCTACAGGTTGCTTTGCCTATACTAACAAAGTTTAGATACATTGTATTCGAAGTGAGCATTTGGCTTTCGAGTTAAGATAACTTACGTTTTGTGCGGGGTGATAATGAGAAAACTAGATTTATTTGTAAGCCCACATGTTTACTTTAACCATTTTCAGGAATGTAGAAAATTTCTAAACACTATTTGGTTATGGGCGTTCGGTTGTATGGAGCATCTAATGATGTTCACATTTCCCATAAGAAGTTTATGTCAAACATCTCGCATGAGGTTGGTTTAACACTTGGAATTTCTTTTATGGTAGAAAAGTATAGGTTTGGCCTATAGAGGAAGATATAACAGAAGTATGAATTTTGAGGGAAGTACTTGATTTTAGTTATATGTGATATGGGTAAAAATCGTGGCTGATCTCTGCCGAACAATTCTAGTACGAATCGCAAAGTAACCGGCTGGGCTTAACGCCAACTTCTTTACTGGCCCATGTCAAGTAGCTCCACGGGCCTTCCGCATGCCCATTTGCGCACGTGAATGAATCACATGCCGTTTGCGCCAGGTGCTCCATCGGTTATGCCATAACCGCACACCTAAAGTCAAGGATTTGATCAATTCCAGATCCGAGATCAAGGGAATTTCAATACCGTCAAGGATCTCTCCATAACGGATTTCCCCCAGACCTATAAATACAACATCTACTATACAGTTACACGGTAATCACTCTTTTTTGCTACATAATTTCTTTCACTAAATTACTGTAATATGACTTAAGCATCGGTGGGTCTGTTGTCGAGAATACTCCTGGTGTTTCAGGCGTCTTTTTGCAGGTCGGCAAGTCAACTGCCTCCCAACCAATCCACTTAACACTCTTTTGGATCCTGAACAAAGGTCAGGATCACTGTCGTTTTCTCGAATTCAAGAACTCACATTATCTGTTGCTCTCACACCCAAAAAACATCAACAGATTGACGCCACCCGTGGGAAACCGCAAGTCGATTTTACTCCTGATTTGAGTTCTAATTCGAAGCAATTTACTTACATGGTCCCTAAAGCTAAGAAGACCGCTGCTGCGGGGCCTTGGGTTCCTCATCCTCTACCGATCCATAACCCCGCTAATACCCAAGGGTCACAGAGGCAGCGAGCCGAGAATTCGCGGGGACCGGCTTCGAGCGCATCTCACTCTATTGCATGGCAGGTCGAGCAACTTGTGGTAGATGACCTCTGGAATGTCATCAACAACCGGCTGAACCAGGGCGACCTTTGAACCCAGCTCATTCATTTGAGAGGCGAAGCTGGATCGTCGAACCCGGGTCCGAGCCGCAGTGTTCATCGGTCCAAGGCTGGGATCAACGGCGCAACCACTCTCCCAGGGATCGCCGACACCTCGACGGCCATGGCGAAGATCATGTTACTTATCTCAAAGTTTCGAGAGTTTCAGGCCGAAGTCCTACAAGTACTCCGAGGAAGAGCCCAAAATGAACGATGTTTAGGCAAGGAACCAATCAAGGATTCTAGGGGAGAAGAATCTCACGGGAGATCCGGGAATCAGTAGGACGATGTCCGAAAACGTTTTCAAGAGATGGAAGACCGCATTGTTCGGATAGGCGAGAACGGAGGACAATTCGGTTGGGGTCGTCAACCATCCCGACTTCCTTTCTCGGCCCGAATCCTCGACGCCCCTATTCTGAGAAACTTCAAGTCTCCCCAGTTCGAGACATACAACGGAGAAACAGATCATGTTGATCACATAAAGGGGTTCAAAACCCTCGTGATTATTCTTAGTGCCACAGATTCTCTCCTATGTCGTGCGTTCTCAGCCACAGTACGTGGCTTGGCTTGGAAATGGTAGAAGCTTACCCCCGGTTTGATTGTCTCTTTCGATCAGCTCGAAGAGAATTTTCTCGCGCACTTCGTGACCAGCCGCAAGGCGGTGAGGACGAAGGCTTCCCTTCTGGATCTTAAACAGAAGGATGGAGAGTCCCTCCGGGACTTCGTCCAAAGATTCACTACCGAAGCCCGAAGGCCTCCATAGCCAAGAAACTTCCCCTTGATTTTCCCGACATTCTCTAAAGGGTCAAGAAATACATTCGAGCCGAAGAGGTTCTGCATCCCGGCGGTTGGAACACCCCGGCAAAGGAGAAGGGAAGGCGGAGGAAAAAATTGCAAAAGGACCCCACTAGCTAAAGACGTCCGCCTCCGGTCCCCCGGTTGTAAGAAGTTCACTCCACTCACTACGAGTGTTTCGGCCATCCTTATGGAGATTAAGTACAAGGGGATAGTCAAACATCCCCTCCAGCCCAACAACAACCGGAGGGACCGAAAGTTCTACTGTCAGTTCCATCGGGACCACGACCATGAGACCTACAACTGTCGGGCTCTTAAGGAGGAGATTGAAGCACTCATACAGAGAGGCTACCTAACCGAGTTTACTCAGAATACTCGGCGAGCCTTCCCTCCTCGAATGGCGGACAAGCATCCGGGAACGGATCCCGGGCCAGAGAGTTGATAGACTAGCTATTCTCCACTGCGTTCATGGTGGTCCCATGGAAGGAGATTTGAATACCTCCCGCAAAGCTTTTGTTTGAGAAGTCAACGCGGTCCACCATCAACCATCCCCCAATGGTCGGGGTTATCGGTCATGTTCTCCAACGAAGACCTCGAGGGTGTTCGATTCCCGCATTGCGACACCCTTGTCATTAGCCTCGGTTTAGCTTTAGCCAATCATGAGGTTCGACACGTCCTTTTGACAACGGCAGCTCAGTAAATGTTATATTTCTGGCAACCTTCAAAGCCCTAAAACAACCCAGGGAAAGGCTAAAACCAGCGGGGTACACGCTCCAGGGGTTCTCACGTGCCTCCGTCCAGATCAAGGGAATTGTGACCCTTGACGTTACTGCCGGGCAGGCTCCGGCTTCCCAAACCGAAGTCATGGACTTCATGGTGGTAAATGTTCAAGCCGCCTACAACGTCATCCTCGGTCGATCCGGCCTCGCATCCTTCCAAGTGGTACCCTCAGCGTACCACATGAAGAGGAAGTTCCCCACCGAACATGGGGTCGAAGTTGTCCGGGGTAACTAGGAGGCTGCCCGAACCTGCTACATGGTCGCTATAGGGGTGGCAGTCCTGCCCCTCAACACAGTCGAGTTCCCTTTTGAAAGAAGTACGATCGGCTCAGAGCCAGTTGATGAATTGGAAGAGGTCGTCCAAGTGTGCTGATCCCTTCCTCAGGAACTAAGGTGAGATATCATCTACTTCATCCGTCGAAGTCGGGATTTATTCCCATGGGTGCCCTCAGATATACCTGGGATCTCTGAGGATCTGATAATGCACAAACTGAGCGTCCATTCAGACTTAAACCAGCACAATAAAGGCGCCACAAGTTCGCCCCTGATCGGCAGCAGACAATTAAGGAAGAAGTACAGAAACTTCTTTCCGCCAAGTTCATTCAAGAGGTGAGCTACCCCGAGTGGCTGGCCAATGTTGTGATGGTTAAGAATCCCAACGGGAAGTGGAGGATGTGCATCGACTTCATAGACCTTAACAAGGCCTGCTCGAAGGATCTCTTCTCCCTCCCAAGCATTGATGCCCTCATCGATGTGACGTCCGGACACGAGCTTCTTAGTTTCATGAACGCTTTCTCGGGCTACAACCAAATCAGGATGTACCCTCCAGACATCCCTAAGATAACTTTCATGATCGACCAAGGACTATGTTGCTACCGCGTCAAGCCCTTCGGGCTGAAGAACGCTAGAGCAACGTACCAGTGGTGCGTAAACTGGGTCTTCAAAAATTAAATAGGCCGGAACATGGAGGTATATGTGGTCGACATGCTCGTCAAAAGCCTCAAAGGTCGAGATCATGTGAAAGATCTTGAAGAAGCATTTATGGTCCTTCGATCCCCCAACATGCGGCTAAACCTTTCGAAGTGCGCCTTTGGCGTAACGTTCGGGAAGTTCCTCGAATTCATGGTCATCCAACAGGGAATAGAAGCCAACCTCGAAAAAATTTATGCCATACTTGACATGGCCCCTTCAAGAAATGTCAAGAAAGTGCAACGCCTCACGGGTTGGTTAGCAGCTATCGATCGCTTTCTCTCCAAATCCGGAAAGAAGTCATTGTCGTTCTTCAAAGCTTTCAAGGGAGCTAAGAACTTCGAGTGGGGGGAGCTCCAACAGCAAGCCTTCGACCAGTAGAAGGCATACTTGGTCAATCCCCCGCTCTTCAGCCAACCCGAGCCCAGCGAAGTTCTCTCTCTACCTAGATGCCAAAGAGCATGCGCTCAGTGCCGTCTTGGTTCAACCTAACTTCGAGGTTGGCTCTTAGGCTAGAGTACTTTTTCAAGGTACTCTTTTTGAGGTTTCGACTTGGCAGTGAGATCGAGGTTTGCTCTTAGGCCTGTTGAGTTGGAACTTTCAGCGAAGCTTATGATGCGTGAGACAGTAAAATGACTGCTTCGGTCTTGAATGTTAGGTTGAACCAAGATAGCGCCAAGCGCATGGTCGGAAGTAGCTTGGTAGAGAGAGAACTTCGCTCGGCTCGGGTTTGCTAAAGAGCGGGGGATTGACCAAGTATGCCTTCTACTGGTCGAAGGCTTGCTGTTGGAGCTCCCCCCACTCAAAGTTTTTAACTCCTCTGAGAGCTTTGAAGAATGGCAGTAATTTCTCTCCAGATTTGGAGAGAAAGTAGCCGATAGCTGCTAACCAACCCGTGAGGCATTGTACTTCCTTGACATTTATTGGAGGGGCCATGTCTAGTATGACCTGAATTTTTCGGGGTTGGCTTTTATTCCTCGTTGGCTGACCATGAATCCGAGGAACTTCCCAGACGTTACGGCGAATGCGCACTTGAAGGGTTTAGTCGCATGTTGGGGGATTGAAGGACCCTGAATGTTTCTTCAAGATCTTTCACATGATCTCGACTTTTGAGGTTTTTGACGAGCATGTCGTCCACATACACCTCCATGTTCTGACCTATTTGATTTTTGAAGACCCAGTTTACGCGTCTCTGGTACGTTGCTCCGACGTTCTTCAGCCTGAAGGGCTTGATGCGGTAGGAATATAGCCCTTGGTTGGTCACAAAAGCTATCTTGGGGATGTGTGGAGGGTACATCCTAATTTGGTTGTAGCACGGAATAGCGTCTCGGACGTCGCATCGATAAGGGCATCAATGCTCGGGAGGAGGAAGAGATCCTTCGGGCAGGCCTTGTTGAGGTCTGTAAGTCGATGCAGATCCTCCACTTCCCGTTGGACTTCTTGACCATCACAACATTGGCCAGCCACTCGGGGTAGCTCACCTCTAGAATGAATTTGGCGTGGAGTTTCTGTACTTCTTCCTTAACCACCTGCTGCCGATCAAGGGCAAACTTGCGGCACCTTTGTTGCACTGGTTTGGAGTCCGAATGGACGCTCAGTTTGTGCATTGTAAGATCCCCAGAGATCTCAGGCATATCCGAGAGCACCCAAGCGAATAAATTCCGACTTCAACAGCTGCAGTCGATGATATCTCGCCTTAGGTCCGGAGGAAGGGATCAACTCACTTGGAACCATTTGGATGGGTCATCTTCAGAAAAGGAGACCTCTTCCAGTTCATCGAGTCCGAGCAGATCATACTCCTTTCAAAGGGTAGCTCGACTGCATCGAGGGGCAAGACTATCACCCCCTTAGCGGTCATGTAGTAGGTTCGGGCGACCTCCTGGTTACCCCAAACAACTCCGACCCCATGTTTGGTGGGGAACTTCCTCTTCATATGGTACGCTGAGGGTACTGCTTGGAGGGATGCGAGGCCGGGTTGACCGAGGATGACGTTGTAGGCGGCTTGAACATTTACCACCATGAAGTCCATGGCTTCGCCTTCGGTTCGGGAAGCCAGAGCCTACCCGATAGTAACGTCAAGGGTCACAATTCTCTCGATCTGGACGGGAGCACCTGAGAACCCCTGGAGCATGTACCCCGCTGGTTTGAGCCTTTTCCTGGGGGTGTTTTAGGGCTTCAAAGGCTACCAGAAATAAATAGTTTACTGAGCTTCCGTTGTCAACAAGGACGCGGTGAACTTCGTAATTGGCTAAACCGAGGTTGATGACGAGAGCGTCGGAATGCGGGAGTCGGACAGCCTCGAGGTCTTTATTGGAGAACGAGACCGATAGCCCCCGACCCTTGGGGGTGATTGATGGTGGACTGCGTTGACTTCTTGAACGAAAGCTTTGCGGGAGGTGTTCGAGTCTCCTCCCATGGATCCACTCTGAACGTAGTGGAGAATAGCTAGTCTATAAGCTCCTTCTGGCCCGGGACCCGTTCCCGGACGCTTGTCCGCCCTTTGAGAAAGGGAGGCTCACCTAGTATTATGAGTGAACACGGTTAGGTAGCCTTTTGTATGAGTGCTTCAATCTCCTTTTTAAGAGCCCGATAGTTGTCGGTCTCGTGGCCGTGGTCCCGATGGAACCGACAGTAAAATCTTCGGTCCCTTCTCATGCGCTCCATCTCCATGAGGATGACCAAAACACTCACCGTGAGTGGGATGAACTTCTCGAACCGGGGGACTGGAGGTGGATGTCTTTGGTCAATGGGGTCCTTTTACAATTTTTTCGGGGCCTCGGACTCATCCGCCTTCCTTTTACCCTTCGTCGGGGCCTCTTTCCAATCGCCAGGATGCAGAGCCTCTTTGGATCGAATGTATTTCTCTACTCTATGGAGAATGTTGGAAAAATTGAGGGGAGGTTTCTTGGCTATGGAGGTCTTCAGCTGGTCATGGCAGACATTGTGTCGGAATGCTGCTGAGGCGACTCTGGTGTCGAGGGAAGAGATCGCCTAGACTTCGGCAGTGAATCTTTGGACGAAGTTTCGGAGGGACTCCGTCCTTCTCATCTTCTCCGCCTTGCTGCTAGTCACGAAGTGCGCGAGAAAATTTTGTTCGAGCTAATCGAAAGAGAATTGAACCGAGGGCGAGCTTCAAATACCCTTATCGAGTCGGGCCACGTAGAGTGGCTGGGAACACGCGATATAGGAGAGGATTCGTGGTGCTGAGAAATCATGTGGGTTTGAACCCCTCTATGTGATCAATATGATCTGTATCTCCGTTGTATATCTTGAACTGGGGAGGCTTGAAGTTAGGGGCATTGAGGATTCGGGCGGAGAAAGGAGGTCGGGATGGTTGACGATCCCGACCGAATTGTCCCCCGTTCTCGCCTATCCGAGCAAGACGGTCTTCCATTTCTTGATGACATTTTCGGACATCGTCCTATCGATTCTCGGATCTAGTTGACCCGCGGGATTCCTCTCCTTCAGAATACTCGATTTGTTCCTCGTTTGAACGTTGTTCATCCCGATCTCTTCCTCAAAGTACTCGTAGGACTTCGGCCTAGAGCTTCGAAACTCGACACGAGTAACGTGACCTTCGCCATGGCCGTCAGGGTGTCGGTGATCCCTCCCTTGGAGAGTGGCTGCACTGTTGATCTCGGCCTTAGACCTATGAACACTGCGGCTCAGAGTCGGGTTCGACGGTCCAACTTCACCTCTCGAACGACTGAGCTGATTTCAGAGGTCGACCTGGTTCGGCCGGTTGTTGACGACGTTTCAGAGGTCATCTACCGCAGGTTGCTCGACCTGCCTAGTGATACAGCGAAATGCGCTCGGAGCCTATCCCCGCGGATTCTCGGCCTGCTGCCTCCGCAACCATTGGGTATTCACGGCAATGGTATTCTTAGCTTTAGGGGCCATGAGAGTAAATTTTTTCGGATTAGAACTCGAATCGGGAGTAGGATCGACTTGCAGTTTCCTACAGACGGTGCTAATATGTTGTTGTTTTTGGGTGTGAGAGCAACAGATAATGTGAGTTCTTGTATTCGAAAAAATGCCAGTGATCCTGACCTTCGTCCTGGTTCCGAAGGGGTGTTGAGTGGGATTGTTGGGAGGCAGCTGACTTGCCGACCTGTAAAAAGAAGCCTGAAACACTGGGAGTATTTCTGGTGACAGACCCTCCAAAGCTTAAGTCTGAAGACAGTAATTTAGTGGAAGGAATTCTGTAGCAAAAATAGTGATTACCCTGTAACTGTATAGTAGATGTTGTATTTATAGGTCTGGGGGGAAAGCTGTTATGGAGAGATCCCTGGGCGGTTTTTGAAATTTCCTTGATCTCAGATCTGGAATTGATCAGGTCCTTGATTTTAGGGGTGCGGTTTTGGGGTGCGGTTACCGCGTAACCAATGGAGCGCTTGGTGCAAACGCGGGTGATTCATTTTGGATAGGCCTGATTGCAACTCCGGATTGTTGCGAAAGGCAAGGATTACTCTCATCTCTAGCATCATAATGTAAGCCTTTACCTAAGTTGTAACTGGCTAAAGAGTGTGATTTCCAATGGAAGATGCTACCAGCATGGGTGGATCCGCATAGAGGGTTGAAAAAAGATATATAGTTTGGGATCTTTTGTAATTTTCAATTTTATAGGGGTCTCATTACAATATGACCCCACAACAATTCATCATCCGGCTCTAACTGCGCCTACAGCTGCACTCATTATTGGTGAAATTTTGTTTAGATCCCTCTTTTGACCATTTTCTTTCAGAATTTTTACTATATTTTGCACACTCAAAACCCTCATTTTGAAATAATTAAAAAAAACCCCTTTCATTAATTTTCTTTTTTTAATCGACCTTCCTTTGATAATAGTTGAAAGAACTTTTTGGGATAAAAATCCATTCGGAGTTTCCTTTTTTCTCTTCCTTTAAAAGAAAATTATATTGCTTTCATTGAAAATATAATGTTTCTACTTAAAATGTACTCCTTCCTTTCCAAAATATAAGTCATTTTAGCCTATTCTTTGTTTCATTGTATTATATGTTGTTTTAGGTTCCGAAAACAATGTCTCAATACTCGTAAATGTTCATTAATTAATTCTTTTACTTCACTATCAGTTATACTCTTAACACTGCAAAATATTCCCAAAACAATGTCTTAACACTTCAAAGGAAATTACTCTATAGGTGAATATTTCCTAAATGCAGTGCTCCATTGGTGTTGACAATAATTTCCATATGTATTTGAAATAGATAACTTTAATCATCTAGAGATACACTAATCTGTAAATGCCTGATTTCTGTAAGGCTATAAACAATGGTAGTTCATAATATGATCGATGTCAGATATTTTTATGTTGGAACATATATATTTCATTCTGTTTTGTATCTAACATTTGAATCTGTATTGAAGCTTCTGTGCGCAAGGAAATTCAAGATGAAACTGATAGAATGACTGGGAGAAGCAAGCAAATTTCACCTATTCCCATTCATCTCAGCATCTACTCACCAAATGGTAACCCTTTCTTTGATCCTTTTTTTTTTCTTCCATAGAATGGCTCTTAATAACAAATACTTTACATGATCATTCTAGAATGCTTTTTTGCTTTTTTTTCTTTCTTTTTTTTCCGCCGGGGGGGGGGGGGGGGGGGGGGGGGCTTTAGTACATCATTTAAATGATGTCAACATTCTTCTTACTTACCTTTCCTGTGTTTTCCTAAAACAATAATATATCGGAAGTAAGGAAGGAAATTTTGTGGAGAGACAGTTTTTTACCTTGTTGGAAGACAACAAAAAATTAACCCATGCCAAGTTGTACTGATCACTTGCCCGTAATTGTTCATATATACAATTCCGCTATAGAGAACTTCCAAGAAATCAGCCTTATGTTTGGGCATTATTTATGGAAGTTAATTATTTTACTGCTTCTGAACTAATATTGATACTAATATGTTATATTGTAAAGCTTCACATTTCTTTACACATGTTACTATTGTGATTATTTTGCAGTTGTCAACTTAACTCTGATTGATTTACCTGGTCTAACAAAGGTTGCAGTAGGTAATTAACTTTCTTTCTACTTTCTCCAAGAAGAAGTTTTTGCTACTATTGTTCTGAGCATCTTTTTTTAATGTGTCATTTGATGCTAATTATCTCATTCTTCTACAGAGGGGCAGCCCGAGAGCATTGTTGAGGATATTGAAACCATGGTCCGCTCATATGTTGAGAAGGTACATATTCAGTATGGCCGTATGAATGAATTTCTTTACAAGTACCTCCTATTCTTCAGCATTGTCTTTTTTCTTTACAGCAGGCTTGTAAGATTCTCTCAAGTTCGAATATATGTGCCTTTTCAATACTATGTTCTGTGCATATACTCATTTAAACCAAATGCCTTTTAAGAAAATGCTTTTCCTAACTTAAACCTTTGTTTTCTGTTTGACTTTTCATTTTGTTCATTAATTGGACTAAGTTTTAGTTTCTGTTAGTTTACATTGAAAATTTCCACCTAAACATCTCTCAGTAGATTTGCAATCCTGTAATTAGAATTTGGAAAAAAAAGGGACTCTGATTGGTTCTGGTACTTAAACAGAATATTAAATACCTTATAAGGAAACGTTATTTGCTTTCTTTTTTTAGTGTTTGTCAATTAAAAATACCTTTATGTTGCCCCGTCCTTTTTGGTAATACCCTGTGAATTATAGGACCGTAGGGTAGAATACAAGGTCTTCTTAAGGTGAATAGAATGACTTCTCATTAGTATTTTTGATACTATATTATGTCAATTGTTAATCGTACTATCTACTTGTGACAACTATAAAGTATCTTATTTTAGATATATAAAATCGGATCAGACATGAGATTTTTGTATTACTATACTTTTGGAATACGATTATGCAAATTTGATTATTCCTAAAATTGCTTACGAAAAATACAAAGTCTTTTAATTACCAAGGATTATGATTTATGTCTAATGAGTTGTCAAAAAGATTATTTGAATATTGACTTAGCATAAACACAGAGAAAATATTATTTGATTTCCCTATCATATTGTTATGCAAATGAGAATGAATATGATTTATTGAAATTACTGGAATAAGAAATGAATAATTTTAAAATAACAAAGAAACCCTCATGAGTCCGACTATGTTAGTGTTACTGTCAGCCTGCCATATGGTTATTGTGAGTGCATGGTTACTAACCCTCAGATATTTATTGGCTTGCATATATTGATAACCGCCTTCGGGTAATTATTGACTTGTAAGTATTTACTAGCCTTCAGGCAAACATATGACCTAGGCAGTTAATATCGGTTTTGGGAACTAATCGGTCTAGGAGCGATTAGTGATTAATCGGTTAATCGGAAAATAATCGGGGATTAAATCGGAAAAATCGTTATATATATAAAATTAAAAAAAGATATATCCTCATTATGTAGCAACCCTAAATCCTAACATAAAACTATTATGAGATTATCAAATATGAATATATAGTTATAGAGAAAAAGAAGAGAGTACTTGATTTGAGTTGAGTTTAGATCCTGGATGTGGATCGGGTCGGGTTTGCTGGTCAGTTCCATCAAACAAAAATAATCGGGGAGGAGCTGTGCGAGCAACAAAAGGTGGTGTAGCAGATGCGAGCCGGATCAAGTATGCGACCGGATAGAGGGAGCGACGGAGGGTCGGGTTTGAGTTTGCTTGAGGAAAAAGAGAATCAGTTTGGGTTTGAGTTTGAATAGAATCAGTTTGGGTTTACGCGAGGAAGAAGAAGAGAGCGGCGATATGTCGGGTTTGGATTTGCACGAAGACCGGAGAGGATTTGAATATTGAATTTGGATTTTGGATTTGGGCTGGATTGAGCCCAAAGAATGCAAATGAGTTATGAGCATGAAAATTAGAGGAGGTGATTTAATCAGTTAATCGGCCACTTAAAATCGGCCGATTAACCATTAATCGGCCGATTATTTCCGATTAAATCGCTAACAATTGAAATATTATAAATCGCTAAAAAAATAATCGTTTGGCCTCCGATTAGCGATTAATCGGAGATTAATCGGGCGTAATCGGGGATTTTAACTGCTTAGCATATGACAAGATTAGTGCATTCATCCCAGGGAGATCTTTGCTGTTACTGTGTCCATGCTACTGGGCTATAATTTGTAGTCATAGAAAAGATAAGTCGGGAGTATTTTGGAACCGAACTATAATGATATTCTGATTTGTTTCTGTTCTTCTATGAAGCACGAGTACGGGTACGTGTATCCGGTGCGGTACGTATCCGATATGCGGATACGCCAAAATTAGGATACGGGTACGTTAGGATACGCAAAATTAAAATAATCAAAATAATTAATATTATAGATATATAAATAGTAAACTAAAATATTCAATTCAATACGAATATGAAAAAATAAGAAACAAGAAGATGGTAATTAAAATTAGGCTAAATATAAAAAAAGTACACAGTTTTGGGCCAGTTTAAAAAAAGTACACTAAGGTTTTTTTGTTTAAAAAAAGGACACGGTTTCAAAAAACTCCACTGGGTTAGTTAGGGTTAGGGTTAGGGTTAGTTCGGGGGGTTTATTTAAACATCTGGTTGGTTAAGTGATGTTTTTTTAAACACAAATAAAAGATGAATGTGGTTTTTTTAAACACTACCCTAACCCAACCCTAACCCTAACTAACCCTAACTAACCCAGTGGAGTTTTTTGAAACTTTGTGTCCTTTTTTTAAACAAAAAAACCTTAGTGTACTTTTTTAAAACTGGCCCAAAACTGTGTACTTTTTTTATATTTAGCCTTAAAATTAATACAAGCCAATGTCAAACAAAACATATTAATGGATTATTCAAAGTATCCACACATGTTGCTGCTGTTGCGTTCCCCATTTAAGCTGTGTTGTTTTGGGGCGTGACAGAATTGTGGTATCAGAGCATATGTTTAAATACTAGGTAGATATTAGATTTAAGAATTTTATGATATAACTAATCGTGATCTTAACAATTTAGGTTAACATGTCTAGCCAATCTAGTAATCTCAATTAGACCATCAAGGAAATGAGGGGTCCTCGTACAAGCAAAAGTGGAGCTAATCAGCTGGATGGAGCTGTACCGACACAACTTTTGCAAATCCTTACTACAACTGTGGTGAGGCATGATGATCACTTCGTCCACATTTCAAAGAACCCAAATGATGACCATCAGAAGTTGCGAGCTGGTATGCCAGAATTCAAGAGGCTAAGTCCCCCGACTTTCGAGGGAAGCACAGACCCAGTGGTGGTGGAAGAATGGATTACTGAAATGAAGAAAGCTTTCGGCTATATGAAGTGTCCCGACAAAGAGAAGGTGGGATATGCAGTTTATATGCTTAAGATCGTGCGTATGGTTTGTGGTAAATGCAAATGGGGATCATCGGAGAGGATGTTGTGGAAATGCCTTGGGAGGACTTCAAGAAGATGTTCTTCGACAATTATTTTCCCAAGACCGTTCAGAGAGAAAAAGAGCGAGAATTTCTAAACTTATTACAGGGTAACAAAACTGTGACCGAGTATGAGGAGGATTTCATCCACCTCGAGAAATTTGCACAACAATATGTTGCTGATGAAGAGGCTAGAGCTCGCCGCTTTGAAGAAGGGTTGCGACCACGAATCCGAGAATCAATGGGCCTCATATGATGTTGGAGAAAGCTCTTGTTGTGGAGAAAAATTTAAATGACTTGTATCACCAGAAGCAACACGATGGAGACCTTGGTTCGACAATAATGGAGGCCAATCAAGAAAGTGGCAGAACAAGAAGCAACAAGTTGTACACAACACAAATCACCTTCTAGCTAAGAATACGGTGCGATGCACTGTATGCAATAGAACCAGACATGAGACAAAGAATTGTTGGCGAATTACTGGTGCTTGTCTTTGGTGTGGAAGCCGCGACCACTACATCGCTGAATGCCCGAAGAAGAATGAAGGCAAATCACCAGCTCATAAGCCATTCCAAAACAAAGAACGTACTGAAGGAAACTAGAATAATCAAGTCAAGGCCTGAGTCCACTCTCTAATAGAGCAGGATGTCCAAGCTAACAATGATGTGGTAACAGTTACCATACCGATTATGCATGCTTATGCTCGAGTGCTTTTTGATTCTGGAGCTTCTCACTCTTTCATTGCTGCACACTTTGTTCAGAAGCACCAATTGCTGTTTGACACTTTAGAACATGAGTTGCATATTAGTACATCGGGGGATAGAATTATGGTATCTAATTACAGAAGCAAAGGTAGGATCAAGATCCTCGATAATGAATTTCTAGTAGAATTAATTGTGCTAGATATGCACGATTTTGACATCATACTTGGCATGGATTGGTTGTCGGCTAATCATGCATCTATAATTTGCCGTAAAAAGAAAGTAGTCATCAAAATTTTGGGCCAACCAGAATTCAGCTTTGAAGGTAGAAAAACTCGAGAACCCTTGCGGGTAATCTCGGCCCTTCAGGCATGCCCCTTACTAAGAAGTGTGTGTTCTGGATTCTTAGCTTCAATTACAGGAATCAATGCAGAAGAAGTTAAAATGGAGGGAATTCCGGTAGTATGTGAATTCCCAAATAGAGAGATTGAATTCTCAATCAATCTAGTTCCAGAGACGAGGCCTGTATCAAAAGCCCCCGTATTGAATGATGCCAGCGGAATTGAAGGAGCTTAAGAAGCAATTGCAAGAACTTCTAGACAAAGGTTTTATTCGACCCAGTGTATTCCCTTGGGGTGCACCAATCCTGTACGTGAAAAAGAAGGATGGATGTATGCGCCTCTGCATCGACTAAAGGGAGATAAATAAGGTAACAGTGCGAAATAAGTACCCACTGCCAAGATTTAATGAATTATTCGACCAACTGCAAGGAGCTCAAGTGTTCTCTACGATTGATCTCAAGTCGGGTTATCATAAAAAATCAAAGCAGAAGATGTTTTGAACAATGCATTTCGTACTCGTACTCGATATGGGCACTATGAATTTTTGGTGTTACCTTTCGGGTTGACTAATGCGCCGACAACATTTATGGATCTCATGAATTGGGTCTTTAAACCCTATTTAGATCACCGTGTGGTGGTTTTCATTGATGACATCGTAATATATTCGAGGAGCAAGGAAGAACATGAGGAACATTTAAGATGCATTTTGCAAACCTTACGGAAAGAGAAACTTTATGCAAAGCTGAAAAATGCGAGTTCTGGCTAGATACTATATCTTTCCTTGGGCACATTATTTCTAAAGATGGAATTTCTGTGGACCCCATAAAGGTTGAAGCAGTGGTGAATAGGAATAGACCAAGTAATGTGTCAGAAACTTGCAGTTTTCTAGGCTTGGCTGGATACTACCGACGATTTGTGGAGGGATTTTCAAGCACTACCTTTCCTTTGACTCGCTTAACTCAGAAGGGAGTCAATTTTGTTTGGTCTGAAGAATGAGAGAAAAGTTTTCAAGAGTTGAAACATCGGCTCGTTACAGCGGCTGTACTCACCTTACCTATCGGAAGCGAGGGTTTCACCATTATAGTGATGCCTCACGGAAAGGACTAGGTTATGTACTCATGCAAAATGGAAAGGTGGTGGCTTATGCTTCTACACAATTGAAGCCTTAGGAGCAAAACTATCCAATACATGCTTTAGAATTGACAGCTGTTATCTTTGCTCCGAAGATCTGGAGGCATTATCTGTATGGAGTACGGTGTGAAATCTACACAGACCACAAAAGTCTGAAGTACATCTTCTCCCAGAAGGAGTTGAACCGGCGACAACGAAGATGGTTACTGCTGAAGGATTATGCCATAAACATCAATTATCATCGAGGAAAAGCAAATGTAGTTGCAGACGCCCTTAGCCGGAGATCCGATGCTTTAGAGCTGGAATGATCGTACCCTCAATCTCTAAGGTAAGCTCCTAATCATTTTGTATTTGAAAATTTGATGGGTTCAAGAGAATTACCTTAATACGGTTTTGATTTCTCCTGAGTTTTATAATCCCTCAATTTGAGCAATTTGAATTGTATAGAGATCTTCACATTTGATGGGTTTATATAGATCCCAAGCCCAAATCAAATCTCCATTTGTTTCATTCATCTTTCATTTTGTCAATTTCTCATTTTCGACTGTGGTGGCTTTAAAAATGGTGGCTTCGAATTTCTACCCTAGGGTCCTATAATTCACATGGTTATTTTCATGGTATTACATTCAAAAGAAAACAGTTTAAACCAATAACCCGAGCCCACCAAGACTCGAACCCACAACCTCTCGACTCCAAAGTCGCACCCAATAACTAGGCCCGCAAGCCTCTCAACTTTTAAGATTAATCCAATTTACATAATCGTATTCCAATAGTAAAGTCATACAAAAATCTCAACATGTCTCATCCGATTTTATGTATCTAAAATAGCATACTTTATAGCTGTCACAAGTAAATAGTACGATAAACAATTTACATAATATAGTATCAAAAATACTAATGAAGAGAAGTCATTCTACTCTCCTGGATAAATTGTTTATTCCAATCAGTCTTCAACAATTCCTATAATAATAACAATACTATATTAAAGCCAATACAAACTAGAATTATTTTGGACTTTATTATATGTCTCTAAAAGAGTTAAGACTATCAATAAGATTCAAATATTTTTAGGGATTTTACCATAATTTTTCTATAATTTATAGGGTCCTTACACAAAAAAAAGACCAAATTATAATGTGTTCAATATTGGGTCGAAAAGAAATTTTCCGCTTCCTTTTTTTGTATTCAGATTCTTTACAAAGAATTTTGGGTTTCGGGTTTGGGTTTTTCCCCAACCGGGTTTGACCCGAAATTAAACCCAACCCAATATAACCCTACTTCATCTTCTTCCCCTTTCTCCTACATTCTTTATTCTTTTTTCTAAAACCAAAAAAATAAAACAAAACAAAACAAAAACCCAAACTAGAAAAAATCGATGATGGAAACCCTCAATTCGACCATGGAATCAACCCTCAATCTATAAGGTAAGCTCCTAATCATTTTTGTATTTGAAAATTTGATGGGTTCAAGAGAATTACCTTAACAAGCTTTGATTTCTCTTGAGTTTTCTAATCCCTCAACTTAAGCAATTTGAGTTGTGTAGAAATCTTCACATTTTATGGGTTTATATAGATCCCAAGCCCAAATTAAATCCCATGTGTTTCATTCATCTTTCATTTTGTCAATTTCTCATTTTCAATTTTGGTGACTTTAAAAATGACAGCTTCAACAAATAATGGCTTCAAATTTTTACCCTAGGGTCCTATAATTCACATGGTTATTTTCATGGTATTACATTCTAGCTCCTGTACTCACCTTACCTACTGGAAGCGAGTATTTCACCATCTATAGTGATGCTTCACTGAAAAGACTAGGTTGTGTACTCATGCAAAATAGAAAGGTGGTGGCTTATGCTTCTAAACAATTGAAGCCTCGTGAGCCAAACTATCCAACACATGATTTAGAATTTGTGGTTGTTATCTTTGCTTTGAAGATTCGGAAGCATTATCTGTATGGAGTACGGTGTGAAATCTACACGGACCACAAAAGTCTGCAGTACATATTCTCCTAGAAGGAGTTGAACCTGCGACAACGAAGATGGTTAGAGTTGTTGAAGGGTTATGACGTAAACATCAATTATCATCCAGGAAAAGCAAATGTGGTCGCAGACGCCTTTAGCCGGAAAAGCTCAATCAACTTGGATTGCCTACTCAGAAGAATATGTTGGAAGACTTGGAAAATTGGACATTGAGGTTTGTTTCTACTAACCAGAAGCTCAATTGGCCAATATCGTTGTGCAACCTTCTTTGATGGAAGATATAAAAACTGAACAAAAGAATGATCCTCAAATGCAACAAATATTGAAGGGGGTGGAAGAAGACACTAACCTAAAGTCCGTGATACATGAAGATGGATTGTTGCGGTATGGTGGTCGAATTTGTGTTCCAAATGTTCTAGACATATAGAAGAAGATTCTCAAGGAAGCACATCGCTCAATATACGCTATGCAACCTGGTGGCACAAAAATATACAAGGATCTAATGCATACTTATTGGTGGAACAACATGAAGAAGGAGATTGTTGATTATGTCTCAAGGTGCGAGATATGCCAAGTAAAAGCGGAGCATCAACGATCTGCAGTATTAACACAAAGTCTGAAGATATCGTTATGGAAATGGGATGACATCACAATGGACTTTGTCACGGGATTACCAAGGTCTTCTTGAGGAAATGGTGCGGTATAGGTAATAATCGAAAGATTGACTAAATCAGCACACTTCTTACCCATCATTATGAAGCATTCGTTGGAGAAGTTGGCCATGTTGTACATACAAGAGATTGTGAGATTACACGGCATACCTGTGTCCATAGTATCTGATCGAGATCTGAGGTTCATGTCAGAGTATTAAAAAAGTGTGCACAAGGCTCTTCAGACGGAGCTTAAGTTTAGTTCTGCATATCACACACAGACAGATGGCCAGTCAGATTGAACTATTCAAACCCTAGAAGATATGTTGAGATGTTTTGTTCTTGACTTCAGGGGATCGTGGGACGACTATCTGTAGCGCCCCGAGTTCCACACACTGGGAGCTCGTGACACTTACCCAGAATCTTTACTTCAATGAGTACACAACACAGAAAAATTACAGGAAATTAGCAACTTACATTGCGCAAGGAAACTTTATCTTCCACTTGGATGCTTTCCGCAGCTCGAGTCTCCTGCTCCACGATCAGCGATCCTGCATTAGCAAACTGTGGGCACGTCAGTTGAATACAACTGACGCAATGCGGATGAAAACCACAATCTCCAAAAATTTTCAACAATCAATATTTGATGCAGAAAAAAAATGTGAAAGTTAAACCACAAGTGTCGGTGTATGCATGATCTAGATTCTAATGCACAATTCATATGCACACCATGCTCTTAATCTAATGCAAACTTGATTTGGAAATGTATGCATCCCATACTACATACTCCCCAAATCGAGTTCGTATTCTCCAGATAATAGGGTTCAATCCCTCGCCATGCATCCTACTCTTGTACTCATTTCTGTTCCTGACATCTATTTAGTGACTGGTAGAGCTGCAATAAATACGGTCTATTCCGTCTACTGCATCAGATCGGTGGTCTTTCTCCACTCCCGAAAGTCGGTGATCACTCCGATCTATTGGAATCGGTGGCCTTTCTCCACTCTGCCGGCCGGTGGTCTCTCTCCACTCCCGACAGGCTAGTGATTATTCAGCTTACTGCGATCCTGTCGGAATCGGTGGTCCTTCTCCACACCCGGACTCTACCATAAGTTATCCGAACATAGGTCGAATCGGCAGGGCCTTTCCCTACTCCGCCAGAGACTGAGAGTTACACTCTAGCTCTTTGTTCATATGGATAACTTAGAACATAACGTACTCATAAGGGTCCATTCCCCTAGATTTCGACATCTCTATCACTAAATCCCAGAAATTAACAGACGAGACCACGTCGCACATGTCCCAGACGAGACAACGCCGCACGTGTCCCCTTGACAGGAGAGTACAACGCCCAACTAGTGCCTGTCCTTACCAATTATGAGTCACACTACTTAGGGCTAACACCTTTACTCAATTTAGGCCAAAACTCATCCGCTTAATTCATTCATTAATCACCACTTGGTTTTTAGGTGAAATTATCAGTACTCAAGGTCTCGTTGTTCTTCTTTACAATGAAATATCACAATAAAAATATCACTAACTAGGTTCAAAGTGAATCCAATCTAGTCGAATCTTAACAAGTCTCGTCTTGATTTAGTTTGGGTTCAATTTAGCTTTCAAATCATGCTAAGAGTTGACCCACCCAGGCACCAAACTAGCGCACTCAATGTGCACCACACTACCATATGTAAATGTTCAAGTATGCATACACATGCGTACGGTATCCTATCAGTCACCGTATTCATTCCTACAATCTCTTCTATACCACCAATAGTTCTTTACTACAATCTACTTAACTTTATCATGAGTTTCTAATTAGCTAAGCATGCAACTACAAGTGACTTTTCTAACTACCATTACTATACTAACTTCACAAGTTAATCGCATTCTTGATTCAACCGTCCTTCCACCTACTAATCTCGAACTTGCATTTTTGTTATTAGGACTAGATGCTTACTAACTTCTTCAATTGCTTACTAGCATAACCAGATCAAGTCTATATTTCCAACTTCCTAACTTCTCACTAACAAGACGTTCTAGCATATTTACTTTACTAATTTACTACCATACTAATCTATTTAACTTACTAACTTACTAACACATTAGGCTTACTAACTTTATTAGTAGCTCACTAATACAATGTTAGTAGCTTACTAACACAAAACTAGTAGTTTGCTAACTTGCTAATGAAAGGACTTTAAACTTGAAGTTTATTATTCATATGAACTTAACATAGTTATTCTAATCACTCTCCTATTACGAATACATGAACTCTTGAATACACACAAGCATGCATACATAACCATTTATATTTACTCTATTAACAATTACTACAATAACCATTAGCACTTTAATACTTTGCAATCACTACTATTAATGATTACAACCGATAACCATTCAAGCTTTCAATTTTAATTCAACAAGCAATCTATACCATCTACCAAAGCAATCTATTATCAACAATTTTCCTTTTGCTACAAATAAATTACTACACACTCATGTTAATAAACTACTACACAATTATTTAAATATAAATAACAAACAAATAACAAACAAATAATAATAATAATAATACATGAGGTATGAAGAATACCCACTTTGATTGTTTGCAAGCTTGAAGTTGCTACTTCTCCTCCTTGCTCCTTGATTCTTCCTTGACTTCTTGCTCCAATTCAAAAGTAGTAGTAGCTAAGTAGTAGAAATAGTAGTAGTAGAGGTGGTAGTAGTAACAATAGTAGTAGTTGAAGTAGTAGCTAGTAGTAGTTGTTGAAGAAGTAGGAAAGTAGTAGTAGTAGTAGTAATTGTAGTAGTAGTAGTTGTAGTTAAGTAGATAAGTAGAAAAAGGGAAAAATGGTTGCTGCTGCCGGCTGTACAGGAAGAAAAGAGAGAGAGAGAGAAGTGTAGGAGTAGTAAGTAGTGGAAAAAGTAAGGTAGTATAGTAGTTAACTCATATATATATAGAAAGGAGGGGGACAAAAACTGATGTTGCTGGCTGTCTGCAGAAAGAAGGAAAAAGAGAGAAGGGGAGTTGTGTGGAGTATAGAAGGCTTAGGTGTCCCTACTTTTTGCACATAACCCCTCATACTTTATGTAATTGCACTTAAGCCCTAAATCTTATTGGATTGGGCTTAAGAAAGGTGTTGGGCTTTTTAAAAGAAACAAGTTGGGCTTTTAAAAGAAAACATACTAGGTTCTTTAAAAAAATATAACTATACTAACATAAAAATAATAGTGGTGTATGAAAAATAATAATGTCAATGCATATATATATACTAGATTTGCCCGTGGGCACGTGCCTACGGCACGTCTTCGGAACGATACAAAACATAAAAAGCCTGTAAATAGTAAAACAACAATTATGTAGCTCAAGTTTGAATAGTATGACAATAATTAGTTGTAAATAAAAGTCCATGTTTCCATTAGTATATGTTGAAAAATAATTATAGATGAGGTATAAAATCTAACTTCTTATAACTTTAAGTGTGGAGTTGAAGAGATATTTACTATTTTCAATATAACATGTGCGAAAAAAACCATTAAAAATTTGAAAATCTAAATTTATAAGTAAATATAGAAAGAATGGGAGAGATAGATAGGGAGAGAGGGAAAGAGATAAATATGAAAAAGTGAAGAGAGAAGAGAGATAGTAATAAAGTAATAAGTTTTTTAGTTTTGGGGGGAAAATTTTGGTTTTGGGGTTTGAAATTTTGGAGGGAAAATATGTTTTGTGAGGTTTGATCTAAGCCTTTGATTTTAGGGGGGATTGATTGTGAGCCACTTGATAGCTTTCTTTGTAATTTATTATATATATATATATATATATATATATATATATATATATATATATATATATATATATATATATATATAACAATGTATATGTATATATATATATTGTAAGAAATCTAGGGGTATTACACTATCTACCCTTAGTAGAATTTGCTTAGAATAACAATTACCACTAGCATCCAGATGACACCTTATGAAGCACTGTATGGGAGAAAGTGTTGTTCTCCAATACATTGGGATGACGTGGGAGAAATGAAGCTCCTTATGAAGCACTGTATGGGAGAAAGTGTTGTTCTCCAATACATTGGGATGACGTGGGAGAAATGAAGCTTCTCAGGCCCGATTTAGTACAACAAGCAGTTGACAAAATTTGACAAATCAGAGAACACCTTCGCGTGGCTCAGAGTAGGCAAAGAAGCCATGCTAACCGCAGAAAAGGAGACTTGGAATTTAAAGATGGTGACCACGTATTTTTGAAGGTGTCTCCAACCCAAGGTGTAAGAAGATTTGGGATACGAGGAAAGTTCAGTCCAAGATTTGTTAGTCCATTTGAGATTTTGGAACGAGTTGGTAATGTAGTCTACCGAATAGCACTACCACCATCTCTAGCTGGAGTTTACAATGTCTTTCATGTATCTTTGTTGCGAAAGTTTATTCAAGATCCAAATCAAGTCATTGAGATAGGACCACTAGAGTTAAAAGAAGATTTAACTTACGAAGAAAAGCCATAATGCATTGTTGATAAAAAAGAGCAAGTGCTTCGGCATCAAATCATTCGATACATGAAAGTTTAATGGAAAAATCATTCAGAAAGAGAGGCAACATGGGAACTTGAGGACGTCCAGAACTTTTTGAACATGAAGGTATGTGAAGTTTCGAGGATGAATTTTTATTATTATGGGGTGGTAGAATGTCATACCATGAAAATAACCATGTAAATTATTGGGACCCTAGGGTAGAAATTTGAAGACACGATTGTGGAAGCTACCATTTTAAAGTCACCACAATTGAAAATGAGAAATTGACTAAATGAAAGATTAATGAAACACATGAGGATTTGATTTGGGCATGGGATCTATATAATATAAACCCATCAAATGTGAAGATTTCTACACAACTCAAATTGCTCAAGTTGAGGGATTAGAAGATTCAAGAGAAATCAAAAACTTGTTAAGGTAATTCTCTTGAACACATCGAATTTTTAAATACAAAAATAATTAGGAGCTTACCTTAGAGATTGAGAGTTTATTCCATGGCCGAATTGAGGGTTTCCATTATCGATTTTTGCTGGTTTGGGTTTTGTTTTGTTTTGTTATTTGGGTTTTAGAAAGAATGAAGGAGAAAGGGGAAGAAGATGGAGTAGGGTTATTTTGGGTTGGATTTAATTTCAGGTCAAACCCGGTTGGGGAAAAAACCCAAACCTGAAACCCAAATTTTTTTCTAAAGAATCTGGATACAAAACAAAGGAAGTGAAAATTTTATTTTAGACCCAATGTTGAACATATTATAATTTTGTCTTTTTCTTGTGTAAGGACCCTATAAATTATAGAAAAAATTATGGTAGAATTCCTAAAAATATTTGAGTCTTATTGATAATCTTTAACTCTTTTAGAGACAAATAATAAAGTCCTAAATAATTATAGATTGTTTTGGCTTTAATATAGTATTGTTATTATTATAGGAATTGTTCAAGACTGATTGGGATAAACAATTTATCCAGGAGAGTAGAATAACTTCTCCTCGTTAGTATTTTTGATATTATATTATGTAAATTGTTTATCGTACTATCTATTTGTGACAAGTATAAAGTATGCTATTTTAGATACGTAAATGAGATCAGACTTGTTGAGATTTTTGTATGACTTTACTATTGGAATACGATTATGCAAATTGGATTAATCATAAAAGTTGAGAGGTTTGCTTATGAAATACAAGGTCTTTTAATTACCTTAAAGGATTCTGATTTATGTCTAATGAGCTTTCAAAATGATCATTTGAATAATG
The DNA here is from genome assembly GCA_017893485.1 of Hemerocallis citrina. Lineage (NCBI taxonomy): Eukaryota > Viridiplantae > Streptophyta > Magnoliopsida > Asparagales > Asphodelaceae > Hemerocallis > Hemerocallis citrina. The sequence continues at coordinate 305,304,674 of CM030361.1, forward strand.
ATTTAGCATAAACACAGAGAATATATAATTTGATTTCCCTATCTTATTGTTATGCAAACGAGAATGAATATGATTTATTGAAATTATTGGAACAAGAAATGAATGTTTCAAAAATACCAAAGAAACCCTCGAGTCCGACCATGTTACTGTTACTGTGAGCCTGCTATATGGTTATTGTGAGTTCACGGTTACTGGCCCTCGGCTATTTATTGACTTGCATATATTGATAACTGCCTTCGGGTAATTATTGACTTGCACGTATTTACTGGCCTTCAGGCAAACATTTGGCAAGGTTAGTGCATTCATCCCCGGGAGATCCTTATTGTTATTGTGTGTCCATGCTAGTGGGCTATAATTTGTAGTAATTAAAAAGACAAGTCGGAAGGGTATTTGGAATTGAACTATATTTTCTGAATTGAGCCTGTTCTGCGATTGTATGAACTCGCATCATATTTGAATTTGCATTAGTAATTCATTATTATAAATGCATTCTGAGGTACTGTTACCACTTAACTCAAACCAATTATTGTTTTGAAATTTTGTTATATTACATATTTCTATAATGGCGTAGGAACTTTCTAATAATATTGTTACCGATATGATTACATCAATTTCATGGTTATAGTTATTGTACATTCTAGACTGCTACAAGATTATGAATTATTTCATTTAACTTGGCTGATCCACTAATGATGGTTGTCATACTCATTGGGCGTGTAGCTCACTTTGTTGTTTTCACCATTTTTCAGATACAATTTAGAGCTATGGAGTATATTTCTGGAGTATCATACTAAAGGAGCATACTATTATTAGATGCCTTTGAATTCGAAGATTTATCTATGTTCGTAAAATAAATTTGAAGACATTTGACAAATGTTGTATTATTCTGTGTGATGTCATTAGTTTTATGTACTAAGTTTGGAACGAGGATTTTTAATCATTAAATATTATCTTCTGTTCTGTACTTAGAAAGGCTTAGCATGGGTATGAGATACAATCTTGTACACATGTTGCTGCTGTTGCGTTCCCAATTTAAGCTGCGTTGTTTTGGGGCGTGATATTTTTCTTTTATCCTTATTAACAGTTTGTGTGTGTTTGAGGTATTGATAAATATACTTGTCTAGGCAATTTAATTATTTCATCATGTGTAATATTCTTTTTTGGTGATTTTATACTGCAGGGCTATGTTTTTTTTTATCATAATACTGCAGGGCTATATTACTCTCCCTAGTACATGTATTTTGCAAAATCTTTTTGTTTGTTTCCTAAAGGAACATAACAATTTAACCAATAGTATGAATTATAATACAAATCATAGGTTTGGGTTTTTTATTGTGTAATCTGTAAAATATAGAAACTTAATCTCTGACAAAAACCATTCTCATATGTGTTCCTTTTTATTTATTTACTAGTGTTGTTTTTATAGCTGATACTCTTATCAATTCAATTATGTATATTCGTACTAGTATTATCTCTTTTATTGATAAAAATTTGTTTATGGTGATTTTACATCCTTTTTTGTGTGTGTAGCCTAACTGCATTATATTGGCAATTACTCCTGCCAATCAAGATATTGCTACATCTGATTCCATCAAACTTGCTAGGGAAGTTGATCCAGCAGGTATGATGCAAATTATATCCTTGCTGGTTAGAAGGTCAATTGTTCATCGTTGTTGTTAGTACTGCCTTTTGGCTTTATATATGTAGATATTCAGTTGCTATTGTGTGGTGCAACAATTTCTGTATAATATACTCTACTTGAACTTTATCAGGAGAAAGGACATTTGGGGTGTTGACAAAGCTAGATCTGATGGACAAGGGAACAAATGCAATTGATGTGAGTCGCCATTTTCTCTAAAGATGGAAATATACTAATGCCCAAGAGAAATGAATATATATAGAGAGAGAAATATTCCGTTTGCGCCTCCATGTGCACTCGTGTGCACTCGGTATTCCCGCCTTGTATCGACGATTTTACCGTTCACATTGATGTACACATCTAAATTAGTCTAAATATGTAAAATCAAATCATTTCAAATTCATTTGCCCATCCATCATGTGACTATAAAAAACAACGATTTTCAGCCATACAATTTTGTAACACTTAAATGGATGTGCAAATAAATTTCGAATGATTTGATTTTACATATTTAGACTAATTTAGATGTGTACATCAATGTGAACGGTTCGGGTCGTCGATACGAAGGTGGGAAGGCCTTGTGCACAATGCTACATTACTCTCTCTCTCTCTCTCTCTCTCTCTCTCTCTCTCTCTCTCTATATATATATATATATATATATAAAATAAAACACAAACAAAGCTATCAAGTGGCTCTCCTTCAATCCTCCCAAAATCAAAGGCTCAAATTTAATCCTCCCAAAATCAAAGGCTCAAATTTAACCTCACAAAACACATTCCCCCCCCCCCCCCCCCCCCCCCCCCCCCCCCCCCCCAAAAAAAAAAAAATTCAAATCCGAAAACTCAAATTCAAATCCCCCTGCTAAAAAAAACTCATTTATTTATTTAATTATTTCTCTCTCTCATTCTCTCTATTTACTCAGAAATTTAGATTTTCAAATTTCAGGTTTGTAAATTTTCAGATTTTTTATGTTTTTTTTATTGTTCATCTCTCTCTCTCTCTCTCTCTCTCTCTCTCTCTCTCTCTATATATATATATATATATATATATATATATATATAATAATAATAATAATAATAAAACACAAACAAAGCTATCAAGTGGCTCTCCTTCAATCCTCCCAAAATCAAAGGCTCAAATTTAACCTCAAAACACATTCCCCCCCCCCCCCCCCCCCAAAATTTCAAATCCCAAAACTCAAATTCAAATCCCCCTGCTAAAAAAAACTCATTTATTTATTTAATTATTTCTCTCTCTCATTCTCGCTATTTACTTAGAAATTTAGATTTTCAGATTTCAGGTTTGTAAATTTTCAGATTTTTTATGTTTTTTTTATTGTTCCTATTACATTGAAAATAGCAAATATATCTTCAATAGTTAAATTTCATCATTTTCCACCCTCAAAGTTCTATGAAGTTGGATTTTATACCCTCATTTATAATTATTTTTCAACATATACTAATGGAAACATGGACTTTATTTACAACTAATTATTGTCATACTATTCAAGGCTTTTCATATGCTGTATCGTTCCGATGACGTGCCGTAGGCACGTGCTCACGAGCAAATCTAGTGTATATATATATATATATATATATATATATATATATATATATATATATATATATATATATTGAAATCTCTAGATATATTATATAAAAATTTAATTGTATGTTTATGTTATGTGATTTTAAGGTTCTCGAAGGAAGAGCTTATCGACTGCAGCACCCTTGGGTTGGAATTGTTAATCGTTCACAGGCAGATATAAATAAGAATGTTGACATGATTGTTGCCAGGCGAAGGGAACGAGAGTACTTTGCTAGCAGTCCTGAATATTCACACTTAGCCAGTAAAATGGGTTCAGAATATCTTGCTAAACTTCTTTCAAGGGTAAGATTTGTAGCTTGTTTTTATTTTTGAGTTCCTTTTTTATAAATTTGGACAATTGGTTTGTGATGATAATTGAATGGGTTTTCAGCATCTGGAGGCTGTAATCAAGGCAAAGATTCCGAGTATCACATCTTTGATAAATAAAACCATTGATGAACTTGAATCAGAACTAGACCATCTTGGCAGACCCATTGCTGTTGATTCAGGGGTGAGAAGCATATATATGTAGTTTTCATCAGTGTTTATTAAATAAGATGGTTTTTTAAATTATGTTCTAACACTCTATTTAGTTAAGCAGTTTCTAACGTGAAAAATCATCTTCTGGTGCTACAGGCTCAGTTATACACTATATTGGAACTTTGCCGTGCATTTGACAAGATATTCAAGGAGCATCTGGATGGAGGGTAAAGATTTCAACTCTGTATTCTTCTCTTCTAAATGATTGTTGCATTTCATGTTCTTCCTGCTCGTTGCAAATACAAGTTATTGAAAACAGATTTGGGGAAAAATAATAATAATTTTTCTTATTCATTTTGTTTCTCTACTGTATACATCTATATATAAGACTTACATTCTTGGAGAAGAAGAAAGGAGATTGAGAGACGATTTAGTAGATGAGAGATTTTGGGGAATTCTATAGGAAATAGAATATACACATTAGTAATTTTTATATTTCAACACTCCCCCTCAAGTTGGTGCATAGATATTGAACTTGCCTAATTTGTCAACAAACTTCAAGAATAGCCGATTCGAAACCGCCTTGGTTATGATATCTGTGAGTTGATCTTCTGACCTTACTTTAGATATCTCAATGACTTTCTCATTTAATTTTTCTTTGATGAAGAATTTGTCTACTTTTACATGTTTCGTTCTATCATGCTGAACCGAATTAGCAGCAATATCACACGCCGCTTGACTATCACAATATACTTTCATAGATTCATTCGGTCCATAGCCTAAGTCCTGCAACAAGAGTTTCAGCCATAAAGCTTCCGCTATACTTAAAGCTACTTCGCGATACTCAGCCTCTGTACTAGAGCACGCAACATTTTGCTTCTTGCTCCTCCATATAACTAAATTTCCTATAAAGGTGAAGTATCCTGAAATGGAGCACCTATTAATTATAGATCATGCCCAATCAGCATCAGTATATGCCTCGACCTTCAAGTGACCATGTTTCGCAAATAAGATCCTTTTTCCCGGAGCAGACTTAATATATCTCATAATTCTCATCACTGTATCCATATGCTGTTCCCAAGGTGCATGCATAAACTGACTTACCACACTTAATGCATATGACAAATCTGGCAGTGTATGTGCAAGATATATCAACCGTCCAACCAATCTCTGATATCTTTCCTTATCACAAGGCACATGATCAGATTCATTGCAAAGTTTCAGTCTTTCTAACGGTGTACTAATCGACTGACAAGCGGACGTTCCAGTTTCCTTTAATAAATCAAGAGCATACTTTCTTTGAGACAGAAATATCCCCTTTCTTGAGCGAGAAACTTCAATACCACGGAAGTATCTCAAAGGGCCAAGATCTTTCATTTCGAACTCTTGTGACAAGTAGTTCTTTAATGCCTTCCTCTCTTCAGGATCATCTCCAGTTACTATTATATCATCCACATAAATAATGAGAGCTGTAATTTTACCTTCTTTCCTTTTTAGGAACAGAGTATGATCTGAATTACTCTGATAGTATCCGAATGTCCTCATTGATTTTGTGAATCTCCCAAACCAAGCTCTTGGTGACTGCTTAAGCCCATACAATGCTTTCTTCAAACTACATACTTTATTGCTGTGTTGGACTGGTCTGTTCGACCCTGGTGGAAGATCCATATAAACCTCTTCTGGCAATTCTCCATGCCAAAATGCATTTTTCACATCAAATTGCTCCAATAGCCAGTCAAGATTTGCAGCAAGTGACAATAAAAACTCGAATGGTGTTGAACTTTGCTACCGGTGCAAATGTTTCATCATAATCAATTCCATAAGTTTGAGTGTACCCTTTGGCAACCAGCCTTGCTTTGTATCGCTCTATTGAACCATCAGACTTGTACTTCACTGTATAAATTCATCTACATCCTACCGGCTTCTTTCATGCTGGCAATTCGACTATCTCCCAAGTCTCATTCTTCCTCAAGGACTTCATCTCCTCATCCATAGCTGCTTTCCACCTTGGATTGGCTAAGGCTTCCAGCACACTGTTAGGAATAGATACAACAGATAATTGATTCACAAATAACTTATTTGATTCAGACAATCGGTGAGTGGACACATAATGACTCATGAGATACTTGACATTACTAGTGGGATCAGGCTCATAAGTGGGTTTTGGGATACCTATAGTAGTACGATTTGGGAGTTCTCTTCTTGGAGCTTCGGACAGCGATGACGATTGGTTTTGGGGTTCTGCTGGGGGTAAAGATGGATCTGATGGTGCTGGTGGTGGAGATGGTTCTGACGGTGCTGGTGGTAGAGATGGCTCATCTTCATGGAGGTTCGGCACTGATTGCAGTTCTTCGTGGAAATCTCCTTCCTCAACCAAATCTTCATTCGAGTGATCGTCACTACTTATATCCAGATTTTCTCCCCGTATATCTGATTGTTCAGTCTAAATAGTAACCACTTCATCATAGACAAGAGTTTGAACTTCACGTCGGTGCTCCCCCTTAAAGTTCAACCTCAGAGGAAAATTACATCTCATCTTCATGGAACATAACATCAATAGTCATAAACATCCTTTGAGTTGGTGGGTGATAGCAGTGTTCCAAATGGCGGCCGCCTCGGACGCCTAGGCGCTCAGATGGAGAACGAACCGCCTTTATCATAGGCGGTGGTCTAGGCGGTCAGAGGCGATTAGGCGGCCGTTTTGTTGAGTAGGCGTCCGTGGCGCCGATCAGGCGTCCGCCTAATGTCCAACGCTTAGGCGTTTTCTATTTTTTAAAATTTTAAATACTATTAAATAACACAAAAAAAGAGAACCACTATTAATCTATTAATCTGTTATATACTATGTATGGATCTTTAATAATAATGGAATTGTTTTTACTTTTTTTAATATTATTGGTGATAGATTGCACATATTACACCTATTACACATTAAAATAGCACATGTTACACATATTACACATATTACAATTGGACAATTATTTTTTTAATTGCACATATTACACATTAATTGCACGAGAAAGCTTTTTTATGTATAAACACCCTTTAATTACACATATTACAACAGAACAGAATGAATATTTATAATTGGATTGCATAATTATACTTACGATGGAAGAATAGAGACTGAAATTAACTAAATCGTCAAAATAAATTCAACCGCCTAGGCGTCCCTTGACCGAACCGCCACTGCCTAACACCGTTTACAACCTTGGATGATAGCACTGATACCCTTTCTTATTCTGTGCATATTCCATGAAAACACATCGGACAACACAAGGAGTTAATTTATTACGTTCATGTTGATGAAGATGAACAAATGCAACACACCCGAACACACATGGTGGCAAGTTGACGACTTTTGGTGCATTCACAGCTTCAGTTAATGCTTGAAATGGTGTGAGGAAGTTTAGGATACTAGAGGGAACTCGGTTGATTAGGTATGCAGCAATAGCAAGGGCTTCCCCCAATAAATGAGTAGCATATTTCCATGGATAAGCGAAGCACGGACCACCTCCAGCAAGTGTATTTTTTCTTTCTGTAACCCCATTCTGTTGAGGTGTATATGAGCTTGTAGTCTGGTGAACAATTCCGTGTTCCACCAAATATTGTTGCAGATTCGAACTTAGGTATTCTCCGCCATTATCACTCCTAAGAACTTGAATCTGTGATTTATACTGAGTCATAACATGCTTGTGAAATTTCTGAAACAAGCCACTAACTTCACTTTTTGACTTCATCAAACAAATCCAAGTCATACGAGTACAGTCATCAATAAATATCACAAACCATTTGGCTCCTCTAAATGTAGTATTTTTTGATGGACCCCAAACGTCAGAATGAATAATCATAAATGGAAGAGAGAATCTACCTGGACTTGGAGGAAAAGAGACACGGTGACCTTTTGCGAGTTCACACACATCACACCGAAAGGCAGAAATATCCAACTTAAAAAATAAACTTGGAAATAATTTATTCAAATAACGAAAAGAAGCATGCCCTAGAACGTCGATGTCATAGCCAAATGTCTGAACTTCGGATCATTCCACACTTAGAGCTTGAGTCAACTTGCTTGAACTTTCAGATTCTAAATCCAGGTAATAGGGCATGAGTCAACTTGTTTGAACTTTCAGATTCTAACCCCATAACCAATCGTCTTGCGAGTCCGAATATCCTTAAATACACAATGTGAAGGCCAAAAAACTACAATACAATGTAAGGCAGTAGTTATTTGAGCAACAGATAATAGGTTAAAATTCAAGGATGGCACAACTAGGGCAGTATCTAAGGTTAGGTTGTTTGTGAGAGGTATGGAACTCTCGATTGTAACAGTGGCAGGATCACCATTGGCAGTTGACACAGTTGATTTGGTGGATGGTTGAAAATTTTGGACTTGTCTAGAATCAAAAGTCATATGGTCGGTAGTGCTCGAATCAATTATCCATGCATTATTCATAACAGAGGCAGAAATATTAAATACCTTACCATCCTTACCTGCAACTGTAATTAATGTAGAGGCAAGTCCAATACTCTTCTCAGCTCCATCAGTTTGTCCCATGGTGAAGAACAACAAATCATAATACAGCAAACAGCATAGCAACAACAAGCAGCGGGTCGGCGCAAGAACAGCAAACAACAAACAGCAACAAGATCCAAGCAAATGTCAGATCTGGGTGATAGGGAATGTCGACGGCGAATATGGAAAGCAGCGGCGACGATAGCGACGGGATCGACAACGCACGCACGGGGTTTGGCGGGATCGGGGTGAGTTTTTCAATGGTGACGGCAGCAGCTAGGGTGAGGCTGGCGTCGATGGAGGGCTACGGGGTCGTGAGGTTGAAGACGATGGCTGAAAAAGATATGCAGTATTCTTCGGCGAGATTAGGGGGATCAGGGTCTTCGATGATGATCAGGGGTCGTCGACTTCGGGGATGTTGATGGAGGTTGCAGCGGTTTGGGGAATCGACGGCGCTGTTAGAGTTTGGTCAGAGTCAGGCAACTTCGAATCTGTGATGGCGATGGGATCGGGGTCCAGTCGATGAAGACGATGTACGAAGTCGGGGTTTCAGGATCGGATCTGGATCTAAAGTCGGCGAAGAGATTGGTGATCGGTGAGGCATAACAGTGCCTCTTCTTCTTCCTCTTCTTCACTTAGCCTAGAATATTTTAGGCTCTGATATCATATTGAAAACAGATTTGGGGAAAAATAATAATAATTTTTCTTATTCATATTGTTTGTCTACTGTATACATCTATATATAAGAATTACATTCTTGGAAAAGAAGAAAGGAGATTGAGAGACGATTGAGGAGATGAGAGATTTTGGGGAATCTGTTTCCTATAGATTAGGAAATAGAATATACACATTAGTAATTTCTATATTTTAACACAAGTTGTCCTGGGCTAGTATGGCTGGTGTTGAGTCATTGGGCATGCTCTAAGACCGGGCTGTTTTTTGTCCTTCCAGTTAAGGAAGTAGAATACAACTTGCATGACTCTTTAAAGTGAGATGAATCAATCTTGTTGGTATTGCAGTCTAATTTTGTGCAGATATCATTGATCTACAACATGCACATGCTGACTCTTTATCAGTTTGTATTGTTCGTGGTGCATAAAAACTCTTAGATTGGATTTTAATTAGAGAATACGTCTCTCCACCAAGAAAATCACATATAATGCCTAATATATGAATCTGTCGAAGAGGATAAAGAGGCTAGATCAAGTGCGTCACTCCAAAATGACAATAGTGCTCCTGCTGATTTCAGTTAGAGATTTGAATAGTAGCATTGGTTTGTTTCAATCAAATCTTTTGGATTTTGTAGGAAAAGTTGATTAAATTCAGTGCCAGTGCTCATGATACCACCCCAAGGAGCTCACGACTGTATAAGCTCAGATGCCTATTTAAATTGGATTTGATTAAATTAATTAATTGATTTTTCGTTGTGGCATCTGAAATTATACAGGAGACCTGGTGGTGATAGAATATATGGAGTTTTTGATCATCAACTTCCTGCTGCTTTGAAGAAACTTCCATTTGACCGCCACCTGTCCCTTCAAAATGTGAAGAAAGTGATATCTGAAGCTGATGGTTATCAGCCCCATCTGATTGCCCCAGAGCAAGGTTACCGTCGTCTAATTGACAGTTCTCTCAATTATTTTAGAGGCCCAGCTGAAGCTTCAGTTGATGCAGTAAGTTTTGAATTCATTTTCTTGTTTACTTTCTTCTTTTTAATCGAGTTTAGGTTTTGAGTTCAAATTGTGTATGATATACTGTTAATTTTATTGCAGGTGCACTTTGTGTTGAAAGAGTTGGTGAGAAAATCTATTGGCGAGACACAGGTAGGGAGGGTACTTATGGGAGTTATTGAGATATGTTCAACACAGTTTATAACTTTATATAGATAGTAATTAAAGACACTCTGTTGTCTTTTTCATCAGGAACTGAAAAGATTTCCTACTTTCCAAGCTGAACTAGCAGCTGCCTCTTACGAGGCCTTGGAAAGATTCCGTGAGGATGGTAAGAAGACAACACTGCGCTTGGTCGAAATGGAATCATCATATTTAACAGTGGATTTCTTCCGCAAGCTTCCACAAGAAGTGGAGAAGGGAGGGAATCCTGCAGCAAACTCCCCTGCCGATCGCTATGCTGAGGGGCATTTCAGAAGGATTGGTTCAAATGTGTCCTCTTACATCGGGATGGTGTCAGAGACACTAAGAAATTCTATCCCTAAAGCAGTTGTTCACTGTCAAGTTAGAGAAGCGAAACGCAATTTACTCAACCATTTTTACATGCTAGTGGGAAGAAAGGAGGTACTCAGTACCATCTCTACCTGGAATCTCATCTTTCTAAATCTCTTGAGCTGTATCGGACATTGGTGGGGGGGGGGGGGGGGGGGGGGGGGGTGGAATCCAAAAGCATCTTTTGGATTCTAAAATGACTTTTCAACTTAAAATAGTTGTTTGGTAAAATGAATAAAAGCGTGTTTAAGCCAAAAACTATTTTAGGGAAGTGGTTTCTCGCTTTTATACCTCTTAAAAGGTCATTTGCCCTCCAGAGGGGAAAAAAAATAGGAAAAAGAGGCTTGCTCATTATATTTTTAGGCACCAATGCTTTTTGTTCACGGCAATACCAAGCGGTAACTTAAGGCCATCTTATTTTGCAGGGAAAGCAGCTTTCACAGATGTTGGATGAAGATCCAGCACTGATGGAGAGAAGACAGCAATGTGCAAAGAGGCTTGAACTCTATAAATCTGCTAGGGATGAAATCGACTCAGTAGTTTGGGCCAAGTGAGCATTAGTCGATGTTTTGGATTTCATCTTGTATAAATCTTAGTTGATGTGTTATGACTTTAAATCTTGGTGTGCATATTTCATTCTTATCTCAGAGTTGACTCGCCCTGTGATTAAACATCACTGTCTTAATATTTAATGTCGTTTTAATGTTATTTACATTTTTAAGTCCATACCTGACCCTTTTACTGAAGAGAAACTGAGTTGTTATATGTTTAAAACCTGATGTCATCTCTTGATTGGAATTGTCTGTGACAAACAAAAAACAACAGTGTCTAAATTTATGTCGATATAGTTGTTTTCAAGCTTGGCATAGCAATGAGAACTGATTGAGAGACCGGTCCCCGGTCCGTGACATACATTTGTAGCTCAATATACCATCTGTTAAGATGCTACAAATTCAGTTTTAATGTATAGATCTAGTTACTGCAAGTTTCCTATTTTCCTTTGTCTGAAATGAGAAGTTTGTAACAATTTCCTATCTGGTAGCAACAAGTAATGTTTGATTTATCAGTGTTACTTCTTTAGCTCTTCCAGTGCCTTCCAAAGCTGTGGATCTGCATAGTTGTCAATAACAAAATCAGCACCTGCATCCGCGTGATTGAACCGGATTTCCCATCGACAAACTTAATCACAGGCATACCAGCTTCATCGCCTTGCCTTTATTCCCGAAACAGAATCCTACAGAATTGAACATGGAAACTAATGCTTGTGAAAAACTAAGTAGATGAGAATCACATCAACAACAACATTCGAAGCCAGAAAACCGAACCTCAAAGATGAATGTGTGTTCTGGGGACGCATTGACGAGCTCAAGACCTTTCCAGCAATGATCAGGAAATTGTTTGGCCTTGGAGTGTTTGTCGCAGCTGCATGTTTCAAACCCAGGTCCTCAAAGTCCATTTACGTAGTTTGTGAAGAGCGTTTAAAGGCTTCAATTGATCGCGTGCCAGCCTGCAGATTCCAGATTCCTCCCCAGTAGTCAAAACCATAGACGAGGAATCCAAAAGCACTTTCGTACTTTAACAACCCCCCCTTTTTTTTGATGCCATCGAAGGGAGGTTCGATGAATCTGAAGTTTTAGATGCGATTAAAAGCCTGGGCCAGGACAAGGCGCCAGGACCGGACGGTCTGCCGATCTTCTTCTATGTCTATTATTGGAGTATTATCAAGAAAGACTTGATGGACATATTCCACGAGGTCTATGAGGGCAGTGCTAACCTGGATAGATTAAATTATGCCTCCATCATTCTGGTTCCCAAGAAAAGCGAGGTAAGATCACACGAAGATCTTAGACCTATAAGTCTTCTGAACGGGTCGTTCAAAATTATCACGAAAGTACTGGCTCAACGGCTAGCTCCGCATTTAAATGAGATTATTGCTCAATCACAGAGCGGGTTCATTAGGGGAAGGGATATCATGGATAGCATCGCCTCCGCCCATGAGATTGTATATAGAGGTAACAGTACCAAAGCAGAAGGGTTCATTCTGAATCTTGATTTCCATAAGGCTTACGATTCAGTCTCGTGGGAATGTGTGGAGGCGGTCCTCACTCTTAAAGGCTTTGGCACTAAATGGAGATCATAGATGAGCAAGTGCATTCGAGGAGGCAAATCGAATATCCAGGTTGACGGATGGCAAGGGAAAGTGATTAACTGCAAGAGAGGCCTGCGACAGGGCGACCCTCTGTCGTCTCTATTGTTCGCAATTGTTGCGGACGGGCTTGCAGAAATGATCAGTAGGGCTATGAATAACAGTACAATCAAAGGGATTCAGATCAAGGGCATCCCTACCCCAATGGCGATTCTACAATATGCAGACGACACAATGTTGTTCGGAAAAGCAACGGTAGAGGAAGTTGTGGCTATGAAGGCGGTGATGGCCTGCTTTCAAGGGTGGTCTGGCCTCAAAGTGAACTTGAGAAAAACTAGCATTATACCACTGTCTGATCTTCCTACCAATCTGATCAGGGATATAGCAGATATCTTTCAATGCAAGTCTGGGGCGTACCCCATCAAATACCTGGGTACCCCAATTAGACCAGGTGCTCTTTTGAGAGAAGATTGGACACCTCTTATCGATAAGATTCATAAAAAGCTCTCGGGATGGCAGAGTCATTACCTCTCCCTCGGAGGAAGGATCATCCTGCTCAATTCGGTAATTAGTGCAATCCCGCTTTACCTCATGTCTATCTTTGAACTGCCAAAGTGGGTCATCAATAGAATCGATAAACTTAGGCGGAGATTCTTATGGAAAGGATCGGACGAGGGTAACAAAGGTTTCAATCTCGTAAGCTGGGGAAGAGTGTGCAAGAGAAGGGAATTCGGGGGTTTGGGGATCATGTGCCTGCAGGACATGAACAGAGCGTTACTTAGCAAGTGGTGGTGGAAGATCACTAATAACCACAGAGGGTGGTGGAGCTGCTCTTTTGCACGATTTCGGAAGTGCCGCAAATTCCTCTTCGGAGGGAAAAGCCCATCGGCCAAAGTTTCAGTTATGTGGAAAGGCATATCCAAGCAAGGATTATTGTTTCACTCCAACACTAGGTGCAAAGTAGGAAATGGAAGGCAAACCAGGTTCTGGAAAGACAAATGGTGCGGATCGACCTCCCTTCAAAACCAATTTCCTTTAGCGGCGGATGCAACTACAAACTTAGATCTTACTGTGGCAGACGTACGGAAGAGGGGTAAACTAAACTTTATAGTGCACCAGAATATCACCCAGGAAAGTTTGGTACAATTCGAGGCCTTAAACGATCTTATTCTGCAGACTGAAGGAAGAGGGAATTCGATAGAAGATGAGAGGTGGTGGGACAGAGACAACTCTAAACTTTTCCCGGTCTCATCCATGTATAAATGGATCAATGACGGAGGGACTAGATGCCAGGTTCAATCGATCATTTGGGGAACCCAAGCTCCGTTCAGGGTCAAAGTGTTTTGTTGGCTGGCCAATAAAAACGCGATTCTTTCAAAAGTCAACCTTAAAAAGAGAGGCCTGCAGATAGATACGAGATATGGGAGCTGCTCTGTAGCGGAAGAAGATGTCAACCATATCCTATTCCAGTGTCCTAGTGCTAGGCTGTCCTGGGAGGTTGTCAGTAGAGGGTTTGGGTGTAATCAGGTTCCTAAGTCAACAACAGAAATCTGGGGGTCATATAGAGAAGCCAATATTAAAAAAGAAAATAGAGGGGCATGGGATTTAGCTATAGCGGCTTTAATTTGGTCTTTATGGCTTCCAAGAAATGATCATATTTTCCGCAATATCTCGTATAGATTTCCTCATTTTATGAATAAAATATTTATGTTAATTCATGATTGGGCAGGTGCTATGGAGGCAACAAAGAGGATGAGGTATGCTGAAGGAGAGTAGTCACAGTGGGTTTAGAGTGCTCCTGCAAGCTGAATCAAGCTTGACGAGGAGCGTTGATAGCATTTTGGAGGTTTTGGTCGCAGTCCACGAGTACCTTTTGGCTACCTTCGGGATCTTGGTGTAGTAGATGCCCTCGATGGATTAGTTCTTGCTTTTATTATCTCCTCTATTATGTTATGTTATGTAACCTCTATTAACTAAACTCTTATGTAAGCTCTACTTGGTTTCCTTAATAGTTCATTAATGAAACGATGGCTTGGACCATCTTTTGGATATAAAAAAAAACTCCTTTTTTTTGTTACAGTTCACAATAACACCAAACAGAGCGATCATCTTCGAGGAACAAAGGCAAATTCTATGAAGTAGTATGAAAAAAAACGATGCTAAGAACTCGAGAATATATCAAGTCAGTTACCTTCGAAATGTTGCTTCCTTGTCATCCATCCATTTCATGGCTTTTCCATGATCCCAACCGGGAAAGGGAACGCCACAAAGATTAGAATTATGCTTCCTTAGGGAAGTTATGGACAGAAGCTATCTGACAACTAAAGTGAAATTGAGAAAGTGAAAATAAAGTGGATACATATTGTACGTGGAAAACCCCCAAAGGAGATGGGGTAAAAACCACGGACAAGTGTAGTAGGATTTCACTATTGAAAGTAGGGATTACAATACATTCTTTCTAAATATAAGGAGAGAACAATTTCACTATCTCTTATAATATGAGAAACAACTCTCTCACAAATTTAAGAAAAATACAAAGTTGGCAAACTATCTCTAAGGAGATATAATATTATATCTCTTGAGAAAACTCTTGTAATACTCTATTTTCTCTTTATCCCTTTTTTTTCTTCTTCCTCGCTTCACTGCTACTTCTTTCTTCCGAAGCTCTCCATTTATGGCCCAAGGGGAGGATATTTTTTTGACTTTTTAGATAAAAAAAATAATGTGTGTTCCTTTGTCAAAAGGTGCGACACCGAATTCAGTGCTGATGTTTTGACAAAAGGGGCTGCCACAAACGACTTATGTGTTGTGTGGGGTCCTCCCCATACTGCCAACATTCTCGCACTTGAAGACTTGATTGAGGATTAATTATGTCTCCACACCATCCTGTCCACCTTTGCCAGTGTCATGCTGCTTACGTTCCTGCCACACAAGGATCTACACCATTAAAACTTGTCAGTGTTGATCGATTTGGTCATAACATCTGCTAGGTTCTCGTTGGTGTGAATCTTTTGTATATCCACACTTTCTTCATCCACTACTTCTCGAACTAAGTGATGCTGGACTCTTATATGCTTTATTCATGACTGAAAGACTGGATTCCTTGCGATGTGTAAGGCACTCTAATAGTCACAAAACAGAACAATCTTTTTATGCTTGTGCTTACGCTCCTCCAATAACCTTTGAATCCAGATTGCTTTCTTGCAAGCTTCTGTAGCCGTCATGTATTCTGCTTTCGTTGTAGATAAAGCTACAACAGTCTGTCGTTTTAAAACCTAGCTTACAACTCCTCCTGCAAGTGTAAAGACATAGCCCGTAGTGGATTTGGTTTTGTCGAGATCTGCAAAATCTGAGCCCACCTCTGATAGTTAATTCTGATCATCCGTAACATAATGCAACATCTGAGATTCCTCTGATGTATCTCAAAATCCTCTTCATTATGCTCCAATGCTCTCTACCAGGATTTTCCATGTATCTACTAACCGCTCACACTGCTTGTGTAATGTCTGGTCTGGTACATATCATAGCAAACATTAAACTTCTCACTGTTGATGCATACGGTACTCGAGACATCTCCTTCCTCTCTGCTTCATTATTAGGACACATCTTGGAGGATAATTTGAAATTAATAGAAAATTGGGTAGAAATTGGCTTACAATCTTACATGTTGAAGCGTTGCAAGATCTTGTTGAAGTGGTTCTTTTGGAAAAGCCAAATCTTTCTGTTATTTCTGTCTCGGTGAATCTGCATCCCTAGAATCTTGTTTACTGGTCCCAAGTTCTTCATGTCACATTCCCTAGCCAATTGTGCCTTCAATTCTTAGATTTGATCTTTGTTGGGGCATGCTACCAACATGTCATCCACATACAATAGTAGGATAATGTAGTCATCATCACCATCAAACCTTTTGTAGTACGTACAATAGTCTAAACTAAGTCTGTCATATCCAAGGCTAATTATGAAGGAATTAAATCTCTTGTACCAACACATCAACGCATGCTTGAGATCATACAAAGATTTGTTCAACCTACAAACCTAGTTCTCCATGCCTGTTTCAGCAAAACCTTCTGGTTAGAGCATATAGATTTCTTCTTCAAGATCTCTATGAAGAAAAGTAGTTTTCACATCTTGCTGCTCTAGATGTAGGTCAAACGCAGCACACATCGCCAAGACTACTCTGACTGCCATGAGTCGAATCATATGTGAAAATATCTCATTGAAGTCAATACCTTCTTTCTGAGCATATCCTTTCACCACCAATCTTGCACGATACCGCTCAACTTGGTCATTACCATCATGTTTGATCTTGTAGACCCATTTGTTGCTGATGGCATTTCTTCCTTGTGATAGTGTAACAAGATCTCATGTCATGTTTTTTGTGTAGAATTTTAATTTCTTCCTGCATTGCTGCTATCAACAAGGATACATCCGAGCATTTGATTGCCTCCTAGAAAGATGATGGCTCTCCATCTTTTGTTAAAAGACAGTATGCAGCATTGCTTTCCGTAACATACTTTGAGTACCAAGCTTGCGGTCTTCTCTCACGAGTTGAGGGTCTGGATGGGGTCCAATTCGGTTTTGAGGTTGTATTTTGGGCTCAAGAAGGGTTCGGATTGTTCTTTCCTCAAGCGTGATACTCAGAAATCACTTGTTAGTGTGATGTATCTTTCGGGTCAATGACCCACCCTTCAGGGCTTTGTTGGAGGGACCGCTTGTTGTTTGTATTGGTCATGTTGCTTTATATTTTGTCTGTTGTCCCACCCTCTCATGTATAACTGGATGTCCTATGTTTTATTTCTTGTCTTGTAGGTTGATATTTAGCCCAATACTTTGGGTTTATTTTGTTAATTTCTTATTAATGAAATAGGGTGGCTATATTCCACTTTTTCTCTATAAAAAAAAAAACATACTCCGAGTGCCAAGCTGGCGGTCTTCACTCACGAGTTGAACGACGAACTTCTGGAACCTCAGACTAGATTGGTTCTTGTACCTCGTGCTCTGGTGCTATTTCAGAAGAAACTGAATCTTCATCTGGCTTATCTTCCACCTGAATTGTAGTAGTCTCTGAATTCTCCTTTAATATGCTATCGCTTCCATCTTTCTTATGTAGCTAATCTTCTACAAAGATCACATCCCTATTGACAACAACCTTGTGGGTAGTGGGATCCCACATGTGATACCCCTTCACACCGTCAACATATCCCAAAAAGATACACTTTTTAGATTTCGGATCCAGCTTCGTTCTTTCTTAGGCATTGTACATCATGTACGCAGGGCATCCGAACTAATGTAAAGTAAAGTAATCTACCGGCTTGCCAGTCCATATCTCCATCGGTGTCTTTGTTGGGATTTGTGGATCCAATACACGATAATGAGGTTGAAGAAGATAGGCGAGAAGGAGAGTCGAAGTGGGAGCAAGTGGCTACAGCAGAGTTGCGGTCGACCGTGCTCCTGGACCGACGACCAGTCGACCGCGCAGTCGACCGTCCCGCTTTTTGGTTCAACCTACAGGCTTGAAGAAGTGACCAGTCGACCGCAAAGTCGACCGACCCACTCTCTGTTGGATTTTGTGCAGTCGAGGGAAGGACCGGTCGACCGTCCTAAAGTTGCGGTCGACCGTCCCGATGCTGAATAGATGAACGGCTGAGATTAAAGATGTGGAATCCTATATATATTGTATTGTGTACGATTTTAGGGTTAAGCAAGTAGAAGAGAAAAGAAAATAGAGATCTACCAGTCGTCATTAAGAGAGAAGGATGTAGAGAAAACTCCGATAGTGCTTAGCACTAGCCCAAGACCGTAATACCCGAGAAACCCGAGTGAAACCAAGAGAAGAAACCCTCTAAGTATGAAGAATGATATGGAAGAATACTTAGAAAATACTTGAAAGATTTTTAGAGAGAATTAGAGAACTTATGAAGAACACTCTTTCTTTAACTTGCTTTTTATTTATTTGTTCAACTTGTTTACAAATGGGAGAGGAAGGAGCTATTTATAGGCTCCAAGATTACAAAATATCTTTCTAGAACTCTCTACCATAATATCTAGATTTTATGTCTTACAATTCCTAGAATTTTCTACACAATCTTTAGATAATTATTTTATAGAATTCTCTAGAACATATAGAGGAGGTAATAATATTTTATGATGTTTCTAGAGAATCTCTAGAACTTGGGCTTAATTTTGGGTTTGGATTATGAACCCATAATTAAGCTTAACTCAAAATCAAGTTTAATTTCAATACTCCCCCTTAAACTTGATTTTGTCAACCATACCGAGCTTCGAGCGAAGTAACTCGAATTTATCTTTTGGTAATGACTTTGTGAAGATATCTGCAACGTTGTCATCGCTTCGAACTTCCAAAGCTTCAATTGTTCCATCAAGCACCTTCTCCCTTATGAAGTGATGCTCTAACTCGATATGTTTCGTCCTTGCATGAAACACCGGATTATTAGCCAACTTGATAGCACTTTGATTATTTCCATAAATTGCAACCGACTTATTGATTGGCTCGAACAAATCTTCAAGGAGTCTTCGAAGCCATGTACACTCTTGAGCTGCGAGTGTTGAAGCTTTATACTCTGCTTCAGTGGTAGACAATGATACCGTTCCTTGTTTCTTGCTACACCACGACACGCTTGTGTCTCCACATAAAAACACATAACCTGATGTTGATTTTCGATCATCTAGATCTCCACCAAAGTCAGCATCGGTGAAACCATAAAGAGAAATCTTGGCATTGTACTTGTACACCAAACCCATGCCAAGAGTTGTCTTCACATACTTCAAGATCTTCTTTGCTGCTTCTAAATGTGGTTTCCTTGGTTCTTGCATAAAACGGCTTATGAGACCTACCGCGAAGGCAATGTCAGGTCTTGTAATGGTTAAATATAGAAGACTTCCCACAAGAGAGCGATAAGGTCGAGGATCAGGTAGCAAGGACCCTTCATCGCGCTTAAGCCTTATGTTCACATCCATCGGAGTAGTACGTGTCTTTCCTTCGTGTACCCTGAACTTCTCAACAATCCTTCTTGCATAGCTTTGTTGACCGATGAAGATTCCATCCTTTACCCTTTCAACCTCCAAACCAAGAAAGTTATTCAACTCACCTAACTTCTTCATCTCAAACCTCACCGACATATCCTCTTGTAGACGAGCAATTTCAGCATCATCGTTCCCGGTGATTATCATATCATCCACGTAAAGAAGAACTACCACGTGGACTCCTCCATTCTTCTTGAAGAATAGACTTGGATCCGAATTTGATGGTACATAACCGCAAAACTGAAGGAATTGAGCAAGTTTTCCATACCATGCTCGAGGAGCTTGTTTTAACCCGTACAAGGACTTCTTAAGCTTACACACATAATCAGGATGCTCTCGTGATTTGAAACCAAGTGGTTGCTCCATGAAGATACTCTTATCAAGCTCACCGTATAGAAATGCATTCTTCACATCTAGTTGCCATAACTTCCAACCAAAGCTTGCGGCTAAAGATAGAAGTAAACGTACCGTAGTCATCTTAGCCACAGGACTGAAAGTCTCATCATAATCTTCTCCATACTTCTGAGAGAACCCCCGAGTAACCAACCTTGCTTTAAATCTATCAATGCTTCCATTCGCTTTCCGCTTAATTCGATACACCCATTTACATGAAACGGGTTGAACATCCTTGGTTTTCGGAACCAAATCCCAAGTTTCATTCTTTATAAGGGCATTCATCTCCTCTTCCATTGCGGTCTCCCACTCTTGAACACCTTTAGCTTCATCATAAGATGATGGCTCTTCTTCATCTAATGGAGCGGCAAAATAACATGAGTAAGTAGTGACAAACCTTTCATCTCTGAATCGGGCAGGCTTAACAATGTTCCTTTTAGGCCTTTGATTAGCCATGGAACCATGATCTTCATTATCATCTTCCTCTTGATTAGTGCTCCCCCTTTCAGCTTGCATCTCTTTTTCAAGACTTCCGCTCTCACTTGGCATTTGAGGAACTGGTTCATCAACCTTGAAGGAATCTCCACCTTCTTGTTCGACCAAGACTTGAGGTTGTCCATAATATGAGGAAACTTCGTCAAAGACAACATCACGAGACACGACGTACCTATGTGTCTCAGGATCCATGCACCTCCACCCTTTTCTTTGTTCATCATAACCGACAAATATGCATTTCTTCGCCTTTGCCTCCAACTTTGTTCTCTGAGAATCGAACACATGGACGTAGCAGATTGATCTAAATATCCTGAGATGTTTCACCGTTGGCTTCTTCCCATGAACCATCTCATAAGGAGACTTCATGTTGTTCGGACTTAGTGGCATTCGATTGATGACATATGCTGCACATCTCATGCCTTCCGCCCATAAGGCTTTAGGCAAATTCTTGTCATGTAGCCAGCTTCTAAACATTTCGCTTAGATGTCGGATCTTCCTTTCCGCTACTCCATTTTGTTGAGGTGTATATGGGCATGTAAATTCCCTCTTGATACCATGCTCTTGACAAAAAGAGAGGAACTCCTTTGACATAAACTCTCCTCCATTGTCCGTCCTTAGGGTCTTGATCTTCCGACATAACTCGCCTTCCACGGTAACCTTGAATTCTTGAAATCTTGAAAATACTTCTGATTTTTCCTTCACAAAGTATACCCAGGTGTACCGTGAGAAATCATTAACGAACAACAACATGTAACGAAACCCGAAATAGGAGGGTGTTCTTGTTGGACCCATCAAATCGCTATGGATCCTCTCCAACGGAGCGCTGCATCGTGAAGTGGAGTTGTCAAATGGAAGCCTATGTGATTTTCCATATTGACAACCTTCACAAAGTTTTCCTTCATCTTGAATCTTCAACCTTGGGAGCCCATTAACCAAATCCTTATTTACCATAACTTTAAGCTTAGTCATATTTATATGACCAAGTCTAGCATGCCATATAAAGACATTATCATTGGTGCTCATCTTCTCAACATATGAGTTGGAAGCCGATAAAACATATAGATCTTTAACTCGTGCTCCGGTGTGAACAACATCCGCCTTTAACTCTTTAATATTCTTTAAGAATTTGACGTCACTTGGGCCAAATAAAACGTAGTTACCTGAGTCCACCGCATTTACCACAGAGAGAAGATTCTTCCTTACTCCAGGAACATGATATACATTCTTGAGAGTTATTGGGCTTCCATCATCTCCTTTAATGACAACAGTCCCTTCCTTCTCAACACGGTGGATTGAATTATCTGCGGTAATGATGGCTTCTTTCCCGTCATGACACTGAAGACTAGAAAATAACTTATCGTCTCCGGTAATATGATGGCTACAATCAGAATCCACAATCCAATCATTTCCAAGATTTTTAGTTGTGGATGTACCTAAAGATGCAGCCTCCACCGTGAAACATTTTCCCCATTCTTCGTCTTCAGTGTGACCCTTTGATTCCGCCATATTTGTTTCTTTCAACTTAACTCGGCAATCCTTTTTGAAGTGCCCAAGTTTCCCACACCGGTAGCACTTGAATCGCTTCTTGTCTCCCATAGAAGATCTTTCTCGTCCATCATTATTTTTTGTATCACTATCCTTGAACTTGGCTCTAAAACTTTGTTGCCTCCGAGCTACAAACGCACTCCCCGAGTCATCATTGACTTTAACTCCCGCCATGTGCATGGCTAGTGATTCTTGCGAAGCTAGTAGATTTTCGAACTCCTCCAAGGAAGGTTGTGTAGCCCATCCTTGAACTGAAGTAACAAACGGTGTATATTCGGGTCGTAAACCACGAATAATAGACCGCTTCATCCAAGCTTCTGAAATCGACTCATCCGGATTAAGAGTATTAATCTCTGAGCAAAGATTTTTTACCTTGATAAAGAACTCTGAGATTGAAGACTCTCCCTGCTTCGCATTCGCCAAATTGTTCTCTAATAATTGTAGCCGAGCCTCGTTCTTCTTGTTGAACAATTGATCTAACGCTTGCCAAATCGAACTAGCGGATTTACACCTTGAGACATGCTCAAATACTCCCGAGGATATTGACCTCTTCAAAGCAAACTCCGCCTTGGCATTTTTCCGTGTCCACTCCTTTGTCGCTTCCGCTGTTGCAGCATCTCCCCTTGGTGGTGTTGTGCTACTACCGCCGACGACATCCCATAAGTCCTCACTAACCAAGTATGACTCCATACATGACTTCCATAACCGGTAGTTAGATTGGTTTAAGATCTCCATTCCCAATCCAACGACACGACCCATTGATTCCATACTTAGAATAAACTGAGCTCTCTTAAACCCCGATCTTGATGAGCACAAGATTAGAATGGCTCTGATACCATGTAGAGAAAACTCCGATAGTGCTTAGCACTAGCCCAAGACCGTAATACCCGAGAAACCCGAGTGAAACCAAGAGAAGAAACCCTCTAAGTATGAAGAATGATATGGAAGAATACTTAGAAAATACTTGAAAGATTTTTAGAGAGAATTAGAGAACTTATGAAGAACACTCTTTCTTTAACTTGCTTTTTATTTATTTGTTCAACTTGTTTACAAATGGGAGAGGAAGGAGCTATTTATAGGCTCCAAGATTACAAAATATCTTTCTAGAACTCTCTACCATAATATCTAGATTTTATGTCTTACAATTCCTAGAATTTTCTACACAATCTTTAGATAATTATTTTATAGAATTCTCTAGAACATATAGAGGAGGTAATAATATTTTATGATGTTTCTAGAGAATCTCTAGAACTTGGGCTTAATTTTGGGTTTGGATTATGAACCCATAATTAAGCTTAACTCAAAATCAAGTTTAATTTCAATAAAGGAGATAGAGAGAAACCCTACACCTTGGTGGTGAGTTCTTGAGAGATTTGTAAACCTAATCTTCATATTTCTAGTGAAAATCACAGGAGTGCCTCTGCACGGGGAAGTAGCCATTATTTGGGTGAACCTCGATAAAAATCTTGTGTGCTCTTGTGTGTTGCTTTTGGTTGTTCTTTGTTCTCTTGTTTTGATTCTATAGTTCTTGCATCTCGTCGTCGTTGTTGAGTTTATTCTGCAGTTAGAATTCAACAGTCTTCAGCTCAATTGCCGTTGATAGCGACCGATTTATAACATAACAGGCGGTGTTGGCTGCCTCTGCCCAAAAAGAGTTGGGTTGACATGCAGTCCGCAACATAGCTCTCATCCTTTCTGCAAGAGTCTTGTTCATCCGCTCTACCACGCTATTTTGTTGAGGTGTGTATATGACTGTGAACTGTCTTGTGATGCATTCTCGCTTACAAAGTGCAAGAAATTTTCCATCTGTATACTCCCTTCCATTTTCTGTCCTCAAGCATTTGATCTTCTTGCCCGATTCAAGTTCCATCTGCGCTTTGAAGTATTTGAACACTGGAAGCAAATCTGACTTCTTCTTGATTGGATACTCTCACAATCTCCTGGAGTAATCATCAATGAAAGACACAAAGTATTTTGCCCCTCCTAGGGACATTTCAAGTGATTCTTAGACATTAGAACGAATCAAGTCTAATATGCATTTACTCTTGGCTTCAGATCTGCTAAACTATAATTTATGTTGCTTACTTGTAACACAATGCTCACAAAAAGGTAGATTCACCAATTTAAGCCCTAGAAGCAGCTTTCGGGTTAAGAGAATCTTTAAACCGCATTCATACATATGGCTAGTTTGAGATGGCACATCATTGTCGACTCTACTCCTTTGTTGGTCGATGTGACACGCATCAGCTTCCTACAGTGTTTCTCCATTAAGCATGAATAGATTTACTAAGATCTTTTCTGTCTTCATGACCACAAGCACGCCTCTGACAATTTTCATGATCTCATTTTCAATATGGGTCTTGCATCCAAGACTATCTATTTGTTCCAAAGACAAGAGATTCTTCCTCAGGTCCTTCACATGTCGTACCCTCTGAATTGTGCGAACCGTACCATCAAATATTTTTAGTTTGATAGTACCAATATCAGCAATTTTTAAAGCATGATCATCACTCATATGTACAGAACCTCCTGAGATTGTTTCATATGTGTGGAACTACTCTCTCCGAGAAGCCATGTAACATGTTGCTCCAGAGTGTAGTAACCATACGTTAGAGAACTGTTTTCTGCCTCCAACCAATGTTGTTGCCTCACTGTATAGAACTTCACCATCATATCGGATACTTGCCACATTCTCTTGAGCATTTGATGACTCAAGGTCTCCACTCTTGCTCTTGTACCAACAATTCTTCTTAAAGTGCCCTTTCTTACCACAGTTGTAACACTTGTAAGTCTTCTTACTTCTTGATTTTGATCTACCATGATTCTGACTCCTACTAGGGCCACATTCCGTTGATCTCCCTCTCACCACCATCAAAGCTTCCACTTGCTGCGAAATTGCTTATCTATCTTCCTTATTTTTGCGCATGGTTTCTTCTTCTAAAACAACAGTTGCAACTTCATCGAAAACTATATAGTCCGTCAGGATATTGTTCGTCAGGCTGATGATGAGCTGATTAAACGAGTCAAGTAGATTTTGAAATAGAAGCTCCGCACGTTCAGTTATCTCTATTATGTAACACATTGATGTAAGTTGCGAAAATAGAGTATTCAAGGTGTTGATGTGTTCGGTCACCGATGTCAATTCCATCATTCGGAGAGTGTACTGTACGGTCTCCTCTTTAAGATCTTGTTGTGAAGTGACTTGGCCTCCTACAGACTTTTCAGAGTATCACAAATTTCCTTTGCTGTCTTCTTTTCCACCACACTGGATAACACTCCAGCGGCTAGTGCTAAGTGCTGATTGGCAATTGTGCTGTCGTCCATCTGGTTCCAGTTGTTGTCGTCGGTGATCTCTGTGGGTCTATCTCTAATTGTTTTCAAGCAATTGTCCTTCCTTAATATTGCCTTGATCTTCATTTTCCACAACGAGAAATTACTCTCGTTGAATTTCTCAACATCGAACTTTATTGTTGTCGACATTTCTGCTTCACACTCCGCAACCAAAGCTATGATACCACTGTTAGAGAAGTTATGGGAAATTTGAGAAAAATACAAAGTAGATAAACTATCTCTAAGGAGATACAATATTATCTTTATTTAGAAAGCTCTTGTAATACTATGTTTTCTCTTAATCTCTCTTTCTCCTTCTTCCTCACTTCACTGCTAATCCATTATTCCGAAGCTCTTCATTTATAGCCAAAGGGGAGGAGATTTTTTTATTACTTTTGTTTCTTTTTTGTTTTCTTTAATGTTTATTCTTTTGTCAAAAGGTGCGGTACCGAATTTAGTGCCGACTTTTGACAGAAAAAGGCTGCCACGAACTGACATATGTATGGTGTGGGGTGGTGTGGGACAAAAAGGTACAAAAGGGGGAGTAAGTTGAGATACCAAATTTTTGCTACAAAAAGATCGATCGAACAAAATATTTGCACTTGGACTACAATTGAACAACACTTTATAAACAAATACAACTAAATACAATAAGCAGCTTACAATTCGGAATAGCTTCATAATGCCCACTATTATTAGTGCTTGTTACAGCGACAAATTGATGGTCGGTTTTGATTGTTCCGCGTAATTTCAGGATCTACGAACAAAAAATTATGCAAATTCAATGTCGTTTATCTACATATCAAATTGTTACAGAATTATCGATGTTTCTGAGTCAACGACTCCACAATAAATGAAATAATTCATATTAATGGACAATCCCTTACAATTCTGGAAGCAGATTTAGAATTATTAGCCTTGGAATATGCACATATATGGCGACATGCCTAGATTCTTCGTCACATTTTGCTTAAGAAATATACATTTATGAGCAAAATGGTGATCAAACATAATAAAAGATTCGATGGTTCATGTTACAGATCTAGAGATAATGAATAAATCTACAGACTCATGTCCAAGTTCTTCCTACATAGTTGCTTAAGGAGCAAACTTGGAAAAGCATTAAATGCTAGTTAATGTATATATAATCTTTCGACTATTCTACCATATTAATAAATTTGTCAGTAAATATAACATTATCACATCTCGCTGTGATTTCATTATTGAACGAAGGAACTATCATGGAGGAGGAGGTTCAAAAAATCAAGTCAAGGAAAGATACTCATGCATCAAGCTCTTCGAGTAATGTTGTTCATAGACCTTCTACGAAGTTTATTCCAATTTCAAATTTAATACAAGAACTGTCGAAGTGCATACCGCCTGAGAAAATACGTTTACTGAGAAAGATCCACCAACGTCGTGTAGTAAGACACATTGTTTCAACAAAATTTTCACTCCTACATATATAATTACTACTTTTATATATACATATATATATAAAGTTACAAACATGGTTCAAATATATATTTGATGCAGGATGGAAAACTTACTCGTCGTGAAATGGTTAAACATATTAGAAACATAGTTGACAGCGATAACTTAATCAGTTCAATTGTTACTTCTTATGACAATAAGGTATATATATATACCAATTTCAAATGCCTTTCTATTATTGAACAATGTTTACATTTTGTATTTTTTTCACAGTTGAGGGAGGCAGAAGTTATTATTCCAGAATTTGAAAAACTTAGCTTCGACGAAGAGTAATTGATGTGCGCAAGTTGGAATCAAGAGATAGATTA
This sequence comes from Hemerocallis citrina, assembly GCA_017893485.1. Lineage (NCBI taxonomy): Eukaryota > Viridiplantae > Streptophyta > Magnoliopsida > Asparagales > Asphodelaceae > Hemerocallis > Hemerocallis citrina. The sequence continues at coordinate 305,331,874 of CM030361.1, forward strand.
TGAGACTAATTGTTCGTCTTCTTTATTTTATTTCCATTATAAACCTTTATATATTATAGTAAACGTAAAAAAGAAATAAATTTTAATGTTAGTAAAATGGTTGCATTTGTGTTTCCTCGTCTTCTGAATAACTATAGTGAGTTTGTATACTGTATCTGAAACTCTTTTTTTTTTTCCTTTTTTTTTTTTAATGAACAAAGAGTTACAATGTGGTCTGGCCTCGACTTTGAGACCTTCCCTTACTAATCCCAACCCTTTAACATCCGAGTTACAAGGCGTGAATTCATACACCTGCTTGGACCTTTCATTCTTGATTATTAAATATTAATCTAAGGTGAAACTGAGACTTGAGTGATTGAATTGCAAAAGAACTTTTACATAGTAAACCCTACTCTTTTGAGCACAGGTCATAGTCTGATGCAGGCGAGATTTGTTAGGAAATCGCAGCTGAGTTTAGCGGCAACCGATCCAATAACGAACAATCAAACAAGTAAATTAAATCAGCCACACAAAGCACACAATACTTGAGTCCCCCTCCTAAGTCCATCCTCCTCCAAGCCTTCGATCACCTTTACTATGGAAAACTTCTCCTTGGTAGACTCTCTATCTAGCACAGTGATTATCAGATGCTTGTATGGATCTAGTAGTGAATTTATCACCTGCGTTCGACGCCTTTAATTCAGTTGATTCTGAATTGGATTTCTCTATATGATCTTGAAGAGTGGTACTTTCCTTCATTGAGTAACTGAACAATATTTTCTTCCAGTACATCAGTTCTTATATTAATGGCCATTTTGCGACGTCAGTCATGAATCTTGCCCAAAGACTTACCGTGCTTCTACATCTGACTCCGTTCACCGAAAGCAAATGGCTTGTGCATAATTCTTGACAAATTTGGCATAAAGGAAATTCCAGCTTTATGTCAGACGACCTCTCCTGCTGATCTTTGTAGAACTCTGATCTGCCATTTTCTCCAAGGAAACTCAAGCAACTCCTCAACTGCAGTAGATTTCTGACCTGATGCTCTGATACCAATTGTTAGAAAATCGCTGATGACTTTAGCAACAACTGATCTAATGACGAACTATCAAACAAGTAGATTAAACCAATCACACAATGATTTGTCCCGATTCTGGTGAACCTAATCTGGCGAAGAAAGAAGAGAAATATTATTTCAACTAGAGAATATACAAAGTATTACACTCGCACCAAGAACCTATCTATCTATCAAGTCTCACTAGAAAATAGCTAGATATAACAGAGAACTCTCAATTGCACTTATCCTCTCTCCTGTCTCTCAATGGAGACTTATACAATAATATATATAGATCTAGAGCAACCCTAGGTTATAGTCTTGATAGATAAGCTGTCTGATATATCATAAGTAAAGAGACACACGATAAGAGTCATACAATCTAACTTGGAGATGAAGTTGGACCCGGAAGATCTCCCAGACCTAACCCCAATAACAGCCATAGAACCGTCGGCGGGTCGACTCCTAAAGTGGCAGCCGACCAAAGTACTTTGAAACCATCCAGAGCGTAGGACGGTCGACTACCAAGCCATAGAGCCGTCGGCGGGTCAACTCCCAAAGTAGCAGTTGACCAAAGTACTCTGAAACCATCTAGAGCGTAGGACGGTCGACTTTCCATTCTTGAAAGTCGACTTTCCTATATTGTTGGCTGCTGCTTTTGCTGCTTCTGCTGCTTCTTCTCACAATGACTGCTTCGACCTCCTTTGCTTCATCATCTTCTACTTCTTGTCGAACTACAAGTATGCAAGACATGACATAAACTCCCATAATCTCCACCTTGGATTGCATACACATGCTATCAACACTATGTGATCAAACTCATCTAGACTCTTTCATTCTCCACCTTCAAACGAACTCGGTTTAGTTGCTTCTTCAGCTAGTTAAGTTGCTACCTTTTTCTTCAATCAGTATGCTCCCTCAAGGGCACACCCTAGTAGGCGTCAACACAGAGGCGCCACCCTCCACACGAACTCCACCTACTCCGAGGCATTTCACCTATCTACGGTATTCGAGCGTCGTGGTTCGATGATTCTAGTGTCGGCTTACTAGATGTCCCTTCATGGACATAGCGCATAGAAACACTTGGCCAAGACTTCTTGATCCCACAAAACTTGTAGAAGTTGTGCGAGACACCCCTCTTTCCCAACATCACCTTACAACGACCTTCCCGAATAGATAGAACTCCACAATGAGCTGTGTACATGCAGTCTGGTGCTTCAAGACTTCCTAAGGATATAAGGCTCTATTTCAACAAAGGAGTATGCATGTTGTTTCCATCTAGCGCTTCCAACTTGACTATTCCCTCACCCACTACTTCACAAATCTCACCAACCAACGTTCTTACACAACAATCTTGTAACACCCCGAATTCCAAATAAGAACGAATTCGATATTTCACAGGATCTTTATACTTCACTTCATACAATTTTTACAAGGAAATTAAAACTTTTCAACATACATCAGAGTTCTTTACAGTTTGTTTATACAGCAGAAGATACAACAATGAAAATAAAATACAACTTGTACAATTTTATCAATGTAAGTCATCAACTGTATCATAACATCTTTACTTCTTCATAAAAAGTCCATTACCTGCAAGTTAAGCTGTGGGCACGTCAGTCACTTACAACTGACGAAAATGTTATACTCGGTCATCCTCTCTATGCCGTACATATAACGATTTCACACTTTAACAAACCACAATGTGAATGAACAATAAAGTGTCAAAAGTGATTACTCTAAACATGTAAGTGTATACGATGCCTTAATGCCTAATGCACACATTTTATACTAGGATGACACTAATGCATACTTGTTCGGATTCTATGCATTCCATACTACATAGGTCCGAGGGCAAGCACCTACGTACTCCTCATTTAAGGATTCGATCCCTTGCCCTGAAAACTACCCAGTAATAAGACAAGGTAGATCCCAGTCCCGGAATCCTCTGCCCGACTGTTATAACAGATCCCTCATCGTGCGAATCATCCCGCAAGTGCCCCTCTAGCCCCGGTATACGTATATGCATTGGAGAACGGTAAACTATCCACCCGACTACGCATAGTACTAGATTTAAAATAAAAGACCGTCTCACACGAGGCAACCACAGTCCCGGAATCCTCCGCCCGACTGGGTCTATAGTCCCGAAATCCTCCGCCCGACTATATAGAGTGCCTCACTTACGTTTGCCCAGGTTTACGATATCTTCACTTATGTGCCTAATTATTTAGTTCAAGACATGAATAAATTTCCAAACCTAGAATTAGTTTTACCTCCTACCGGACTTAATCAACAAGCACAAGATAGCTCCATGGCCATATCTCAAAATACATCTCAACTCTTTTCAATTCAGTAGTGCCGGTACCCGAGGTTTCACTAACTCTAAATCACTACTTTTTCATGTACAAGAATCCATGGGTACACATACCCTTCAATAAACTTATCTTAAACTTAGATATTTTCATCTTCAACTTATTCACGAAGTAATAATAGTCTTGTCTAGCATCATTTATGATTCAATTATTCATTTACAATTCTAAGCTAAAATGATATTTCTTTCCATGAAGATAGATTCATCCACTTAAGTCTCATTAGCAATTTTAAGCTCACATAACAATTTATATCTCAACCCACATCAGGTATTTTATTCAAAAGAAGTATCAGAAAACTCAGAAAATATCAGTTAGAGCAGTAGCAGTCGACTTCATAGGATGATCGGTCGACTGTCCCGCGCGAAATCCAAACTCAAGAAATCTATCAATTAGAGGAGCGACAGTCGACTGCGTACTGTAGCCAGTCGACCGTCCCGCGTGAAATCCAACTCAAGACAACAAAATTCAGAGCAGTGGCAGTCGACTGTGACAAAGGGTCAGTCGATTGTCTCGCAAGAAAAGTCCAAATTCTCGAAATCACTGCAGTCAGGTTCGCAACGGTCGACTGTCACACCTATAGACTGCAGTATTTGGGTTTGTGCAAATTATTTCCAAACAGAGTTTACTTGAAAACTGTGATTTCCGAATTTCCAAATTTATATTTTAGACATTGTATCTATAATTCGAATTATCTCATTCTCTTTTATAAACATAAATTTGGTTCTTCTTCGCAAAACTCGTTTATCCAATAATCCAATCCTTTTAGGATATTGAAACAAACTTTTCTTTTGACTGAGACGAATTTTAAAACAGCAACCAACTAATTTCAAATTCATTTTTAAAATATATTTGTATTTTTAAATAGTTCCTCTTTCCATTTTACACATGGATTTGTATTTTTCTCAAAACTTGAATTTAAGAATTGTATTCATTAAAAACTAGTTTATGTTCTCGCTTATACAGATTAAAAATTTATAACAATACCAACATGCCTCTCAAACATGACAATCTCACAAAACCTCTTTTATGCAAGAATTTATATTTTCAAATACAACATGACAATATACATAAGTCAACACATTTCATGGCACTAACTAAATTTGTTTGGCTTTCTTTCTTCTTTCTTAGTCATCATGATTCTAAGACATGATTTGAATATGTCATTCTCCAACAAATTTTCATATACTCAAAATGTACAAAAATTTTACAAGCATACTAACATGATTTATAGTATTAGTTATTTTGTCAAATTTCTTCTTTCTAATTAACATGGTGGCTATTATTCACTTAATCACAACAAGATTATTCTTATTCATGGCATATTGCACTAGCATGGATTTTTCTACATATTTCACATCAACATCAACTTATACTACTCATTTATAGTTTTTAGCATGCATTCTCTACAATTAGAAAGTAAGAAATCACTCACATCACATCAAATTGATCTATATTAATACTATCATATTCTAGCATAATCAATCTATGAATTAGAAAATATAGAGACCACCCACCTCTTATGAAGATTGAGCAAGAGATGGAAAGCACAACTCCTAACTCCTAGCAATTCATTCTCCTCCTAGCAAGAACTCCTCCTAGCGAGAATTTCACCATAGCACAACTCTCTTTCTCTTTTTCTTTTTCTTTCTCTTATTTGCTTAGTTTAGGTGTGGCAAGAGAAGAAAAAATGAGGGTGTATTTATAGGACAATGTGAGGGTTCAATTTGCATAAATCTCCACCTAATAAATTGCTCTCTTAATTTTTCAACCTTTCAAAATCCTAACTCCTAAACCTCCCAACTCTTCATTTGTCCACCTCTTCAAAACCCAAACTCCCAACCTCTCTCCTTCCAAACCCCCAAAACCGGCCCCTCTCATCTTCTAGCCCGGTCAAGCCCAGGAAAACCAACTCCAACTCAAATATGCAATTATTTGACCATATATATATATATGTGTGTGTGTGTGTGTGTGTGTGTGTGTGTGTGTGTGTGTGTGTGTGTGTGTAATGATTAAATAATATAAATATAGTTTTCAACAGTGGAAGGGGGGAAACCAATTGCTGGGTGAGTGTTCGGATGTAGACATGCAAGGAAAGGGAATTTGGTGTGCATAAGTGTAAACATAGGCAATATATATATATATATATATATATATATATATATATATATATATATATATACACACAGAATATGTAAAGATTAGTTTAATTGAAATTATAATGTTTCATGCACAAATAAAATAAATACACATACTCCAAAAATTTATTTTTTAGAAAACGAATACGCTCAAATACGCGCACCGCAACAAACACATGCGTCGCACGTAAAATATCAAAAATACGAAATTCGATGTTATCAACAAAAAAATATTAAAGATAATAAAAATACAATATAAGAAATATATATTTATTAATTTTATATATTCCACGAAGTAATTATTACGTACGTAGAAAATATGTGCATTACACGTACAAAATTATTTAGATCAAAATGTGAGAAAATGAATTTCCGTTTTATAAAAATGGATTTGAATACATAAAATAATTAATTTAAATGCATAGAAAATGTCACGCCCCGCTTCCCAAAAATACGGAATACGAGTGTGTGACGAAGCCCAGCGAATGATTTTAACATCATCCATAAGCTGTAGGATCGACTCAGCATCACAACAAGAATATAACAAGATATATATATACCATCAAGCATGCATGAATAATTTATTAAGTAACAGAAAACAATTGAAAACAAATAATAATATCCAAATAGTTTTCAAGTCTGAATTAAATGTAAAACTCGAGAACATAAGCCCGTTACAAGTTTTAAGTAGCAAGAATTAACAACTCAAGAAAAATAAATAATCTAAGCAAGTCTTTTCTCCACTTGAAGACTAAAATCTCTGCTCACCAATTTCAGCAGAGGCACGTCACCAAAGTCTGCTTAATAAATATAAAAAGAAAAAAATAGAAAAAACAAGAGAAAATACCCTTAGTGCAAGTTAGGGCCACAAATAGTAAAAACGAGTACAAGTAATGTGGAACAAGATTTGGAATCAAGAATATAATAGGAATACATCAAGTAATGGGAATTCAAGAAATTAACTAGCAAGAAGGACAACGCAAGTAAACAGGCTGGATAACAAATACTAATGGTAAAGCAAGTGACAAGTGAACATGTAGGGGTATCTAACATCAAGTGATAAGTATTAAGCATAAGTGTCAGTTAACAAGTCTCAAGTCTAGTGTCAAGTTGCAAGTCTCAAGTCTAGGATCAAGTTGTCAAGTACAAGTGTCAAGTTGCAAGTCTCAAATCTAGGATCAAGTTGTCAAGTATTATATTCAAGTATCAAGTCTCATGTATCATGTCATCAAGTATCAAGTAAACATGTATCAAGTTCAAGTTTCCTGTTTCAAATCTCATGTAATCAAGTATCGAGTAAGCATGTATCATGTTCAAGTCTTGTGGTCATTACTATCTAGGTAGCAGATCATGCATCCATCTTTTTACTACATGGTTGCTACAGTCAATACAATTTCGTTTAGGTCTAGTAATGGAGTCTATAGGGCGGTGTACTCAGGTATCAAGTATCAAGCAAGTGATCAAACCATGGGCTCTAGAGGTGTCCCCCGTCACCCATGACTTGGCACTTAGTTCCATGTGATCGCAATTATATATCAAGTAATCATATAATAGACTCTAGAGGTAGCCCCTAGGCTCTAGAGGTGGCCCCCGTCACCCACGACGTGGCACTCAGTTCTACGTGGTACTTAGTTCCATTTAACATAAAATTATGGGAAACACGGACCCCCTTCGAAGTATACTTACCTATATTGTCTACTACTATGGTCTTTCCCTTAAATCCCGGTTTGTTACTTTTTATTAATTCTTATCAAGCAAGCATGCAAGTGTGCGAAATAAGTCAAGAAATCATAATCATGGACATAGAACAAGTTTGAGATATTTATATAGCATATTCGAGGGTCAACAAGAATAAAAATATCACGAACAACGAAAATCTCAAATCTGGGCAGCACGACGTTGCTGTACCAAAACTGCGATTTCCGTTGCTACGAGATAGCAAATATGGATCCGTCAAAAGATCTAGAAACTAGACTCCTACCCGGTTCCAACGCATATAATTAAGATACATGAAAGTTGTGGTAATATGTGTCAAAACAGCAAACTATACTGCTTCTATGTTCAGCCATGATTTGTGAATCTAAGTTTATACATGTGAAACAGTATTGAAACATTGTTAACTAATTCTGAGAAAAATTGGGGATGATCTCTAGGGTGTCCACCAACAGCATATAAAATTTCAAGTCCATATCTTACTGTTAACATAGTTAAATTAATTTGCAAACTAAAGAAGTACAGCAGTTTTGTAAATCTGCGAATAACGACACAGCTGCAGTAAAACTGCGATATCTCCTAGACCGTAACTCAGAATTCAAAAATTCTGGATGCTATCGACATCTAGACATCTAGAGCTACATTTACTGTTCAGGGTTCAGGTTCAGATTCTGATGTTAAAGGGGGTAAAAACAGTAAGTAAATTTCAGGACAGCAACAAGTGTGAATGTCTTACATGTATAAATTGCACGATAATTAGTTGTTAGGCGTCTAGATTAATGTGTGATACAGATACGGGGTAATGGTTATCAAAACAGCAAGTAACATTTCTTTCTCAACTCAAATGGGTGCAAGATCATGACATACAAGATACAACACACATCTACAAATCTAGGGTTTCTTAATTTCATATGTTCATGTGACTAGAAGGTAAAATGAGTCCAGGTAACTTTTAATTATAACAACGAAGATGTTGTGACTCTTAAGATTAAGGATTCGGCGATAAATAATTCAAGATCAATAAGTGATATGTCAAGAAGAAGTCACAACTATAATCTATTTGCGGTATTTTCAATCAAATGCTTGTACTAGATCAATAAATTGTACAAGGAGAATACTTGCCTTTAGGACGACGATTAGATTCGGTAATTGAGAATGGCGGGATCGGAATCCTGACGTCACGGCGACGAGCAAATGATCACGATGATCATGATCGGGCACGGATCTCGATGATCAAGCTGGTGATCAAGATGAAGATCAAGCGAAACCAACGGCCGAGATCGAACATACATAAAACATATGAGAATTAGAAGAGTACCAAAAGAGTAAATTTACCATGATTGACAACTTGATGAACGAGAACAAAAATGGATCAAATGATTTACTCACCAAGTAGAAGACGAACGAGACGATCGAGACGATCAATGGCCGAGATCGAGTGTGATTGGTCAATCGGACGGCTGAGATTGAAGATCAAGATCAAGATAATGATCACGATGATCAAAAGAGATCCGACGGTCGAGATCAAGATCTTGATGATGATGGAGACGATGATCACGATCGCGATGATCAACGATCAACGACCTAGATCCAATGGGTTGGTGATGATCAAACAGAGGATCGGATGGCTGTGATCAAGAGTTGCTGATGATGATGATCTGATCAAATCGGGAGGAGATCGGGTGGTCCAAGAGCGATCTGATTGATGATGACGATCTTGGTCAGATCAGAGGGCTCAGATTCAATCAATCACAAAACTTCATCTTCCCTCCTTCTCCTTCACAAACAGAGAGAGGGAGAGTGACGCCAGTGGCGACGGAGTTGACGACGGGCGGGGGAGCGACGACTGAGAGTTGTGAGAGGCAGGACTGGCGGTGGCGCAGCGGATGGCTGCGAGGTTGGCTGCTGGCTCTAGCTGTCGATGGGGACAGCACAAGTACGTCAGAACAGCGGTGATGGGATGATGGCGCTGTTGCTGTCGTCGGCGTCGGGGCTGTCGGCGCGGTGGGGCGCGACGCAGGAGGGAGGAGTTGGCGATGCAAGCGACACAGCCAGGGGGCACCGACGGCCATGGCGGAATGCTGGTGAGGTCGCGATGCTTCGTTGGCTGTCGAAGAGAAAAGGTAGACGGGGCTGTTGGGTTCGCGAGGTGGTCGTCGCGACGGTTGCGACGCAGTTGGGGCGATGTCGTCGAGGTGGGGTCACCGCTGGTGGAGGGGAGTGTGAGCGGGAGCAGGGGAAGTGAAAGAAACGAGCGGAGGAAGAAGAAGATGATGGCGGCTGGGGGGGTGGCCCGGGTGGGGGATGAACAGTAGGGGGTAGGTTAAAACAGTATATAGGAGCTAGGGTTAGGGTATTAACCGGGTTTGGGTTTTAGGTACTTAACGGTTCTGGATAGTTTTAGATAATGGGTATTGGGTTTGGGTCTAGTTAATGGGTAGTGGAGTTTATTGGGTAATTGGGATAAAACTGGTTTAAAGATATAGGGTTTTAAAATATATTGGGTTAAAATCCATTAGGAAAATAAATAGGGTTTATAAAAATTAATTTGAAAAATACAATTAGATCAATATTTAACTTTTCACAAACAATTAGAGTAGTCATATACAAATAATGTACTTGGTTTGTACTCCAAAATAATAATAATGATAAAAAATAATAACACGAATAATAATAATAATAATAACAACAAAAATAATATGATTTGTATTATAATATAGGAGTCATTTGAAAATAACAATAAGTACAATGAACGAAAGGAACGAACTTTAACAAGAGATATAAAACATTTTTGAAATAACATGAATTTAAGAAAAAAGAAAAATTTTTATAAAGAATCCAAAACCCAGATAATACACAGAAAAATACATATATACGAGGGACAGGGGTTACAGAAAATATTGCACGCAGCGGTGAAAACACATAATCGATACGTGCATCAAAAACACGTAAAGAGCACGTAAAATGCAGAGATTGAAATTTAATATTTTTGTTGACTCAAAATAGGGTAAAATAAATACGTAAAATGCATAAATAGTCGGTAATCAAAATACATGGCGAAAACACGTTACAAAATACACGTGCGTAACACACGAGGGAAAAATTGTCATTTCCAATTTTGCGGGGTGTTACAAATCTCCTGTGAACTTGTAAGTGGAAAACATCTCACCCTCGGAGCATATATGAGAAGAGCTCCCTAAATTAAGAAGTCAGTCTGAATACACATCTATAGACATCAAAATAAGAACATAAGCTAAAGTATCTCTTGATTCAGCGGCACTGACAACACTAGCAATGTTGGCGCTCTCACGATTCATCAACTTTCGACGATCCTTCTTGTAGTGTGAAATCCTTTTGCAATACTAGCAACGGCTCCTTTCGTTACTTGCACTTTCTCTTCCCGAAATACCATCCACTCCGATGCAACTTATAGAAGTAGACGTCAATATCTGAGTCCCCTTCCTAAGTCCATCCTCCTCCAAGCCTTTGATCGCCTATGCTATTAAGAAAACTTCTCTAGAAAACTTCTCCTTGGTAGACTCTGTTGGGATTGGGGCGTCAACCAACGTTGTAACCCCGGTTTCCTATTTCTTGTATTTTGAATGTATTTTCTTTTTCTGTGTATTGTCTGGGTTTTGGTTCTTTATAAACATTTTCGTTTTCTTAAATTCATTTTTATTTCAAAAATATTTTGTATCTCCTATTAAAATTCATTCTTTTCATTAATTGTATTTATTGTTTTTTTCAAATGATTCTTATATTATAATACAAATCCTATTACTGTGTTATTATTATTATTATTATTATTATTATTATTATTATTATTATTATTATTATTATTATTATTTTGAAGTACAAATCAAGCCTATTATTTGTATGTGACTATCCTAATTGTTGTGAAAAGTTAAATATTAATCTAACTCTATTTTCAAATTAAATTTATTAAACCCTGTAAAAGATTGTTTTGCAACTTATGAGAAATTGTGAAATTTGTATTTTATAAATCCTATTTATTTTTCCTTATTGGATTTTTTTATAAAAAACTCAATACCCATTTAATAACCCAATACCCTGTTTAATATCCTAATACCCATTTAACCCTAAAACCCATTATACTCAACCTAATACCCATTAAGCCACTACCCTGGTTACGTTCCTAATACCCATACCCGTTTAACACCCAAACCCATTATATCAAACCCATTTGCACCTAACCCTATTTTTCAACCCTATATATATTCATAATCCTATTCATCTACTCTCGTAAACTCCTAGCCGCCTTCTCACTATACAGCCGCCTAAACCTATCCCCTCTCCTCATCCCTGTGCTCCCCTCGTGCCCTCCCCCTGTCGCGACTCCGTAGCGACGTCGTCCACTGCCCTGCCTCCGGCTGACAACAGAGGCAGCGCCAACCTGCAGCGCCACCAGACCACCAAGCGCCATATAGCAGCCCCTCGGCTATTCACCCCTGATGCCAGCGAAGCCAGCTTCGCCTGCACCCAGTCGACAGCCCTCGGCTTGACGCCCTACTGTCGCCGTGCACACCTCTTTGCCTTCCGCCGCCCTGTGCCCCTGTCGTCTTCAACCCAGTGCAGCGTCGCCATCGCTGTTCAGCAGCACCGGAACAGCATCAACGTCTTCTATCCGTCGTTCACCCGTCGCCATCGTCTGCCACTTTCCCACCATCAGCCTTGCCCAACGCCACCATGAGCCGAAGCACCGTGGGTTGCTGCTCGATCATGGGTCTTGGTCATAGTGGATCCTTGGCCGTCCGATCCCCATCATGCTTGTGATCTTGATCTCTTGATCTTGATCTTGATGGTTTGAATCCTGGACGCCCGATTATCCTCCCGATCTGATCTGATCTTGATCTTCAATCTCAGTCGTCCGATCGACCGATCACACTTGATCTCAGCCCTTGATCGTCCCGATCGTCTCGTTCGTCTTCCACTTGGTGAGTTAAACATTTGATACACTTTTTGTTCTCATTCATCAAATTGTCAATCATGGTATATTTACTCTTTTGGTACTCTTCTAATTCTTATATAATTTATATTCGATCTCGGCCGTTGGATTCGCTTGATCACCATCTTGATCATCGAGATATGTGCCCGATCGTGATTATCGTGATCGTTTGCTCGTCGCCATGTCGCCGGGATTCCGATCCTGTTATTCTTTGCATATTCAGATTAATCTAACGTCGTCCTAAAGGCAAGTCATTTCTACTCGAATAGTTATTGTATCATATTCGAGATTTTTATTGAATCCCGCAAGTAGATCCAATTTGAGTATCGTGTATTGCTTATTGTTATCTATTATTGGGATACTACGGATTTATACGAGCAAATCCAAGTAGTAGTCTTGACTTCGTGCCATCCTTGTCTCCAATGTATGGTGATCTTGCATGCATACATATAGTTAGTTATTGAACATAGGAATATGGATTATTGTTGTATTTCATGTCATGACATCTCACAATAATTGTAGATTGCATACTAGTATTGATGGCTTATATGATTGATGTTAGTATGTTAGCTGTTTGTGATTAGTAAGATTATGGACATTATACATCTTAATACCATGTTCACATAGGTATAGCTTGCTGTGATTTATGATTGTTAACCCCAACTCATCGTTCTTAACATTTTAATTAGTTTATTCAAAAAATATAACATGTTGACATCCTGAAAATTATCGCCGACCTGATTATTACCATGCTGTTTCGACCTAGATAATGTCACCAAAATCAATAACTTCCTGAATATGAAATGTAGCCCCAGATGTCTAATTTACTACCCCTTTTATAGAATTGAATTCCGAGTTACAGTTTGTGAGATATCACAGTTTTATTACTGCTGTGTTGTACAATTCTAGATTCTAAAAATTGCTGCCACACTCTGATTAACAATTAATTTAACTATGCTACTTGTAAGATAATGACTTAAAATTTTGCATGCTGATACTAGACACACTAGAGAACATTCCCTAATTTTTCTGGAATTAACTAATAGAGTTTCAGTCCTGTTTCATATGTATAAACACAAATTTATAAGTTCTGGCTGAACACAAATTATGTGTAGTTTGCTATTTTGACACCTGATGCCACAACCTTTATGTACCTTATTTATATGCGTTGGAATCAGGCAGGAGTCTAGTTTTTAGACCTTCTGACGGATCCACATTTGATATTCTATAGCAATGGAAATTCTAATTTTGGTACAGCAACCTACTACTGTCCAGAATTGGGTTTCCATGTTTAATAATATATAATTGAATCCATAATGTTGATTTTTGGTGTATTTAATTGTATAGAGTACATTGCATGATCTTAGGGTGTGTTTTCATCTTACTAGTGTCCCTTATTAATTGCATTATCGTATGATAATTGAATAAAAAATGTTAATCAAGCTGGGGTTAAGGGTTGACTAGGGTAGTTGATGATATAGTGACTGTACTTGGGAGTGTGGGGCCCGTGTTTTCCATGTTTTAATGTTAAATGGAACTAAGTGTCACGAAGAACTAAGTGTCACATCAAGGATTGACGGGGGCCACCTCTAGAACCCATCATATGGAACTAAGTGCCACGTAGAACTAAGTGTCACGTCAAGGATTGATGGGGGCCACCTCAAGAACCTACAGGGGCCACCTCTAGAATTCATTACATAATTGTGTCATTATTGAAATGTTATATCGTACCGAGTACATGACCTATAGAATCTACCATCTTAGTCTAAACGAAATTGATTGTATACATGGAACTTGTAGTATAGGATGCAGTAGTACGTGCATCAGGATTAAAAATGAATTATAGACTTAAGACTTCATCGCATTGTCATTGCATATCATCATCTTCATTGAACAGTGTTATCGTTATTGTTTACCGTCATTGTTACTGCTTATTGTTATCGGTATAAATCATCGTTATTGCACATTGTACTATTATCGCCTTGTCACTGTTCAATATTGTTATTTTCATCGTCCATTATATTCATCGTTATACCGTAATTGTCATTGTTCTCTGTTTCTCTACTTGCTGTCCACGACTTACTCTAAGGACATTTTTTCTCTCTTTTAGATGAACAGCTTACAGGTATTCAAGGAGATTTACCTAACGGACTAGGAGAGCAACAATGGTGAAAGAAATGTTTTTTGCTGCGCCGCTTAAATAAATGTTATTTTATTTGAGAACTTTAATAATTGAACATTGATAATTCTTTGTATTGTAGGCTTTGACCCGAATATTGTTTGTTAATTCCAGATGTTGGATTATTTTTATGTTGATTATTTTTATGCTCAAATTTCAGTGTTGTTATTCATGTGATTATTCTTTCATTGCATGCGTGGTTGTATTACTTCCTGTTTATATTGTTGAGTTTGATCGATAACAGCCTATGAATGATGCAAGTCATTCGCTGGACCGTGTCATGTGCTTGCATTCCGTATTTTGGTGAGTGGGCGTGACAAACGCATGTTGTCGCAGCGGAACTAAATAGAGCAATGAGGAAGTCGAAGTAGATGAGACGAATCAATTAAGCATGCAAGTAGATCCACCAAACTAACACAAACACAACGATGACTTATTCCGGTTAGCTTTTGCTTAATCCAGGGGAAAATATAGGGAGATCTGATATTCAACTAGAAGTGATTACAAGGAGTTACTGATTCATTTAATACAAGGAATTAAACTCGCTCACCAAGAACTATCTCTCTCTCGAGCCTCTCTTTGCAATGGAGGATAGAATCTATGAAGTACTCTACTCTCATATTGGAGGGGTTTACAATATATATAGAAGAATAGAGAGAAACCTAGGTCTAACCTTGATTCTCAGTCGTCCGATAAAACCTGGAAAAGAAGTAACCGAATAGGAGCCGTACGATCTAACTTGGAGTTGAAGATTGGGTTGAAATGATCTAACAAATCGAGGCCCAAAATGAACACAGCGTTGCAGTCGGTTGACAGTCCAACAAGACCGGTCGGTTGACCGTCCCGTCCACCTCTCGGCCAAACCCAATGCAATTGCGGTCAGGTGTGCAGTCGGGGGTGCGGTCGACCGCAACTTGGGACAGTCGACCGCAACTATGCCTGCACCTTGCTGCTGCTGTTTTCTTCTACTCTCTTCGATGCTTCAACCTCCGTGCTTCATCTTACCTTCTTCTAATCTGAACTACGAGTATTCAAGACACATTCCTAATAGACTCTCTGTTTAGTATGGTGGTTATTACATGTTTGTACGAATCTAGTAGTAAATTTATCAAAATGAAAGCTTTAAGATCATCTGCATTCGACGTCTTCAGTTCAGCTAACTCTGAATTGGATTTCGCGATATGATCTTGAAGAGTGGTACTTTCCTTCATTGAGTAACTGAACAACATTTTCTTCCAGTACACCAGTTCTTGTAATAGTGATTATGCAACGTCAATCATGAGTCTTGCTCAAAGACTTGTCGTGCTTCTACACCTGACTCCGTTCAACGAAAGCATTCAAATTAAACCAATAGCTTCTGCATAATTCTTCACCTGAACATCCAGCTTTATGTCAAATGACCTCTCCTGCTTGATCTTCATAGAACTTTGATCTATCATCTTCGCCAAGGAAATACGAGCAACTCCTGAACTGCGAAAGATTTCTGACCTGATGCTCTGATACCAATTGTTAGGAAATCACTGTTGAGTTTAGAGACAATCGATCCAATGACGAACAATCAAATAAGTAAATTAAACCTATCACACAAAGCACAAAATGATTTGGCTCGGTTAGGGCGAACATAACCTAAGGGAGAACGAAGAGAAATATTATTTCAACTAGAGAAGATACAAAGTATTACACTTGCACCAAGAACCTATCTATCTCCCACGTCTCACTAGAAGATAGCTAGATGTTTACAATGGAGAACTCTCAATTGCACTTATCAATGAAGTACGTCTCTCAATGGAAACTTACACATATATATAGATCTAAAGAAACTCTAGGTTGTAATCTTGATACATAAGTCATTTGATATATCCTAAATAAAGTGACACACGATAGAAGTCGTACGATCTAACTTGGAGATGAAGTTTAGCCCGAAAGATCTTTCAGACTTAAGCCCAATAACAGCCACTGTGTCTGTAACACTTCGAATTTTTAAAATATCGAAAATGTCTGTTTTTATATATTTTGAGTGGTGAAAATTATTTTTGATATATTTTATTTAAATATTGATATCGGTATGGATATTTATGGTAGATTGGTATTATTGATATATATTGAAGCCATGAGTTGAGATTTTATGTGAATAAATATTGTTTATTTTATTTTATAATTTTGAAGATTATTGCGAGATAATCGCAATGTATTTTGTATTGTTGGTGCTATTAAAGAAAAGAGTTGGGGTTTACTTGAAATATTTTGGAGGTCTAGGGGTCTATTTGTAAATATCCATTTATAAAAATATTATTATTATTATAATTTTATCTCTACTACTATAATGGGAGAACACCTTAGTGTAATTTGTCCTCAACCCAAATATTTTCGAAAGTGGACCAGTTATGGACTAACTTTGGTAAATATTTTCGAAAGTGGACCAGTTTGGTAAATATTTTCCACAGTGGATCAGTTTGGAAATTATTTTCTTATAATCCCCCCCTTCTCCCTTCTTTCTTTCTTTTCTGATCCGATCGAAGCCAGTAGAGGAGCGAACCCCACTTCGGTCTCTCCCTCTCTCCTCCAATCCACTTCGTTTCTTCACCAAATTCGAATTAAATTGAGGAGTATGCTAATTGAGGGGTTCTCTACAGCGTGGGAGTGTCGGATTTTCGAAAGGATTCCGAAAAGGTATACCCAATTTTATTTATTCGTATAAAATTTAGTATGGTTAGTTTTATTGAGTAGGATTATGATGGTAGAGAGATTTAGAAGTGTTGGAAGTAGAAGATTTGGGAAATTAGTGGGTTGTTAGAGAAATTGCAATTTGTTAGTAAATTAGGGTTTTGGGTTTGTAAAATAGAGACATATATATATTAGAATTATCTCTTAGATGGTGGTAAAAATTTTAGTGAGTCATTAGAATAAAATGGGGAGTGGTGATTTTGGTATAGACTCGAATTATGGAGTTTATGAAATCGGGTAGAAAACTCGATCCAAATAATTGTAGAAAATGCCGGTGAGGGTGTAGAGTATTATGGAAGTATTAATATAAATTTAGGATGATTTTTATAGGCTTAAGCTTAATTAAATTGAGTGAAATAGACTATAGGTGAAAAGTGCACGCCGGGTGTTCGATGAAATGCCCGAGCGAGATTGAGTGAGAATTTGATGGGTTCGGAGGTGTAGTTGAGTCTTATTATTATTATTAACCCTAATATGTGAGATTAGGACGAAGGGGATTAAGGAATTTAGAAAATGTGAATTTTTCTTAGTAGAAAGCCTCCGATCAATAAAGGAGTATTTGTATTAGAACCCGAATTCGAAATCTATCGATGTGGCTCACCTACATATGTCATTTGTGACGTGTGGGTGAAGACGGATTCAAATTTGGAGATCCGTAAGTTGAGTTTTGAGTTTTAAACTAATCGATCCTATAATTTCCTATTTAGGTGGAAAAAGTCGAACTTCGACTGGCTACAGGACGGACGTGGGACATCGTTTGCTCAATCCGTCAGGTGAGTATGTTGTAATTAGGTATATTCTATGTTGTGGCCAAATTCCGTGGCATTTCGATATATTTGATAGAAGTTATGCTAAAAATTCAATTTTCTGAAAAATACGGATTTTTAAGGCCTGAAAATGGGATTTTGAGATATTTGAAGAAATTAACTATTTTAAGTATATAAAACCTATATTATGGGTTAATGTGACGTGGTGAAGTATAAAAACTAAATATATTGAATTGTTTATGCATATTTTCGTCCCGTGCATGTTTCGTGCATGTTTTTGGGTATATAGGCCGATATAGGTAATTTGGCATATGCGGAGCCTTGTGTATGGGCTAGCATGTTATGGATGGAGGCTATATGATATAATTAGACAAAATTAGTGATTGTGATCATGTGTTGGAAACTCGTGTATTTATAATGCATGTTTTGGGCATGTTTTGGGACATATAGACCCTTATAGGTGATTTTACTTGCATGAAATAAGGTGTATGACCTAGTATGCTATAATTGGATATTATGAGATTTAATTAGAGGAAATAAGTGATTTTGGCCTCTTTTTCTGGGACACCCGCATGTGTGGGGTATATTTGTAATATATATATAGATGATTATGACGTGTGATGCAATAGTGGATGAAATTAATAATTGGATACGTGTTTACATTTGAATTATGTTCGAAGTGAAATAATGGACAATAATATGATATTATTCTGTGATGATTTATATATTTTGATACGCTTACGATACAGACTAACGTTTTATAATCTTTTATTTACGATATAACTTGGTGTATGTTTATGGGTGATTTAATGAAGTAGTAAATAGCATGGTATTTATAATGGGTGATGTTATGGCAAAATAAATAACATGGTGTGTGTATCTGTGATATACTGAGATGATAATTATATTGTGGACATCAGATGTGCATTAAATGCAAGATAAAAGGTGAGATAGTAAGAGTTAATAAAATGTGTTTTTATTCACATGATTAAAGTCAAGAATGTGGCTATTGTGCAAATAAAAGCTGTGATGCTTTGTGTTTATTTAATAAGATGAAAAGATGACATAACAAATGGCTTTGTTGACCAGTACCTACAGCAATCCTGGGGGTTTGGGCTAGACCTCCTAATACCCAAGGACCGGCTTGGGGTAAGTGGACCCAAACTATGTTTGGGGTAAGTGGATTTTATCGCCCAAGCTATCGGCTTGAGGCCCGGCTTTCCCTCGATGACAGCTGTCGCGAGGAAGTACCCAGTTTATCTGGGGTAAGTGGTTTTTCCCTCCTGGCTTCGGCTGGGAGGAAGTACCCAGTTTATCTGGGGTAAGTGGTTTTTCCCTCGATGACAGACGTCGCGAGGAAGTACCCAGGTTACCTGGGGTCAGTGGCTTTTTCCCTCTTGGCTTCGGCCGGGAGGAAGTACCCAAGTTCTACTTGGGGTTAGTGGTTCCCTCGCTAGTTCGGCTAGGAGGAAGACGTAGCCTCGGACGAGTAAGACTCTGTGTGAGCATCGGGCCGCGTGTTTACTGGGCTGTCGGCTTTCAGTATGTTGGGATACTGTGGCTCACTGGTCGACAAACTAATAAAATAAATAAGTGTAAATAACAAATGTGGTAGTAAAGAAAGTGGATAGTAAATTGTGAATTGTGCATGGAAAAGAAAGTGGATAGTGAAATGTGAACTGTGTGTGGAAAAAGAAAGTTGCGTGAATGAAGTAAATGTGAAAGTGCACGTGCTATGAGTTAATATATGAAAGGAAGTGATAGATGCCGCATGTGATTAATTTAAGATGGAAATAATAAAAGAGATGTGTTATCATGAATAATACGAAGTAATTGTATTATGTGTGTGATCCTTAAAGTAAAATACAGTTGATATGAGTTGTACCTTGGAATGGTGTCAAGGAACTACCCGCCCGCAATTTGTGTGGAAATTGTGGGAACTACCTGCCTTGGCATAATTCGCAGGGTGAGTGGATATAATAGTGGTAATGATTAATAGAAATGAGAAATAAAGTGAAGTGAAGATGATAAGTGATTGAAGTGAAATTAATAATCAAGCTATCGACTTGAGATGTGATGTGATATTACCCAAACCGTGTGTTTGAGGTACAGTGATTATTACCCAAGCTATCGGCTATGGGATGTGATATGTGGTGGCCCCAGAGTGTGTTTGGGGATTAAGTGAAAATGATAATAAGATTTATTGTGATAAGAAAAAGTAATTATTAAAATGATATAATAAAATGTGAATGAGCTATAAAACATGGTTTTGATGCAATGAGTATAAAAATTCTAATTAATGAGGTGTTAATGATGTGATGAAATGTGAGTAAATCGCATGGGCAATGAGATGTGGTAATTATGTCATGAGAAATGAAGGAATGTGGTAGTATGAGAATAGATGCATATGTTTATGATGTGATACTTTTATAACATAATAAAATAAATACCTGTTTTATGAGATTGGATATGATAATGGTTATTAAAGAAAGTATGTTGTGATATGAGTTTGTGTACTTTGGAAGTGTGTCGGGGAACTACTCGCCTGCTATTTCCGTGGAAATGGTGGGAACTACCTGCCTCGGCACAACTTCTAGGATGAATGTGTGTGTTGATGACATAATATAAGTAAATGAAACGCATGGCTAAATAGAGTTGGAGAAATGATGTAATAACATCATGTAGTTATGATAATATAAATAGTGAAATGCTGATATGATGATAAGTGTGGAAAGATGAATATTCGTATTATGCGAATGTAAGATAAGTATATTTATATATCTATACGAGGTTGATGTGAAGTGTATTATGAAATGTGGGAAGTATGGATAATTAAATAATTGAATGCAGGATTGGCAAAGTATGTGATTTATCACTGTATTGACGATGTTGTTGTGTTCAGGATTCAGGTGGCATTATTTTAATTTGGTATTTGTAAGTTTAAGTATTTTCTTTATACTATTTTAATTTGTCGTTAGATTAGTAATTATACTCACACCAGAAATGGCTAACCCCTTAGTGTTTCGGGGGGTTAGGGGAGTCTGAGGACTACCCTAGATCCCCCACTGTTGCAGGTTCTCATCAGTGCAGAGGTGAGGCGTGGAGTGGTAGTATACCTTTTTATTTTAAAAATTTGTATTATTTAGTTATAGGAATAGTGAAATTTATGATTTAAATTGTATTATGAGTGTATAAGCCTGTATATGACGATGATGAGTATAGTGTGAGGTGGTGTGGTATGTTGGTGACCCGTACCCATCTCGTCGTGGAGTACCAGGCTCTGTGGTAAGTTTTACAATGATTTTTCTAAGATTTTACCTCGTTTTTCAAAGAAATTCATAGTTTTTAATTGATATTTGATAATCCGTTATGAGTTTGGCCCCCAGAGCATTATATTATATTGCCTGTATGTATCTGCTCATTTTGGCCTGGGGAGCCCATGAAAATATTATGTGGTTTGTGAGCTACGGAATTTTGAGCAGAATTCCGTAAGCTTTTTGTGTTTCGGGGCAAAATTTACAGGGGAGACTCTGCCAAAATTTTTCCTGAAATATAACTTTCTTAGTTTATGATTAAAGTGATATAGAAATTGAAAGAATTGAATTTGGAGACTTAGTTTTGAAAAAAAAAAAAAATAAATAAAAATTGGGGGTGTTACAGTTGGTATCAGAGCTTAGGTTAACTAGGAAAATGTTAATCCTAGTGATCTTGCCATGTGAGTATGGGTTCATTATTGCTTAGTCGGAGATAGAGAATGTGGTTTATGCGGGTGTTTTGTTGAAGAATAGATTCTATCGTGGAATGATGTGATCCCCATTAGACTTTGGTCTGACCTTGAGTCAGCATTTCTTTTCATGACCCTGTATATGGGTTGATCTCTGTAGAAATCCCGGTGTGAATTTGCACACTATTGGAGTATTCCATTATATTGATTGCTGGGTGCCGTAAGGGACTATTCCCAGGAGATCTGGTGTAGGTCCTATGGACATATGTTCTGTAGGTGTATATTTTATATATTGAGGAGTGATGTGTGGTTATGGTTTTATCCCATATTTGGGAAGATTGATTGGTTGTAGAAGGTTATGTAGGTCATCTGCGTAGTTGGGGAATGGTGCAGGGAGGATTCGGGTGAGACAGCCCGATGAAACCCAGTTTTGATTATTTATAATGCCTTGGTTGATGAAGATTATGCCCGTTGGGTTTGGTGGAAACATTTAATACAAAGATTGAGATTGTTGATGGGGTTTGCAAAGTTTTTGATATATTTGAAGAGGTTTTTGGTCCCCCACCTTGGTGAACTCGGGAGTTCAAGATTGATTTGATATTTGGTATGACTCCAATCTCTAAATCAACTTGTGGGATAGTACCTTGGGAATAGGTAGAGATAAAAAGAGTTTGAGGTGATGTTTCTGGAAAAGGTTATCGGTTCAAATGATATGCCGTGGGGCGCGCCGACAGTTTTGTAACAAGGAAGATAGCTCACCGAGAAGGTGTACTGAGGAAGGTGACTATTAAGTATTCATTGTTGAGAATAGATAATTGGTTGGATTAGTTGCGGGGATGTCATTAATCTCCCGATGAGAGTTGCACACCGAGTGCTATCAGATAATCCCTAGAGAGGGAAAACATCTCAGGAATTGTTTTTCGTACTCGGTATGAATTGTATGAGTTCTTAGTGATATCTTGGGACTGGCGAATGTCCCTGCAGTTTTTATAAATTTGACGAATTGGGCCTTTCACCCTTATATTAATAGGGTATGATTGTATATGTGAATGATATTTGGTGTATAGTTGTTGTATGGTGGAGCACTGATCGATAGGTTGAGACCAGAAGTGGTATGATAAGTCTGTAAATTGCTATTTTTGGGGGCGAGAAGTGTGAATTTTGGGACACATTATGTCTATTGAAAGCGTATTGTGGATTCGAAGAAAATTTCAAAAGGTGAAAAGACGGGAAAATAACCCTCGGATGCGTTAGAAATTCAGAGTTTCTAGGTTCTAATTGGCTATTATTGGAGGTTCATTCCTCAATTTTATATTATTGCTATACCGAAGACTCATTTATCATAAAGAATGAGTCGTTGGTATGACCTGAACAGAGTGGAAAGATATTTTCCAGAGTTAAAGGAAGAATTAGGAAGAATTAACGATAGCTTGCATTTTGATTACTCCGAAAAGGGAGTGTCTCTTCGAATAGATGCGGATACAGGTGATACAGGCAGGTGCAGCTTGATGCATGAGGGAAGACTTATGGCTTAGGCATTTAGGCCGTTGTGGTCATATAGAGTGAGTTATCTTACTCAGTTTTGAAATTGGTAGTAGTAATAACGATGTGAAGATATTCCTAGTTGGGAAGCAGTTCAGTTTTGAACAAATTAGATGGGTTGAAGTATTTTTTTTGTAATAGGAGCTTAGCCTGAGGCAATAGAGGTGACTTGAGTTCATTAGTAGCTTGGGTGTGGAATGAACTATCACCCGGGACAGCAATGGAATTTTGGCCTTAATGACGTCCCAGGAGTGGACGGTGCTAAATTCATTAGACCAATTTGATTTTATTTCAGTAGTGGAGGGTGATCCGACCTTATATATCGGTACTTGTCGTTACAGCTGTCTATCTTACAGCTGATCAGTCAAACATGAATTCAAAATTTCTGTTTGTGACCGAGAATGCATACCCGAATTCTGGATGGGATTAATGAGTGTAATGCAGATTGATCAGTAGGTAGTAAGGAAAATCCTTGTTACTATCATAGATTTGGTGTTCCTGATTAGGATGGTTTGTGGTAGCGGGTGATGGAGGATGCTCCTTACATTCAGTAAACTGTCTATCCCGGTGGCATGAAGATGTATCAAGATTTCAGGAGAATATTTTAGTGGTTCGGAACGAGGAAGAATATTAATTATCAGGTGAGCATGGATAAGCCTCTTTTGAGGTGTGTAGTCAACAAGAGAAAAGGTGACGCCCATCAGCGGCGAAAGCCTCTTGATGAAATTTAAGATGTTGGGTATTCTTGATGAATTTCTTGTTCTATGTCGAGAAAGGTGTGAAAGACCTATTAAGTGGTGGAGCCGTGGTAGATTAAAGTCTAGTTAGAGGTGTTATTGAATGTGATATATCCTATGAGACTAGCGGTTATTGTAGGTCGATAGTGCGGCAAACTAGATGATGAGTTGTTCAGTTGTTAATAGTGCAATGAAGTAGTGATGCTGATAATGTACCTAGAAATCCTAGGTAATAGTGTGGAGGAGGTATCTTGAAATTCGTTCGAGGAGTTTTCTTAAACCTCATAGCTCGAGGACGAGCTTCTTTTGAGGTGTGTAGAATGTAACACTTCGAATTTTTAAAATATCGAAAATGTCTGTTTTTATATATTTTGAGTGGTGAAAATTATTTTTGATATATTTTATTTAAATATTGATATCGGTATGGATATTTATGGTAGATTGGTATTATTGATATATATTGAAGCCATGAGTTGAGATTTTATGTGAATAAATATTTTTTATTTTATTTTATAATTTTGAAGATTATTGCGAGATAATCGCAATGTATTTTGTATTGTTGGTGCTATTAAAGAAAAGAGTTGGGGTTTACTTGAAATATTTTGGAGGTCTAGGGGTCTATTTGTAAATATCCATTTATAAAAATATTATTATTATTATTATTTTATCTCTACTACTATAATGGGAGAACACCTTAGTGTAATTTGTCCTCAACCCAAATATTTTCGAAAGTGGACCAGTTATGGACTAACTTTGGTAAATATTTTCGAAAGTGGACCAGTTTGGTAAATATTTTCCACAGTGGATCAGTTTGGAAATTATTTTCTTATAATCCCCCCCTTCTCCCTTCTTTCTTTCTTTTCTGATCCGATCGAAGCCAGTAGAGGAGCGAACCCCACTTCGGTCTCTCCCTCTCTCCTCCAATCCACTTCGTTTCTCCACCAAATTCGAATTAAATTGAGGAGTATGCTAATTGAGGGGTTCTCTACAGCGTGGGAGTGTCGGATTTTCGAAAGGATTCCGAAAAGGTATACCCAATTTTATTTATTCGTATAAAATTTAGTATGGTTAGTTTTATTGAGTAGGATTATGATGGTAGAGAGATTTAGAAGTGTTGGAAGTAGAAGATTTGGGAAATTAGTGGGTTGTTAGAGAAATTGCAATTTGTTAGTAAATTAGGGTTTTGGGTTTGTAAAATAGAGACATATATATATTAGAATTATCTCTTAGATGGTGGTAAAAATTTTAGTGAGCCATTAGAATAAAATGGGGAGTGGTGATTTTGGTATAGACTCGAATTATGGAGTTTATGAAATCGGGTAGAAAACTCGATCCAAATAATTGTAGAAAATGCCGGTGAGGGTGTAGAGTATTATGGAAGTATTAATATAAATTTAGGATGATTTTTATAGGCTTAAGCTTAATTAAATTGAGTGAAATAGACTATAGGTGAAAAGTGCACGCCGGGTGTTCGATGAAATGCCCGAGCGAGATTGAGTGAGAATTTGATGGGTTCGGAGGTGTAGTTGAGTCTTATTATTATTATTAACCCTAATATGTGAGATTAGGACGAAGGGGATTAAGGAATTTAGAAAATGTGAATTTTTCTTAGTAGAAAGCCTCCGATCAATAAAGGAGTATTTGTATTAGAACCCGAATTCGAAATCTATCGATGTGGCTCACCTACATATGTCATTTGTGACGTGTGGGTGAAGACGGATTCAAATTTGGAGATCCGTAAGTTGAGTTTTGAGTTTTAAACTAATCGATCCTATAATTTCCTATTTAGGTGGAAAAAGTCGAACTTCGACTGGCTACAGGACGGACGTGGGACATCGTTTGCTCAATCCGTCAGGTGAGTATGTTGTAATTAGGTATATTCTATGTTGTGGCCAAATTCCGTGGCATTTCGATATATTTGATAGAAGTTATGCTAAAAATTCAATTTTCTGAAAAATACGGATTTTTAAGGCCTGAAAATGGGATTTTGAGATATTTGAAGAAATTAACTATTTTAAGTATATAAAACCTATATTATGGGTTAATGTGACGTGGTGAAGTATAAAAACTAAATATATTGAATTGTTTATGCATATTTTCGTCCCGTGCATGTTTCGTGCATGTTTTTGGGTATATAGGCCGATATAGGTAATTTGGCATATGCGGAGCCTTGTGTATGGGCTAGCATGTTATGGATGGAGGCTATATGATATAATTAGACAAAATTAGTGATTGTGATCATGTGTTGGAAACTCGTGTATTTATAATGCATGTTTTGGGCATGTTTTGGGACATATAGACCCTTATAGGTGATTTTACTTGCATGAAATAAGGTGTATGACCTAGTATGCTATAATTGGATATTATGAGATTTAATTAGAGGAAATAAGTGATTTTGGCCTCTTTTTCTGGGACACCCGCATGTGTGGGGTATATTTGTAATATATATATAGATGATTATGACGTGTGATGCAATAGTGGATGAAATTAATAATTGGATACGTGTTTACATTTGAATTATGTTCGAAGTGAAATAATGGACAATAATATGATATTATTCTGTGATGATTTATATATTTTGATACGCTTACGATACAGACTAACGTTTTATAATCTTTTATTTACGATATAACTTGGTGTATGTTTATGGGTGATTTAATGAAGTAGTAAATAGCATGGTATTTATAATGGGTGATGTTATGGCAAAATAAATAACATGGTGTGTGTATCTGTGATATACTGAGATGATAATTATATTGTGGACATCAGATGTGCATTAAATGCAAGATAAAAGGTGAGATAGTAAGAGTTAATAAAATGTGTTTTTATTCACATGATTAAAGTCAAGAATGTGGCTATTGTGCAAATAAAAGCTATGATGCTTTGTGTTTATTTAATAAGATGAAAAGATGACATAACAAATGGCTTTGTTGACCAGTACCTACAGCAATCCTGGGGGTTTGGGCTAGACCTCCTAATACCCAAGGACCGGCTTGGGGTAAGTGGACCCAAACTATGTTTGGGGTAAGTGGATTTTATCGCCCAAGCTATCGGCTTGAGGCCCGGCTTTCCCTCGATGACAGCTGTCGCGAGGAAGTACCCAGTTTATCTGGGGTAAGTGGTTTTTCCCTCCTGGCTTCGGCTGGGAGGAAGTACCCAGTTTATCTGGGGTAAGTGGTTTTTCCCTCGATGACAGACGTCGCGAGGAAGTACCCAGGTTACCTGGGGTCAGTGGCTTTTTCCCTCTTGGCTTCGGCCGGGAGGAAGTACCCAAGTTCTACTTGGGGTTAGTGGTTCCCTCGCTAGTTCGGCTAGGAGGAAGACGTAGCCTCGGACGAGTAAGACTCTGTGTGAGCATCGGGCCGCGTGTTTACTGGGCTGTCGGCTTTCAGTATGTTGGGATACTGTGGCTCACTGGTCGACAAACTAATAAAATAAATAAGTGTAAATAACAAATGTGGTAGTAAAGAAAGTGGATAGTAAATTGTGAATTGTGCATGGAAAAGAAAGTGGATAGTGAAATGTGAACTGTGTGTGGAAAAAGAAAGTTGCGTGAATGAAGTAAATGTGAAAGTGCACGTGCTATGAGTTAATATATGAAAGGAAGTGATAGATGCCGCATGTGATTAATTTAAGATGGAAATAATAAAAGAGATGTGTTATCATGAATAATACGAAGTAATTGTATTATGTGTGTGATCCTTAAAGTAAAATACAGTTGATATGAGTTGTACCTTGGAATGGTGTCAAGGAACTACCCGCCCGCAATTTGTGTGGAAATTGTGGGAACTACCTGCCTTGGCATAATTCGCAGGGTGAGTGGATATAATAGTGGTAATGATTAATAGAAATGAGAAATAAAGTGAAGTGAAGATGATAAGTGATTGAAGTGAAATTAATAATCAAGCTATCGACTTGAGATGTGATGTGATATTACCCAAACCGTGTGTTTGAGGTACAGTGATTATTACCCAAGCTATCGGCTATGGGATGTGATATGTGGTGGCCCCAGAGTGTGTTTGGGGATTAAGTGAAAATGATAATAAGATTTATTGTGATAAGAAAAAGTAATTATTAAAATGATATAATAAAATGTGAATGAGCTATAAAACATGGTTTTGATGCAATGAGTATAAAAATTCTAATTAATGAGGTGTTAATGATGTGATGAAATGTGAGTAAATCGCATGGGCAATGAGATGTGGTAATTATGTCATGAGAAATGAAGGAATGTGGTAGTATGAGAATAGATGCATATGTTTATGATGTGATACTTTTATAACATAATAAAATAAATACCTGTTTTATGAGATTGGATATGATAATGGTTATTAAAGAAAGTATGTTGTGATATGAGTTTGTGTACTTTGGAAGTGTGTCGGGGAACTACTCGCCTGCTATTTCCGTGGAAATGGTGGGAACTACCTGCCTCGGCACAACTTCTAGGATGAATGTGTGTGTTGATGACATAATATAAGTAAATGAAACGCATGGCTAAATAGAGTTGGAGAAATGATGTAATAACATCATGTAGTTATGATAATATAAATAGTGAAATGCTGATATGATGATAAGTGTGGAAAGATGAATATTCGTATTATGCGAATGTAAGATAAGTATATTTATATATCTATACGAGGTTGATGTGAAGTGTATTATGAAATGTGGGAAGTATGGATAATTAAATAATTGAATGCAGGATTGGCAAAGTATGTGATTTATCACTGTATTGACGATGTTGTTGTGTTCAGGATTCAGGTGGCATTATTTTAATTTGGTATTTGTAAGTTTAAGTATTTTCTTTATACTATTTTAATTTGTCGTTAGATTAGTAATTATACTCACACCAGAAATGGCTAACCCCTTAGTGTTTCGGGGGGTTAGGGGAGTCTGAGGACTACCCTAGATCCCCCACTGTTGCAGGTTCTCATCAGTGCAGAGGTGAGGCGTGGAGTGGTAGTATACCTTTTTATTTTAAAAATTTGTATTATTTAGTTATAGGAATAGTGAAATTTATGATTTAAATTGTATTATGAGTGTATAAGCCTGTATATGACGATGATGAGTATAGTGTGAGGTGGTGTGGTATGTTGGTGACCCGTACCCATCTCGTCGTGGAGTACCAGGCTCTGTGGTAAGTTTTACAATGATTTTTCTAAGATTTTACCTCGTTTTTCAAAGAAATTCATAGTTTTTAATTGATATTTGATAATCCGTTATGAGTTTGGCCCCCAGAGCATTATATTATATTGCCTGTATGTATCTGCTCATTTTGGCCTGGGGAGCCCATGAAAATATTATGTGGTTTGTGAGCTACGGAATTTTGAGCAGAATTCCGTAAGCTTTTTGTGTTTCGGGGCAAAATTTACAGGGGAGACTCTGCCAAAATTTTTCCTGAAATATAACTTTCTTAGTTTATGATTAAAGTGATATAGAAATTGAAAGAATTGAATTTGGAGACTTAGTTTTGAAAAAAAAAAAAAAAAAAAAAAAATGGGGGTGTTACAGTGTCACGCCCCGCTTTCCACTATACGGAAATACAGGCACGCAACTGAGGCTCAGCGAATGATATACATCATCCATAAGCTGTACAATTATAAGCTCAACAAGATCTTTATAACGCAGGCATATATAATAATCACATGAGCTGAAAATAGAATAACCATCATTTGGATAATACATCAATATCGGGTCAAGATGCCTGGGAGTACAAGGTGCAATAATTAAAATAATATGATAAGCAGTTCGCTATAATAACTAGATAAAATAGCGACTGAAAGAAAAACAACATGAAGTAGTAACAAAGCAGCAACGATCATTTAGAGAGTCTGCTCGTCGGGTCTATCAGTACCTGTATAATTATTAACTCAAAGAAAAATAGAAAAGTTCCCGTTAGAGCAAGTTTCGGGCAGCAAGTAGCAACAAGCAGTAAAAGGGGTAATATAATAAGATATAACATGGAAGAAACAAGAAGTAGAAGTACAAATACAATATCGAAGTAAGCAAGGAACTGGGACAATATGATCAGGTAAGTAATAACAGTAACTAGTGTATTTTAGACTTCAAGATATAAGCAACTGATAACCTAGGATCAGTTAATCGATAGTCATGTAATCAAGGATCGAGAGTCATGTAATCAAGAGTCATGTAATCAAGAATCATGTAATCAAGAATCAAGAGTCATGTAATCAAGAATTATGCTTAGTTAAGATCTCGAGTTTTATCTATTTTATTAACTTATCTAATGCACGTAATCCTGTGTCCCATACCACAAGTTCGGTGCATATCAATCATGTGAAGTTTAGACTTAAGTAGTGAATTCTATAGGATTATGTACTCGGGTCTTCCAGTGATAGTATCAAGACATGTAATCATGAATCATGTAATCGAGAATTATGTAATCAAGAATTGTGTAACCAAGAATCAAGAATCAAGAATCACTATTTCGGGAAACACGGGCCCCCTTCCGAGTATACTCCCCTATATTGTCCACTGTTAAGCCGTACCCTTATAACCCCGGCTTGTTATTCTTTTATAATTAATTATGAACATGCAGTTGGTACGACTAGTGGAACAGTGTAATCAAGACAGTTTAATCAAGAAAAATATCAAGGGCAGTAATCATGGACATGAGACGTAAAACGCGTACATATATCGAGAGTAGTTATTATGGAATTATCAAGTTGTATAAAATGCATTCTATCGACCTATTATATCTATGTAAGTTATTATTACAAGAACAATAATACACTCAGTTCATTAAATATGAAAAGTAATGGGTTTATTTGCAAAACCATAGAGATGAATTTTTAGACAACTTGACATATCTGCATTCAAATTCACTTTTCCATTGTTACAGAAAAGCAAATCCGATTCTGTCAGAGATTCTAGAAAGTAGACTCTCTTTCGGTTCCAATGCATATTAACACGATATATTCTAAAGACAGTAGCTATGCGTACAAATTTATTCTTCGCTGGTTTCGATGTTTCGCGCGCATTCTGGAAATTCGAAGTCACAATACTAAAACTGCGATATCTCACAATCTATACATCGGATTGAGAAACTGTAGGATGTTTCAGATATCTAGACTCGAAGAGCTACGATTTTCATGTAGAAAGTTTTTCGATCCAGTGTCGGGAACATGGTCGAATTCTCAGTACGAGATACCGGTTAGTAATCTCGTGCAGGTTCAGAAATTCGTGATATGTCAGTACTAAAATCGCGATATCTCACAATCTATACATCCGATTGAGAAACCGTAAGATGTTCTGGATTCGGGACTCGATGGGCTACGATTTTCATATAGAAAATCTTCAATCCAGTATTGGAAACATGGTCTACTTCTTAGTGCAAGGTCAAGAAATTTTAGAGATAGTAAGGTTGAATATTCAATATTCGATAACACGATTCGAAATGTGTTAACGGTTCACTCTTGAGTTGATATAGCATGGAACAAGTGACTAGAACGGAGTTTGACAATAAAACATGATGATAACTAGACTACTTGCCACGAGTCTAAGGAAAATGCTTGTACGAGAACAAAAAGAGTGTACAAGGTACTTGCCTTATAACGTGATGATTACGGTAGTAGTGTTAACCACGGAAAGAAGCGATGTCGGCAACGGACGGCGGCACAACGGCGGTAAGAATGGCGGCAAGACGGTAGCTAGCGAGCAACGGTAGCAACGGTGAGCGACGACAACAACAAGGTGGCGTGGCGTCGGGTTATTTTTCGAAATTCACGGGATCATAGAAGCGGAGTCGTTGGCTCGAAGGTGAAAGGTAAAGTAGAGCTTGGGTGTTGCTTGAGCTCTCGGGTGTGAAGAAGGTAGAGGGAGAGAAGAAGGGAATGAGGTGGGAGGTTCTGCATGTGTGTGTGTGTGTGTGTATAGAAAGGAAGGGATAGGAGGGGTGTAGAAAAATCAACGAAGGGATAGGAGTGTGGAAAAATGAGAGGGGTTAGTGGGGATTAGGTTGGAAACTAAGACCAAGGAGGAGAAGTCAGTAGAAGTTAGGTTGTAGGAGAAAAATAAGAAGTTAGGCGCAGGATTAGGCAGGATTAGGATTAGGATTAGGATTAGGATTAGTATTAGGATTAGGATTAATCGGGGTTTAAAATTTGTATTTAAACTCCGATCGAAAAATCACAAAATTATAGAATTGATCAGAAAAATATTCTGGCTTTAGATAAAGAGTCCAAAGAGAAAAATAAAACTGATCTGAAAATTGATGTACAAAAATTCATGTAATAAAATACGTACAACTGGGACAGGGAGTTACACACTGTAACACCCCGCAAAATTGGAAATGGCAATTTTGCCCTTATGTGTTATACACGTGTATTTTGTAATGTGTTTTCACTACACATTTTGATTGCCGACTATTTATGCATTTTCTGTATTGATTTACCCTATTTTGAGTCAACAAAAATGCAATATTTCAATCTCTGTATTTTACGTAATTTTTTATGTGTTTTTGATGCACGTATTCGCTGCGTATTTTTCCATCGCTACATATGATATTTTTATGAGTATTGATTATTTATTTTTCGTGCTCGAACTTGTTTTATAAACGAAAATTCATTTCTCGCATTTTGATCTAAATAATTTTGTACGTGAAATGCACGTGTCTTCAACGTACGTAGCAATTACATCATAAAATTGATAAATATATTTTCTTATATTGTACTTTTATTATCCTTAACATTTTTTCGTTGATAACGTCGAATTTCGTATTTTTGATATTTCACGTGCGACGCACATGTTTGTTTCGGTGGGCGTATTTGAGCGTATCCGTTTTCAAAATAAATTTTTGGAGTGTGTGTATTTATTTTATTTGTGCATGATACATTATGAATTTTAATTAAACTATTTTTTTACTTACATAATAATATAATAATATATATATATATGATATATGTTGGATGTTTGGTAAAATGGCATGGTTAAAGCATCCACAGTCGTTTGCTATATTTCTCAAATTCTCATATTAGGAGAATAATATGAGAATCGACCTCTGCAGTCGTTTGCTATTTTGTTAAAAAATAGCAAACGGGCTACAGTCGATTCTCATATTTGAGAAGTGGGCTAGCGAATTTGAGAATATAGAAGACGATACATGATGTATCGTCTCAATATATTTAATATTTTTTATTACAATCTGTCTCGTCCCGTATATTTTTTTTTTTTAAATAGGGTCGGACGATACATGTTGTATCGTCCTTCCCAAAATAAATTTTTTTTTCCAATTTTTTCAACTGATCAACGGATCAGATTATTCGAAAAAAAAAAATCAAAAAATACCCACGGACGGGACATGTTGTCCCGTCCAGGTATTGGGGGGGATTTAGTGGGTGTTAAGGTTTAATTAATAGTTTAGTAGGTGTTTAAATAGGATTAGGGTATATTTTAATATTTAATTTATTTAATTAAGATATTTTAATAGTTAATCGGTAATTAATTAAATCTTTAAATAAAAAAAACGGACGAAACAAGTTGTCTCGTCCTACTCAAATTTTAGCAAAATATAGCAAACGATCACTGTAGACCTTTCGATCTATTCCATTTCTATTCGTCCCATTTTGCCAAAAAATAAGAATTGCCATTGTGGGTGCTCTTATGATTAAAAAAATTGAAATGAGTGTATGTGATGGAATAGTTGATGGAGGTGGAGGCCCACGGGATTGAAAGCACAGCACATTCATTGTGCTGTTGTTTGGGCACTGGTTGACTTCGGTCAAAGGAGCCTTGGATGACGTGGAGGTTTGAAATGGGGGTTCCACCATGGTATAAAACTTCGGTTGTGTATTTGTGCAAGGAGGAGAGAGGTTGGGAGTTAGAATTTGAAGAGGTAAGAGTTAGGGATTTAGAGAGGTGGAAAGGTCAAGAGTTGGGAGTTTGAGAGTTATGAAATGTGAAGAGTTGAGAAATTAAATTGAATAATTTATTAGGTGTGTAATTTTGCAAATTGAACCCTCAACATATCCTATAAATAGCACCCATTCTCTTCTCATTCTTCACACCAAAAGAAAATCAAGAAATAAGAGAAAGAACAAGAAAGAGAGAAAGAGAGTTTTTGCATTTGGAGGCTTTTGCTAAGAGTCCTTGGAGCTAGAAGAGGTGTCCTATCTTTTCATTGTTCAAACTTCAAAAAGGTGGGTGTTCTCTTGCTTTCTAATATTAGAACAATGCATGTTAATAATAATAATAAGTAGTAGTATGAAAATTTTGATGTGATCTATACTATTGTATGTAGTGAGAATGATAGTAAATCATTTTATGATGAGTAAATTAAATTACAACATGTAGTTGTTAATGAGAAAAGAAATAATTGATTATTCTGCCATGCACTAATGTACATGAATGAATATAGTTGAATGTATGAACAATTGTTGGGATTTCTTCTTTTGTTAAGCAAACAAATTTTTTGGTAAAGTAAATTTGATGCTCATTTGATGGTTTATAAAAGATATAATGTGCTATTTTGATTACATTGAATAAATGTAAATTCATGTTTATTAATAAGAAAAAATAATTTGAAATTTTGATTTTTATTGTCTAAAATATGGACTTTTAATCCTTGAGTTACTGTAGAAAGTAAACTTAGTTTATATGAATTAATTTCAGCATAATAAAAGATTATAACAATTAGAGAATCGAGTTTTGTGAAATAGTGGGATAACAGGAAGTTGGAATAAAAACATATGAAGAACCTTCATATCGATAGGCGCACTTGGCCTAGTTTCCTTCACTATTACACTGGTCTCCTTGCCGACTATGGGTTTGAAACCTGCTAAGGCCAAAATATTCTTTTTGTTTTAAAATAATTATAAAAAAATGAGAGAGTGTTTAAGGAGCATTCGGTGTGATATTTGGACACAAAGCCCACATGGGCTACTGGAGCTGACCTTGGGTGCTCCTATGTGTTGTGCGGTTGCCTGGTTCGAAACCCGAAGGTGCCCCTTTTTATTTTTTGAGTTTTGATTAACACTAGGAGTGTTTTTATGCTAGAAAACAATTAGGAAAAGATCTGTGTTATTATTGCAAAATAATATGGAATTAATTAGTAATAATTTCAGAAATTCTCATGGAAATTTTCCGATAGGAAAATGAATTATGTGTTTTAAATTTTTATTATTCGAGAGTAGAACATTTTGTGAAGGATAATAAAATGTTATTTTAAGTGAATTCTCTTGAAAAGATTTCACTTCTATTTTGTTTTAAAAGTATCTTGAAGTAAATCGAGACACCATATGAGTTTGGATTTTGTGATAAAATTTCATGTGATGAAATTGTGTACATTGAAAGGAATTATTTTGCTTATAAAGATTATGAATGAATAGATAGATCATGAATAATGACGAGACTACGATCATTTGTGAATAAGTTGAAAGATGAAAATATCTAGGTTTAAGACATGTTTACTAAAGGGTGTGTGTACCCATGGATTCTTGTACATGAAAAAGTTTGTGATTTAGAGTTAGTGAGACCTCGGGTACCGGCACTACTGAATTGAAAAGAGATGAGATATAAATTGAGATATGGCCGTGAAGCTATCTCGTATTTTTTGTTGATTAAGTCCAGTAGGAGGGAAAACTAATTTTAGGATTGGAATTTATTCATATCTTGAACTAAATAATTAGGCACATAAGTGAAAATGTAGTAAACCTGGGCAAACGTAAGTGGGGTGCTCTATATAGTCGGCAGTGGATCTCCGTGGCTATAGACCCAGTTGGTGGACTAAGGTTGCTCTGTGGGAGATGGGCTTTTTATATTTAAATCCGGGACTATGAGGACGGGTTAGCGGTGAACTCCGAGATCTTGAGTAGTCGGGCGGATAGTTTGTCATACTCCAATGTATATACGTATACCGGAGCTAGAGGGTCACTTGGGGGATGATTCGCATGATATAATAGCCAGCGAGGCTGGGATATGTTATTATAGCCAGCGAGGCTGAGATCCATATCCATAGAATGATCTAAACCTTGTCTTATTACTGGGTAGTTTTCATGGCGAGGGATCGAACCCTTTATTGTGGAGTACGTAGGCGCTTACCCTCGGACCTATATAGTATGGGATGCATAGAATCCGAACAAGTGTGCATTAGTGTCATCCTAGTATAGAAATGTGTGCATTAGGCATTAAGGCATCGCATACACTTATATATTTAGAATAATCACTTTTGACACTTTATTGTTCATTCAACTTTTGTGATTTGTTAAAGTAATGAGATCGTTATATGTACGGCATAGAGAGGATAGCCGAGTATAATATTTTTATTAGTTGTAAGTGACTGACGTGCCCACAGCTTAATATGCAGGTAATGGACTATTCATGAAGGAATAAAGATATTGTGATGCAATCGATGACTTATTTCGATAAAGTTGTATAAGTTGTATTTTGTTTTCAATGTTGTAATCTTTTTATTCTTCCGCTGTGTAAACAAAAGTGTAAATAAACTCTGATGTATTATTGAAAAATTTTTATTTCCTTGTAAAATTGTACGAAGTGAAGTAAAGATCCTGTGAAATCTCGAATTCGGTTTTATTTTGAATTCGGGGTGTTACAGCCACAGTGCCATCAGCGGTCGACTGCCACTTTGGGCAGTTGACCAAAGTAATCCAAAACCATCCAGAGCGTAGGTCGATCGACTATCCAGTATTGCCGACTGCTACTTCTCTTCACAACGA
Source organism: Hemerocallis citrina (assembly GCA_017893485.1). Lineage (NCBI taxonomy): Eukaryota > Viridiplantae > Streptophyta > Magnoliopsida > Asparagales > Asphodelaceae > Hemerocallis > Hemerocallis citrina. The sequence goes on from CM030361.1 coordinate 305,368,455, forward strand.
CTGTTTCGACCTCCTTCGCTGCATCATTTTCTACTTCTTATCGAACTACAAGTATGCTGCAAGACATAAACCCCAACAAGATTAACATAAGCTAAGCCATAGCAATGATTACAATACCCTGTTAATTTTGATGTACGTGCAAATATCACATCCCCAAGGCCTAAATATTAAGTTTTCTACGTTCAACTTAACCAATTAACCTTAGCTCATGAGGTAAAAACATTTTCAAACTTCGAAAAATATTGGTAGGGTCTCTTTTATGCACGTTAGGGGTTTTAGAGCTAGCCAAAATATTGACATGCAATTCACTAATGTCAACAACGGCTTTGTTAAAAGGGGTTTCTCTCTCTAGAATTTCTAAAGAGAGAAACTCTCACCCCAAAAATCCAAAATAAAGAAAACCCTAGATCTGAGTGTGTGTGTGGGGGGGGGGGGCTAGGGTCCGTCGCTGCCGCCCTGTTCCTCCTCTTCCGCCGTCCCGCCCGCCCCCTTCCCTCCTTCCCTTCTTCTTCCCGACGCTCTTCATTCCACGTATCAATGGGTGGCTTGGGTGCGGTGCCTCTCGTCGACGGTGGCAGATTTTTGCCCCCGTCGTCGTCTTATATCCTCCCACCGGTGCTTTTCGGCGCGCCGTCTTGCTTTGGTGATGGGTGTGGCATACTCCTTCGATGAGGAGAGCGCAGAGGCTAAGCTCCTCCTTCCGCCGCATTTTTTGCCACCGTTGATTCAGCTGTCGTCGCTGGATCTGGCCACCAACGAGCTAACGATGAGCCACTCCCCCCCAGCCGCCTCTATTGATGTTTTCCTCCTCCTCGGTGTAGGAATCGATGCTTTAGCCACTGCCACCATGTCCATGCCCTTATTGCCAATCTTCACGATCTGCAACGCTGATTGGATTACAAGGTGTTGGTTGTATGTGTGAAGTTGTCGGGGATTACGCTGTTGGCGGAGCCGGTCATAGAGGCTGGATTTATTTTGTTGGGGAATTCGGAGTGATTATGTTGGGTGGGGGAGTGTTTATGAGGGGCTGAGATATTCACGTCGGGGACGTAGCTGATTGCGAGATCCCACGGTGGGGAGCTCGCATCTTCACCGTCCTTCAGATCCACTGGCTTCGTCAACGGGCGGTGCGCTGGTTTTGCCACCTTCGACCAGCCCTAAGGCTACGCGTTCGCCTTCGGTAGCGAGCTGCAGTGCCGGCATTCACCTGTGCCCTATGCCTGCTACCGGTGCCGTCGTTCGTCTCCTTCAGCGGTGCCGGAACGGTTCCTTCGCCGCCACCACCATGTCCACGCTCTCGGGGCCGATTACGGTGATCTACAGCCATGATTTGGGCCTCCAGGATTTGTGTAGTCGGTGAAGTAGTCGGGTTTTGTGATGATGGCAGCACCATAGATAAGGCTGGAGCTTGTACCCCATTTGTTGGGGTGTGATCTAGAGGGGCGGGGACTGCATCCGGGCTGCTTCACCTGATGACCATAGTCGATGGGGCACCACCACCACTACGCCCTCATAATGGAAGCTGACGCCCAATGCCATCGCCCGCTGTGGCGAGAGGAGAAAGTGATACTTCAATCAGCTGGATCTTGTATTGGTTTTCTGATTGAGAGAGTGTGTGAGAGAGTGAGAGAGTGAATATGTTGCTCCTCACTACTCTATGTTGGTGGTGGTCTGTATTTGTGAGAAATCACTGGAGATAGCAAGGACGTGTGAGAGGTGAAGGTATCCTCTTCACAGCTCTCTCCTTGACTGCGGTTTTTGGTGGGGGAGTAATAATAGTAAGATTGTGGGAGGATAGAAGGTGTAGACTGAGCTTGGCGGTTGTCAAAACTCTGCCTACGGGGCTTGGGCCCAAAGATGGGGTCCCCCAGCGTGTAGACTGAGCTCGGCGGTTGTCAAAATTCGGCCTGCGGAGCTTGGGCCAAAAGATGGGGTCCCCCAGCGAGGAGAAGGCAGGGCTCAGCGGGTTATAAAATCCTGCCAGACTAGTTTCAGGTGGGTGTGCATGTGCCGTGGAGGTAGTGTACGAAGCTAAACTGGCGTACATACAATTTTGCTCGACCGAGCTTGTTTGTCGGCCCACCCTCCAGGGTTGTTGGAGGGATTTGTTGTGTGTACGAGTTATGTTGCTTCATGTATATTCTATTTTCTGTCTGTAGGTTGTAACTTGGTCCAGTACTCTGGGTTTGTTTCTTTAATTTCTTATTAATGAAACAGGGTGGCCATATTCTACATTTTCCTTCAAAAAAAACAACGGCTTTGTTAATTACTAAACTTTGATAATGGAATACACATCATGTTAAGCTAATTAGCTTTTTGACCTCCTTTTTGTTTTTATTTAGTGAAATGATCCTATTTAGAAAATATTTAGTGAAATGACCTAGTTCTTAATTAAATTTCTATAGTATCCTTCCTATAATAATTTTTATAGGATGTGTGACCTTTCTTCAAATTCTAAAAGTTTTTGGGTTTTAAGATAATTTCTATTTTTATTATTAGATTTTAGTTTTTATGTTCTATAGCTTATAAGTTAGTAATAAATTTATGAAAAATTATAGAAATTAAGTAAAAATTACTTACTCTGTTCTGGCTCTGATACTAACTGTGTGTGCGAAGCATGTAATCACTTGAAGACCTGAAAATCAAAAGGAAGAGAGTATCAAAAACTTTAAAATTCTAAAGATGATAGTTTGGTGTAAAATAATATTCGTCAAAATAATGGATATTGTCTATTCTGAAAAATTAATAAAGAATGTCAAGAATATCGTCTTCAAGTTCTCTCATATATTCTGATTCTGTCTCATATCCTTCACTATTACTATCATATGGGGGTTCTTCAAGTTCTTCCATATGTCTATTTTCTCCTTCATTATGTTCATTTTCTTCTAGAAATTGTCTGTATGCAGTTGTAGGACTCCAAACATAACTACTAAATATACCATTTTCATAAAATAACAAAGATCTTTCATGATAAGTTAGGTCGTCAATTATTTCAACAATTATATTACTAGTTTCTCCAGGATTTATTTGGTTTATTGTTATGATTATTACTCGTTGTATACTAAAAAAGCATAATTTGAATTCATAGCGATCATTCATGCTTATTTCTCTATGAGGATAATAAACATCAAAAACTAGCATTCTATCACTTCCTTGGTAATTAACCATTAATTCAAAAATCGGTGAGGCAATACCAATTATTATTATCCATTAGTTCTTTTTTATTTGAACAATAATCAATTATAAAATCAAGAGTAGAGAGAGATTTCTTAAGGATACCTAAAAATCAAAACAAAACGGCTCATCATGCTTCCGACCTAGTTAAACCTCTTTGAGCTGCTCTGTACCAATTACTACCAATGGATAAAATACCTCTTGTATGCACCTCAATTTCTGTGCTTCTTTTACGTTCTTTCCATCTCAGGATTACTATGCCCTCAAGAGAGCTTCATCCGAGAGATACGTCGGGAACAACTAGTAGCACTTCGGTACAGACAACCACAACCTAGCTCGTTTCCTACTGCTAGGTGTACAGTCTAACTATAGAAGGTTGCAAATGGGTCTTTTTGCAAGATCGGTCAGGCAGAACCTTACAAAACTCTACCTAAGGGAAAGAGATTTAGTTATCCATACCTTATTTTCTACAAGATCTGGTAGATGCATGAACTCATAAAAGATAATTTTTATTTCCTTCAAACTTGTTACAAACAGAGACTCTTCAAGATTTTGAGGAATTTTTTCTCTCCAGGATAATATGCCTTCTCTCTTGCTTAGCTTTCCCTTTTATAGACCAAGGGATCAGCTTACAACAAGTTTTCATGCGTCACTGCTTACATCGTATGTTCAATAATTGTGATAAATACGTAAGTGCTTACATCAGCTTACAATAATTATTCTGATTACATTTTGGCCTATTCTAGGAAAAGAGATTCCTCTTGGCCGACATCTTCACATGCTGCACATTTATGTTGGTGTCCCATCTTCATCATGCTACAGTAATATACAGCTGTCTCTGCTGTAATGCCCCGATTTTTATTTATGAAAATTTATTATTTATTTTGCACGTAATGTGCACGTGCAATATTTTTGGTAGTATTAAATTTTATGATGATATATATATATGTGCTCTTTAATTATTTTTTATATAAAGGCCTTTTTCAAATAAACTTAAGCCTTTCTTTTTAAGCCCAAATTTAATTTAATTTATCTTCTTTTTATAAACTACTATTTTGGGCCATAAACCAAAGCCCATGAGTTATTTTTATTTTAAATACAACTTGTAATGTAGAACATATTTTAAGGATTATTTTTATTGAAAATGTAATGTACAACTTTTGTTAAATGGCGACAAATGCATGCACGTGCATTACACGTACACGTGCAAATGCACCATGCATGGCCGGTTTTGAGCATTGGAGGGAAAAGGAAATTTTGAGTGGAGTCATGGGTGGTGGTTACTTGATCATGGTTGGTTATTGTAACTCTTCCTTGAATCCTAGCCTTTTGTTTCTAACTCCTAGTTTAATCCTAGCCTTCCATTTACCCAAATTTTTAGTATAAATACCCCCCCCCCCCCCAGCCTAGTTATTTTTGTACTAATTATTTCTCCAAGACCTATAGTATAGAATACATTATTAGTAGTATAGCAAGTGAGTAAAAGATTGAGAGTTGTGTGTGAGGAGTTTGTGGTTGCACCAAGGAAGGAGAGGCCGACATCTTGGAGCTCGGGTTGGCATCTTGGAGCGCGTGTGCACATCGAGGAGGAGGAGGATCGCTCTATTGGAAAGGACTTGTGTTTAGGAGGTGTTGCAAATTGTATGTCTCTCCAATTAAGATGGGTTATTTTCCATGTTTCTAATTAGGAAGCATGCTAGATTTGAATTGAAATGATGATGCATGAAAAAGATTAATAAGAGTACATTTTAATTTGGAAAATTGGCTTATTAGTTGATTGGAATGTTGATATATAACTTGTATGTGGTTCCATCATTAAACTTAAGTTGTGTGTAAATAAATTATAGTCATGGATTGCTTAAAGAAAAATTTATTGTTAGCATCAAAACCATATGCAATTATTAGTAGACGAAATGTTGTTTAATGCACTTGAATGTACCTTTTGTGATAATATGGTAATGAATGACTTGAAATTTGTGGGTTTGTGAAATGAATAAAAACAGAGAATTGATATAAAGATTATTAATATAGAGAGTTTTAATGTTAAAATTTGATAAGAAATGTCAAAAAAAAAAAAATGTGGTAGTAGTAACATATAATTTGAGCTAATTGTATAAAAATATGTGCTTAATTATTGAAAAAATTATTTTTAATATACTGGACTATAAATTATTATGGGAATAATTAATCTGAAAATTTACAATAAGTTTAGTAAAAGCAAAACTCAAATGAGAGCTTTTTGAACATCGAAATGTGTTATTAGACAAAGAGTTGATTTAATTAAAATGCAAGTTGTATTCAAGACAACTTGAGGCTATAGCTTAAGTGGTTGGGGGACTCTTTAGCACTACAATGTTGTGCGGTGTGTCCCTTGGATCGCTGGTTCGATACTTGAGAACACCATCTTTTTATGTGCATTTTTTAAAATTAATTCAGTTTCGAACCGAGAGTATATAACTCTCTGGCTCTCTTCTATACCGCTGAGCACAGGTGGCCACATGGCCAGAGCGTGCAGTTGGGTTCCCTGTGGTTGTTGGTTTGAATCCTGGTCTCGGCCAGTATATTACTTTTCGGAAAAAATGTTTTTTTTGATGGGTTTTGATGTTTAAAAAAATTATGGAAAAAATATTATTATTATTCTAAAATTATGTGGGACTTATGAAAAATAAATTGGGATTTATTAAAGTGAAATAGAGTACACTGTGTTATTAGACAGAGAGTTGATTTAATTAAAATGCAAGTTGTATTCAAGACAACTTGAGCCTATAGCTCAAGTGGTCGGGGGACTCTTTAGCGCTACAGTGTTGTGCGGTGTGTCCCTTGGATCGCTGGTTCGATACTTGAGAACACCATCTTTTTATGTGCATTTTTAAAATTAATTCAGTTTCGAACCGAGAGTATATAACTCTCTGGCTCTCTTCTATACTGCTGAGCACAAGTGGCCACATGGCCAGAGCATGCGGTTGGGTTCCCTGTGGTTATTGGTTCGAATCCTGGTCTCGGCCAGTATATTACTTTTTGGAAAAAATGTTTTTTTTGATGGGTTTTGATGTTTAAAAAAATTATGGAAAAAATATTATTATTATTCTAAAATTATGTGGGACTTATGAAAAATAAATTGGGATTTATTAAAGTGAAATAGAGTACATTTTTTAGAACAAAAGTGTAGATAGAACTATGGTTCTACACTAGTTTATTTGTGAAAAGTTGTATGGTTCTACACTAGTTTATTAGTGAAAAGTTGTATGGTTCTACACTAGTTTGGTTTACAAAAAGAATTGCAATAAAGTGCTAGAAAAGAATTATAAATAAGAAAGGAAATATATGAAGTGAAGTGGTATGAATTATTCTCATTAGAGAATAGTGTGACAATTATGAGTAGTGAATATTCATTTGACCTTATAATTAGTGATGTAATTTTAATGTGGAAATGATATTTGATGAATTACTTGATGAATATATAATTGAATTCCATGTATGGTTATGGACTCATGAATAATTTAGAAATCATGATTGGAAAAGAGAAATATTATTGAGTATGACAACTCAAATGTGTGAATTTATGAATTGAAATTGAAAATTAGAGTGTAGCCAAAACTCACACCGGCAAGTGAAAAGTGATGAATTATGATTATTGATTTTGAAAAGACCAGTTTGGGTCATTGTGAAATAAGACCGGTAGTAGTGAGAGGGCTAACTCTAAGAGATTGATTTTGTTCATGATTTCATTAAATTTAAGGATTTAGTACATAGTGAAGAGGTGATGAAAGTGAGAAAAACACAAGTATGAGAGCTTCAAGTTTACGATGCGGGTGTGAGCCACAGAATGCATGCTTGATACATCAAGACATGGCATGGGCACTACTCAGAATGATCGGACCTTGGCGACGCTTGTGGGATGTTTGGTGACTACAAGAGGATCGTGTGCCATGAAGGAGGCTAAATTAATGCCACAGAATGCATGCTTGATGAGTCAAGACATGGCGTGGGATTCCCCTCCAGGTTTTCTGTACACGAGCTTGTACTCATAGATCATCTAGGATACTTACCATAGTTACAGTAGTAGATTAAGTCATGACGAGGGATTGAACCCTACAAGATGAAGAACGATTAAGAGGCTTGCCTTCGGACCTATGTAGTATGGGATGCATAGAATCCGAACAAGTGTGCATTAGTGTCATATAATATAAATAACTGCATTAAGGACTAAGTGCACAATCACAACACGGCATCAATAGGGTATTTCCTTTAGTTTGATATGTGACAAGTTTGTGTTTGTTAAATATGGAAAATCAGTTATACTATTTTCGGCATAGAGAGGATGGCCGTGTATAATATTCATCGATTGAATAAACTAACGTACCCACAGTTTGTATGCAGGGTAAATGACATGATAAAGATTAAAGAGGAACAGATGCTTAGAGATTATTCAATGTTGTTATACATTTATTTAAATGTTGTAAATTTGCTTCCGCTGTAAAATGTAAAGTGTAAAGTTTTCATGTAAACTCTGATGTAAAGTGAAAAGTTTTAAATTCCTTGTAAAATTGTACGAAAGAAGTGTAAAGATCCTATGGAATCTCGAATTCAGTGTATTTTGGAATTCGGGGCGTTACATCTGCTGTCATTGTCATTGCTCCAGTAGATAGTATCTGGTACCAACTGTCAAACAGCTCATGCTTATCTTGTGACTGTTTGATCTTTGCTATACTATACATTATTATTTTATCTGGATCTAGACTGTCATAGATCCATATATTGCTATCTCTTTGTTTTATGTCTTTTAATTCACAGTACATGTTCCTGAAGCCCATTGCCCTTCTTTCTGGGATTAATTTCTCAAATTCTTCAGTTTTAAATGGTACAATATTTGATGCTCCATAGATCATTTGGGTAGTCATCCCTATTTTTATAACATGTTCTGCTGGAAATTCTTCATCATCATTAAGATACTTGGGGATGACTGAATACATTCTGACATATATTTTTTAGGCCTTCGTGAGCCCAAAATAACTTTTGGCTGCTTTGTAAATTTTTCTTGGTAGGTGGATTAGTTCTTCACATTCTCTGGACGGATATGCAATGAATAAGTCATCTTTCAAACAATGCCCTAGTTGTTCTTAGATTAGCTCCTGGTAGGATGATGGCCTTGTTCATGTGTTGTTGAGATATGATCTTGATGAACTGGTTTACCTCTGTTACTTGGCATAGTTTTTGAATATATTGTAAAAATAATATTTTCTTCGATACTTTGGTAGGAGCTTTCTCAGTAAGAAGTATCTCCTTGTATGTGGTTTTATTTGAGGATATAATTGCTTCTTCTTTTATTGACTGAGAAGGCTCACCTATCTCACTCATTTTCTCGCTATTATTGTCCACAATATTTTCTGTGGTTACATGCTGACTTATATGCTGATAGAACAGACTTTGGAGTCCGCATATTTGTAGTTGTAACTGATTAAATGCTCCTTTTAATTGCTCCATTGTTCCCTTGATGTAAATAACATCTTGTTCTATTTTGCTGAACTCTGGTTTCCATTCTGCAACAAGTGAAATAGTTAATTTCTTGATAAAAAAAATCAGCTAAAATATTATCTTTTCCTTTTATGTTTTCTATTAAGAAATCGTAATGTGCTAACTCCATCTGCCACCTTATCAATCTTTTGTTTCTATGGTTGGTCTATTATTTTGTTAATCCAACTCTTTGCTTGGGTATTATCTGTCCTTACTTGTAAATTTTGTATGTATTATAAATAGTTCAAACTTTTTTATAGCTTTTAAGATTGCTAGTAGTTCTTTTTCGTGTATGTGGTAATTTTGTTGGGTTTGTGTGAAAGATCCACTAGTATATCTGGCTAGTTTTTCCTCCTTTTCTCCTATTTCAATAAATTTTAATACTGCTCCCCAATTGTTTCACATGCATCTGATTCTATTATCCAAGAACATTCTTTAACAGGTAATCTTAGCTTGTGTAATTTTGAAGTTTGTTGTTTTAATATTTTAAGTTTCTCTTCATCCTCCGGGGTCCATTCCCATTTCTTAAACTTTTTTAGTTTTTGTTGTAACCAATTTGTTTTTGCTGATAAATTTGGTATGTAACCTCTCGTTTAATTTAGTAACCCTATTATAGCTTGTACTTCTCTTTTTTCTTTTAGGACATTAGGAAACGTCTTTATTTTTTCTGCTATATGTGATTGTAATTCTATTCCTTCATATGATAATTTTGTTCTTAAGAATTCTATCTCAATTTTGAATAATTCCATTTTCTTTTTTGATAGTATAATACCTGCATTTTTTACTATTTCTATGAATTTTAGTATATGTTCTTTATGTTGTTCTTCGTTTTCGGATCCTATTAGAATATCATCTACATATACTAATATGAAATTGTCGTATTTTTCAAAAATTTTATCTATATACCCTTGAAATATTTCTGGGCTGTTTTTATAACCGAATAGTAATACATTCCATTCATAAAATCCCTGAGGTATGCTAAATGTTGTTAAAGGTTTTGAATCTTCTTTTAGTTTTACATGATAAAATCCTGATTTACAATCAAATTTCGAACATATTTTTCTTGTTCTTACTGTGTTAAGTAGTATTTGCATGTCTGGTAGTGGGTATCCAAACCTCTTAGTATTTTAATTTAGTTCCTTATAATTTACTACCATTCGAGATTTACCTCTTTTTTTTTCTGAATTCTTTCGTACTATGAATGCTGGGGATGAATCTGAACTTTGTGATTTTCTTATGTAATTATTTTCCATTAATTCTTTTATGTGTATTTTGAACTCTTCTAGGTCTATTGGAGTATGTCTTATAGATTTAATTTTTATTATTTTGTTCTTATCTGTTAACTCTATATGAGCCGTGGGTTCACTTAAGTTCCATTTTTCCAAAGGGTCTTCTCGGCACAGATCTTCTAATTGTTTTTGTAAAATTTCTTTTGTAGTTGTTTCTTGAACTTGTTGTATTCTGGTTTTGTTTGATAAATATTGGTATTCACCACGTTGGGTTGAAGAAACTCTGATGTGTGGCAGGTCAGTTCTGGAATAAGGTTGGGTTATTCTAATTGCTATTGCTTGGTATCTGCAAGGTGTTGTAAATACGACTGATTTATGTGATCTGGTATGGGATAGTATTGTTGGAAAAAATCATTTCCTAAGAGTACATCATTATTCATATCATCAAACTGGTATATTATAGGAATTTTTAGTATGTAACTTCCTATATGTACATTAACATTTTGTTGATATTTGTCAAGTATGATAGTTTGTCCAGTTAATCCAGTTATTGCTTTTTTATTATATCCATCTTGTTTCCATTTTGGTAGTATATTTTCACGGCATAGGCTAATACCTGCTCCGGTGTCTATTAGACTGTGATAGTTTCTTGATTTGTATCCTTCATAAACAAATTCTGTTAGAATGTATAATGTGTTTTTTGTTGCTCTTAATGGATTCATTTGTCCAATATCCTATTTATTACCATGCTTTCATTGTTTACTGTTATTGTGACTTTTTCTTCTTGAATTGAGTAAGGTTGTACTGATGTAAGGAAATCAGTTCCTAATAACATTTCATTAACATGGTGTCCTGGGTCTACGTGTAAGTGTAATAACATTTTCTTTTTACCATTTATCCTTAGTGGTAGTATAATTTTATGTACAATTGGATGTCTATTATTGTAATAGTCTATGTAGTAATATGGGCTTTCTAATGTTATTAATTCAGTGGTTTTTACATTTGTTTGTTTAATATGTGAATTAGTAGCTCCTGTCTCTACTAAGGCTATTTGTTTATTCCATTTTCCATTGTCATAATATTCTATTTCTATTTTAAATTGGTTATTGTTTTGGTGTTCTAATATATTTATTATTGGTATTAATTCCAATGCTTGTTGGTTATTTCTTATTGATAGTGATCTCTTTCCGAATATTATTTGTGGTGCTTTTCCTTTTGCAGTTTCTTTTGCTTTATTAAAGTCGAATTCTATATAATTTGGTATAGTCATTTCAGGGTTTTCTCTAGCGGGTTTGTATCTTATGATTTCGCTGAATAGAGGCTCTATTTTAAAATTATCTGTATTTCTATTTTTTACTTCGTGCTTGCTAGTGAAAGCGTAAATGTTTCTTATTTGTATACTCATAACTTTGCTTTTTTCTATCATTTCTATACCGGATAACCTATGATACATACTAGACTTTTATCTTTATTTTCTTCTGCCATGCTTATAGAGAAATTAGGTTTTATTGTAAACTTTATCTTTTGGTACATTTGGTTTCCTTGTACTATTCCTATTAAGGTATTTTGTATACTTGATATTATCCTATCATCCATTAGGTATATTTCGATGGGTTTATTTATTTCTTCCTTAAAATAGGCTTTTATTATTATTTGTACAGCTCCTAAATGTATGTGTCTTAATGTTTTTCTGGTCTTTTCATTTATTTTTTCCGTCTCTTGTCTTATTATTCTTTCGGTTATTAAGCTTGTTCAATGTCTATAGGTTGTTCATTATTCCTAGCTATTATGATGGTAATTTTCATTTTTTCAAATATTGGTAGTTTAAAATTTTCTTTTGGATATATATCTAATTTGGTCGCTCTTATTTTATCGTATTTTTGTATGTCAAAGCACTTTCTTTCTCTTAGTTCTTCATTGTTTTCTTCTCTTTCTGAAGGTTCTCATATTTCTGTTAAATCTGTTATCATGTTTATTTCACATTCTCCTGTTTCACCGTCACTACTTCCACTATCTTCTTCCATTACCATTATTTCTTCATCTTCACTTATTTCTGACCATTCTTCATCATATTCTATAGGTTCATAATTTATGTTATTCATTTTTTCAATTTCTTCTACGTATTTTACATTTTCTTTTTTCATTATTTTAGGACAATTTGGTGATATATGTCCTACCTCTCCACATATGTAACAATTACATTTTTTTAGGATTTTTCGTATACTGCCTATTTTTATTCTTATTCATTTTTCTAAAGTATTTTTTATAAGGTTTTCTATATCTTTTAAAAGTTTTTCTATATTTTTGTTTATATTTTTGGAATTTGTGATTATTCTTCTTTGTGTATTTATAGTTATTATTGCATCCCCAATGATTCGGCCTTGCATCCTCACAACAAATTCTTTGTTTATATTAAGGCTGGCAATTGATCCGAACCCGACCCGAGCCCGATTAGGTCCGACCCGATTTTAGTAGAATACGGGCCTAAATTTGTTGAAAATTTTCGGATCTGGGCTCAACAATTGAGCCAGAAATAATTTTCGGGCCGGGTTCGGGCTTGTATAGGTCCGATCCGAACCCGACCCGGATTTAACAAATCAGTGAAATCACCCCCACTCCTCATAACCACAATCAATGGCTAGGATTTGACACACGAAATCAACAGTTCAATTCCCCAAAATAAAAATAAAAAACACAAAACTATCAATACTTCTTAAAATCAACCTCCATCTCTCTCTCTCCTTCCTTCTGTCTTTTCCCTTTATCAAAAAATAAGAAGCAGTGCTCCTCTCTCTTCCTCTTTCTACATATATTTTTCTTTCCCAAAACAAAAAAAAATTAAAAGCAGATGGAGCCTTCGATTCCCAAGAAACCCACTCCTCAATTGACTTAATTAGTCTCAAAACTAATTAATTACACCGTTTAATTTCTAAACACAGTTCAATTCCCCAAATTAAAAGCACAGTTCAATTCCCCAAATTAAAAGCAGATTGGTTTAATTTCTAAACTTAATGTTCGAAAAATAATTAATTACATGCATGTTTGGTTTTAAAGTGACAAAATCGGGCCGTGCTCGGGTTTTTTGGTTTTATTCGGGCCCGGGCTTGGGCCTCATTTTAACAGTCCGATTGAAAATCGGGCCGGGTATGGGCCTTTGAAAAAAATTCGGGCTCGAGCTCGGATTTGTGTAAGTCCGGCCCAAGCCCGACCCGTTGACAGCCTTAGTTTATATGTTCTATAATATTTCATTGTTGCTCTAGCATCTTGGCATACTTTGTCCCTATAATCTTTTACAAATTGCGTTCTATACCCTAAAGTATCTACTTCTGGTTTTACTTTCTCACTTATGTATGCACTATATATGTTTATACTTCATGGATCTGGTAGTTTTAGAAAGAATGAGTCTTGGACTCCGTTCTTCTTTTGTATAATAACTATTTTGAAAATATTTTCGGAATTCACAAGCATAGTCTCCATCTTGCTTGATTCTTTTTATATATAGTGTGTTTTTCTCCTTTATCATATACACTGAATTCAGTTCTTATTGCTTTTTTGTAATTTGTAATTATTTCTTTTAGACCTAAGGTCCGTTGTACTGAGCTTTCTTCAGTTCTTCTATCATCAATTGGTCTTGATTTTCTTATAGTATTTCTCTCTTCTTCCTCTAGCCCATTCCACCATTTTGCTACTACTCCCATAAAGGTGGCTTCTATAAATTTCTCAAATGCATTTTCGTTAAGGTTTTGCCTAAATTAGGATTTGTCATTTCTTCTGAATTTCTATAAATTTCTCAAATGCAATTTCTTCTGCTTCTTCTGAATTAGGATTTGTCATTAAATCTTCTATTTCCAAGATATTTATATTAAGTTTTGTTGTGGCTTCTAACTCTTTCATACCTTCTTCCGTTATGCCTGATTCTTCTTCTGGGTAGTCAGTCATATATCTACCTAATTCTTTTATATTTTTATTTATGATTCTTAAATCTTTTCTTATATCTTTTAATATTTCAGGACCATTGTAATCTTCTTCCAACTCTTGTATATTTATCATATAAATTTCTGGGTTTATGTTAGGATTCAATGCAACTACTTCATTGGTCATACTTAGCCTCTTATTTTGTATGCTACTAGGTGTTGGTAATACCAACTTGCTTCTTCGTTTCTGTAATCTAATACTTTGTATGCTATCTCTTTTTGTATTTCTTTAGGTAGTTGATTAGTTACTTTTCTTGTTAGTAACAAGTATTCTAATATTTCTTTACTAGCAATATGCTTCCTTTCTGTTAATCTTCTGTCAATGTATCTAATTTTAAATTTTGAAAGATTTTTTAATTTAAGTTTCTTTAATTTCTGTGATGTATCCAGCTTTTATAAAGATTATAGTTTATGATTTGTAAAGTAGGGTTATATAGAAAGTTTTGTTTTTAAATTATTATAATAAAAAGGATTAGTTAGTTAAATATTTTATAAAAGTGGATCGTTTGGCTAAATATTTTTGAAAGTAGGTCGTTTGGCTAAATGTTTTCCAAAAGCGGGTCAGTTGCCAACTCTAGTCCATCATGTTCCACTCAAACACAGGAGCAGCCCTTATAGGCTTCAAATTTGGCCCAAATTCATCCCTTCTCTTAGTCTTTGCCTCGAGTCAAATAGACCTTAAGCACTTGATGCCAACGTCAAGAACATAATGGTATCCATGTCATCGATTCACCCGATCACCCATGATAACAATTCTCTGAACCGCCATGTCACTCGCCCCACCAAACTGATTTGATTGCATACAAGAAAGCTTCAACGATTCTTGGCCTTCAAAAGTTTCTTTTCATGCTAACAAGCCAAGTGTCTCAGCCTAGGGACAATCATAGACACGGTTTTCTAAGATGAATTATATAACTCTTATCATAACTTTGGAGTTTTGGTCGATTGATATGGTCTTTCACAAGTTCGGATACAACGAGCACTGGTTTAAATACCCGACCCGGACCCAGCATTAGATCGGAACCGACCCGATCTATATGGGTCCGGGTCCTAAAATATGACCTGTTGTACTTTCGGGTCCGGGTTCTGGTCCGCTTCTAATAGACCCAACCCGGACCCGGACCTGAACCCGTTAAAAAAACATAAATATACATAAAAAACGGAAAAGATATGAACTTTGAAAACTTGGTTTTCAGCTTTGTTCACATATTAGAGTTAGTGTGTGGATTGTAGATTGTTTATATATTAGACTTTGAAATCCGGGAGTGTGTGGATTGTCAAAAATATTTGCTTATATTAGAGATTGTGTGTGAACAATTTTCTTTGTTTCTAAGCAATATAATCTTTTCTGGTACTATGTTCTATCTTATTATGACTAATATGCTTAATTTTCAAATCTCTTTTCTTTTACTAATATGATACTAAGTTTCTCGAATCATGATATTGATGACTGAGTGTTTGATATTTAGTGGTTTATGCATACAAATCTACTGTATGTGTATTTCTCTATGTAGACGTACGTAAAGTTTAGGAGAATTTTTTTTTCCACAAAAAGAAACTGAACTCGTCTAAGATGGAAGTAACTAGTTTTGGACCCGAACGGATATAAAACTTCTAATAGGACCCGGACCCGGAACTGGACCCGGTCCTCACTAGTCCGGGTCCGGGTCCAATTTTTGGACCCATAGGGGACCAGGTCCTGGTCTAATTTTTGGACCCATAGGGAACCGGGTCCGGGTCTGGGTAGTGAAGGACCCGACCCGACCTGATACCATTGCTAGATACAACCCGCGCAAGCCTATATGCAGATAGAAACTATTTCGTTGGACAAAAATGGTATCAAATAAAAGGCCTGCTTCCTGTCACCTTCCTCACTTATGAATTCCAAAAGGACTTGGAATTTAACCTCTGCTAATGGGTTATGTGTGATCCTGCCTAACTTTTTAATAGGACCATGTAGTAGACATGTACAGAGGTTGGTGCATCCTTAGATTTTTCTTAATCTACTTCTTGGTACAAAAGCACTCTTCAACAATTCTTACTTTACTTTTGCTCTGCTTTAGACTTGACCAGGTTCAACTAGAACTGGACCCTAAGGACTGGAGGTTAACGTTTAAAAATGTGACATAAGGTTTAAAAAAGTGACTCAGTGGGATTGAATAGTAAAGGACCGGAGGTTAACGTTTATGACCTTTCTACCTGCATTCCAAAGTGACTCAGTGGAAGCACTTTTTGAATAAACATCTTATACATTACATATGTATGAAAGCTATAGCATTCTTGAAAAACTAGGTGATTTGGTGAAAAGTCCAAAAGTGGTTGGTTGTTGAATGAAAGCCCTCATCTTAATCTCATCCTATGTCAAAGCATAAAAGGTAAATAAATTACAGAGTAAATTAAAGCATGCTCTAATTTGCACTATAAATAGTCATAAAAACTTCATAACCAACACAATCTCCTTCATTCCCTTCACCCTTTGCCTTAACCCTCCTCCTCTCTACAATGGCTCTTTCTTCGCAGTTCCTAGTAGTCTTCTTTGTGACATTTGTCGGTTTACAGTTGCTGGCCCAAGCTGACAATTTCACTCCATCTAGCGCGGCTTTCTACCCAAACTCGGTCCAGAATGGCACATCAGGTTTAGTACCAATAACAAATACTTTTTACGTCCATGCTCAAGCGCCTTGAGCATCCGTCTTACCTGTGCTAATAATCTGTACGTGTTTCCTATACGACGCTAATGTTTGTTTACGTACTCATACTGGGATTTTGTTGCAGATGGAGCGTGTGGGTATGGCTCATTCGGTGCGACACTCAATGGTGGTGATGTATCAGCTGCAAGTAGTCTCTACCGGAACGGTGTTGGTTGTGGTGCCTGCTACAAAGTAACAGAATTCATAATCTCTATATAGACCATTTTCTTCCTACACATACATGCATGAACCTACTCTTCTAGTAACTTAACATGATCTGATATATATATGTTCATTAGGTGAAATGCACGAATTCGAACCTTTGCTCAGACGATGGTGTAACAATCGTGATCACAGATTCAGGAGCGAGTGGGAACACTGACTTCATTCTAAGCGAGCGTGCCTTTACCCAAATGGGTCAAACAGCTGACGAAGGTGCACAACTGTTGACTCTTGGGGTGGTCGATATCGAGTACATGAGGTGAGCAAATAGTTATCACGACATTCATGTCAATCTTGTACATACATATATACAAATTTTAGATGCAAAAAAAGCAATATCATGTGATTTAAATTTCTTACAAATTTATTGGGTAAGGCATGTCCTGAACATGTGGTCGTTTTTTGCCAAATTTCATCCCTTATCACCATATTGTGGTTCTAGTTATTATTAGTCTATAGCTTGCATGTTCTTACAATTATAAATTCCAAAAGGATTGCGTAGCAAATATTATTTATAAGGTGTGAAGTCAACATCTTCCATGCTACATTTAAAAAGTGTTTGGTTTGTTACAAGTAGTTGCAACTCAACTTGCAAGATTCTCTTGAGTTGCAACTACTTTATTAAGTTGCAAAGTTAATGCCAAAAAGTGAAGCACTCTCTACTTGCAACTTGAACTTGGATATAAAGAGAATCTTGCAAATTGGGTTACTATTGCAAGTTGATTTGCAATTAGTAACATGTGTCTTACATATTTTTTTTTCTCTCTATTGTTGGTGAAATAGTGTTGGGGCTCACATTATTTGGCAAACATGTGTGTATTGAATGGAGGTTTGACAAAAGCAATGAGTGTAATGCTAGCCAAAAGGCAGCGCCCATACCTTTAGACAAATTATCAAAAACGATGAAAAACGGTTTAGGCGATACGTAATCCCTGCCTAATCCCCACCATCATCGATCCTATTTAACCCTCTTTGCCTCTCATTCTGATCCTCCCACTCTCCTCACGAGTACTAACACTTTGTAAAGAGAGAATTTTTGTGAGGAAAATTCTTGGGGTTTTGGGTTGAGTTTTTTTTTGAGTGTTTTGTGAGGAAAAAAAATACTGTGTACAATTTTCTCCCCTAAAGTGAAGATCTGCAGCAGCTCTAGAGACGTAGGCACTAAATTGTACCGAACTACTTATCAATTTTTGTGTGTGCTATTTTCGCTTACATTTTGCATTCTCGCTAATCTGGTGAAATGGAAAAGTTGTCTTTTTTTCTCAAAACAACTATCCAAAGTAGAAATTATTAAAGAAATTATAAATTAATGAACTGTTCCACAATTAGTATGATGTGCAGCCATTTAGGCTTAAAATTTGTTATTGAAATAAGAAAAGAAAAGAACACATGAAAATAAATCGGGTAAAGCAAAACCCCTACAAATAAAATAAAATAATGGATTTACCCAAAACTAGCACATTTTTGTTACTTTTAAGTGAACAAAAATAATTCACCAAGAACAATATATTTTTTTGTAAATTTAACTGTAGTTAATGCTAACATTACACAATCCATGCTATCTTCAGGATTCCTTGCAGTTACCCATCCAAGAATATCACCTTCAAGATTGACGAGAGCAGCAACTTCCCCAACTACTTAGCCTTCGAGATTTGGTATCAACAAGGAGATCAAGACATCACCGCAGTCCGACTCTGCGAGGTATATATATTCACTACAAAATATTCAACTATTGTACTTACACTCCCTACTAAATTATAGAAAACTATCATCATATACTTTGGGCCTTTCTCAGATAACTATCCTCAGGGCCGGCCTTGAGTTCCCGGGGGCCCGAGTTGAAAGACCCAAATAATTATTTTTGGGGCCCCTAATAATTATATACAAAAAATTTCATACAAAATAAGTGCTTATATTTACAAGGAGAATACAAATTTGGGGCACCCTAAAATTGTAAAAAATCTGAGGGCCTGAGGCGGCCGCCTCACCTGCCTCAAGGTGGGAGCCGGCCCTGCTACCCTTGAGGCAGTCGCCTGTAAACTTACTTACCTTTCCAATATCAACGTCGTCGTTGCGTGTTTCTGAATATTGACAGTTGTGATGTTTGTAAATGTAGACTGTGAACTTGACATGCAAGCTACTAAGTAGGAGCCATGGAGCAGTATGGGCTGTAGTTTCACCTCCAACAGGTGGACCTCTGTCTATAAGGATGCTTCTGAGTGGAGGAGATGATGGAGATGAGAGCTGGGTTGTTCCAGTTAACAACATACCACAAGATTGGAGTGCTGGAGCCACTTATGATTCTGGAATTCAAGTGAACTAAAACACTTATATACAAACAAATTGTTATAGGCATTTGTAGATGAAATATATCATATGTTTGTTATTCTATTTTGCAGTGTTGTTGTTTTACTTGGTAATAATCAGAGATGAATAAAGATTTGAATTTAATAGTATGGGTTTGTTCGATGTTTGGTTCAGGTGAGATTGGTTTGCGTACACTGACATTGCTATTTGGAAATCATGCGATTAAAATACCTACTTTGTTCAGTGATTCCTGTTTCTATTAATTTGTCGGAGAGAACGGTACAACATATAAAAAGCTTTATAAACAGTAAAACAACAATTATGTAGCTCAAAGCTGATGGCCATGTGCCATTATAGTTACATCATTCAGAGTATCATTTCCTTTAAAGTTGCGATCGGATCACTGCAAGTTTCTTTTCATGATTTATATAATTGTAAATGAGAACCAAGTATAATTTATTGCAATCTGCTGTATGAACACTGCGGTTCGTGAATAGCACAAGAATTGGAGAATTGTATGGTATGCCAACTCTTCATACAAAAAATCTTATTATACAAAGAAACTATATGAACTAAAGTACTTAACTCACCACCAATATAACTCGAAGACTGTTTTATTTGTTTAAAGACATTCACCATAAAGAGATAATTTACAACTTTATATACATTACCCCTAGTAAGTAATCATCGCTGACTAGTATGCCAATAATTAATTGACAGATTAGCGTATTAATCACAATGCGTCAAAAAGCTCTGTAGTTTACACTAGCTGGAGTTCTTGTTCAGGGTGAGCAGCATTGACATGCCTGTACGAACCCAGCTCCTTGGATTTGTGTCTCCAGAAGTACCAAACTGCAAGAGTTGAGAAACTTAGCATCACTGCAGCCAAAGTTCCCAAAACCACTCCCACTAGATGCCGGTGCCACCATGAACTGCACGAGTTTTATCGAGTTCAGATTAGCGAAATGTCTGAATTATTCAAACTAACTGATACAATTGTGCGCAGCCCACTCTATCAGGGAGAGTGGGGTGCGTGAATGTAGGGTCTTGTGTCAGTCTAATATTAACAAATTCAGACGCAGAGAGAGAGAGAGAGGAACAGTGTGTCAATGCTCGGAAAAAAAAGAATACGTTACAAGAACTCATTAATGCAGTTCTGCGGATAATTTATAACTATACCTACTTTTTAAAACAATTTGTCTACGGAAACTTGAACGGCAGAACAACGTATGCAAAAAGTGAGGATAGTTCAAATGAGATTGCTAAGGCGGATGAGTGAAACAACTAAATGACAAAATTAAGAAATGAGTACATACGGAAGAAAGTAAAAGTTGGCCTCAAAGAAAAGATGCAGGAGAACCGATTGAGATGGTTTGGACAAATAGCCCAGTTATGGAAATTGACAGGATGGAAGTTACCGGAGCAAAATATTCAGCTATTCCGATGACTCAAAAAGGTCGGAAGTTTTCTCTATTCTCTATTATGATAATAATTTCTCTATGAAAAGGAATGGGTAGATCCAAATGCACTTCAGTTGAAGCTATTACCATGGATCTGAACATTCTTAATTTGACAGAGGTGACCCTCAATAGAGTTGACAGGAGAATGATTCATGCAGCCGACCTCAAAATTTTGGGGAGGAAGGCTATGTCGTTTTTGTTGGGAGTACTGAACTATGACTCTTGAATTTCTTCCAAAAGCCACACTTCAAAATTTAGGACTAAATAAACTATTGCTGCAATTGCAAGCTGTGGCTTATCCTAATCTCGAGTATCCTCCATAATTAGTCTGGAGGGTCAGGTTTGTTTTATAAACTAAGCAGAGGTCTGGAAATAATTTGATTCTTATGTAACGACTACTAACCACAATGTCATATAGAATAATTATTATGCAATTACAAAAAATCCTGTTACTAAATGAATGGGAACCTCGTACCTTTTATATGGAGGCTCAACTTTCCACTCAACCAACTCATAACTTCCAAAATTTTCAGGAAGGCGAACACGGTGTTCAGTTAAGCGAGTAATTATGCCCTGTAGATAATCAAATCAAAGAAAATATAGAAAAATGTCCTAAGCATTAATTTCAGCATGCATCTAAGGTACCCAGTTGATAATTACCATTGCTGTTGTATTAGAAATGAAATCAGATCCTGATGGAACAATTAAACATTTTATCAGGGTACCATTTCCCAAACTTGTAAAATTCGTTAGATGGACCTGCAAATATAAAATATGAACTGAGTTTTAACTAATAGAAAATAAATCTGATAGCAAAATTATTTCAAGACAAGAAATTTCAAAGGTAGCAACTTTATAAAAAAAATGCACGGTTTAGAAATGTGTGCCTATTCTTATAAACATAGTGCCACCATACAATAAAAATGAAAACCAGAACAAATTTTACTTCACCTGACTTGCATTCACTTCTAACTCCTGCGCTATCAGCTCTGATAGTTCAATAATGTGAGGTTTCAGATCTGGATACTTAACACTCAATGTCATGTCAAAGGTTATTACACCTACTTTGAATTGATCTGAGAAGACATGGTGATAAAGAAAAATAAGGAAGTTAGATATCAAAACACGCCAGAATTAGAACTTAAATTACCAAAGCAATGTGATGGAATAAAGGAGAGAAAATGGTGGCA
This sequence comes from Hemerocallis citrina, assembly GCA_017893485.1. Taxonomy (NCBI): domain Eukaryota; kingdom Viridiplantae; phylum Streptophyta; class Magnoliopsida; order Asparagales; family Asphodelaceae; genus Hemerocallis; species Hemerocallis citrina. Next base: position 305,390,215 of record CM030361.1, read on the forward strand.
GACTAGACCCCGTCGCCTCCTCTTAAGACACATTACATTACCCATAAAAAGAACCCAATTCTATGAATCTGGATTCTTTAAATTTCCACCAAACTCAACTTAGCTTTCCAAAGGTTGTTGGTTACCTATAGAGTAACTGTATAAAATATGCCCGGCACTTGTAGAGTCAAACTTTTAATGGTAAGCGAACAAATTTGTCAAGGGGAAGGGAAATGTAGAATCTAGAAGAGTAAATAGCAGTGTAAACCTTGTTCAGTGTACACGGGAACATTTGTGGAGTCAGAAAAATAAACCACTACTTCCCTCTTGAATTAAAATATTCTGTGCAAAAAAGTAAACAAGGTGTCAGGCATATATGGAGCAGTTTGATCGATTCAACTTGTTTCTCCAATACAACATCATATTCCCAACAATACAAACAAGGTGTCATGACTTTTCCATTGCAATCAACACCAAGTGCTGGCTGTATGCTCTTGTAGAACCACATAAAGGATTGCAAATTTTGTGAGCAAATCCGCAATGTGAATCAGGTGTTTGGTAACTACGGAGTGAAGCCAAATACCAATATCATGAAACACAAGTTGCACATGGTTAGATGGAGCCAAACACCAATACCATAAAAATGCAACCTAGATATATACAGAGTTTCATCATTTCATCTTGATTTTTGTGAAGCCAAACACACCCATGAAAAAATGTCTAACCATGTGAACATGAAATGGATCCAATAGGTTAGAAAATATTTTAGGGTAAATGGCGAAAAACACCCCTTGATCTATATGACCCAGAAGCCTTTAACCCCTGATCTCTGAGTCAATGCGCCAAACCCCCTAAACTACAAAATGCGGTCAAATCCAGTACGAAAAACCTAAAAGAGGGTGTGAAATAACCAAATTGCCCTTATATTAATAGACCATTAAAAAAACCCAAAAATTTCCTCTCTGCCAAAATCTGGTTTTTTTCAAATCCAAATCCAACTGCAAATGCAAATTCAAATCCCCTCACTCTCTCCCAAGTCAAAATCAAGAACCAAAATCATCATCATCGTCATCATCATAATCACCACCAGCCATCGACCTCGCTGTCGACCTCTACCCGGCCCCGCCATTGCCTCCTCCAACCCCACTGCCGCCTCCTTCAGATCCGAAACCCCTCCGCCGCCCTCCTTCAGATCCTCCAACCCCACCGCCGCCCTCGTTCAGATCCGGACAAAAATACAAAGAAAACCCAACAAAATCGAGAACAGAATCAGGAGATGATGATGATGATGATGGGTTTGATTTTGATTTTGAGGAACATAATCAAGAAGTGAAGAACATAAACATTGGATTTTAGATTTGAATTTGGATTTGGATTTTGATGGTTCAGTTTGTTTTTTATTTTGATTTTGGTTTTGTATTTTGGATTTTAGATTTTTTTTGTCTTTGATGGATTTTTTTAATGGTTCAGTTTCATATAAGGGCAATTTGGACATTTCACATCCTCTTTTAGGTTTTCCGTACTGGATTTGACCGCATTTTGTAGTTTAGGGGGTTTCGCGCAATGACTCATAGATCATGGCGTCAAAGGCTTTTGGGTCATAGATCATGGGTGTTTTTTGCCATTAACCCAATATTATTTATATATAGGGAGATCTTCAGTGCAAACAACTGTGCAAACGCCAAGCCTGCTTCATTATACCCAGGTCGTTGTTTCAAACAACAACTTTAGTGGTTTGCACGCTACAGTGCGTATAATTTTAAAAAAGTAATCCCCGGAATTTATTCCAATCATTATAGTCTAGTTTAGGCTCCATAATGAATGCACATACCAGCCAACTACAATGGGGTTCAAGTTACTTAAACCAGAAAAATCACAAAGCGAGTATATTCCTAAAAAAATAGAACAAAGCAAGGATCACATTCTTTCATCTCAAGTATTTTATAGGAGAAAAAGAAAGAGCAGCCATCGTGTTTATCGAAAAAAATCTCAGACGAAGAGACAAGCATACATGGAACACTTTGATTGATCCAACGTACTAAAATATAGCATTATGCTGGTCCTTGACATCTTGTTTAAAGTAATGTTGTGACAAATGGACCACTTTTTCTAGAATGAAATATATCGGAAAGACTATCAGAGGGAGGATACAAACAAATGCTATCTGAACGAATCAAGTGTCACCTCAGTTTTATTAATGGAAAAGGAGGCATCAAGTGTTTCCTTAGTACTGTTACAGAAAAGTATTTTATTTTAGAATCACTCAGTGTATGGAAGATAAGTCCTTCAAATCACTGAAATCTTTGTTTCAATATGGATATATCCACATGCATTGTAAGCAATTGCAGGTAGGCTAACAAAAAATCATACTACTAGGAAAAAGAATCAGAAAACTAAAATGTAAATTGCGACCTAACTCCTTAAACACTTCAAATGGAAAAAAAATATATATGAATGAGTTGTGTAAAGAAATGCAGGTTACTATACCAGGCAGAAATTTATTTTGCAGACCAGTAGGAGACAGTGCTGGGGGGAGTCCAATCATGTTGTCCCTGTTATAAGAAGCCGAGGGAGCTGGTGAAGGAGCTCCATGGATCTGTAGTCTATCCCACAATTCAGAACAGTTGGTTTTCCAAAATCCAATCATTTCTTTCTTACGATCATACGTTACTAGAGTATTGCGGACAACAATACCTAAGAGATGAACATATTGTGTGAATTGCTTGGTAAAGGGAACTGATTTATAAACATAATAGTACTGAGAACTTGACAACACACACAAACAGACATAGTAAGCAAAAAAAATACAAAACATGCAGTACCTCCTAAAAGTGTTGTTGGATCTTTCCCATTCTGAAAGACTCCCAAACAATAAGCATCATGAACCTTCAAGTGCTTCATTGGTAAAAGACAAAAGTAAAAGGGCAAAAGGGAACAGTCAAATAAAAGATGGTACCACAAGGTAATAACAGAAAAACATATAAAAATTCTATAGGCAATATAATAATGATCAAATATTGTACTACTGAAGTTGACAAATAATGTCAATTACATTATCTTACCCGGAACAAGTAGTTCTCAGGAGATAGTGAAAACTTTTGTCCATTGCCAAACACCATATCAACCTCCGGGAAGGCCTTCGAGAGTTGAGTTACATCGCTGGACATTCAAAAGCCATTAACTTGAGTTATCCTGGAAACAGAAGCTGGCAGAAAATTTTACTAAGTTCTGATGTAGAAGTTTGGCACATTACCTTCCAGCACCAGAAAAACAGATATCATGGTAGTGTGGATCTGGACCAGGGATTTGTTTCAGATGTATGTTGTTTATAATCTACAAAAAGAAAAGGAGAATGATCGCTAAGGTTGGCAAACTAATGGTTCAGAAACTAATAAAATGACCTCCAATAAGAATTTATTCTCTAATTAATTATAGATTTGCAAAACAAGGTGTAGAAAACAATTGACTTTTGTATTTTTCACATGGTATGACCAAATTAAAGTTCTGTATGTTAACTTTGAACTGGTTAAATTATAATTCTTACTCCGAAAAGTCTGAAACTCTGAATGGATCCAACTTGATACTATGTCCAAAACCATTCTTTTGATGTCAAGTGAAAGAAGAAAAAAAAGGGCAAAGCAATATCAACCCTCAGACTTGACACACACCGATCACATGATTCAATTATCTAGTGTATAGAATCATAGATACTCAAACTCAATATCATGTTAGCATGCAGCTAACCTGAGCGATGCACGTAGTTGTTACTATGGAAAGTGCATTTTTCAAGACATGCAGCACTAAATCACAATGAAGCTAATACATAATCTGGATGAACTTCTATGAGATCGCAGTATCTCAACAAATTAACTTAATAATTCAGTTCTTGCAACCAGCGCATGCAGGGATACATAGAATGATGAATATACGAGTAAATGAATAAAAGACAGTTCAGATACTAAGGCAATCACGGCCCTGTGAGATGATAGGCAATTTGGACTTGTAGTGGAAATTCATAACAAATAAAATGTCCAAAACAAAGGTAAGAGATCATACCGCATCCTTAAATGCTACATAGGCTTCCTCTGGTAAATATGCGTATGTTGTGCCACTATCTAAGACAGTTCCATGCTTACTGTCAAAGACCTTTCCCTTTAACCGCAATGGCTTCCCCGAGACATGTATTTCCTTCAGCTCAATATTATAATATGGGCTGTTGCCATCCCAAGACTAAAGTAAATGTGTGAGATGTAAAAAATATATTCTGCGGGAGAAAAAAAAACCAGAATTTAATGATTTCCAAATATTAGCAATCAGCCATACCTGCGAAGAGGATCTGACTTTGTGAAAACCATATCAGGAGGAGCAGACATTTCACCAAGAACCATTGCCCCGCCACCAATATCCATACCACCATAACATAGAGAAAATGAATCGCTAATCACTCCCTTATTGACCAGCTGATCCATAATACTCAGGGGTCCACGACCTAGGCCCATTATGCCATCAGCATGTTGACTAAATAAATCGCCGGTTTCAGAATTTTCACAACCAAACACAGTACGCTGAGGGACAAGTGCACTTTCATTGCCAAATGACACTATATCCTCAGCAAGCACACCACTACTAGAGCTCATTTCAGCATACTGTCTATCATAAGTGCACTGTGTATTATCATCATTGCAAGTACAATCGATATTGCACTTCACAGGTTGGTAAGTACTTGACAAATCAGGTTGAAATCTTGGATCCTATACATAAATAAAATTTTGAAGGAATAGCAAAGGTTAGTCTTATATAGGACAACATACCGTACTTTGAAATGTAGCTAACAATTAAAGTATAAAGTGAGATCACTGAGATGAGGTTGCTGAATGTTTTGTACTACTGGCCATACAAATGTCATACACGTAAAATTCTGAATAGTTCTAAATCAATATTTCTACTGCAAAGTGAAATGTCCTTTTCCTTGGTTTACTGCTCAACATTCAGCATCTTCTTTGCATGATATGTTAGCCCGGTGCATGAAGTATCTCATTAACGATTAACCTAGGACTATGATCATCATAATGCACGATCCTAAAGGCTACATACATAAAAAATAGAAGTTAATTGGAACAGAACTACTAAAGAATCAAGCATTGTGAAATTTCACTCAATATCAAAAGCCAATTTCATATTTCTAACTTTAAAATGTAAATTTGTACTGTCACCCTTGATACCTATGCCAAGAAAGTAAGGACAACCATGAAACAAAAATGAATTACATGAGCATCTATCATTTGTTAACATCTAGCCTACCCCCTATGCACTCTATATTGACCCACATGTCAGCAAATACATGAGTGCAAGTAGGCTGTTTTGTGCATATGAAAGGTAGCAGTGGTCGCAATCTAACAAATTAACAAATTAAAACATTGAGCAAAATTGATGAACCCTAAGTTCATCACACTGCATCTACCTCTCATACATGTTGGGCCTCTAGGATCTAATTCCTACCTATAACTAAAAGAGAAATTTTGGGCTCAATGTCCTTTACAACTGTAGTGTGATTCCAACCTATAACTGAAAACGATTTTTTGGCTCGTGTCCTTTACAATCATAAGGTGGACACAGATTGTCAGGGTATTGTTGGAATATTTATAGGACCAGCTGCTGGCCGACCGCCCAGGGCCCACTTCAAGGGAGGGGCCCAAAATTTTTTAAATATAATAAATTAATAGTCTTATAAGTAATATAATGAATTAATGAGTTTGTAATTAATTTTTAGTGGAGGGCCCAATTTAGTAATCTCTCTCTTTCAGTGTCACTTCAACTTCTTCATTTTTTTTTGTCCAGCCTCTTCATCTTCTTCAAATTCTCTCTCTCACTCACTCTCTCTCTCCCCTTCCGACATCTTCAGATCTTCAAATTGTCAGTTGAGAATTTTCGTTTATTTCTTTTACAGAGTTTTTTTTTAGCAGGAGTTGTAGTTGGAGTTGTAGTCATGGTGTCTCGGGTATCAGAGGCGTAGTTGGAGTTGTTGGTCTTCTTAGCAGGACTGCAGGAGTTATTGGTCTTCTTAGCACTACTCTGGTAGTTCAGCCCTCTCATGTCTTTTTTTTAATTAATAGAATTGAGAATCTCTTTTGTGGTTTTAGGAGGTACCGAGGTAGAAATCACTCCAACAATAGTATTGTTAATTGATTTTATTATTAGGCAAGCTTAGTGACCAACTGAAATTTGAAGCTTATTTATATGATAAGCTTGATTCCTGGGGCCCTGGCCTTATATTTTAGATGAGATGTGATTTTTTTTGGGGCAGCTGTAAGAGTCGCTATCACTATGCTTAGTGAAAAATATGGAGTATTTGGTGTCGTAAAACAAAATAAAGGTAATCTTTATTTTTCTGGGTATTGTTTTTATGTCCCCTGCCGTTATATTATAATTTATTAATATATATAAAAATACATGCGTGTCTATAAAGGGCCCAATTTTTTTTCACCCAGGGCCTTAAATACTTCAGGACCAGCCCTGAATATTTACCATATCTTTCATATTTAGTAATAAATTAATATATAAGAGTAGTCATATTAGTTGATCTAGATTCTATATGTGGTTGATTTATATTTATATCCATATTTGATTATATCAGGTTCGGAGGCTTTCTTTACGCCCATGTTTGTAAGCCTAATAGCCTATATAAAGGCCTCTTTGTTTCTCATTATGTATCTCAAAAAGATTAATAATATTTTCTCTCTTTACTCCAATATTTTATTCTACAACAGTTATCAATGACAAAGTAGCTTCAGGAACATCACAATCCCCAAAAGAGATTGATGATCAAATCTTAGTGATGGTGATGGTTGACTATTACAAAAATTGTTGTGTTCTAGATGTGGCAAGATAAGATTGCAAAAGTGATAAGAAAATCAAATTCTTCGTACAAAAATCAAAACTACAATAAAATATTTCCCATAAAAAGATTTTTGTGCATCAAGATTCAACTACCAGTAACTCAAACACTGCAGAAATGCTTCATCTATACTACTGTATAGTGGGAGGAGGATGTGTTTTTAGACAGTCTATCCTTCGAACTATAAAATGTGTACTGCACAAGTGCATAAATCTCCATTTGTGATACCAATCATATAATCAACATTGGAAACTTATGATAACCATTACCATCGATGGAATAAATGGCACTCCGAATAACTAGCAATATGAAGGAAAACGTGCTAAAAATCTAGTGATATAAGAACAAATGCAACTATTTCATTAATATTACCAGTTATTTAGCACATGCAACACACGTGACAACATTATTTTTAATCTCTAACTTTAAGTGGATGGTTAATGTAGATTAGGTGCAAGGTTTAAGAACTCGGATTCGGTATCTGTTTCGGAGATTTCAAAAATGATACGTTTCGGTAGGTTTCATTAGTTTTGCTAAATTTCATTCTGGGTTCCGGTTTATATATTTTACTAAATATACATATGAATATATATATATATCTTTCCACTAAAATTTTACATCATGTTTTCAAAATTTTCTAATTATTTATTTGTAAACTTGTAAATTCTTTTATTTACTCAAGAAAGAAAAAAAGAATAATGCTCTAGCCCAATTTAGGCCCAAATTAGATCCAAACACAAGTCAAAGAAAGCATAAATCCATTTTAACTCAAACCACTAAGCCGACACCAAATTCAGACCAACCTTCCCTCATTTAGCTTGAACCTGTTATTAAATTAAAGTGAACCCAGATCCAACCCAAATCCATACTTATCTACTCCTCCCAAAACCTAATTTCTCTCCCATCCTGCGTGCCACCTTCAATTTCCCTCGATAGAAATGACGTTCTCTATCTCTACTTCATCCGTCCTTGAAAACCACATCCACAATGTTCTCCTTCACTGAGGCAGATATTCTCATACAGGTTAGGGCTCTCCATCTCTGGATTACTCTCTTCTCTATATTTATCTCTTTTGGGTGTTGTTTTTGTTTCGTTTGTTTCGGCTAAAACTTATTCGAAATTGAACAAGACATTGATATTTCGCCTGAAACCTTCCAGAAACGAGTTGGGTGACAAGTACCGTATCACAACCCACTGAAACTGATTAGGAAAGGGCAAAACTGATACGTATCTCCCGAACCTTGATTGAAGTTTTAAATGTCTAATTAAGATTTTAGATAGTCGGTTGAATTCAAGTGTAAGGTTGATATCATTTGAAACTTAAAAAGTATGGTAGGGTTCTATAATGTCAATCACCATGGGGAGGTTAAAAAGGGTGATTGTGCGGAAATTAAAAACTCTATAAAAATTGAGAAAATAAAGGAGATATAGTTCAGAGGAAGGAAACGCAGCAAGCGGGCGAGACAGAGATCTATAGTTGGTTGGGCCCCAGGGCTTAATCACTTGCCCTTCCTGCACCAATTCTCCTTTGCAGGAGTTTCACTCTACTTAAAGCCACTAAAGTGAACCTTGGGTATCACACCCACGGGATTCGTTAATGAACCTCGAAACACACTTCAAGTTTGAAGCAAAAGGTTGTATAACATGACTGTAGTAGTCTTGATAAGAAAATAATAAAAGTTCGTTCAATATCTCTATTGATATTTAGCAAGTGATAGTTCATAATTTCAACGTAAAAAAGAGATGAAAAATATAATGCTAGTTCCCTTTTTTAAACAGGAGACCAACATATTTATTTCCAAAAAGAAAAATGAAATTATGTTTTTAAGCGAACAGTCGACTGTCAATAATGAACAATCGACATCAATCTATCTCAAAAAAGTCAAGAACAATTGACGATCCATTGTGCTAAAATATAACCTGTTTTGACGGTCAACTATAAATTTTAGGCAGATGACCGTTGATTCCAAAATTTGAAGATTTCGGGAGAACCAACATTATTCTTTCCAAGCCTATCGCCTGTGAAAGATCTATTACATAATTTCTCTCATAAAAATAAAGCAATACATAATCCGTCTTGATTTTGCTGAATTAATTGATTTGCTCAATTACTCCAACTTTGTTTCTCCAGTTGCACAACCGTCTCAATTTTTTCTTCTGTCTGATTTGGCTGAGATACATTCTACATTGTTTCGATACTTTCTCCATTTGTTGTTTTTTTACTTAAAACTTAGAATCCTACATATATTATTTGAATTTCAATTCTCATTTCAACCCTATGTTTTCATGTCGTATACTTGAATGAAGAAAATTAGAGTAATATGCACATATTTTTCGCAAGTAAAACATAGGGCCAATAATCTCCCCCCTATTGGTGTGAACATAACATGGTAAGTATGCTCCCTCTTAATCATATACTCTCCCCCCAATCCATGCATTTATTTATTCAAAGCACGCGAGTAAAAAATATGTACAAGATATATGATGTAAACCTATATGAAAACAAATGCACACACATATCTAATTCAATAAGATTTGTACAATAGATAAATTCCAGTACTTTCATTCATTAGGATAAAACTTCATACATCATGTGTTAGGATATGCCTAACAAAAGCAACTAAAACATGAAATGTGATCAGACATAATAAAATAATAATTAACCTAGATCGGGCAAACTAAACAAGTACAAGCCAAGGAAATACTCATAAATCCGGCTAAACAAAAATCATCTTAAAACCACCATCAAAGCCATAAATTCTTTCAAATAATTTCTCCCCCTTTTTTAATACACACCAAAGGCCCTACTCATCACCATTACCCATTCCATCACCACTACAATGTATTTTCATTTGTTGGAGTATTATCACATTTAATAGTCATGTACACAATATTAGTATTATCACATTTAATAAATGTGGTCAAGAAAATACCTTATAGTCCTCCAATGTATGTTTCATCCATAGTACTTATGCACAACACACATGTGGGGCAACGTATTTGGCTACAACGGTAGATAATGTAACTAAATTTCTTTGAAGCCCATGATACAAGGATAGTTTCCTATGAACTGGCACATCCACTAATACTTTTTCGATCAATCAAACTTCCAACATAAAATGAGATTTGAAAAAGAACGAGTATACACTCAATCTCTCCCTTTTCTGATGACTACACCGCACATTGTCAGTCTCTTGCATATCAACCGAGTGACGACCGAAATACCGTCATTAGCATGATTTTAAAACCTGGTGTTGATTAATCCTATAAAACCAAAGCAACTGAATTCTCTAATGATGCCCGCATCCTCAATAAAATTGTTAATGCTAAAATTTGGCCAAAGGGCAATGATAAAACCATTATTCATGAGGATCAACTTTTTATCCTTTTCCTAATTCTTGGCGGATACAAATTCAACTTTCCCACCTTTATCCTTCGTACTATGTTTGATGCTCCTGTAAATGTTTGTAATCTCCCCTATAGTACCTTAGTTTACAATATTGTTCTTTACTTCAACATCAAAGTGTTGACTCTTTTCTCGGTACACATTCCAAACCGATCCAACCTAATTTGACGGGAATTGGAGCACGTATCGCCAGAAGGGTGAGAATTCCAAGGGCCCCGAACATCGATAATGATTCCTCCCTTTGTGCTTTTCTCAATGATAAGTTTAATGAGGTCCATGCTCAGGTAGATGTTCTTCAAGATCAAATGTACGGCTATTACTTGAATGTTACTGATTGCTACAATGAGATGCTGGGATGAGTGAAACTTTCTCAACACATCAAGCACACAACAATGATGGTGACAGTGGAGATGATGATGACAATGGTGCAAATAGAGATGGGACTAGGTGATGCAAGATAAAAAGAAGTCTACAATAGAAGTGCTTATTTTCGGGTTTCTATAATACCAACAAACAGTAACTTTGAAATTTTAATATTTATTATTCTTATAATTAGCATTATTTATTATTATTTGGTTATGAGTTATCTGAATCAGTAGAAAGATAAAAATGATTAGACTGATTTGATTATTGTTATTTTAGTTAAGGATTTTGATAAGATATTATTTTATCTTTTAGTTAGGAATTAGTTATTTGATTTTCATTTGGTTTATCTTGCATATTTAAAAGGCTGAAATTAACTGAAATAAAGAAGGCAGTGATATATTGAATGAATGATGAAACTGAAAACAAGTACTGCATGTGTTGGTTGCCTTGAGTTTGCAAATTCGTGTGTCGGATGATTGAGGAGTAATTGCACACACCCTACTATTATCTTGATCTTCTTCTCCTACCTTTTTCTTCTCCATCGTCTGTCCCTCGTTATTTGGTATTAAAGCTCCAGTTGCATTATTATTGTACACTAGCCATCAATAAAGAGTCTCCAAGAAATTTATTAGTGTCTGGAGATGTTGTAAAGAAATTAAATTTTGTCACTGAAGATCACTAAAAATCTTTCCATATGATCTCAATTGACAAAAAGTATAAAATTATGGTTCGAAGGAGATGCTGGGTGGACTTATCTATTCATCAAATGAAGGAGCGAATCCTTTGTGACATGGTGTCGATGAGAGACGTACAGTTAATTGCAGGGCAGTCATGATTCAAAGATCATGATCATGTATGAAGCAAATGATAATGTGATTGAAGCTTTTGTGGGAGAATCTAGGATCATTATTACATCGGTCCACATTATGAATGGATCGATTGTATCTGCTTCTTCACTATGGCTGATAATACAACTACACCTCCAATCTCAAATCCTCCTACTCCTTTGCCACCTCTTCTAGAGAAACCTTTGTCGTCTTCACCGGTTGCTTCTTCTCTCTTTGAAGAATCAGCCAAATAAATCATTTTCCCACCACCACCACCTTCTAAAGAGTTATCCTTACCATTGACATTGTCCAAACCAAAGCTTGAAATCAAGTACACCTTCACCTCTCCAAAGATTGTTCACATTAGTTTTGTTATGTCTTTAGATCCATCACCCATTCAACATCACCATTTCTATTTCATAGTGATCAGTTCGACTACTTTTGCCATTTCAAATAATCCAGGTTGTTGTCCTTCATTTTACAACTCGAGGTTGAGTTTTTTTCCAACAAGGGGAGAGTTGATGCAGGACAAAAAGAAGCCTACAATAGAAGTTCTTATTTTTTAATATCTACAATACGAACAAACAAAAACTTTGAAAATTTTATATTTATTATTCTTATAATTATCATTATTTATTATTATTTGGTTAGGAGTTGCCTGAATCGATAGAAAGAAAAGATGGTTATATTGATTTGTTTATTGTTATTTTAGTTAAGGATTTGAATAAGATATCATCTTATTTTTTAGTTAGGAATTAGTTATTTGATTTTCATTTTGGTTTATCTTGTAATGGCATATTCAAAGGCTGAAATTAATTGAAATAGAGAAGACAATGATATATTCAATGAACGATGAATGTTAAAAACAAGTATTCCATGTGTTGGTTGCCCTAAGTTTGGTGTGTCGGATGATTAAGGAGTGATTCCACGTAGAGTGATTCCACAAACCCTACTATTATCTTGATCTTCTTCTCCTACATTTTTCCACTCCACTGCCCGTCCCTCATTACTAGGCCCCCTTTGGTGTGTTCGAAAAAGGGAAGAATTTATTTGAAAGAATTTATGGCTTTAATGGTGGTTTTATGATGATTTTTGTTTAGTCAATTTTATGAGTTCTTGGCTTGTACTTGTTTAGTCTGATCTAAATTGATAATTATGTATGATGACTCTTCATGTTTTAGTTGTTTTTTGTTATAGCATATCGTAACTCATGAAGTATAAAATTTTATCCTAGTCAATGGAAGTACTTGAATTTATCTATTGTGCAAATCTTATTGAATATATGTGTGTGCACGAGATTTCATAAAGGCTTACATCATATATCATGCACACATGCTTTGAATAATAAATGCATGAATTCAGGGGGGATAAATGAGTAAGCATGAGCAAGTGTTATGTTCTTTACCGTGTTTTGTTCATACCAAATTGGGGATATTGTTGACCCTATGTTTGGCTTGAACAAAATATGGGCAAATTACTATAATATTCTTTATTGAAGTGTATGATAGGAAAAGGTGAAATGAGATTCGAAATTCAAATTAAGATATGCATTATTCTAAGTTTCACGTAAAAAACAACAAATGGAGAAAGATCTTGGCCAAATTGGAAGAAAAAAAAATTGCGAAGGTTTTGCAATTGGAAAAAAAAAATGGGAGTAATCAAGCAAATCAATCAATTCAACAAAATCAAGAAGGATTATTTATTACTTTATTTTTATGAGTGAAATTATATAATGGACTTTAACAGGTGATGGACTTGGAAAGAATAATGTTGGTTTCCCAAAAATATTCGAATTCTAGAACCAACAACCAACTGCCAAAATTGAAAGTCGACTCTCCTTGACAATCAACCGTCGAAACAAGTAATATTTGAGCATAGTCAATCGTCAATTGCTCTCAATTTTTTAAAGATAAATTGACGGTCAACTATCTAATATTGGCAATCAACCATTGGCTTAAAAACATAATTTTGATTTTCTTTTTGGAAATAAATATTTTGGTCTTATATTTAAAGAGGGTAATTAGCATTGCATTTTACATCTCTTTTGACTATGAAATTCTGAACTATCACTTGCTATAAATCAAGGGAGACATTGAGCGAACTTTTATTGTTTCTTCTGAAGACACCTACGGTCATGTTTTACAACTTTTTGCTTCGGATAATGCATTTCGGTGTTCATTAATGAATCTCGTGGATGTAATAGGATGCTTCACCTGACAAAGGTTTATTGCACGAGGTTGAGCTGTTTAAGTATAATGGAACTCCTGATGCATAGAATTGCTGCAGGACGGATTAGTGGATTAAGCCTATGGGCCCAACCACCATAACACTATGCGTCTCCTCTGCTCGCTGCATTTGCTTTCTCTTAACTCTAAATCTTTTAATATCTGCAAATTTTATTAAGTTTTTTTAATTTTCACACAATCACCCTACCCCCCTGCCCTCTAAGGGTTATTTACATATAAGCAAAACACATGATAGAGATTAAAAAAAAACTGGACTGCACTCTTGACATGTGTTCTACATGTGTTTAACAACACCAATAAAAAAAATCCTTCCACCTCATAAAATGATGAAAATATATATATGACAGGGAAATTGAAAAAAAGGCTCTATAATAGAGATAACTCTAGAAAAGCAGCAAAAAAAATCTCCAAATGACTATTAATCGACAATCAAGTCATCATCATCATCTTGCCGCTCTTTTTGAGGCCAGTCGATGCCTCTGATTATGGCTTCGATGCTCCAGCGTTTGGGGGGTGCGGCATGCGCTGTGGGCTGTGTGTTTGATGCTTCTCGTCTGTGCCTTTTTTGGTCATCTCAGACCTCGGATCGCTGTCTCCTGCCTGCCTTCAGCTTGTTTGCTTATGTTTGCCAGTTGATTTGCTGGCTTTTGTTATTTGTGCAATGCTTTTCATTGCCTCTTCTGTTTTTTGTGTTGTTTATTTTTGCGTTTTCTTCTCCCAGTTTTACATCGTGTAAAATTTGTTGTTGTTTGTGCATATTCTCTTTTAATTTATATATTTGGGCTGCAGTTTTTCGACTCTATCCTCGTTATCAAAGAAAAGTCATCATCATCATCATCATAATATAAGATACGAACGCCGCACTACTTCACTAATTCTACAACAACAAAAAAAACTAGACTAGATCCGTAAACAATTGTTAGGAACCCAGGAGAACTCACCCTTAAAGGGGAGCTGTTAAAGGGAGGCTCTAGGTAGCCCTTTCCGACTCTAATGACACTGGCGATTAAGTAATTTTAATCTAGTCTGAGCGAATTAAGAAGCATGGGGTTGGCTCTGATACCAATTGTTAGAAACCCAGTAGAACTCACTCTTAAAAGCTAGCTGTTAAAGGGAGGGAACCCAAGTTTATAACTACCCAACATTGGTTCCCCATATAACCCATGTGGTACTAAATTTGGATCATAACAGCAATCTGTCTGAAAAACGGGAGAAAAAAAATAAAAATAAAACTTTACGACATCCATCATTAATGAGCAACTTCTTGAAAACCTTCCAAGTTATTACTACTGACTTCATAATTTAACACATCAGCCCAATCTAATCAAAAGCACTTGCAATCAAACTGCACAGTTCCCCAAAACCCTAACCCCCGACTTTTATTACTTTCTCACCTGATGATTCCCGCACTGCTCGCACGTGGCGCACGGCACGTACGTCACCGTGCTCCCCGAATCCACGATCAGCGCAAACTCCTGACCCGGCGTCCCGATCCACAGCCTCGTCGTATAATACCTAACACCAACAATAACATACTATCATTTATTACTAGATCTGCTCAAAAAAACTAACAACTGGGCAATTAGTTAGTTAATTACCCGTTGGTGAGCAGATCGTCGTGGAGGCGCATTCTAGCGTTGGACGTGCGGTTGTGCGCCGCGCTGAGGTGGCGGTGGTGGTGGGGACCACCACCGTGGGGAGAGCGGCAGGTGTTGGGGGAGGAGCGGAAGAGGGGGAGGATGGCGGGTTGCGGATGGTGCCACGTGGCCGACGCGGTGAGGTTACAGGCGGTGATGATGATGATGAGGAGGAGTGGGACCCACGAGCGTGACATGGCCGGACGCTCGTGAGGAATTTCTTGATTTTTGATTATTTATTTATTTATTTAAAAATCAATTTTGGGGATTTTTTTTGGGGAGAAAGCCGAGTACGAGAGAGAGAGAGAGCAGGCAATTGAAACTAAATCCAACTAGCATTTTTCATGTGTTTTGATAAGAGTCGAAGGATTTTCACGTGCGTTATACGTGTTAAGAGCATCTGTAGTCGTTTAAAGCCAATTTTTGCATATTTGGCATATAAGAGCATCTGTAGTCGTTGAAGATGGAAATATGGATATATGGATAAATGGAAATAAGAATCGAACTTTTGCTGCACTCGTTAAAAGCTATTTTTTAGCTTTTTATCGTAAAATAAGAAGCGACGGCACTTGAAGTGCAGTCGGAGAGGGGAAAAAAAAACACTGAATTTTGTGGGACGGCACTCGAAGTGCCGTTCGAGTGTCGTCCGATCGTAAAAAAAATAATAATAATAATAATAATACAAGGAGCGACGGCACATGAAGTGCCGTCGGAGCCAAAGGAAAAAAAATGGACTGGATAAGGGATGGACGGCATATGTAGTGCCGTCCAACAGGGAAGGGATTTATTAGTGTTGGGTTTTTTTAATTGATTTTTAGGTTTTTAAATTGCAAAAATTACTTTATTTTTCAACGGACGGCACTTCTTTTGTTGGGTGCGACAACACTCGAAGTGCCGTCGCTCAAATATGGATAATTCTCAAATCGATTCTCATTTATAGCACACGACTGTAGCGATTTATCGATAAAATGGATATTTGGCAAACGAGTGCAGCACGTTCTTCAGCCAAATATCCATTTTATCGATATTTGGCAAACGACTACATATGCTCTAACAATAGCAAAAGCAGCTTTCGTCTCTAGTTGTTATTAGCCAAATTTTGACTTTTTGAAATCTTAATTAGACATGGTAAATTATTTACCGTCCGACGTATTTTTTTTAATCCTCAAAAAAAATTCTCATCAATCTTGATAGTGACATTTTCACATTTTTAAAAAAAAATCTTCCGCATCCATAGGACGGGAGATGATGACAGGTCTGTGATTTTTTTTAAAAAATTTCTAATTATGGGACGGTAGATTATCTGCCGTCCAATAATATATTTTTTTTTTAATTCGGACGAAAGATTATCTCCCATCCGATTTATTTAATTTATAAAAAAAAATGGGACGGTGTATAATTTCCCGTCCTATTTTTTCATTAATAATTTTTTTTTCGTGCGGTAAATTATACATCGTCCGATCTTCAAACGAAAAATAATGTATTGTCTGCCTATTTTTTCCATTCAGCCAAACCAACTGCCAGATATAGCTGGGTACTGTTCACAAAAATGGAAAAAATGGCTAAATAGCCAACGACTGCAGGACGTTTCGAGCCATTTTTTGCAAAATTTGGCTAAAAAGCCAACGACTATAGATGCTCTGAGAAATAGTTTTGGAATTTGACATGTGTTGGAAGTCACTTATTATAAAGTAATTCTTCACATAAAAGTTATTTATGTATTATGTGATTTAATTTGACTATTTTTCCTCTAACATGTGGTTCTATCTTGTTGTTGAAAAAAAAGTTTTCATTTTACAGTCACCTTAAGTTTTTTATGAGTTTTAACACACTAATAGAAAAACATTCTAAATCGGTCTGTAAGTTTTTCTTTATCTCATTCTATATTTTATACAAAAAATAAAATTTTCTGTAAGGCATGACTTATCAATACCACTTGAAGAAATTGATTTTTTTTTTTTTTTTAGTACGCCACTTTTCGAAACTACTTGCAGAAAGATGACAGTTACCAACGTATTTGCGTTTATGGACTCCACAACTAAACTCCCCGTTCTCAATAGCGAGTTTAGTTGTTTCATGTTTGTTGTTAGGATACAGTCGTTCCCAATTGTGAGTTCATTTCAGAATTTTCAACGAAGACTCATCTTCCCAATGGCGATGACATTTACACTAGACTCGCTGCTGGTAATAGCGAGTTTAGTTCAAAATTTTCAATAAAGACTCGTCGTTCCCAATGGCGATGATATTTATACTAGACTCGTTGTTGGGAACGGTAAGGATGCAGGAAATTTCACAGAGAGTGAAACACTCTGTTGAACTTTGTGAATTTTCAACAAAAAAAACTCAATAGATTTTTTTCTTAAGGCTAAACTCGCCGTCTCCAACAGCGAGTCTAGTGTAAATGTCCTCGTCATTGGGAATGGCGAGTTTTTTTCAATAAAAAAATAAATAAAAGGGGTGAACTAAACTCGTCGTTCCTAACAACGAGTTTAGTGTAAATGTCCTTGTCGTTGGAGACAGCACCCCCCCCCCCCCCAACACACACACAAAAAAAAATACTAAACCCGTCGTTCCCAACAGCGAGTCTACTGTAAATATTCTTGTCGTTGAGAACGACAGGTCTTCATTGAAAATTTGAACTAAACTCGCTGTTAAGAACAACGAGTTTCTAAAAAAAAAACTGCACTCGTCGTGCTCCAACGTTGAGCATGAAACAACTAAACTCGTCGTTAGGAACAACGAGTTTAGTTGTGGAGTCAGCGAAGCAAAAACTTTGACAACTATCATCTTTCTGCAAATATTTTCAAAAAGTGGCATATCAAAAAAAAATCTGAAGAAATGTCCATTTTTTGGGGATAAATGGTCCGCTATAATAAAACAATTTATTTATAGATTTACTTTAAGCATTTTCTAGAGCTTTTATGTGCATGGAAGTTCTTTATTTCTTATTTTTTTACCTGTTTAACAAATAAATTGTTAGTGTTAAACCCCTCGGTACTCTCTAGTTTACAACCAGGGATGGCAATCGGGCCGGGCTGATCCGCGACCCGCTCGTCAAAACCCGGCCTGTTCAAATACGGTTCGGGTCCGGGTCAAACCCGCGAGTCTAAGCGGGTCGACCCGGGTCGTCAAATAAGGGTTTCCAACCCGTTGAACCCGGTGAATAGTGACGAACCCGCCCACCAACCCCCGGGTCGACCTGTGGGTTTCGAACCGTTAGACCCGTACAGGCCAAACATTCGACTCGCGCGTGTCGACCGTTCGCACCGCGGGTCCAACAGACGAAAAACAAAGGTCGTTGCTATTCTAGTCGTTTTTTTGGTTTTTTTTATTTTTCCCCTATAAATACTCCTTAAACCCAATTTAAAAATCTTACACCTAATTATCTTACTCTCTCTACTACTACTACTCAATTCTATCTCAATTTTTTGAAATTCTATCGATAAAGAAGCTAGCAACATAGAAGCGACAAACTCCGATCGTATCGAATTCAACATTCAACTACGTCTTCAAGTCTTCAACTCCTCAAAGGCTCCAACAAAAAAGCCCTCTTTCTATCTATATACGAGTTCGCACTTCTACTTCTACTTCCACTTTTTTTTTTCACTCCCATTTTATATACAGGTATTCGCGAAGTACGGTATGAAGATCTCATAACTCTCTTATTGTCTTGATATTTTTTTTGTAGTTATAATTTTTTTTCGTATTTGTTTGTTGTTTTTTGTATCTTCTCTCTTACAACCCTCCTGTTGTTTCCCAATTTTATTTTATTTTTTGGCTTCTCTCGCCTAAATTGTATTTTATTTTTTCACATACACTACTATATCAACATGTCTAGATCGCGAGGTAGCGGCCGTAGTCAAAGTGGAAAAGATTCCACCACCACTTCCCGTAGACCTCCAATTATCCCACAAAATGAGCTCGCCGAAGAGTACCCTATGACCGGACACATTGGTACACACAATGAGTTTGTAGAAGACATAAACATAGAAGAAGATCCACAAACAGAGGCAACCGAAACAACAACGCAAAATGGGTAGTAGTGGGAAATTAAAGGGGAAACTAGCGATCGACACAAATTTTATGATTATATTCCGGAGAAGAAAATCCTAGTGTAGGTTTAAAAATTTGTAAACCATGTTCGAAGTCATGCAAATGGAAGAAGTGTGAGGAGGCGGGTACAATAAAATGACACATCCAAAATGTACAAAAAAAAACTTTCTTTAGACCTACCCGACAAACAAAAAATCCACCCCAGGACCGGTGTAGTTGATAGCCATTCTTATGATTCCGAACTTGTTCGTCGAGAAATGGACCGATTAATAATAAAGGAAGAGTTACCATTTTTCTATTCAGAGAGTATAGACTTATAAACTTTTAATCAAACCGCTTTAAAAACCGCAGTTTAAAAGATTCCCTATGAATACTTTCAAGTCTGATTGTTTTATAATGTACAACGAAATGAGAGAAGCTTTGATTGCTATTTTATAGAGTTTAACTTGTAGAGTTTCTCTAACTTTCGATTGTTGAAATGGTTGCAACAATATTCCAATAATGGCAATAACTTGTTATTGGATCGACAGTGATTGGATCCTTCAAAAAAGGATCATATCACCTGCGGTGTTGCCCTATCCCCATAGTGGTAATGAAATTGCAAATCATATTTTAGAAATTTGTGATTTTGTTCATATTCGTGATAAAATTATGTGTATAAGATTTGATAATTCATCTAATAACAATGCATCAATTAGTATATTAAAAATTGTATTAAACCCTTCATCTGACAATATTTTCCATGTTAGATGTGTAAGTCATATTATAAATTTATGTGTTCAAAATGCATTAAAAATAGCCGACCCATATATAGTTAACATTAAAAATTGTATACATTTTATTGCATTAAGTGACCCTATATTTCAAGAATGGAAAAGCTTGGTGTAGGCTTTAAAATGTACATCTATTCTTGAAATTTTCCAAAGGATGTTAAACACCGATGAAACTCTGCTTTTGATTTGCTACATATTGTTACTGAATATAGAGCATGTATAAATGAATTTTATATGACAAAAAGTATGCCGAATTTTGAAATGACTCCCCAAACTTGGTTTTATGCTGAATATTTGTTAAAATTTTAGAACCTTTTAAAACCGCAACTTTAAAATTTTCAAAATCTTATGAATGTACTTCTGACAACATTTTTATTTCAATATTACTACGATGCAAACTTTTAAAGAAATGATCGATGATGCTTTTATTGGTCATATTGTGAAACCTGCATACCCCAAATTTTTGAAGTATTTTAATCCTCCTATATTGTATTGTATTGCTACTGTGATGGATCCTCGTATCAAATTAGAAGTTACGAAGAGTTTGATTGAAATGTTTTTTACTTTACTTGGGGAAGATGAATCTGAAATTGGATGTGGTACATTTTTAGCTAGATTTGAATCGACGTTAAATAACTTGTATGATTATTACGATATAAGTTTTTCATCTAGTAGTATTACTACTTTAGTTATTCTTCTGCTACTTCTACAGGTAAGGGAAGAATAAATTAGATGTTGCCACATTTAATTTATATACAAAAATTCAATCAAAAAAACTACGACTGATCAACCAAATGAATTACATTGGTATAATCAACAAGATTCTGAAAGTTTTACTTCTTCATTAGATATTTTACAATGGTGGAAAGACCATGAACATACTTATAGTATTCTTATGGCTAAAGATCTATTAACTCTTCCTGTTTCTACATTTGCTTCAGAAAGTACATTTTATACAAGTGGCAGAGTTCTAACCGATTATAGGAATCGCTTGAAGCCCCAATTGTTGGAGATGCTCGTCTGTACGGAAAACTGGATGAAGGTCGAAGATAGGAATCAAGGAATAGGGTTCACAAGTCTACAAGTGGAAGCAACTTTGCCGGAAGAAGAACAGCAATAACAATAGCAACCAATATGAAGAATTGAAGACCAACGACAACAACAAATTGAAGACCAGCATATACAATAAATTTGTAAATGTATAAAAAATTGTAATAAATCTTTGTTTCTTCTAAATAAGTTGGAAAATTGAAGAAAATTGCCATTTTATAGAAGAAAATTGTAATTATATAGAACCAATTTATAATAATTCTTTGTTTCGTATAAAAAAGTTGGAAATTTGTAAAAGTTGAAATCATATGATTAATATTAGCATTGGTATCGGGTCGGGTCGAGTCCTTCACTACCCGGACCCGTGAGGACCGGGTCCGGGTCCGATTCCGGGTTCAATTAAAATATTCCTACCCGTTCAGGTATGAGCGGGAGTGCGAGCGGCGAGCGGAGGCGGCGAGTGGAGGATTTAGAATAGAGCAGACAAGAAAAAGGTATGAGTTTTGAGTTTGGAAGAGGAAGATTTAGAATCGAGGAAGAATGAGGGGAGGGATGAGGATAGAATATTTATTTTTATGTTGATTTTTGGATTTTTTAAAATGGATCCGGGTTGGGTCTCTTTTGAGCAGACCCGGACCCAGACCCGAAAGTACAACGGGTCCCATTTTAGGACCCGGACCCACACCCGGATAGGCCGGGTCGGTTCCGGTCCAATGCCGGGTCCGGGTCGGATTCGGGTTTCGTGTATTTATACCAATGCTAATTAATATATACATTTCGCAATTTCACTGTTTTATTATTATTATTATTACTACTAATACAATATTTCTTAATAAAAAAAATTCAAACACACAGGCCAACCTGCGATCCGACCCGACCCGACCTGGGTTGGACCCAAATGGGTTCACGGGTTAGGCGGGTCGACATTTTGCAAATCCAACCCGGTCCGGCCCGGCCCGGTTAACCAACCGACCCAACCCGGACCCGCCTAACTTCGGTTCCAACCCGGGCGGGTCCGACCCGACCCGGTTGCCAACCCTATTTACAACCATAGAGAAATAATATATTTAACAATCTTTACCATTTTAATGCTAGAGTTGGGGTTTGTAACTAACAAACTCTAACTTTGTAACTATATAAACACGTATAATACACGTCCAAACTATATCCAACAAATATAAATGTGCACCGCACGTGTAGCCCAAATCAAAACATTCAAATATAAACTTTTTTTTCTTATTTGATATATATTCATTTAATTTGATGCCTAATGACTTTACTTTTTGCAGACGTGCATTGCATGTACATTATACTAGTCACATTTAAATGGAAAAATAATGCATCCGAGAGATAAATAGTACTCCTATAAAATTTTGGTTATTAAAATATATAAGGCTGAAAAGACAAATAGCTTATTAGAGTATCTGTAGTCGTCGGCCAAATATCAAAAAACGGATAATTTGTCCAAAAAACATGTGTAGTCGTTGGCTAAATACCCATTTTTTGGGTTTGAGGTGAACAGCTGTTGTGGTAGGGTAAAAATGGCCTTGGGCCCAACCAGGGCCGAGGACAGCTCTCGCTCAAAAATGAGAAAAACAACAATCTGGTTCGGCTTCAAACCACTACAGGGTGGCACCGAGCCTCAAGTTCACCCCCACAGAACTGGTCTCCTCGTATCCGACGAGCCTCGGTGGCCCTCGGCCTCCGATCCGCGACAGCCCCACGGGCCGTCCGCCCAGTCTGGCGAGGAATGAGGATGACCTGGCACAACCTAGGCCATCCGATTCCCCCAGAGGTACAAGAGCCCCATGATCAGCCATGTCAGCTCCCAATACCGCCTAGGGCTTTGCCACGTCAGCCCTATACCACTCTTGGCACTGCCACGTCCGCCCTAAACCCCCTGGGTCTCCTGCCACGTCAGGCCCATGGGCTTTCGGGTTCAGACCCGGCCCCCAAGCGGATCCAAACCCGGTTGGGATTCCCTATAAATACCAGACCCTCACTCACCTTTTCAGGTAATCAATCTTTGGCCACCCAAATTTTCCTAGTTATTTCTACTCTCTCGCAGAGACTGACTAGATCGTCGGAGGGTCCGCCACCGGGATAAACCCCGGTGTTTCAGGACCGTCTGCAGGTACTCGAGGCGAGGCCATCCGAGCCGATCCTCAAGCGCCGAAGCGAGCCTCCCGCTCGTCGTCCCGTGCCGCACTCTTCCCTCGTTACAAATTGAGTCTGAACTCACACCTGGTGCATCCACACTGCGACCAAAAACAAACCGCATCAGGTTGGCGCCGTCTGTGGGAAAACTTTATTCGGTACGGACGACAGTCCGAGCCTCGCCACCGACGCTCTCCCCCGACCCGATCTCCCATGGCTCCCCGAGCCCGAAGATCGGCCCGTTCCGCCCGAACAGACGGGCCTCCCCCCGAGGGGGCCCTCGACGGAGGGCAAGCATCCAATAATCCGGGGGCGAACCCCGGACCCCAACGAAGCGTTTCACGCGTCGCCGAACCCGACCTTCGTCGGGTCATTCTGAACAGAAGGGCTAGCCAGGCTAGGGGAGGGACCGCTTCCAACTCGGCCCCGAACCATTCCAGGCCCGCACAAGGGGAAAGGCCGTCGGCACTCAGCCGCATCGGCCAAATTCCTACGCCCCGACCCGACCCTTCCGACCATGGCGGGGTCACCAGGGGCGAGTTCAGGAGCTTCAGAGATGAAATGTAGAACCCCGTATTTTCAAATATTATTTTTATATTTGAAAATGAATTTCAATTTATTTTTGGGGATTTAATGAGTATTTTCAAAAAATTTATCTTTTGTACACGTGCAAATGCTTTTATGAGAAGTGTGAAAATTTAGTTTTCTTTATGAAAAATCTTTATTTAATATTTGAGATTTAATTAGTATTTTTTCAGATTTTTCTGAAATTTATTGGAGCTATTTGCAATTTTTGAGAAAAGAAGGACCTTTTTGCAAATTTGACATTTTTAGGGGCTAAAGCGCAAAATACAATTTCTGGACGTTTTGAACAGAATTAATTGAGATTTAGAAGTATATTTTCTTATGAATCCTAGTTTAAATGAGTTTTGATGGAATTTCCAAAGAATGATCTATATATGTAAATTGTATTTTGGGAAGGGTTGTTTTGCAAAGTTGCGGGTAAAACCCTAATTATCAACCCGACATATTTAAGGGATTTTTCCCAGCCGTCATTACTGATAATATACAGAATTTTGGAGATCTTTTTGGTGGAGCAAGAGCTTTTGGGACCTAGCAAAAAGAGGATTTCTTTGTGGACTATTCTCAATTCTAAGGTGAGTAATATAAAAATTTGTTGTGTTGTTTTGATATATGTGAGAGATATCGAAATTGTTTTGTTTGTTTGATTGTGTGAGAATCTTAATTCGTCTTGATTGATTGATCTATGTGAACAAATATCATGAAGCAATGATTTGTTGTTGTGAACAATTTAGATCTCGTAAAGTGGTATGAATCATGTGGAATTGGTGGATGAAATAGTAGATCCTTATTATTAAAAATTGTTTGCTAAAAGCATGTTGAGATTTGTGCATGAACACCTGGACATTAGAAGTAATAATCAGATTTTTATTGGTTTTGTGAAAGGAACTTAGATCTTGTAAAACCCTAACAAAAGGATTTGTGATTTAGAATGTGAAAATTTAGATCTTGACATATTGATATTTTGAGTAATTTATACATATACCTGATGAAACTTCGTTGAGATTCATTATTCTTCCTGAACACGAGCTATTTTCATAACATTGAATCATTAGAAAGCTTTAGAAATTGATTTTGTAATCAGACCTAATTTTGAAAGTCTGTAGGCCGACAGTCGACTGGCCTACTATGCAGTCGACTGGTACGAGCCTGATACTTTGTTTGAGAATTTGTTGAAAAATTATTCTGGACAGTCGACCTAGCCCCTAGGCAGTCGACTGGTCCACTGAAGAAAATATTTTCGTAAGAATTATTAATCCTTCTGGACAGTCGACCTATCCCCATTTAAGTCGACTTATACATTTAGAATAATTTTGAAAGGATTACAGGAATTTTCCTTGGATAAGTCGACTGACCCTCTTGTAAGTCGACTAGTATGAGACTTAGTTTATTTTTTTATAAATCTTGGAATTTGTCTTCTGGACAGTCGACTTATCACCAGTATGAGTCGACTGATACTGAAGGATATTTATAAACTTCAGTGTTAATTCAAATGATTGGTTCTCAGACATTTTAGTATGTAATTAACATTCAGTTCAGTATTTGTTTTAGCATTTGACTTTGAGATACTCAGTTGAGTATATCATTTGAGACATTTAGTTGAGCCACTTGGTTTAGGGAACTTTAGTTAAGACTTTTGTGTTTGAGTCTCTAGAGGCGTATGACCCTAGTATACCGGTGTTGAGTTATTTGTTGAGGCCCATTGAGGCATTTCAGTTATTGAGATTTGAATTTAGGCCGGTAGGGTACATCACTCTAGGAGATTCGTTAAGTAATCAAATTAACCAAAATTTTAAGGACAGGCACTAGTGGTGATATGATGAACGGGAACATGAGTCACGAACCTCAGTATGGCTTTCGGTGTGGGATTTAATCTCCGGAATTATCACAGTAGATTATTAGTGGTGTGGGATATGTCTCCGGAATTATCACAGTCCTGTGGTGTGGGACAATCTCCGGAATTATCACGGTAACTACTGTGGTGTGGGATTGATCTCCGGAATTATCGGAGTCGAGGTGAAGCACATGTGGTATTCGTGTGGGGAGTGTCAATGTTTCGGTGTGGGATGATCTCCGGAATTATTCAAGAAAAAATATCTTGGGTGTGGGATCCATCTCCGGAATTATCGGGCATGTGATACTATCCATGGTTTATCTTTATCTCGTAGTAGTCATCGTGTTAGGATTAGTTCATAACGCAGGGATTGAATCCTATGAAGTGAAGTCGTTAAGGGCTTGCACCGAACCTATGTAGAATGGGATGCATAGACTTCGACAAGTACGCATTAGAGAGTCTGCATATAGACTTGTGTTTTCTTGGGTTTTGTCTCATGGATGTGGTTTTCGTGTTTTCTACACATGACACTTAGCTCAGTATCACTTGATGTTTTATGTTACTTCCATTTCGTGCTTTCCATATTCTTCCTTTAGTACTTGTTGTTTAAGAATTATGAGTTTTGATCTTTATGTTGTTTATTTGTTTATTTTTATATTTCTCATACCATTTATGGCTGACCCCTTTAGTTTGGGGGTTAGGGATCATCTCTAGCCTCACATGTTGCAGGTTGTGCTTAGAGTTGGAGATGGGATGCCTAAGTTGATTTTGAGATATAATTGATATATAAGAGATTTTGTGTAAATTTGTAATATCAGATTTTGAGATAAATTAGTGTTGTAAATGAAGAGAATATTGAGTTGAGTTGTTTAGAATTCCGCTGTGTATTGTAAAAGATTTGTTGAGATTAAAGAAAAGTTGAAAATTTTAGTGGTGTTGTTTATGTTTAATATTGTATTGAAGTGGATCACTGGGAATGTGCCACGTAATTTCTATGTTATTAATCTGGAAATTCGGGGCGCTACAGAGATTGGTATCAGAGCGACGCTTCAATAGTAATACTAAACATGACATAAAAATAACCTAGGCGTGGACACTAGAGTGTGTGTACCTAGGTGTAGACATTAAAGAGTGAGTATCACATAGAATTGAATATGATGTTTTACCTTTGGGATTCAATTGATAATTTGCCAAAGGATATTGATGTGAATTTGAATTGTGTGTGTGATGCTCTAACTTTACCCTCGTTTTGCAGTATTCAAAATGGTTGCACCCAGGGGCTGAAATGGTGGCAACAATGAGGATGGATCTGGTAGTTCTCAAGGAGCGGGAATTGATCTTGAGGCTGAATTTGCCAAGGTGTACCAGACGCTGAACACGCTGATGGCATTCAACGTGGCGCAGCAGCAAGCACAGCAGCAGAATCCGCAGCCGAATCATGGAGTTGGACAGGGTTTGGTGAACGCCGACCCTATTAAGCAGATCGAATCCTTCAAGAGGATGAGGCCGCCAGTCTTTGAGGGCAAGCTGATCCGACCGCGGCAGATGATTGGATTCGGAAGATGGAGACGATCTTCGAGGTATCGGAGACTCCAGTAGCCAGCAAGGTGAAGTTAGCTTCGATGCAGCTTGAGAAAGACGCTGGCGTCTGGTGGGAGTCAGTAAAAAGTGCTTTGGGAGACCAGCCGTTGACTTGGGAAGCTTTTCTGGAGGAGTTCAGAGATCGCTTCTTTCCCCTAGATGTTCAGGAGAAGAAGGCGACCGAGTTCTTGAACCTTCAGCAGGGTAGCATGACCGTGCGGGAGTATGAGACCAAATTTGCTCAACTTTCGAGGTATGCGCCAGAGTTGGTGGTTGACGAGGCAAAGAAGGCCAAAAAGTTTGAGCAGGGCTTGAGGCCAGGCTTGAGGTCGAGGATGATTCCATTGGGCATCAGAAGATTCGACAAGCTGGTCAGGAGAGCAGCGATGACTGAGGAGGATATGGACCAGTTCTAGAAGAAGCAAGATACATGGAACCGGAACAAGAGGCCAGCATCAGGCCAGAGTGGGAAGGGATTCCCAGTGAAGCAGGCCAAATTTAGTGATCTAGTGCAGAAGGCACCTGCAGCTCAGGGAGTGACCTGTTATTACTGCAAGGAGGCAGGACATTACAGGTCAGCATGTCCGAAGTTGGCAAAGCAGGTTTGTTCCCAGTGTGGGCAGGTAGGACATTCTCAGTCTCATTATCCACAATCGAGGAAGGATGGTTCTGGTGGGAGCAAATTTCAGAAGAGGCAAGGGCGAGTATTTGCATTAACCGAGGAAGACGCTGGTAACTCGGAAAATGTAATACAGGGTATGCAAGAATTTTGAATTTTATTTTGAATCAATGTAATAAATGAAACCTTTATTTGAGAACAATTTAAGATTGAGTCTCATTCTTATTGTAACAGGAATTGTTTTAATAAATGGAATAAAGGCAAAAGTTTTATTTGACACTGGTTCATCGCATACTTTTGTATCGCCAAGTTTTGCAAAGATCTTAGGTGTGGAACCGAAGTTGTTTCCAGTCAGGGTTTTGTCGGTAGCAACGCCGTCAGGTGAAGAGCTAATAGCGGATCGATATTACGAAGGCTGTGATATCGAGATTGGTGGGAGATTGTTCGGCATTGATATGATCGAGTTGAAAGTTTTGGGTGTGGATGTCATCGTGGGCATTGATTGGATGGCATTATATGATGCCACAATCGAATGCAAGCTGAAGGAGGTGTTGGTGAAAGCACCAGGTGGACCTGCAGTGATTTTTCAAGGGAAGAAGAAGATTCCGAAGGTGACTGCAATGGTATCTAAGATGGCAGTTTCAGTTGAAGTCAAGAGCATTCCGGTTGTCAGAGATTTTCCTAAGGTGTTCTTGGATGATTTTCCAGGATTACCGCCGCAGAGAGATGTGGAGTTTTGTATTAATGTTTAGCCGGGGAGTGCGCCGATTTCCAAGGCTCCGTACAGGATGGCACCTGTAGAGCAAGATGAAGTGAAGAAGCAGATTGAGGAGCTGTTGAGCAAAGGGCTTATTAGGCCGAGTTCTTCTCCGTGGGGAACGCCAGTGTTGTTGGTTAAGAAGAAGGATGGGTCAATGAGGATGTGCATTGACTATCGGGAGTTGAATAGGGCGACTATTCAGAACAAGTATCCGTTGCCGCGGATTGATGATTTGTTCGACAGGCTTCGAGGAGCAGTTGTATTTTCGAAGATTGATTTGAGGTCAGGGTATCATCAGGTACGAGTCAAGGAGGAAGATGTGAGTAAGACAGCTTTCAGGACTCGTCATGGGCTGTACGAGTTTTTGGTAATGCCATTCGGGTTGACGAATGCGCCAGCAGTTTTCATGGATATGATGAATCGGGTTTTGAGGCCATTCATTGACTCCTTCGTGGTGGTTTTCATCGACGACATTTTGGTGTATTCGAAGTCGGAGGAGGAGCATTCTACGCACTTGGCAGCGGTATTACAGAAATTGCAGGAGCATAACTTGTATGCCAAGTTGTCGAAGTGTGAGTTTTGGAAGTCTGAGGTAGCTTTCCTTGGTCATATTCTTTCTAAGGAGGGAGTAGTCACTGACCCTCAGAAAGTGGAAGCAGTGAAGGATTGGCCCAGGCCGACGTCTGTGAAGGAAGTCAGGAGTTTCTTGGGATTAGCTGGATACTACAGGAGATTTATCCAGGGTTATTCTCAGATTGCAGTTCCTTTGACAGGTTTGACCCGGAAGAGTGTGGCATTTGTATGGACAGATAAGTGTGAGGAGAGTTTCCTTGAGTTAAAGGAAAGGTTGACTACGGCACCTATCTTAGCTTTGCCGCAAGCAGGGAAGGATTATGATATCTACAGCGATGCATCTCTCAGAGGTTTGGGTTGCGTCTTGATGCAAGAAGGCAAGGTTATTGCTTATGGCTTGAGGCAATTGCGTCCGCATTAGAAGAATTATCCGACGCATGACTTGGAGCTAGCAGCTATCATTTATGCCTTGAAGCTGTGGAGGCATTATGTCTATGGTGAGAAGGTCAACATGCACACCGACCACAAGAGCCTGAAGTACATTTATCAGCAGAAGGATCTTAATCTTCGGCAGAGAAGGTGGTTGGAGGTATTGGAGGACATTCGTCCCGAGATCAAGTATCATCCGGGCAAGGCGAATGTGGTGGCTGATGGACTTAGCAGGAAGAGTAGTTTATCGAGTTTGATCACTACTCGAAGAGAGTTAGCAGCAGAGATCGATCAGGCAGGTATCGAGGTGGTACTGCAAGGTTTAGGGGCATCTTTGGCTCAGTTGAGGCTGCAGCCGTCCTTGAGAGAGAGGATTGTGGAAGGTCAGAGATCGGATTCAGAGATTCAGAAGATGCTGCAACAGGTTTCAGAAGGCAAGCTATCAGAGTTTCGTGTCCAAAATGGAGTTCTTTGGTTGGGTGAGAGATTGTGTGTTCCAGATAATGCAGATTTGAGAGAGAGTATCTTGCAGGAAGCACACAATACATTGTTGTCAGTTCATCCAGGAGGCACGAAGATGTACAGGGACATCAAGCAGCACTTTTGGTGGTCTGGTATGAAGCGGGATGTAGCAGATTTTGTGGCAAGGTGTCTGACTTGTCAGCAGATCAAAGCAGAAAATCAGAGACCTGGAGGTTTGTTACAGCCGTTACCCATTCCGGAGTGGAAGTGGGAGAATATCAGTATGGACTTCGTCACGGGTTTGCCGAGGAGTTCGAAGGGCAATGACTCGATTTGGGTTATTGTGGACCGTTTGACTAAGTCGGCTCACTTTCTAGCCATGAAGATTTCTTGGTCGATGGAGAAATTGGCTGAGTTGTACATTGGTGAAATTGTGAGACTTCATGGAGTTCCTGTGTCGATTGTTTCCGACAGAGATGCGAGGTTTACTTCAAGGTTTTGGAAGAGCCTACAAGCAGCATTGGGCACCAGAACTGATTTCAGTACCGCGTTTCATCCACAGACAGATGGTCAGACTGAGAGGGTGAATCGAGTGCTGGAAGATATGTTGAGGGCTTGTGTTATGGATTTTGGTGGTAGTTGGGAGAGATACTTGGCATTGATTGAGTTTGCTTATAACAACAGTTACCATGCAAGTATTGGGATGGCACCGTATGAGGCTTTGTACGGGCGGAGGTGCAGAACACCTGTTTGTTGGTATGAGGTTGGCGAGAGGCAGATGTATGGTCCTGAGATTGTACAGCAGACATCGGAGCAGATTGAGCTGATTCGCAAGAGATTGGTTGAAGCTCAGAGTCGTCAGAAGAGTTATGCTGATACTCGACGAAGAGACTTGGAGTTTGAGGTTGGGGATTCAGTTTTTCTCAAGGTTTCTCCGACCAAAGGAGTGATCAGGTTTGGTAAGGGAGGCAAGTTGGTGCCAAGGTATATTGGTCCATTCAGGATCATGGAGCGGATTGGCATGACCGCTTATAGATTGAAGCTTCCAGAAGAGTTGGCACAAGTGCATGATGTATTCCATGTGTCATTATTGAGGAAGAATGTGGCAGATCAGAATCATCAGTTGGTAGAGATTCCTGAAGATCTATAGGTGAACCTGAGTTACAAGGAACAGCCTGTTGAGATCGTTGATCGTAGGGAGAAAGTTCTCAGGAGCAAGGTGATACCTATGGTCAAGGTGTTGTGGAGGAATCAGCAGTTTGAGGAGGCTACTTGGGAGCCTGAAGATCGCATGCAGAAGGATTTCCCTGAACTGTTTGTATGAGTGTATTTCTATTATGTGATTGTAATTCTTTGAATGATTATACTTTGAATTGATTTGTATTTCCTCTATTTGATTGAGTTGTTTTATACAATTGTTTAAATTATGTTTCCATTTACGAGAAGTTGATTCTTTGATGAGATATGTTTGGACTCATTAGTAGTAGTTCTGAGGACAGAACTCTTCTAAGGAGGGAGTGATGTAGAACCCCGTATTTTCAAATATTATTTTTATATTTGAAAATGAATTTCAATTTATTTTTGGGGATTTAATGAGTATTTTCAGAAAATTTATCTTTTGTACACGTGCAAAACACGTGCAAATGCTTTTATGAGAAGTGTGAAAATTTAGTTTTCTTTATGAAAAATCTTTATTTAATATTTGAGATTTAATTAGTATTTTTCCAGATTTTTCTGAAATTTATTGGAGCTATTTGCAATTTTTGTGAAAAGAATGACCTTTTTGCAAATTTGACATTTTTAGGGGCTAAAGCGCAAAATACAATTTCAGGACGTTTTGAACAGAATTAATTGAGATTTAGAAGTATATTTTCTTATGAATCCTAGTTTAAATGAGTTTTGATGGAATTTCCAAAGAATGATCTATATATGTAAACTAGGTTTGCCTGTTGACACGTGCCTATGGCACGTCTTTGGAACGGTGCACCTTGTTTGATCATATAAAATAGTTTTGGAGGTCCAGCAAATTAATTTAAGTAGCAAACATATTATATGAGAAACTTTTGGGGGTCCAAAAAAAACATATTATATGATTTTTTTGAATTATTTTTAAAGTTTTTAAATTTTTAATTTTTTTAGTTTTTTAGTATTTTAATTTTTTTTTTATTTTTTTAAAAATTTTGATTTTCTTAATTTTTTGAATAGAAGATGGAGGGAGAGAGAGAGAGAGGAAAAAAAAGTTTAAATAAATATATGAGTTGTTTTGAGTGGGGGATTTAAATTTGAGTTTTGGAGGGGAAATTTTTGGGAGGGAAAATATGTTTTTTGAGGTTAGATCTGGACCTTTGATTTTTGGGGGGATTGAAGGTGAGCCACTTGATAGCTTTCTTTGTGTTTTATTATATAGATTGTATTTTGGGAAGGGTTGTTTTGCAAAGTTGCGGGTAAAACCCTAATTATCAACCCGACATATTTAAGGGATTTTTCCCAGCCGTCATTACTGATAATATACAGAATTTTGGAGATCTTTTTGGTGGAGCAAGAGCTTTTGGGACCTAGCAAAAAGAGGATTTCTTTGTGGACTATTCTCAATTCTAAGGTGAGTAATATAAAAATTTGTTGTGTTGTTTTGATATATGTGAGAGATATCGAAATTGTTTTGATTGTTTGATTGTGTGAGAATCTTAATTCGTCTTGATTGATTGATCTATGTGAACAAATATCATGAAGCAATGATTGGTTGTTGTTGCCGCTAAATTCGGTGTGGGGGCAAACAGATGAATTTGTGAGTTCTTGGGGAAACTGAATAGGAGAACCTGTATACCTGTTCCGTCGAACTCTGATCGTTGCTCCCGCCGTAGACCTGCAAAAAGTGCGAGACACCGGGGTTGTTCCCGGCGACGCACCCTCCGACGCTCAAGTCAGTAACCAGAATTGATTATGAAAGAGCGTTTAACTAGAGAAAGATTGATTACCTCTTAATGGAGATGGGTGAGGGGTATTTATAGGCGTCTTAGGGACTGGTTTTAGGAATGTAATCCCCGTGATTAGATAAGGAATATTCCTCGTAATCAGATAAGGCATGTGATATGGCTAAAAAATAGGATTAAATCGGGACCGTTCACATCGGACTCGAATCTTAAAGCTCAGGGGTAAAACGGTAATTTCACATGCAAATGGGTCCGAAGCGGGTACTGGGTCTCCTTCTCACAGATCCAATAACCCGCAAACGGATCCACCTCAGCTGGGTACGGGTTTCAACCCGCTACCAACCCTATCCGACAAGATACAATCAAGGTCCCTGATTAGATCTAAATCAACGGCCATGATTCACATCTATCTTTTCACTGGGGATTAGGGATTAAATTCCTTAACTGATTATAGGGGATATACCTTATCAGATTACATGCCTTATCTGATTACGAGGAATATTCCTTATCTAATCACGGGGATTACATTCCTAAAACCAGTCCCTAAGACGCCTATAAATACCCCTCACCCATCTCCATTAAGAGGTAATCAATCTTTCTCTAGTTAAACGCTCTTTCATAATCTCTTCTAGGTTACTGACTTGAGCGTCGGAGGGTGCGTCGCCGGGAACAACCCCGGTGTCTCGCACTTTTTGCAGGTCTACGGCGGGAGCGACGATCATAGTTCGACGGAACAGGTATACAGGTTCTCCTATTCAGTTTCCCCAAGAACTCACAAATTCATCTGTTTGCTCCCACACCGAATTTAACGGCAACAGATTGGCGCCGTCTGTGGGAAACATACGAATAGCAGCCCCTTCTCTTTCCATCGACTAGATCTTCTCCAGCCATGCCTCCGAGAAAAGCCAAATCTAGGGGGTCCAACCGTGGGCCCAATCCCGCCGATCAGCAGGAGCCAGTCCCTGACCAACCCGTTCTGCAGCAGGAACGACCTCCGCTTCAGACGGAAGACCCCCTTCAGCAAGATCAGCCCCTTCAGAATCAGCAACCCCCCAAGGGTCCGACCGGACCTCAGAATGCTGGTGCGGGGGGCTCCCGCGGAAAGCAACCTCTCCACCAAGACCGCATCTCCATACACAATGCCTCTACGGATTCCATGGCTTCACACAATCGTCAGAATCGGCAGAAGAAGGACGTGGATCTTCGTCACCGTCTGGACGAAAAACGGGCCCGAGAGGGAACCTCCCGCCACTATCGTCCGGGTGAACGATCTCCCCGTCACCAGGATTACAGAAGGTCTCCTAACCGTAGGGGGCGAAGGGAATCCCCCGAGCATCGCAGAAGAAGGCCACGCTCCCCCGTGGGTCGGCAACAGCCTAAGAACGAGGAGGCACCAATCACCCGTGCCGAGTTCCAACAGTTCCAAGCGACTATCCTACAAGCTCTCACCAACGCACCCAAGGCTCCATCTCCTCCCCCGGTCCGAAGCCCTCGCCGACGGTTCCCCTCTCCTCGTCCTGCTCCTACTAACTCCCGGCGTACCCCAAGTCCTCGTCGCTCCCGAAGCTACCATCGCCGCAGCCCTCGTTCTCCTTCGTACGAAGATGAATCTCGAGGCTCGGCAGATCACCGTCGGAGGGATGACGCCATGTACCGCCGTCTTCATGAAGTAGAAAGGTGCCTGGGTCGGATAAACCGAGAAGAGGAGCTTAGGGGGAGGACCCTACGTCCTAGCCAACCCCCTTTCTCCCGAACCATAGTGGATGCACCTGTCCCGTTCGGCTTCAAACCTCCCCAATTTGAGACTTACACCGGGGAGACCGATCCAGTCGATCACATCGAAAGCTTTAAGACTTTGATGCTCCTCCATCAAGCTTCCGATGCCCTCCTCTGCAAAACCTTCCCCGCGACACTGAAGGGCCCAGCTCGAGAGTGGTACTCCCGCCTCGCACCGTCTTCCATATTCTCCTTCGAGCAGTTCGAGACACTCTTCATCACCCACTTCGTGAGTAGCAGGCGCACGGAGAAGACCAGCATTTCACTCCTCCAGCTTAGGCAAGAGAAAGGTGAGAAGTTAAGAGACTATGTGAAGAGGTTCACAGCTGAAGCCAGGACTATAGCCTCCCTCGACCAATCCGTCGCAACAGCCGCCTTCCAATCCAACGTCTTCAATTCCAGCCTCCGCTCCTCTCTTGCTAAGAAGCCTCCACAGAACTTTGCCGACCTCCTTCTCAGGTGTGACAAGTACATTCGTGCCGAAGAGGCCGCCTACCCTCCAAGCTTCGGAGGGTCTGTCTCAGGGACGAAACGAAAGCTGACCGAAGAAGATGAGGGCTCCCAAAAATCCCAGAAGGACAGCAATGGACAGCGTCGCCCGACTCCTCGGTTTGAGAAGTTAACCCCCCTCATTGCCAACATATCAGAAGTCCTTATGGAGGTGGACAACGAAGGGCTACTCCGCGCTCCCCCGAGAATGAATACACCTGGCAAGAAGAGGAATAAGGATAAGTGGTGTCGCTTTCACAGGGACCACGGCCACGACACGGATGATTGTCGGGCTCTCAAGGAGGAGATCGAAGAACTCATACAGCGGGGGCACCTGATCCAGTTCGTCCAAAAAGAGGGGGCCGAGCTCCTCACCTGATCACCACCTCTTCCAAACGAACAGAAAGGCCCGCCGAGCTTCAAGACTCAGCTCCTCCTAAGAGGTCCTCACCTTATTGTAGAAGTAGGATTTTGATTTTCAATAAGGCCGATGCTTGTAACTCGGCCAACAGCATGTAATAATGGCTCGCCCTATTGGAGCAGCCACTTAGTTTATTTCAATAAAACTTATCTTTTCATTGAAAATTATTGCTCTTGCTCCTCTATCTCTCTGGGTTCGGAGTCCAGCTTCTTCTACATGGCTCCTCCCGCAACTCACTAAACTCTAACGATGGCTCCGGAGTCCAACACTTGGTTCGATTCTGCTTCGAATAACTCGCTCTTAAGCGGGTTAGAAGTGGTTCGCCATTCGGAATTGCTCCCACAGCCGTTGAACAACTTAAACGATGGTTCCGGAGTCCAACACTTGGTTCGATTCTACTTCGAATAACTCGCTCTTAAGCGGGTTAGAAGTGGTTCGCCATTCGAAATTGCTCCCACAGCCGTTGAACAACTTAAACGATGGTTCCGGAGTCCAACACTTGGTTCGATTCTGCTTCGAATAACTCGCTCTTAAGCGGGTTAGAAGTGGTTCGCCATTCGGAATTGCTCCCACAGCCGTTGAACAACTTAAACGATGGTTCCGGAGTCCAGCACTCGGCTCGACTCTTCTTCCTCGGCTCGTCCTCAGACGAGCCAAGAGTGGATCGCCGTTCGAAATTGCTCCTGCAGCCGTTGAATGGATCGGAGTCCAACACTTGGCTCGATTCTACTTCGCAAGTTCGCTCCTAAGCGGACTAGAAGTAGCTCGCCATTCGAAACTGCTCCTGCATCCCTCAAACTAACCTCACGATGGTCGGGGTCCTATGGCTCGACTTTACTTCACCGGCTCGTCCTTAAACGGGCCGGAGGAAGATAGCCATTCCGAACTGCCCCCACGACCATCTGAGCTGAGTTACCCATCTACCGAGAAGCAAAGTGGCGGAAAATGTGCCCCGAAATCCGTGCTCGGATCTGCCGAACAAAATGCATCTACCGAGCAGCTAAGCAGATGAAGAGCAAGAAGAAAAAAAGGCTAACGGGTCAGGGTCGGATCCAATACCCTCGGTCCGACCCATACCCTTCTTAGCTCCTTCATTCTTCTCCTTCTTCAGTCTTCCCGCCAAAGGTACCCAACACTTCTGCTCTTCTTCACTGTGCGAAGGAACGAGGCAGGGGAGAGAACCCGAATGCCTCTCCTCCCCTTCCTCTTTCTTCTCAAGGCCAAGCTCTTCACTCCGCTCGCCTCCAAAGCGGAGCTCTTCCCAACGAGTTCGGAGCTCACAACCCTCCCCTGGAGTTGCTCCTTGCCCTCACTTCAGAGAATGGGTCTTCCCAGCACCTCTTCTCCTAGGAGTGGAGCTCCTCTTCAAAAATCTCCAAAACCAAACAGAATAGAGACAACTTCAGAGCTCCTCACCTCTCCCTTATGCTGTCCCATCCTCCCGAGCCGAGGAGCAGAGCTTCATCGACCTATCCCCTTCATCAACTCAATAAGCTTCTCCTCACGCTCGAGCCATCCGAACAGCTCAACCGAGTCTTCAAGGAACACTTCCTTCAAAACAGACAACTCAGCACCTCGGCCAACGGTACTGACCCTCCGAGCCGAGGTGCCCGGGTACCGACCCTCGTATATGGCAAAAAATCGTCCCGAGGCGATCTCACCGTTAGATCATCTCCAAATTCGCACTCAAGCGTGATGGACGGATCAGATCGCGCCATGTCACCACAAAACGACAAGATAACGTTTTCTCGAAACTCGTGCCTCTTGTCTCGTGATTCGCGCTACGATCGTGATCAACCGTCCAGATCGAGCTGCGTAGCCGGGATCTGCCAATCTACCAACCTGCGGAGCGACGAAAATGTGCCTCAAAATCCGTGCTCGGATTCGCCGAACAAAGCAAGCAGATGAAGAGGAAGAAAGAAAAAGAGGCTAACGGTCGGGGTCGGATCCGATACCCACGGTCCGACCCATACCCATCTTAGCTCCTTCATTCTTCTCCTTCTTCCCCAACACATCTCCTCTTCTCCACCGTGCGGAAGAACAAGGCAGAGGAGAGAACCCAACTGCCTCTCCTCCCCGTCCTCTTCTCCTCTTCTCCACCGTGCGGAAGAACAAGGCAGAGGAGAGAACCCAACTGCCTCTCCTCCCCGTCCTCTTCTCCTCTTCTTCACCGTACGGAAGAACAAGGCAGAGGAGAGAACCCAAATGCCTCTCCTCCCCTTCCTCTTTCTCCTCAGAAGTGCTGCCGATCCGAAGTGCTGCCGTACCGACCCTCGTTTATGGAGAAAAATTCGGCCGACCCCATCTAACCGTTGGATCATCTCAAAATTCACACTCAAGCGTGATGGACAGATCAGATCGCACCACGTCACAGCAAAACGACAAGATAACGTTTTCTTGAAACTCGTGCCTCTTGTCTCGTGATTCGCGCCACGATCGTGATCAACCGTCCAGATGGCTCTTCTACAAGTCAAGCTCTTCACTCCGCTCACTTCCAAAGCGGAGCTCTTCTCCACAAGTTCGGAGCACTACTTTCTCATAGAGTTCCTCCTCAAACTCATCTCTCAAATAGCTCTTCTCGACGAGGTTGGAGCACAACTCTCCCCTAGAGTTGCTCCTTGCACTCACTTCAAAGAATGGGTCTCCCCATGGCTCTTACGAGGATCTTCCCAGCACCGCTTCTCTACTGTGCAAGAGAATGAGGCAGAGGAGAGAACCCAATTGCCTCTCCTCCCCTTCCTCTTCTCCTCTTCTCCACTGTGCGGAAGAACAAGGCAGAGGAGAGAACCCAATTGCCTCTCCTCCCCTTCCTCTTCTCCTCTTCCCCACTGTGCGGAAGAACAAGGCAGAGGAGAGAACCCAAATGCCTCTCCTCCCCTTCCTCTTCTCCACTTCTCCTCTTCTCCACTGTGCGGAAGAACAAGGCAGAGGAGAGAACCCAATTGCCTCTCCTCCCCTTCCTCTTCTCCTCTTCTCCACTGTGCGGAAGAACAAGGCAGAGGAGAGAACCCAAATGCCTCTCCTCCCCTTCCTCTTCTCCTCTTCTCCTCTGCTCCAGTATGCGAAAGAACAAGGCAGAGGAGAGAACCCAAATGCCTCTCCTCCCCTTCCTCTTTCTTCTCAGAAGAGCTGCCGATCCGAGGTGCCGTGGTACCGACCCTCGTTTTTGGGAAAAATTCGACCGATCCCATCTCGCCGTCGGATCGTCTCAAAATTCGCGCTAAAACATGATAAACGGCTCAGATCTCGCCACGTCACCACAAAACGACAAGATAACGTTTTCTCGAAACTCGTGCATCTTGTCTCGTGATTCGCGCCACGATCGTGATCAACCGTCCAGATTGAGCCGCGTAGCTCGGATCTCAAATCCGAGCTACCGAACTACCGAACCGCTAAGCGACAAAAAATCTCCTCAAAATCCGTGCTCGGATTGGCCGAACAAGAAGCAGATCCGAGGAGCTCAGATTTTCCGAACAAGGAAGGAGAGAGAGAAAAAAAAAAAAGGGGGGGGGGGGGGGGGGGGTCGGGTCGGACCCATTAGGGTCCCAACCCGAACCGACTTACCAACCCTTCTTCTTCTCTCCCAATCTCCCGCCAAAACAAAACCAAGAAAAAACCCAAGAACTGGCCCCCTTCTTCAACCTCGGCTCTCCAATACATCGCCTAAGCTTGAGCTCGAGTGGCCTCATCTTCGACCTAAGCTCCAGCTCGTCCAGCCTAACCTCCGGTGGCCTCTCCTCACCTAAACTCGAGCTCCCCAAGCTCATCGTCTTCAACTGCCGAGCTCACAACTCCACTCCGAGCTCCACTGCCGAGCCCCATGCCGAACCGATCTCCTCTATCCACCAAAGCTAACAAGCGAAGCCTCACCATGGCCTGTCTCCAAACTTCGCCATGGCCGACCACCTCCGCTCCGAGCTCTGCGATGCCGAAGCTCTCCAATACGCCGACCTCGTCATCCACAGTGAACTCCTCTGTCAACCCCGAACAACTCCGAGCTCCACGACACTGCAGACCTCCTCTATCGAGCTCGAGCTAACCTTCGAAGCTCCGAACTCCACTTTGTCACGAGCTCAACCCATCACCAAGCTCCCCGTTCGCCACCTTCCACGCCCGTTCGCCGAGCTCTTCGTCCAAGCTCCGAACCCCTCGTACAACGAGCCCCACGAGCTCTCACCTCCAAGCTCCAACTCCAAGTGCCGAGCTCTCCGCCGCTCCGAGCTCTCACCTCCGAGCTCCATTCCGACGCCGAGCTCCATCACCGAGCCCACAACTCCGCGGCAAACGAGCTCCTCTTCATCAAAAGTTCGCCGAACTCCCTCCGTCGCCGAGCCGAACCCGTCACCTCTCCAAGCTCCACCGTCGAGCTCCAAGCTCCTTCGTCGGAGCTTCCTTCGAGACGGAGACGAAGGAGACGCGCGGAGAACGAAGAAAGAGAGAAGCAGAGCGAAGAAGAAAAGAAGAAAAAATAAAAAAATAATAAAAATTGCCACGTGGCGGTCCACGTGGCAACATCTCAACGAGCCGGGGTGCCTTCGCCGAAGCGCCGAAGTGCCGATGCTGCAAATGGAGAAAAAAAGTGACCGACCAACACGATCCGTCCGATCGTCTCAAAATCCGCGCCGCGACACGATCGACGCTCAGGAACGCGCCACGTGTCCCGATCGTGATCTGCATCACGATG
Organism: Hemerocallis citrina; assembly: GCA_017893485.1. NCBI lineage: Eukaryota > Viridiplantae > Streptophyta > Magnoliopsida > Asparagales > Asphodelaceae > Hemerocallis > Hemerocallis citrina. The sequence continues at coordinate 305,430,744 of CM030361.1, forward strand.
CGCGCAGATCTGATCATGATGGACGGCCAGAAACGTGCCACGTGTCAAGATCGCGATCTGCCTCACGATGCGTGCTCATCTGGTCATGATGGACGGCCAGAAATCTGCCACGTGTCCAGGTAATATTTAAATTATTTATTTATTTATTTAATTGTTTTTTTATTTAAAAAATCCGAAAAAAATATTTAAAAATCGAAAAAATTAATTAAAAATTCTAAAAATAATTATTAATTCAGAAAAAATTATTTTTAAATTCTGAAAAAATAATTATTAAATTAGAATAATTAATTAATATTTTAGATAATTAATTATTTAATTCGGAAAATGAATAAAAAATTCAAAAAAATGAGAAAAAATTCAGAAAAATCTGGAAAAATCACAAAAAATCCAGAAAATTCTGAGAATACTTTTGGGCATTTTACAAGCCCATAATAACACTGTTACACCCTGAGCAAGATTCCAAACTCCCTTAAGAACACCGATAAAATCTCGTACGCCATTAGAACAGTTAAACTACTCCTCAAAGGCTGATTACACTCAGTCTTTAGGAGTGGGGGGCTCGTGATATGGCTAAAAAATAGGATTAAATCGGGACCGTTCACATCGGACTCGAATCTTAAAGCTCAGGGGTAAAACGGTAATTTCACATGCAAATGGGTCCGAAGCGGGTACTGGGTCTCCTTCTCACAGATCCAATAACCCGCAAACGGATCCACCTCAGCTGGGTACGGGTTTCAACCCGCTACCAACCCGATCCGACAAGATACAATCAAGGTCCCTGATTAGATCTAAATCAACGGCCATGATTCACATCTATCTTTTCACTGGGGATTAGGGATTAAATTCCTTAACTGATTATAGGGGATATACCTTATCAGATTACATGCCTTATCTGATTACGAGGAATATTCCTGATCTAATCACGGGGATTACATTCCTAAAACCAGTCCCTAAGACGCCTATAAATACCCCTCACCCATCTCCATTAAGAGGTAATCAATCTTTCTCTAGTTAAACGCTCTTTCATAATCTCTTCTAGGTTACTGACTTGAGCGTCGGAGGGTGCGTCGCCGGGAACAACCCCGGTGTCTCGCACTTTTTGCAGGTCTACGGCGGGAGCGACGATCAGAGTTCGACGGAACAGGTATACAGGTTCTCCTATTCAGTTTCCCCAAGAACTCACAAATTCATCTGTTTGCCCCCACACCGAATTTAGCGGCAACAGCATGTAATCTGATAAGGTATATCCCCTATAATCAGTTAAGGAATTTAATCCCTAATCCCCAGTGAAAAGATAGATGTGAATCATGGCCGTTGATTTAGATCTAATCAGGGACCTTGATTGTATCTTGTCGGATCGGGTTGGTAGCGGGTTGAAACCCGTACCCAGCTGAGGTGGATCCGTTTGCGGGTTATTGGATCTGTGAGAAGGAGACCCAGTACCCGCTTCGGACCCATTTGCATGTGAAATTACCGTTTTACCCCTGAGCTTTAAGATTCGAGTCCGATGTGAACGGTCCCGATTTAATCCTATTTTTTAGCCATATCACGAGCCCCCCACTCCTAAAGACTGCGTGTAATCAGCCTTTGAGGAGTAGTTTAACTGTTCTAATGGCGTACGGGATTTTATCGGTGTTCTTAAGGGAGTTTGGAATCTTGCTCGGGGTGTAACAGTGTTATTATGGGCTTGTAAAATGCCCAAAAGTATTCTCAGAATTTTCTGGATTTTTTGTGATTTTTCCAGATTTTTCTGAATTTTTTCTCATTTTTTTGAATTTTTTATTCATTTTCCGAATTAAATAATTAATTATCTAAAATATTAATTAATTATTCTAATTTAATAATTATTTTTTCAGAATTTAAAAATAATTTTTTCTGAATTAATAATTATTTTTAGAATTTTTAATTAATTTTTTCGATTTTTAAATATTTTTTTCGGATTTTTTAAATAAAAAAACAATTAAATAAATAAATAAATAATTTAAATATTACCTGGACACGTGGCAGATTTCTGGCCGTCCATCATGACCAAATGAGCACGCATCGTGAGGCAGATCGCGATCTTGACACGTGGCACGTTTCTGGCCGTCCATCATGATCAGATCTGCGCGCATCGTGATGCAGATCACGATCGGGGCACGTGGCGCGTTCCTGAGCGTCGATCGTGTCGCGGTGCGGATTTTGAGACGATCGGACGGATCGTGTTGGTCGGTCACTTTTTTTCTCCATTTGCAGCATCGGCACTTCGGCGCTTCAGCGAAGGCACCCCGGCTCGTTGAGATGTTGCCACGTGGACCGCCACGTGGCAATTTTTATTATTTTTTTATTTTTTCTTCTTTTCTTCTTCGCTCTGCTTCTCTCTTTCTTCGTTCTCCGCGCGTCTCCTTCGTCTCCGTCTCGAAGGAAGCTCCGACGAAGGAGCTTGGAGAGGTGACGGGTTCGGCTCGGCGACGGAGGGAGTTCGGCGAACTTTTGATGAAGAGGAGCTCGTTTGCCGCGGAGTTGTGGGCTCGGTGATGGAGCTCGGCGTCGGAATGGAGCTCGGAGGTGAGAGCTCGGAGCGGCGGAGAGCTCGGCACTTGGAGTTGGAGCTTGGAGGTGAGAGCTCGTGGGGCTCGTTGTACGCGAAGCTCGGGAGAACTTGGACGAGGGGTTCGGAGCTTGGACGAAGAGCTCGGCGAACGGGCGTGGAAGGTGGCGAACGGGGAGCTTGGTGATGGGTTGAGCTCGTGACAAAGTGGAGTTCGGAGCTTCGGAGGTTAGCTCGAGCTCGATAGAGGAGGTCTGCAGTGTCGTGGAGCTCGGAGTTGTTCGGGGTTGACGGAGGAGTTCACTGTGGATGACGAGGTCGGCGTATTGGAGAGCTTCGGCATCGCGGAGCTCGGAGCGGAGGTGGTCGGCCATGGCGAAGTTTGGAGACAGGCCATAGTGAGGCTTCGCTTGTTAGCTTCGGTGGATAGAGGAGATCGGTTCGGCATGGGGCTCGGCAGTGGAGCTCGGAGTGGAGTTGTGAGCTCGGCAGTTGAAGACGATGAGCTTGGGGAGCTCGAGTTTAGGTGAGGAGAGGCCACCGGAGGTTAGGCTGGACGAGCTGGAGCTTAGGTCGAAGATGAGGCCACTCGAGCTCAAGCTTAGGCGATGTATTGGAGAGCCGAGGTTGAAGAAGGGGGCCAGTTCTTGGGTTTGTTCTTGGTTTTGTTTTGGCGGGAGATTGGGAGAGAAGAAGAAGGGTTGGTAAGTTGGTTCGGGTTGGGACCCTAATGGGTCCGACCCGACCCTTTTTTTTTTTTTTTTTCCTTCTTCTTTCTCTTCGCTTCTCCTTCGACTCTCTCTCCCTCCTCGTTTCTTTCTCCACCGAACTCGCCCCACGCCCTCCTTCTTCTTCGTTTCTTTTTCGCCTCTCCCCGCTTTTCCTTCATCTTCGTCTCGAAGGAAGCGCCGACGAAGGAGCTCGGAGCTCGACGGTGAAGCTTGGAGAGGTGAAGGGTTCGGCTCGGCGACGGAGAGAGTTCGGCGAGAGTGGGAGCTCGGAGTCGGCGTTGCCCAGAGTGGAGGTGGCGAAGCACGAAGCCCGGCCGAGGAGTTGGGTTCGGCATGGAGAGGAGTTCGGAGCTCGGGTTCGGCCAGTGAGCTCGGTGCTTCAATGCTCGACGAAGAGAAGAGGCGAAGGGGAAGAGCTCGCGAGGGGAAGTTTGACGATGGGTTCGCTCGGTGGAGCTCGTTAATGGCGGTGGTGAGCTTGAGCACGACGAGGGGGTCGGAGCTAAGCAAGGGGATCATGATGCCAACGGAGGCGCTTGTGGAGGAGATGTCGAGCTCGGTGAGGCTTCGAGTCGGAGGAGCTCGACGCTTTGGGCTCGGAAAGCAGCTCGACAGATCTAGGCGAGGAAGGAGGAGGTGCTGGCCATGGCGGAGCTCGTACGTGAAGAAGAGGAGTTTGGGTCTTCCCTTCTCTGTTGGTTTTGTTTTTGGCGGGAACATGGGGAAGAAGAGGAGTGGAGTTCGGGTCGTGGGTTGATGGGTTCGGATCCCCTAACGGGTCGAACCCGGTCCCACCTGCTTCCCTTTTTTTTTTTCCTCTCCTCTGCTTCTTGTTCGGAAAATCTGAGCTCCTCGGATCTGCTTCTTGTTCGGTCAATCCGAGCACGGATTTTTGAGGAGATTTTTTGCCGCTTAGCGGTTCGGTAGTTCGGTAGCTCGGATTTGAGATCCGAGCTACGTGGCTCAATCTGGACGGCTGATCACGATCGTGGCATGGATCACGAGACAAGAGGCACGAGTTTCGAGAAAACGTTATCTTGTCGTTTTGCAGTGACGTGGTGCGATCTGATCCGTCCATCACGCTTGAGTGTGAATTCTGAGATGATCCAACGGTTAGATGGGGTCGGCCGAATTTTTCTCCATAAACGAGCGTCGGTACGGCAGCACTTCGGATCGGCAGCACTTCTGAGGAGAAAGAGGAAGGGGAGGAGAGACATTTGGGTTCTCTCCTCTGCCTTGTTCTTCCGCACGGTGAAGAAGAGGAGAAGAGGACGGGGAGGAGAGGCAGTTGGGTTCTCTCCTCTGCCTTGTTCTTCCGCACGGTGGAGAAGAGGAGAAGAGGACGGGGAGGAGAGGCAGTTGGGTTCTCTCCTCTGCCTTGTTCTTCCGCACGGTGGAGAAGAGGAGATGTGTTGGGGAAGAAGGAGAAGAATGAAGGAGCTAAGATGGGTATGGGTCGGACCGTGGGTATCGGATCCGACCCCGACCGTTAGCCTCTTTTTCTTTCTTCCTCTTCATCTGCTTGCTTTGTTCGGCGAATCCGAGCACGGATTTTGAGGCACATTTTCGCTGCTCCGCAGGTTGGTAGATTGGCAGATCCCGGCTACGCAGCTCGATCTGGACGGTTGATCACGATCGTAGCGCGAATCACGAGACAAGAGGCACGAGTTTCGAGAAAACGTTATCTTGTCGTTTTGTGGTGACATGGCGCGATCTGATCCGTCCATCACGCTTGAGTGCGAATTTGGAGATGATCTAACGGTGAGATCGCCTCGGGACGATTTTTTGCCATATACGAGGGTCGGTACCCGGGCACCTCGGCTCGGAGGGTCAGTACCGTTGGCCGAGGTGCTGAGTTGTCTGTTTTGAAGGAAGTGTTCCTTGAAGACTCGGTTGAGCTGTTCGGTAGCTCGGCTGTTCGGATGGCTCGAGCGTGAGGAGAAGCTTATTGAGTTGATGAAGGGGATAGGTCGATGAAGCTCTGCTCCTCGGCTCGGGAGGATGGGTCAGCATATGGGAGAGGTGAGGAGCTCTGAAGTTGTCTCTATTCTGTTTGGTTTTGGAGATTTTTGAAGAGGAGCTCCACTCCTAGGAGAAGAGGTGCTGGGAAGACCCATTCTCTGAAGTGAGGGCAAGGAGCAACTCCAGGGGAGGGTTGTGAGCTCCGAACTCGTTGGGAAGAGCTCCACTTTGGAGGCGAGCGGAGTGAAGAGCTTGGCCTTGAGAAGAAAGAGGAAGGGGAGGAGAGGCATTCGGGTTCTCTCCCCTGCCTCGTTCCTTCGCACAGTGAAGAAGAGCAGAAGTGTTGGGTACCTTTGGCGGGAAGACTGAAGAAGGAGAAGAATGAAGGAGCTAAGAAGGGTATGGGTCGGACCGAGGGTATTGGATCCGACCCTGACCCGTTAGCCTCTTTTTCTTCTTGCTCTTCATCTGCTTAGCTGCTCGGTAGATGCATCTTGTTCGGCAGATCTGAGCACGGATTTTGGGGCACATTTTCCGCCACTTTGCTTCTCGGTAGATGGGTAACTCAGCTCGGATGGTCGTGGGGGCAGTTCGGAATGGCTATCTTCCTCCGGCCCGTTTAAGGACGAGCCGGTGAAGTAAAGTCGAGCCATAGGACCCCGACCATCGTGAGGTTAGTTTGAGGGATGCAGGAGCAGTTTCGAATGGCGAGCTACTTCTAGTCCGCTTAGGAGCGAACTTGCGAAGTAGAATCGAGCCAAGTGTTGGACTCCGATCCATTCAACGGCTGCAGGAGCAATTTCGAACGGCGATCCACTCCTGGCTCGTCTGAGGACGAGCCGAGGAAGAAGAGTCGAGCCGAGTGCTGGACTCCGAACCATTGTGAGGTTATTCAACGGCTGTGGGAGCAATTCCGAATGGCGAACCACTTCTAACCCGCTTAAGAGCGAGTTATTCGAAGCAGAATCGAACCAAGTGTTGGACTCCGGAACCATCGTTTAAGTTGTTCAACGGCTGTGGGAGCAATTCCGAATGGCGAACCACTTCTAACCCGCTTAAGAGCGAGTTATTCGAAGCAGAATCGAACCAAGTGTTGGACTCCGAAACCATCGTTTAAGTTGTTCAACGGCTGTGGGAGCAATTCCGAATGGCGAACCACTTCTAACCCGCTTAAGATCGAGTTATTCGAAGCAGAATCGAACCAAGTGTTGGACTCCGGAGCCATCGTTAGAGTTTAGTGAGTTGCGGGAGGAGCCATGTAGAAGAAGCTGGACTCCGAACCCAGAGAGATAGAGGAGCAAGAGTAATAATTTTCAATGAAAAGATAAGTTTTATTGAAATAAACTAAGTGGCTGCTCCAATAGGGCGAGCCATTATTACATGCTGTTGGCCGAGTTACAAGCATCGGCCTTATTGAAAATCAAAATCCTACTTCTACAATAAGGTGAGGACCTTTTGGGAGGAGCTGAGTCTTGAAGCTCGGCGGGCCTTTCTGTTCGTTTGGAAGAGGTGGTGATCAGGTGAGGAGCTCGGCCCCCTCTTTTTGGACGAACTGGATCAGGTGCCCCCGCTGTATGAGTTCTTCGATCTCCTCCTTGAGAGCCCGACAATCATCCGTGTCGTGGCCGTGGTCCCTGTGAAAGCGGCACCACTTATCCTTATTCCTCTTCTTGCCAGGTGTATTCATTCTCGAGGGAGCGCGGAGTAGCCCTTCGTTGTCCACCTCCATAAGGACTTCTGATATGTTGGCAATGAGGGGGGTGAACTTCTCAAATCGAGGAGTCGGGCGACGCTGTCCATTGCTGTCCTTCTGGGATTTTTGGGAGCCCTCATCTTCTTCGGTCAGCTTTCGTTTCGTCCCTGAGGCAGACCCTCCGAAGCTTGGAGGGTAGGCGGCCTCTTCGGCACGAATGTACTTGTCACACCTGAGAAGGAGGTCGGCAAAGTTCTGTGGAGGCTTCTTAGCAAGAGAGGAGCGGAGGCTGGAATTGAAGACGTTGGATTGGAAGGCGGCTGTTGCGACGGATTGGTCGAGGGAGGCTATAGTCCTGGCTTCAGCTGTGAACCTCTTCACATAGTCTCTTAACTTCTCACCTTTCTCTTGCCTAAGCTGGAGGAGTGAAATGCTGGTCTTCTCCGTGCGCCTGCTACTCACGAAGTGGGTGATGAAGAGTGTCTCGAACTGCTCGAAGGAGAATATGGAAGACGGTGCGAGGCGGGAGTACCACTCTCGAGCTGGGCCCTTCAGTGTCGCGGGGAAGGTTTTGCAGAGGAGGGCATCGGAAGCTTGATGGAGGAGCATCAAAGTCTTAAAGCTTTCGATGTGATCGACTGGATCGGTCTCCCCGGTGTAAGTCTCAAATTGGGGAGGTTTGAAGCCGAACGGGACAGGTGCATCCACTATGGTTCGGGAGAAAGGGGGTTGGCTAGGACGTAGGGTCCTCCCCCTAAGCTCCTCTTCTCGGTTTATCCGACCCAGGCACCTTTCTACTTCATGAAGACGGCGGTACATGGCGTCATCCCTCCGACGGTGATCTGCCGAGCCTCGAGACTCATCTTCGTACGAAGGAGAACGAGGGCTGCGGCGATGGTAGCTTCGGGAGCGACGAGGACTTGGGGTACGCCGGGAGTTAGTAGGAGCAGGACGAGGAGAGGGGAACCGTCGGCGAGGGCTTCGGACCGGGGGAGGAGATGGAGCCTTGGGTGCGTTGGTGAGAGCTTGTAGGATGGTCGCTTGGAACTGCTGGAACTCGGCACGGGTGATTGGTGCCTCCTCGTTCTTAGGCTGTTGCCGACCCACGGGGGAGCGTGGCCTTCTTCTGCGATGCTCGGGGGATACCCTTCGCCCCCTACAGTTAGGAGACCTTCTGTAATCCTGGTGACGGGGAGATCGTTCACCCGGACGATAGTGGCGGGAGGTTCCCTCTCGGGCCCGTTTTTCGTCCAGACGGTGACGAAGATCCACGACCTTCTTCTGCCGATTCTGAGGATTGTGTGAAGCCATGGAATCCGTAGAGGCATTGTGTATGGAGATGCGGTCTTGGTGGAGAGGTTGCTTTCCGCGGGAGCCCCCCGCACCAGCATTCTGAGGTCCGGTCGGACCCTTGGGGGGTTGCTGATTCTGAAGGGGCTGATCTTGCTGAAGGGGGTCTTCCGTCTGAAGCGGAGGTCGTTCCTGCTGCAGAACGGGTTGGTCAGGGACTGGCTCCTGCTGATCGGCGGGATTGGGCCCACGGTTGGACCCCCTAGATTTGGCTTTTCTCGGAGGCATGGCTGGAGAAGATCTAGTCGACGGAAAGAGGAGGGGCTGCTATTCGTATGCTTCCCACAGACGGCGCCAATCTGTTGCCGCTAAATTCGGTGTGGGGGCAAACAGATGAATTTGTGAGTTTTTGGGGAAACTGAATAAGAGAACCTGTATACCTGTTCCGTCGAACTCTGATCGTTGCTCCCGCCGTAGACCTGCAAAAAGTGCGAGACACCGGGGTTGTTCCCGGCGACGCACCCTCCGACGCTCAAGTCAGTAACCAGAATTGATTATGAAAGAGCGTTTAACTAGAGAAAGATTGATTACCTCTTAATGGAGATGGGTGAGGGGTATTTATAGGCGTCTTAGGGACTGGTTTTAGGAATGTAATCCCCGTGATTAGATAAGGAATATTCCTCGTAATCAGATAAGGCATGTAATCTGATAAGGTATATCCCTTATAATCAGTTAAGGAATTTAATCCCTAATCCCCAGTGAAAAGATAGATGTGAATCATGGCCGTTGATTTAGATCTAATCAGGGACCTTGATTGTATCTTGTCGGATCGGGTTGGTAGCGGGTTGAAACCCGTACCCAGCTGAGGTGGAACCGTTTGCGGGTTATTGGATCTGTGAGAAGGAGACCCAGTACCCGCTTCGGACCCATTTGCATGTGAAATTACCGTTTTACCCCTGAGCTTTAAGATTCGAGTCCGATGTGAACGGTCCCGATTTAATCCTATTTTTTAGCCATATCAGTTGTTGTGAACAATTTAGATCTCGTAAAGTGGTATGAATCATGTGGAATTGGTGGATGAAATAGTAGATCCTTATTATTAAAAATTGTTTGCTAAAAGCATGTTGAGATTTGTGCATGAACACCTGGACATTAGAAGTAATAATCAGATTTTTATTGGTTTTGTGAAATGAACTTAGATCTTGTAAAACCCTAACAAAAGGATTTGTGATTTAGAATGTGAAAATTTAGATCTTGACATATTGATGTTTTGAGTAATTTATACATATACCTGATGAAACTTCGTTGAGATTCATTATTCTTCCTGAACACGAGCTATTTTCATAACATTGAATCATTAGAAAGCTTTAGAAATTGATTTTGTAATCAGACCTAATTTTGAAAGTCTGTAGGCCGACAGTCGACTGGCCTACTGTGCAGTCGACTGGTACGAGCCTGATACTTTGTTTGAGAATTTGTTGAAAAATTGTTCTGGACAGTCGACCTAGCCCCTAGGCAGTCGACTGGTCCACTGAAGAAAATATTTTCGTAAGAATTATTAGTCCTTCTGGACAGTCGACCTATACCCCATTTAAGTCGACTTATACACTTAGAATAATTTTGAAAGGATTACAGGAATTTTCCTCGGATAAGTCGACTGACCCTCTTGTAAGTCGACTGGTATGAGACTTAGTTTATTTTTTTATAAATCTTGGAATTTGTCTTCTGGACAGTCGACTTATCACCAGTATGAGTCGACTGATACTGAAGGATATTTATAAACTTCAGTGTTAATTCAAATGATTGGTTCTCAGACATTTTAGTGTGTAATTAACATTCAGTTCAGTATTTGTTTTAGCATTTGACTTTGAGATACTCAGTTGAGTATATCATTTGAGACATTTAGTTGAGCCACTTGATTTAGTGGAACTTTAGTTTAGACTTTTGTGTTTGAGTCTCTAGAGGCGTATGACCCTAGTATACCGGTGTTGAGTTATTTGTTGAGGCCCATTGAGGCATTTCAGTTATTGAGATTTGAATTTAGGCCGGTAGGGTACATCACTCTAGGAGATTCGTTAAGTAATCAAATTAACCAAAATTTTAAGGACAGGCACTAGTGGTGATATGATGAACGGGAACATGAGTCACGAACCTCAGTATGGCTTTCGGTGTGGGATTTAATCTCCGGAATTATCACAGTAGATTATTAGTGGTGTGGGATATGTCTCCGGAATTATCACAGTCCTGTGGTGTGGGACAATCTCCGGAATTATCACGGTAACTACTGTGGTGTGGGATTGATCTCCGGAATTATCGGAGTCGAGGTGAAGCACATGTGGTCTTCGTGTGGGGAGTGTCAATGTTTCGGTGTGGGATGATCTCCGGAATTATTCAAGAAAAAATATCTTGCGTGTGGGATCCATCTCCGGAATTATCGGGCATGTGATACTATCCATGGTTTATCTTTATCTCGTAGTAGTCATCGTGTTAGGATTAGTTCATAACGCAGGGATTGAACCCTATGAAGTGAAGTCGTTAAGGGCTTGCACCGAACCTATGTAGAATGGGATGCATAGACTTCGACAAGTACGCATTAGAGAGTCTGCATATAGACTTGTGTTTTCTTGGGTTTTGTCTTATGCATGTGGTTTTCGTGTTTTCTACACATGACACTTAGCTCAGTATCACTTGATGTTTTATGTTACTTCCATTTCGTGCTTTCCATATTCTTCCTTTAGTACTTGTTGTTTAAGAATTATGAGTTTTGATCTTTATGTTGTTTATTTGTTTATTTTTATATTTCTCATACCATTTATGGCTGACCCCTTTAGTTTGGGGGTTAGGGATCATCTCTAGCCTCACATGTTGCAGGTTGTGCTTAGAGTTGGAGATGGGATGCCTAAGTTGATTTTGAGATATAATTGATATATAAGAGATTTTGTGTAAATTTGTAATATCAGATTTTGAGATAAATTAGTGTTGTAAATGAAGAGAATATTGAGTTGAGTTGTTTAGAATTCCGCTGTGTATTGTAAAAGATTTGTTGAAATAAAAGAAAAGTTGAAAATTTTAGTGGTGTGTTTATGTTTAATATTGTATTGAAGTGGATCACTGGGAATGTGCCACGTAATTTCTATGTTATTAATCTGGAAATTCGGGGCGCTACATGAAATCTTGGAGGCCCTCCATGGAGCGCCAAGGTCTGCAACCTATGGCCGAGCCCACCAAATGAGCGATGGGAGGAGTCACACCCGTGCGCCGCCGCCCCCTCCGGAATGCACAGACGAGGTGCTCCGACGCCTCCTAGAGATGGAGAATCGCATCGAGCGCATCGGCGACGGGAATCCCAACCTAGCCCAAGGTCGGGGGCCTTCTCGACCTCCATTCTCTGTTACCATCATAGAGGCGGAGATCCCTCGGAACTTCCGACCTCCGCAGTTCGAGACATACAACGGCGAGGGTGATCCAGCTGATCACATGGAGGGCTTCAAAACCCTTATGATGATTCACAGCGCTTCGGATCCCCTGCTGTGCCGAGCCTTCCCGGCCACCCTCCGGGGTCCGACCAGAGATTAGTTCTCCAAACTCTCCCCTGGCTCGATCTTCTCGTTCGACCAGCTGGAAGCCAGCTTCCTGGCCCACTTCATCACCAGCCGAAAGGTTGAGAGAACGAGCGCTTCCCTGCTCGACCTCACCCAGAGGGAGGGGGAGTCGCTCCGTAACTTCGTCAAGAGGTTCACAACCGAGGCTAGATCCGTCTCTGCCCTCGACGCAGGGGTCGCCTCGGCAGCTTTCCGACACAATGTCCGGCACAACCAGCTGAAGGTCTCCTTAGCAAAGAGGCCACCTCTGGACTTCCCTGACCTTTTCAACCGGGTCGAGAAGTATATACGAGCCGAAGAAGCTCTTAACCCAGAGGGCAGCAAAGAAGTCGTGGGGAAGGGCAAGCGCAGGGTCGATGAGGCCGAACCTGCCAAGAAAACAGCAAAGGAAGGGGTCGGCGCGAAGAGGGCACCTCCGGTCCCTCGCTTCGAAAGGTACACTCCCTTGACACATAACGTGTCCGCCATCCTCTTAGAAATCGAAGACAAAGGCATTGTCCGACTACCTCCCCGACCAAGTAACAACAAGAAGCGAGATCAGCGCTTCTACTGCCGTTTCCACAGAGATCATGGGCACGAAACCGACCAATGTCGGGCCCTGAAAGACGAGATTGAGGAACTCATCTCACGAGGGTACCTCCGAGAATTCACCAGAGAAGGCCCACGGGATCGGCGAGATGCTAGGAACCGGAGGCCTTCGCCTCCGAACCCTACTCCGAACCGCATCCAGGGTCGGGATCCCGAACCCGAGGGAGCCGCGGATACGCCATTCATCTTGCACTGTGTCCACGGGGGGCCAATGGGAGGAGAATCAAATACTTCCCGAAAAGCCTTCATCCGAGAGGTGAATTCTGTCCAAGACAAACCCCCAACCCAGTTTCAACCGGTGCCTGTCTCCTTCTCCGGAGAGGACCTCGAAGGCGTTCGCCTCCCTCATTGCGATGCCCTCGTCATTGGCCTCCACATGGCTAATTGTGAAGTTCGCCGAATCCTCGTCGACAACGGCAGCTCGGTAAATATTCTCTTCCTCGAAGCCTTCGAGAATCTCAAGCTCCCCAGAGGCAAACTCAAGCCAGCCGGATACACCTTGCATGGATTCTCCGGCGTCCCTGTCGTAATAGAAGGGATTGTTACTATCGACGTTACCGCGGGATCGGCTTCCATCAAGAGGACCGAATCCATGGACTTCATGGTGGTAAACGTCAAAGCAGCTTACAACGCCATACTCGGCCGGCCCGGACTGTGCTCCCTCCAAGCGGTACCTTCGGCTTACCATCTGAAACTTAAATTTCCCACCCCACAAGGGGTCGGCATCGTCCGAGGTAGCCAAGAAGCAGCGCGGTCGTGCTACATGACCGCCGTCGGAGGGGGTGTGTTCCCCCTCGACGCCGATGAGCTCGAACTCGAAAGGGACGGCCCCGCTCCAGAGCCTGTCGACGAGCTGGAGGAGGTCCCGTTCGGCGCCGAGGATGAATCGAAATGGTTCCGGGTGAGCCGCTCGCTCCCCGAGGACTTGAAGCCAGGTATAATCGCCTGCATCCGCCGCAACGATGATCTCTTCGCCTGGAAGCCCTCCGACATGCCCGGGATCTCCGAAGACTTGATTATGCATCGGCTGAGCGTCATCCCAGACTCTAAGCCGGTCATCCAAAAGAGGCGCAAAGTCGCCCCGGAGAGGCAGCAAATTGTAAAGACAGAGGTCGACAAACTCTTGTCGGCTCGATTTATTCAGGAAGTCAGCTACCCCGAGTGGTTCGCTAATGTCGTCATGGTGAAGAAGGCAACAGGGGGCTGGCGGATCTGTATCGACTTCACAGATCTAAATAAAGTATGTCCGAAAGATCCTTTCCCCCTCCCCCGCATCGATGCCTTAATCGACGCAACCTCGGGGCATGAGCTACTGTCCTTCATGGACGCATTCTCAGGGTACAATCAGATCCGGATGTTTCCACCGGACATCTCCAAGACCTCGTTCGTCACCGACCAGGGTCTTTTCTGCTACCGCGTTATGCCCTTCAGGCTAAAAAACGCCGGAGCCACATACCAACGGCTCGTCAACAGAATCTTCAAAGACCTGATCGGCCGCAACGTGGAAGTCTATGTCGACGACATGCTCGTCAAAAGCCGGGCCGGGCCGGACCACGTCGCCGACCTCGAGGAAGCCTTCGGAGTCCTCCGGCATCACAACATGAGGCTCAACCCGGCTAAATGCGCCTTCGGCGTCTCCACTGGGAAATTCCTGGGGTTCATCGTCAACCAGCGCGGCATCGAGGCGAACCCCGAGAAAATCCAAGCTATTATTGACATGGCCCCGCCCCGGAATGTCAAGGAGGTCCAGAGGCTTACGGGCCGGTTGGCTGCAATCGGCCGTTTCCTCTCTAAGTCAGGGGAGAAGTCTCTTCCCTTCTTCAAGGCTCTGCGCGGAAAGGGGGGCTTCGAGTGGAGTACCCATCAACAAGAAGCCTTCGAACAGCTGAAGCAGTACCTCACCAACCCTCCTCTCCTCAGCAAGCCCGAGTCGGGCGAACCACTATGGCTTTACTTGTCCGCCTCGGATAGCGCCCTCAGCGCAGTCCTCATCCGAGAAGAAGATGGAGTTCAGAGACCATTGTATTATGTAAGCAAAGTCCTGCTCCCCACCGAGACGAGGTACGCAAAGATAGAGAAGGTGGCCTATGCGTTGGTCATGGCAGCCCGGAAACTCCGTCCTTACTTCCAGGCCCACTCCGTCCAAGTACTGACCGACCAGCCACTGAAGACTGTCCTTCACAAGCCCAAAAACTCTGGCCGCTTAGTCAAGTGGTCAATTGAGCTGAGTCAGTTCGACATCAGCTATCAGCCGAGGACGGCCATCAAAGGGCAGGCCCTCGCCGAGTTTATAACTGAATGCACCGTCTCCGAGCAGCCCAGCACCGAGGCCTCGGATCCGACCTGGGAGGTCTTTGTCGATGGATCATCATGCGAAACGGGGAGTGGGGCTGGCATCATCCTCCGTGGCCCCGACCAATTCCTACTTCAATACTCCCTCCGCCTCAACTTTCCGGCCTCCAACAACGAGGCGGAATACGAGGCCATGATCGCCGGATTGACCCTAGCACATCGAGCCGGAGCCAAGCAAATCCGAGCCTTCAGCGATTCTCAGCTCGTGGTCAATCAAATCACCGGAGAATACGAAGCCCGCGATGATCGCATGGTGAGGTATTTGGCAGTGGTCCGACGTCTCCTAGCGTCCTTCTGCCACTCCACAATCATTCGAGTCCCTAGGGAGCAGAACGCTCAAGCAGACGCGTTGTCAAAACTCGCCTCTTCCTCCTTCGAGGGTCTCGACCAAACGGTACTCATCGAAATCCTATTGAAGCCGAGTATCAACGATCAAGACCAGGAGGCAATGTGTGTCCAAGACGGTACCAGTCCAGACGACTGGACCACTCCCCTCCGGAGATTCTTAATCAATGCCGAGCTTCCTGAAGATCGAGCCGAGGCCATACGGGTCAGGGTCTGAGCTGAAAGGTTCGTCATGATCGATGACGTCCTCTTCAAACGCTCATACACCTTGGCCGACGGCAAACCATACCTCCGCTGTCTCACCAGCGACGAGGCCAGCTATGTCCTCAAAGACCTTCATGAGGGGATCGGCGGATGCCACATGGGGAGCAGGACACTTGCTCGAAAGGCCCTGAATCAGGGATACTATTGGCCGACCATGCTCCAAGACTCGCAAGACTTAGTCAAGAGGTGCGGCCTATGCCAAAGGTTCTCCCCTATCAAGAGGCTTCCTAAAGCCAATCTCCGGTCCCTGGCTAGTCCTACGCCATTCGCCATGTGGGGCATGGACCTTGTGGGCCCCTTCCCCGTGGCAATAAGGCAGAAAAAATTCTTGATAGTCGCCATCGACTACTTCACCAAGTGGCTCGAAGCCGAGCCTCTGTCCAACATCACTGAGCGCCAAATACAACAATTCTTTTGGAAGAACATCATTTGCCGGTTCGGAATCCCCCGGGTCCTTGTCACGGACAACGGAACCCAATTCCAAGGTCAGAACTTCCAAACTTTCTGCGCAGACATCGGCATCCAGCAACGTTTCTCCGCTATTTGCCACCCTCAGTCCAACGGCCAAGCGGAGAACGCGAATAGGCAAATCCTCGACGGCCTCAAAAAGCGCCTCGACAGTTCTCCCAAAGGGCTGTGGGTCGAAGAATTGCCTAGCGTGCTATGGGCGCACCGAACCACCAAGAGGATCCCTACGGGAGAAACGCCGTTCAACTTGACCTACGGGACGGAGGCAGTTATCCCCGTCGAGGTCGGCCTGCCTTCTCCCCGGATCATGGCCTTCGATGAAGCTGACAATTCGTCCGGCCTGAGGGCCAACCTGGACCTCATCGCCGAGATCAGAGAGAAGTCTTCGATCCGAAGAAGCATCTACCAACAACGGATCGAGAAGTTTTACAACAAGAAGGTCCGCCCCACAAACATCAAGGCGGGGGACCTCGTGTTACGAAAACTGTCCGTCTCCGATCCGACCAAGAAGAGGAAATTGGCTCCCAACTGGGAAGGCCCATACCGTGTAGTCGAAGCTGTACGCCCTGGTACATACCGACTGGCAGATATGGACGGCCGGCTCATCAGCCGACCCTGGAACGCCGAGCACCTAATGAAGTTCCTGGAAGAGCGAACATAGGTTCTAGCTTGGCTAATGTAAATGATATTTTTTGTAAGCTTTCATGTGTAAAGGGCTGCTTTAGCGACCCTCCCTATCTTATATGAAAGAAATCTCTTTTTGTCAAACTCCAAACGCCTCGGCTGCCCCGACCTAACACCGGACAATGGGATCGGCACCCGAGTCCTCACTCCGGTATCGTCCCCAACGTCTCGGTAGGTCCGACCCGGCTTCAGGCCAGGAAGTCTTCCTAACGCCCCGCGCTGATCCTTCACGGATCGACGGGGCCGAACCTCACCTCCGCCATCATTCACTACACTATCGACCGGAGCAAAGAATGAAAAGAATCCTTTATTCATACTCCCTTATTAGTTCTGAGAAAACAAACAAAGACCGTTACAGGACCACTCCACTCATCTCAAACTGAAGGAAGCCCCCATCTTAGGGCCCCTCGGGTCCGACGAATGGCGGGACCACTCCAACCGAACGGCTTGGAGCCCTCTCCTCGTCATGACGGTCCTTCGGCTCAGCCACGGTCGACACACCAGCCACGAAGCTTTGGACATCAACTGGTCGCACACGCTCCAGCAGCAGCAACGCAGAGGGAACCCCCTCCGCTCGCCGACCCACCGAGGAGGATGCCGAGACACCTAGCATCGTCTTATAACGGTGTATCTCCATCTCCTTCTCCACAATGACATCGTGAAGTAACCTCTCAGAGGAGGGCCTCTGCACCGATGCACTCGACATGGTATATCCAAGACCGACACTGCCGAGGTCCCGATCCACCATCGCCCTCCTCAGCCGGCTCGCCTCCTCACTTAAGGCTTCAGACTTATTCCGATAATAGTTAAAGGCCGTATCAGTATCACGAGCCCCCTTTCGGTAGCGAACCAACGTGGCCTCCAGGGCCTCAACCTTGCTCCGGAGCCACGCCACGTCGGAACGACGGGGGTCCACCTCAGGGAGGGGAGCCGCAACCTACAAGAGAACCAGCCCACTCAAAACACATCGGCAAAAAATGGTTCGGAAATATCTGAGGTCAAAACACTTGGCCAGTCAAAAATCATCTTTTATAAATGGATTTACTTCATACAAAAAATGCGGTGGCTAGTCTGCGGAAGGCAAATACAATCGAGAGATGGAAAAAGAAAGACAAAACTATACAACTTGTTTTCCTACCTCAGCATCGGCCGGGTTCACAGGGGGGTCGGCAGCCGGGTCATCAACGGGCCCTTCTTCATTGGGGGTCTTCGGTGTCCCCTCGACCTCCATGTTGTAGTCGAAGTTGGACAGGTCGACGGTCGGGTAGAAGTGCCTCACATGACTGAGGGCCTTCGCATAGCACTCGTCCTGGGCTTTGATCACCAGGAGCTGACCTGCCTCCGTCAACTCATCCTTCTCCTTGGCGAACCTCTTCTTCTGAGCCGCCATCTTCTTCGCCCATTCCTCCTTCTCCTTGTCGAATGCCGTCTTCATCTCCTGCTCCCTCTTGTGAGAGCCTTCGAGCTCTATCTTCATCTCCTTCATCTCCTGCACGGCCTTGTCAGCCCGGTCTCGCTCCCGCTTCAAGGCCGCCTCATAAAGGCCCCTCACGTAGGCCCCCTGCACGGTCGCCTGCAGCAACCAAGAACTACTGAGAAAACCTCCTTTACAAACATTTCACAAGGCAAGTGAGGTCGGCAGACTTACCAGCACATTGGCCTGCGCGAGGCGCGTGTACGCATCCTCCAGGCCCTCGGTGTTCATCTCCGCGCGGTCCCGAGGGGGCGCCAGCTTAGCCGCCACCTCGACAGCCTGGCGCCCTCGGGTCAAACAGTCACCCTCGCGGATCGACCAAGCCGGCACCCACGGTCGCCGCAACCTCTCCTCTACCTCTGCCTTCACCAGGGGATCCTTCCCCTTATCAAGATCGGCTGCCTTGCCCTGGTCCGAGCCCCCCTGAACCGCCACGTCCTTGCCTGTCTCCGAGCGAGTCCTTTTGGCCCTCGGCTGAACTGGGGCCTCGGAGACCACCTGGGACGACCCCCTCGTCTTCATCGCGTCCCCCTTCTTCTCGGCCTTCTCCTTCTTCATGGCGAGCCTCTTTGCCTTGATTGATTCAGGATCCATACCTGCGAAAAGATCCATTAAGAACAATGAGCGCAAAAGAACAAGAAGATTGAGAGAAAAGAAACAACTACATACAAATAACAGCCAGGCTCAGTCCGACGCTCGCCAAGTGACCCTCCGTCACCTTCGTCCAACTGATACTGTGCGACAGACGGAGACGCTCAACAAACCCCCACTCCTCGGCCGTCAGGTCCCTCGGCCTCGGCGTTTTGTAGCTCGGCTTAGAGTGGTTCCATCGAGTAGGGATGTTCCAAGGTTCCTCACTCGGATCACCAGATATTTTTTCTTCCACTCCTTGATGGAGTCCGGGTGACCGTGGACGACCTTCCCCTTACTCCGAGGCGAGATGTAGTAAACTCCCTCAGCCGACGAGCTGATTATCAACATCGCTCGGAACACATTCAGCCGTAGGGGTACCTTCTGCTCCTCGCACAACAGCACGAAGCAGATGATCTGCTTCCAAGAGTTCGGCCCATACTGCATCGGCGCCAAGGACGCCCAATTCAACACATCCTGAACAAACGGGTGGACTGGCAGCCTCAGTCCAGAGATGAAGGCGTCCACGGGGAAAACGCAATACCAATCAGGCAGGGAGTCGGTCGGGCGAAGGGTAGAGCTCGGCAGCATGAGCTCGTAGCCGGACCCTATGTGATACGCCAATTGCAAAGCCTCCAAGTCACCGGCCTCCAAAACGGTCGGAAGTGTGTCCATCTTCACCCTCTTCCGGTTCGGCGACGATGGCTGGACCCCAAAAAGCTCCTTATCAGAAAGGTCGTCGGGGTACCGACGGAACAGCTTCGGTTGTACGGGCGACCCTGTCCTTAAGTTACGGTAAACAGGCGCCTGGCTCGAGCCACCAGCCCTCGACCCCTTCTTCTTCGGAGTCCTCTTCTTCCTGGCTCCTTCCGGCGAGGGGGTAGATAATCGCCCCAAACCGGTCGGAGCGGAGCTCGAACCCACACCCTGACCTGTGGATCTCCCCCCCGCACCTCCTATCCGAGCCCCTTCGGCTTCACCCTCCTCTGGGCCACCCTCTTCTTCGGAAGCCAACTCTAGAACCTGGACTTCGTCCGAGCTGTCGCTTGCCTCCTCAGATTCGCTACTATCCACCACGAAAGGTTTTCGGGAGCGTAACGGCCTCACATTATACACCGGCTCCTCCTCGCCTACCGGCTCCTCCCACGAAGTTGAATCGGAAGGCTCCACATCATGTATAGACTCCCCCTCGAGCACGGGCTCCTCCCAGGAAGTCGATTTTGAGGCGGGTTTCCCTTCCCCCATCGACGTCGACGCTGACAAGCCAGACTGAGCCCTGTCCATCTGTGCCTAACAAAAGAAACTTACAAACTAACCTTTTGAATGCCTCGGACTGACGAGCCGGTGACGCTAAAACAGTCAAAGCCGAGCGCTGAAATGTTTGATTTCTTTTTAAAAAGATGACAACAGGAGAGAAATGAGCAGAATAGAGAAAGGGGGGGATATTTATAGAGAGAGAGGCGACGCCTCGATTTTCGTGTTACTGTTCCTCGAATAGCGCGCGTCTGCCACCAATGGAATCGCGCCACGTCATCCTCGAAACTGGCGCTGCTGACGTCACCTAGCGCCGGTTGGCGACCACACAGAGGTCGGTTCGGATGAAGTGTTCGGCAGGGAAATTTTTTTACTAAAGATTTAAGGCTCCAGGGCTCGGTCGGCCCCCCTCTCACCCGCGAACAGGTCGGGGCTTACGGCCTCGGCAGCCGAAACCCCGAACTGTTCGAGGGTGGGAGAAAAGCCACCATCGCCTGGAACCCTATCGGAAGGCAGATCGGCCCGCCTCCAGTCTCTAGCTCCTTCGGGCTGACAGACTATCAGAAACAGTCAACACCAGAAAGAAGACAGAAGTCGGAGACGACCCATCTGTCCGAGGCTCTTCAGCCCCAGGTCCGGAAAACGGTTGATACCCCTCCCGTCCTGATCTCTCTCGGGCCAAACAACCGTGTCAGGGCCGTCTGACCCGAAAAAGGATCCGGACGGCAAAGTCATCACCAATCCGAGGCTCCTTATCCCCCGGTCCGGATTTCGGTCGTTATCCCTCTCGCCCTGATCTCCCCTAGATCTGGCTACCGAATCAGGGCCATCAGATCCAAGAGAAGATCCGGGCGGCAGAGTAACCACCCCTCCGACACGACCAGTGTTAAAATTTTGCAAGAGAGAGACGTCCGCCGAAGCAGACACCTCTGATGGCCAATGGACCACCCTTGCTGTGATCAAACCCGCTGTGGAGAGAGGAGTATTTATAACCTCCCCCATGGACCGGCCCTTATGACATTGGGAAAGCCAAAACGGCGGAAGCCTAAGCGCCATGCATTTATTAGGCGGCGCCATTAATGCCCCTAGGAAATTGGAACATTTGCACAGATCCCGGAGCGCCTTCAATGCGCCATGCATTTATTAGGCGGACCACCCCGCTCAAACCTTCTAAGGCACCACGACTCGCCATCACCCTTGCCGACCCATAATCCCTCGCCAGCTCGAGGTCCGGTCTAGCACCAGGGTAGTCTTCTAAGGAAGACTCAACGGCTCGCCATCACCCTTGCCGACCTATAATCCCTCGCCAGCTCGAGGTCCGGTCTAGCACCAGGGTAGTCTTCTCAGGAAGACTCAACGGCTCGCCATCACCCTTGCCGACCGATAATCCCTCGCCAGCTCGAGGTTCGGTCTAATACCAGGGTAGTCTTCTCAGGAAGACTCAACGGCTCGCCATCACCCTTGCCGACCTATAATCCCTCGCCAGCTCGAGGTCTAGTCTAGCACCAGGGCAGTCTTCTCAGGAAGACTCAACGGCTCGCCATCACCCTTGCCGACCGATAATCCCTCGCCAGCTCGAGGTTCGGTCTAATACCAGGGTAGTCTTCTCAGGAAGACTCAACGGCTCGCCATCACCCTTGCCGACCTATAATCCCTCGCCAGCTCGAGGTCCGGTCTAGCACCAGGGTAGTCTTCTCAGGAAGACTCAACGGCTCGCCATCACCCTTGCCAACCCATAATCCCTCGCCAGCTCGAGGTCCGGTCTAGCACCAGGGTAGTCTTCTCAGGAAGACTCAACGGCTCGCCATCACCCTTGCCGACCCACAATCCCTCGCCAGCTCGAGGTTCGGTCTAGGACCAGGGTAATCTTCTCAGGTAGACTCAACGGCTCGCCATCACCCTTGCCGACTCATAATCCCTCGCCAGCTCGAGGTTCGGTCTAGCACCAGGGTAATCTTCTCAGGAAGACATAACGGCTCGCCATCACCCTTGCCGACCCATAATCCCTCGCCAGCTCGAGGTTCGGTCTAGTACCAGGGTAATCTTCTCAGGAAGACTCAATGGCTCGCCATCACCCTTGCCGACCCATAATCCCTCGCCAGCTCGAGGTTCGGTCTAGCACCAGGGTAATCTTCTCGGGAGGACACAACTGCTCGCCATCGCCCTTACCGACCCATAAACCCTCGCCAGCCCGAGGTTCGGTCTAGCATCAGGGTAGCCTTCTCGTGAAGGCCCAGCGATTCGCCATCCCATTTCCTCGACCATAAACACTCCTCCACGGCTAGCTCCCGCACCCCCGCAGGAGTGGGGGGCTTGTGTGGTAGGGTAAAAATGGCCTTGGGCCCAACCAGGGCCCAGGACAGCTCTCGCTCAAAAATGAGAAAAACAACAATCTGGCTCGGCTTCGAACCACTACAGGGTCGGCACCGAGTGTAGCGCCCCAAATTTCTAATATGAGAGCTTAGAAAATAAGTGGCGAAATCCCAGCAATCCACTTCAATAGAACAATAAACACCAACAACACCACTAACATTTTCTTTCTTTATTACAACAATTATTACAAATCACAGCGGAAGTCTAAACATCTCAACCCAAATATTTCTTTACATTTACAACTCAATAACCACACAATATGTCTTTACAAATTTTACACAAACTAAATAGTCCAAATAGTCTCAAATGCAACATTAAGCATCCAACCTCCCACTCTAAGCAGTAACCTGCAACAAGTGAGGCTAGAGTTGAACCCTAACCCCCAAACTAAAGGGGTCAGCCATAAAAATGGTGTGAGTGGCAACTAATCAAACAAATAACATAAATGAACATAAAACATAATATCCAACAAATAATAATCAACACTAAAGTATGAAGTAACAACAAAGAATAAGGGGTGATACCAAAACCAAAAGCCAAGTGTGTGCTGAAAACAGGAAATCCAAATGCATAAAAGTGATTCAAGAAAACATCATGACTACATGCTGACAACGATGACTACTCAGAGATGAAGATAAACTATGATAATTTGCCCATGCTTGATCATTCCGGAGATTGATCCCACATCACAGGTATTTACCCTGGATAATTCAGGAGATCATCCCACATCTAAACATAGACTCATCACCACAATAATACCCCAAAAGCGTCGCCTCGACTCCGATCATTCCGTAGTTCAATCCCACATCTCAAGATAATTACTTGGATAATTCCGGAGAAATACCTCACATCTCAGGTTAACTACCTGGATAATTCCGGAGATAATTCACACATCTCAAGTTAACTACTTGGATAATTCAGGAGACTAATCCTACATCAGAAGTCATACTGAGGTGCATAACTCAAGTTCTCATTCGTCATGACACTACTAATGCCTGTCCTTATTAGTTTGGGTTGCTGAACAAATCTCCTAGAGTAGTGCACCCTACCGGACTAAAAATCTGAATAACTGAAAATTCGCCTCAAAGGGCCTCAACAAATGTCTGAACAAATACCGGTATACTAGGGTCACCTACCTCTAGAGACTCAAACAAATATCTGAACAAATCCCACCAAACAAGTGGCTCAACAAAATATTTCCAAAATCATGTTCTTAATTGAACATCTCAAAAACCAAATGCTTAACTGAACATCTTAAAATCAAACACTGAACAAATGTCTCAACATCAAATACTGAACAATATCTCAGAATCAAGTACTAAACAAATGTCTCAAAATCAAACACTAAACAAAATACCTCAAATCAAACACAAAGATCCTACAGGACCAGTCGACTGTACAATGGGCCAGTCGACTGTCCAGAGGACATATCCCAACATTGTACGAAAATAATCTAAGGCATGACCAGTCGACTTACCCAAGAAGTCAGTCGACTGCCCCGAAAGAACTGAACAAAACCACAAGCAGAGGGTCAGTCGACTGACCACAGTCTAGGTCGACCGTCCCGAACAAATCTCAAGACTCAAAAGTACACTGTAAGCTCGTACCAGTCGACTGCACATCAGATCAGTCGACTGACGGCTACAGATCTGAACACAAAATCATCTTGAAGTTTTCTAAAGAATTACTGATCATAAAGTTAATTTATATTCGGGCAAATGAACAATTCTCAACAATCTCTATCATGGTTACATTACTCAATCAATCAATTTCTCCAATCTCATATTCTCATGATCTAAATTCTCAATTCTCCCATTAGGGTTTTCTCAACCTAACTAAATGTCTTCCTCAACACATAATCAAAATTGGCTTGCAATCACTAGATCCAGATGTTTAATATCCAAGTTTAACATAATCAGTTCTAAATTTGCTTTCTAACAACATGATCTCATAAATCAACATATCCTCAACAAATCTAAATCTTTTCTCATCGTGGTCCAAATATCAAATAAAAGTTCTCATCATCCATATCGAATTAAAGATCCATGTCCTACATACAATGGGACTAACAAAGAATGGTGTAATGATCACAAACAAACATAACAAAGATCTCACGTCATCTTCCAATCAAAACAAACAAGACAAAGCAAACAAACAAACCAACTCACCTGATTTGAAGAAAAGATCCACAAACTTTCTCCTTGCTAGATCCAAGAATTCTCCTCTTGTTCCTCAAAATAATCTCAAAAATCCTGTGTATACTCAATGACGGCTGGGAATAGGAAAACCCCTTATATATGCCGAATTAAAATATTAGGGTTTTCACCCAATTTGCAAAATACTCCTTTTCAAAATACATCTTGCATATATAATTCCTTTCTTGAAAACTAAATCAAATATCCTTTAAATTAGGATCTAATAGAAAATATATTTCTAAACCTCAACAAGTACTGATCGGTAAGTCCAGAAAACATATTTTGCACTTCAACCCTCAAAATTGTCAATTTTGCAAATAAGTCCTTCTTTTCTCAAAAATTGCAAATACGCACATTTAATTTCAGAAAAATCTGGAAAAATACTAAATAATTCTCAAATAATAAATAATGATTTTTCATAAAGAAAACTTAATTTTCCAAACTTCTAAAAAGTCATTTGCACGTGTTTTGCACGTGTACCAAAGAATAAATTTCTTAGAAAGCATTTATTAAATACTCAAAATCATTTAAAATTCATTTTCAAATAATTAAAATAATATTTGAAAATACGGGGTTCTACACCGAGCCTCAAGTTCACCCCCACAGAACTGGTCTCCTCGTATCCGACGAGCCTCGGTGGCCCTCGGCCTCGGATCCACGACAGCCCCACGGGCCGTCCGCCCAGTCTGGCGAGGAATGAGGATGACCTGGCACAACCTAGGCCATCCGATTCCCCCAGAGGCACAGGAGCCCCATGATCAGCCATGTCAGCTCCCAATACCGCCTAGGGCTTTGCCACGTCAGCCCTATACCACTCTTGGCACTGCCACGTCCGCCCTAAACCCCCTGGGCCTCCTGCCACGTCAGGCCCATGGGCTTTCGGGTTCAGACCCGGCCCCCAAGCGGATCCAAACCCGGTTGGGATTCCCTATAAATACCAGACCCTCACTCACCTTTTCAGGTAATCAATCTTTTGCCACCCAAATTTCCCTAGTTATTGCTACTCTCTCACAGAGACTGACTAGATCGTCGGAGGGTCTGCCACCGGGATAAACCCCGGTGTTTCAGGACCGTCTGCAGATACTCGAGGTGAGGCCATCCGAGCCGATCCTCAAGCGCCGAAGCGAGCCTCCCGCTCGTCGTCCCGTGCCGCACTCTTCCCTCGTTACAAATTGAGTCCGAACTCACACCTGGTGCATCCACACTGCGACCAAAAACAAACCGCATCAGCTGTCTACCGAATTTGGAAAAAGAAATGCCAAAAGCCAAAATCTGGAATTCGGAACATGATATCTCGTCCGTCGTCTAGTTTTAATTATTATTATTATTTTCTTTCTGATCAATTTTCTATAATAATAAAAACAAATAAAAAAGGGAGATCATATGCCGTCCAAGAAATGGGAAGTTCTCATTTTCGATTTTCAAATCCTATACTTGAGGCCTATACTTCATAATTATGGGTCATTAACTCTTTTATTCAGAAAGTCTTCATTTCGGACAGGATATGATATCCCGTCCGTTTTTTTTAGGATTTTTTTTTTGCTTCCGCGGAATATGATATTTCGTTCGTCGAAGAAATGACAAAATTCAGATTTAGATGACTACAACTTATTTCCAAAATTTCTATTGCTATATGCCAAAAATACCCAAAATTTGGTTATAGACAACTACATATGCTTTGCTAGGACTAGTAAATACACATGCAATGCACGTCTGAACAATATTTTTTTATATTCTATTTATCTATATTATAATGGGAGAAGTACGTGCGGAACACGTAAAATAATAGACTGACATTCACTGTTCATGATCCTTCTCCCACGGGGCAGGTACATAGAGAGAGGGAGATGAAGAAGGTAGGGTTTTTGATTTTTTTGAGAGATAGGGAGAGGGTAATAAATTTGAACGTGTACTGTACGTATTTCATTGATTTATATTGTAGAGTTTAATTAAACGTGCGTTGCACGGATTGGGATATGGACAAATTACACTAAGGCCTTCTCCCATTATAGTAGCTGAGATTAGTTTAGTGAGGGGCTTAATGAATATTTTCTATTTGGTCCGACCTAGTTGGGTATTAACCCGACCCACCAACCCCTAATTCCGTGCACAGCCCGTGTCTTCTCCATTCCCCACCTTCTTAAATACCCCAAACCGGTATCCTCGCTTACTCGTCGCCATCTCCGTCCGCCTTCAAAAATTCCCAAATCCATCTCATTCTAACCCTAACCCTAAATAACCCAATTCCCTCTTCAAAATCCTCTCTTTACCTCAATTTCAAATCCCTAATCCCCTCCACCTTCCATCTCGAATTCACGATCTCGGAATCGCATCGGAGGCGCCGCTTCCAAACCCTAGGGCTTCACGACGCTCATCGGAGGTGCGCTTAAAAAACGCTTCTTTCTCTCGATCCGTTTCACAAATTTACAGTCTTTTAGTGGGATTTATTGGTTGGATTTTCTGTTGGTGTGCTTGTGCGGTCCATGGAATTAGGGTTTGGGGCTTTATTTGTTGAAATTTTGATGGATTTATGACGATTGTGATGAAAAAGGTGGGATTTTTATAGGGGTTAGTTGGTTAGGTTATATGATGGGAGGGTCACTATTGGGGTAGATGAAGAAGGTTGATATTTTGGTAATGAGCTGATGAGAGACCCATTTTTTAGTTAGAATGTAAAATCCTATTATGAAGTTTAAGCAAAATTCGAAAAACTATGGTGAGCTTTTCTGTAGCAAAAAACTACACTAAAGTGTCCCCGGGTAATTGAGAATT
This sequence comes from Hemerocallis citrina, assembly GCA_017893485.1. Classification (NCBI taxonomy): domain Eukaryota; kingdom Viridiplantae; phylum Streptophyta; class Magnoliopsida; order Asparagales; family Asphodelaceae; genus Hemerocallis; species Hemerocallis citrina. The sequence continues at coordinate 305,457,951 of CM030361.1, forward strand.
AAAGAATTAGGGCACTTTTATTAGGGGTTTTAAATCTCAGACACGTCTCGGTGAGGGGTTCCTTATCTTGGAAAAGAGAGATAACTGAGGATATCTTATACCTTGCAGAGATGGTGTCAGTTTGGGCGGGCATTCATACTGGACACTGAGGGGCTGTTTGGTTGCTGTGAAGTGTATTGTATGAAATAAATCGGGGGAAAAACATTGTTCATGTGGTTTGGTTGGCTTGGAATTGTGTGGATTTGGATTCATATTGTAGCTACAGGAATGTGCAAATTTTGTCTTTTTGTACGATTTCACTTTTGCCCTTTTTTTCTTCTGAATTTGATCGAAAAGGCTTGCAGGCTTGCAGCAACATTGTTCACCAATATCTTACTCTTTTATTCCTCTCTCTCTCTCTCTCTCCCCCACTTGTGAGTTTGCTTTTGTCATCTTCCAAATTCACAAAATGCGATTTAAACCAACCAACTCGCCTCCTCATGGCCGATGTGGGACTAAAGTCCCCACATATAAACACAACAATTGGGCTTTTGAGTTTGTTGTGTTTATATGTGATTAAGGCCTAATTAATCCCGGGTTAAGGCCTATTTAAGGCCTAATTAAGCCCAGTTTAGTGTTTTAAATTAAGATTAGGATTGGTGGGTTTTTAATTAAGCCCAGTTTTATTTTAAATTAAGATCAGGATTAGTGGGTTTTTAATTAAAATTAGGATTAGTGAGTTTTTAATTAAGATTAAGCTCTGATTAATTTCAAATAAAATCAAAAGTTAAAAAGTATTTTAAATTACTTTCACTACAATGCTCTTACAACTTAAACAAACATGATCTTTTATATAAAACTATTCAAGCTACAACAAATCTACATCCAACCAAACCACTTTTTCAGAACTCATTTCCACATATTTCTTTTCTCTACAGCAATCTTACAACTTTGAAAAAGTTTTACAACCAATCAAACTCTCCCTTAGTAATCATATTTAAATTACTACTTTATAAAAGATTGGATATTGTATATGTCACCATTCATATAAATTATAGTATAATTCAAGTAAAGACATGAGTCAAGCATAAAGAATGTTCATAGAACGCAATATAAATGTAAGAGACAATGCAATAAACTCTTTGAAGTTTGCGACCGTTGGAAATATTTTAAAGAACGGAACAACGAACTATCGGGCCATAACTTATAGGTTGATATTTCCCTATCTTAGCCCTGATCTCGGGAAAATTGTTCCAAAATGAGATACTTCTAAAATATACGTTCTTGTCTTTGCAAGGGTGCCTAGTAGAGGTCTCGAACAAGAAAAAGGAGATTTTTTAAAAATAATTTTTAATAGCTGATTATAAACCCATTTATTGTTTGAAGTCCGGATTGATCCTCGTGCCATTTTTTCTGATTTTTTGGATTTTTTTTGGGGATCTGTAACAATAGGCTAGAATGTAGAAAACTAATGTGAAGTTGCAGAATAATTCAAAAAACTATGATAGACCTTTTTTATAGCAAAAAACTGCCCAGTTTCCTTGAGCAGTTGGGAATACCTGTATCTGATCACAAAATTAAGGTAGTTTTTGCTTAAAGAAAAGTTGAGGGTGGTGTTATGAACTTGAGGTAGATTTTTTTTGTATTTTAGTCGTGTATTGTCAGAGTCATTTTTTGTTTGGATGAGGTGTGGGTTAAGAAGGTTTTGATGTTCAATTTTTAAGTTTTTCCATATGTGAGCAACAGATTGTGTGTTATGTTATTTATTTCTAGCTTTTGACATAAGTGAAATTGGAGGGCTTATTACATTTTGCAACTTTGAGTTAACATTTCCCAATCATGACTTTTGTGTGCTTAATGGGATCAGTTTTCAGTTGAAATTTTGCTGCTGATGAATGTCTTGGTTATCTAATTCTGATATAGCTTGTTTTATAAGCAACACTGTTTTTGTTTTTGTATCTGTATTCTTCCATTTTCTTTCTTGGGTTTTTGCTGTGTGACTTCTCAATTTTTTGGCTATGTAAAGTTATGTCCAAATGCTGGCTCCACTTGCTAGGCTTCGGTGTCCTTACAGAATCATTGTGTAGTTAGTGCATTGAGTGCGTTCGTTTAGGGATGATTATGAAATACCGGGTAGATAGGTACTGAATGGTGGTTGATCTGAAAGTATGAGTAAGAAATGGATATGTAGGCCTCAGGTAGACAAACATAGATTTGATGAGTTCTTTTTGTAATTTCAATGTGTAGACCAGTTTTTCTTCTTAAAAGTTTGTGTTGAAAATTTGTAATAAAGAAAATGTTGAGATCTGGATTAACTTGATTTAGGGCACATTGATTTATCCGTGTAGTTTGTAGTTTGAGGCGATAGGTGATTGTGAGGCGGTAAGTGCTCAAATCGCCTAAGGAGATAGGTGATCATGCGAGGCAGTTGCCCCACCTTTACTGTTTTTATTTGTTATCAACTAGTACCTTACCAAATAAAACTAAACACAACATCGAACTTTATAGATTTAACCATCTATACATGCTCTATTCAGCATGTGTACTGCAAAAAATTAAAAAATTTATGGTCAATACATTATTACCACAGTTACATACTACACTTATTTTGACTTATCCTCTATACCTTTAATAACCAGTTATAATGAATTGAATTCAGATAAATTGACTGCTGTTCAGCTTAATAGATGTATGATTAGGTAAATGAACTACAATCCAAATTTGAATAAAGGCAGAGGAGAATGTTATTTTTTGGAGGGAGGGCTGAGAAGAATGTGTTAGAAACAAGTTACTTCAATGAATTGTGTTTCTTAATTAATAATTTTTGAAATTTCTTTAGAAGATAAGGAAAATGTTGCTGGACAAGGCTCATATTTCAGAACTAGGAAGAATTAGATAAAGGGAGAAGAAGAAACAGCAAACAAAATAAAACGTAGCAGAAATAAAATTGAAGTGAAAATGAAGCAAAAATGAAGCAAGAAAACATCAAGGAGTAATAATTGTAGTAAAAAAAAGAAAACTACCTTCAAGGGAAGGAAAGAAGATATGATAGAAAAAGTTTTACCCAACATCTTATATTGCATGGGTGTCAGGTTGTTTTTTTAGCACCAATTATTTGGTATTTTAACAGTTAAAAAGGGTTTCAAATTTAAAAATTGAAACAGAGTGTATAATAGTACCCAATTGAGGTGTCGCATCACGCATCGAATGAAGCGAAGCAGGGTGTAGTCCATGTGATCACCTTAATTAATTGTATTGACTATATTTGAGGCAAAACTGCATTGCCTCGAATTGCCTCTCCCCTGAGGCGATCGCCTTGGATCGCCTCTGGTAATTCTTCATCGCTTTGATGAATAGATTCTTGACCAAATGGTGGTCTAAACATGAGGGTCTAATTGAGTTTTGCATGATGAAGAACTAGCTTACTCTATTTTAACTGAGTTTAAGGCTTTTCTGAGTTATTCTTTATAAGGTAGAGAATAAGAACTGGATACTGCCCGCTAATTTATTATTTAAAATCGGTTTAAATGTAAAATTCCAATTTGGATTTTTGAGGTAATCAGTTTTGTGTGTACTGGAGTTCAACAATTTTTCTTTTGTCTTTACTAGGAACCAGTAGACAAGTTGATACAAATTTGTTCTCGTAGATTATTACAAATGAGGTGGTGTTTTCCAAATTGTTGCAACTTGGTTTCCAAGAAATTTGAGCGCATGTGAAACTTGCAACTAATGTTGCCACCTTATTAAACACTTGCTGCCGGGCCAGTTATGGATTTAAAGTTGTATTGGGTCCAGTTGCAGTGAAAAAAACTGCCCTTTGACTGTCAGATATATGTTGGCCCTATTGACCTCAACTCAATGACCTGCACGCTAGTGCATTTGACCACCCTTCTGAGTTGTGATGGTTTGACTTTATGGTTCTTTACCATATTGAAAACTTTGAATGCTTTAGTAAGGACTATATATTTTAAACATGTCATTGCCACTGTATTCTTTCCATCTACCTTGTAAGCAATTAAGTCGTGCTCGAATGCATTTAATTACTATTTGTGTTGTTAGTGCTAGTCTGAGGCTCAAGTTTTTCTTGAGATTCAAATTCAAGCAAAGAGAAAATGTTACTTCTTCAAACGAACAAACTTGGAAAAACTAAAAAGAAAGAAAATCCTAAATAATTTAATTCTTACTGTAAAAAGGGTGTTTTAATAATTAACTTTAGCTGCATTTGGATTTAGCAAGCAATATATGGCAACTTAGTTGTTGATCTACAGTGCTCCATCTGTATTCCATTGTTCCAGAAGTCAAAATTAGGTTTCCTCTTACCCATAAATACCCTGTGATGTGATATTATAGATTAACTAGTTTCTGTGTTACCCTTTAAGACTTGTATTATTATGATGTATGAAATTGAAGGTAAAGTTTCTGTGTTACCCTTCAAGACTTGTATTATTATGATGTATGAAATTGAAGGTAACTTCCTTGATAATTTGGTTTGAAGATTCCACTGACAGGCTGGCCAAGTTATGAGAGCACTATATCCCTGTAGTTATTGGCTTAACTGTTGCTGTTTGTGCATCTATTACAGGATAGAATTCCAAACATCTTGCACCCAAATTTGTGAAAGATCGTCAAATACCATGCAGGGGTAATTCTGGTGCAAGTTGGGAGAAATGGATCCTGGACGTTATGGTCTACAACAAGGCTGGGATGCTAACAGTGTAATTGCAGTTTTCTTCTTTAATTAACCTAATCAGGACCATACCAGATTTTATGGCTCTTGTGATTGCCCCCTACCTTTAATGGCATCTCATCATGAACAATCAGAAATCCCGGTCCACTGTTGAAATGGAATGGTGTTTCCATACCACTTCCATTTAATATTAGTTGCTGACTTGGCTTATTCTGTTGAATCTACAGGCATTGGAGGGGTATGGTGCAGTCCACGAGCCAGATTTCAGGTGACTATTTACTCCATGATAGTAACCTTGTGATATTCTACATATCAACTGGATTTATTGTGCTGCTTGGTAAAAATTGGCATTTAAATCTAGAAATATTTCCTTCTAGTACTAAACTTACTTTGGCAGGGCTGGTGGATCATTTGTTGGTAGGGGGTATCCGGATGAAAATTTCTTGAAAGACCCTGCGTATGCAAGGAGTGGATTCCATCGAGACATACATGAGCGGGAAGTATATCCACCGCCACCACCTGCTCCTGGCACTTGGTCCCAGACCAGTAGAAGAGGTTTTGATAAAGAATTTGCACCCATCAGGGAACCCAGAGGACATGAGAAGCACTATCTTGATTCGTATCGTGAAGTGGACAACTTCCGTGAGCCGGACAAGTATCAAGGGATTGATTCTTTTCGTGAAGTTGATAGGTTCCATGAGAGTTACCGCAACCTTGAAAGGTACCATCATAGCGATCGTAATTATGGGCTTGATAGATATTCAAGGTTAGGGGGCCGAGTTGATGATGTTGGTCATGATGCCTTTGATTACCGTAGTCGTGGCCGTAGTCGAGAAACTAGCCGTGAGAAGAATTATGATTTTGGTCGCTATAGTTATGATTCCGATCATGAGAGAGGCAGGAGAGATGGTAGTTGGCGACGACGTGAATCTCGAGATCGTGAAAGGGAAAGGGACAGGCGAGATTTGAGTCGGGACAGAGATCCAAGTCCACATAGACGCCATGATCGCTCTCACTCCCGTGGTCATGATGATCGGTCCAGATCAAGATCTCCCCGTGGTCGAAGCCATGGTCGAAGTCACAGGGAAGACAGCTATGATGACGATCTATATGGGAATGATAAATATAGAGATTGGGATCGCGAACGTGATGATAAGCGACACAGTGACTCTTCAGTGGTATTTTCTTTTTAAAATTTTAATATAATTGTGTTCTTGTTTATACTCTGCATCTTGTCTAACTGAGGAGCTCATACTGCAGGTTCTATCAGCCACAGTTGTTGTGAAGGGTCTGGCACAGAAGACAACTGAAGAAGATCTTTATCACCATCTTGTATGGGACTTCTATTCATAAGTGGTTTAACTCAACAATTTGCAAACCCCTTTCTGGTGATGTTAATTTAATTTGACTATTTTTTTCTAGGCTGAATTTGGACCTCTTCAACATGTTCGTGTCATTAAAGAACGGAATTCTGGCATTTCTCGTGGATTTGCTTTTATTGATTTTCCCACTGTGGTATTCATCAACTTCCTCTACAATATGCTTGCTTTCTTGCATGTTTCTTTAGCTAATTAAGTTGTATTTCATTACTCAGGAAGCTGCCCGTACTATGATGCATGGTGTGGGAGAGGGTGCTCTTGTTATTGATGGAAGGATGCTTTCTTTTGAGTACAGGTACCTGAGTTTGACAGGGAAAAGACTTTCTGTTGGCGTTTATCAGTTTTAATTGAGGTGAAGTGTGTTTCTGTGATTGTAATAGCTTTATGCAATAGATTTTTAATGTGAATTTATTAGTAATTGAATCGTTTTAATGCCATTGTACGAGTATTGCTATAATCAGTATCTTCTAGAGATCCATAGTACTGAAAGTAGATTGTGCCAACAAGGATAGTGGAGTTGATGTAGTGTAGTGACCAATGACAGTAGCGTTACTCTTGTATAAGATGGTCTTGCATTATGATTCTACATGCCTTCATTCTTCTTTTCTGTCATAACTCTGTCATACTTTAAAATGGTTTGAATTTTCCATGCCTCTATTCGGCTGTGTCATCCTTTTCTAGTTTCACATGGAAATGCTGCATTGTTAACTTATTAATCTATGAGGCAATTATAGTCATTTTTCATAGTGTTTTAAAAAAAAACATATTCTGTGACTAAAATGCCTCAGTTCTTTTATCTCCATCCGTTTTTTAGTTCTTTAGTTCTGTTATCATTTTCTAAACTATCCAACCTTTGGTGCAGTAGTAAGCCTACTGGTGGGGTGGGTACATCTTTAGGTCAGGAGAGCACTTTCAGATCGCGATATGGACATAACACAATTACTTCCGTACCTTCTGACTGGATGTGTACAATATGTAGTTGTGTAAATTTTGCACGCAGGACATCTTGTTTCCAGGTTTGTTCATCTTGTTTTCAGGTTTGTTTTTCCGATTTGTCTTCACTGTTGTTCTTTGCTCTAGCAATGATTAAAAATTACTATTGAATTTTGCATATATGTGCTGTGGCATTATATAAAGGCATTCTCTCTTCATTTAAATTTTGTCTTAGTTTGCCAATACTTGGAATTGTTCTGTTTTGCCAAGTAAGATCTAATGATAGGACATTTTGTATAGGCTTTCTCATTTGACTGATTTTGCAATAGCTCCTTTGACTCATGTCCTTCAAATCGCTCACCATACAAACTATTCAAAAGAACCCTTCTGATGGATAAAGCAGTCAAAGGTGGAGAGTTTTTGTTTTTATGCTTTAAAAAAACTTCAATAAGAGAATACTCTCTAACTGATCTTATAGTAACGGAGTTTGTTATTGTGAAGAATGGTAGATTTCTACCATAACATATTCATGAAACCAACTGTTCAATCCAAAAAAAGAAAAAAGTTGCAGTGCAAGGTAGTTACTTTAGGTTGGGTGTTTCCATCCAAAGTTTCCTTTGACTGCATTGACAAAAGGGGTTCTCATTATATTTTGGCCATTGTAAGATTTATATTGTACTAAGAAGGTTAAAGGGCTTATTGGAAAGTCATAACTAATGAAGAGGTTGACAACCAATTTCCCCTTCATAATATGTTGCATATTAGTAATGTTTGATTTCCTGAAACTTGGTACTGGATTTGTTTCACAGTGTACTAATATCAAATTTTCGCCAGTCTAAAAATTTATAAAAAATTATAAGGGTGAATGCCAGCATTAACATGTCTAACATCAATAACTAAATCTTTTGTCCAAACCTTTACCGTTAGCTACATGTATAATTGAAGTATAATTGAAGTATTTTTCTCCAGCATTGCGGAGTTGATAATTAAAAGCCAGCAATGCAGGTTATTTAAATTAACAATGATATTTATTAGTGTTCTTTCATCCTGTCTTGATTAGAAGTTCCATGACTTTGTTTCAGTGTTTCTAAAAAAAAATTATAGTAGAAAAGTTACTTGGGTGTGTGCTTATATTATTTCTAGACTTATGAGCTCCCAAGAAAATGTTGTGCGCATGAATTTATTATAATTTAGCTTAAATGGCTCAAGATATGTTAGCCTGCACTGCATCATCAAATTGTCATATTGCAGATAATCGACTTGCTTTTGTTAGTCTTGAGGAAATTTAATCTACTAATATATATCAAGCAGTCTTAATTGTCATTGCCGAATTAGAGCAGTAAAATAACAATGTTCTGGATGGATACACAGCACATGCTGTAAATTTATTTCAGTGTTGCTAAATGGTTTTCGCTTATGAAATTTTTTTACGTGTTGCTTGTGTGCAAACATAGAAAAGGAAGTTATAGCTTGTTGCTGTAGTTAACACTCAAGATAATCCAATACTATTATAATAGAGCTTAAATAGCTAAAGATCTGTCATCTTCCATTGCTTCATCACTAGTATATACATTACTATAGTTGCTTCTATCAAAGATATGCACTTTAATGTTGTGATCAAGAAACAGTACTCCATTTCGTACTAATTCTTTTGAATTCTTTTTTCCTAAATAAATTGGAGCATAGCTACTTCATTCAAGAGAGAATAATGAAAATGGGATGTAATTCCAGCCCTACCCAGGGTAGGGAGTCTCCATGTATAGTTTTATACTTTTAGAATGGTCATTATATGCATATTATTTTGAACTGCAAGCATCAGTGATTTGTTTCTAAATTTTATGGAAGTGGGTGCTTAGGGAGCCTCCATGTATAGTTGTATACTTTTGGAATAGTCATTATTGGCATATTATATTGAACTGCAAGCATCGGGAATTTGTTTCTAAATTTTTTGAAAGTGAGTGCTTAGTTATCTACTCTGGCAATTTGATATATATAAAAATAATGCTGTCAGGTTTGTTTAACGTGAATCATCTATGCCTGTGCATAATTATGCAAGTAATCTTCACTAATGTTATATATATTGTTTGCACTTCCAGTGCAATGAGAGCCGGACAGATGATGCTTCTTCAGCAGATATGGCAACCTCCAATTCAACATCTCTTGGTAACAAAGGATTCGAAGCAGGTAGAGGATTTCATACTCTGCTTCTAGGTGCTGCTGTTTTGATCTTATTTGAATTTATCTCCTTTCTAAGTTGCAAAAGTGTTTGGAATTCCCAGGCCCCACTCATGTTTTGGCTGTTCGCGGGTTGGATGAAAATGCTGATGAAGAAATGCTTCGGTATGAGTTTGCTAAGCATGCTCCTGTGAAGGTAAGTATATTTTTTTTTTACGTGCAATACCAATTTCCAACAATACGTGGAGTTGTTCACCATTGTTTAGATATTTTGAGCATTTTATTTAATTATTGGCATTTAATTATGTCCACTAGTTACTGATATTAACTTAAAGTTGAATAAAAGACTTGCTTTGCATGTGTCAATTGGTCTCACACAATGAAATGAGACCTGCTTCATGTGAGCCTTCTTGGTTTATAATATGAAGATAAGGATTTTTTTCACAGTGCAAAACACCTACTAACTTTGACTTTTAAAACTGTTCTTAACTATCCCGGTTTATACTCCACTGTAGGATTTTCAGATCATCCTATTACTCATTTGCGATATTTAAATGGCCCAGTTGTAAATAATATGAAGTATGAGGATATTTAGTACATTCCTTTTTTATCACTTCATTTTTTATGTCTCTTGTTTTAAAGATAATTTCACTCACGTTTCACATCATATATTATTGCGAAAATTGCAAAAGAGGATTGCTATGGCATAAGTCGGCGGTCGTCTGCTGCCGGTGGTGGGTGTGGAGGGTGGAGGGCGGTGGAGGTGGGAGGAGGGGCAGCAAGACTAGGTTGTGCTGACGGAGGGGAGTGCTGATGATTGATGAGAGGTGGCGGGATTCCTCCGTCATGGAGGCTATGAAGCAAGTATGGGTACAAGTACGGGCACTGGTACGGGGATACAGCAAACATCTAAAAAGTAGGGTACGGGGGTACGGTTATATAATTTTAAATATAATTTAAATTATAATTTTATATATTAAAGTCAACATAAAAGAGAACTCATATACTAAAAAAGAAAGTAAGAAACTCGAAAACGCATCCAACATTAAAATCTTGAACTATTGAGAATAAGTCATCTAATCGTAACAAAAGTTTTATACTCTTAGGCATGCATATTTTAGTTACAAAATACGGCATACTTCATAATCCATATAAAAGTACACTAATACGTTTTTTTAATAATTGAGTCAGTTCAAACCGTTACTTTTCAGACCCAATATGGTTATTTTTCAAAAAAAAAAACCCAAGACTTGCTTGCCGTACCTAGAACGGTACCCATGCCGATGGGTATCGGTACGAGTACCCGTGACGTACTCGGTACGGGTACGGCTAGTTACATCACACATCAGGTCCATGTTTTCTAGCATGGAGGAAGAAGTTGGAATAAGAAAACCTTGTATATAAGAAATGCATATGATGTCATGATTGTGACACATATTTTGGAAAGAGTGGTCTTTTTCCCAACCTAGAATTATCCTATGAACTTATTATTTGGTTAATTTTCCTAAACAGAATTTAAGTGAAAGGGGGATGGACTCCTAATTTGCCCCCTTTTTATGTTAAAACTACAAATTTTACCTTCTTTTACAAAAGTTAATGAAACTATTTCCTATTATTAAGGAGTGGTCTAAATATTGTTAAGGTAGTCACTGCGTTGCACCGTAGATGAACTGTACAGATAAATGTCATCCACTTAACTCCTAATGTGTACTCCATTTAGTTATTCTTACAGCTTCATGTTTGCCTGCAGGACATTCGACTTGTCAAGGATAAATTCACACATGTGTCAAGGGGTTTTGCATTTGTGCATTTCCATTCGGTAATCAATTCTCAATTTGAAATTAGTGAGTCCCTTTTAATGTTTTTTATTATTTTTAAATACCCTATTTTGGTTATTTAGGTCGAGGATGCTACAAAAGCTTTGGAAGCAACCAGTGGAACAACTCTTGAGAGAAATGGTCAAATTGTTCGTGTAGCTTATGCAAAAAGTGTTCATGGTCCTGGAGCTGGTGCTTAACAGTCTAGTAGTCTTGCAGCAGCTGCTATTGAGGCTGGAGCGTATGCCCAACAGGTGTTTCCCATTATCTTTGGTCTTTCTTTGTCTTCATTCTATCCTTCTATTGTCTTCGAGTATCCATTTGTACAAAATTCCTGCTATATCCCAAATTAATCATTGGAAAAATGAGTGATTTGGCATTCTACATTGAATCCAGCTCGTCCAGTGGGATATTAGACTAGGAAATTGATTTTCCAGTCAGTATTTCTTTTGATCTCTCTCCTCACCCCTTTTCATTGGAGCCTTGTTTGTCTATAGCTTCTTCCATCAGTTTTTCTGCACAAAAAGGAAAGACTGTTGGGTTCTTCGTATTCTATGTTATATCGTTTATTACTCAATTTAATATTCGATTACCCACCATTCCTTTTGCCCCTGAATTTTCAAATATATGTGTGTGCTTTCTAGTTTGTCTGTTTTCGTGCTGATTATCACATCGGACATGTGGGGCCAATTTGCTGCTTACTGACTTTACTGGTTATCTGCTAGCCAGTGCATGCTAAGCAACTCATATACAACCTGTAATAACTATTTTGGAGGTTTTTTGCGTTGAAGGTTTTTATATGGAACGTCATGCTTTGTTGATTAATTGTGTTTCAAATTGAACATTCTTTATTCTTCTTTTTCTGTACATCCTGACTTAGGTTATGTGAATAAAAAATTTGACTACAGATGGCTGTCATGCCACACTGCTTGTCATCAATCTTTTCTGTGTGCACCTATATTTAGACTCAGGTTTTATTTGGGATATTAACAATATTTCATTTTATGATCAGGAGACACGGATATACCTATTCTTGTATCTTTGACAATTTATTTTCTCAACTTATGTAGAAGTTCTATTGTGGCACTCTTTGGATTCACCTCTAAACCGCACATTTTATCTGAATAATCTCTCAAACAATTCCAGTTTCATGGATGTTTGTTCTCTATAATCCAAATAATAGTTCTAGTTTGTGCTCTACACTGTTTTCTATTAGCTGGTATGACAAATTAAAAGGTCTCTCTGTACTGTAGATCCCAGCTTGTGCTAAGTGATCATTTCCTATAAGTGCCTCTTTCTTGTACCTGTCCTCAGCATTTGTGAAGGGCTAAATATAATAAAACCTAACCCAACTATTGTGCATTTAAAAAAAAACCACACTCAACTTTTTTTATTAAAAAACCTCACTCACCCATGCCTGGAAAGGCTAAATATAAAAAAACCCCACCCAACTATTGTGCATTTTAAAAAAACCACACTAAGCTTTTTTTTTTAATAAAAAAACCTCACCCAACTATGTTTTTAACACAAATTTGTTTGAAAAAACCTCACTTACCAATGCCTAGAAAACATAGTTGGGTGAGGTTTTTTTAAATAAAAAAAGTTTGGTATGGTTTTTTTAAAATGCACAATAGTTGGGTGAGGTTTTTTTTATATTTAGCCGCTTGGAAAACATAGTTGGGTGAGGGTTTTTTTAAAAAAAAATGTTTCGTGTGGTTTTTTTAAAATGCACAATAGTTGGGTGAGGTTTTATTATATTTAGCCTATGTAAAATGTGAACCTTGTAAACCATTTCTTTTTGCAAATCAATTTGGTAGCAGTCCTTCATGGTTAAATGCTTTACTGATTATCTTATTATTTATCGTATATTCTGTAATCTGTATTATCCTTCGTCTTACGGTTATTCCTATAATTATTGTAGACATACTCAAGTTGAGATGTAGTATTTGGATATTTTATCTTGCATCTAGAGGTTTGTAACTATTCAAGGTTTATATACATATTTGAATGGACCAATTTATTCATGTTGCAAGGTCAACTAATAAATAGGACAATGCAGTCTGAATTGAGGTCATGTAGGATACACAAATTCACGATGCCCTCATTTGTTTCAGTATCACGCTGTTGGTTGGGCTCCGAAGGAATACAATCCTGATGCAAAACAGAATGCTGGGGGGAGTGAGCAAAATGGATATGGTGAAGCACAACAAGGTGGTTCAGGTTTACAATCTGGATTTGTGTGGGATGAAAAGTCTGGCTATTATTATGATGCTGCCTCTGGCTTCTACTATGATGGAAATACAGGTTAGTGGATTGCTTCTTCGATATCAGGCAATACTTGAATTTGAGGTCAGTGGAAGTATTGTAAGATTTACATTGATCATCTTATATTAACTATGATACGAACATTACACCATGAAGAGTTGTGACTGTATATGTAAGAGTTATGGGCACATGCAATGCATATGCCTCATAGGAGGCCATAAGGTAGGAAGTAGGAACTAATAGAGGAAATTAAAGTTGGAGTTAAGGTGCACATTATCTTAAGCGTCACAGAAAATTGTTTATCATTATTATTGGTTTATCATCACTAGATTTAGTTCGTACGAGGCATTATTTGTTAGTAAAGAGGGGGGAAAATGTATATTTGTATGAGCATTTTGGCTTTACACATTCAGAAACCTCCTTGGGGGTTATAATTGTAAAGGGGTGTTTGAAATTTGATATGTTTTGGCTAATTTTACTCATGGATCAAGTGATCAAATGAAACAATTTCTCGAGAACATAATATGATTTTTCATGATGTTTGAGTTACAAGTTTTTATTACACTTGTATTTTCACTTCTAGATGTTTAAAGATATCTAGATCTAAACAGATCGTCTGTTGGGGTACCTTAGCCCAAACCAAGAACTCAGATGCAATTTCGATTATTTTGTATAAACTTTTTCCAATTTGCAGTAACTTGATGTATGAGTAAATAATCCTTTTTTTTGTGTGTAGATATCTTCTATGAATATGTCTGGTCTGTCTTTTAAATGGTGTTTTTTTTTCCGGAAACCTCTTCTGTATCAAATTCATATGCATGCCTGTGGCTGATGTTTGCATAGACTAGGGAATTTTGTACATCAACAAGTTTAAGAATATACCATTTCCTGTATTCAACCACATAAATGAAGTTCTTGTACATGCCTTTCCCTTCACTGCAGGTCTTTACTATGATGGCAACAGTGGAATATGGTATACCTTTGATAATCAAAATCAGCAATATGTTCCTTGCATAGATCAGAACAATAACAAGGCGCCTGGGGAATCAACTACTGAAGCATCAGAATCTGCAGATACCAAAAAGGTTGTGATTTCTGCCCCAGCAATCACAACCAAACTAAATGATAAGTCCTCATTACCCGATGCAGTTCAAGCAGCAGCAGCAGCAGCCCTAGCTGCAGAGAAGAAAGAAAAGGAGAAGTTGAAAGAGATTAAACTCGCGTCTAAAAGCAGCCTTTTAGCTAATAAGAAGAAGATGAATAATGTCTTAGCAATGTGGAAGCAAAGAAATCATGAGGATCAGACTGCTCGTGTGGTTCTTGACGACCACCAGTCTTCTGGTTTGAATGATGAGAAGCAGAGCATTAATTCATTCAATGTTGCTAAAGCCAAGCCAAAGTCTGATACTTTTGCTGCAAAGGATTCTGCAAAAAGTAATATATCCTCTACTCCCCTCGGTGCTCAAACAGTGACTGCAGATTCTCAAGTCACACATAGGCCCCTAATGGGTGTGATTAGGGGTTCGGGGATGGGGGTTATCAAGTCAGATACGGCATTCCCTGGGTCAGCACGTGCAGGCAGTGCCGTTGTCTCAAATACTGTTGCAAGTAGTCCCGGACCAAGTGTTACCGATACCAATAATGTCACGCCATTCAAAACCAATGTGTCAGCATTAGGTTCATATGCACAACCGGTTCTTTCTGGGAGTGGAAAGCGTAGATTTTCCGAGGCACCTGCTCAATCAACTCCTCAGACTATGTATAGGGATCGTGCTGCTGAGAGACGGAGTCTGTATGGTTCATCATCTTCTGTTAGGGATGACACTGAGGAATCAAGTAAGCACCTGTAAATTTTCTTTTGATTCCTTCATGTTTCATTGTGGAGACTTAAATAGACCATGAATGATCTTAATTAGTAATCTTTAAACTTCTTCTCATCATATTACTGAAGTGTTGGAAAACTGTGCATAACATGATACTTGTTGGCAATATACGTATTGGAAATCCGAAGTAGGAGTAGGCAAGTTCTGATCCAATATGGCCAATATTTGAAACTATGCCATTTCAGATCTGACGATGCATGCTATTTCTCTCTTCTTTTACTGCCTAAATTAAATCATAGTCCAAGGGAGCTGTAACCCTTTACTGGAAGTGAGAGTTGGTATGCTCTAACATGCTTACTTTAGAAACTCACTGCTTGACGTGAATGTATGATTCTGGAACTAGTATCTCAGAATCTCAGGGATGTTCATTTTGTTTGCAAGGATAAACAAATGATCAAATTGTTAAGTCAGACAAATTCTCTGGTTGGTACTTTGTGTCCTTTGTTCAAGATTTATTGACTTTTGAGAAACACTTGTTTGCCAAGATTGTGAAATTCCATATAGAAAGGGCTCTTCAGCAGAGTTGGGCAGGATGCCATTCCTGCCAGGAGTAGGGGGCGCACGTGCTACTGGTGATGCTCTAGACACTGCTGAAAATTTTGAGGTTATCACTGCTGATAGGGCTATTGATGAAAGCAATGTTGGTAACCGGATGCTGCGCAACATGGGCTGGCAAGAAGGACTGGTACTTCCCCTTACTTTTTTCGATAATTATGTTTGAAGGTTTTTGGCATGTGCAATGCATTGTTTCCTCCTTAATTATAGTTATAGCATTGAGTAGTTCATGAATGGTAATAAAGTTCACATTTCTCAATGTTGTAATTTATTCCTTCCATTATGAATTTTATTAACTTCCAATGCTGCAAAAAATTGATCATGGAGTGCTTACATGTTTTATGCAACATATGGGCTTGTTATGTAGTCACACCCTCACCGAATGAAATGCTAATATTATAGATTTATCTGCATCGGTATCTTGTAGTGTTCTGTAGGAAACCATTTTTTACTTGGTTACCTCAATACGGTGATATTTAACTACCAGAATTTGTATCGTATCTTTTGTATAGACTGGCGACAAATTCTGTATTCAGCGGCTCACCAATATTTGTGTTACTGTTTCTTCATGATTTAGAAACCGACGTAGTTTACCATTGTTAATTACTCAGATACTTTGGTTGATCAAAAGTTTTCCAGTTTCTCTTCCAGTACTTGATTTTATAACTGTACAATATCTCGGTTATATCTTAATAACTGTGCAATATCGGTTATTTAGTCATATGAGTTCAGTTCCCTCTTTCTAATATTTCAATCAATTTTTTGTTTCTATCTATAGGGACTTGGGAAAGATGGTAGTGGCATCAAAGAACCTGTTCAGGCAAATGCTTCAGATGTTAGAGCAGGACTTGGAAGTCGGCAAAGGAAGGCAGTTGATCCAAGCTTGGAAGCACAAGCTGGGGATAGTTATAAAACCATCATTCAGAAGAAGGCAATCGCTAGATATCGTGAAATGGCTTAACTTAGATTCAATATGTTTCAATAATTGTACCTTGTTTTGCCCACTTCTCCTAAACCAAAACTGCAACTACTGTCGTTTGTAACCCAAGATATTTATTAAGTGTATTTTGCAGTGATTATTTGTGAAGTTTTCTTTTCATTTTTTTGAACCAAGCATTTCTTTGGAAGTGAGCAGGATATTTGATTGTAATTAATATCCTTTTGTTAACTTGGTTTTTTTGAACCAAGCTAATTTGCAACAGTTAAAGTTTATGTAACTATGGATCAATGAAAGTGCATAAATATGTAAGATTCTAATCTGTGCCGATATCTAATTGTATTGTTCCACAAATTCGTTTTTTCCATTGGCGTAATTTTTTTTTTTTCGCGTGACCTGTTCAACGTTTGTTCATGTTAATATTATTTTGTAAGAGCAGTTTTTGTATAATGCAGATCTGCTATTGAGATACCATAGAACATATTAACATATGTTTGAAAAAACTACAAAGCATGATTTGCTGTTTCTGTATCATCTGCAATTGAGATATCACAAGTCACTTTTCTTTCCTTTGGACCATTTGTTACTTTGTGCATTAGGATTGATTTGTCGATTGAAACTATTTATTGTTTGATCCCTTTGTACTCCTAGTATCTATTGATTTGCTCAGTTCATATTTCAATGTATCATTAACAGCAGCAACTCTGCTGCATCTCACTTCGATCTTATACTACTAAACTTTCTAAACTATCTGGCTTTCACTTCAATCTTCCATACGCCTTCTTAGTAACAGATTGCGAAAGCAAAGAGCCATTTTCCTTGAAAACGAATAACAAGTTGTAAGAAACTTAACCAGAATAAAATTATAAGATCATCTAATTCAAAATGAACAAAAGCTCTGCAATGACTGAATTGAAACAGTTGAAGTTTTCTGACTGATTGCAGTCTGAAATTTTCCCTTCGGTCAGAAACAAATCTGAGGGTGAATCATAATGGTTGCCCAAACATTGCGTCGTTAATCTCAGTGATGCCAATATCGGAATATGGTTCAATGGGATGATCTGCTCCTACTATTGAAGGTGCAAACACCGATCGTTCTCTACTATATTCATCTGGAAACAAGAACAAGAAACTAATAAGTTGTAAGATGATAGCAGATCAGATAATAACAAGAATACAAAAGGAGTTTTCTGATATAAATGCTATTCAGGAATATCTCATGTTTCATTGCATCTCCTCGAGCAAATATATGAATTAAATCACTGAACTACAACTCAAAAACTTTACAGGAAGCATGATCAATAACCTGCATAGATGAATGCATTATCCATGAGCATATCATCATCTGCTAACCAAACCTTTTCTTATAATGAAAATATGCAAATGAGAGACTTCAGAACAAATAATTTTGGCCGAAAGTTCAAAGTTACTACTATAAGAGTATAAGACATTCACTCATGTGAGATAAATGTGATAAATCTTTTCAGTGCGCAAGATAACATTTATTTGTTGTAACTAAGTTTGGCTTTCTCTCTTTTAACTTAAATTGATTCCTTTTATAGACCTACAACAACAACAACAACAACAAAGTGTTACTCCAATCTGACTGCTGTTGAACATTTTTGTAAAATGGTTTCATGGTTCTGAGTTCTAACCTTTCATTCGGTTCCTATAAGGATTGTAATTATATTTTCCATATATGTATCTTTATATTTTGCTATTAAGGTTATGTTAAGCTGATAATTCCAAGACATGGAGGGCTTTTTATCTTATCCGAAATACCAGGTTGCAACTACAGAATATTTTTTCACCACATAGCTTTGCCACTGTTTGCTTCCCAAAGTTACACGGTACACTGAAATGCACCCATCATGTTAGCTGTTTAGTTATCAACTATAGATTTTACTTTCTTAATTCTGAAATCATCCATCTCACACACCTTTAAGCACAATTGTTACTTTCTTACAACTTCCCATTCCATGACAACTTCTTTGGTTGATTCAAGCCATAATTAAGTACCGATTTTAGTTTAAAAGGAAAATTCTTGTCTATCAACCTTTTATACATCTGTAATGTGCCTACTGGGCAATAACACACTGCTAGCATTGTTCTCACCTATTAAGAATATTTTCGACATCAATATAAACATTTAGGAAACCTTAAGGAATGCATGCAAATCATTTCTGTTAATACTTGTGAATCGATTGAAGAGATTTGAATCCATTGAAGAGATTGCTTTTATCACTGCAATCTTGAACTACATGTGTACATCGATAATTGCATCAGAAAATTTTCAGGGAAAAACTCATTGAAAATGTAATAATAATTAATTATATTACTCTGCAACAAATGCTCAGCTGCTCAGCACGATGAGGCTAGCTTTAGAACTAATTAATTTTATTTCAGGCTTACTGGTTTCTACGGAAAAAATAACATTAACTACAATTTCATAGCACAAAAATTCATTAAGACTTCAACTAAGAAGATAAAAAATATTTGTAGACCTAATAGGATTATTATTATTACTTTTCCCACCATGATCAGCATTTTAACATGAAATTTGAATGGAAAGAATGGGTCGTGTATCCATTCTCATTATCTTTTTTTGTCTAGTATGATAAAGTCAGGTAGTATAGTTTCATATCTGAGACTGCATATATGATTTATGTAATTCAGTATTCACAGAAAATTAATCGCAAATTATAGGGTCGGGATGCAGTTAATTAGCTTTCCACTATGATAGATAACAAATGTCTATTCCTTGTGCAAAGCTTTTATAAGTAGACAAAGCAATACTTCACCACATTAATTCATTAACTGCAAATGCTTACCGAACATCGTGGAGTAGGAAGTTGGAGGAGGAGTAACCATGAAATTTAATCCCACGTAAAATATCAAACCTAAAACTGCTGTTACCATGGCAAATGCTGGAATTGCCAATGCCCAGTACCTGGCAGAAGAAAGAGTTATTTCAGTTTGATAATTTGATATCTTGTAAATATGATCAAGTCTTAAAGAAGCAATTAGACACTTGGTATAACCAAAATGATAACTGTAAGTATATTATTTTGAGATATGTGTGTGTGTGTGTGTGTGTACAATATTTGGGCTTGCATTTTCAATTTAAGGAACTAAAAGAAGTGAACACTATTCTTCTAACATAAATTAAAGGAAACGTGCAATACTACATAAAATCTGGGAAATTATGAATTTCACTATTTTCGACCGATTTGGAAAATCTCCATACTTCTCTGATTTCACAAGAATTTGAAGGTTATAGTGCAATGTTTTTGGCCAATTTCAAGAATTTCTGCATTTCACTATTTCTGCCATATTTTACGGTTAATAATCCATTGTTTTCGACATGTTTCGAGAAATTCTGAATAACTATATTTTTGGGCTATATATATAGTCCATCGTTAATACTGGTTTTGAGAAATTCTGAATTCCACTCTTTTTGCCAGATTTTGTAGGCGTGCACAGTTTTCTACCAATTTTGAGAAATTCTGAATTCGGTTGTACTGCAAAATTATGTGGACTATATATTCCATTATCCCAGATTTTGTGGGCAATACTCTATTGTCGATATATTTGGAGAAATTCTAAATTTCACTATTTTGCCATATTTTGTAGGCTACAGTCCACCGTTTGGGGGTAGAGTAACCATGAAATTTAATCCCACGTAAAATATCAAACCTAAAACTGCTGTTACCATGGCAAATGCTGGAATTGCCAATGCCCAGTACCTGGCAGAAGAAAGAGTTATTTCAGTTTGATAATTTGATATCTTGTAAATATGATCAAGTCTTAAAGAAGCAATTAGACACTTGGTATAACCAAAATGATAACTGTAAGTATATTATTTTGAGATATGTGTGTGTGTGTGTGTGTGTACAATATTTGGGCTTGCATTTTCAATTTAAGGAACTAAAAGAAGTGAACACTATTCTTCTAACATAAATTAAAGGAAACGTGCAATACTACATAAAATCTGGGAAATTATGAATTTCACTATTTTCGACCGATTTGGAAAATCTCCATACTTCTCTGATTTCACAAGAATTTGAAGGTTATAGTGCAATGTTTTTGGCCAATTTCAAGAATTTCTGCATTTCACTATTTCTGCCATATTTTACGGTTAATAATCCATTGTTTTCGACATGTTTCGAGAAATTCTGAATATCATCATTTTAACTATATTTTTGGGCTATATATATAGTCCATCGTTAATACTGGTTTTGAGAAATTCTGAATTCCACTCTTTTTGCCAGATTTTGTAGGCGTGCACAGTTTTCTACCAATTTTGAGAAATTCTGAATTCGGTTGTACTGCAAAATTATGTGGACTATATATTCCATTATCCCAGATTTTGTGGGCAATACTCTATTGTCGATATATTTGGAGAAATTCTAAATTTCACCATTTTGCCATATTTTGTAGGCTACAGTCCACCGTTTGGGGGTAGAGTTGGATAAATTATGACGTTTCATTGTTTTATCTAAATTTCATGGGCACATTTTTGGCCAATTTTGATATGTTTTAAAATTTCACTGTTTTGGCCAGATTTTGTGAGCTGTTCACTATTTTCGGCCGATTTTGAGAAGTTGTGAATTTCACCGTTTTAACTAGGTTATCCACCACTTTTAGTATATTTTGCGAAACGCTAGGTTTCATTGTTTTTGCCATGTTTTGTACTCCTTCGTTCCAAAATGTAAAGTGCTTTAAGGTTTTTACACTCTTTTCAAGGAACATCTAGATTAGTGTATTGAGAAATAAATCTCTCTCTTAATTGAACCTATTAATTAACTTATTAATAGTATATTTACCACAATACCCCCTTATTTGAAATCTCTCTTAATCGAACCTATTAAATAACTTATTAAGCTCTTAAGGATAAAATTGGTAGTGTGGTTAAAAATTAATTAACGAGAGATTGAGTGTAAAGACATTGTGTTGGAAAGTGAAAACGACTTACATTTTGGAACGGAGGGAGTAAATTATAGTCTACCGGTTTTAGTCGATTATGAGAAATTATGAATTTCCTTGTTTGGCCATATTTTGTGGGCTATATATCCATTTTTTTTTGCTGATTTTGATTTTTTTTGGATTTCATGCCTAAAATATGTTGTTTTCGGCCAATTTTGAGAATCATTCTATTTCATTGATTTGGTCAGATTTCGTTGGCTCCACGTCTTTTAACATAGTTCGAGAAATTATGAATATCATTATTTTTGCCAGATTTATGGATGTGTGGTAAAACCAGTATTGATAGAATTATAAACGAGCATATACGAGACATAGTAAAGGTAGCTCGTATCCGAGATAAATTAAGATACAATCACCTCATGTGGTTTGAACATGTCAAATGTAGACCTATTAGTGCCTTATTAGAAAGAGTGATTGAATAAATATTAAGGGTAGAGTTCGGGGTGGGGGAAGACCTAAACTTATTTGAGTGGAAACTGAACAAAAAGATATGATAGCTTGTGGCCTTACAGAAGATATTACGCTAAACCGAGCAGAATGGAAAACCATGATTCATGTAGTCGACCCCAACTAGTTGGGAAAAAAGTTTTTTGTTGTTGTTGTTCGTTTGTGGACATTGACTCCAACAATTTCAAATAATTTTAAGAATTTCATAATTTCACCATTTATGTGAGATTTTGAGGGCTATAATGCATCATTTTCACTGGTTTTAAGAAATTTTGAATTAAACTATTTGGTACAAATATTGTGGACTATAATCCACCAATTTTTGGAGTAACTGAATTTCACCATTTTTGCAAAATTGTGGGTTGTCAACCATTTTCAACCGATGTAAGGAAATTTTGAATTTCATTATTTTGGACAAATTTTGTGGTCTATCCACAGTTTCAGCCGATTTTAAGTATCTATGTAAATTTTAAGGGCTATAGTCCATCGTTTTCGACATATTTCGAGAAATCTTGAATTTCACTAATTTTGCCAGATTTATAGGATAAGTCCACCACTTTTGTTGGTTTTGAAAAAATCTGAATTTAACTATTTTTGACAAACTTTGAGGGCTACAGTTCACCATTTTTTAGAAATTCTGAATTTTTAATTTTTTGCCAGAATTTGTGGTAGACAATCTATTGTTTTGGTCGATATTGAGAATCTTTATATCTCACTGATTTAACATGATTTTATGGGTAATTGGACAATGTTTTAAACATATTTCGAGAAATTCTGAATATCACTGTTTTTTCAAGATTTTGTGGACATTTTAAGATTTTGTGGATTGTCCACCATTTTTGGACAATTTTGAGAAATTTTGAAGTTCACAATTTTTGCCCGGTTTTGTTGGTCGTAGAAAACAAAGTACTATCATTCATCCCAAATCTTACTTATAGTACTAAATTCTTTTTTTATTTCTAAGAGGACGAGCACACAGCAGTACATATTCCAAGTTTCATGTTCTTTTGATATAGAAAGGACTTAGTTGTTTTATGGAAAGGTTCTTAGGGACTCAATGGATTGAATCAAATCAACAAAGGAAAATCGAAAAAAAAAATGTAGGATAAAGAAAGGGTATAAAGTAGAATCGCTCAATATATCAGATTGTGTTCACGTAATCTTGTCGAATCAACAGAAACAACAAATCTCTACCCATATATTAATGAAAAGTATACTTTATTTGAAAAAACAATTTGATTGACTAGGATATGCTAGAAATACCTAATCATTTTAACCCGATGCCACCGGAAATTTGTCCACCGTTTTGGGCCGATTTTTAGAAGATTTGAATTTTATTGTTCAAGTTTTTGAAAGCTATAATTCACCATTTTCGATCAATTTCGAGAATATCTATATCCACTGATTTGGCAAACATTTTATGGGCTATAACAATGATGTTAGTATCGTACAATATGCGCGTTGTATGATAAAGACTGTTCACGAGGAAAGTGAGATGAATCAGAAGCATGTATCGCAGAGTACTAAATATAGTATGGTATAGTAAATGTATCGTTTGTATTAACTTGTATTGGGCGATTACAACACGAAACAAAACAAATTGATGGTATTACAAAAATAAAAATAAAAAAACAATACAATGCGATAAGATAGGGACCGTCAATTCGTCTGTCCTTTGCTTCAATTCTTCTATGTTTTCCACATCGACCATCAACTCCGACAAAGACTACTACGTCGACATTGCTCGCCGTCAACATGAGCGATCCCCTCCTCCCTTATTTCTTTTATTCTCTTCCTTTTCTTCTTCTTGTCTCTTCTTTTCTGCCGTCAAAAGACCTTTTTTTTGGGTTTAATGTGGGGTTGAAAAATAAGATTTTTGTAGAAGATAGAATGGAGAACGCGAGGCAAACATCATTACATGTGGATCACTCACCAAAACCCCACACCCTACATATGTCTCTGTCCATCAAAATCTTTAATTGATAATTAAGTAACAATATATTGCCATTGGTTGTAGTTGATCAGTTATTGGTTGATGTCTACTAGTTGTCGGTTAGTCTTGTATTGAATTGATCGTATATTGACATTATTGCATAGTTAGTTATTTACTAGTTAATTGAATTTATAAGCAATTGAATGTGCAGAGCCAGTAGACTTTGGTGGCATTTAATCATTATTCACTTATATAATAATCGTTGTCTTGTTGGATGGGTAGGAAAAAGGATCCGGCTTGCGACCATTGTGTGGCAGTTCTTGAAGATAACAAGACAAGAGGCTACAGTTGAGGTGCAAATATTGTGGTAACGAATATTAGGGAGGCGTAATTAGAATGAAGCATCATTTGGCGGGGAGTCACGATGATGTTAGGGCTTGTGTGGAAGCTCCCCATGATATTATATAGTCGATGCGTAATTATTTGAAGGAGTTGGCAAGGAAAAATTGCAACGATGTACAATGATGATGAGATTGACTGTCGAAGAAGTTGGTGGCGAACATGGAAGTGGGGTGGGAGTGCCAAAGGGAAGGGGGGACATTGTATACTTTCTTTAAAGAAGGAAAAGCAAAGGGTCCAAATGTAAAGCAAATATCAATCAACCAAGCAGTTAAGGATCGTGATGCGGTATGCAGAGATATGTCGTTTCATCTATGAAGATGATGTAGTCTTCAATGTTTCCAAAAGCACTTTATTTCTCAAAACGTTGGAGTCCGCCAGTGCATATATGGGAAGGGTCTAAAACCTCCTTCATACCATGAGATCAACGTCTCTACATAGCAATTGTTTGCTCGTGGTGGTATGGGAAATACACAAATCTAGTTTGATAAAGATATGCAGTACAACAATAACTTACACATCGAACAATATTGCACCAAAATACTATTGTTCTTATCACACGATAGTGCAGATTTCAAGGTCAATTCGCACCCACATGCTATTGTTGAGGCTACATGTACTAATAGGAAAGGACAAGGTTGTGCTCTTTTACATGCAAAATAAGAATGATTGCAAGTGAGGTGGGAATTTGAGCTAATACAAGGTATCAAAATTGTGGTAATAAAGCAGGAATAAAGGGTATTTTCATAATAATAATTAAAAAACAAATATACATGTCACAAAGTATTGCGTCCAAAATTTTCAAATTATTTCAAACAAAGTTATTTCTCTTTTATCTTTTTAGTTTTATCTTGTTGGCTTAATCATCCACTTATATTTATATAGAGAACAAGGGGAGAAAACTAAAAGGTCAAAGTAAGCCCAAACTTAAATCGGCCCAAATCAATACCCAATTTAAACTAGACCAAGACCTTTTCAAATCTAACCCAAACGCAGCTAGATCTGACCCAAACCAATAGTTGCACTATAAATATCTCAATAAACCCTAACACATACTTGTCATGTTGCGTTGATGTCACGCTTCTTTTCCCCTCTCGCTTCCATTAATTTTATTCCATTATTACCACTTTCGTCGCCTCTCTTTTTTGCACAAGGTCAGCAAGATGTGCTTCGCCCAGCCCGGAAAAGAGAAAATCATAGCTAAACCATCTACTTTGATTCATGTCTGTTGTTCATATGCCTATTCATTTTTCAATTTTTTTGAAGTTTCAACTAGTTTCGGCCAGTACTGCCCAAAACGCAACAAAACTAAGATGTTTCAACAGATACCAGCTGAAACCGAGTTAACCCTTGATGTTTGTATCACCTCCTTTTGTTTGCCTCCTTTTGAACCAATACGTATTGCCTTATACCTCAAACCTTAGCTATAATACACTATTTTCGACATATTTCGAGAAATTCTAGATATCACTCTTTATGACAGATTTTGTACGCACTAGTTCATCGTTTCGGTTGATTTCGAGAAATTCTTAATTTTATTGTTTTGACCTACTTTTTTATGCTATAGTCCACCGTTCACGGCTAATTTTGAAAAATTCTTACAATTCACTGTTTTCTCAGATTTTGTGGGTTGTTTTCAACCGGTTTTGAGAAATTCTGAATTTCACTGTTTGACAATATTTTGTGGGCTATATGCTGGAGGTATAATAAAAGTTCCATGTTCAACAAATACTTGTAAATAAGTTTTGCCTCCACCAAACAAGATAAATGGCTCTTTGCTTCTTTTATTATAGGGGTAAGAGCAATATGCCCCACCCTAACGTTTGGGGCTAAAAGCCCTTTGCCCCCCTTACGTTTTTTTGCACTTTACACGACACCAAAGCCAAATCCCGTCAAATATAATGTTTCTATTATATTTAATTTGTCTAATAACTAAAATACACCCCACCCCCCATGCTCAAAATTAAATCTGAATATTTTCTTTCCTAAATTTTCATCTCTCTCTCTCTCTCTCTTTTCTTGCTCAAATTTGAAAACATTACTATCACTCAAACTCTCGCTAATCCCACTCCAAACTATTTTATTGAGG
The DNA here is from genome assembly GCA_017893485.1 of Hemerocallis citrina. NCBI lineage: Eukaryota > Viridiplantae > Streptophyta > Magnoliopsida > Asparagales > Asphodelaceae > Hemerocallis > Hemerocallis citrina. The sequence continues at coordinate 305,484,415 of CM030361.1, forward strand.
GGAAAACCTTAAAAAGAGAGGGAGTTAGGGCTATGGGAGAGATTGGTTAGAGAAGATGCAGGAGAATTCAAAAGATCAAAGAAGTTAATGGGTTCCGCTTTAAGTGGGAAATGAGGTTGAAGATGATGATGGGAAAGGAGGTGAGATGCTTCAAATCTATTTCAGAGTGACTGGGGGGATTACAGTCTTCACACAAATCAAACACAACCGAAAATTTGAACTTAACGGAATTGGGCTTCGGTAGCGTGTAAAGTGCTAAAGAAAATGTTAAGGGAGGCAAAGGGCTTTTAGAAGCAAATGTGGGGGGTGGGGGGGTGGGGGGGCATATTGCTCTTACCCCTTTATTATATTCCAATTTTTGTTTTCTTCATTTGCAAAAAGCACTTGACTTCTTTACTTATCAAGTTATAAACTCTCATCATATGTTTTATAGAAAGATAAACAAACTTGAAGAACATTTAACCTCATTTAACCTCATATAAACTGTTTAAGGGGAGTAAGAGTATAAGGATCTTGACCCATGCGCCATACCAGCAGTATAATGTGAAATCTAATAAAATTCGTGAATGGAAAGCAAGCTGGGAACAAGATGGGTGCTCTAGGATTATATTCATGTGGTGAAGAACCATACACCAAGCCAAGTTGAGTCGACAAACAATGTCGGCCGATATATAAATCCCCGGTAAAATCTATGACAAGAAATATTAGTTTTCTTTCAATCTAAGAAACAAGTATCAACATTTCCGAAAAAAAAGTCACTTAGTTGGTTACATGATCAATAACAATGTAAACAAGAATCATATAAGTGCCCTAAAGTTTTCGTGGGCAATTGAGAATTGAAATAAGTGCATTTTGTAACCAAACATGTAGACACTTGAACTAAACTATAAGTTCTGACTTACTTAGATTGACAGCAGTTATATTTTAAAAAAAATCACTTAAATAAAACGTAATCTAAGAGAACTAACAATTCTGACTAACTTGCTAGGATAATAAGTGATCCCAATAGAATGAAGCCAAGATTCAGGAACATAAGCCCACACCAAATACACCACTGCATCAAACAAAGCCCCAAACTAATCAAAAACCCAACAATTCATTCACCAAAATAACCACACACAAAAATTCAGTAGAAAAGAAATTACACCTGTGGCAACGACGGTGGTGATGGAACCCACAAACCCATAAACCTCAGAGGGTTTGGGTCCCTGATTCGAATCCGGACCCGAAAATATGGACACTGTGGCTCCACCACCACCTCCTCCTCTTCTCTTTCTTAGGAGACTCAATGTTCTTCTTGGGCTACTCGCAGTTAGCGATGGAGACGAAGGTGACGTCGGTGAATCTTCCATGTTTTTCTCTTCTGAATCCCAGTTTGGCATTTTATCGTGCAGTTGGTGGGCAACCCACCAGTTGCTTTAATATTCGCGTAGTAACAAAGGTGTAGCAAGCAAGCAAGCAATTAACCAACTTGGCCAAGCCCAAAAAACCCACATTACAACTAGTATTGTACCGTAATCTCTCTTCTATACAACTATTATTTTTCACGTGCGAAGCACGTTTTGATAAAGAATTGAAGTTAAATCGTGTGAATACACACGTAAGTCAACTGTAATTAGCGCGTGTGATAAATACCTTTTTAATTTTTAAAAAAATGAAGCTGAACGGGCGATACATGTATTTTTTAATAATCAAGAAGGAAAAAGATTGATGTGTATGTGTGATGCACGTGTTGAAAATAGATTTGGAGTTGCATGTGCGGTGCACATATTTGTTTGGTGCCAAAAGTGGTGTTTCTTTTGTGACGATTTTTTTTTAAAAATTGTTTATTTGTGACAAACTCTTCCATTAAATAGTAAGTAAATATATTATATTATAGATAGATAGATAGTAATTTACACATGCGATGCATGTTTAATATTAAAAAAAATTAAAGTAAAAAACCTGACATAGTATGAGGACTCAAACCTGAGACCTCCTTCATATTAGTTATGCACGTGCGATTCACACGTTGGTAGATTGACAAATGACACTAAAACCTTCTCCCATTATAATATTAGAGATTAGAGATATATTATGCTAAACAACTTTTATCTATAAATTTTCTCCTTCTCTTCGCTTTTTTTTGTTTCCTTTACAAAAGAATAGAGCAAATGTAGGAGACAACTTCCAACTCTTGGTCCATTCAAATTTCGAATTGGAATGCTATCCTTTAATCAAATCTCAAATATCGTGCAAATGTATAGATGTTATTAGATGAATTTTTTTATAAAATAGTTTTATTATTTTCTCAAATTTTAAAGTTATGTGCAATATTGTACAAAGTTATACTATTTATACAACATATTATGCTAAGAATACTATACAATATATTATGATAAATCACTTTTGTCTAGAATTTTTCTCATTTTTTTTCTTTTTTAAAATAAAAAAGAGAGACCAAATGTAGAAGACAACTACCCACTCTTGCTTCATCCAAAATTTGAATTGGAATCATATCCCTTAATCAACCTAAAAAATCGTGTAATAATGTATGGAATATGGATGTTATTAGATGATTTTTTTAAAAATAGTTTTATTATTTTCTCATTTTTAGTTATATGCAATATTGTACAGAATTATACTATCTATACAATATATTATGCTAAGACCACTTTTGATCCAGAGTATTTTTTTCTCCATTTTTCTTAAAATAAAAAAAAAACTCAAATGTAGGAGATAACTGGCATTGTCACAAAAATCAGAAACCCGAAACCTACCAGGACACAGCATTGGACCGGAATCGACTTGGTCTATTGCTGGTAGGGTTTGAGTCCAAAAAATAGGACCCGCTCATATTTTCAGATCGGATATGGGTTTGCTAAAAATGGACCTGACCCGTACTCGGACCCAGACTTGGTCTATTGCGTCCGGTTCCTAAATAGGACCCTTTTATATTTTCGGGCTCTGTTTGGTTCAACTCAAAATGGACCCGACCCGGACAAAAAAAAAACCCCTAACCTCCCAATTAAACACCAAAAAAGCAAGGAGAAGAGAAGAATCAGCAGGCCCAACCTTCCTCTCATGCCCGACACCACCCGCTCGTTGCTACTCGTACCCAATGGGTAGCATTTTTTTAACATGGCTTAGACCCAGTTCTCACGAGTCGGGTCTGGGTCCAATATTTGGATCAGTAGAAAAGTAAGTATGGGTTCGGTAGTGCAGGACCCGATCCGACCCGACCGACTCGATAATAGTGCTAGAGGTAAATCTCCCACCTGCTCTTTATCCTTACAAATTTTAAACTATAATTATATCTGTTAATCAAATCTAAAAATATTGCAATATTGCATAGATGTTATTATATAAAATTTTCAAATAAAAAGTTATGTTATTTTTTCATTTTAAAAATTTCTGTGCAATATTGCTCAGGGTTATACTAGTAACTATATATGTATCTGTTTTGGTCTAGTTTTTTTTGATGTTTATACTCTTCTTAAAGCCTGCCAGCATTAAGCCTTTAATAAGGCACTACTATCGCTGTGCAGATTGTTTCATGAAACAACAAAAAAAGGTTGAACGTGTCAGATTATATCACTTTTGTTCGAGAAAAAAAATCGTTCAAATTGGGTTCTCTTCGATTCTCAAGTGTCACTTGCAAGATGTCGGTGTGAGAAGGACGACTTATGTTCAGGAGAGGCTTTTGTTTGAGTCCCCCGACTAAAAGAACAGGCGATGTGAACTGCATGCAATGCAAGGATTGTCGCACCTTATTCAATTTCGGATGCTATTTCAAGAAGCCGCCTCGAGGCCTAGTTCCGGTCCGTCCTATTCAGATATTCACGACCAAGAAGTACCGAGTTCTCTTTCAGATAGGCCCTGAAAGGAGAAGGAAGGCCGGAATGCCAACAAGCATCTGTCTGATAGTACCCATTTTGGGAACGTCCAGTGCAAGTCACTAAATGGATAAGTCGCCAATCCTTAAAACGGACTATGTAATGTACTATGTCTGTTCGTTCAACTGCTGGTTGTTCGATACGCCTGCCGCTGAATTCAAACTTGAACGTCGCTCCTGTGTCGAAACACTTGCCTACCATGTGGTCTTGAGCTGAATTCATGTTAAGTATCTCGGCTTTCCAGGGCCAACAACCGTAAACTCTTACCACTGCTGATTTCCCCTTCTTATTATTGTCGATACTGCTGCTGCTGAATATGTACATACCTATGGCTGTTCTAATCTGAAACTATAGCAAGGCTGACACATTAATAACTTTACAATGCAACACACCGAAAATATTATTAAAAACACAAGTTTTTCCAACCTGAAGCTTTGATATATAGGGAGATGGTACTGAAACTGGACAAAGATTGATGATAGCTCTGTATACATCACAGACAAATTCATACATATGATAGATAATAATAAAAATAATACAAAGTACAGCACAATTTTACACAAACATAATCCCATTCTCTTTAATTGTATCGATCACAATCCCAAGCTTACCTTCAATTCTCTCATTCTTCTTGGGCTCATATGACATTACATATATATCTGCATCCTTTGATCTCTCCGCAATCAACTCCCCAATGGTTCTGCATGCATCATTGTCAATGAGTGAAGGCAGCGTGTTTCTCAAATCCTTTGCATTGGTGCTTGCAACCGACATGACTTTGCTGGTTCCCCTGTGCATAACTTTCGCGTGAATGAATCTCTTTGAGAAGAATACATTGAGCAAGAAGGGCCTCATGTACATGTCTGTTCTTTGTTTCCATGATTTCCTATTGGGTCTCTTTGCAAGTTCGCCCCGGGATCTGCGGGTCCATGCAGCATGAACCACGCCCACTTGCTGTTGCAAACACAGATATAGATGATTATGGTACCAAATAATGTAATAAATATAGACGAGAAAACTTCCTCATATAAAGTGATTTTTATTTTATTTTTTTATTTTTTGAAATAATAGATAGAGCCCAAAAGAAGCTCCAGCCAAAGTACTAATAAAGTCGAGAAAATAAGTTCGGAACGGTATCAGATCAAACAAGAACAGCAAGAATACTACTGCCACAAGCTAGCAACTAGCAAACAGCACCAAAGGACTACCAAAATGTCGGACCAAAGTTTGAAGGCAAAAAACAACAACTCCCAGACCACTAACAATCCAAACCGAACTACAAAATACAGCATAAAGAAAGTCTTCAATCATTATGCATATCAACTTCCTCACAGGCTCACAGCTGCTGCACCTTACTGACCATATATCACCATTGTAGTAGAGCTTTCCATATCATCAGCTGCAGCAGCAGTATTGTGAGGACCTATATTTGGTTGAATTAGAGTCTTCAACATCCTAAACACCTTGTAAACCATTATGAGAAGCAGAGTCCTGGGTAGAACCAAATTGAATCATGGACTCGATTTCCTCATCAAAGGGATGTAGGTCCAACTTAGCCTTCTTTGCAACTGGGTCCACATCATCATGAATGGGAGGAATCTCTATGTCCCTTACTTGAGCCACAAGAGAAGCTCTATCAGGTACAGGCATAGAAGAATTGCTCTTAGCAGCAATTCTAGCACAGATTCTAACGATTGCTGAAACTGGTATCCTCTTCTTCTTCTTCTTCTTTTCATAAAACTTCAAAGGAGTTTCCAGAAGAAGTAGAAGAAGAGACAAATTCAACTACCTTGCAAGTTTTTGTAAAAAGTGATTGTTATTGGTAGGTGAAGCCATAATCCGAATGACCCATGTGCCGTAGGATGATTGTGGTACGAGTCCTTCTACATTTATAAAAAATCGAGGGCCATTTCTTCAATAAGATAAGTCCTCACCAAGTTTTTATGTCATGATCCCATGTTCTTCGACCTTATCACTTGAACCTGGCACATATTTAGTCTTTCATAGACATGCTCATTCCTTCTCTCTCGTCCTATCCTCAAATAAAGCTAACTTTAGCATCACAAATATACACTTAAATATTTACCTATCTATAGTTTGTTGCTCATATGTCTGAACATTCATCTTAGATGAAGCGTCATTTAGTTTTTTTGCTAATATAGTATAATTTCTTAGATAGTAATTCTCCTTAATCGTAAACAGTGTAATATATATAAGCGAAATCGTAAACAGTGTAATATATATAAGCGAGTAACATAATATACAACCACCACAACAAATACTATCTTATATCTTTGTAGTTGCCGCGTGAATCCTTTCGATGTAGGCACCTCTGGAAAGTTCTCTCCTCCGTGACATTAGCAACTACCATATCCGTCTTAGTTTTCACAACCCAAATCTGCCTAGGAGTACCCTGCATTCCTATCAGGACAGGCACTAAGCCCGTGCAACTTGTGCGACCGCATAGGGCCTACAAATCAATCAGGAAGGCCCCCATCGTTGTGTTGTCTATATATATATAAATGACGTCGAATACAAAATAAAGTAAAATTAGTATTAAAATATGTAAAGAAGGTCCAGTTTTTTCTTTCCGCAGAAGGTCCTCTAAATATCATGTAAATATCATATCAGGAAATCTCAGGACCGGCCCTGATTCCTATCGCTCGTCCTGATTGAAGAGCAATAATATGAGACCTCATCTTGAACAGTTAGTGTGTATCAAACTATTTTTCCAACAAGACTGACAAAAAGTCAACATGCATTATATTGAGCAAGAGGACTGTCTCTCCAATTCTAGTTGGTCAAAAGATACTTGCAAAGAATCTATCAAAAAGGGTATTTTCCTAACAAATGATACGAAAATTTTACATAATGCACACATCATGTGGCAAGCTGAAAGAGTGAGCTTCTCAACCTTCTAACAACGACGACGACGCCACTGCCGCTTTATCCAAAATTTTGGCGTCGGCTACATCAAAATCCCTCTCTGCCAATCAACTCTATTGAGCACCACCTCCTTCGTCAAATTAACACTTCTCAGTCTACCAACAAATGTTAAATATAAACTTCCCTTGGATAAACCTTGAACCCTACTGCTTAACATTGAAACAAATGGGTAATTGTTATCGTGCATTGAGCTACTAAATGTGGTCATTATTGACTAGAATTCATCGAGAATGTACATTGCACGTGCTACAAATTACTTGCAGACAATCTCACCATTGCTCAAAATTTCTGGGCATGCTTCAAAATTATCACCACAGTTTCCTCATTTAAGTATGATTGAAACAAATGGGTTTGAACTCAGTCAGGGCAATTTCAAAAAAAACCCCTCAATCAATCAAAATTATTACACAAAAGAACCCATTACAAAAATGTGTAAATTTCTGGAAAAGAAGCAACTAACCTGGCGGTTGAGTGCAATGGGAGATGGGGAACTGAAGAGAAGAAGTGGGGAGGAGAGCTTGACATCCGGAATTGAGTAAGCCCAGGAGAGAGAAGATGGTGACTTTGCAGGAATGGGTTTTGAGAAGGATGAGGAGAGAGAAAGGGAGGAGGAAGAAGAAGAAGAAGAGAGGGCCGCCATTAGAGCCTGAGAAAGGAACTCCTACAATCTGATGGAATTGTGATAAGATTTTTATCTTACAAAAATATATTATTGGGCTTCAAGCCCATATAAAAATGCCTTATTGTTGTTTTTATTATTTATTTTTATATATATATTTAATGGTTTTCTTTATTATAATTTTTTGGGGTTAGGAATCTTTCTAGTAGGTTTATTACTGAAAAGTATAGTACACATGTTTTAGTCATCTATTAGTGATGGGAGATTTGGGTGATATCAGTTCATCGAAACATTAATGAATGGTTGGATCATGTACGAGACTCTCCAGTATTTGAGATGATTCAATTCTAGTAACACTCATATATAATATTGTAAGTAACAAAAGAAATATGATTATAATGATGTATCTTTATCTTTATTATTATAACTAGAGAGTTGAGGTTACGACCATGTGGACATGTAATGCAACATATGTAAATGCTATATTTTTCTATTTTAATTTGTTATGATCTTAGGATTCTTTTTTAGTAGATTCAGTACTGAAAAATTTAGTTACATGTTCCAACCGTCTATTACTATCTTGAGGGTTTGTGCTTAGCCTTAATTCATCAAAACATTGACGGATAGTTGGATCATGTACTGGACTCCTTAGTACTGGAGATTAATCAGGTAAAGTTTTTTGACAGTCAATAACTTTATATGCTAGTGTAAATAAAAGAAAGAAAATTTTAATAATATTCACGGTTCTCAATGTACATCAACATCTTTACTATTATAATTAGAGAGTTGAGGTTACAGCCATGTGAACATGTCATACTGCCATGTGAACATGTCATACTACCATGTCTTTTTTTTATTATCATGATTTGTTCTATTTGATATTGATGCTAATTAAGGATTAACATTACTCTTATGAAGACACAACCAAATGCTAAAATGCTATTAAATAAAAATACCGATGAATGGTTATATCATATAATGAACCCTCAAGTACTGCAGATGATCCAATTATTATATTTAACCACTTAGGTACTTATATATGTTATTGTAAAAAAAATGAATGAATGATTTTCGTGATATTCAAAATTCTCAATGTAACTCGATACTTTTACTATTACAACTAGAGAGTTGAGGTTGCGGCTACGTAGATATATCATGCAATCTTTGTACTGCACACATTTTTTTTTATTGAGAATTAATGAGTGTTAGAGACCAACATTCTACCATTTATTGTGTCGTCTTGTATTAAAATAATGATGATTTTTTTCTCATTCGTTAAAGATTACTGTTTCTTTATTGAGACTCTTAGGAACCCACAATTCATATACATCAATGTATTGATGGATGGTTGGATCATGTACTGGATCCTCCAGTATTGGAGAGCATCCAATTTTAGTTTTTAGCCACTCAATAACTAATATCTAGTATTGTCAGTAAAAGAAAGAGTATTTAATGATGTTACTTGAAGTACATCAATATATTTACTATTATAACTAAAGAGTTAAGGTTGCGATCATGTGGACATGTCATGTAATCTATGTATCAGATGGATTTTTCTAATTTGTTATATTCTTAGGGTTATTTTTAGTATGTTTAGTACTAAAGAGTATAGTTACATGTTCCATCCGTCTATTACTGTTTTGAGGTTTGTGTTATATTTATTAAAGCATTGATGGATAGTTGGATCATGTATTATACTATCTAGTACTGAAGATGAATCAGTTAAGTTTTTTGACGCTCAATAACTTTATTTAGTAGTTTAAATAAAGGAAAGATGATTTTAATGATGTTCATGATTCTAACTGTGCTTCGACATCTTTACTATTATAACTGGAGAGTTGAGGTTGCTTCCATGTGGACATGTCACATAATCTATTGTAATAAAAAGATTTTAAGGTTGCGACCATGTGAACATGTCATGCAATCTATGTATCAAATGATAGTCTAGTTACATATTCCCCATGTTTATTACTGTTTTGAGGTTTGTGTCATATTTATTAAAGCATTAATGGATGGTTGGATCTTGTACTATATGTACTGTACTATCTAGTACTGAAGATGAATTAGTAAAAATTTTTACGCTCAATAACTTTAATTAGCAGTTTAAATAATGGAAAAATAATTTTAATGATGTTCATGATTCTCAGTGTGCATCGACAACTTTACTATTATAACTGGAGAGTTGAGGTTGCGGCCATGTGGACATGTCACATAATCTAATGTATTAAAAAGATTTTTCTATCTTAATTTGTTAGATTTCTTTATAGTATATTTAGTACTAGATAGCCTAGTTATATGTTCCAGTCGTCTATTACTGTTTTGAGGGTTTGTGTCATATTCATCAAAACATTGATGGATGGTTGAATCATGTATTGTACTATTTAGTACTGAAGATGAATCAATTAAGATTTTTTGACACTCAATAACATAAAGAAAATAAGATTTTAATGATGTTCAAGATTCTCAGTGTGCATTGACATATTTACTATTATAACTAGAGAGTTGAGGTTGCAGTTATGTGAACAAGCCATACAACTACATTTTTTATGTCTTAATTTGTTCTATTTGGAATTAGTGGTAATTAGGGACTAACATGATTCTTAGAAGGACATTATCAAATGCCAAAGGCTAGTATGTAAAACCCCTGATGGACGGTGGGATCATATAATGGAGACTGGAGAGGATCAAATTGTAGTTTTTAACCACTCAGTAACTCATATATAGTTTAGTCAAAAATGGAAGAATGATTTTAGTGAGTTACAAAATTATCAATGTAACTACATTTTTACTATTATAACTAGAGAGTTATGGTTGCTGTCACGTACATATGTCATGCAATCCATGTAGTGCATGTATTTTAAATTTTTATATTGAGAATTGATGATAGTTAGGAACCAACATAATGACACTTAGAAAATACAAAAAAATTAATGAATGGTTGGATCATGTACTAGGCCCACAAGTGCTGGAGAAGATCCATTTTAGTCTTTAACCACTCTCTAACTCATATAGAGTATTGTCGATAAAAAAATGAGATTTTAATAATGTTCACTATTTTTAATGTAAATCTTTATCTTTACTATTATAACTAGAGAGTTGAAATTGTGACCATGTGGACATGTCATGCAACATATGTACCAGATGCATTTTTCTATCTTAATTTGTTATATTCTTAGGATTCTTTATAGAAGGTATAGTACTGGGGAGTCTCGTTACATGTTCCAACCATCTATTACTATTTCGCAGGTTTGTGTCATATTCATCAAAACATTGAAAGATGGTTGGATCATGTACTTGACCATTCTGTTGATTATGCCCAATAGCCTATATGTAGTGTTATGATGTTCACAATTCTGAATATATATCAATATCTTTACTATTATAACTAGAGAATTGAGATTGCGATCATGTTAACATCTCATGCAATCCATATAGTAAGTTAATTACTGGTGAGTCTAGTACACATGTTCCAGTCATTTATTACTACTCTAATAAGGTATGCGTTGAATGATCAATGGATGGTTGGATCATGTACTGAACCTCCAGTACTGAAAATGATTAAATTACGTAATTTGATACTCAATAACTCATACAATACTCAATAACTCATACACTGTATTGTCAATAAGAAAATGAAGATTTTAACGATGTCAATTCATAATGTGTATTTCAAAATTTATAACTAGAGTTGAGGTTGTGCTCATGAGGATATGTCATGCAACCCATGTGTGAATAAAGATCCATCCACACTAAGTTTGATGCGGAGGAAATTTGGATCTATGTTAATCTTGGACTTGATGGTTTGGAACATGATTATCTCTAATTAATTAAGGAAGCAACTGGTGTTGTTACACTTTGGAATTCAAATCTTGCTTCCATCCAGTTACTCGTCTATTCTCCCAAATTATCAGCAACAATAAGACCATAAAAGGGTTGCCTGCATTTTCATAAGAATAAAAGCTGAAAATGGATCATAAGCATTGTTTTCATTATTAAGGTTCACATATTGCAGATCATCTACTACATTTAAGAAAAAGAATCAGTTACATAAGTTTAAAAAATAAATTAAAATGGAAGGAGAAAAAAAAAACAATTGAGTACAGACTAATACACACTCGAGCCAGCCAACCTAGTTATCGGTGAGATGAATGGAAGAAATAATGGTACAACACAATGCTGAAAAAGAAACAATCTAACTCCAACCCCTTGTTAGTATACAAACATCTGAAGAAACAGTTTTTAGTTTCTTCTCCTGTTTCTTCTCTTCTTACTTTTCTTGATCGACTTCCTCTTCTTCCTGGCTTCAGAATTTTGGCCACCACGATTTCCCTTTTCCCTTGAGATGCCTTCGTTGTGATCTCTCATACGGCCACGTTTCCTTTCACCTAAGATACCAGCATCACGATCTCTCCCATACCTGAACAAAAAACATCAATAACAGTTTTATTTATCAATTGTTATGTATTGGCCCTTTTTTTTAGTGGTTTGTTTTGTTATTGTCTATCAAGCAAAAATTTTTGCATTCAAGGGGTTCTATGGGGAAAACTGGCCAATGTAAGATACAGCCCTTTGTGAAGCTGCAATATTTTTTTTTTCCTTTCTAATATAGCCCCTTCGGAACATCCCCAAATTAGATACAACCACCAACATTCTTTATAAGAATGTCCACCATTAGACTTTAAATCATATCAAATACACCAGCATTCTTTATAAAAGTGACTACAATACCCTTAACTTCTACCAATCAATTGACAGTATTGTCATACATTTGTGGGGGTGTATCAGAATGTTTGATGGGGTTCATGTCAAAATATCTTTGGGTTTATAAGGGAATTTACTAGGCGATATCAATTGAATTCTCAGAAGAAAAATAATAGGGATTATAACAACAACAAAAATGGTGATATGTAAAGGTTAGAGGGTCTATCTGGAGATTTACCTGTCAAGATATACAGGCCTCTCATGCCACAACACTAGTTTCTGTTGCACATCTCGCATGGTAGTTGACTGAAAAGTGAAAGCAAAGGGAAATGACTAAGAGAATTTACTTGGGAAACATAAAAAACAATGAACTAGGATACAATTATGTACCTTAGGAGGAAAAGTGACTCCATCTGGTGGTCTGGGGATATGCATTTGCGTAGGAACCTTAAAATACATAAATCTGTAGAAAGTAAATTTAATTGCTGTTATCAACCGTAAATATTAAAAAAGGAGGACGGGGGAGGGGGAATGTTAATCAGAGTTCAGGTGCAATATTGCTGACATGGCCTTATTATTTCTTATAATCTCCATATCCTCAATCGGTGAGTAGATCTCCTCCGAGTAAGTGGTCTCATCAGAAATATACATATATCCATTCATTCCATCACTGCAAGAGAACAACATTTTGTAAGGCCTATGGAAATCACTGAAGTAATAACCATCAATGTTAGCATAATCTGTCTTTTCCATCAAAATAAGACGGAACTCTGATGAAAATTTGAATTTTTTATATTATTATTATAAAGGGGCCACGAACTTGGTCAAGAAAACTATGGACAAGTACTTGTCATTAGGGGTGTGCACGAGTCAGGTCGAGCGGGTTTTCAAGTAATGTTTTAACCGATAAGAAAATACCGGCAGGTTATTTAACATCTGACATGTCGGTTTTTGCGCTCAGGGTTTCTTCCATTGAGTTTGGATGGATTCAGCAAGTTTGTGCTAACATTCTGTGAACCCTTTTTTCCCTTCACTATTTAGTTATTTTTGCTAATACAACTACTCCAAAATTTGTAAAACATGTTCGAAGTCATGCAAATGGAAGAAGTGTGAGGGGGCGGGTACAATAAAATGACACATCCAAAATGTACAAAAAAAACTTTCTTTAGACCTACCCGGCAAACAAAAAATCCACCATAGGACCGGTGTAGTTGATAGCCATTCTTATGATTCCGAACTTGTTCGTCGATAAATGGACCGATTAATAATAAAGGAGGAGTTACCATTTTCCTATTCCAAGAGTAAAGACTTATAAACTTTTCATCAAATCGCCTTAAAACCCGCAGTTTAAAAGATTCCCTATGAATACTTTCAAGTCTGATTGTTTTATAATGTACAATAAAATGAGAGAAGCTTTGATTGCTATTTTGTAGAGTTTAACTTGTAAAGTTTCTCTAACTTTCGATTGTTGGAATGGTTGCAACAATATTCCAATAATGGCAATAACTTGTTATTGGATCGACAGCGATTAGATCCTTCAAAAAAGGATCATATCACATGCGATGTTGCCCTATCCTCATAGCGGTAATGAAATTGCAAATCATATTTTAGAAATTTGTGATTTTGTTCATATTCGTGATAAAATTATGTGTATAAGATTGATAATTCATCTAATTACAATGCATCAATTAGTATATTAAAAATCGCATTAAACTCTCCATCTGACAATATTTTTTTTAAATCCTGGTGTAGGTTTAAAAATTTGTAAAACATGTTCGAAGTCATGCAAATGGAAGAAGTGTGAGGGGGCGGGTACAATAAAATGACACATCCAAAATGTACAAAAAAAACTTTCTTTAGACCTACCCGGCAAACAAAAAATCCACCATAGGACTGGTGTAGTTGATAGCAATTCTTATGATTCCGAACTTGTTCGTCGATAAATGGACCGATTAATAATAAAGGAGGAGTTACCATTTTCCTATTCCAAGAGTAAAGACTTATAAACTTTTCATCAAATCGCCTTAAAACCCGCAGTTTAAAAGATTCCCTATGAATACTTTCAAGTCTGATTGTTTTATAATGTACAATAAAATGAGAGAAGCTTTGATTGCTATTTTGTAGAGTTTAACTTGTAAAGTTTCTCTAACTTTCGATTGTTGGAATGGTTGCAACAATATTCCAATAATGGCAATAACTTGTTATTGGATCGACAGCGATTAGATCCTTCGAAAAAGGATCATATCACATGCGATGTTGCCCTATCCTCATAGCGGTAATGAAATTGCAAATCATATTTTAGAAATTTGTGATTTTGTTCATATTCGTGATAAAATTATGTGTATAAGATTTGATAATTCATCTAATTACAATGCATCAATTAGTATATTAAAAATCGCATTAAACTCTCCATCTGACAATATTTTTCATGTTAGATGTGTAAGTCATATTATAAACTTATGTGTTCAAAATGCATTAAAAATAGCCGACCCATATATAGTTAACATTAAAAATTGTGTACATTTTATTGCATTAGGTGACCCTATATGATATGGCTAAAAATAGGATTAAATCAGGACCGTTCACATCGGACACGAATCTTAAAGCTCAGGGGTAAAACGGTAATTTCACATACAAATGGGTCCGAAACGGGTACTGGGTCTCCTTCTCACAGATCCAATAACCCGCGAACAGATCCACCTCAACTGGGTACGGGTCCTAACCCGAAACACACCCAGTCCAGAAAAGATAGAATTAGGGTTTCTGATTAATCCAAATCAACGGCTCTGATTCACGTCTATCTTTTCACCGGGAATTAAGGGATTACATTCCTAAACTGATTACGAGGATTTTATGCCTTATCAGATCACGGGAATCACATTCCTTATCTGATCCCAACGGCGACTATAAATACCCCCCACCCATCTCCATTAAGAGGTAATCAATCTTTTTCTAGTTAAACGCTCTTTCATAATCATTTCTGGTTACTGACTTGAGCGTCGGAGGGTGCGTCGCCGGGATCAACCCCGGTGTCTCGCACTTCCTTGCAGGTGAACGGCGGGAGTCAACGGTCAAGCTCCGGCGGAACAGGTTAGGTGTTTGCTATTCAGGTTTTCCACGAACTCACAAATACTGTCTGTTTGCCCCCACACCGAATTTAGCGGCAACAGATTGGCGCCGTCTGTGGGAAGACCAAACGAATAGCAGCGCCTCTTCCCGTTGGTCCGACCTTCTCCAGCCATGCCTCCTAGAAAGGTCAGATCTAGGGGTCCAACCGTGGACCCAACCCCGCTGATCAGCAAGAGGTAGTTCCCGTCCAACCCGCTCCGCAGCAGGGACAACCCCCGCTTCAAGTGGAGGACCCTCTTCAACAAGATCAGCCTCTTCTTCAGAATCAACAATCCCCCAAGGGTCCTTCCGGTCCACAGAATGCCGGTGCGGGGGGCTCCCGCATGAAGCAACCTCTCCACCTAGACCGCGTCTCCATACACAAAGCCTCTACGGATTCCATGGCCTCTCACAATCCTCAAAACCGGTAGAAGTTGGAGGACTTACGCCACCGTCTGGACGAGAAGCGGTCCCGAGAGGGAGCCTCCCGCCAGCAACGTCCGGGTGAGCGATCCCCACACCACCGAGACTACGAAAGGTCCCATGTCCGAAGAGGGAGGAAGGAATCCCCCGAGCATCACAGAAGAAGACCACGCTCCCCTGCGGGTCAGCAGCAGCCTAGGAACGATGAGGCGCCAATCACCCGTGTCGAGATCCAACGAGTTTGGAGCACAACTCTCTCATAGAGTTCCTCCTCACACTCGTCTCACAAACAACTCTTTCCCAGAGCCGGGCTCTTCCGCTACGCTCACCTCCGAAGCGGACCTTTTCTCAACGAGTTTGGAGCACAACTCTCTCCTAGAGTTCCTCCTCACACCAGTTCTGAAAACAGCTCTTTCCCAGAGCCGGGCTCTTCCGCTCCGCTCGCCTCCGAAGCGGACCTCTTCTCAGACAGTTCGGAGCTCACAACTCTCTCCTAGAGTTGCTCCTCAAACTCGCCTCACAAATGGCTCTCTTCCAGAGCCGAGCTCTTCCCTCCGCTCGCCGCCGAAGCGGATCTCTTCTCAACAAGTCCGGAGCACACAACTCTCTCCTAGAGTCGCTCCTCAAACTCATCTCACAAATGGCTCTCTTCCAATCCGAGCTCTTCCCTCCGCTCGCCGCCGAAGCGGACATCTTCTCAACAAGTCCGGAGCGCACAACTCTTTCCTAGAGTTGCTCCTCAAACTCATCCCCCAAATGGCTCTCTCCCAGAGCCGAGCTCTTTGCTCCGCCCACCTCCAAGGCGGACCTCTTCTCAACGAGTTCGGAACTCAACTCTCACCAAGAGCTCCTCCTCACACTCGTCCCGAAAACGACTCTTTCCCAGAGCCGGGCTCTTCCGCTCTGCTCGCCTCCGAAGCGGACCTCTTCTCAGACAGTTCGGAGCTCACAACTCTCTCCTAGAGTTGCTCCTCAAACTCGCCTCACAAATGGCTCTCTTCCAGAGCCGAGCTCTTCCCTCCGCTCGCCGCCGAAGCGGACCTCTTCTCAACAAGTCCGGAGCGCACAACTCTTTCCTAGAGTTGCTCCTCAAACTCATCCCCCAAATGGCTCTCTCCCAGAGCCGAGCTCTTCGCTCCGCTCGCCTCCGGAGCGGACCTCTTCTCAACGAGTTCGGAACTCACAACTCTCACCAAGAGCTCCTCCTCACACTCGTCCCGAAAACAACTCTTTCCCAGAGCCGGGCTCTTCCGCTCCGCTCGCCTCCGAAGCGGACCTCTTCTCAGACAGTTCGGAGCTCACAACTCTCTCCTAGAGTTGCTCCTCAAACTCATCCCCCAAATGGCTCTCTCCCAGAGCCGAGCTCTTCGCTCCGCTCGCCTCCGGAGCGGACCTCTTCTCAACGAGTTCGGAACTCACAACTCTCACCAAGAGCTCCTCCTCACACTCGTCCCGAAAACAACTCTTTCCCAGAGCCGGGCTCTTCCGCTCCGCTCGCCTCCGAAGCGGACCTTTTCTCAGACAGTTCGGAGCTCACAACTCTCTCCTAGAGTTGCTCCTCAAACTTGTCTCACAAATGGCTCTCTTCCAGAGCCGAGCTCTTTGCTTCGCCCACCTCCAAGGCGGACCACTTCTCAACGAGTTCGGAGTCCAGCTTCTTCTACATGGCTGCTCCCACAACTTGCTAAGCACCACACGATGGTTCGGAGTCCAGCACTCGGCTCGACTCTTCTTCCTCGGCTCGCCCACAGACGAGCCGAAAGTAGATCGCCGTTCGAAATTGCTCCTGCAGCCGTTGAATGGATCGGAGTCCAACACTTGGCTCGATTCTACTTCGCAAGTTCGCTCCTAAGCGGACTAGAAGTAGCTCGCCATTCGAAACTGCTCCTGCATCCCTTAAACTAACCACACGATGGTTCGGAGTCCAGCACTCGGCTCGACACTTCTTCCTCAGCTCGTCTACAGGCGAGCCGGAAGTAGATCGCCGTTCGAAATTGCTCCTGCAGCCGTTGAATGGATCGGAGTCCAACACTTGGCTCGGCTCTACTTCGCAAGTTCGCTCCTAAGCGGACTAGAAGTAGCTCGCCATTCGAAACTGCTCCTGCATCCCTTAAACTAACCACACGATGGTTCGGAGTCCAGCACTCGGCTCGACACTTCTTCCTCGGCTCGTCTACAGGCGAGCCGGAAGCAGATCGCCGTTCGAAATTGCTCCTGCAGCCGTTGAATGGATCGGAGTCCAACACTTGGCTCGATTCTACTTTGCAAGTTCGCTCCTAAGCGGATTAGAAGTAGCTCGCCATTCGAAACTGCTCCTGCATCCCTCAAACTAACCTCACGATGGTCAGGGTCCTATGGCTCGACTTTACTTCACCGGCTCGTCCTTAAACGGGCCGGAGGAAGATGGCCATTCCGAACTGCCCCCACGACCATCCGAGCTGAGCTACCCATCTACCGAGAAGCAAAGTGGCGGAAAATGTGCCCCAAAATCCGTGCTCGGATCTGCCGAACAAGATGCATCTACCGAGCAGCTAAGCAGATGAAGAGCAAGAAGAAAAAGAGGCTAACGGGTCAGGGTCGGATCCAATACCCTCGGTCCGACCCATACCCTTCTTAGCTCCTTCATTCTTCTCCTTCTTCAGTCTTCCCGCCAAAAGTACCCAACACTTCTGCTCTTCTTCACTGTGCGAAAAAACGAGGCAGGGGAGAGAACCCGAATGCCTCTCCTCCCCTTCCTCTTTCTTCTCAAAGTCAAGACTCTTCACTCCGCTCACTTCCAAAGCGGAGCTCTTCTCCACAGGTTCGGAGCACAACTTTCTCCTGGAGTTCCTCCTCGAACTTGTCTCTCAAATAGCTCTTCTCGACGAGATCGGAGCTAAAACTCTCTTAGAATTGCTCCTTGCGCTCACTTCAAGGAATGGGTCTTCCCAGCACCTCTTCTCCTAGGAGTGGAGCTCCTCTTCAATAATCTCCAAAACCAAACAGAATAGAGACAACTTCAGAGCCCCTCACCTCTCCCGTATGCTGACCCATCCTCCCGAGCCGAGGAGTAGAGCTTCATCGACCCATCCCCTTCATCAACTCACTGAGCTTCTCCTCACGCTCGAGCCATCCGAACAGCCGAGCTACCGAACAGCTCAGCCGAACGGCCGAGCCACTGAGCACGGAGGGGCGGAATCTTCAAGGAACACTTCCTCCAAAACGCCTCGGCCAACAGCACTGAGTCTCCGAGCCGAGGTACCGGGGTACCGACCCTCGTATATGGCAAAAAATTCGACCGAACTCATCTCACCGTCGGATCGTCTCAAAATTTGCGCTAAAACATGATGAACGGCTCAGATCTCGCCACGTCACCACAAAACGACAAGATAACGTTTTCTCGAAACTCGTGCCTCTTGTCTCGTGTTTCGCGCCACGATCGTGATCAACCGTCCAGATTGAGCCACGTAGCTCGGATCTCAAATCCGAGCTACCGATCTACCGAACAGCAGAAGTGGGAAAAAATCTCCTCAAAATCCGTGCTCGGATCTGCCGAACCAGATGCATTAGCCGAGCAACAAAGAAGCAGAGGAGAAAAAGAGAGGAAAAAAAAAAAAAAAAAAAAAAAAAAAAAAAAAAAAGGAGCTACAGGGTCGGGTTCAGACCCGTTAAGGGATCCGAACCGAACCCCATAGCTTCTCCTACTGCTTCTTCTCTTCCCAATCTCCCGCCAAAAGATCAGTGAAGAAAAACCCAAAAAAAAAAAAAGAAGAAGAACCGATCTTCTTCAGAACCCAACTCCTCGACCATGCCGAGCTCACCATCGGAGCTCCCCACGACCGCCGAAGCCACCTTCGTCGAACTCCAAACGCCGAGTTCTCCACCGCTTCGAGCTCCAACAACGGCACCACCTCCTCAACGTCGAGCTCGCCACCGCTACGGCCGAACCACGAGCTCCAACCTCACCGATGCCGAGCTCGAACCCACCTCCTCGTCGAGCTAGCCATTGCCGAGCTCGACCTTCTCACCGAACCCACTGTTAAGCTCGAGCCTCTCGAGCTCTCCCAACAACCGAAGCTCCAACATCGAACCGAAGCATCCCCTACATCGAGCTCCGCCATGCTCCTCGCCATTACTGCCGAACTCCACATCGCCGAAGCTCCGCATCACCGAGCGCTTCGCTGAGCTCTCCTTCATCTCCCATCGAAACTCCGGTGCCAAGCTCGAAGCTTCGTCGAGCTACAAATCCACTTCGTCACGATCTCAACCCATCACCGTGCTCGCCACCTTCGTCGCCGAGCTCGCAGCAATCGCCGGAGCCTCCCACTGTCGAGCTCACGACGGCGAAGAGAGAAGCGAAGAAGCGAAGAAGAGAAGCAGCAGCGAGAAGAAGAAGAAGAAGAAAAGAAAAAAAAAAAAAAAAAAAAAAGCCACGTGGCATGCCACGTGGCGGCTTCCTATACGGTCGGCTGATCCGAGCCGAAGTGCCGGGGTACCGAGGCTGTAAATTGAGAAAAAAACAGGCCGACCAACACGATCCGTCCGATCGTCTCAAAATTCGCGTCATAACACGATCGACGCTCAGGAACGCGCCACGTGTCCAGATCGTGATCTGCCTCACGATGCGTGCTCATCTGATCATGATGGACGGCCAGAAATCTGCCACGTGTCCAGATCGTGATCTGCCTCACGATGCGTGCTCATCTGGTCATGATGGACGGCCAGAAATCTGCCACGTGTCCAGGTAATATTTAAATTATTTATTTATTTATTTAATTGTTTTTTTTATTTAAAAAATCCGAAAATAATATTTAAAAATCGAAAAAAATTAAATAAAAATTCTAAAAATAATTATAAATTCAGAAAAATTATTTTAAAATTCTGAAAAATATAATTATTTAATTAGAATAATTATTTCATATTTTTGATAATTAATTATTTAATTCGGAAAATGAATAAAAAATTCAAAAAATAAGAAAAAATTCAGAAAAATCTGGAAAAATCACCAAAAATCCAGAAAATTCCGAGAATATTTTTGGGCATTTTACAAGCCCATAATAACACTGTTACACCCCGAGCAAGATTCCAAAGTCCCTTAAGAACACCGATAAAATCCCGTACGCCATTAAAACAGTAAAACTACTCCTCAAAGGCTGATTAAACTCAGTCTTCGGGAGTGGGGGGCTCGTGATATGGCTAAAAATAGGATTAAATCAGGACCATTCACATCGGACACGAATCTTAAAGCTCAGGGGTAAAACGGTAATTTCACATACAAATGGGTCCGAAACGGGTACTGGGTCTCCTTCTCACAGATCCAATAACCCGCGAACAGATCCACCTCAACTGGGTACGGGTCCTAACCCGAAACACACCCAGTCCAGAAAAGATAGAATTAGGGTTTCTGATTAATCCAAATCAACGGCTCTGATTCACGTCTATCTTTTCACCGGGAATTAAGGGATTACATTCCTAAACTGATTACGAGGATTTTATGCCTTATCAGATCACGGAAATCACATTCCTTATCTGATCCCAACGGCGACTATAAATACCCCCCACCCATCTCCATTAAGAGGTAATCAATCTTTTTCTAGTTAAACGCTCTTTCATAATCATTTCTGGTTACTGACTTGAGCGTCGGAGGGTGCGTCGCCGGGATCAACCCCGGTGTCTCGCACTTCCTTGCAGGTGAACGGCGGGAGTCAACGGTCAAGCTCCGGCGGAACAGGTTAGGTGTTTGCTATTCAGGTTTTCCACGAACTCACAAATACTGTCTGTTTGCCCCCACACCGAATTTAGCGGCAACACTATATTTCAAGAATGGAAAGCTTGGTGTAGGCTTAAAAATGTACATTTATTTTTGAAATTTTCCAAAGGATGTTAAACACCGATGGAACTTTGCTTTTGATTTGCTACATATTGTTACTGAATATAAAGCATGTATAAATGATTTTTGTATGACAAAAAGTATGCCGAATTTTGAAATGACTCCCCAAACTTGATTTTATGCTGAATATTTGTTAAAATTTTAGAACCTTTTAAAACCGCAACTTTAAAATTTTCAAAATCTCATGAATATACTTCTGACAACATTTTTATTTCAATATTACTACGTTGCAAACTTTTAAAGAAATTATCGATGATGCTTTTATTGGTCATATTGTGAAACCTGCACACGCCAAATTTTTGAAGTATTTTAATCCTCCTCCTATATTGTATTGTATTGCTACTGTGATGGATCCTCGTATCAAATTAGAAGTTACGAAGAGTTTGATTGAAATGTTTTTTACTTTACTTGGGGAATATGAATGTGAAATTGGATGTGGTACTTTTTTAGCTAGATTTGAATCGACATTAAATAACTTGTATGATTATTACGATAGAAGTATTTCATCTAGCAGTATTACTACTTTAGTTATTCTTCTGCTACTTCTACAGGTAAGAGTAAGAATAAATTAGATGATGCCACATTTAATTTACTTACAAAAATTCAATAAAAAAAAACTAGGACTGATCAACTAAATGAATTACATTGGTATAATCAACAAGATTCTTAAAGTTTTACTTCTTCATTAGATATTTTATAATGGTGGAAAGACCATGAACATACTTATAGTATTCTAATGGCTAAAGATCTACTAACTCCTCCTGTCTCTACATTTGCTTCAGAAAGTACATTTTATACAAGTGGCAGAGTTCTAACCGATTACAGAAATCGCTTGAAGCCCCAATTGTTGGAGATGCTCGTTTGTACGAAAAACTGGATGAAGGTCGAAGATAGGAATCAAGGAATAAGGTTCACAAGTCTACAAGTGGAAGCAACTTTGCCGGAAGAAGAACAACAACAACAATAGCAACCAATATGAAGAATTGAAGACCAACGACAATAACAAATTGAAGACCAACATATACAATAAATTTGTAAATGTGTAAAAAATTGTAATAAATCTTTGATTCTTATAAATAAGTTGGAAAATTGAAGAAAATTGTCATTTTATAGAAGAAAATTGAAATTATATAGAACCAATTTATAATAATTCTTTGTTTCTTATCAAAAAGTTGGAAATTTGTAAAAGTTGAAATCATATGATTAATACTAGCATTGGTATCGGGTCGGGTCGGGTCCTTCACTACCCGGACCCGTAAGGACCGGGTCCGGGTCCGGTTCTGGGTTCAATTAAAATATTCCTACCCGTTCAGGTATGAGCAGGAGTGCGAGCGGCGAGCAGAGGCGGCGGGTGGAGGATTTAGAATAGAGGAGACAAGAAAAAGGCATGAGTTTTGAGTTTGGAAGAGGAAGATTTAGAATTGAGGAAGAAGGAGGGGATGGATGAGGATAGAATATTTATTTTTATGTTTATTTTTTAGGTTTTTTAAAACAGATCCGGGTTGGGTCTCTTTTTAGCAGACCCGGACCCAGACCCGAAAGTACAACGGGTCCCATTTTAGGACCCGGACCCACACCCGGATAGGCCGGGTCGGTTCCGGTCCAATGCCGGGTCCGGGTTTCGGGTATTTATACCAATGCTAATTAATATATACATTTCGCAATTTCACTGTTTGATTATTATTATTATTATTATTACTACTACTAATACAATATTTCTTAATAAAAAAAATTCAAACACACGGGCCAACCTGCGATCCGGCCCGACCCGATTCGGGTTGGACCCAAATGGGTTCACGGGTTGGGCGGGTCGACATTTTGCAAATCCAACCCGGTCCGACCCGGCCCGGTTAACCAACCGACCCAACCCGGACCCTAACTTCGGTTCCAACCCGGGCGGGTCCGACCCGACCCGGTTGCCAACCCTATTTACAACCATAGAGAAATATTATATTTAACAATCTTTACTATTTTAATGCTAGAGTTGGGGTTTGTAACTAACAAACTCTAACTTTGTAACTATATAAACACGTATAATACACGTCCAAACTATATCCAACAAATATAAATGTGCACCGCACGTGTAGCCCAAATCAAAACATTCAAATATAAACTTTTTTTCTTATTTGATATATATTCATTTAATTTGATGACTTTACTTTTTGCAGACGTGCATTGCATGTACATTATACTAGTCACATTTAAATGGAAAAATAATGCATCTGAGAGATAAATAGTACTCCTATAAAATTTTGGTTATTAAAATATATAAGGTTGAAAAGACAAATAGCTTATTAGAGTATCTGTAGTCGTTGGCCAAATATCAAAAAACGGATAATTTGTCCAAAAAACATGTGTAGTCGTTGGCTAAATACCCATTTTTTGGGTCTGAGGTGAACAGCTGTCTACCAAATTTGGAAAAAGAAATGCCAAAAGCCAAAATCTGGAATTCGGAACATGATATCTCGTCCGTCGTCTAGTTTTAATTATTATTATTATTTTCTTTCCGATCAATTTTCTACAATAATAAAAACAAATAAAAAAGGGAGATCATATGCCATCCAAGAAATGGGAAGTTCTCATTTTCGATTTTTAAATCCTATACTTGAGGCCTATACTTCATAATTATGGGTCATTAACTCTTTTATTCAGAAAGTCTTCATTTCGGACAGGATATCATATGATATCCCATCCGTTTTTTTTAGGAATTTTTTTTGCTTCCGCGGAATATGATATTTCGCTCGTCGAAGAAATGACAAAATTTTGATTTAGATGACTACAACTTATTTCCAAAATTTCTATTGCTATATGCCAAAAATACCCAAAATATGGGTATAGACAACTACATATGCTTTGCTAAGACTAGTAAATACACGTGCAATGCACGTCTGAACAATATTTTTTTATATTCTATTAATCTATATTATAATGGGAGAAGTACGTGCGGAACACGTAAAGTAATAGACTGACATTCACTGTTCACGATCCTTCTCCCACGGGGGAGGTACATAGAGAGAGGGAGATGAAGAGGGTAGGGTTTTTGATTTTTTTGAGAGATAGGGAGAGGGTAATAAATTTGAACGTGTACTGTACGTATTTCATTGGTTTATATTGTAGAGTTTAATTAAACGTGCATTGCACGGGTTGGGATATGGACAAATTACACTAAGGTAGTGTTCTTTTTCTCCTCTTATAAGTGATTTACCTCTTGTAAGAGGTGATCCACCTCTTACAAGAGTTTTTTTAGCGTTCTTTTTTTACCTCTGATGCGGTTTGTTTCTGGGAGACGTGTGGATGCACCAGGTGTGAGTTCGGACTCGATTTGTATTGAAGGAGAAAGCTGCTTGTCAGACGACTCTCGAAGTGACCTGGCGGCTCCTGCGACTGGCTCGGAGTGCAATGGATGCTTCGGCTCGGATCAGAGGGTTCGGATCCGAGGTCTTGTGTACCTGCAGACGGTCTTGAAACACCGGGGTTTATCCCGGTGGCGGACCCTCCGACGATCTAGTCAGTCTCTGTGAGAGAGTAGCAATAACTAGGTGAATTTAAGTGGCAAAAGATTGGTCCCCTCTAAAGGTGGGTGAGGGTCTAGTATTTATAGAGAATTCTAACCGAGTTTGGATCCGCTTGGGGGCCAGGTCTGAACCCGAAAGCCCATAGGCCTGACGTGGCAGAAGGCCCAAGGGGTTTAGGGTTGACGTGGCAGTACCAGGAGTGGTATAGGGCTGACGTGGCAAAGCCCCTGGGTGGTATTTGGAGCTGACATGGCAGATCATGGGGCTTCTGTGTTTCCGGGAAGATCTGGTGGCCCAGGCTGTGCCAGGTCATCCTCATTCTGAACCAGGAGGGGCGGACGGCCCGGAGGGCTGTTGTGGATTGGAGGCCGAGGGCCATCGTCTCTCATCGGACACGAGGAGGCCAGTTCTGTGGGGGTGAACTGTAGGTTCGGCACCGATCCTGTGGCGGCTCGAAGCCGAACTAGGCTGCTGTTTCTTCCCTTTTTGAGTAAGAGTTGTATTAGGCCCTGGTTGGGCCCCAAGCCATTTTTACTCTACCACACAAGCCCCCCACTCCTGCGGGGGTGCGGGAGCCAGCCGTGGAGGAGTGTTTTCGGTTGTAGAAATGGGATGGCGAGCCACTGGGCCTTCGTGAGAGGGTTGTCTTGGTGCCCGACCCAACCTCGAGCAGGCAAGGGATTATGGGTCGGCAAGGTTGATGGCGAGCCGTTGGAGCCTTCCTGAGAAGACTACCCTGGTGTTAGACCCGACCTCGAGCAGGCGAGGGACTTATGGGTCAACAAGGGGGGTGGCGAGCCGTTGAGCCTTCCTGAGAAGACTACCCTGGTGCCAGACTTGACCTCGAGCTTGGCGAGGGATTACGGGTCGGCAAGGGCGATGGCGAGCCGTGGAGCCTTCCTGAGAAGACTACCCTGGTGCTAGACCCGACCTCGAGCAGGCGAGGGACTTATGGGCCAACAAGGGTGAGGGGCAAACCGTTATGCCTTAGGAATGTTTGAGCAGGGTAGCCTGCTGTCTTTGCTGAGTACTGAAGGCGCCCCGGGATCTGTGCGATGTTTCAATTTCCCAGGGGCCTTAATGGCGCCGCCTAATAAATGCACGGCGCATGGTCTTCCGTCGTTTGGTTTTCCCCATGTCATAAAGGCTGGCCTATGGGGGAAGCTATAAGTACCCCTCTCCGCAGTGGGTTGGATCACAGCAAGGGTGGCCTATTGGCCATCAAAGGTGTCTGCTCCGGCGGACGTCTGTCTCTTGTAAAATTTTTCCCCCGATCGTGTCGGAGAGGTGGTTTCTCTGCCGCCCGGATCTTCTCTTGGATCTGATGGCTCTGATACGGTAGCCAGATCCAGGGGGGATCGGGGCGAGAAGGGTAACGACCGAAATTCGGACTGGTAGATGAGGAGCCTCGGATTGGTGGTGCCTCTGTGTAGGCAGAAGAAGAGGTGATGATCCATGTCCGAATCCGAGGAGTGAGTTATTTGCAACTGTGAAGGTTCTGTCTTCCGGAAGAAATGAAGGGCGTTCCGGGCAAGTTGTTTGCAACTGTGAAGGTTCTGTTGCCAGAGCAGGTCGAACCTTTGCAGTTGCAATCAACTGGCTCGGAATGGTGCATTTCTATCGATCTCTAGGTGTTGATCTGCTTTCGACCGGGGCCCGTGGGTCGGCGGAATACCGACCGAAACCCGGGGCCCGGGGGGTGCTCGCCGAGGGCGGTGCCTTAAAACTTTGAATCAAAACTTTTTCTGGTCTGGATCCTTTTTTGGGCCAAACAGCCCTGATATAGAGATCCAGACGGGAGGGACATCGACCATATCCCAGACTTGGGGCTGAAGAGCCTCGGATAGATGGGTCGTCTCCGATTGGAGGTTGACCACTCTGCATTCCGATAGGGCTCCAGGTGATGGCGGTTTCTGTCTCACCCTTGAATAGTTCGGGGTTTTGGCCGTCGAGGCTGTGAGCCCCAAGCTGCTCACGGGTGAAAGGGGAACCGACCGAGCCTCGGAGCCCGGGGCGTCTGTCTAAGGATGGCGTCTTAAATTTTAAGTAAAATGTTCCCTTCGCCGAATACTCCCTCCGAACTGACCCCCGCGTCTGGCTGCCAGCCTGGCGTTGGATGACGTCAGCAGCGCACGTTTTGAGGACGTGGCGCTATATCCCAGGCGGCAGTTGCACGTCAAATAGATGAACAGTTTTTACGGAAATCGAGGAGTCGCTTCCATTCTTTATAAATACTCCCCCCTTTCCCCCTTTAGCCCACTCCTTTCTTGTTGTTTTCTTTTTCAAAATTTTCCCAACACTTCAGCACTCGTCCCTGCAGTTTGCCGCACTAGACTTGCCCTTCCGAAGTGACCCCAGGTGAGTTGGTAAGTCTGTTTAGTTTAGGCGCAGATGGATAGGGCTCAGTCTGGCTCGTCAGCGTCGACGTCCAGGGGGAAGTGAAACCTGTCTCTAGATCGACGTCATGGGAGGAGCCCGTGCTTGAGGAGGAGTCAGTACACGTTGAGGAGCCTTCCGACTCGGTTTCGTGGGAGGAACCAGTAGGGGAGGAGGAGGAGGTACAGGGTGCGAGGTCGTTACGTTCTCGACGTCCCTTCGTGGTGGAGAGTAGCGAGTCGGAGGAAGCGGATGATGGCTCGGACGGCGTCCGTGTTCTGGAGTTGACTTCCGAGGAGGAGGGAGGCGAGGGTGGCTCCGTAAGAAGATCCACAATTCAGGGTGCGGGTCCGAGTTCCGGGCCAACTGGTCTGGGACCCTTATCTACTCCCTCACCGGAGCGAACCAAGAAGAGGAAGAAGGCTCCGAGGAAGGCAGGACCGAGGATTGGTGGTTCGAGCCAGGCGCCTGTTTACCGCAATTTGTGGACAGGTTCGCCCGTGCAGCCGAAGCCTTTCCGTCAGTATCCTGATGATCTATCAGACAAGGAGCTCTTCGGCGTGCAGGCCTCTTCGCCGAGTCGGAAGAGGGTGATGGTGGACGCGATTCAGACCGTCTTGGAGGGTGGGGACTTGGAGGTTTTGCAGTTGGCGTACCACATAGGTCCTGTCTATGAATTGATGCTGCCGAGCTCTACTTTGCGCCCAACCGATCCCTTATCTGCTTGGTATTGCGTCTTCCCTGTGGACGCCTTCATCTCTGGACTGAGGCTGCCAGTCCACCCGTTTGTTCGGGAAGTGCTGAACTGGGCCTCCTTGGCACCGATGCAGTATGGGCCGAACTCTTGGAAGCAGATAATTTGTTTTGTGCTGATGTGCGAGGAACAAAAGGTACCCCTGCGGTTGAACGTGTTCCGAGCGATGTTGATGATCAGCTCGGCGGCTGAGGGTATTTACTATATCTCCCCTCGGAGTAAGGGGAAGGTCGTTCACAGTCATCCGGACTCCATCAAGGATTGGAAGAAAAAATATCTGGTGATCCGGAGTGAGGAGCCCTGGGACATTCCGACTCGATGGAACCATTCCAAGCCGAGCTATCCACCGCCGAGGCCGAGGGATCTGACGGCCGAGGAGTGGGGGTTTGTCGAGCACCTCCGTTTGTCCCCTAGTATCGATTGGACGAAGGTGACGGAGGCCCACCTGGCGAGCGTTGGACTGAGCCCAGCCGTTCTGCATATGTAGTTGTTTCTTTTCTCTCGGTCTTTTCGTACTTTCTTGCTCGTTGCTCTTAATGGTTTTTTCTGTAGATATGGATGAGGCATCGATCAAAGCAAGGAGGCTCGCCATGAAGAAGGAGAACGCCGAGAAGAAGAAGGGGGAGGCGGCGAAGAAGCCGAGGGAACCGTCCCTGGTTATCTCGGAGGCCCCGATCGAGCCGAGGGCTAAGAGGACTCGCTCAGAGACGAGCAAGGGGGCGGCCCCTTCGAGGGGTAAGGGCCCAGCGAGGGCATCCGATCTCGACAAGGGGAAAGGTCCTTTGGTAGAGGTTGAGGAGGAGGACCCGGTGGCGGAGATGTTGCGGCAACGGTGGGCGCCGGACTGGTCAGTTCGGATGGGCGACTGTCTGACTGAGGAAGCCCAGGCCGTTGAGGTGGTGGAGAAGTTGGCGACCCCTCGTGATCGCCAAGCGATGGAGAGCGAGCCCGTAGAGGTGGCATTTACGCGCCTGGCGCAGGCCACCGTGCTGGTGAGCTTGTCGACCCCATCCCTCTTGTTAATCTTGCTTCGGGAGTTTTCTTCTTATCAGTGCTTGTTGGTCGCAGGCTTGTATGCAGGGAGCTAATGTAAAGAACCTCTACGAAGCGTCCCTGTCGCAAGAGCGGGTTCGGGTGGACAAGAGCGAGCGGGAGATGAAGGAGATGCGGATCGAGCTCGAGGGTTCGCATAAGAGGGAGCAGCAGATGAAGCTCGAGCTCGAGGCCCAGGACGCCGAGTGGGGGAAGAGGGTGGTCTCCTTGAAGAAGAAGTTCGCCAAGGAGAAGGAGGAGTTGACGGCTGCGTTCGCCAAGGAGAGGGAAGAGCTGACGGATGCGGGTCAGCGGATGGTGATCAAGGCCCAGGATGAGTGCTACGCGAAGGCCCTCAGTCATGTGAGGCACTTCTACCCGACTGTCGACCTGTCCAACTTTGAGTATGACATGGAGATCGAGGGGACACCGAAAACTCCTGCCGAGGAAGGGCCCGTTGACAACCCGGCCGTCGACCCTCCTGCGAACCCAATCGATGCCGAGGTGGGAAATCAAGTTGTGTAGTTTTATCTTTCTTTTTCCCCCCTTCGATTGTATTTGCCTTCCGCGGACTGGCCACCGCCTTTTTTGTAAGAAGTAGTACAATTTATAAAAAGTATTTTTGACTGGCCAAGTGTTTTGACCTCGGATATTTCCGAACCTCCTTGCTTATGTGCGTTGAGTTGGTCCTCTTGTAGGTTGTGGCTTCCCTTCCCGAGGCGTACCCCCGTCGTTCCGACGCGGCGTGGCTCCGGAGCAAGGTTGAGGCATTGGAGGCCACCTTAGCTCGGTACCGTGAGAGGGCCCGTAATGTTGATGCGGCCTTCAATTATTACAGGAACATGTCTGAAGCCCTTGGTGAGGAGGCAAGCCGTCTGAGGAGGGCGATGGTGGATCGGGAACTCGTGGGTGTCGGACTTGGATATACTATGTCGAGTTCCTCGGTGCAGAGGCCCCCTCTGAGAAGCTACTTCGTGATGTGATAGTGGAGAAGGAGGTGGAGATACACCGCTACCGGACGATGCTGGGCGTCTCGAGACCTTCCTCGGGTGGTCAGCGAGCGGAGGGGGTATCCTCCGTGTTGCCGCTATTGGAGCGTACGCGGCCCGCCGATGCTCAGAGTTCCGTGGCCGGTGCGTCGACCGTGGCTGAACCGAAGGACCACTATGATAAGGAGAGAGTCCCAAGTTGTTCGATTGAAGTGATCTCGCCGTTCGTCGGACCAGAGGGGCCCTGAGATGGTGGCTTCCTATCGTTTGAGATGAGAGGAGTGCTTCTGTAACGATTTTTGTTTGTTTCTTCCCAACTCAATAAAGGAATATGAATAAGAGATTCATTTCCCTCTTTGCTCCGGTTGATAGTGTATGGAATGATGAAGGGAGTGTGGTTCGGACCTGTCGTTCCGCGAGGGATCGGCGTGGGGCGTGGTGAAGTCGTCCGGCCTGGGTCGGATCGGACCTGCCGAGGCGTCGGGGATGATCCCGGGGTGAAGACTTGGGTGTCGATCCCCTTGTCTGGTATTAGGTCGGATTTGCCGAGGCGTTTGGAGTATAACACAAAGAGATTTCCTTAGTATAAGATAGGAAGGGTCACTAAAACGGCCCTTTACATACGAGATCTTTACAAAAGGTTTACTTCTAGCTACGTTAGAACTTATGCTCGTCCCTCAAGGAAAGTCACTAGGTGCTTGGCGTCAAATGGGAATCCCCCTGGCTCGACGGCAGTTCCGAGAGTAGGGCCGTCCCTCTCTGGGCTGAATTTGACGGCGTCGAGGGGGAACACTCCTCCCTCGACGGTGGTCATGTAGCACGATCGTGCTGCTTCTTGGCTGCCTCGAACGATGCCGACTCCTTGCGGGGTGGGAAATTTAAGCTTTAGATGGTAGGCCGAAGGCATTGCTTGGAGAGAGCATAATCCGGGTCGGCCGAGTATGGCGTTGTAAGCCGCCTTGACGTTGACCACCATGAAGTCCATGAACTCGGTCCTCTTGACGGGAGTCGATCCTGCGGTAACGTCGAGGGTGACAATCCCTTCTATCACGACAGAGACGCCGGAGAAGCCATGCAAGGTATATCCGGCCGGCTTGAGCTTGCCTCTAGGTAACTTGAGATTCTCGAAGGCTTCGAGGAAAAGAATATTAACCGAGCTGCCGTTGTCGACGAGAATCCGGCGAACTTCACAGTTAGCCATGTGGAGGCTAATGACGAGGGCATCGCAGTGGGGGAGGCGAACGCCTTTGAGGTCCTCTCCTGAGAATGAGACTGGCATTGGCTGTAGCTTGGGCGAGGGGTTGTCTTGGACAGAATTCACCTCTCGGATGAAGGCTTTTCGAGAAGTATTCGATTCTCCTCCCATTGGCCCTCCGTGGACACAGTGCAAGATGAATGGCGTATCCGTGGCTCCCTCGGACTCGGGATCCCGACCCTGGATGCGGTTCGGAGTAGGGTTCGGAGGGGAGGGCCTCCGGCTCCTAGGATCTCGCCGATCCCTTGGGACTTCTCGGGTGAATTCTCGGAGGTACCCCCTGGAGATGAGTTCCTCAATCTCGTCTTTCAGGGCCCGGCATTGGTCGATGTCGTGCCCATGGTCTCTGTGGAAGCGGCAGTAGAAGCGCTGGTCTCGGTTCTTGCTGTTGTTAGGCCGGGGAGGTAATCGAACAATGCCTTTGTCTTCGATTTCTAAGAGGATGGCGGATACGTTATGTGTCAGGGGAGTGTACCTCTCGAAGCGGGGGACTGGCGGGACCTTCTTCATGGCCCCCGCGTCCCTCGGAGCCTTCTTTGATGGTTCGATTTCTTCGGCCTTCCGTTTTCCCTTCGAGGTGGCCTCCCTAGCATTTTCGGGGCTAAGGGCCTCTTCTGTCCTAATGTATTTCTCGATCCTGTTGAGGAGATCGGGAAAGTCGATGGGGGGTCTCTTCGCCAAAGAAGCTTTCAGCTGTCCATGGCGAACGTTGCGCCGAAAGGCCGCAGAGGCGACGCCTGGATCAAGAGAGGAGACCGACCTTGCCTCCGTGGTAAATCTCCGGATGAACACTCTGAGGGACTCTCCCTCTATCTGCTTGAGCCCAAGTAAAGAGGCGCTGGTCCTTTCCGCCTTCCGGCTGGTGACGAAGTGGGCGAGAAAATTGCCCTCTAGTTGGTCGAAGGAATAAATGGAGCCGGGGGTGAGTTTTGAGTACCATTCCCGAGCCGGACCCCGAAGTGTGGCAGGGAAGGCTCGGCATAGCAGGGGATCCGAGGCGCTGTGAATCATCATGAGGGTTTTGAAACCTTCCATGTGATCAACGGGATCTCCCTCGCCGTCGTAGGTCTCGAATTGAGGTGGTCGGAAATTCCTGGGTATTTCCGCTTGGAGGATGGGAGCAGAGAAGGGAGGACGGATAGGTCTGTACCCCTGAGCCGCTCGTCGGTCGCCGTCTCCTAAATGATCGAGGCGATCCTCCATTTCTTGGAGGCGCCTTAGGAGTACGCCATCGTCTTCTGGCTGGATCGTTGACGGGCGCGACACGCTGGCCTCGGCATCCGACTCGGTTAGGGAGTGGAGGGTTTCCTCCCTGGGGGCTCGTTGGAGGGCCCCGAGAATTTCTCTCCGGAAGTCTTGGAACTCCTGGTGAGTGACGGGGGCTCCCTCGACCCTGTTCGGTCGGTCGGAAGGCTGCCTTCCGATGCGACTGAGTGCTGACCTCCGTCCCTCGGGCGGCGGTCTCGGATGGTTCGGGGCCGGGTTGGAAGCGGCCCTTCCCCTGCTGCGGCTAATCTGTCGGTTGACGATTACTCCCCGTAGGTCGGGCTGGACTGTACGAGTGGCGCTCCGCCGGGATCCCTGATGGGAATCCCTGTGCCTTGATGCGCGTGGCCCGGCATTGGTATTGGTGGGGGTGTGTCCCGTCGGTTGACGGAGGACGCGGCCCCCTTTCCTCTGGAGGCCATGGGAGTTCGGCTGTCGAGGGGCCTTGATGGTCGTGCTCGGGTCGGCTTCTGAAGCAGTTTTCCCACAGACGGCGCCAACCTGAGGCGGTTTGTTTCTGGGAGACGTGTGGATGCACCAGGTGTGAGTTCGGACTCGATTTGTATTGAAGGAGAAAGCTGCTTTTCAGACGACTCTCGAAGTGACCTGGCGTCTCCTGCGACTGGCTCGGAGTGCAATGGATGCTTCGGCTCGGATCAGAGGGTTCGGATCCGAGGTCTTGTGTACCTGCAGACGGTCCTGAAACACCGGGGTTTATCCCGGTGGCGGACCCTCCGACGATCTAGTCAGTCTCTGTGAGAGAGTAGCAATAACTAGGTGAATTTAAGTGGCAAAAGATTGGTCCCCTCTAAAGGTGGGTGAGGGTCTAGTATTTATAGAGAATTCTAACCGGGTTTGGATCCGCTTGGGGGCCAGGTCTAAACCCGAAAACCCATGGGCCTGACGTGGCAGAAGGCCCAAGGGGTTTAGGGTTGACGTGGCAGTACCAGGAGTGGTATAGGGCTGACGTGGCAAAGCCCCTGGGTGGTATTTGGAGCTGACATGGCAGATCATGGGGCTTCTGTGCTTCCGGGAGGATCTGGTGGCCCAGGCTGTGCCAGGTCATCCTCATTCTGAACCAGGAGGGGCGGACGGCCCGGAGGGCTGTTGTGGATCGGAGGCCGAGGGCCATCGTCTCTCATCGGACATGAGGAGGCCAGTTCTGTGGGGGTGAACTGTAGGTTCGGCACCGATCCTGTGGCGGCTCGAAGCCGAACTAGGCTGCTGTTTCTTCCCTTTTTGAGTAAGAGTTGTATTAGGCCCTGGTTGGGCCCCAAGCCATTTTTACTCTACCACAACCTCTTGTAAAACATTTTCTCCAAAATCTCTTATAAGCCTAAAAGACTTCTAGTAGCCTCTTTCAAATTCTTATAAGACTTCTATCACTTAAAAAGTCTATATAACCCCAAAGTCTGTATTATAATTGTTACTAATTTCAATATTACCCCAAAGTCATTGCTAATAATGAATATTATGAGTTAAACTTCAGTCTAGGAATTACTTTAGCTTGATATTGTACCAGTACTAATAACAGTTTTTATTTTTTTACATACTTGAGAAGTAGGTGATGAAAAACAACTTGAAATCGAGTGTTGTTTTGAATGAAAGAACGTTTTTTTTTCCTTCCATTTGGTGTGTGAAGTGTCCTCAGCATGACCTTGACGTGTGGTGAGTCTTTGGATGACACGCGAGACTTCAGCTACGGATAGCTTTTCTTATTTTTAATTTTGCATATTCAATCCTTCATCTCCAACATGATTTGTAGAAATTTATTTGCGAATGTATCCTCTCAAGTACTGACATTATCATCCCTTGAATACCTTAGTCTACCCATATTCAACCAAATACATCATGTTTACTCACTGTTTTTGCTCCAAAAAGTCAGCAACCGTAACTAATTCCCTTACACAACCAAATAACAAAAGTATATTTCCATTTGCTTAAGGCTGTTCGACATTGATATCAGTGACTAGGAGCGGAGCCAGGAAATTTTCTAAGGGGGTTAAAGAACAACATCAAATAATATTATTATGCAATTTCCTAAAAGTTCAAATATTTGTGGTATTTTTTAAAATATTTTTTGGATATAAAAGTCTTGCGGGTTTCTGATTTTGAGTTGTTACTGTTCTTTTTCTACTTTGTGAGAAATGTGGTAGTATTGACGATTTACTTAATTTTAGATATGAAATGTTGGTATAAATAGAGAAATTATACAGTAAGGGCAAAAATGTCTAAAAGTAAATAAAAGGCTCTTGTAAGAGGTGAAAAAAGAACAGATCTCTCTTATAAGAGGTTCTTATAAGAGATTTTTTTTATATAAAAGAACACCTCAAAAAGTGGCTCTTACAAGAGACTCTTAGGTAGTGTTCTTTTTTTCCTCTTATAAGTGATTTACCTCTTGTAAGAGGTGGTCCCCCTCTTACAAGAGTTTTTTAGTGTTCTTTTTTTACCTCCTATAAGAGATTTCTTCCAAAATTACTTCTAAACCTAAATGGCTTCTACTAGCCTCTTTCAAAATCTTAAAAGTCTTCTATAACTTAAAATGACTACACTACCCCCTAAATTAATGACTGCACTAGTCTCTTTCGAAATGTATTTTTCTTTGATAAGTAATTTACCTAAAAGATATAGGTCCACCAAACTCTGTACAGCGATGTTTTCTAGTATGCTCAATCCACTAATAATTCCTCTATAATTTCAAGCGACCCATCCCTCCACATTATTTTCATGTTAGTATCTAACATTCCTTGTGCAAAGAAGTTAACTAAAATCAAGTCTAGGACCCATGGAGATAATGATAGTTTGCAGAGATTGGAAAGTTTTTTTTTTAATATCATATGAAGAGATGTTGTCTTATACTCAGATATGAAAGGTTCATTTAGCGATAAAATGATGGCACTTATATCAAAAATGATGGCACTTATATCAGTTAGAGTCCCCCTTTCATTTTTAAAGCATCATGTGCATGCATCGCCAAACTAGCATCACCTTATTGCTGGTGGGGTACATGCTTTGAGTATGTTTATGTTTACAGTTGCTCTTATGGTTTAACATTCCCTGTGCAAACAACAGCAACATCATTAAAAAGATAACATTTCATCGGATTATATAAATAGATAAATTATATATTAAGGACAAAAATGTCTAAAAGTAGAAAAAAGACTCTTGTAAGAAGTGAAAAAAGAACATAAATCTCTTATAAGAGGTACTTATAAGAGGTTAATTTTATATAAAAGAACACCTCAAAAAGAGGCTCTTATAAGAGGCTCTTACTGTAAATCTCTTATAGGAGGTAACCTCTTATAAGAGGAAAAAAAAAGAACGGTTACTGTAAATCTCTTATAAATGGTAACCGCTTATAAGAGGCAAAAAAAAAAAAGTACCTAAGGTTTTCTCCCATTATAGTAGCTGAGATTAGTTTAGTGAGGGGCTTAATGAATATTTTCTATTTGGCCCGACCTAGTTGGGTATTAACCCGACCCACCAACCCCTAACCCCGTGCACAGCCCGTGTCTTCTCCATTCCCCACCTTCTTAAATACCCCAAACCGGTATCCTCGCTTACTCGTCGCCATCTCCGTCCGCCTTCAAAAATTCCCAAATCCATCTCATTCTAACCCTAACCCTAAATAACTCAATTCCCTCTTCAAAATCCCGTCTTTACCTCAATTTCAAATCCCTAATCCCCTCCACCTTCCATCTCGAATTCACGATCTCGGAATCGCATCGGAGGCGCCGCTTCCAAACCCTAGGGCTTCACGACGCTCGTTGGAGGTGCGCTTAAAAAACGCTTCTTTCTCTCGATCCGTTTCACAAATTTACAGTCTTTTAGTGGGATTTATTGGTTGGATTTTCTGTTGGTGTGCTTGTGCGGTCCATGGAATTAGGGTTTGGGGCTTTATTTGTTGAAATTTTGATGGATTTATGACGATTGTGATGAAAAAGGTGGGATTTTTATAGGGGTTAGTTGGTTAGGTTATATGATGGGAGGGTCACTATTGGGGTAGATGAAGAAGGTTGATATTTTGGTAATGAGCTGATGAGAGACCCATTTTTTAGTTAGAATGTAAAATCCTATTATGAAGTTTAAGCAAAATTCGAAAAACTATGGTGAGCTTTTCTGTAGCAAAAAACTACACTAAAGTGTCCCCGGGTAATTGAGAATTAAAGAATTAGGGCACTTTTATTAGGGGTTTTAAATCTCAGACACGTCTCGGTGAGGGGTTCCTTATCTTGGAAAAGAGAGATAACTGAGGATATCTTATACCTTGCAGAGATGGTGTCAGTTTGGGCGGGCATTCATACTGGACACTTAGGGGCAGTTTGGTTGCTGTGAAGTGTACTGTATGAAATAAATTGGGGGAATTACATTGTTCATGTGGCTTGGTTGGCTTGGAATTGTGTGGATTTGGATTCGTATTGTAGCTACAGGAATGTGCAAATTTTGTCTTTTTGTACGATTTCACTTTTGCCCTTTTTTTTCTTCTGAATTTGATCGAAAAGGCTTGCAGCAACATTGTTCACCAATATCTTACTCTTTTATTCCTCTCTCTCTCTCTCTCCCCCACTTGTGAGTTTGCTTTTGTCATCTTCTAAATTCACAAAATGCTATTTAAACCAACCAACTCGCCTCCTCATGGTCGATGTGGGACTAAAGTCCCCACATATAAACACAACAATTGGGCTTTTGAGTTTGTTGTGTTTATATGTGACTAAGGCCTAATTAATCCCGGGTTAAGGCCTATTTAAGGCCTAATTAAGCCCAGTTTAGTGTTTTAAATTAAGATTAGGATTGGTGGGTTTTTAATTAAGCCCAGTTTTATTTTAAATTAAGATTAGGATTAGTGGGTTTTTAATTAAAATTAGGATTAGTGAGTTTTTAATTAAGATTAAGCCCTGATTAATTTCAAATAAAATCAAAAGTTAAAAAGTATTTTAAATTACTTTCGCTACAATGCTCTTACAACTTAAACAAACATGATATTTTATATAAAACTATTCAAGCTACAACAAATCTACATCCAACCAAACCACTTTTTCAGAACTCATTTCCACATAGTTCTTTTCTCTACAACAATCATACAACTTTGAAAAAGTTTTACAACCAATCAAACTCTCCCTTAGTAATCATATTTAAATTACTACTTTATAAAAGATTGGATATTGTATATGTCACCATTCATATAAATTATAGTATAATTCAAGTAAAGACATGAGTCAAGCATAAAGAATGTTCATCGAACGCAATATAAATGTAAGAGACAATGCAATAAACTCTTCTTGAAGTTTGCGACCGTTGGAAATATGTTAAAGAACGGAACAACGAACTATCGGGCCATAACTTATAGGTTGATATTTCCCTATCTTAGCCCTGATCTCGGGAAAATTGTTCCAAAATGAGATACTTTTAAAATATATGTTCTTGTCTTTGCAAGGGTGCCTAGTAGAGGTCTCGAACAAGAAAAAGGAGATTTTTTAAAAATAATTTTTAATAGCTGATTATAGACCCATTTATTGTTTGAAGTCCGGATTAATCCTCGTGCCATTTTTCTGATTTTTTTTGATTTTTTTTGGGGATCTGTAACAATAGGCTAGAATGTAGAAAACTAATGTGAAGTTGCAGAATAATTCAAAAAACTATGATAGACCTTTTTTATAGCAAAAAACTGCCCAGTTTCCTTGAGCAGTTGGGAATACCTGTATCTGATCACAAAATTAAGGTAGTTTTTGCTTAAAGAAAAGTTGAGGGTGGTGTTATGAACTTGAGGTAGATTTTTTTTGTATTTTAGTCGTGTATTGTCAGAGTCATTTTTTGTTTGGATGAGGTGTGGGTTAAGAAGGTTTTGATGTTCAATTTTTAAGTTTTTCCATATGTGAGCAACAGATTGTGTGTTATGTTATTTATTTCTAGCTTTTGACATAAGTGAAATTGGAGGGCTTATTACATTTTGCAACTTTGAGTTAACATTTCCCAATCATGACTTTTGTGTGCTTAATGGGATCAGTTTTCAGTCGAAATTTTGCTGCTGATGAATGTTTTGGTTATCTAATTCTGATATAGCTTGTTTTATAAGCAACACTGTTTTTGTTTTTGTATCTGTATTCTTCCATTTTCTTTCTTGGGTTTTTGCAGTGTGACTTCTCAATTTTTTGGCTATGTAAAGTTATGTCCAAATGCTGGCTCCACTTGCTAGGCTTCGGTGTCCTTACAGAATCATTGTGTAGTTAGTGCATTGAGTGCGTTCGTTTAGGGATGATTATGAAATACCGGGTAGATAGGTACTGAATGGTGGTTGATCTGAAAGTATGAGTAAGAAATGGATATGTAGGACTCAGGTAGACAAACATAGATTTGATGAGTTCTTTTTGTAATTTCAATGTGTAGACCAGTTTTTCTTCTTAAAAGTTTGATTTGAAAATTTGTAATAAAGAAAATGTTGAGATCTGGATTAACTTGATTTAGGGCACATTGATTTATCCGTGTAGTTTGTAGTTTGAGGCGATAGGTGATTGTGAGGCGGTACGTGCTCAAATCGCCTAAGGAGATAGGTGATCATGCGAGGCAGTTGCCCCACCTTTACTATTTTTATTTGTTATCAACTAGTACCTTACCAAATAAAACTGAACACAACATCGAACTTTATAGATTTAACCATCTATACATGCTCTATTCAGCATGTGTACTGCAAAAAATTAAAAAATTTATAGTCAATACATTATTACCACAGTTACATACTACACTTATTTTGACTTATCCTCTATACCTTTAATAACCAGTTATAATGAATTGAATTCAGATAAATTGACTGCTGTTCAGCTTAATAGATGTATGATTAGGTAAATGAACTACAATCCAAATTTGAATAAAGGCAGAGGAGAATGTTATTTTTTGGAGGGAGGGCTGAGAAGAATGTATTAGAAACAAGTTACTCAATGAATTGTGTTTCTTAATTAATAATTTTTGAAATTTCTTTAGAAGATAAGGAAAATGTTGCTGGACAAGGCTCATATTTCAGAAGTAGGAAGAATTAGATAAAGGGAGAAGAAGAAACAGCAAACAAAATAAAACGTAGCAGAAATAAAATTGAAGTGAAAATGAAGCGAAAATGAAGCAAGAAAACATCAAGGAGTAATAATTGTAGTAAAAAAAAGAAAACTACCTTCAAGGGAAGGAAAGAAGATATGATAGAAAAAGTTTTACCCAACATCTTATATTGCATGGGTGTCAGGTTGTTTTTTTAGCACCAATTATTTGGTATTTTAACAGTTAAAAAGGGTTTCAAATTTAAAAATTGAAACAGAGTGTATAATAATACCCAATTCAATGAGGTGTCGCATCACGCATCGAATGAAGCGAAGCAGGGTGTAGTCCATGTGATCACCTTAATTAATTGTATTGACTATATTTGAGGCAAAACTGCATTGCCTCGAATTGCCTCTCCCCTGAGGCGATCGCCTTGGATCGCCTCTGGTAATTCTTCATCGCTTTGATGAATAGATTCTTGACCAAATGGTGGTCTAAACATGAGGGTCTAATTGAGTTTTGCATGATGAAGAACTAGTTTACTCTATTTTAACTGAGTTTAAGGCTTTTCTGAGTTATTCTTTATAAGGTAGAGAATAAGAACTGGATACTGCCCGCTAATTTATTATTCAAAATCGGTTTAAATGTAAAATTCCAATTTGGATTTTTGAGGTAATCAGTTTTGTGTGTACTGGAGTTCAACAATTTTTCTTTTGTCTTTACTAGGAACCAGTAGACAAGTTGATACAAATTTGTTCTTGTAGATTATTACAAATGAGGTGGTGGTTTCCAAATTGTTGCAACTTGGTTTCCAAGAAATTTGAGCGCATGTGAAACATGCAACTAATGTTGCCACCTTATTAAACACTTGCTGCCGGGCCAGTTATGGATTTAAAGTTGTATTGGGTCCAGTTGCAGTGAAAAAAACTGCCCTTTGACTGTCAGATATATGTTGGCCCTATTGACCTCAATGACCTGCACGCTAGTGCATTTGACCACCCTTCTGAGTTGTGATGGTTTGACTTTATGGTTTTTTACCGTATCGAAACTTTGAATGCTTTAGTAAGGACTATATATTTTAAACATGTCATTGCCACTGTATTCTTTCCATCTACCTTGTAAGCAATTAAGTCATGCTCGAATGCATTTAATTACTATTTGTGTTGTTAGTGCTAGTCTGAGGCTCAAGTTTTTCTTGAGATTCAAATTCAAGCAAAGAGAAAATGTTACTTCTTCAAACGAACAAACTTGGAAAAACTAAAAAGAAAGAAAATCCTAAATAATTTAATTCTTACTGTAAAAAGGGTGTTTTAATAATTAACTTTAGCTGCATTTGGATTTAGCAAGCAATATATGGCAACTTAGTTGTTGATCTACAGTGCTCCATCTGTATTCCATTGTTCCAGAAGTCAAAATTAGGTTTTCTCTTACCCATAAATACCCTGTGATGTGATATTATAGATTAACTAGTTTCTGTGTTACCCTTTAAGACTTGTATTATTATGATGTATGAAATTGAAGGTAAAGTTTCTGTGTTACCCTTCAAGACTTGTATTATTATGATGTATGAAATTGAAGGTAACTTCCTTGATAATTTGGTTTGAAGATTCCACTGACAGGCTGGCCAAGTTATGAGAGCACTATATCCCTGTAGTTATTAGCTTAACTGTTGCTGTTTGTGCATCTATTACAGGATAGAATTCCAAACATCTTGCACCCAAATTTGTGAAAGATCGTCAAATACCATGCAGGGGTAATTCTGGTGCAAGTTGGGAGAAATGGATCCTGGACGTTATGGTCTACAACAAGGCTGGGATGCTAACAGCGTAATTGCAGTTTTCTTCTTTAATTAACCTAATCAGGACCATACCAGATTTTATGGCTCTTGTGATTGCCCCCTACCTTTAATGGCATCTCATCGTGAACAATCAGAAATCCCAGTCCACTGTTGAAATGGAATGGCGTTTCCATACCACTTCCATTTAATATTGGTTGCTGACTTGGCTTATTCTGTTGAATCTACAGGCATTGGAGGGGTATGGTGCAGTCCACGAGCCAGATTTCAGGTGACTATTTACTCCATGATAGTAACCTTGTGATATTCTACATATCTACTGGATTTATTGTGCTGCTTGGTAAAAATTGGCATTTAAATCTAGAAATATTTCCTTCTAGTACTAAACTTACTTTGGCAGGGCTGGTGGATCATTTGTTGGTAGGAGGTATCCAGATGAAAATTTCTTGAAAGACCCTGCGTATGCAAGGAGTGGATTCCATCGAGACATACATGAGCGGGAAGTATATCCACCGCCACCACCTGCTCCTGGCATTTGGTCCCAGACCAGTAGAAGAGGTTTTGATAAAGAATTTGCACCCATCAGGGAACCCAGAGGACATGAGAAGCACTATCTTGATTCGTATCGTGAAGTGGACAACTTCTGTGAGCCGGACAAGTATCAAGGGATTGATTCTTTTCGTGAAGTTGATAGGTTCCATGAGAGTTACCGCAACTTTGAAAGGTACCATCATAGCGATCGTAATTATGGGCTTGATAGATATTCAAGGTTAGGGAGCCGAGTTGATGATGTTGGTCATGATGCCTTTGATTACCGTAGTCGTGGCCGCAGTCGAGAAACTAGCCGTGAGAAGAATTATGATTTTGGTCGCTATAGTTATGATTCCGATCATGAGAGAGGCAGGAGAGATGGTAGTTGGCGACGACGTGAATCTCGAGATCATGAAAGGGAAAGGGACAGGCGAGATTTGAGTCGGGACAGAGATCCAAGTCCACATAGACGCCATGATCGCTCTCACTCCCGTGGTCATGATGATCAGTCCAGATCAAGATCTCCCCGTGGTCGAAGCCATGGTCGAAGTCACAGGGAAGACAGCTATGATGACGATCTATATAGGAATGATAAATATAGAGATTGGGATCACGAACGTGATGATAAGCGACACAGTGACTCTTCAGTGGTATTTTCTTTTTAAAATTTTCATATAATTGTGTTCTTGTTTATACTCTGCATCTTGTCTAACTGAGGAGCTCATACTGCAGGCTCCATCAGCCACAGTTGTTGTGAAGGGTCTGGCACAGAAGACAACTGAAGAAGATCTTTATCACCATCTTGTATGGGACTTCTATTCATAAGTGGTTTAACTCAACAATTTGCAAACCCCTTTCTGGTGATGTTAATTTAATTTAACTATTTTTTTCTAGGCTGAATTTGGACCTCTTCAACATGTTCGTGTCATTAAAGAACGGAATTCTGGCATTTCTCGTGGATTTGCTTTTATTGATTTTCCCACTGTGGTATTCATCAACTTCCTCTACAATATGCTTGCTTTCTTGCATGTTTCTTTAGCTAATTAAGTTGTATTTCATTACTCAGGAAGCTGCCCGTACTATGATGGATGGTGTGGGAGAGGGTGCTCTTGTTATTGATGGAAGGATGCTTTCTTTTGAGTACAGGTACCTGAGTTTGACAGGGAAAAGACTTTCTATTGGCGTTTATCAGTTTTAATTGAGGTGAAGTAGGTTTCTGTGATTGTAATAGCTTTATGCAATAGATTTTTAATGTGAATTTATTAGTAATTGAATCGTTTTAATGCCATTGTACGAGTATTGCTATAATCAATATCTTCTAGAGATCCATAGTACTGAAAGTAGATTGTGCCAACAAGGATAGTGGAGTTGATGTAGTGTAGTGACCAATGACAGTAGCGTTACTCTTGTATAAGATGGTCTTGCATTATGATTCTACATGCCTTCATTCTTCTTTTCTGTCATAACTCTGTCATACTTTAAAATGGTTTGAATTTTCCATGCCTCTATTTGGCTGTGTCATCCTTTTCTAGTTTCACATGGAAATGCTGCATTGTTAACTTATTAATCTATGAGGCAATTATAGTCATTTTTCATAGTGTTTTAAAAAAAAAAACATATTCTGTGACTAAAATGCCTCAGTTCTTTTATCTCCATCCGTTTTTTAGTTCTTTAGTTCTGTTATCATTTTCTAAACTATCCAATCTTTGGTGCAGTAGTAAGCCTACTGGTGGGGTGGGTACATCTTTAGGTCAGGAGAGCACTTTCAGATCGCGATATGGACATAACACAATTACTTCCGTACCTTCTGACTGGATGTGTACAATATGTAATTGTGTAAATTTTGCACGCAGGACATCTTGTTTCCAGGTTTGTTCATCTTGTTTTCAGGTTTGTTTTTCCGATTTGTCTTCACTGTTGTTCTTTTCTCTAGCAATGATTAAAAATTACTATTGAATTTTGCATATATGTGCTGTGGCATTATATAAAGGCATTCTCTCTTCATTTAAATTTTGTCTTAGTTTGCCAATACTTGGAATTGTTCTGTTTTGCCAAGTAAGATCTAATGAAAGGACATTTTGTATAGGCTTTCTCATTTGACTGATTTTGCAATAGCTCCTTTGACTCATGTCCTTCAAATCGCTCACCATACAAACTATTCAAAAGAACCCTTCTGATGCATAAAGCAGTCAAAGGTGGAGAGTTTTTGTTTTTTTGTTTTAAAAAAACTTCAATAAGAGAATACTCTCTAACTGATCTTATAGTAACGGAGTTTGTTATAGTGAAGAATGGTAGATTTCTACCATAACATATTCATGAAACCAACTGTTCAATCCAAAAAAAGAAAAAAGTTGCAGTGCAAGGTTGTACCTTTAGGTTGGGTGTTTCCATCCAAAGTTTCCTTTGACTGCATTGACAAAAGGGGTTCTCATTATATTTTGGCCATTGTAAGATTTATATTGTACTAAGAAGGTTAAAGGGCTTATTGGGAAGTCATAACTATTGAAGAGGTTGACAACCAATTTCCCCTTCATAATATGTTGCATATTAGTAATGTTTGATTTCCTGAAACTTGGTACTGGATTTGTTTCACAGTGTACTAATATCAAATTTTCGCCAGTCTAAAAATTTATAAAAAATTATAAGGGTGAATGCCAGCATTAACATGTCTAACATCAATAACTAAATCTTTTGTCCAAACCTTTACTGTTAGCTACA
This sequence comes from Hemerocallis citrina, assembly GCA_017893485.1. Taxonomy (NCBI): domain Eukaryota; kingdom Viridiplantae; phylum Streptophyta; class Magnoliopsida; order Asparagales; family Asphodelaceae; genus Hemerocallis; species Hemerocallis citrina. The sequence continues at coordinate 305,529,210 of CM030361.1, forward strand.
TGTATAATTGAAGTATAATTGAAGTATTTTTCTCCAGCATTGCGGAGTTGATAATTAAAAGCCAGCAATGCAGGTTATTTAAATTAACAATGATATTTATTTGTGTTCTTTCATCCTGTCTTGATTAGAAGTTCCATGACTTTGTTTCAGTGTTTCTAAAAAAAATTATAGTAGAAAAGTTACTTGGGTGTGTGCTTATATTATTTCTAGACTTATGAGCTCCCAAGAAAATGTTGTGCGCATGAATTTATTATAATTTAGCTTAAATGGCTCAAGATATGTTAGCCTGCACTGCATCATCAAATTGTCATATTGCAGATAATCGACTTGCTTTTGTTAGTCTTAAGGAAATTTAATCTACTAATATATATCAAGCAGTCTTAATTGTCGTTACCGAATTAGAGCAGTAAAATAACAATGTTTTTTTTTTTTTTTTGAGGAAAAGGTGGAATAATGCCACCCTGTTTCATTAATAAGTGATTAATAAACAACCCCGAAGTCTCGGGAAAATAAAAGTGCAGTGCAGGAAATAAAACATAACCCCCAACAAAACCCTGGGGGGTGGGTTACATCATCTAGCCTAAAGGCAACCAAAACATAAATACAAAATACAAAGGCCAGATACAAAATACAAAGGCAACCAAAATACAAAGGCCTGATACAGAATATGTAGTAGTGAGGCAGGTGTCCACTCATCAGTCCAGAGTTGGCCCGATCTCTATCTCCTCGTCGTCAAAATCATCCACTTGGAAAACTCTTGCAATTCTCCCTCTTGCTCCTGAAGCAGCCGCTGTAGCCCAAAAGGAAATTAGATGCATGATATGATTAAGATTACTAGAAATAGAATTACATGAAGCACGGAAATAAAAATTGTTCCTATCTAGCCATAACACCCATGTGGTTGCCGCAATGACAATAAACCATGCATCTTTCATATCGTGACGGGATGATGCAAATCTGGAGCCGACCCACAGTTCCTCATAGTCTCTTGGGTAGTCATTTGTTCCTAGTGCTCTCAGCACCTCTATCATGATGGCCTTGCTTCTGGTGCAGTGAAGAAACAGATGATTCAAATCTTCCACGTGTACGTTGCAGAACCCGCAATTGATCGCAATGTGAGGTTGCCTCTTGGCTAGGTTCTCTCTAGTGAGTATGGCATTGTTGAGCACAAGCCAGAGGAAGACTCTAATTTTCAGAGGTGTTTTAGTCTTCTATAGTACCGCTGCCCAGTTGGGCCTGCATCCTCGGTAGTGAATCCGGTGGTAAAGTGATCTAACCGAGAACACTCCCTTGTTCTCAAGATCCCAACGCATGTGATCTGGGCCTTGGGCACATATCACCCCAGATTGGGCTATGCGCGTTTGTAGTTCATGCAGTTGCTGTAGCAACCTTGGAGAAAGAGTTCCTTGGAACGACGGTCTCCAAGTCCCCCTTTTCCAAGTTTCCGCCACCGAGATATTCGGTCGATTCGTTATAGCAAACAGCTCTGGGAAATCTTCCTTAAGAGTATGAGGACCGTACCACTTGTCCCACCAAAATCTGGTGGTTCGACCATTGCCGATCAAAGATGAAGTTGCTAAGTTGAAAGGTCCGCTGGCTTTAGCAACTCCTTTCCAGAAGCGGGAGACTTTGGATCCTACTCGGAAGCCTAAGCTTCTTGTCCCTTTCCCTCGGAGGTAAGGTTGGATAAAGTCCTGCCATCCTTCCCCGCCGTGATGAAACACTTTCCACCACTTTCCCAGGAGTGCCAAATTCATATCTCTGAGGTCAACGATGCCTAGCCCTCCGTGCCTCTTTTTCATGCAAGCGATATTCCATTTAATAAGGTGGTAGCCTCCCTTATTAAAGTCTGCCCCTTTCCATAGGAATCTTTTCCTGATACGGTCAATCCGTTGGATCACCCACTTTGGGAGTTCAAAAAAGGACATGTAGTATATGGACAGATTGGATAACACAGAGTTGATGAGTACCACTCTGCCCCCCAGAGAAAGTGATTTGCCTTTCCAACCGGACAGTCTGTCCTCCACCCTGTCAATAATAGGCAACCAGTCAGCTTTAGTGAGCCTCCCTGGACGGAGCGGAAGCCCTAGATATTTGATTGGGAAATCTTCTATCGCACAGTTGAGAATGGTGGCATGCTCCCGAGTTTCAGCTCCTGACAGTGAAATAGGAATCAGCGCACTCTTGTGGAAATTAATTCTAAGGCCTACCAGGCTTCAAAGCAGTAAAGGACCCCTTTAAAGCATATAGTTTCCGCTCTAGATCCATTTCCAAAGATTAGGGTGTCGTCAGCATATTGAAGGATCGTGCATCCCTGATTAGCAGTGCTGCTGGCCACAGGCGATATCCACCCTTTTCTTTGACAGTTTTCTAGCATTCCTCTGAGCACATCCGCTACAATAGTGAATAGAAGTGGGGACAGTGAGTCCCCCTGACGGAGTCCCTTCTTGCACGGGAATGAAGGACCGGGTCTCCCATTCACTGAAATTGCCGTTTTGCTAGAAAGTAAACATTGTTTGATCCATCTAATCCATTTGTCCCCAAAACCTCTCCCCCTGAGAGCCTCTAGCAAACACTCCCAATCCACAGAGTCGTATGCCTTCTCAAAATCCAGCTTGAGGAGGAAGTTCTTGGAGTTGCTCTTGTGGCAGTGGTGGATAACTTGTTCAGCAGTGGCCACGCAGTCAAGGATACATCTGTCCTTAATGAATCCCGTCTGTGTTCTGCTGATAAGACTGTCCATAATGCCACCCAATCGGATAGCTAGGACCTTAGTAATGATCTTAGCCGAGCAGTTTATCAGGCTAATTGGTCTAAAATCCCCAACGCACTTGGAGTCCTCCCGTTTGGGGATCAGCACAACTTCTGAAAAGTTGAACATCCCCAACCTCAGGTTATTGTGGAAAAATTCCATCATTACATCCATAAATTCTCCCTTAATTTCTTCCCAGAACACTTGGTAGAACAACATAGGAAAGCCATCTGGCCCAGGCGACTTGTCAGCTCCCATCTGGTCAATGGCCGTTTTGACCTCTGACTCCGTGAAAGGTTCCTCTAAGGAGGAAACATTTTGACCTGGAGCAATTTGATACTCTTGCCAGAAGTCCTCACCCATAGGGATCCTAAAGTCATTCTTCTTCCCAAAGAGACCCTTATAGAAAGACTGGAAAGTAGAGGAAATCACCTTATCATCCTGCGATGTTCCTGTATCTGTCTGAATAGATAGGATAAGATTGGATCTCCTTCTTGCACTTGCAACCCGATGGAAGTAGGCCGTATTCGCGTCTCCCTCTTTGAGCCACGAAATCCTGGATCTCTGTTGCCATTTGATCTCTTCTAGTCTATACAGATTGACAATGTTATCACGGAGTTCTAATAGCCTGTTTCGGTCTTCCTGCGAAAGGATTCTAGTTTCTTCCATCCTCTCAAGTTCATCAATTTCTTCCAGGTAGGACTCTTTATCACGCCAGATGTTCGAGAATCTAGACCGATTCCATCTACAGAGCCTCTTTCTAAGCCTACGAACCTTCCCACACCATCGAGAAGCCGCGTCCCTGCCGGCCATGGGAAGAGCCCAGTTCTCCAAAACCATATGGTGGAATCCCTGAATTTCCAGCCAGGCCTTTTCAAATCTGAATTTCCTAGGCTTGCGGGCTGCCCGATTCCCCACATCGAGGAGGATCGGGGTGTGGTCTGAGGTTGGTCTAGGGATCGTTCTGGCCGATGCGAGAGGAAATAAAGCTTCCCAATCCATAGACTAGAATTCTGTCCAGCTTGGCCATAACCGGATCCGCTTGCAAATTAGACCAAGTAAATAGTCTATCATTGATTGGGATATCAATCAGTTCAAGTTCCGTGATAACTCTATTGAATTCCTCTCGGTGCCTGTCACTAGCGCCTCTCCCCTTGTGCTCAAAAGCAAATCTAGTGATGTTGAAATCCCCACCCACAATTCAAGGCCCCGACCAGCGCTGACGGATGTCGGACAGTTCTTGCCAGAAGGCCTCTCTGTCTGTGGCCACGTTCGGCCCGTAGACAACAGTCACCGTCTGCATCCAATCATCGGAACGTCGTTTAAGTCGGGCAGTCAAGGAGAACGTACCACAATGCTCCTCTTCGCAGGAGAGAAGATCCGAGTTAAACCCTATAGCAATCTCCCCTGAGGCACCGACAGAGGGGCGTACCAACCACTCCTTGATCCTGTTACCACCAACTCTTTTGAGTTTGTGCCCGTGCTGGAGTTTGGTCTCCTGCAGCCCTACTACTTCCGCCCTGGAATTGCTAATAACATCCCGCACCATACCCCTCTTACCCCTATCCCCCAGACCCCTAACATTCCAAAATAGTGTATTCATTGGGGGGAATTGTCATGGGAGATCGTTGTGGAGGGTGTTGGGCCGGCTACATCCTCGAGAATGGTAGTCGACCCCGTGCCGACTCCAGAAGCGTTATCGTCAGATGACCTAACTCTTTGTGTTTCCCAACCTCGAATTTTATTGAGGAGTAAGGCGATACGCTCAGTGTCCCAAACTTCTAACCCACAAGTGATAGCTAGACATAAAACATCAGAATCTGACATGCAATTTAAAATAGATGCTAAATAACTTGTCGTACCTCCATTGTCGAGCTTAGCGGCCTTGGCAGCAGCGGCGACCTCAAGATAGTCATCCAAGGACTCCACATGAGCCCTCTTAGGAGCTTGCTGAACTCTGAATCCAACCGCTCTACGGTGCTGTCCCGAGCTATTTCCCGGAGCTGAGTCTGGAATTGTGGACAGGACAAGCTCTGGCGAGATCTCCCTCTGAGTGTTAGCAATGAACTCCGTATCCTCTGAATCCTCCTCAGAGAGAGAGAAGTCTACCTCGAGATTAAGCCGTCCTTCTGGATCCTCATCACTGTCTGTAAGTATAGATTCATCATTAAGAGTGTGCGCTTTCACCTCGGACCCCTCATTGGGCCCGTCGCATGTAGGAACATTAATAATAGTAGACTCGACTATTGCGGACCCCTCGTTGGGCCCGCTCCCAGTCTGGTTCTGGTGCAGTGTCGGGATGTTTGTGGGCCCGCAGATTGTCGAATCACTAATAATAATAGAGTTCTCTGCAACGGACCCCTCATTGGGCCCATTCTCAAAATTACAATTTGTCTGAATGTAAACATGCTCTTTGGACCCCTCAATAGGCCCATGAGTAAGGCTGGCAATTGACCCGACCCCGACCCGAGCCCGATTAGGTCCGACCCGATTTTAGTAGAATACGGGTCTAAATTTGTTGAAAATTTTCGGACCCGGGCTCAACAATTGAGCCCGAATTAATTTTCGGGCCGGGTTCGGGCTTGTATCGGTCCGATCCGAATTCGACCCGGATTTACCGTTAATATATGAGCCAGGTGATATTCAAGCACATAATCCAAGGAACCTAGGCATCAGAAATGAGTTTTTTATGCAATTCATTGCATGTGGGTGGTCCAAGAGTTGGTGCATTGAATGAGTTTCTAGTGGTACGAGCCATGTGCATGCTGTTGGTTTCTTAAAATCAATCCCCCCCCCCTCTCTCTCCTTCCTTCTGTCTTTTCCCTTTCCCAAAAAACAAGAAGCAGTGCCCCTCTCTCTTTCTCTTTCTACATCTATTTTTCTTTCCCAAAACAAAAAAAAATTAAAAGCAAAGAGGAAGCCTTCGATTCCCACAAAAACCCACTGCAAAATCAGGCCGGGCTTGGGTTTTTTGGCTTTATTCGGGTCCGGGCTTGGGCCTCATTTTGACAGTCCGATTGAAAATCGGGCCGGATATGGGCCTTAGAAAAAAATTCGGGCTCGGGCTCGGATTTGTGTAAGTCCGGCCCAAGTCCGGCTCGTTGACAGCCTTACCCATGAGTGTCTAACAGTAACTCCCCACCCAATGCGTTAGAGGAGCTTGCCACCGGATAAGACTTCGAACCACCGCGAGGCAGCACATCCGAAACCTCGATACCCATGCCAGTCACTGCGCTGTCCAAGGCGGTAAGTTTACCGCCAAGGACAGCTGGCAACACGTGATTGGTGGGGGTATCAGTGGTTTTCTTGAGCGCTGGGTTCACCGCGCCTGGCGTGAAACACGAGCTGCTACGCTCGCCACGTGGCTGCTCCTCATAGGGGGGTGCATCGGTGGTTGTGTCAGACGCCTGGTTCAAAAAAATTTCCACATTAATCGATGCCTCCTTAATCTTCCCTTTACCGCAAACAGACGCTTCACCTTCCAAGACTTCGTCTTCCATTTTATCTCCTATACCAAATTCGTCTCTCCTCAAAAGAGTGAGCTTAACCCCTCTCCCTTCATCACCGATAGCGTAAGCCCCCGTACGCTTCTCGCTCTGGGTTCTCATACCAACCCTCGTCGTATTCCCCAAGATGGCCTCTGTCTCTTTTCCTATACAAACCGCTGTCTTTTGCCCCCCAAGCTCCTCAGAAGCACCCAACGCCTTTTCAGGTGGGAACCAACTTTTGGTTACCCACTCTTTGGTAGACATAGGCCGTTCGCATGTCTTCTTCCCCAAAAAGGCCACATCTCCCACCAACCCTTCTCTGGAGGCCTGCATGTTGTTACCCAAAGAAGCTTTGCCATTAAGAGAGTGTACCTGCCCCGTTCCACCCCTCTGAGCCCCAGTACACCTCGCCTCTGATTCTAGCAGGGCTTGACCCTCTTTTTGTGCTCCTCTTTTGTCGCTACGCTTGCGCTCGATCTCTGTGCTTTCCAGATCGAGGTGGGTATGAAGGATCACCGTTGGATCTACTGAGTTGAGAGCTCTTTGTAGCTTTTGACCGTTAGATCCATCGGGACGAGCCTTGCCTCTACCAGCCTTGCTCGGAGAAGCTAGCGCTCCTGCCGCCTGTGCCGCCCTGATGACCTCCCTGTGCGCTCTTTCTATTTCGTGGGCCCCATCGATAGTGAGCTCCTTGCTCGGCGACACCACCTGACTGTAGGACCTTTCGTCCCTAAGCGCTGAGAGTGTGGTGTTTGTTCTGGTTGGCAGCAGTACCTCCGGGTCTACGACATTCTTGTCTAGAACGAACCTGACGAGATAGGATTCGTCGAACGAGTAGATCTTGGCGAATCTTGGCATCAGAGTGATATCACTGCATCTGATCAGTAGTCTTGCCGAAACTAACTCTGATCGCCGCACAGTTTTCTCGTCGATCTCCACCACCGAGCCAAAATCAGATACAATTTCTTGTAGGGCTTCTTTCTTCCAGAAATGTAGAGGAACGTTGTGAATCCGAATCCAAAACTTCTCACCTTGTGGGAGTTCAGCCCCAAACGTCGGAGACCACGCCGTGAATTCGAGCTCAAAGTGACCAAATTCCACTCTCCCCATTCTGATCACTTCCGCCAGTTTCTCCTGTGATGGAAATGAAATGAGGAATTGCAAGTGACAAAGCTTTTTGGCGACCCAGTCACCGTGAGCACTCATGGGCCACCTCTCTGTGAGTGCCTGCGTCACATGGTTCTCCGACGGCCTCCCTTTCTTGACTCTAGCAATGGCACACCATTTTCTCAGCCAACTCTCTTCACGCTTAATGATGTCCAGGCTTGTTGCCAGACGGATCACCGATGGGTTTTCCGGCGACCTCCCTCTACTCACTGATCGTTCCTCATCGCTGGTGATCTCTATAACATTGGAGCAAACGTATGATAGGTGGCCCCACTTCATGCACTTGAGGCAACGGACTTCCTTGGTGCATTCGAACTTGTAATGGCCAAGCTCACCACAGTTGAAGTAAAATAACAATGTTCTGGATGGATACACAGCACATGCTGTAAATTTATTTCAGTGTTGCTAAATGGTTTTCGCTTATGAAATTTTTTTACGTGTTGCTTGTGTGCAAACATAGAAAAGGAAGTTATAGCTTGTTGCTGTAGTTAACACTCAAGATAATCCAATACTATTATAATAGAGCTTAAATAGCTAAAGATCTGTCATCTTCCATTGCTTCATCACTAGTATATACATTACTATAGTTGCTTCTATCAAAGATATGCACTTTAATGTTGTGATCAAGAAACAGTACTCCATTTCATACTAATTCTTTTGAATTCTTTTTTCCTATATAAATTGGACCATAGCTACTTCATTCAAGTGAGAATAATGAAAATGGGATGTAATTCCAGCCCTACCCAGGGTAGGGAGTCTCCATGTATAGTTTTATACTTTTAGAATGGTCATTATATGCATATTATTTTGAACTGCAAGCATCAGTGATTTGTTTCTAAATTTTATGGAAGTGGGTACTTAGGGAGCCTCCATGTATAGTTGTATACTTTTGGAATAGTCATTATTGGCATATTATATTGAACTGCAAGCATCGGGAATTTGTTTCTAAATTTTTTGAAAGTGAGTGCTTAGTTATCTACTCTGGCAATTTGATATATATAAAAATAATGCTGTCAGGTTTGTTTAACGTGAATCATCTATGCCTGTGCATAATTATGCAAGTAATCTTCACTAATGTTATATATATTGTTTGCACTTCCAGTGCAATGAGAGCCGGACAGATGATGCTTCTTCCGCAGATATGGCAACCTCCAATTCAACATCTCTTGGTCACAAAGGATTCGAAGCAGGTAGAGGATTTCATACTCTGCTTCTAGGTGCTGCTGTTTTGATCTTATTTGAATTTATCTCCTTTCTAAGTTGCAAAAGTGTTTGGAATTCCCAGGCCCCACTCATGTTTTGGCTGTTCACGGGTTGGATGAAAATGCTGATGAAGAAATGCTTCGGTATGAGTTTGCTAAGCATGCTCCTGTGAAGGTAAGTATATTTTTTTTATACGTGCAATACCAATTTCCAACAATATGTGGAGTTGTTCACCATTGTTTAGATATTTTGAGCATTTTATTTAATTATTGGCATTTAATTATGTCCACTAGTTACTGATCTTAACTTAAAGATGAATAAAAGACTTGCTTTGCATGTGTCAATTGGTCTCACACAATGAAATGAGACCTGCTTCATGTGAGCCTTCTTGGTTTATAATATGAAGATAAGGATTTTTTTCACAGTGCAAAACACCAACTAACTTTGACTTTTAAAACTGTTCTTAACTATCCCGGTTTATACTCCACTGTAGGATTTTCAGATCATCCTATTACTCATTTGCGATATTTAAATGGCCCAGTTGTAAATAATATGAAGTATGAGGATATTTAGTACATTCCTTTTTTATCACTTCATTTTTTATGTCTCTTGTTTTAAAGATAATTTCACTCACGTTTCACATCATACATTACTGCGAAAATTGCAAAAGAGGATTGCTATGGCATAAGTCGGCGGTCGTCTGCTGCCGGTGGTGGGTGTGGAGGGTGGAGGGCGGTGGAGGTGGGAGGAGGGGCAGCAAGACTAGGTTGTGCTGACGGAGGGGAGTGCTGATGATTGATGAGAGGTGGCGGGATTCCTCCGTCATGGAGGCTATGAAGCAAGTATGGGTACAAGTACGGGCACTGGTACGGGGATACAGCAAACATCTAAAAAGTAGGGTACGGGGGTACGGTTATATTATTTTAAATATAATTTAAATTATAATTTTATATATTAAAGTCAACATAAAAGAGAACTCATATACTAAAAAAGAAAGTAAGAAACTCGAAAATGCATCCAACATTAAAATCTTGAACTATTGAGAATAAGTCTTCTAATCGTAACAAAAGTTTTATACTCTTAGGCATGCATATTTTAGTTACAAAATACGGCATACTTCATAATCCATATAAAAGTACACTAATACGGTTTTTTTAATAATTGAGTCAGTTCAGACCGTTAGTTTTCAGACCCAATATGGTTATTTTTCAAAAAAAAAAAACCCAAGACTTGCTTGCCGTACCTAGAAACGGTACCCATGCCGATGGGCATCGGTACAAGTACCCGTGACGTACTCGGTACGGGTACGGCTAGTTACATCACACATCAGGTCCATGTTTTCTAGCATGGAGGAAGAAGTTGGAATAAGAAAACCTTGTATATAAGAGATGCATATGATGTCATGATTGTGACACATATTTTGGAAAGAGTGGTCTTTTTCCCAACCTAGAATTATCCTATGAAATTATTTGGTTAATTTTCCTAAACAGAATTTAAGTGAAAGGGGGATGGACTCCTAATTTGCCCCCTTTTTATGTTAAAACTACAAATTTTACCTTCTTTTACAAAAGTTAATGAAACTATTTCCTATTATTAAGGAGTGGTCTAAATATTGTTAAGGTAGTCACTGCGTTGCACCGTAGATGAACTGTACAGATAAATGTCATCCACTTAACTCCTAATGTGTACTCCATTTAGTTATTCTTACAGCTTCATGTTTGCCTGCAGGACATTCGACTTGTCAAGGATAAATTCACACATGTGTCAAGGGGTTTTGCATTTGTGCATTTCCATTCGGTAATCAATTCTCAATTTGAAATTAGTGAGTCCCTTTTAATGTTTTTTATTATTTTTAAATACCCTATTTTGGTTATTTAGGTCGAGGATGCTACAAAAGCTTTGGAAGCAACCAGTGGAACAACTCTTGAGAGAAATGGTCAAATTGTTCGTGTAGCTTATGCAAAAAGTGTTCATGGTCCTGGAGCTGGTGCTCAACAGTCTAGTAGTCTTGCAGCAGCTGCTATTGAGGCTGGAGCGTATGCCCAACAGGTGTTTCCCATTATCTTTGGTCTTTGTCTTCATTCTATCCTTCTATTGTCTTCGAGAGTATCCATTTGTACAAAATTCCTGCTATATCCCAAATTAATCATTGGAAAAATGAGTGATTTGGCATTCTACATTGAATCCAGCTCGTCCAGTGGGATATTAGACTAGGAAGTTGATTTTCCAGTCAGTATTTCTTTTGATCTCTCTCCTCACCCCTTTTCATTGGAGCCTTGTTTGTCTATAGCTTCTTCCATCAGTTTTTCTGCACAAAAAGGAAAGACTGTTGGGTTCTTCGTATTCTATGTTATATCGTTTATTACTCAATTTAATATTTCGATTACCCACCATTCCTTTTGCCGCTGAATTTTCAAATATATGTGTGTGCTTTCTAGTTTGTCTGTTTTTGTGCTGATTTTCACATCGGACATGTGGGGCCAATTTGCGCTTACTGACTTTACTGGTTATCTGCCAGCCAGTGCATGCTAAGCAACTCTTATACAACCTGTAATAACTATTTTGGAGGTTTTTTGCGTTGAAGGTTTATATATGGAACGTCATGCTTTGTTGATTAATTGTGTTTCAAATTGAACATTCTTTATTCTTCTTTTTCTGTACATCCTGACTTAGGTTATGTGAATAAAAAATTAGACTACAGATGGCTGTCATGCCACACTGCTTGTCATCAATCTTTTCTGTGTGCACCTATATTTAGACTCAGGTTTTATTTGGGATATTAACAATATTTCATTTTATGATCAGGAGACACGGATATACCTATTCTTGTATCTTTGACAATTTATTTCCTCAACTTATGTAGAAGTTCTATTGTGGCACTCTTTGGATTCACCTCTAAACCGCACATTTTATCTGAATAATCTCTCAAACAATTCCTGTTTCATGGATGTTTGTTCTCTATAATCCAAATAATAGTTCTAGTTTGTGCTCTACACTGTTTTCTATTAGCTGGTATGACAAATTAAAAGGTCTCTCTGTACTGTAGATCCCAGCTTGTGCTAAGTGATTATTTCCCCTATAAGTGCCTCTTTCTTGTACCTGTCCTCAGCATTTGTGAAGGGCTAAATATAATAAAACCTAACCCAACTATTGTGCATTTAAAAAAAAACCACACTCAACTTTTTTTATAAAAAAAACCTCACTCACCCATGCCTGGAAAGGCTAAATATAAAAAAACCCCACCCAACTATTGTGCATTTTAAAAAAACCACACTAAACTTTTTTTTTAATAAAAAAACCTCACCCAACTATGTTTTTAACACAAATTTGTTTAAAAAAACCTCACTTACCAATGCCTAGAAAACATAGTTGGGTGAGGTTTTTTTAAATAAAAAAAGTTTGGTATGGTTTTTTAAAAATGCACAATAGTTGGGTGAGGTTTTTTTTATATTTAGCCGCTTGGAAAACATAGTTGGGTGAGGGTCTTTTTTTAAAAAAAATGTTTCGTGTGGTTTTTTTAAAATGCACAATAGTTGGGTGAGGTTTTATTATATTTAGCCTATGTAAAATGTGAACCTTGTAAACCATTTCTTTTTGCAAATCAATTTGGTAGCAGTCCTTCATGGTTAAATGCTTTACTGATTATCTTATTATTTATCGTATATTCTGTAATCTGTATTATCCTTCGTCTTATGGTTATTCCTATAATTTTTGTAGACATACTCAAGTTGAGATGTAGTATTTGGATATTTTATCTTGCATCTAGAGGTTTGTAACTGTTCAAGGTTTATATACATATTTGAATGGACCAATTTATTCATGTTGCAAGGTCAACTAATAAATAGGACAATGCAGTCTGAATTGAGGTCATGTAGGATACACAAATTCACGATGCCCTCATTTGTTTCAGTATGATGCTGTTGGTTGGGCTCCGAAGGAATACAATCCTGATGCAAAACAGAATGCTGGGGGGAGTGAGCAAAATGGATATGGTGAAGCACAACAAGGTGGTTCAGGTTTACAATCTGGATTTGTGTGGGATGAAACGTCTGGCTATTATTATGATGCTGCCTCTGGCTTCTACTATGATGGAAATACAGGTTAGTGGATTGCTTCTTCGATATCAGGCAATACTTGAATTTGAGGTCAGTGGAAGTATTGTAAGATTTACATTGATCATCTTATATTAACTATGATACGAACATTACACCATAAAGAGTTGTGACTGTATATGTAAGAGTTATGGGCACATGCAATGCATATGCCTCATAGGAGGCCATAAGGTAGGAACCTATGAAGCACCGATACGGATACGGTGATACGCGTACGGGGACACCGGTACGGGGATACGACAATTTTCAAAAAAGTAGGATACAGGATACGGCTGTGTGTGTATATATAATTACACATAACTAAATAATCTTTCTTGTTAATAAGAAAATGGTAAATATCTTTCATTAAACATAAATAAGTTAATCCATAAAGGCTATAATAATTATTCATAAGCATAAGCAATAACATAAGTAAACAAAGCAAGTTTATAAGCAATATAACATAAGTAGACAATTCAAATAGTGGGACAAGTTTCAGCCGTATCAAATAGTTGGATAATAAAAAAATGCAGGATACGGGGATGTACAGGATACGGGGACACGAGTATCGGATACGTACAAGATACAGGGACGGCACCCTCCGTGAAGTATCCGTGCTTCAGAGGTAGGAACTAATAGAGGAAATTAAAGTTGGAGTTAAGGTGCACATTAAGCGTCACAGAAAATTGTTTATCATTATTATTGGTTTATCATCACTAGATTTAGTTCGTACGAGGCATTATTTGTTAGCAAAGAGGGGGGAAAATGTATATTTGTATGAGCAATTTGGCTTTACACATTCAGAAACCTCCTTGGGGGTTATAATTGTAAAGGGGTGTTTGAAATTTGATATGTTTTGGCTAATTTTACTCATGGATCAAGTGATCAAATGAAACAATTTCTCGAGAACATAATATGATTTTTCATGATGTTTGAGTTACAAGTTTTTATTACACTTGTATTTTCACTTCTAGATGTTTAAAGATATCTAGATCTAAACAGATCGTCTGTTGGGGTACCTTAGCCCAAACCAAGAACTCAGATGCAATTTCGATTATTTTGTATAAACTTTTTCCAATTTGCAGTAACTTGATGTATGAGTAAATAATCCTTTTTTTTGTGTGTAGATATCTTCTATGAATATGTCTGGTCTGTCTTTTAAATGGTGTTTTTTTTTTCCGGAAACCTCTTCTGTATCAAATTCATATGCATGCCTGTGGCTGATGTTTGCATAGACTAGGGAATTTTGTACATCAACAAGTTTAAGAATATACCATTTCCTGTATTCAACCACGTAAATGAAGTTCTTGTACATGCATTTCCCTTCACTGCAGGTCTTTACTATGATGGCAACAGTGGAATATGGTATACCTTTGATAATCAAAATCAGCAATATGTTCCTTGCATAGATCAGAACAATAACAAGGCGCCTGGGGAATCAACTACTGAAGCATCAAAATCTGCAGATACCAAAAAGGTTGTGATTTCTGCCCCAGCAATCACAACCAAACTAAATGATAAGTCCTCATTACCCGATGCAGTTCAAGCAGCAGCAGCAGCAGCCCTAGCTGCAGAGAAGAAAGAAAAGGAGAAGTTGAAAGAGATTAAACTCGCATCTAAAAGCAGCCTTTTAGCTAATAAGAAGAAGATGAATAATGTCTTAGCAATGTGGAAGCAAAGAAATCATGAGGATCAGACTGCTCGTGTGGTTCTTCTTGACGACCACCAGCCTTCTGGTTTGAATGATGAGAAGCAGAGCATTAATTCATTCAATGTTGCTAAAGCCAAGCCAAAGTCTGATACTTTTGCTGCAAAGGATTCTGCAAAAAGTAATATATCCTCTACTCCCCTCGGTGCTCAAACAGTGACTGCAGATTCTCAAGTCACACATAGGCCCCTAATGGGTGTGATTAGGGGTTCGGGGATGGGGGTTATCAAGTCAGATACGGCATTCCCTGGGTCAGCACGTGCAGGCAGTGCCGTTGTCTCAAATACTGTTGCAAGTAGTCCCGGACCAAGTGTTACTGATACCAATAATGTCACGCCATTCAAAACAAATGTGTCAGCATTAGGTTCATATGCACAACCGGTTCTTTCTGGGAGTGGAAAGCGTAGATTTTCCGAGGCACCTGCTCAATCAACTCCTCAGACTATGTATAGGGATCGTGCTGCTGAGAGACGGAGTCTGTATGGTTCATCATCTTCTGTTAGGGATGACACTGAGGAATCAAGTAAGCACCTGTAAATTTTCTTTTGATTCCTTTCATTGTGGAGACTTAAATAGACCATGAATGATCTTAATTAGTAATCTTTAAACTTCTTCTCATCATATTTCTGAAGTGTTTGAAAACCGTGCATAACATGATACTTGTTGGCAATATACGCATTGGAAATCCGAAGTAGGAGTAGGCAAGTTCTGATCCAATATGGCCAATATTTGAAACTATGCCATTTCAGATCTGACAATGCATGCTATTTCTCTCTTCCTTTACTGCCTAAATTAAATCATAGTCCAAGGGAGCTGTAACCCTTTGCTGGAAGTGAGAGTTGGTATGCTCTAACATGCTTACTTTAGAAACTCACTGCTGACGCGAATGTATGATTCTGGAACTAGTATCTCAGAATCTCAGGGATGTTCATTTTATTTGCAAGGATAAACAAATGATCAAATTGTTAAGTCAGACAAATTCTCTGGTTGGTACTTTGTGTCCTTTGTTCAAGATTTATTGACTTTTGAGAAACACTTGTTTGCCAAGATTGTGAAATTCCATATAGAAAGGGCTCTTCAGCAGAGTTGGGCAGGATGCCATTCTCGCCAGGAGTAGGGAGCGCACGTGCTACTGGTGATGCTCTAGACACTGCTGAAAATTTTGAGGTTATCACTGCTGATAAGGCTATTGATGAAAGCAATGTTGGTAACCGGATGCTGCGCAACATGGGCTGGCAAGAAGGACTGGTACTTCCCCTTACTTTTTTCGATAATTATGTTTGAAGGTTTTTGGCATGTGCAATGCATTGTTTCCTCCTTAATTATAGTTATAGCATTGAGTAGTTCATGAATGGTAAT
Organism: Hemerocallis citrina; assembly: GCA_017893485.1. Lineage (NCBI taxonomy): Eukaryota > Viridiplantae > Streptophyta > Magnoliopsida > Asparagales > Asphodelaceae > Hemerocallis > Hemerocallis citrina. The sequence continues at coordinate 305,544,978 of CM030361.1, forward strand.
AAAGTTCACATTTCTCATTGTTGTAATTTATTCCTTCCATTATGAATTTTATTAACTTCCAATGCTGCAAAAAATTGATCATGGAGTGCTTACATGTTTTATGCAACATATGGGCTTGTTATGTAGTCACACCCTCACCGAATGAAATGCTAATATTATAGATTTATCTGCATCGGTATCTTGTAGTGTTCTGTAGGAAACCATTTTTTACTTGGTTACCTCAATACGGTGATATTTAACTACCAGAATTTGTATCGTATCTTTTGTATAGACTGGCGACAAATTCTGTATTCAGCGGCTCGCCAATATTTGTGTTACTGTTTCTTCATGATTTAGAAACCGACGTAGTTTACCATTGTTAATTACTCAGATACTTTGGTTGATCAAAAATTTTCCAGTTTCTCTTCCAGTACTTGATTTTGTAACTGTACAATATCTCGGTTATATCTTAATAACTGTGCAATATCGGTTATTTAGTCATATGAGTTCAGTTCCCTCTTTCCAATATTTCAATCAATTTTTGTTTCTATCTACAGGGACTTGGGAAAGATGGTAGTGGCATCAAAGAACCTGTTCAGGCAAATGCTTCAGATGTTAGAGCAGGACTTGGAAGTCGGCAAAGGAAGGCAGTTGATCCAAGCTTGGAAGCACAAGCTGGGGGTAGTTATAAAACCATCATTCAGAAGAAGGCAATCGCTAGATATCGTGAAATGGCTTAACTTAGATTCAATTTGTTTCAGTAATTGTACCTTCTTTTGCCCACTTCTCCTAAACAAAACTTGCAACTACTGTCGTTTGTAACCCAAGATATTTATTAAGTGTATTTTGCAGTGATTATTTGTGAAGTTTTCTTTTCATTTTTTTGAACCAAGCATTTCTTTGGAAGTGGGCAGGATATTTGATTGTAATTAATATCCTTTTGTTAACTTGGTTGTTAACTTGGTTTTTTTGAACCAAGCTAATTTGCAACAGTTAAAGTTTATGTAACTATGGATCAATGAAAGTGCATAAATATGTAAGATTCTAATCTGTGCCGATATCTATTTGTATTGTTCCACAAATTTGTTTTTTCCATTGGCGTAATTTTTTTTTTTTTGCATGACCTGTTCAACGTTTGTTCATGTTAATATTATTTTGTAAGAACAGTTTTTGTATGATGCAGATCTACTATTGAGATACCATAGAACATATTAACATATGTTTGAAAAAACTACAAAGCATGATTTGCTGTTTTTGTATCATCTGCAATTGAGATATCATAGGTCACTTTTCTTCAAAATTCCATGCCTCTTCTTAGTAACAGATTACAAAAGCAAAGAGCCATTTTCCTTGAAAGCGAATAACAAGTTGTAAGAAACTTATCCAGAATAAAATTATAAGATCATCTGATTGAAAATGAACAAAAGCTCTGCAATGACTGAATTGAAACAGTTGAAGTTTTCTGACTGATTGCAGTCTGAAATTTTCCCTTCGGTCAGAAACAAATCTGAGCGTGAATCATAATGGTTGCCCAAACATTGCGTCGTTAATCTCAGTGATGCCAATATCGGAATAGGGTTCAATGGGATGATCTGCTCCTTCTATTGAAGGTGCAAACACGGATCGTTCTCTACTATATTCATCTGGAAACAACAAGAAACTAATAAGTTGTAAGATGATAGCAGATCAGATAATAACAAGAAAACAAAAAGAGTTTTCTGATATAAATGCTATTCAGGAATATTTCGTGTTTCATTGCATCTCCTCGAGCAAATATATGAATTAAATCACTGAACTACAACTCAAAAACTTTACAGGAAGCATGATCAATAACCTGCATAGATGAATGCATTATCCATGAGCATATCATCATCTGCTAACCAAACCTTTTCTTATAATGAAAATATGCAAATGAGAGACTTCAGAACAACAACAACAACAACAACAAAGTGTTACTCCAATCTGACTGCTGTTGAACATTTTTGTAAAATGGTTTCATGGTTCTGAGTTCTAACCTTTCAATAAGGATTGTAATTATATTTTCCACATATGTATCTTTATATTTTGCTATTAAGGTTATGTTAAGCTGATAATTCCAAAGACATGGAGGGCTTTTTATCTTATCCGAAATACCAGGTTGCAACTGCAGAATATTTTTTCACCACATAGCTTTGCCACTGTTTGCTTCCCAAAGTTACACAGTACACTGAAATGCACCCATCTTGTTAGCTGTTTAGTTATCAACTATAGATTTTACTTTCTTAATTCTGAAATCATCCATCTCACACACCTTTAAGCACAATTGTTACTTTCTTACAACTTCCCATTCCATGACAACTTCTTTGGTTGATTCAAGCCATAATTAAGTACCGATTTTAGTTTAAAAGGAAAATTCTTGTCTATCAACCTTTTATACATCTGTAATGTGCCTACTGGGCAATAACACACTGCTAGCATTGTTCTCACCTATTAAGGATATTTTCGACATCAATATAAACATTTAGGAAACCTTAAGGAATGCATGCAAATCACTTCTGTTAATACTTGTGAATCGATTGAAGAGATTTGAATCCATTGAAGAGATTGCTTTTATCACTGCAATCTTGAACTACATGTGTACATCGATAATTGCATCAGAAAATTTTCAGGGAAAAACTCATTGAAAATGTAATAATAATTAATTATATTACTCTGCAACAAATGCTCAGCTGCTCAGCACGATGGGGCTAGCGTTAGAACTAATTAATTTTATTTCAGGCTTACTAGTTTCTACGGAAAAAATAACATTAACTACAATTTCATAGCACAAAAATTCATTAAGACTTCAACTAAGAAGATAAAAAATATTTGTAGACCTAATAGGATTATTATTATTACTTTTCCCACCATAATCAGCATTTTAACACCAAAATTTGAATGGAAAGAATGGGTCGTGTATCCATTCTCATTATCTTTTTTTGTCTAGTATGATAAAGTCAGGCAGTATAGTTTCATATCCGAGACTGCATATATGATTTATGTAATTCAGTATTCACAGAAAATTAATCGCAAATTATAGGGTTGAGATGCAGTTAATTAGCTTTCCACTATGATAGATAACAAATGTCTGTTCCTTGTGCAAAGCTTTTATAAGTAGACAAAACAATACTTCACCACATTAATTCATTAACTGCAAATGCTTACCGAACATCGTGGAGTAGGAAGTTGGAGGAGGAGTAACCATGAAATTTAATCCCACGTAAAATATCAAACCTAAAACTGCTGTTACCATGGCAAATGCTGGAATTGCCAATGCCCAGTACCTGGCAGAAGAAAGAGTTATTTCAGTTTGATAATTTGATATCTTGTAAATATGATCAAGTCTTAAAGAAGCAATTAGACACTTGGTATAACCAAAATGATAACTGTAAGTAATATATTTTGAGATATGTGTGTGCGTGTGTGTACAGTATTTGGGCTTGCATTTTCAATTTAAGGAACTAAAAGAAGTGAACACTATTCTTCTAACATAAATTAAAGGAAACGTGCAATACTACATAAATTGTGGGAAATTATGAATTTCACTATTTTCGACCGATTTGGAAAATCTCCGTACTTCACTGATTTCACAAGAATTTGAAGGTTATAGTGCAATGTTTTTGGCCAATTTCAAGAATTTCTGCATTTCACTATTTCTGCCATATTTTACGGTTAATAATCCATTGTTTTCAACATGTTTCGAGAAATTCTGAATATCATCATTTTAACTATATTTTTGGGCTATATGTATAGTCCATCGTTAATACTGGTTTTGAGAAATTCTGAATTCCACTCTTTTTGCCAGATTTTGTAGGCGTGCACAGTTTTCTACCAATTTTGAGAAATTCTGAATTCGGTTGTACTGCAAAATTATGTGGACTATATATTCCATTATCCCAGATTTTGTGGGCAATACTCTATTGTCGACATATTTGGAGAAATTCTAAATTTCACTATTTTGCCATATTTTGTAGGCTGTCCACCGTTTGGGGGCAGAGTTGGATAAATTATGACGTTTCATTGTTTTATCTAAATTTCATGGGCACATTTTTGGTCAATTTTGATATGTTTTAAAATTTCACTGTTTTGGCCAGATTTTGTGAGTTGTTCACTATTTTCGGCCGATTTTGAGAAGTTGTGAAATTCACTGTTTTAACCAGATTGTTTAGGTTATCCACCACTTTTAGTATATTTTGCGAAACGCTAGGTTTCATTGTTTTTGCCATGTTTTGTACTCCTTCCGTTCCAAATGTAAAGTCCTCTAAGGTTTTTACACTCTTTTTAAGAAACATCTAGATTAGTGTATTGAGAAATAAATATCTCTCTTAATTGAACCTATTAATTAACTTATTAATAGTATATTTACCACAATACCCCCTTATTTGAAATCTCTCTTAATCGAACCTATTAAATAACTTATTAAGCTCTTAAGGATAAAATTGGTAGTGTGGTTAAAAATTAATAAACGAGAGATTGAGTGTAAAGACATTGTGTTGGAAAGTGAAAACGACTTACATTTTGGAACGGAGGGAGTAAATTATAGTCTACCGGTTTTAGTCGATTATGAGAAATTATGAATTTCCTTGTTTGGCCATATTTTGTGGGCTATATATCCTTTTTTTTTTGCTGATTTTGATTTTTTTTGGACTTCATGCCTATGTTGTTTTCGGCCAATTTTGACAATCATTCTATTTCATTGATTTGGTCAGATTTTGTTGGCTCCACATCTTTTAACATAGTTCGAGAAATTATGAATATCATTATTTTTGCCAAATTTATGGATGTGTGGTAAAACCAGTATTGATAGAATTATAAACGAGCATATACAAGATATAGTAATGGTAGCTCGTATCCAAGATAAATTAAGATAGAATCACCTCATGTGGTTTGAACATGTCAGATGTAGACCTAAGTGATTGGATAAATATTAAGGGTAGAGTTCGGGGTGGGGGAAGACCTAAACTTACTTGAATGGAAACTGAACGAAAAGATATGATAGCTTGTGGCCTTACAGAAGATATTACGCTAAACCGAGCAGAATGGAAAACCATGATTCATGTAGTCGACCCCAACTAGTTGGGAAAAAAGTTTTTTGTTGTTGTTGTTCATTTGTGGGCATTGACTCCAACAATTTCAAATAATTTTAAGAATTTCATAATTTCACTGTTTATGCGAGATTTTGAGGGCTATAATGCATCATTTTCGTTAGTCTTGAGAAATTTAGAATTAAACTATTTGGTACACATTTTGTGGACTATAATCCACCAATTTTTGGAGTAACTGAATTTCACCATTTTTGCAAAATTGTGGGTTGTCAACCATTTTCAACCGATGTAAAGAAATTTTGAATTTCACTATTTTGGACAAATTTTGTGGTCTATCCACAGTTTCAGCCGATTTTAAGTATCTATGTAAATTTTAAGGGCTATAGTCCATCATTTTCGACATATTTCGAGAAATCTTGAATTTCACTAATTTTGCCAGATTTGCAGGATAAGTCCACCAATTTTGTTGGTTTTGAAAAAACCTGAATTTAACTATTTTTGACAAACTTTGAGGGCTACAGTTCACCATTTTTTAGAAATTCTGAATTTTTAATTTCTTGCTAGAATTTGTGGTATACAATCTATTGTTTTGGTCGATATTGAGAATCTTTATATCTCACTGATTTAACAAGATTTTATGGGTAGTTGGACAATGTTTTCAACATATTTCGAGAAATTCTGAATATCACTATTTTTTCAAGATTTTGTGGATTGACCACTATTTTTGGACAATTTTGAGAAATTTTGAAGTTCACAATTTTTGCCCGATTTTGTTGGTCGTAGAAAGCAAAATACTATCATTCATCCCAAATCTTACTTATAGTACTAAATTCTTTTTTTATTTCTAAGAGGACGAGCACACAGCAGTACATATTCCAAGTTTCATGTTCTTTTGACATAGAAAGGACTTAGTTGTTTTATGGACAGGTTCCTAGGGACTCAATGGATTGAATCAAATCAACAAAGGAAAATCGAAAAAAAAATGTAGGATAAGGAAAGGGTATAAAGTAGAATCGTTCAATATATTAGATTGTGTTCACGTAATCTTGTCGAATCAACAGAAACAACAAATCTTTACCCATATATTAATGAAAATAATACTTAATTTGAAAAAACAATTTGATTGACTAGGATATGCTAGAAATACCTAATCATTTTAACCCAATGCCACCGGAAATTTGTCCACCGTTTTGGGCCGATTTTTAGAAGATTTGAATTTTACTGTTTCTTCACGTTTTTGAAAGCTATAATTCACCATTTTCGATCAATTTCGAGAATATCTATATCCACTGATTTGGCAAATATTTTATGGGCTATAACAATGATGTTAGTATCGTACATTATGCGATATGCGTTGTATGATAAAGACTGTTTACGAGGAAAGTGAGATGAATCATAGGCATGTATCGCAGAGTACTAAATATAGTATGGTACAGTAAATGTATCGTTTGTATTGACTTGTGTTGGCTGATTACAACACAAAACAAAACAAATTGATGGTATTACAAAAATAAAAATAAAAAAACAATACAATGCGATAAGATAGGGACCGTCAATTCGTCTGTCCTTTGCTTCTATTCTTCTATGTTTTCCACAACGACCATCAACTCCGACAAAGACTACTACTTCGACATTGCTCGCCGTCAACATGAGTGATCCCCTCCTCCCTTATTTCTTTTATTCTCTTCCTTTTCTTCTTCTTGTCTCTTCTTTTCTGCCGTCAAAAGTCTTTTTTTTTTTTGGTTTTATTGTGGGGTTGAAAAATAAGATTTTTGTAGAAGATAGAATGGAGAACGTGAGGCTAACATCATTACATGTGGACCACTCACCAAAACCCCACACCCGACATATGTCTCTGTCCATCAAAATCTTTAATTGATAATTAAGTAACAATATATTGCCATTGGTTGTAGTTGATCAATAGTTCATTATAGTTGTCCAGTTGATCAATTATTGGTTGATGTCGACTAGTTGTCGGTTAGTCTTGTATTGAATTGATCGTATATTGACATTATTGCATAGTTAGTTATTTACTAGTTAATTGAATTTATAAGCAATTGAATGTGCAGAGCCAGTAGACTTTGGTGGCATTTAATCATTATTCACTTATATAATAATCGTTGTCTTGTTGGATGGGTAGGAAAAAGGATCCGGCTTGCGACCATTGTGTGGCAGTTCTTGAAGATAACAAGACAAGAGGTTACAGTTGAGGCGCAAATATTGTGGTAACGAATATTAGGGAAGCGTAATTAGAATGAAGCATCATTGGCGGGGAGTCACGATGATGTTAGGGCTTGTGTGGAAGCTCCCCATGATATTATATAGTCGATGCGTAATTATTTGAAGGAGTTGGCAAAGAAAAATTGCAACGATGTACAATGATGATGAGATTGACTATGTCAAAGAAGTTGGTGGCGAACATGGAAGTGGGGTGGGAGTGCCAAAGGGAAGGGGCGGACATTGTATACTTTCTTTAAAGAAGGAAAAGCAAAGGGTCCAAATGTAAAGCAAATATCAATCAACCAAGCAGTTAAGGATCGTGATGCGGTATGCAGAGATGTCGTTTCATCTATGAAGATGATGTAATCTTCAATGTTTCCAAAAGCCCTTTATTTCTCAAAACGTTGGAGTCCGCCAGTGCATATATGGGAAGGGTCTAAAACCTCCTTCATACCATGAGATCAACGTCTCTACATAGCAATTGTTTGCTCGTGGTGGTATGGGAAATACACAAATCTAGTTTGATAAAGATATGCATTACAACAATAACTTACACATCGAACAATATTGCACCAAAATACTATTGTTCTTATCACATGATAGTGCAGATTTCAAGGTCAATTTGCACCCACATGCTACTGTTGAGGCTACATGTACTAATAAGGAAAGGACAAGATTGTGCTCTTTTACATGCAAAATAAGAATGATTGCAAGTGAGGTGGGAATTGGAGCTAATACAAGGTATCAAAATTGTGGTAATAAAGCAGGAATAAAGGATATTTTCATAATAATAATTAAAAAACAAATATACATGTCATAAAGTATTGCGTCCAAAAATTTCAAATTATTTCAAACAAAGTTATTTCTCTTATATCTTTTTAGTTTTATCTTGTTGGCTTAATCATCCACTTATATTTATATAAAGAACAAGGGGGAAAAACTAAAAGGTCAAAGTAAGCCCAAACTTAATTCAGCCCAAATCAATACCCAATTTAAACTAGACCAAGACCTTTTCAAATCTAACCCAAACGCAGCTAGATCTGACCCAAACCAATAGTTGCACTATAAATATCTTAATAAACCCTAACACATACTTGTCATGTTGCGTTGATGTCACGCTTCTTTTCCCCTCACTTCCATTAATTTTATTCCATTATTACCACTTTCGTCGCCTCTCGTTTTTGCACAAGGTCAGCAAGATGTGCTTCGCCCAACTCGGAAAAGAGAAAATCATAGCTAAACCATCTACTTTGATTCATGTTTGTTGTTCTTATGCCTATTCATTTTTCATTTTTTTTGAAGTTTCAACTAGTTTCGACCAGCACTGCCCAAAACGCAACAAAACTAGGATGTTTCAACAGATACCAGCTGAAACCGAGTTAACCCTTGATGTTTGTATCACCTCCTTTTGTTCGCCTCCTTTTGAACCAATACATATTGCCTTATACCTCAAACCTTAGCTATAATACACTATTTTCGACATATTTCGAGAAATTCTAGATATCACTCTTTATGCCATATTTTGTACGCACTAGTTCATCATTTCGGTTGATTTCGAGAAATTCTTAATTTTATTGTTTTGACCTACTTTTTTACGCCATAGTCCACCGTTCACGGCTAATTTTGAAAAATTCTTGCAGTTCGCTGTTTTCCCAGATTTTGTGGGTTGTTTTCGACCGGTTTTGAGAAATTCTGAATTTCACTGTTTGACAATATTTTGTGAGCTATATGCTAGAGGTATAATAAAAGTTCCATGTTCAACAAATACTTGTAAATAAGCCTCCACCAAACAAGATAAATGGCTTTTTGCTTCTTTTATTATAGGGGTAAGAGCAATATGCCCCACCCTAACGTTTGGGGCTAAAAGCCCTTTGCCCCCCTTACGTTTTTTTTACACTTTACACGACACCAAAGCCAAATCCCGTCAAATATAATGTTTCTGTTATATTTAATTTGTCTAATACCCCCCCCCCCCCCCCCCCCCCCACCCAAAAATGCTCAAAATTAAATCTGAATATTTTTTTCCCCAAATTTTCATCTCTCTCTCTCTTTCTCCCTCTCTTTCTCTCTTTTCTTGCTCAAATTTGAAAACATTACTAGCACTCAAACTCTCGCTAATCCCACTCCAAACTATTTTATTGAGGGGAAAACCTTAAAAGAGAGGGAGTTAGGGCTATGGGAGAGATTGGTTAGAGAAGATGCAGGAGAATTCAAAAGATCAAAGAAGTTAATGGGTTCCGCTTTAAGTGGGAAATGAGGTTGAAGATGATGATGGGAAAGGAGGTGAGATGCTTCAAATCTATTTCAGAGTGACTGGGGGGATTACAGTCTTCACACAAATCAAACACAACCGAAAATTTGAACTTAACGGAATTGGGCTTCGGTAGCGTGTAAAGTGCTAAAGAAAATGTTAAGGGAGGCAAAGGGCTTTTAGAAGCAAATGTTGGGGGGGGGGGGAATATTGCTCTTACCCCTTTATTATATTCCAATTTTTGTTTTCTTCATTTGCAAAAAGCACTTGACTTCTTTACTTATCATGTTATAAACTCTCATCATATGTTTTATAGCAAGATAAACAAACTTGAAGGACATTTAACCTCATTTAACCTCATATAACCTGTTTAAGAGGAGTAAGAGTATAAGGATCTTGACCCATGGGCCATACCAGCAGTATAATGTGAAATCTAATAAAATTCGTGAATGGAAAGCAAGCTGGGAACAAGATGGATGCTCTAGGATTATATTCATGTGGAGAAGAACCATACACCAAGCCAAGTTGAGTCGACAAACAATATCGGCCGATATATAAATCCCCGGTAAACTCTATGACAAGAAATATTAGTTTTCTTTCAATCTAAGAAACAAGTATCAACATTTCCGAAAAAAAAAGTCACTTAATTGGTTACATGATCAATAACAATGTAAACAAGAATCATATAAGTGCCCTAAAGTTTTCGTGGGCAATTGAGAATTGAAATAAAAGTGCATTTTGTAACCAAACATGTAGACACTTGAACTAAACTATAAGTTCTGACTTACTTAGATTGACAGCAGTTATATTAAAAAAAAAATCACTTAAATAAAACGTAATCAAAGAGAATTATAACTATTCTGACTTACTTGCTTGGATAATAAGTGATCCCAATAGAATGAAGCCAAGCTTCAGGAAAATAAGCCCACACCAAATACACCACTGCATCAAACAAAGCCCCAAACTAATCAAAAACCCAACAATTCATTCACCAAAATAACCACACACACAAAAATTCAGTAGAAAAGAAATTACACCTGTGGCAACGACGGTGGTGATGGAACCCACAAACCCATAAACCTCAGAGGGTTTGGGTCCCTGATTCGAATCCGGACCCGAAAATATGGACACTGTGGCTCCACCACCACCTCCTCCTCTTCTCTTTCTTAGGAGACTCAATGTTCTTCTTGGGCTACTCGCAGTTAGCGATGGAGACGAAGGTGACGTCGGTGAATCTTCCATGATTTTCTCTTCTGAATCCCAGTTTGGCATTTTATCGTGCAGTTGGTGGGCAACCCACCACTCGCTTTAATATTCGCGTAGTAACAAAGGTCAAAGGTGTAGAAATTCACTAAACCCCAATAGCAAGCAAGCAAGCAATTAACCAACTTGGCCAAGCCGAAAAAACCCACGTTACAACTAGTATTGTACCGTAATCTCTCTTCTATACAACTATTATTTTTCACGTGCGAAGCACATTTTGATAAATAATTGAAGTTAAACGTGTATTCACACACGTAAGTCAACAGTAATTAGTGCGTGTGATAAATACCTTAATTTTAAAAAAATTTGAGCTGAACGGGCGATACATGTATTTTTTAATAATCAAGAAGGAAAAAGTTTGATGTGTATGTGCGATGCACGTGTTGAAAATAGATTTGGAGTTGCATGTGCGGTGCGCATATTTGTTTGGTGCCAAAAGTGGTGTTTCTTTTGTGACGATTTTTTTTTTTAAATTGTTTATTTGTGACAAACTCTTCCATTAAATAAGAAGTAAATATATTATATTATAGATAGATAGATGGATAGTAATTTACACATGTGATGCATGTTTAATATTAAAAATAAATAAAGTAAAAAATCTGACATAGTGTGAGGACTCGGACCTGAGACCTCCTTCATATTAGTTATGCATGTGCGATTCACACGTTGGTAGATTGACAAATGACACTAAAACCTTCTCCCATTATAATATTAGAGATTAGAGATATATTATGCTAAACCACTTATACCTATAAATTTTCTCATTCTCTTGGCTTTTTTTTATTTCCTTTTAAAAAAAATAGATCAAATGTAGGAGACAACTTCCAACTCTTGGTCCATTCAAATTTCGAATTGGAATCCTATCCCTTAATCAAATCTCAAATATCGTGCAAATGTAATATTATTAGATGAATTTTTTTATAAAATAATTTTATTATTTTCTCAAATTTTAAAGTTATGTGCAATATTGTACAAAGTTGTACTATTTATACAACATATTATGCTAAGAATACTATACAATATATTATGATAAATCACTTTTGTCTAGAATTTTTCTCATTTTTTTTTCTTTTTTAAAATAAAAAAGGGAGACCAAATGTAGAAGACAACTACCTACTTCATCCAAAATTTGAATTGGAATCATATCCCTTAATCAACCTAATAAATCGTGCAATAATGTATGGATGTTATTAGATGAATTTTTTAAAAATAGTTTTATTATTTTCTCATTTTTAGTTATATGCAATATTGTACAGAATTATACTATCTATACAATATATTATGCTAAGACCACTTTTGATCCAGTTTTTTTTTTCTCCATTTAAAAAAAAAAAAAAAAAAAACACTCAAATGTAGAAGGTAACTGGCATTGGACCGGAATCGACTTGGTCTATTGCTGGTAGGGTTTGAGTCAAAAAAAATAGGACCCGCTCATATTTTCAGATCGGATATGGGTTTGCTAAAAATGGACCTGACCCGTACTCGGACCCAGACTTGGTCTATTGCGTCCGGTTCCTAAATAGGACCCCTTTATATTTTCGGGCTCGGTTTGGTTCAACTCAAAATGGACCCGACCCGGACAAAAAAAACCCCTAACCTCCCAATTAAACACCACAAAAACAAGGAGAAGAGAAGAATCAGCAGGCCGAACCTTCCTCTCATGCCCGACACCACCCGCTCGTTATTACTCGTACCCAATGGGTAGCATTTTTTTAACAGGGCTTAGACCCAGTTCTCACGAGTCGGGTCTGGGTCCAATATTTGGACCAGTAGAAAAGTAAGTATGGGTTCGGTAGTGCAGGACCCGACCTGACCCGACCGACTCGATAATAGTGCTAGAGGTAAACCTCCCACCTGCTCTTTATCCTTACAAATTTTAAACTATAATTATATCTGTTAATCAAATCTAAAAATATTGCAATATTGCATAGATGTTATTATATAAAATTTTCAAATAAAAAGTTATGATATTTTTTCATTTAAAAAATTTCTGAGCAATATTGCACAGGGTTACACTAGTAACTATATATGTATCTGTTTTGGTCAAGTTTTTTTGATGTTTATACTCTTCTTAAAGCCTGCCAGCATTAAGCCTTTAATAAGGCACTACTATCGGTGTGCAGATTGTTTCATGAAACAACAAAAAAAGTTTGAACGTGTCAGATTATATTTCTTTTGTTTGGGAAAAAAAAATTGTTCAGATTGGGTTCCCCTCGATTCTCAAGTGTCACTTGCAAGATGTCGGTGTGAGAAGGACGACATGTTCAGGAGAGGCTTTTGTTTTAGTCCCCCGACTAAAAGAACAGGCGATGTGAACTACGTGCAATGCAAGGATTGTCGCACCTAATTCAATTTCGGGTGCTATTTCAAGAAGCCGCCTCGAGGCCTGGTTCCGGTTCGTCCTATTCAGATATTCACGACCAAGAAGTACGGAGTTCTCTTTCAGATAGGCCCTGAAAGGAGAAGGAAGGCTGGAATGCCAACAGACGTCTGTCTAATAGTACCCATTTTGGGAACGTCCAGTGCAAGTCACTAAATGGATAAGTCGCCAATCCTTAAAACGGACTATGTAATGTACTATGTTCGTTCAACTGCTGGTTGTTCGATACACCTACCGCTGAATTCAAACTTGAACGTCGCACCTGTGTCGAAACACTTGCCTACCATGTGGTCTTGAGCTGAATTCATGTTAAGTATCTCGGCTTTCCAGGGCCAACAACCGTAAACTCTTACCACTGCTGATTTCCCCTTCTTATTATTGTCGATACTGCTGCTGCTGCTGAATATGTACATACCTATGGCTGTTCTAATCTGAAACTATAGCAAGGCTGACACATTAATAACTTTACAATGCAACACACCGAAAATATTATCAAAAACGCAAGTTTTTCCAACCTGAAGCTTTGATATATAGGGAGATAGTACTGAAATTGGACAAAGATTGATGATAGCTCTGTATACATCACAGCCAAATTCATACATATGATAGATAATAATAATAATAATACAAAGTACAGCACAATTTTACACAAACATAATCCCATTCTCTTTAATTGTATCGATCACAATCCCAAGCTTACCTTCGATTCTCTCATTCTTCTTGGGCTCATATGACATGACATATATATCTGCATCCTTTGATCTCTCCGCAATCAACTCCCCAATGGTTCTGCATGCATCATTGTCAATGAGTGAAGGCAGCGTGTTTCTCAAATCCTTTGCATTGGTGCTTGCAACCGACATGACTTTGCTGGTTCCCCTGTGCATCACTTTCGCGTGGATGAATCTCTTTGAGAAGAATACATTGAGCAAGAAGGGCCTCATGTACATGTCTGTTCTTTGTTTCCATGATTTCCTATTGGGTCTCTTTGCAAGTTCGCCCCGGGATCTGCGGGTCCATGCAGCATGAACCACGCCCACTTGCTGTTGCAAACACAGATATAGATGATTATGGTACCAAATAATGTAATAAATATAGACGAGAAAACTTCCTCATATAAAGTGATTTTTTTTTGAAATAATAGATAGAGACCAAAAGAAGCTCCAGCCAAAGTACTAATAAAGTCGAAAATAAGTTCAGAATGGTATCAGACCAAACAAGAACAGCAAGAATGCTACTGCCACAAGCTAGCAGCTAGCAAACAGCACCAAAGGACTACCAAAATATCGGACCAAAGTTTGAAGGGAAAAAAACAACTCCCAGACCACTTACAATCCAAACCGAACTACAAAATACAGCATAAAGAAAGTCTTCAATCATTATGCATATCAACTTCCTCACAGGCTCACAGCTGCTGCACCTTACTGACCATATATCACCATTGTAGTAGAGCTTTCCATATCATCAGCTGCAGCAGCAGCAGCAGCAGCAGTATGGTTGAATCAGAGTCTTCAGCATCCTAAACACCTTGTAAACCATAATGAGAAGCAGAGTCCTGAGTAGAACCAAATTGAATCATGGACTCGATTTCCTCATCAAAGGGATGTAGGTCCAACTTAGCCTTCTTTGCAACTGGGTCCACATCATCATGAATGGGAGGAATCTCTATGTCCCTTACTTGAGCCACAAGAGAAGCTCTATCAGGTACAGGCATAGAAGAATTGCTCTTAGCAGCAATTCTAGCACAGATTCTAACGATTGCTGAAACTGGTATCCACTTCTTCTTCTTCTTTTCATAAAACTTCAAAGGAGTTTCCAGAAGAAGTGGAAGAAGAGACAAATTCAACTACCTTGCAAGTTTTCGTAAAAAGTGATTGTTATTGCTAGGTGAAGCCATAATCCGAATGACCCATGTGCCGTAGGATGATTGTGGTACGAGTCCTTCTACATTTATATGACCCATGTGCCGTAGGATGATTGTGGTACGAGTCCTTCTACATTTATAAAAAATCGAGGGCCATTTCTTCAATAAGATAAGTCCTCACCAAGTTTTTATGTCATGATCCCATGTTCTTCGACCTTATCACTTGAAACTGGCACATATTTAGTCTTTCATAGACATGCTCATTCCTTCTCTCTCGTCCTATCCTCAAATAAAGCTAACTTTAGCATCACAAATATACACTTATATATTTACCTATCTATAGTTTGTTGCTCATATGTCTGAACATTCATCTTAGATGAAGCGTCATTTAGTTTTTTTGCTAATATAATATAATTTCTTAGATAGTAATTCTCCTTAATTGTCAACAGTGTAATATATATAAGCGAGTAACATAATATACAACCACCACAACAAATTCTATCATATCTTTGTAGTTGCCACATGAATCCTTTCGATGCAGGCACCTCTGGAAAGTTCTCTCCTTCGTGACATTAGCAACTACCATATCCGTCTTAGTTTTCACAACCCAAATCTGTCTAGGAGTACCCTGCATTCCTATCAGGACATGCACCAAGCCCGTGCAACTTGTGCGACCGCATAGGACCTACAAATCAATCAGGAAGGCCCCCATCGTTGTGTTGTCTATATATATATAAATGATGTCGAAAACAAAATAAAGTAAAATTAGTATTAAAATATGTAAAGAAGGTCCAGTTTTTTCTTTCCGCAAAAGGTCCTGTAAATATCATATCAGGAAATCTTAGGACCGACCCTGATTCCTATCGCTCGTCCTGATTGAAGAGCAATAACATGAGACCTCATCTTGAACAGTTAGTGTGTATCAAACTATTTTCCCAACAAGACTGACAAAAAGTCTACATGCATTATATTGAGCAAGAGGATTGTCTCTCCAATTCTAGTTGGTCAAAAGATACTTGCAAAGAATCTATCAAAAAGGGTATTTTCCTAACAAATGATACGAAATTTTTACATAATGCACACATCGTGTGGCAAGCTGAAAGAGTGAGCTTCTCAACCTTCTAACAACAACAACAACAACGCCACCGCCGCTTTATCCAAAATTTTGGCGTAGGCTACATCAAAATTCCTCTCTGCCAATCAACTCTATTGAGCACCACCTCCTTCGTCAAATTAACACTTCTCAGTCTACCAACAAATGTTAAATATAAACTTCCCTTGGATAAACCTTGAACCCTACTGCTTAACATTGAAACAAATGGGTAATTGTTATCGTGCATTGAGCTACTAAATGTGGTCATTATTGACTAGAATTCATCGAGAATGTACATTGCACGTGCTACAAATTACTTGCAGACAATCTCACCATTGCTCAAAATTTCTGGGCATGCTTCAAAATTATCACCACAGTTTCCTCATTTAAGTATGATTGAAACAAATGGGTTTGAACTCAGTCAGGGCAATTTCAAAAAAAACCCCTCAATCAATCAAAATTATTACACAAAAGAACCCATTACAAAAATGTGTAAATTTCTGGAAAAGAAGCAACTAACCTGGCGGTTGAGTGCAATGGGAGATGGGGAACTGAAGAGAAGAAGTGGGGAGGAGAGCTTGACATCCGGAATTGAGTAAGCCCAGGAGAGAGAAGATGGTGACTTTGCAGGAATGGGTTTTGAGAAGGATGAGGAGAGAGAAAGGGAGGAGGAAGAAGAAGAAGAAGAGAGGGCCGCCATTAGAGCCTGAGAAAGGAACTCCTACAATCTGATGGAATTGTGATAAGATTTTTATCTTACAAAAATATATTATTGGGCTTCAAGCCCATATAAAAATGCCTTATTGTTGTTTTTATTATTTATTTTTATATATATATTTAATGGTTTTCTTTATTATAATTTTTTGGGGTTAGGAATCTTTCTAGTAGGTTTATTACTGAAAAGTATAGTACACATGTTTTAGTCATCTATTAGTGATGGGAGATTTGGGTGATATCAGTTCATCGAAACATTAATGAATGGTTGGATCATGTACGAGACTCTCCAGTATTTGAGATGATTCAATTCTAGTAACACTCATATATAATATTGTAAGTAACAAAAGAAATATGATTATAATGATGTATCTTTATCTTTATTATTATAACTAGAGAGTTGAGGTTACGACCATGTGGACATGTAATGCAACATATGTAAATGCTATATTTTTCTATTTTAATTTGTTATGATCTTAGGATTCTTTTTTAGTAGATTCAGTACTGAAAAATTTAGTTACATGTTCCAACCGTCTATTACTATCTTGAGGGTTTGTGCTTAGCCTTAATTCATCAAAACATTGACGGATAGTTGGATCATGTACTGGACTCCTTAGTACTGGAGATTAATCAGGTAAAGTTTTTTGACAGTCAATAACTTTATATGCTAGTGTAAATAAAAGAAAGAAAATTTTAATAATATTCACGGTTCTCAATGTACATCAACATCTTTACTATTATAATTAGAGAGTTGAGGTTACAGCCATGTGAACATGTCATACTGCCATGTGAACATGTCATACTACCATGTCTTTTTTTTATTATCATGATTTGTTCTATTTGATATTGATGCTAATTAAGGATTAACATTACTCTTATGAAGACACAACCAAATGCTAAAATGCTATTAAATAAAAATACCGATGAATGGTTATATCATATAATGAACCCTCAAGTACTGCAGATGATCCAATTATTATATTTAACCACTTAGGTACTTATATATGTTATTGTAAAAAAAATGAATGAATGATTTTCGTGATATTCAAAATTCTCAATGTAACTCGATACTTTTACTATTACAACTAGAGAGTTGAGGTTGCGGCTACGTAGATATATCATGCAATCTTTGTACTGCACACATTTTTTTTTATTGAGAATTAATGAGTGTTAGAGACCAACATTCTACCATTTATTGTGTCGTCTTGTATTAAAATAATGATGATTTTTTTCTCATTCGTTAAAGATTACTGTTTCTTTATTGAGACTCTTAGGAACCCACAATTCATATACATCAATGTATTGATGGATGGTTGGATCATGTACTGGATCCTCCAGTATTGGAGAGCATCCAATTTTAGTTTTTAGCCACTCAATAACTAATATCTAGTATTGTCAGTAAAAGAAAGAGTATTTAATGATGTTCACTTGAAGTACATCAATATATTTACTATTATAACTAAAGAGTTAAGGTTGCGATCATGTGGACATGTCATGTAATCTATGTATCAGATGGATTTTTCTAATTTGTTATATTCTTAGGGTTATTTTTAGTATGTTTAGTACTAAAGAGTATAGTTACATGTTCCATCCGTCTATTACTGTTTTGAGGTTTGTGTTATATTTATTAAAGCATTGATGGATAGTTGGATCATGTATTATACTATCTAGTACTGAAGATGAATCAGTTAAGTTTTTTGACGCTCAATAACTTTATTTAGTAGTTTAAATAAAGGAAAGATGATTTTAATGATGTTCATGATTCTAACTGTGCTTCGACATCTTTACTATTATAACTGGAGAGTTGAGGTTGCTTCCATGTGGACATGTCACATAATCTATTGTAATAAAAAGATTTTAAGGTTGCGACCATGTGAACATGTCATGCAATCTATGTATCAAATGATAGTCTAGTTACATATTCCCCATGTTTATTACTGTTTTGAGGTTTGTGTCATATTTATTAAAGCATTAATGGATGGTTGGATCTTGTACTATATGTACTGTACTATCTAGTACTGAAGATGAATTAGTAAAAATTTTTACGCTCAATAACTTTAATTAGCAGTTTAAATAATGGAAAAATAATTTTAATGATGTTCATGATTCTCAGTGTGCATCGACAACTTTACTATTATAACTGGAGAGTTGAGGTTGCGGCCATGTGGACATGTCACATAATCTAATGTATTAAAAAGATTTTTCTATCTTAATTTGTTAGATTTCTTTATAGTATATTTAGTACTAGATAGCCTAGTTATATGTTCCAGTCGTCTATTACTGTTTTGAGGGTTTGTGTCATATTCATCAAAACATTGATGGATGGTTGAATCATGTATTGTACTATTTAGTACTGAAGATGAATCAATTAAGATTTTTTGACACTCAATAACATAAAGAAAATAAGATTTTAATGATGTTCAAGATTCTCAGTGTGCATTGACATATTTACTATTATAACTAGAGAGTTGAGGTTGCAGTTATGTGAACAAGCCATACAACTACATTTTTTATGTCTTAATTTGTTCTATTTGGAATTAGTGGTAATTAGGGACTAACATGATTCTTAGAAGGACATTATCAAATGCCAAAGGCTAGTATGTAAAACCCCTGATGGACGGTGGGATCATATAATGGAGACTGGAGAGGATCAAATTGTAGTTTTTAACCACTCAGTAACTCATATATAGTTTAGTCAAAAATGGAAGAATGATTTTAGTGAGTTACAAAATTATCAATGTAACTACATTTTTACTATTATAACTAGAGAGTTATGGTTGCTGTCACGTACATATGTCATGCAATCCATGTAGTGCATGTATTTTAAATTTTTATATTGAGAATTGATGATAGTTAGGAACCAACATAATGACACTTAGAAAATACAAAAAAATTAATGAATGGTTGGATCATGTACTAGGCCCACAAGTGCTGGAGAAGATCCATTTTAGTCTTTAACCACTCTCTAACTCATATAGAGTATTGTCGATAAAAAAATGAGATTTTAATAATGTTCACTATTTTTAATGTAAATCTTTATCTTTACTATTATAACTAGAGAGTTGAAATTGTGACCATGTGGACATGTCATGCAACATATGTACCAGATGCATTTTTCTATCTTAATTTGTTATATTCTTAGGATTCTTTATAGAAGGTATAGTACTGGGGAGTCTCGTTACATGTTCCAACCATCTATTACTATTTCGCAGGTTTGTGTCATATTCATCAAAACATTGAAAGATGGTTGGATCATGTACTTGACCATTCTGTTGATTATGCCCAATAGCCTATATGTAGTGTTATGATGTTCACAATTCTGAATATATATCAATATCTTTACTATTATAACTAGAGAATTGAGATTGCGATCATGTTAACATCTCATGCAATCCATATAGTAAGTTAATTACTGGTGAGTCTAGTACACATGTTCCAGTCATTTATTACTACTCTAATAAGGTATGCGTTGAATGATCAATGGATGGTTGGATCATGTACTGAACCTCCAGTACTGAAAATGATTAAATTACGTAATTTGATACTCAATAACTCATACAATACTCAATAACTCATACACTGTATTGTCAATAAGAAAATGAAGATTTTAACGATGTCAATTCATAATGTGTATTTCAAAATTTATAACTAGAGTTGAGGTTGTGCTCATGAGGATATGTCATGCAACCCATGTGTGAATAAAGATCCATCCACACTAAGTTTGATGCGGAGGAAATTTGGATCTATGTTAATCTTGGACTTGATGGTTTGGAACATGATTATCTCTAATTAATTAAGGAAGCAACTGGTGTTGTTACACTTTGGAATTCAAATCTTGCTTCCATCCAGTTACTCGTCTATTCTCCCAAATTATCAGCAACAATAAGACCATAAAAGGGTTGCCTGCATTTTCATAAGAATAAAAGCTGAAAATGGATCATAAGCATTGTTTTCATTATTAAGGTTCACATATTGCAGATCATCTACTACATTTAAGAAAAAGAATCAGTTACATAAGTTTAAAAAATAAATTAAAATGGAAGGAGAAAAAAAAAACAATTGAGTACAGACTAATACACACTCGAGCCAGCCAACCTAGTTATCGGTGAGATGAATGGAAGAAATAATGGTACAACACAATGCTGAAAAAGAAACAATCTAACTCCAACCCCTTGTTAGTATACAAACATCTGAAGAAACAGTTTTTAGTTTCTTCTCCTGTTTCTTCTCTTCTTACTTTTCTTGATCGACTTCCTCTTCTTCCTGGCTTCAGAATTTTGGCCACCACGATTTCCCTTTTCCCTTGAGATGCCTTCGTTGTGATCTCTCATACGGCCACGTTTCCTTTCACCTAAGATACCAGCATCACGATCTCTCCCATACCTGAACAAAAAACATCAATAACAGTTTTATTTATCAATTGTTATGTATTGGCCCTTTTTTTTAGTGGTTTGTTTTGTTATTGTCTATCAAGCAAAAATTTTTGCATTCAAGGGGTTCTATGGGGAAAACTGGCCAATGTAAGATACAGCCCTTTGTGAAGCTGCAATATTTTTTTTTTCCTTTCTAATATAGCCCCTTCGGAACATCCCCAAATTAGATACAACCACCAACATTCTTTATAAGAATGTCCACCATTAGACTTTAAATCATATCAAATACACCAGCATTCTTTATAAAAGTGACTACAATACCCTTAACTTCTACCAATCAATTGACAGTATTGTCATACATTTGTGGGGGTGTATCAGAATGTTTGATGGGGTTCATGTCAAAATATCTTTGGGTTTATAAGGGAATTTACTAGGCGATATCAATTGAATTCTCAGAAGAAAAATAATAGGGATTATAACAACAACAAAAATGGTGATATGTAAAGGTTAGAGGGTCTATCTGGAGATTTACCTGTCAAGATATACAGGCCTCTCATGCCACAACACTAGTTTCTGTTGCACATCTCGCATGGTAGTTGACTGAAAAGTGAAAGCAAAGGGAAATGACTAAGAGAATTTACTTGGGAAACATAAAAAACAATGAACTAGGATACAATTATGTACCTTAGGAGGAAAAGTGACTCCATCTGGTGGTCTGGGGATATGCATTTGCGTAGGAACCTTAAAATACATAAATCTGTAGAAAGTAAATTTAATTGCTGTTATCAACCGTAAATATTAAAAAAGGAGGACGGGGGATGGGGAATGTTAATCAGAGTTCAGGTGCAATAATGCTGACATGGCCTTATTATTTCTTATAATCTCCATATCCTCAATCGGTGAGTAGATCTCCTCCGAGTAAGTGGTCTCATCAGAAATATACATATATCCATTCATTCCATCACTGCAAGAGAACAACATTTTGTAAGGCCTATGGAAATCGCTGAAGTAATAACCATCAATGTTAGCATAATCTGTCTTTTCCATCAAATAAGACTGGAACTCTGATGAAAATTTGAATTTTTTATATTATTATTATAAAGGGGCCACGAACTTGGTCAAGAAAACTATGGACAAGTACTTGTCATTAGGGGTGTGCACGAGTCAGGTCGAGCGGGTTTTCAAGTAAAGTTTTAACCGATAAGAAAATACTGGCAGGTTATTAAGAGTGTTAACATCTGACATGTCGGTTTTTGCGCTCAGGGTTTCTTCCATTGAGTTTGGATGGATTCAGCAAGTTTGTGCTAACATTCTGTGAACCCTTTTTTCCCTTCACTATTTAGTTACTTTTGCTAATACAACTACTCCAAAATAACTGAGTAAATAATAGTAAACTAAGAGAACTAGCTAACAGGATTTCCCCCCTGACTAATTATATTGGTCCAGTAACAGTTACAGTGGTCTTCCTCGAGAAGAACATGTTTCTACCATTTGTTACTTGTGTTGTCACACTCCACCAGTTACTGTTATCGTCCAACAAAGTATGCTGGGTAATTTCCATCCCAGCCTATTCAATTCAAAAGATGTCGTTCAAAATTTTCTAACAAGGTCTATATATCATGTGCAATAGGAATAATATTTGGTATTCACCCATCAATTACGTCCAAGCAATCAGCCACCAGAAAAGCTGTTCTGACCTCATTTGTTAACCCCCTGAACTATACAGATTATTGCTTGCTGCTCTACCTCAACGCTAGAGTCAGTAGCAATACACTAACCAAAGGCGTAAACCTACTTGCCTCTCCAATCCCTAACAGGAAGACCAACATCACCCTAGTTAGTGTCTAACCACCCATCAAAGTTATCCTTAAGCCAACCTGATGTTGGTCAGGACCATCTCTCCACGTACATGTTAGGGAAACTCACGGAAGTACTCTTGATCCTAACAACTCACAAGTTTCAGAGCACACAGCAATTTGTCTCAGATTGCAACAACTAGAAAAATAGTAGAGAAGAAGATAAAGATTTCAGAGCCAATTTTCTTTATTAATGAAGAAATTACAAGAATAAGCCTCTTACAAGTATAGAGCACTTGGTAGTTGCTCTCATTTCTTTCTCAGATCAGATTATTCATTGATATACATTGATATACATTGACACAACCTCACACTATATATTTATAGGTGAGATAACCAAGTTAGGGTTTCGTAGATGACTTGAAAGCCAGGAAAATGTAATTCCCAATATTTTTAGCATTCGTCCTCAACTAATATACCAAGTAATCATAAAGAGGTCACATCAAATATAGTAAAAAATCCTGCTAACAATAACTAACTTGTGACGTATTCAAGTGGAGTGAGTTTTTATATATATTAGTGTGTGGTCAATTCCTTCCACTCAAAACTGCATCCACTCAGTTGTTTTTGCAACTTCCTTCGAGCTAATCATGCATCTTCAGTTCAAACTTCATATAACTCCTTGAATCACATGATTCAGATCGAGAGAGTATGCGCGCCATATTTCCAACAGTACAGAGATTGGGTCCGTACCCCACGAGCTCACGTAGCACATCTACATTCTCCTGGCCTTAACCGGGCCACTAACAGATTCTATCTCCCTGGAACACACTCATTCCTTCTCTCCACAGGAGCCACACTGCCTAATTTGAAATTTCCGCAACTATTTGAGCATCTGCCATAAGTGCATGCACTGACCCATCAATAAGTTCCCAGAACTCGTACACAAAGAGATGTTCCCCTTGATCCCAAAAATCCCAATCACCCTTAAAAACTTACTTAAAAGTAGGGCACTCAACAAGGAAATGCAACACATCTTCTGCATAGTCTTCACACCTTGGGCACCACTTATCCTGAGTAATTCCTTGACGGTGTAAAATCACGTTCGTATCTGTGTGCCATGTCATAATCTCCATATCCAAAATTTTGGTATAGACCCAATTCTCATTTTACCGAGTTGCAAGGAGAAGGGGTGCTCACCGCAAAATGACTCTGTAACTTCCAGAGCCATCTTAAAGTAGAACCAACACATTGGTCCCCTCTTCTCTCCTCATAGTCCATATAGCCTTGTACACATCCTTGATCCTTCTCTCCTGAGTCACTAAAAACATTAATTGATTTAAAGATACAATACTCTTTACTGGAAAAGATACAATCTCTTTCTTACCCATTATCATATAATGCATAAATATACTAAAAAACCTAGGGTTTTAGGGTAGGGTTTATTATTGTTCGGGTTTTGTGTTGCGAAATTTTCAACTTTTGGTAAGGTGGGTTCTAGGAAAGTAGTAGTTAACCTAATCAATTTCAGATGGGTACAAAAGTATCCTATAGTTTAAGTCAAACCTGACCCAGCTCACAACCCCAGTTGACATAAATAAGGACAACAGCTTAGCTTCTCATTAACGCTCCAACACTACTGTCAAGTATCAACTGAAAAAGATAGAACAAGCTAGAAGGGGGAAGATGATAGGTTGATCACAAGTAAGTAAGTTCAACCCTATGAAAAAGATAAGGACAACCAGGAAGAACACTTTCTGAAATTGAAAGGAGAACTATATACAAGATAAATGCTTCTAAGTTCCATGTCAACTTCTTATGAACCACAAACGACAACCAAGCAACCAAGCATTGAAACAATTTTAGTCAATGACTGATTAAAATAAAAGGTGTTCTGTTAGTGCTTAGAAATCACTGTATCTTATCTCAAATAATATTAGGAGGTCTTATCGATATTTACTAACATCACATATGATCAGAATCTTCAAGAATGTGATCGACTATCAAATAGGAGATTATGAAATCTAATGAATCACTAGGTATACAAACGAATGTCATTTCTTAAGATGATTAAATTGGTCAAAGCATCTATAACACAACACTGCCAAATCTACATTACATCAACCCAGACAACAGTATAAAAAAGGGGGGGGGGGGGGGGGGGAACAATTAAAATTTAAGATTATAGTTTATACTTATAAATCAGCCAAATTGACAAAGATATAGTACCCTATCAGATCATACATACACACTCCACACACAGGCACTTCTTGCTAATAAAACCACCAATTACTTAAGACATACATTTGCTTGATACTAATGTCGATCATGAATTGGGTAATAGAAGACAGAAGATTAAGACGTGAAGTCCACGTCCCACATGAATATTTCTCATTGAATTTATTTAGGGCATTGACATGGATTGGCAGAATGATGAACAAATCTGCATACTTTTAGCATACCGACATTATGAATGTACACTGTCAGCACAACTTAATTGTACTGTATCATTACTACATCTTTTTATTGCTGTACATTGTAGCTTACTGGCCTATGAATCTGATTGGAATTCATCTGTAAAGATTAAGCTACCAATCAGTTACATAGGTCCGTTGTTTCGACATGACTTCAAGGTAAACTAGTCCAAATGAAATATATGTATATTTTCTGTAATAATCTTTTAATTTCGAACGAGCATGTATTATCATACAGCTATTTTAATTTATTTATTTTCTAGATTCTTCTTTTTTGCTGTCATCGATTTCTTTTGAAAGGAAAAGTGCACACATGCACAAACACAAACACATACTAACAATATAACATATGAGGTGTTCTCGTATTTAGATTTTGATAAAGATCATTCCCGATATTCATATTCATATCATTGAGTAACACCCGTGTTTGAGTTACTAAAATCATGTTGCAGTAAACACAATCAATAAAAAGGATAACAAAAATTCTTCTGCAATTGTATAGATGACTCGAACCTCAAGCACTTTTTCTAATTATAATAGGCAAGTTCTTTCAGAGCACTGAAACCGTGACAAGAAGACAGAAGAATAAAATAAAACCTGAACTTGGGATCAATTTTCCTTTTGACTTTAGCAATAGGCAATTTGGGGTGATCTTTTTTCCTATTGTAGAAAGAGAAATACTTTGACGCTAGTGGATGTGCAATGTGAACATATAGAACATCCAAAGACCAGTTGTTCCTTTGCTTTTCTTCATCCTAGAAGTAACAAACAAAGTTCTTCAGTTAGAACTTCAAGAAATGAGCACATACATTGGTCAAATCAATGAGAGAAGTAGAAGTAGTAAGCGAACATTACCGTCAAAGTGTGTTCCACCTTTTCTATTTCTGCAAGTAGTCTAGATTCCTCAATAAATGGTAGTTTACAGACAGCCTGGTAGAGAGGGGAGGAAAAGAACAGCCCTTTGGCATAAGCTTAGAAGTAACAGAGATGTGCATTCATAAATAAGGCACTCATGTGAACCTTTCTTTCAATTGTACATGTATACAGATAAATGGGGACATCTATCTGGTCAACAACCTTGAGAAAAGAAAGATGCCAAAACTGAGATTACCTGCCAGGCGAAACGCTTGCCATTCAAATCAACCTCAAAATCTGCACAAGTTTGCATTGGAAATTACAATTATATACCATTAAAGAACAAAAGAAGCATATCCAAAATGTAAGCAAACCTGCTGGATAAAAATCAACAATAGATGAGGATAAATCTGTCATCAAACTCCTGTAAGAAAGAGGTAGTGCATGTGCACTACAAGAGCAATAAAACTGCATATCAACTTGATTTCAGTAGCACAAGAAAATGAACATAAGAATGAGTCAAACTGAATGCTAACCTTGATGCAGGTAATACACCCATTAGTTGATCAAAAGGTTTGAATGGCACCCCAAGAGTGAAGTCAATTTCCAATTGTTTAAGATCAACAAAATCTGAAGCAAATGGAGCATAATGATATGGATAAAACCTGTAAAATTAAATTCATAAGAAACTAACAGAAAATATATTGTTGCAACTGTTCTTAAAACCAAATTGATAACCTACTGCAAAAGCATAGGATTTACCAACAATATGATAAGCTACAATGTAAAACAACAAACCAAGTCTTTCATGAAATTAGGAAGAACATCTAAATGGACAATGGCTAAACAAAAGCTGATCGAAGATTATTATCCAACAACTAATTTCAAGAAACATCTGAACAATTTCGAATAGCACATTACTCCATATAAAAATGACTTTCTCAAGATGATGTTTTAGGTTGTAGCCGAATAATGGTTCTAGGTGAAGCAATTGCCCAGTCTCTCTCCTGAGTATCATCATCAAATTGCACTTAGAAACCCATCTGAAAAACACCTATTTCAAAAGGAGGTTACACAGACTCATTCAAACTGCTGTGCAGTTACACTCCTATGTTGATCTACATCTATCTCTAAGCTAGTTACCCTCTAGGCCACAATGATGCTAAGCTTACTCCCCACTCATTAAAAATAGACCCGACCTAGGTGCTAAGTTCACCGATCTGCAATTCCATTGTACTTCCTTTATCTAAATATCTCACAATTCTTGTTCTTGAAATTGATTATTTATGTTTACTTCTACCAATTAAATCACTTTCTTATAAAAATGTCTGAAACTGTGTTGTTGATTATTCTAATGTTTACATACATATTTGGATAATTAAGATCCAATAGAATAAATGCACACGAGCAATATTTAAGGTCTTTAATAATTGAAAAGGACACTAAAATGAAAAATCTCAAGGTTTTAACTAGAAATACGATGGAATTAGAACTTCATGAACATCGCGAAATAAACACACTTTTTCACATACCATTGCCACGAGCAGACTCCTTGGTAGTAATAGTGCATAACCCAGCAGATCCCTTCAACATATTTTGTAACCTTCAGAATGCAATTATGTAAAGATCAGGACAACTTTGTAATATATCCAGGTATCAGTTTTCGGTTGGATAAATTATTGCTAAGTTGCCAGGTTAATGCTACAGATATCATTGATGTCGTCATTGTCATCATCATCATTTCCACATCCATCATCATTAAAACGTATCATAATGGGCCAAAATTACAAAAGGTTGACCAAATACACTACCAACTTCCGACTCTAACGTAGGTGCCGAAATTCATGCCGAACCATTTATTAAGAGAGATGCTCTGATTCACATTCAAGTTATTTTAGCGGGTAGGAAAATCTACCTTGTTGGCCAAGTAGTTTAAAACTATGTTGCTTGAATGCAGCCATCAAAAGAAATTCATTTTAAGCCTAGAAAAAGGACAAAGCTGATAAATGTCATAAATAAATTTCAATTGACTCTAAACTACCATGTAAATTGAGTTTAACACTACAGAACAGAACACATTCCCCAAAGTAAATGCAACATGAAGGTTCAAAGATATGAAGTATAGTTAGATGTCATAAAAGAAAAAAGTACTCTGCCCTTCTTAACTAAAGTATCGAGTTTTGGAAAGAAAAGTATTTAACGGTCAATGCAGCAATCTTTAGTTGCCACAAATTGCAAATATAAACATAAACGAAGGCACAAATTATTTACTCACCAGATTTTCTTTTAGTTTCTTGCAATTATGTTCATCTTCTACATCAAATTTCTCGGCGTAATATCTCTCTTTGCACCCTTCTTCTCCAAGCTTCACCTGTTTGAATGTATATTGATTACTGCAGACAAATTGCCAGAAATTTAATGATGAAAACACCACTACATAATGATAACAAACCTTATCATTATTGGCGGTATCCAATGCAGTGCTATTTGATGTGATTTTACTGTCATATTTTGACTGGTGAAGATCTGTGCACAGTTAGAAAACACAAAGAACTGATTAATGGTATTTTAATAATCTTCTATATGGAGGTCCTTATTTACATTTATGATTTATTTGTACTTCAGAGTTTAAAAAGACAAAAAAATATATAAACAATTACAATGAACCCAAAATTCTGAAGCAAAGGAGGATAAGGTGCCAAAGCCTGAATACAAAACTAAGATAATACCAGATGCTTTGTTCTGTTCACAATGTGTCATAGTTGAAACTGGACCAAAATACACGTCCTTTTGCCTTTGTACCTGATACATGGATGGGAATTTGCTTAGATACTTTTATTTTATTAATTTTTTCTCTTCATATTCTTCTTATGCTCAGACTTGAACAAGGATACCAGCGAATGATCTGACACTATATACAAACACGTGTCAATATAAGTATAGATAGTATAAAGCCCGTTGGGCCTAAATGCATGTACTCGGAGATCATCTCATATTGATTTAAAGTTAAGTCCACTTCTCTGTTGAATGATTGCCCAAAACCACTACTAGCACTGATCGAGCCTAGTTGGACTCAAGTGAGGTTGGCAAAATTGCCATCACTACCAACCTCCAGATGAAAGGCTTAGAACACCCAGCTCACATCGAGAGCATTCCATTGTACCTTGAATTTTACAAAATTATAACTAATTGTAATATCAATCCCAACAGGTAACTATAAAACAATATCCACAGCCCGACCAGAATGGAAGAAATCGGGGTTATGTATTATTATATTAAACAAGATGAAAATATCCCCCCATCTTTTAACATCAGCTTCCTGTCTGGCAAGAAACTTGAAGCAAGCTATACTTGGAATATTCAATATTAGTGTGAAGAACTTTATATAGAATGTAAGTGGATCCGTAAGATCACATTAATAAATGTTCTAAGGAAGAAATGTGACCGGTCTTAAAACATTTTCTGCAGGAGATAATCCCTCAAACTTCGTTTGGAGAATTTGTTAATTGCCTTCCTGTTCTAGCCCCTTAAGGTCGACTTTTTTATAGAGGAAATGAGAAAGAAAAGAATCATGTATCAAAAAGTGACCTCACTACGTCTTTTAAAGATGGCATTTTCATGAGACCCAACTAACTGTAAGAAGTGTTGAACTCGTTCCAAATTCACCTGCAGAAATGAAACAACAAATTTATAAATTACTCAATAAAATTGCAACGTTTAGATAATATCCAAAAGATGACTACCCGACATGATAGCAAAGAAACAATACACAAATCAATCTTTGGTTCATAGAACAGTTGATATCAACAGTATTATTATGAATATATCAAGGTAAGCCGTACAGAAAACCCGTGAACCAAAAAGTGGACTGAAATTCACAAGTATTGCATCTTGCATTTAGGAAAGAAAGGTGTTCAGATGCCACATTCGAGGGATAAAAATGGTTAGTCGAAATCAAAGCTGAAGATATACATACACAATATAGTTTAAGGAAATTATGTCATACAAATTCTATGCATCATTCACAGCAAACAATTGTAAGAAATCCAGTTCAGATCTTCCCATTTTTGTTTCTTGGCAAATAGAGGTACTCAGTGATAGAGATAAAGTGAAATCTTATCCATTAGGGCATAGAAGCCAACCATATATATGAGTCTATACAAGATAGGATAAACACGTGTCATTCACATACTGGAGAGTATATACATATATTAACATTCGGTATCTGATACATGGAAGGATAGCTCTCAACTGTCAAAAATCTTTGCAGTAAAAAATAAACTTCTGAGTATCAGAAGAACAAGCCTACATCATTAAAGATAAGCCAATTCAGCATTATGTAATATCCATTTTACTCGCAACTCTAAAATGAAGATATTTTATTTTTACTTATTTTAGTACTAAACTAAAATAAAATCATTGCAGGTTTCCCAAAGAATGGTTTTAATCAGAAATATCCATCTTAAATCCATACAAGGGTTGTATCTGAAGTATGAACCCAGTTTTACTAAACAGAGATGCCGAGTACGAAGTCCAATTTAGATTTGTAATCGTATACAAATAAGACAGAAACAAGACAAGTATACATTGCACATTTGCACATTCAACAAAATGTTACCTGGTATACATACATATGTGTATAATAATCATTCAATTATTCTAATGTAAGAGAGTTAAACTGGAAAAATTAACGAGTAACAGATCCAGGCACGTGTTTGCAAGCTGGGAAGAAAAAAATCATTGACTATGAGGTCCACTCCAACATGAACTGATAACCAGACACCCATGTCTCAAGGATGATGATAAAAGTACTTGATCACTAAGCTAGGGTTTCTAATTTCAATTTCCAGAAGATCAAATCAATGCTTCAAAAATCCAATATGCTGTTTTGCACTTTTAGCTTCCATCTAGATACTTGAGAAGATATCTAACAGCAGGAACCAAAAAACAATTCAAAATCAAGTTAGTCATTTATATGATCTTACAAAATCAAAATTTGCTTTCTAAGTCCTTCCTTGTCCCCAGAAAAAAATACTCCTCTTACATGAGGGAGATGCAGTCCTGCAGGAATGAATGGGTAACTGCTGCATGTGACTGTAGTATCTCGGGTGTGGGGTTATGCATAGAGAAAAAGGTGTAGCATTAAAACAAAGGAGATATTAAACGATGAGCGATTAGTCTAGCTAAAGAGTTACAAGCCACAACTTGAAATTTTTAGCAAGAATAGTTGAACTAACTAAGTAACTAACATAATGCAGGGCAGTCATATTTGATAATCAATTTGGTTTTTTTATGATGTAAGTTTACCAAGTAAACTAATTAAAACCAAAGCAACTCATGGTGAACACACACACACACATACAAAACCCCAACCCTAACCCACAACACACACACACACACACACACGGAGAGAGAGAGAGAGAGAGAGAGAGAGAGAGAGAGAGAGAGAGAGAGAGAAGCAACTACACTTTGAGGGCCATCAGAGGCACAGGTAATGGAAACTTTGTAAACCGAAGAGTTAGGAGGGCAAGATAAATCAAAGGCTAAATTACAGAAAACTACCCTATAAAGAAAATTACCCCATCAGTAATGCATGCTTCCAACATTGATGCTGCCGGGCCCACAATGTCCCGCACTGACTATTGTCGATGGCGTACTCAGTTGGCTAAAAGCGGAATGTGGTGGTGACCCTCATAGAGCCGCCAAACTTCTCAATATGGCTTGGTGTGTTTGGTGCAACCTCGTCTTCTCCCAAACTCAACCCAACCCCACCATCATTGCCGCCAAAGCTTCTACCCTTCTCTGTGAACCATGCCTACACCCCCACAACCATGTCCTTCAGAACCCTCGAACAACGACTTTCAACTTCGGTCAACCTATAGTTCCAACCTATAGTTCCGATGAAGACTTGTATAAGCTGTGATGCTATAGTGGTTGGTTGATCTAGTTGAGGAGGCATTTACTATATAACAAGGGGCCAATCCCGAGGTACTGCAACGGGCCCGATAGACACTGTTGACATTCATGAAGCAGAAGCTTGTGGGATTGTTGAAGCTTTAAAGTTGGGTTTGACTCAATGGTTGGTACATCTGAGATCCTAAGTGATGCCACGGAGGTCATAAGACTATTTGATAGATCTAGTCTAAAGCTCCCAACTCACCTTGGGGCATTTCCCATATTATCAATAAAGGCAGGCTGCTCCTCCGTTCATTCCGAGACATACACGGCCTTCACGTAGGCTGTAGCGTGAATAGAGAGGCTCATTATCTAGCATCCTCTTCTCATTCTTCACAACTCTATGGTTGTTGGGAAGTAATGGATATTCCTAGTGCTTCATTTCCTTCACTTTGCAATCATGTGAATTCTTTTATCAATCAATGAAATAAAGGTTAAAGTCAAGTTTCCAACAAAAGATTCTTATTAAATATCATTTGATTTTTTTACTGCTGGATTTGGGCTCCAATCCACGCCCAATGCATGAATCCCAAGGAAATTTTATCATCAAAATAAAATCATAACCCAATTTACAAATTTCTTAACAGGCATTATTGGTTTTCTTATCGAAGACAATTACACTCTTTATACGAAGGCCTTACAAATTTTGATTGTATATAGCTAATATAGCTTGTGTGCATTAACTATTTGTGTTGGAGGGCAGTTTCCTACACAACAACAATAACAAAGTTGGTTGAGAGTGCATTACGGTTTAGAGAAAAACATCTCAGCGAATGAGCAAGAGGTTGCGAATTCGACTCCAGCTAGGACATATTCTTGAATCTAGACAAATATATCTTGGAATACACTTTTCATTGAATGGTTTTTTATACCATGTATTCTGAAAAGAAGATTATAACACTAGAAAAAGAGAATAATGGCACTAGGAAATTGGACGGAACTAAAGATTATTAAGATATCTTCCAAGATGAAGATGTATTTTTGTCAATGTTGTTCCGGCTTAAGTTTTAACTCTGCTTATGCGAACTTCTTTAGTTTATTGTTTTGTAACTAATTAAACTCTATAACTGCTACCATTAGCTATCTAATTTTTGTGTTGAGAGACTTTGGTAAAAGAATTTAGGGAAGTTGAATCTTGTGCAAGGACTGGATCAACATCGCACTAGCACTCTGCGTTGTATCCTTGCTCTTTGGGAATGCCAACCTCATCCTTTTTCTCTAGACTATTCCTATATGAAAGAAAGAAAGAAAAAACATTATCACATACGGATAGCTGAAGGGTTAAAAACATATAATCATTTTGTAATGAACCTCCATGAATGATCTTCCAGCCACCAATGAATCATAAATTACAACATTGGTTGAAATTGAAAAATAACCTACAATGTCATATCACTGCACTAAATAACATGATCGACCCAAGAAGTTGGAAATCAAAATTTGATTTCAGCAAATCTGGTTTGCAAGGGGCCATTTGAAGGGATGCTTTGGAGAATACATAATTTGGTTGAAAGATCGTACTTATATTTTTGTCTAATATCTACTCTGGGAAGACCTAAAAAAACATACAAATTTGACTTCACAACTCAACATAGTTTTTCTAAGGTTTTCATGAATGGAGTACCAGCACATGATTCTTTCATATCCAACTCAGGGACCTATGCTTACAAGTTTGGAGAAGTGAAACGTGACGGTGGCACTAAAGAACAGAAAAGTCCAGTATAGGAACACCAACATAATTTAAGGTATGACCACGGGTTAGTGTGCGGTTTCCTCCACGAAAATATGGTTAAATAGGTAAGAAAAGAAATTCATTTTAGTGATTTTTGTATTCTGCAATACACAACATGCAACAAAAAATTCTCTTCAAAAGAAGAAAATTCTCTTTTTCTTCATAGTTCATATAAAAAAAATTATCTTGTAAGAAAATTATCAAAATAAGAAAAATTCTCTTATAGCTCGGGATGAGAAATCTTTTTCCTCAGGTTACATGTCAAAATAAATGAAAATTCTCTTTCAACTTCCTCCTCTCTCAAAAGCGCTAATCCTAACTCATTGGTTCCGAGACAAGGAAGAGGTCATTTTTGTCATATTTAAAAAACACATGTAACACACATAATGAAGTTTTAACGGAATCACCCCTATGGGCTTTTTTGCTTCTACCAACAATCCAAGGGAGTTATCTGTAATTTACTTTTTTTTCTCAACAATGTTTTCGTCAATGAATACAACGAGGATCTAATGGTAAGCCTTCTGAGTCATGAACAAGAGGTCGAGGATCGAGCCTTGCTCAGACTGTTAGTTCCCAATTTATATATGGGGTGAGAGTGGTTTGAGTTTGTGGGGCTACGAGGTTGTTCAAAGAAATAAAAAAGATGCGAGTTTGTCTACTGTATAAAGTGCCAATAGACGAGCTCCGTTTGGTATTGTTGCGATGAAAAGTGTTTTCACTTAAATTTTTTTAGAAAGTAAAAGCACTTTTTCTGAAGAGCAAAGCTAAGGTCACTGTAGGTGTATTCAGAAAAAATATATTAAGAATAACAATTTTGCAAAAAAACACCATTGGCTAAACATAACTCCGCCATTGCCTGTCCCAAGCCAGAAAATTCGGCCACAAACAGGAAAAGGAGGGTTGTGTTAAGCAACTGACAGCCAGCGTAAAACTTTGTTAAATCATATGAACATGAATTCTAAAAATATACGCGCAAATGCTAGGACATTCCCTATAAGCGATGCATTGTACCTGCCTCCGGGTGCTTAAAAAATGTGCAAGGGGCGTCGCATCGGCGCCCAGATGCAAAAAATGGGCAAGGGTTCTTGCACCAATCTGGACGTGTGCGGGTAAAGAAGCTAGTCCATGATAGTAGGCTTAGGTTGGCGACTTGAAATATAGGAACATTAATAGGAAAAGGCATAGACTAATGGATACCATGATTAGAAGGAATATTAATATAACTTATTTACAAGAAACAAAATGGGTAGGGGAGAAAGCTAAAGAGAAAGATGGTTTTAAATTATATTATGATGGTAAAATTAGAAATAAAAATGGAGTATGAATTTTTGTAGATAAGAAATTCAAAGGAGATGTAGCAGGTGTTAATAGGAAAGGAGATAGAATAATACAAATTAAGCTTGTATTAAGAGGGAAACATAATTAATATCATTAGTACCTATACACCCCAAGTAGGACTAGATACACAAATTAAAAATAAATTTTGGGAAGATATGAATGAGATAAAATCAAGGAGTACCCTTAGGTGAGAAATTATTTATAGGATAATATTTCAATGGACATGCAGAAGAAGATAACATGGGATACATGAGGGTTCATGAAGGGCATGGATTTGGACATAAGAATGATGGTGGAGAAGCTCTCATAGATTTTGTGGCGTCGTATGATCTCATACTAATAAATACTTATTTAAGGAAGAAAGAGAACATTTTATAACCTTTAAAAGTGAGGCAAATATGAGTCAATTGATTTTTTCATTACTAGGAAGGTGGATCGCGTGCCGTATAAAGATGTTAAAGTTATACTAGGAGAGAGCTTGACCTCACAACATAGATTATTGGTGTTAGATGTTACAACAACAACAACAAAACCTTTTTCCCAACTAGTTGGGGTCGGTTACATGAATCTTTCATTTTGCTCGGTTTAGCGCAATATCTTCTGTAAGGTCACAAGCTATCATATCTTTTCTCACCATTTTCACCCAAGTTAGTTTAGGCCTTCCTCTTCCCCTAACTCTACCCTCAATACTTATCAAATCACTCTTTCTAACGGGCCCATATATATGTGGTGGTAGATGGGCCCATAGGTTTGATTATGGGCTTGGTTCCATGGGATTTGGCCATAAAAGATAAGAGAAGAAGGGGCTGCTTTGGTGGTGGGGCCCCCGGGGTGCTTGTTGTCCACGTGGCAAGGTGGAGGTGGCAGGTGGGGCCCGGGTGGCTGTGTGTGTCAGCACGCACGAGAGAAGCACGGGATGTGGGATTCTACATCGGAGGGAGTAGTGATTAATTAAGTATATATATAGAATAGCCTATGATCACTAGGTACCAACAAGCTATAACACCTTTTATGAGGTAAGCCTGTGGTGAGTACTTGTTAGGACTTGTTTTGTTCGCATGCGCACACGTGTAGTCGCGTGCGCAGCTAAGCCGGGCTCGGGACGTTACAAGGGCTTTATGAGATTTAACCATGATGGCATTGATTTGAATTATTTGGAAAGAAAGGAATAATCGAATCTTTGCCAGCAACTCTCGTCACATTAATTGCTTAATTGATGATCTAGTCTAATTCACTAATTCTTGGGCCTGTTATCTTCCATATCACAAAATAGCTTAATTGCGGTTAGCGAATCTTGTTAATGCAGTTGCTTCTTTTACTCATCCTCTTTAATTTTCTCTGGGGTTTAATTTGTTTTTTTCTATTTCTTTCCTATGTCTGCTTTATCATGAAGATCTCTTTTCTCTTGCAGATCTGAACATCTTATGGGGGTTTTCTTCTGGTTGTTCTCTTCTTTTAATGTTTTAATGTGCAGGTTGGTGGTTATTTTTAGCTAGGTTTTCTCCCCTCACTTCTTGCTGATTTTGTATGGTTTGCTATCGGTTTGTAGCCTATTTTGTCATATGTTTAGGTTTTTTTCTGCCTCATGTTGTACTGGATTATATTTTGGTTTGTGTTCTATCTCCTACTTGGCTTCTTTTATTTTCTATCATGACTGATACATTCTGAGTTACTTGTGATTGAGTTGTGTGTTCCTGGCTCCTGCATTGCTCTCAGGAGGGATGTCCCTGCTCCTCTTTTCTGAGTTCTTGGGTTGCTGCTATGTCTGATGCGGGCTTCCCCTTGTTTTTGGCTTGGGGATTTTATTTGTATTTTCTGTTTCTTTCGTCTTTCTTCTCTGTCGATGATCTCTTTTTTCTTGTAGATCTGAGCCTCATCGGTTCTAGGGTTTTTTCTCCTCCCATGTGCTTCTCTTTTATGTTGTGATGTGCAGGATGGTGGTTTACTCTCGCCAGAATTACTCCCTTCCCCATCTCGCTGATTTTGCTTGGTCTGCTTTCGGGTTGCAGCCTTTTTTATTCTACGTTAGGTTGTTATTTTATCTCATTCTGTGGTGCTAGCTTATATTGTTGGTGTCTGTACTGGCCCCTACTTATTTTCTTTTATTTTCTATCATGATTATTGCATTCTGAGTTGCGAGTGCTTGAGCTGTTTTTGGGTGCTTCTAGCCCCTATATTGATCTCGGGGGTTGTCCCAGCTCATTTTTTCTGTGTTTGGGGTGCAGCACATTCGTTGTTAGATGCTCTTGGTTGCTGACTATGCTGGTTGTTAGTGTGTTATGAGTTTTGTTTCAATCTGTATATGGTCAAGTGTTCTTAGCTTTGTCTCATGTGTGTTTCATGTGGTTACCTCTTGCCTGCCTCTAAGGCTCTCTGTGTGGGCAACTTCTGGCTTCTTGCTTCAATTGTTTAGTTGTCTCCTTTGGCTCTTTGACTGATTCTGGTGGTCGGTGCTTGTGGCAGCCTCCTTAGCTGCCACTCTTGTACTCCATTTTGTTGTTGCTTTTCAGTTTGTATTTTGAGTTTTACATCTTGTAAACTTTTCATTGTATGTTATTTTATTCTTATTTATATATTAATTTATCGGGGCTGGAGTCTTCGAACTCTATCCTTTTATATAAAAAAAAGAATCGAGGGAAAGTAGAGAGCATATGTTTTTTCGTAGAATTAGGATATCAAAGGTTCAAAATGCTCTAGGAATGATGAAAATAAGAAAACTTTAGGATTAGATGGTATACCCATTGAAGTTTGGAAGTGTCTTAGAGATATAGGAGTGGGATGGCTAACAAGATTGTTTAATGAGATTTTGAGGACCAAGAAGATGCCCGATGAATGAAGGAATAGTATTTTACTACCTATATATATAAATAAAGGAGATATACAAAGTTGTTCCAACAACCAACAAATTAAATTAATGAGAAACTTTGGAAGAGTAATCGAACATAGACTGAGACTAGAAACAATAGTGTCTAAGAATCAGTTTGGATTTATACCTGAGAGCCCAACAATAGAAGCAATTTATGTACCAATGAAACTTGTGAAAAAATATAGAGAGAATAAGAAAGATCTACATATGTTATTTGTAGATCTAGAAAAAAACTTACGATAAAGTCCCTATAGACATAGTATGGTGGGTGTTAAATAACAAAAGAGTAACTATTCGGTATATTATAGTGATTAAGGATATGTATGTAGGGCAATGACCACAATTAGACAACCACAAGAGAGAGTAGTGAGTTCCCCATTACAGTAGGTTTACACTAAGGTTCGACTTTAAGCCCCTATCTCTTTACCTTGGTGACAGATGAATTGACGAGAGGAATACACGATGAGGTGCCTATGTGTATGTTTTTTGCCGATGACGTCGTCTTAGTGGACGAGACTAGAGCAAGAATCAATGCTAAATTAGAATTGTAGAGAGAAACTTTGAAAGCAACAGGCTTTAGAATAAGCAGAACTAAAACAGTCTATGGAGTGTAATTTTAGCGATATTCGGAACATAAATGAGAAAGTAGTGAAACTTGATGGTCAAGAGATACCTAAAAGAGACAATTTCCGGTATTTAGGCTCGATTATACAAAGAGAAGGGGAGATTTGTGAAGATGTTCTACATAGAATCCAAGGAGGGTGGCTTAAGTGGAGAAACACCAGTGTGTTTTGTGTGATAAACGTACCTTTGAAGTTGAAGAAAAATTTTTATAGGACGGTTGTTAGATCAGCAATGATGTATGGAGCAAAGCGTTGGGCCACAAAAAACAACATGTCCAAAAAATGAGTAGCGGAGATAAGGATGCTGATATTGATGTGTGGTAAAACCAGGAAGGATAGAATTAGAACTGAGCATATACGAGACATGGTAAAGATAGTTCCTATACAAGATAAATTAAAAAAGAATCGCCTCAGGTGGTTTGGACATGCCACACGTAGATCTAGTAGTGCCCCCATTAGAAAGAGTGATTTGATAAATAAGGAGGGTAGAGTTAGGGATAAAGGAAGACCTAAACTTACTTGGGTGAAAACTTTAAGAAAATATATGATAGTTTGTGGCCTTACAAGATTGCGCTAAACCAAGCAGAATGGAAAATCA
Source organism: Hemerocallis citrina (assembly GCA_017893485.1). NCBI lineage: Eukaryota > Viridiplantae > Streptophyta > Magnoliopsida > Asparagales > Asphodelaceae > Hemerocallis > Hemerocallis citrina. The sequence goes on from CM030361.1 coordinate 305,584,415, forward strand.
GGATTCATATGGCCAACCCCAACTAGTTGGGAAAAAGACTTTGTTGTTGTTGTTGTTGTTGTTGTTATACCTTTGGCTAAACATACTTTTAACTAAATTTGCCAAACACCTATTTTGAGTATAAAAGCGCTTTTAGAATCAAAAGCTCTCTCCAAAAGCAATGCCAGACAGAGCCTTAACAAATATACTTTATCTTTTCACTTTTCTGTCAAGCTCCTTGTCTTATTTTTACAATAAGGGATTTCGAATAAAAGAATTGGAACTATTATTTGTGATCTAGTTTCGTTAGCTACTCAAGAAAAACTACCAAAATAACACAATCAACGATGAATCAGTGTTGTGTTTTGTATCTAGGTTCTGCTTCAGTTCTGAATTCTCATAATTCATCTCCACAATTCTGCTTCACGCCCCTCCACCCCTTCCTTCAATTGTTCAAATCTATTCCTCATCTCAAGGAAAGCAATGGCCTTAGCTGACCATCAGGATCATACGTCAATGCACGAAGCCCGATATGTACTAGGTATATTAGCACACGGAACCAAACATATTCAATTTTCTATCTGATGTAAACAGTATATAGGATGCTCCAATATATATTACATCTGCATCCAGGGATATACTTTGGACCTTTCTAAGATAAGTAGACAAACTTTCCTTTAATATGTGTAAACCTAGAACTTTCATTTTATCCAAAACTGTACAATTATCTACCTCAAAACTTTTATTCTTTCAACAAACTACCCTAAACTATCACAAATTTTTCAACAACAACAAAAAAAAACCCAAATTAAGGTAGTTATTCAAAAAAGTGAGTTTTTTCTTTTTTGTTTGTTTGTTTGTTTGTTTGTTTGGTTTTTTTGTGTGTGTGTGTGTGTGTGTGTGTGTGGGGGGGGGGGGGGGGGGGGGGGGGGGGGGTAGCTAATATAACTTTTTCAAGTTTTTAATGAAATAAGCCTGGTTAATGTTATCATCGGGAAACAATTCCATCACTTGAGTGCAAACATGTAGCTTGTGAAGATGGACGAGAGGAAAGGCCATAATCAGTACTCTATGTTGAAGGCATTTTCATAATGATCTGGTCAAGTCATATATCAGAAAGGCCAGTTCAATCAACAATAATAATGAAAGTTGAAAATTAGCTCTGTTCATTCAAAAGAAATTCTTCCAAGATCAAGATGCTATGGATGAGAAATTTAAATAGAAATTGCTTTTTTTGTTCAAGTACATGACATTTTGAAAACAAAAACTAAATGAAAAAGAAAGGAGAATAAAACAGAATAATTAGATTCAATTTAGCTTCACATTGGTTGTGTTGTATCTAACGCATATCCCATGTCGTTGAGGCCAACTACATGAATCCTGTTTCTCCATTTTGGAAAGTGCCATCTCACTAGCCAAATTCATTACTAACAATTCCTTTTTAACTTAATCCAAGTTCATTTAGCTCCACCCCTATACCTCTGTACTCCATTACCTACAATCTTATCACTTAGTCAGTTACAGTGCAAACCATCTCAACCAAATCTATGTCATTTTATCCTCACTAATAGTCTTACGTACTAATTTCAGAGCCTATTTCTAAGCCCATTTGCTATAAATTAATTTTAGAAAATAAAACACTTGGCATTGAAACTAAGCAGTGACATTTTTCTCATGTTCAACAAAATATGTCATAAGTAGGACAGTTATCATCCACACTACATGCAGGTTTTGATACGCTGCCTTGTAATAATTAACATTATCATATTGAGCAACGTAAGTATTCTAACTCTCAGCAAATGAAGAATTAGAATTATCCAATGAGCACAAGAATAACAATAAAATCTAATACAAACCTCAAACGAGTTGGTTAAGTAGCCACCCATTGTATTGAACTCCTTTTTGTAGACGTTGATAAGTAGATCAATTGCACCCTACAACATAGACAGATCTGTATTAGGCAATATATGTGATTTAGTAAAAGTAAATATTTATTCTGTGATTGAAAATATGTAAAATTAAACTACAATATAAGATAACTTCCAATCATTATTTATAGTCTGAAAATAAGCTTCCAAGAATTATGAATATGGAAGTAACTAGATAACACAACATTTTTTGTGAGTAAATGGAAAAGACTTTAAATATGGCAAAACAGTGAATTCCAAGGTGGTCATTGACATATATTAAGTCTGGAGGGGGAAAATTAAGTGTTAAACAAACCTCAGATATTTCTAAAGAAGGGATGTGCGGAAGAAAATCATTCCCCACAAACAAACATATGAAAACAAAGTCATCAATCAAGTGCTCCAAGTCTAACACTGCACCAGGTATTCTCAAGTCATTCTCTAAATATTCCCTGAGCACCCATATATTGAGGAACTGAAACAATTAAAAAACACAATAAAATAAATAAATAAATAATAAGTTACCCAATAAATAAAACTGAAACAGAAATATATTTTACAAACTAAACAATTTCTGATGAATTGATACCAGCATGTTTAAGTGTAGCATATGAGGCCCTAACAAAATTACTTCAAAGCATTTAACCATCATATCATGGTTTTTGCTCCTGAGAACAATCAATCTATACATTTTAAAATTCCCTTGAATTGATACTCTACCATAAACAAGAGCCTAATCTGAAATTTTTACCCTTCAATGCTACTGAAAAAATTACTATCTACAACACCTACATAGCTTTTACAAGGTTACACTGAAAAAACGTGGTAGTGCTTCTGGGAATTAAAATTTATAACGCTTCTGGGAATTAAAATTTATAACGCTTCTGGGAATTAAAATTTATAACGGCTATGAAAAGCATACACCCATGCAAAAGAATGAAAGAAAACTAGTAGATGACAAGAAAACAAGTTTGTTAACCAAAAACACATGAAACAAAAGTACTTTTATTTATCAATTGAAACCCTTTTGCATATGGTGAGAGGTGAAAATTGAGGAAGTAAACATGTTTGTTTACTAGAAACTAGTGGGACGATCAATTCCAGTTAATTAGAATCTCTCTATCACACTACAGTTTATAAGGAAACTTATCAACCTGAAATTTTTTCCTCGGTGCATAACAGTTATCCTTCACTGCCAACTCCTTCCCACCTTTTTTACTAATTATGTGCTTCTTTTGTGGCCGCACCATATGGATATCCTACAAAACAAGGTGACTCGAATCAGCACCTAATAGTAGGGTTCGTTAGAAAGACAATCACCGCAAGGATTTTAAGAGCTCACCTCTCTAAGCACAGAGAGGTGAATCTCATGTGTCGCCAGAGCAATCATAATCAGGTCAGCGTCCTAATAACAACATGAGAAAAACCACAATTACAATCATTTTATACTAAGACCAGGACAACAAATGCATGTTTGGAAATAAAAAATGAAAGAAGTTTACCAGCCCGTAGAGGCAATGTCTTGTGTTCGGATCAAAACCTGGAAGGTTCCTCTGGGAGCGAATATATGATGCTATCTTGTGCTCCCCCTCACCAGGTACATTAGCATCCGAAAGAACCACCTTAACAATTTCACAAAATGGCACTAAAAATCAATCAAAAACAACAGATAACTACATTTCAAATTTTACCTGCCTTGATTCCTCGCCACCCCGGATCATTCGTCAGTCTCAAATGAATGTAATACCGAAGGGCTGATGATAGAGACGCCATGAATTCAGTTCCAGGAGTAATGACATTTGAATCCAACTTTGTAACAAGTTTATCCAATTCAATTTCCAGACCCTCCTCATCTTTTAATTTTTCTGCCTCTGCTGCCTAACAATTCAACTATGTCCAATTAAATACAAACAAACAAAAAGAAAGTACGATTAAATCAGATACAATTTTGTAGGCATGAATCTTACTGCCTCTGCAGCTTCCTTGGCAGTTCGAAATCTTCTCGCTCGCTGCTGATTCATCTTCGCTCTAGGTGCAACCCCATCTGAAATATCCAATTAAAGAAGGGGTCAAGAAAAACTAACTGTAAATAATAAAGACTAATTTTCTTAAGCACCCTGTCGTTTTGCTCTGTTTTCATGTAAAACACCCTGTCGGGCATTTTGCTATCTAGAAAGCGTACTTATAATGTACTACTTTCACAGTACCAAACTTAAGAACGTGGAGCCCATGTAAAACATAGATGTGCATTTTGCCACCAAAAATAATAATAAATGTAGTAAAGTGTAAAATGCACGTCACGGTATTCCTAATTAAAAATGCAAAGTTCACTACTTTCACACTACTATAGATAGACTTGAATCCAAATGCAATTCATGCAAAACTGTTTTACATGGGCTCCACATTCTCGTGTTTATTACTCTGAAAAATACTACTCTTAACATTTTCCATCTCAAAAGGAGAAGTAATACCATGCCACTCCAAATTCAACTCTATTTGCAACTCTCTCACATTCGCACATGCATAATTTTTAAAGGAAAAAAAAATAAAAGTGTAGTTAGTTAGGACCACCTAGTTCTTATAAGTGGACCAATCATAGAGAATTGCAAATTGAGCTGCACATTCGGAGTGACATGCTATCATTTCTTTAAAAAAATCCCGGAAAAATACACTCACATGCATTATAGTAGATTTGTACGCTCTCCAATAGCAAAATGCACGTCAGGGTATTTTACAACAAAACCCCGTAAACTATAGCGTATGTATTTGATAAACATAAAAAAAATATCAATAGAACCCTCAAATTTCCTTTTTATTTTTTTTAAAACTTGCAAATTCCAACCCACCAATTGCCATGTAAAGAAGCTTGCGAGGCCGAACCATCTCGAACAAGTGATCAATATACCCGAACACCCCCTTAAACACCTCCGCATACGAACTCGGAGAAGCCTGCAAAAATCCCAAAACCAAATTAGTGCCCAAACTTTTACCAAATTCGACGAAAGAAATTGAACTTTTTGTACGCGATCTTCGGGGTGGAAGCAGGGATGGACGATGCCGTTCATGTCGAGGTAGAGGTTGTCGAACTCGACGCCGTTAGGGTTTTCACCGCTGGAATCGACGCTGCCGTTGAGGACTGTGGGGGATTCTTCGACGACGGGGATGACGACGGCGGGGTAGCGCTCTGTGAGCCAGCGGTAGAATGCGGGAATCCCCATTTTTTTTTTGGAGATTTGGGGATTTAGGGTTTCTGGAGTGGGAGTAAAGTGAGGAAGAAGAAGAAGAAGACGAAGCTACAGTGTTAAAATTTTTTTTTTCTAAATTATTTTAAAATAATTTATTTCATTTGGGCCACGTATTGGGCCTTTTGTTGTTTAAGTCATTTGAATTAACTTTTAACTGAAAATGGGCCTAATGCATCTTGGGCTTTAGAGATTAGTATTCTTCTTCGTCTATTTGTGGTTGTGAAAAATAGATCATAGCCTAATGCATGCACAATGAATATAGCTATATGCATAATATAAACATTATGTTTTGTCCGTAATATTTTATAATATTTTTAAATGATTGTCCGATGAATATAATCGATTATGGAATTTACAAATTGCAGTGAAAAATACACATGGGCTTGGACCGAAACATGATGTTTCGTCCATGAATTTGGAACATTTTATTAAATAAATTAATTAGTTAATTATAATTTAATAATTAGTTTGGTAGTTAGTTAATTATACTTAGGGGTTTATTAATTGTAATTAGTAGAGTATTGAAAGTGACAGGGCACTAAATTTTTTTAGCAAAATGTTCCGGACGAGATATCATGCTTCGTCCGAGACTTTTGCATTTTTGCAAAAAGTTCCGTCCGAGGCCAATTTTTTTTTCTTCCCTTCAACGAAACAAACATCATGTTTCGTCTTTAAAAAAAATAATAATAATAAAGTCCTATAATGACAAAAAAATTTTATAAAAAATTCAAAATTTTTATCAGACGAAACATCATGTTTTGTCCATTCTCTACTTTGCTATTTTTTAGCATTTCACGACTGCAGCGAAAAGAGAAAATGTTATTTCTATTTATGTATATTGCTATATTATAGCATGCACGACTGTGGATGCTCTAAGAGTCATATTATTGCGCCTTCGATTCTTTCGGTTGTTTTAACTACTCCATCCGTTTCAAAATATAAGTCATCCTAGCAAATTTTTTAATTTTTTTTGGTTTCAAAATATAAATCACTTTAGGTTCTCAATTTTTTAAGTGATTTCCAATTTTACCTTTATCTTTTCAACTACTCCTACCTACTACCTATTGATAGCTCATTTACAGAGAGAGACAAATATGACATTTTACAATTGGTAGCTCATTTATGAGCTTCAAAGATCAAGAATGTCTTGTACTTCTTCTCAATTTCATGGTTTTTTTTAATAGACGTGTAGAAACCTAGAATGACTTATATTTTGAAACGGAGGGAGTATTAACTGGCTCGACTGCTCGAACATCCTCTTCTAGTGCTTTATTTTGAACTAACTATTCATTTGCGACAACTTTAGGTTACGACTAGATTTTTGTAAATGAAGTCGCAATTCCATGCAAACGAAAGATGTAATGGTCACATTGTGTTCGTGTCGTCTAATATGATCAACCATACTAGGAAGAGAGTTATTTCAAATTTTATGGATTTCTGTATTCGTAGTCTTGTTGTGTTATGATTGTTATCATTAGTTACTCAGGAACAACACTAGTATAATGCACGTGCGATGTATTTTTTAAAAATATGTATTATACACGTGCGGTGCACGTGGAGAAAATGGGGAGGGAGAATGAAAAGGACAAAAAAAAAATCTACCAACACGTACACTGCACGTGTTGACACACACTAAGAAATAATAAAAAATTGTTTATTTGTTTACAATCCCATCTCTCCCATTATAATAGTTATTATGATAAGTTGGTAGCCAATTTTGGTCATTCATTACTAAAAAGATTTAAAAAATTAATGGAAGAGCAGAAATTATAAACTGAAAATATAGTTGCATAAGTGTTTTTTTTATATAAAGTTTGGTGTGGTTTTTTAAAAATCACAATACCTTAAAAATCACAATACCTGGATGATGTTTTTTTTATATTTAGCATTGAATTTATTTACGGCATAATTATTTACAAAAGTGAGTCATATAAAATAAAAAGTGGTGTCACTATAAATAATTTGTAAAGAGTACGTGGTGAGTAAAGGGAGGTGTCAGGTACATGTCAGGTTACGTCTTAGTATTTACTTAAATATAAAAATTATTAGGATGTGCATCGCACAGGCGAATTACTCATCTATAACTATTATAATGGGAGAGATGGGGTTGGTAATTAATTAACAATTTTTTGTATGTGTGCAAACACGTGCAGCGCACGTGTTTGTGGGTTTTTTTTGTCTTTTTCCTTCCTCCTCCACGTGCATCGCACGTGCACGTGTTGGTAGGTTTTTTTTTGTCTTTTTCCTTCTCCCTCCACGTGCATCGCACGTGCATGATACTAGTTTAATATTATAATGGGGGAGTTGGAGTTGTCGTTTGTCAACATACAAACCCGTGCGTTGCACGTGCACCTCCAACTCTCCCATTAATTACAACAAAAACAAACAAATAAAAAATTCCAGCTATTTAGCATGCACCTCCAACTCTCCCACTAATTACAACATAAACAAACAAACAAACAAACCAACCAAACAAAAACAAACAAATAAACCGAGCCCCCCATTGTTGCAGTGTAGCCAGCGCGTGCCGCTTGTTGGCTTCCTGCTACTTGCCCTACTCCTGCTGTTGTTGGAAATTTCATTTTCATGTGGAATGCGGAAGCAACAGCGTGGAAGGTGACTTGTCCTGAACGGCCGAATATGGTATTGTATGCAGATTTAACATCGACTACCAAGAAATCTAAGGACTCTGTCCGAGTTATCGGTGCTTTTCCCACTGTTACGTCGAGTGCGACAATTCCCTCGACTTGGACAGGTGCACCCGAGAAACCATGGAGGGTATAGCTGACTAGCTTGAGGCGATCCCGGGAGAGCTTCAGTGCATCGAACGCGGCCATAAACAAGATGTTGACGGAACTGCCATTGTCAACAAGAATATGTCGCACCTCGTGGTTTGCCATGCCTAGATTGATAACTAGCGCATCGCAATGAGGTGTTTTGACGCCCTCGAGATCTTTGTCAGAGAAGGAGACTAAGAGGCCCAAACCCTTCGGGGATGGAGTGTTATGAACTGAATTAACCTCTCTTACAAAAGCTTTATGAGAGGAGTTAGAATCTCCCCCCATGGGCCCGCCGTGGATGGTGTGCAAAATGGCTATTTGTTCTGAGTCCCTGGATTCCGAGGGTCTTTCAGGACGCTTGTTAGCCCCCCGTGGTGGAGGATTTTCGACGTTGTTGTTTCGTTGGACAACTGGGATAGGTAGCCCCGCTGAATCAGGTCTTCTATTTCTTATTTGAGGGCTTTGCAATTATCAGTTGTATGTCCGTGGCCTTTGTGGAAAGCGCACTATAGGCTTTTGTCTCTTCTCTTGCCGGGTGTCGTCATCCTGGGGGGAGGACGGACTATCCCATCTTTCTCTACTGCCATTAAAATGGCTGATGTGCTTGCATTTAGAAGAGTGAACTTGTCAAAGCGAGGCAGTAACACCCCGAATTTCAAATAAGGATAAATTCGAGATTTCACAGGATCTTTACTTCACTTCGTACAATTTTACAAGGAATTTGAAACTTTTCATTCACCATACATCAGAGTTTGATTACAACTTGGTTTTTACACAGCGGAAAAATAAAATATTACAACAACTGAAAACAAAAATATAACTTGTATCATTTGCAACATCTTTAACTTTCAAATAGCAACAACATATCCACTTTATAACTTCTTGATTAGTCCTTTACCTGCATGTTAATCTGTGGGCACGTCAGTCACTTACAACTGACGAAATGTTATACACGGCTATCCTCTCTATGCCGGGAATAGTATAACGATCTCATACTTTAACAAATCACAAAAAGATTGAATGAACAAGTAAAGTGTCAAAAGTGATTGTTCTAAACATAAGTGTATGTCATGACTTAATGCCTAATGCATACCATTCTACACTAGGATGACACTAATGCACACTTGTTCGGATTCTATGTATCCCATACTACATAGGTCCGAGGGCAAGTGCCTACGTACTCCACATTGAAGGGTTCGATCCCTCGCCATGAGACTACCCGGTAATAAAACAAGTTTTAGAGTTATTTCACAGATACGGATCTCAGCCTCCCTGGCTATAATAACAGATCCCAGCCTCCCTGGCTATTATATCGTGAGAATAATCCCGTAAATGCCCCTCTAGCCCCGGTATATACATATTCTTTGGAGTATGGTAAACATCCGCCGACTATCCTAAGTCTTGGATAAAATACAGTCCATCTCCTACGGAGCAACCACAGTCCACCAACTGGGTCTATAGCCACGGAGATCCACCGCTGACTATATAGAAGCACCCATTTACGTTTGCACAAGTCTATTACATCTTCACCTAAATGCCTAATTATTTTTAGTTCAAGACATGAATATGTTATCACCCTAGAATCAGTTTTACCTCATACCGGATTTATTCACAAAACACGAGATCGCCCGACGGCATTATCTCAAAATCTTTCTTTCAAAATTACCGGTAACCGAGGTCTTACTAATTCTAAATCATAAACCTTTCATGTGCAAGAAACATGGGTACACATACCCTTTAATAATCATGTCTTGACTTAGATATTTTCATGTCTCTAGCTTATCCACAATTTGATCTATGTCTTATTTGGCATCAATCATAATTCTCTTATAGTTCATTCATGAATCAACGATAGCAATTTCATTTGCGAATTTAAGCACATATAATAATCAAGCATTCAACATACATGAATAATCCCATAAAAAGGCAATTAATTCACATAGTGTATATTTCTTTTACTCTTTAAAGTCATACCCTTTTTTTTTATAATAAAATCTTCAATCATTCTTGCTTTCTATACCAAATTTCCTTTTTAAAGTCTCATTTTTACTTTCTTAAAATATACAATAAAATTTCCATAATAATCTCTAATAGCTTCTATTTTATCTTATAACCATAATAGGAATTTATTCATACTTAAAAAAAACATCTTATTCTATTAAAACCAATCAAAAAAAAAATATGAAAGAATGGCTCAGGTTTCAAACCCATCACCACACCGAACAGGGAACTAATCCCACTCCAATAGCCAATAAGTCTATGTGGCTGTGTGTGACATTTGTATACCGAAATCCTCATATATTAATTATCGGTTTCGGGATTAATTTAAAAGAATAAAAATAAAATGTAACTATCAAGTTTCGAACCCGAGATCTCTTATAAGCACAGTAACGACTTATGGTTCACCAACTAACCAGTAAGTCCAAGTACAATTTCTAATATGAAGTTATACTAATAGGCTTTTGTTCAACCGTACTGTTATTCAATTATTTTCACAAACTCGAATTTTCATTTGATCTAATCTTTCTAATTGATTATAATTATCTCACTTATACTGAGTTTACTTGAAATCAGTAATTCACGAATTTCCAAACTTATATTTTTGACATATTTTAAATTATTTTTCTCTTTAACAAACATGAATTTTCATTTCTTTAATTTAATCGAAAGAGCAACTTGCATCACTTACAAACAATAAAAAAAATGACTCTTATTTGTAACCAAATAAACACGTGTATTGTAACCAAACAAATATGTTCTTTAAGCTCCTCGTTGGATGCAACCTTAATCCAAAACGGATCTCTGTAGCGGCTTAATGTCTAACATGATTGAGATTTTATTCCTTCGATCACCTTCAATCCCTTTTAAAAAAAATCATTATAATCAAAATTCTATTCGATAATCACCAAGCAAAAGGGAAAGCTTTTAGTAGTATAATTTTATGGAGGGTACAATGAATAAGCTTGGACTTTGTAGCTCTTTTTTTTTTTTTTGTATGTATATAATGTTAACACACTTGTGCTGCTGCCTATTTACAAAGTGAAAGTTCTTACAATTTATTGATTCAGGAAGACAATGCATGTCCAAACTAATTTAAGAGTTTAATTAGATCAGGGCCCTCTCCTCCTCTCTTTTCAGAGCTGTTAATGTTAACACAGGAATTGACATTAATTTTAATTTACAAAAGTTCTTTTTAACCACAAGAAATTTTTTTTGTAAGTTTCATACAATTGCTCAACATGCATATTTGTTTTTTTGTTTCTTTTTCTCTTTTTCAACTAACATGATGTCAATTAATTTTTTAATCATAGTAAAATCTCTACAATTCATGGCACACACAACAACATATATTTGTTCTACATTTATCACATCAATATCAATCTATACTACTAATTTATCAATTTTAGCATGCAATTTTCTACATTTAGAAAGAAAAGAGATCACCCACCTCAATTGAAACTTGACTAATGAAGGGAAGAGCACCACTTCTAGGTCCAATGTCCTCCTAGATCTTCTCCTCCTAGCAATGGCTCCCTCTCTCTAGAAATTCCTCCAAGCAAAAGGACCCTCACTCTCTTTCTTTTTCTTACACTTATTTGTTTTCTTTTGGTGTGTGAAATGAGAAGAAATTGGAACTATTTATAGGATATGTTGAGGGTCAAATTTGCAAAATTACACACCTAATAACTCACTCAAATTAATTTCTATCCTTTCACATTCCATAACTCTCAAAACTCCTAACTTTACATCTCCCCACTACTCTAAAATCCCAACCTCATCCTTTCATATACCCACTTCTCTAATTCTCTAACTCCCAAACTCTCTCTCTTCCCACTCCTATGCAATCCGGTCAACCCTTCAAATCCCCAAACCGACCAACTTTGAATCCGGCACATGCTGTTTTACTCTCCAACATGGGCCCCCTACTATAAATCTAATAATTCCCATTAACTCATTTACACCATGGGCCCCCATCTATTCTAACCAACACCATATTACCAATTGCCATACACAGCACACATGTAGGCATAACCATTCCGTGGGCCCATTCACCTTTTTTTTTTTTTTCTTTTTCTTTTTCTTTTTTATACCATACATGTTTCATATAACATAAGCCAACCATTCATATATTAATCCATACAGCATATTACTTTTTCAACACACATATATATACTCTTCAAAATTATGGGTGTTACACACACTCCGAAATTTATTTTGAAAACAAATATGTGCAAATAAGTTTACCGAAAACACGTGCGTCGCACGTAAAATATCAAAATGCTAAATTGGTTTTACCAACGAAAAGTTACTAAAATGTAATCGAAAACAACATAAGAAAAATTATATTTACTAATTTATATATATTTCATGATGAAATCACAACACGTAGAAAGCACGTGCATTATACGTGCAGAAAATCGAAAATGTATTTTAATCAAAATAGGGGGAAAAATAAATTTTCGTTTTATAAAAATAGATTTGAAAACATAAAATAAATAATTGAAACACAGAAATTATCACCCGTGGCGGCGGAAAATATGTAATTAATACGTGCATTGAAAACACGTAATATGCAAAGATTGAAATAATATATTTTTGTTGACTCAAGATAGGAAAAATCAATACGGAAAATGTATAAATAGTACGAATCCAAAATATGTAGCGAAACACATTATAAAATATACGTGCGTAACACCCAGGGGCAAAATTGTAATTTCCAATTTTGCGGGGTGTTACACTCTCCCCCCTTAGAGTAGTTCCGTCCCCGGAACTCGCTAGGGTAAAGATTGTATTTTGTACACGTCAAAGAAAATATTATTCTTGTATTTAGAAAACTGCAAACTTTAAGGGTATAAAATACGCAATGAAAAAATAAGACAAACTCTATATAGGAAAACTATGAATATCAAAATTTTATAAAAACAAACGAGAAAACTCACATAAGGAAATAAATATAACCATAAAGATATAATGGATTGAAAGAAGTTCCAAAGTGTTTCTAGATAAGCATTAGATAAAAGAGAAAAGTCAATTAAGTTGTTAATTTTGAAATAGTTCGGAAAACAATGTGGCAAGGAATAGTCAATAGGTAATTTAGAAAAATTTATCAATGAAATAAACGGTAGAAAATTTGCAATCTGTAAAACGAAATGGAGTTAGCAATTTAAAATAAGACCATTGAATAAGAGTTTGGAAAAATAAATGGGAATGAGACTTAATTGGAAATATAGATAACATAAAATGACTTTGTATAAAAATTGTAATTTGAAAATTTAAAAATAGAAGACATACATTGAAATACTTTGTGAATATACAAAATTTTGTAGTGATGAAAATAATTTATAACATTAAGACAAAATAGTGTAAAGCACATACACGAGATGGAAACACAATTGAAAACAATGATTATATAGTGTAGCAAATTAGGACAATAGACATAAACAAGTATATGCAAAAATATTAGTGTAGTAATTAGATGAGGGTAAAATGATATGTATAATAAGAATATTGAAATATATGATATATATATAGAGATCATTGGAAGAATATAAGTAATAGCTAAGAGTGTAAAGACAGTTAAAATTTGAGAAAAGATAATGTATAAATAGTGAGTATATACAGTGCAAAACTATAAAAGTAATGTGTAACACCCCGCAAAATTGGAATTACAATTTTTCCCCTGGGTGTTACGCACGTATATTTTTGTAATGTGTTTCACTACATATTTTAGATTCGTACTATTTATACACTTACCGTATTGATTTCAGTCAACTAAAATATAATATTTTAATCTCCATAATCTACGTGCCTTTTACGTGTTTTTGATGCACGTGTTTCCACCACTACGTATAATATTTTCTATAGGTTTAAATTATTTATTTTTATGTATTTAAATCTATTTTATAAAACAAAAATTTATTTTCCCCTTGTTTTTGATTAAAATGCATTTTTCAATTTTTTCTGCACGTATGGTGCACGTGCAAATTTTTATTCTCATTTTGCTACTCTCATTTTACTATTTTTAGCATGCATTAGTTTTATTTAGCCTTTCTTTTGATCCATTGACCTATAAACTAAAATGTAGCCCATTAGGAGAGGAGCCCACTAGATAATTAAATAAATTAATTAGTAATGAGCCCATGTAGCAAGCCCACTAGATAATTAAATAAATTAATTAGTAATGAGCCCATGTAGCAAGCCCACTATTAAAATCACATTTTTAGTTAAACTTGTACTAATACATGACAAGTTACACATATTAGTACACATTTAGAGTTATAGAAATGTGTTCATATTTGTTTATGCATGTGTGCATGCATACACAAATGTATTTGGACCATTTTTTGGGCAAGGGGAGGAGAAGAGTTGGTAGGTTGAGTTAGTGGAGAGTGGGGAGATGAAGAGATGGAGGTTTTAGGAGTTAGGAAAGTGGAGAGTTGTAAAATAAATTTGAAGAGTTATTAGGGTGAGATTTTTGCACTTTAGACCCTTCCAAAATCCTATAAATAGAGTCACATTTCCTACATTTCTCTTGCACCAAAATCAATATCAAAATAAGTGTAAGAAAAAGAAAGAAAGGAAGAAAAAGAAAGAGAGTAAGAAAGTTATTGTGCTTGGAGGATCTCTTGCTTGGAAAGGAGAAATTGCTAGGAGGAGAAGCCTTACTAGGAGCTAGGAATCTTTGGAGCTAGAAGTGGTGTTCTATTTTCTTTTCAAGCTTCACAAAAGGTGGGTGTCTCCTACTTTCTAATTCTTTTTTTTTGAATGTGCATGTTAATAGAAATGAATGAGTAATATAGAATTTGATTTGATAAAATAGGACAAACCTATGCATTGGATGTAATGAAATATTGCTTTATTGAGTAAACAAACCCAACTTATGTTAATTAGTAATGAGAAAGAAATGTTGATTTATTTTGTCATGAATTAGTATGCATGAATGAAGATATAATTGATTGTATGAAAAATGTTGGGAATACATTCTTTTGCAAAAATATTTTTGTAAAGATAATTGAATGCCATAAACTTGTTTTGATTGTTGTCATGCTAGTTGAAAAGAAGAGTGCAACTAAAGGATTAATTCTATGAACCATATTAGAGTGTTTGCAAATTTGTGATTTGTCAAATGTGTGATATGTAGGAGAATTGTTAAAGAATGCTATATTTCGACATATGATTAGAGATATGATGAAAAAGAAAAGAGAAGGAAATAATTTTTTTTTTTTATGAAGTATGTTGACATATGTCAAAAATACAATTTTTGTATGAAAGGAATTTCTTTGAGACACCCATAATCGATTAAAAAATATGTTTGATTCTTAACACAATTTTTTATTTGTAAGATGTTGGGCATAAACTAGTTTTTTAGAAAATCATGATTTTTTTCGAGTTTGAAAAAAAATATAAATTTTGTAAAGAAAGGAAATTTTTTTGTTAAAATGAGATATATGCTAAAAAAATAAATTTGGACTTGTTGATTACTATTTAAGATTTCCTTTTAGTCCAAAGAGAAGTTTATTCCAATATCCTAAAGGATTGGATTATTGGGTAAACAAGTTTTGTTAAAAAGAAACAATTTCAGAAAAGTGTGAACAAAAGTATATGGATACAACTTCAAAACAAAAAGCACACTAGGACTTACTGGTCAGTCAATGAGCACCTCTTATAAGAGATCTTGGGTTCAAATCTTGATAGCCATCTTTTGTATTTTTTGATTGGTTTTAATAAGATGTTTTTTTTAGTATGAATAAATTCCTATTATAGTCATAAGATAAAATGGAAGCTATTAAAGATTGTTATGGAAATTTTATTGTCTATTTTAAGAAAGTGAAAATGAGACTTTAAAAAGGGGGCTTTTGATTAAAACTCATACTTTCTTCATATAAAATGAAGTAATAAATATTAAAGTTAAACATGACTTTATTGCATATTTTGAGGAAAATGAAATATAAATTAGTACATGATTTTAACCCCAAAAAGTATTATTTGGGTAATGTGGATTTGTATAACTTGCCAGTAGAAATTTATAATGTTGAATCTTTTGTCAAGAAAGGAATTATTTGTTCTATGTTAGAGTGAAATGCATGAACAAGTTCTAAGATGAAACATGGATAATTGTTTAAGAATACCTTGAGTTAAGACATGGTTATTAAAGGGTATGTGTACCCATGTTTTCTTGTACATGAAAGCTTATGACTTTGAGTTAGTAAGACCTCGGTACCGGCATTATTGAAAGAAAAGAATTGAGAAATGATTTGGAGATATGGCTAAGGAGCCATCTCGTATTTGTTGATTAAGACCGGTAGGAGGAAAAACTAATTCTTTGAATGAAAATTATTCATGTCTTGAACTTAAGAAAATTTAGGCACATAAGTGAAGATGTAGTAAACTTAGGGAAACGTAAGTGGGGTGCTCTATATAGTCGGTGGTGGACTCCAAGACTATAGACCCAGTTGGTGGACTGAGGTTGCCCTGTGGGAGACGGATTATTATATTTTAATCCGGGACTATGAGGACAGGTCGGCGGTGGACTCCAAGATCTTGAGTAGTCGAACGGATGGATTTTTTTGTGTTTACCGTCTCCAATGTATATATATATATACTGGGCTAGAGGGTCACATACGGGACGGTTCGCACGATGTGGAATCTGTTATAACAGCCGGCGGTGGACTCCAAGGCTGGGATTCACATTCGTGGAATAGTCTGAACTTTGTTTTGCTACCGGGTAGTTTTCATGGCGAGGGATCGAGCCCTGTATTGTGAAGAACGTAGGCGCTTGCCCTCGGACCTATGTAGTATGGGATGCATACAATTCGAACAAGTGTGCATTAGTGTCATCCTAGTGTAGAATTGTGTGCATTAGGCATTAAGGCATGACATACACTTATGTTTAGAATAATCACCTTTGACACTTTACTTGTTCATTCAATCTTTTTGTGATTTGTTAAAGTATGAGATCGTTATACTATTCCCGGCATAGAGAGGATAGCCGTGTATAACATTTCGTCAGTTGTAAGTAACTGACGTGCCCACAGATTGACATGCAGGTAAAGGACCATTCATGGAGTTATAAAGTGGATATGCTATGGCTATATAAAAGTTAAAAATGTTGCAAATGATGTTAAAGTTATACAAGTTGTATTTCATTGTTGTAATCCTTTAGTCTTCCGCTATGTAAAAACCAAGTGTAAAGGAACTCTGATGTATTGTGAATGAAAAGTTTTAAATTTTCCTTGTAAAATTGTACGAAGTGAAGTAAAGATCCTGTGAAATCCCGAGTTTGTCCTTATTTGAAATTCGGGGTGTTACAGATGGTATCAGAGCATGCTTCACAAGTAGTACAAGTTTATAAGGAACGATAAAAAAGGACGATAAATTTGGGAACAAGCTAAAGGAGTCCTTCTGTCAACCGGGTGTAAACAGCCCTAAGCGACACGGTATTTAAGCGTCTTCGGACCACCGCTAGCTGGGAACCGACTCCTATAGCTAACCCAAGTAAATCAGAACTTGATAGACTAAAGATTTGTTTAGGAAGAGTAGTAAGATCATTAACTATTGTCTAGAACCCGTGACACCTTATTGAGTAGTTACAATATTATTCCTGCAGACATTAGAGTGTGAGTTTTCAGTCTATAGAGATTTAAATGTAAGTGATTTACATTTGTGTTGCTCTATATATACTGATGTTTTCTCTCCATTTTCTTTGGATGGCTGGAGTCGTGAATGCAGTAGTTATTGACTTTCATTCATGATGTTTTTCTCGTATACATTGATATGAGAGTGTATGCGAGCACATTTTTCCCTGGGTATCAGAGTGGCGCAGTGGAAGTGTGGTTGGCTTGGACCGTCATTCATGATACCTTACACACTTGCCTCTCAAATTATTTTGTAGATTTTTATCATGGTACTTTCTCCGTAGTCAATATTTTTCAAATAAATATTTTCTTATGTTATTAAATGATTTGAATATTTATTATTTATCTATCATCCTTAGTCTTGATATTTTAAAATTGTTTTTTCAAACTTAAAATTTCGTCTTTCATGTATTTATGTCACTTCATGTTTACCCGTCTATATCTACTATTACTTTACGTATTTTTTCAAGTTTTAAATTGCCATTTATTAAGTTAATATTTCAACAATTATTTTCTTCATTTTGGATTTTTCTTATGAAATTTTCTTATGTGCACTCATTTTATTTGATTTTGATTTCTGTGATACAATATTATCTGATCCTATATATTTTAAACTAAATTGAAATTTTCTAACTATATAAATGTGACCTACTATTTGTTTTATTTGTTTACATTCGGTACTATTATTGCATATTTGTTTTGATATATTCATTTTTACTATTAATCGCTACTCATTACTTTTTTGCACTGTATATACTCACTATTTATACATTATCTTTTCTCAAATTTTAGCTGTCTTTACACTCTTAGTTATTACATATATGCTTCCAATGATTTCTATATATATCATATATTTCAATATTATACATATCATTTTACCCTCATTACATTAATACTTTTGCGTATACTTGTTTATGTCTATTGTCCTAATTTGCTATACTATATAATTATTGTTTTCAATTGTGTTTTCATCTCGTGTATGTGCTTTACACTATTTTGTCTTAATGTTAATTTCATCACTACAAAATTTTGTATATTCAAAAGTATTTCGACGTATGCCTTTTATTTTTTTCAAATTGTGTGTATAATTGTTATAGTTCCCTTACAAACTATTTTATTAATTGGTATACAAAGTCATTTTATGTTTTCAACAAAATCTTATTCCCAATTTATTTTTCCAAAATCTTATTCAATGGTCATGTTTTAAATTGCAAATCTTGCGAATTTTCTACCGTTTATTACATTGATAAATTTTTCTAAATTACCTATTGACCATGTTTTCTTCACCACATTGTTGTCCGAACTATTTTTAAATTAACAACTTAGTTGACTTTTCCCTTTTATCTAATGCTTATCTAGAAACACTTTGGAACTTCTTTCAATCCATTATATCTTTATGGTTATATTTATTTCCTTATGTGAGTTTTCTCGTTTGTTTTTATAAAATTTTGATATTCATAGTTTTCTTATAAAGAGTTTGTCTTGTTTTTCCTTGTTGCGTATACTACATTTATTTTTCTTAAAGTTGCAGTATTCTAAATACAAATATTTTCTTTGACATGTACAAAATACAATCTTTACCTTAGCGAGTTCCGGGGACGGAACTACTCTAAGGGGGAGAGAGTGTAACACCCCGCAAAATTGGAATTACAATTTTGTCCCTGGGTGTTACGCACGTATATTTTTGTAATGTGTTTCACTACATATTTTAGATTCGTACTATTATATACTTTCCGTATTGATTTCAATCAACTAAAATATAATATTTCAATCTCCATAATCTACGTGCCTTTTACGTGTTTTTGATGCACATGTTTCCACCACTACGTATAATATTTTCTATAGGTTTAAATTATTTATTTTTATGTATTTAAATCTATTTTATAAAACGAAAATTTATTTTCCCCTTGTTTTTGATTAAAATGCATTTTTCAATTTTTTCTGCACGTATGGTGCACGTGCAAATTTTTATTCTCATTTTGCTACTCTCATTTTACTATTTTTAGCATGCATTAGTTTTATTTAGCCTTTCTTTTGATCCATTGACCTATAAACTAAAATGTAGCCCATTAGGAGAGGAGCCCACTAGATAATTAAATAAATTAATTAGTAATGAGCCCATGTAGCAAGCCCACTAGATAATTAAATAAATTAATTAGTAATGAGCCCATGTAGCAAGCCCACTAGATAATTAAATAAATTAATTAGTAATGAGCCCATGTAGCAAGCCCACTATTAAAATCACATTTTTAGTTAAACTTGTACTAATACATGACAAGTTACACATATTAGTACACATTTAGAGTTATAGAAATATGTTCATATTTGTTTATGCATGTGTGCATGCATACACAAATGTATTTGGACCATTTTTTGGGCAAGGGGAGGAGAAGAGTTGGTAGGTTGAGTTAGTGGAGAGTGGGGAGATGAAGAGATGGAGGTTTTAGGAGTTAGGAAAGTGGAGAGTTGTAAAATAAATTTGAAGAGTTATTAGGGTGAGATTTTTGCACTTTAGACCCTTCCAAAATCCTATAAATAGAGTCACATTTCCTACATTTCTCTTGCACCAAAATCAATATCAAAATAAGTGTAAGAAAAAGAAAGAAAGGAAGAAAAAGAAAGAGAGTAAGAAAGTTATTGTGCTTGGAGGATCTCTTGCTTGGAAAGGAGAAATTGCTAGGAGGAGAAGCCTTACTAGGAGCTAGGAATCTTTGGAGCTAGAAGTGGTGTTCTATTTTCTTTTCAAGCTTCACAAAAGGTGGGTGTCTCCTACTTTCTAATTCTTTTTTTTTGAATGTGCATGTTAATAGAAATGAATGAGTAATATAGAATTTGATTTGATAAAATAGGACAAACCTATGCATTGGATGTAATGAAATATTGCTTTATTGAGTAAACAAACCCAACTTATGTTAATTAGTAATGAGAAAGAAATGTTGATTTATTTTGTCATGAATTAGTATGCATGAATGAAGATATAATTGATTGTATGAAAAATGTTGGGAATACATTCTTTTGCAAAAATATTTTTGTAAAGATAATTGAATGCCATAAACTTGTTTTGATTGTTGTCATGCTAGTTGAAAAGAAGAGTGCAACTAAAGGATTAATTCTATGAACCATATTAGAGTGTTTGCAAATTTGTGATTTGTCAAATGTGTGATATGTAGGAGAATTGTTAAACAATGCTATATTTCGACATATGATTAGAGATATGATGAAAAAGAAAAGAGAAGGAAATAATTTTTTTTTTTTATGAAGTATGTTGACATATGTCAAAAATACAATTTTTGTATGAAAGGAATTTCTTTGAGACACCCATAATCGATTAAAAAATATGTTTGATTCTTAACACAATTTTTTATTTGTAAGATGTTGGGCATAAACTAGTTTTTTAGAAAATCATGATTTTTTTCGAGTTTGAAAAAAAATATAAATTTTGTAAAGAAAGGAAATTTTTTTGTTAAAATGAGATATATGCTAAAAAAATAAATTTGGACTTGTTGATAACTATTTAAGATTTCCTTTTAGTCCAAAGAGAAGTTTATTCCAATATCCTAAAGGATTGGATTATTGGGTAAACAAGTTTTGTTAAAAAGAAACAATTTCAGAAAAGTGTGAACAAAAGTATATGGATACAACTTCAAAACAAAAAGCACACTAGGACTTACTGGTCAGTCAATGAGCACCTCTTATAAGAGATCTTGGGTTCAAATCTTGATAGCCATCTTTTGTATTTTTTGATTGGTTTTAATAAGATGTTTTTTTTAGTATGAATAAATTCCTATTATAGTCATAAGATAAAATGGAAGCTATTAAAGATTGTTATGGAAATTTTATTGTCTATTTTAAGAAAGTGAAAATGAGACTTTAAAAAGGGGGCTTTTGATTAAAACTCATACTTTCTTCATATAAAATGAAGTAATAAATATTAAAGTTAAACATGACTTTATTGCATATTTTGAGGAAAATGAAATATAAATTAGTACATGATTTTAACCCCAAAAAGTATTATTTGGGTAATGTGGATTTGTATAACTTGCCAGTAGAAATTTATAATGTTGAATCTTTTGTCAAGAAAGGAACTATTTGTTCTATGTTAGAGTGAAATGCATGAACAAGTTCTAAGATGAAACATGGATAATTGTTTAAGAATACCTTGAGTTAAGACATGGTTATTAAAGGGTATGTGTACCCATGTTTTCTTGTACATGAAAGCTTATGACTTTGAGTTAGTAAGACATCGGTACCGGCATTATTGAAAGAAAAGAATTGAGAAATGATTTGGAGATATGGCTAAGGAGCCATCTCGTATTTGTTGATTAAGACCGGTAGGAGGAAAAACTAATTCTTTGAATGGAAATTATTCATGTCTTGAACTTAAGAAAATTTAGGCACATAAGTGAAGATGTAGTAAACTTAGGGAAACGTAAGTGGGGTGCTCTATATAGTCGGCGGTGGACTCCAAGACTATAGATCCAGTTGGTGGACTGAGGTTGCCCTGTGGGAGACGGATTATTATATTTTAATCCGGGACTATGAGGACGGGTCGGCGGTGGACTCCAAGATCTTGAGTAGTCGGACGGATGGATTTTTTTGTGTTTACCGTCTCCAATGTATATATATATATACTGGGCTAGAGGGTCACATACGGGACGGTTTGCACGATGTGGAATCTGTTATAACAGCCGGCGGTGGACTCCAATGCTGGGATTCACATTCGTGGAATAGTCTGAACTTTGTTTTGCTAGCGGGTAGTTTTCATGGCGAGGGATCGAGCCCTGTATTGTGAAGAACGTAGGCGCTTGCCCTCGGACCTATGTAGTATGGGATGCATACAATCCGAACAAGTGTGCATTAGTGTCATCCTAGTGTAGAATTGTGTGCATTAGGCATTAAGGCATGACATACACTTATGTTTAGAATAATCACCTTTGACACTTTACTTGTTCATTCAATCTTTTTGTGATTTGTTAAAGTATGAGATCGTTATACTATTCCCGGCATAGAGAGGATAGCCGTGTATAACATTTCGTCAGTTGTAAGTAACTGACGTGCCAACAGATTGACATGCAGGTAAAGGACCATTCATGGAGTTATAAAGTGGATATGCTATGGCTATATAAAAGTTAAAGATGTTGCAAATGATGTTAAAGTTATACAAGTTGTATTTCATTGTTGTAATCCTTTAGTCTTCCGCTGTGTAAAAACCAAGTGTAAAGGAACTGTGATGTATTGTGAATGAAAAATTTTAAATTTTCCTTGTAAAATTGTACGAAGTGAAGTAAAGATCCTGTGAAATCCCGAGTTTGTCCTTATTTGAAATTCGGGGTGTTACATAATGAGTAGCGATTAATAGTAAAAATGAATATATCAAAACAAATATGCAATAATAGTACCGAATGTAAACAAATAAAACAGATAGTAGGTCACATTTATATAGGTAGAAAATTTCAATTTAGTCTAAAATATATAGGATCAGGTAATATTGTATCACAGAAATCAAAATCAAATAAAATGAGTGCACAAAAGAAAATTTCATAAGAAAAATCCAGAATAATAAATGAAGAAAATAATTGTTGAAACATTAATTTAATAAATGGCAATTTAAAACTTGACTGACGTGTATAACATTTCGTCAGTTGTAAGTGACTGACGTGCCCACAGATTAACATGCAGGTAAAGGACCATTCATGGAGTTATAAAGTGGACATGCTATTGCTATTTGAAAGTTAAAGAAGTTGCAAATGATGTTAAAGTTATACAAGTTGTATTTCATTGTTGTAAATTTCATTCTTCCGCTGTGTAAAACCAAGTTGTAATTGAACTCTGATGTATTGTTGATGAAAAGTTTTAAATTCCTTGTAAAATTGTACGAAGTGAAGTAAAGATCCTGTAAAATTTCGAATTTATCCTTATTTGAAATTCGGGGTGTTACTGAGGCAGAGGAGGAGGGCGACGCAATCCTGCGCCGTTCTTCTGAAACATTTTGGGCATTTTCTCAGTTGGACTTTTTCGTTTGTTCCCGGAGAGTGATTCTTTCTTGTCTGATGGGTTGAGGGATTCCTCAACTCTAATGTACTTCTCACTCCGTTCTAGGAGCTCTGTGAAATCGCGAGGCGACCTCTTGGCGAAGGATGCTTTTAGCTCTTTGTGCCTGACGTTGTGGCAGAAGGCGACAGCCGCCACTGAGGAGTCTAGAGAGAAAATTGATCTTGCCTCCGCTGTAAATCGCTTGACAAAGTCTTTTAACAATTCTCCATCTTTTTACTTCAGTTCTAGCAGGGAGACGCTGGTCTTTTCAGTTCTCCGGCTAGTAACGAAGTGAGCGATGAAGAGTTCTTCAAATTGGTCGAAGAAAAATATGGACTCAGGCTTCAGATGCACGTACCATTCCCTAGATGATCCTTTCAGTGTAGCGGAAAATATCCGACACATGAGTGCGTCAGTGGCATTATAGACCATCATGAGCATTTTGAAGCTCTCGACATGGTCTGTCGGGTCTGATTACCTGTCATAAGATTCGAACTGAGGGGCCTTGAAACCCCTTGGAATAGGTGCATCGAGAATAGTTCTGCTGAACGGAGGCCGACTAGGGCGAAAGGCCCTGTGAGAGTGGCTCCCCTCATTTCTTATTTGCTCGAGACACTTCTCCACCTCTTGGATTCGGCGGAGGACTTCATTGTCATTCTTTTGGGATTCAATTGAGTCAGTGGATCCTTCATTCAGGGGAAGGCTATGAGCTTGACTTTCTTGGAGAGCGTGGAGAAGGTCGCGCTTGAACTGATCGAGCTCGGCCCTAGTGACCGATTCATTTCAATCTCTATTCTGTCCAGGTTGCCTTTGGTCATCTAGTGTTGGGTTTCCCCTAGCTGGGTGCCCCCTGTGAGAGGAGAACTGTCTTGATACTTGTCTAGAAGGCTGGCTCTCTGGCTTGCTTGATGTCCTGAATGGGAGGCCTCAAATCGGGCACGCCTCTCATTTAGCTTTATTCGCAGGTCGCCTTGAATTTGGTTGAGGTTTTTAGAACCTCGTGGTCCTCGTGTATCCATTGAATCAGTCGAGACATTGTGGACAGAGACGTGGTCATTGTGAAGATGTTGTTCAGGACGGTTCTGTCGGGAGCCCCACAGTGCCTCTCCATTGGCAGGAGTGGGATTAGGCTCCGAGGGCTGTTGTTGAGGAGGAATTTGATCTTCCATAGGAGGAACTCGAGTAGACTGACGGAGGGAGTTGGTTCAACGGCTGGAGCCTCCCCCTCAAAGTTTTGGTAGCATGGAGAAAAGTTCAACTTGTGCAGTGGTTTCCCACAGACGGCACTAATCTGTTGCTGCTTATTTCGGTGTGGGAGCAAACAGATAGTGAGTTAAATAAATGAAGGACACTACTAAAAGTCGAAGCTGTAACCTGGCCGTTATAAGCTGTTAAGGTTCCTAAAATTGGATTTGGACCATTGATTAGCCTTCTGTGATCTGGATTGGACGGTAGATGATGTGGCCGACGGATTTGCAAAAATGTCTGAAACACCGGGGTGTGGCCCCGGAGACAGACCCCTCCGACGCTCAAGTCAGAACCAGAAAGAGAGAGAGAGCAAAAACTAGTGAATTGTTGATTATCTGGAGACTGAGGAGGGGGAGGAGTATTTTTAGGCCTGAGAGATATTCTAGAAGCCGAATCGTGACCGTCGGATCTTTCATATCTCCCCCCCTGAAGAAATAAGATATCCCTGTGAGAGGATAAGAGATGAGACTCCTAGCCATCATGGGCTGGGTGTCTCTCTTAGTCGGCCTAGTCTGTCACTTTTTATGGGCTTGAGAGAAGCCCATGTCTTGGAGTGGGCCCAGGCCTGTAAAATAGGTCTGTAATGGCTAATCTGCCTGTAGACGCTTTGAGATCCGTGCAAGGATCGTACGGCTCTGATCTGCTGCGATTTTTATCACCATCAGCTAAATTTTTGTAAATGAAGTCGCAATTCCATGCAAACGAAAGATGTAATAGGTCACATTGTGTTCGTGTCGTCTAATATGATCAACCATACTAGGAAGAGAGTTATTTCAAATTTTATGGATTTTTGTATTCGTAATCTTGTTGTGTTACGATTGTTATCATTAGTTACTCGTTAACAAAATGATAAGTTGATAGCCAATTTTGGTCATTCATTACTAAAAGAAGAAGAAAAAAATTTAACGGAAGAGCAGAAATTATAACTCGAAAATATAGTTGCATAAGTTTTTTTTTATATAAAGTTTGGCATGGTTTTTTAAAAATGCAAAATACCTGGATGAGGTTTTTATATATTTAGCGTTAAATTTATTTATGGCATAATTATTTACAAAAGTGAGTCATATAAAATAAAAAATGGTATCACTATGAATAATTTGTAAAGAGTACATGATGAGTAAAGGGAGGTGTGAGGTACATGTCAGGTTACGTCTTAGTATTTACTTAAATTAAAAAAATTATTAGGATGTGCATCAGACAGGCAAATTACTCATCTAATATTATAATGGGAGAGTTGGAGTTGTCATTTGTCAACATACAAACTCGTGTGTTGCACGTGCACCTCCAACTCTCCCACTAATTACAACAAAAACAAATAAATAAAAAATACTCCACCTATTTAAAACGTGCAACGCACATGCAAAATAATTTTAAAATATTTTTTTAACATTAAACATACACATATGTTGCACGTACAACTCAAATTCTACTTATAAACATGTGCATTGCACGTACAAATTGTACATTTTTTCTTCAAAATATTTTTTCCAATTACGTGCAACGCACGTCCAACTCCAAAAATATTTCTTAATACGTATATCGCACATGAAAATCCTCCAACTCTTATCAAAACGTGCATTACACGTAAAAATTACTAGTAATCTAATATTATAATGGAAGAGTTGGGGTTGTCATTTGTAGACAACATGTATTTTGTAGACAACCATTCAACCAACCATCAAATCTCAACAATTCATTTTTAAGTTGGAGTTAAATTAACCATTTATTTACTCAACAATTGTCACTTACCATAATACCCTCAAATTTTAAATTTATTTACGACATAATTATTTACAAAAGTGTTACTTATATAAAATAAAAGTTGGTGCCATTATGGATAATTTATAAAGAGTATGTGATGAGCAAATGGAGGTCTCAAGTTCGAGGCCAGATTAAATCTTAGTATTGACTTAAATAAAAAAATTATTAAGACATGCTCGCACGTGCGGATTATTATCTCTAACATTATAATGGGAGAGTTGGGTTTGTTATTTGTAGACAATCAACCATCTAATCTCAATCATTCATTTTAAAGTGGGAGTTATATTAATTATTTATTTACTCAAGTGTTGTTAGTTACTACTACAATACCCTCAAAGTTCAAATGTATTTACGACAAAATTATTTACAAAAAAGTGTCACTCATATAAAATAAAAGTGTGTGCCACTAAGAATAATTTGTAAAACGTATGTATGAGTAAAATGATGTCTCAGGGTTCGATATCAGCTTATTATTTACTCTATAAAAAATTAATTAGAATGTGTATCACACGTGCACATTACTAGCCGCTTATAAATATCAAGTAGAGATACTAGTGTAGAAGTTGTTGAGCAATTTTTGTTATTTTAAAAATTTTATGGAGTATATAATTGAACCGTCTGTTTTTAGATCAATAATTATGTATGCCAATCTACTAAAATTTTTTAGTGGTCCAAATCAACGGTTTAGCGTGTCGTACGTATTGCCAACCCCAAGATCATGCTTCAGTATCTGTAGGGAAGAAGTCAGAACAATGTTGTCTGGGGAGGCAAGAAAAAATCTTAATAGCTATATATTTATATAATAAAACACAAAGAAAGCTATCAAGTGGTTCTCCTTCAATCCCCCCAAAATCAAAGGTCTAGATCTAACCTCACAAAACACATTTTTTCCCCACAAGTTTTTCCCCAAAACTCTAATTCAAATCCCCCCAAAATAACTCCTTTATTTATTTAATTATTTATTTATCTCTCTCTCTCTCTCTCTCTCTCTCTCTCTCTCTCTCTCTCTCTCTCTCTATATATATATATATATATATATATATATATATATAATAGAATACAAAGAAAGCTATCAAGTGACTCTCATTCATTTAGAAGTAAATCAATGGTCTAGATCTAACCTCACAAAAGACATTTTCCCCCCAAAAAATTTGAACCTCAAAACTCAAAATTTCCTCACCAAAACAAAACAACTTATTCATTTATTACTCTCTCTCTCTCTTTCTCTCTTTCCCCTCTTTTCTTCTTTTTCAGAATTCTCTCTCTCTCTCTCTTTTTAAACCCAGATATGTCCAAAAAAAAAAAAAAACAGTGAATATTTATTTTGGTTATGCAATTTTCGATTATGCCTTTTCTATTATTTCAAATTTTTAATTATGTTTTTTTTTTCCTTCAAATTATGCTTTCGTAACTCAATAACATTCACTTCCATTTAATTGTTTTTGAATTACCATATTTGATCTGATTGTAGAATACTTCACTAAGCAATTGTTTTAGATTCGAATGCTTCATTGAGTTAAGTTTGATTAGAATGCATTTTTTATTATACAATTTTGGAATATGTTTTTTTTGAATATTTGGACATTTGCTGCTTTTAAATATCGTTGCAAATTCTTTAATTGACACTCTTGATCGTATTTTTATGGACAAATCCATGCTTAATCCTCATATTTCGGGTTTTAGTAGCTGCAAAATTGTATCTTGATCTGCTTTGCTGCAATTTCACTTCACATATACATCACAACAAATTTTCTCTTTTAAATTCATACATAGTTAACTACATAAAAAACAAACAATGGGGAGCTAACTCATGCAGTTTGAGACGTCAACTGTATTAGAAAATGAATTGCTACTTATGTCAGACTCTAAATAAAAAAAAAATCTCTTATGCTCAAGTCACACATAGCAAGAAATTTCCTATCCACTACTTTTGTAGATTCACAGTACTATTTTTGAATCCTGGGCTGCTGACAAATGATCCTGCAATATACAAACCAATAAACATCAAGGTCACTCTGTAATCATACTTCAGAGTACATCAATACATCAACGTCTACTAGCAAATAAACATCTATATAAATCATTCATTACTATTTACAAGATTTCCGCTCAAGTCACACATAGCAAGTAATTTCCGATTCACTACTTTTGTAGATTCACAGTACTATTTTTGAATCCCGAGCTGCTGATAAATGATCCTGCAATATACAAACCAATAAATGTAGCACCCCGAGATCCACATACAGAAAACTAGTGACACAACCCAAGATCATTACTTCAAATGAGTACATAACACAGAAAAGAAATTAGAGGAAATTTAAAACTTACATTATTCAGGAAAATTTCACTTTCCACTTGGTATACTCCACGGCCCAAAAATTCTTTTATTCCCACGATCAAATCCTACAAACCAACTGTGGGCATGTCAGTTAAATACAACTGACACAAAACGGACGAAAACCGCAATTTCCTAATCCTCAACAAACAATCTTAATGCAGAAAGAAAGAAATGTGGAAATCATGTAATAGGAGTGTTGGTGTATGTTATGACCTAGGATCTAATGCATAATTCAAATGCATATGATGCTTTTATTCTAATGCACACTTGATTCGAAAACATATGCATCCCATACTACATATATCCTAGTCAAACTTGAGCGTACTTTAGATTATAGGGTTCACTCCCTCGCAATGTAAACCTATTCTTGTACTCTTCCATGTTCCTGATCTTTATTTAGTGACTGGTAGAGTTGCAATAAATACAGTCTACTCTGTCTACCGCATCAGATCGATGGTCTTTCTCCACTCCCGAAATTTGGTGATCACCCCGATCTATCGGAATCGATGGTCTCTCTCCACTCCACTGGCCGGTGGTCTCTCTTCACTCCCGACAGGCTGGTGATCATTCAGCTCAGCTGTAATCCTGTCGGAATTGGTGGTCCTTCTTTACACCTAGACTCTAGCATAAGTTATCCGAACATAGGGCGAATCGGCAGGCCTTTCCCTACTCTGCCAGAAACTGAGAGTTATACTCTAGCTCATTGTTCATATGGATAACTTAGAACATAACATACTCATAAAGGTCCATTCCCCTAGATTTCGACATCTCTATCACTAAATCTCAGGAATCAACAGTCGAGACTACGCTGCACGTGTCCCAGATGAGACATCTCATGCGTTCCCTTAACAGGTGAGTACACTTTCAACTAGTGCATGTCCTTATTTTATTGGTCATGCGATCTTATTATTATTGTTGTCCGTTATTTTCTATTTAATTTATTCTTCTTCAATGATAGTTGGTTACTAGATAATTTAATCCAAGATTCAAAGGTTAATCTTGTCTTACAATAAGTTATCTAAACTTGAGTATGGATTCAATTCAATTTGTCGGATTAAGCTAAGAGTCGGTTTAGCTTAGATACTCGTCATTGACATATGTCAACTTAATACGTATTTACTATCGCTATATGTATAACAAAAGGGCACTTAGTGACTAGATATCACCATATGTATATCAACACTAGTGCACTTAAGTCACCAAACACCACCATATGCATATACTTATGCATACTACCACCATATGCATATACTTATGCATACTTGCTTAATAAAGTCGTTAATGCCTACAGTCTTTTCTTTACTTTACTACGATCTACTTTACTTATCATAAATTTTGATTAGCTAAGTATACAATTACAAGTGGCTTTTCTACTTTACTACCATTATTAAACTATCTTAAATTTTAGTTAGCTAAGTATGCGACTATAGCTTTTATTCATTTCTACTTTGCTACCATTACTTTAAGTGATTACAAGTTTTATTTTGAATTACTACTTCTTCTTTAAATTACTGCTTACTATTACCACTACTGATGCCTTTTGATGCCTATTATTCACTACTATTGATGCCTACTACTATCACTGCCACTGCTACTATTACTGCTGCTACTATTACTATTGCTACTGCTACTATTACTCCTACTGCTGCTGCTATTACTGCTACTATTACTCCTACTGCTGCTACTATTACTGCTACTATTACTTCTACGACTAATACTATTAATACTACTAATATTACTACTACTACTGGTACTATTAATACTACTAATATTACTACTACTACTGGTACTATTAATACTACTAATATTACTACTACTACTGATACCATTACTACTACTGCATGAGCTATGTTTATTTTATATAAACTAAATTTTCTAATACTTGTAACTAACAACATATTAACATGAATAGCTAATTTTAACAAGCATATCTCTTAACATAATTTTACTACTTTCAAACCACAATATTATCAAACATAACTTCTATATAAAAAAAATCACAAAAGTAATCAAGAGGTAAAGGAAAATACCCACTTTCTTTTTCAAAGATATGCTTCTTCTTCCTTGCTTCAAAAGCTTCCTTAGCTTACGTTTTTCCATAGTTGTAAAACTCTCTATATATATATTTATATATTTATATAGGTGCTTAAGTATGGCAGATAGAAAAGAATGGAAGAAAGTTAGGCTAGGGTTTATTATAAGAGTAGTAGGGTTTTGAAAAAAATAGTAAAGAACTCAAGTTTGCACACATATATATAGAAAAAGGGTGAATGGTGCTGCTGTCTGTTGTTTACTGCCGGCCAGAAGAAAAACCAGAAGAAAAGAGAAGGAAAAGAGAGATGTGGGTGTATGAGGAGACTTCTAGGGAGCTTAGGTGTCATTCTTTTTTACTTTTACCCCCTAAGCTTAATTTATTTACACTTACCTATGGAAACATTGTTTAGCTGGGCTTTAAGAAAGAAAAAGTTGGGCTTTTAAAAAAAAATAAACAAAACACATCAGGTAAAAGAAACTTACCATAGTGTATGCTAACATTAACAATGCGCGCGCGCGCTCACACACACACACACACCCCCACACACACAAACGTGTATATATATATATATATATATATATATATATATATATATATAT
Source organism: Hemerocallis citrina (assembly GCA_017893485.1). Classification (NCBI taxonomy): domain Eukaryota; kingdom Viridiplantae; phylum Streptophyta; class Magnoliopsida; order Asparagales; family Asphodelaceae; genus Hemerocallis; species Hemerocallis citrina. Next base: position 305,615,975 of record CM030361.1, read on the forward strand.
TTTCATTGTAAGGAAAAAAAAAATTACATACCAGGGGTATTACAATAAACATCAAGGCCACTCCATAATCCTACTTCAGAGTACATCAATACATCAACGTCTACTAGCAGATAAACATCTATATAAATCATCCTTTACTGTTTACATGATTTTTCATATGTTGTATTGTTCCGAATACGTGCCGTAGGGACGTGCACATGGGCAGATAAACATCTATATAAATCATCCTTTATTGTTTACATGATTTTTCATATGTTGTATTGTTCCGAATACGTGTCGTAGGCACGTGCACACGGGCATACCTATATATATATATATATATATATATATATATATATATATATATATACACCCAATTCCTACTGCTAAGTTCACATCTTCTTTTTCTATATACTATGCAGCCAGGTATGAATTCTTTGAAGCCTTTTGCTGCTTAAAGACCACTCCTCGCTTAGGCGGACAAGACATCAAATCAAGAGGAATCGAGAAGACTATGTGGCACTTTCTTTCACTCAAAGAAGAGCCTAGCAACTTGACTCCCAGGAACCCTAGCTAGTGTTTTTCACGTGCGATGCACGTTTTAATAAGAGTTGGAGGATTTTCACGTGTGATATATGTGTAAAGAAATAATTTTGAAGTTGAACATGCATTGCACGTAATTGGAAAAAATATTTTGAAGAAAAAACTATGATTTGTACGCGCAATGCACATGTTTATAAGTAGAATTTGACTTGTATGTGCAACATATGTGTATGTTTGGTGTTTAAAAAATATTGAAAAATTATTTTCCACGTGCGTTGTACGTTTTAAATTGGTAAAATTTTGTTTGTTTGTTAGTTTTTTGTTGTAATTAATGGAAGAGCTGGAGTAGCACGTATAATGCACGGATTTGTATGTTGAAAAATTACAACTCCAACTCTCCTATTATATATACTAGTATAATGCACGTGCGATGCATGCCCCAAAAAAAATAGTCATCAAATTAAATGAATTGTGCTTAAGAAAAAGAAAAAAAGTAAAGCATTTAACAGCCAAAGTCTCAATCTATCTCAAAAATAGCCTTGATATCACTTTCTGGCACAAAAAATGCATGTACTCAAAAATCAAGAAACCAGTGAAGATTGTATTCCACCCTTTTCGTCGGAAAAAAAATTTAGAGGTTTAGATAATTCTTTCAATAATGTAGCCGAACCGAGGCGCAACGGCCTTGGGACGACAGTGAACTGCGGTGCAACGACCATGTGGTGGTGATGGGAATGCGGGAGAGAGGGCGGTGCAGACCCAGAGAGGAGTTGAATAAAGAGAAGATGAAGAGGTTTTGGATTTAGTTTTTTTTTCTAACAGAGAAGATGATAGGGCTTTTTTTTGGCTGCACGTGCATAACATGGATATATTTGGTGGATTTAGTTTGGTCGTATACTGCACTGATTTGCTCGGTTACAAAATTAGGGTTTGTTTGTTTACAACCCAAACTCTCCCATTAAAATAGTAGAGATGTATCAAGGTAGAGTAAAAAATAGAACCCAATTAAAGGTTAGTTGACTTTAAGTGAAATGATAGATGCACTAAGAAGTCTAATCTCTAGTGGAAGGTCATACAGATCATATAGACAATGTCTACATGCAATTAATCACCAATAGTTACTATCGTATAAGCATGTAAACATGTATAAAACTTAAGATATCCCATCCCATTCATATAAATGGGCAGATACTGAAACTCCATTCTAAAGAATCAGTCATAATAAAAAAGAAATTTAAGACTATACCACGAATGATCAAGCTGAACTACCTCCCATCAATTGGGAAGAAATGATTCTGAAAATCTATTGACAAGTCAACAATCTATATAATAAAACACAAAGAAAGCTATCAAGTGGCTCTCCTTTAATCCCTCCAAAAATCAAAGGTCCAGATCTAACCTTACAAAACATATTTTCCCCCCAAAAGTTCTCCCCAAAACTCAAATTCAAATCTCCCACCCAAAACAACTCCTATATTTATTTATTTTTCTCTCTCTCCCTCCCTCTTCTATTAAAAAATTAAGAAAATAAAAATTTTAAAAATTTTAAAATATTAAAAAATTTAAAAATTAAAAATTTGAAAACTTTAAAAATAATTCAAAAAAAATCAAAAAATCATATAATATGTTTTTTTGCTCTATGTTTACTACTTTAATTAATTTGCTGGACCTCCAAAACTATTTTATATGATCAAATAAGGTGCACTGTTCCGAAGACGTGCCGTAGGCACGTATCAACGGGCAAGCCTAGTAAATTAAAAAAGAGTCAAGGAGGAAGTAACCTTTTCAGAGTAGTAGTGTCAATAGCCAAAAGAGAGAATGTTGGAGATTAGATTAGTAGTGTCAGAAATCTTCTTCTGAAACAAAATACTATTGACAGATAAGCCAACAACTAATTATTATTACTAGTACTATGCACGTGCACACGTGCACGTGGAAAAAATTGAAGGGATGGTGAGAAAGGACAAAAAGAAAATAATTTCCAAACTGATCCACTTCCGAAAATATTGACCAAACCGGTCCGCTTTCGAAAATATTTACCAAAGTTAGTCCATAACCCAAAAGAGAATAATCTCCAAACTGATCCGCTTTCGAAAATATTTACCACACTGGTCCACTCCCGAAAATATTTACCAAAATGAGTCATTTTGTCAACACGTGCAGCGCACGTGTTGGCTTCAAAATGACAGCCGGTGACCACTAAGCCCTTCTCCCATTATAATAGTAGAGATTATTTCTAAATAAATGACGTTGCAACTAAATGTAATTGCAAAAATATGGCTACTTTTGTGGGTTGTGGCTGTATAAACCATGCATCTCTCTACATGAAACAGGCACTCGATCGATCAGAAACATTCTTAAACAGTACGTACTACTCTTATTTCTCACTCAATTGAGTAGCTATCGTACTAAGAAAAACAAAATCCTAATCAATCCTAATCACTCTTTTCACGTCACACAACAACATAGATATATATGATCTAAAAAGTTGTTTTAGGTTTCCTGAGTATCAAGTATCAAGGATTATTGCATACTCACCCAAATTTATTGGACCAAATCTACCCAAACTTAGAGCATATCTATACCTATAGAGGGCTGAGCGGGGAGCCGGGGCGGGAGCACGCGGGGGATGGCGGCGGGGCGGGGGCGCGCAGGGGAAGGCGATTGAGTGGGGGAGGCGATTGAGGGATGTTTAGGGGAGATGATTTTGGGTTTAGGGGAGATGATCAGGCTGTTTTATTTTGTACGGGCATCACATGGGTGTGTTTGGTGGTTTTAGTTTGGCCGTATACTGCACGGGTTTGCTCAGTTACAAAATTAGGGTTTGTTTGTTTACAAACCCCAACTCTCCCATTAAAATATTAGAGATCAGAGATGGAAACATGGACTTTTATACTCCAATTTATAATTATTTTTTAACATATACTAATGAAAATTGTTGATTTAATTATTGTCATACTATTCAAACTTGAGCTATATAATTGTTGATTTACTGTTTACAAGACTTTCTGTATGCTGTATCGTTCTGAAGACGTGCCGTAGGCACGTGCTCACGGGCAAATCTAGTAGATAGTATGAGCAATGCTGCAGTCACTACCAATTTTACTACCATTCTCTTCACTACCTTAGGTGGCATACCCCTATTGGAGAGTTCTCCCACCTACTCTATCTTCCTCTACCTATTGGAGTATGCCACCTAAGGTAGTGAAGAGAATGATAGTGAAATTGGTAGTGACTGCAGCATTACTCATATAAGATTTAGGGGGCCAAAGCATAAACCCAAATTTTTTGATGGGAAAAATCATAACATTTTTGGGGTTTCACAAAACTTTTAATGGTAATAAAGGGGTTCTAAAATAAAACTTTTTATTTAATTTTTTTGGAGGGGACTCTCTGGCTCCTTACTAAGCTCCGCCCATGAATCACCGTGCCATGTTTTGGTATGCGTGCAATCAAACAAAGAAAGAAAGACGAAGGAACACACAAGCCTGTTCTGGGGGGTTTCGTGGCAACTGCAACCGCGTACCTTTGGAGGTGGGTCCCACGTAGCATCTCTAATTATGCATGCATGCACCCATCTCATCATCGATCATCATCATCCGCATCAAGCCCAACTTAACGTACAAGTGTTTCCACTGCTTTACTTGGATATGTTTTTGAGATCAAAAGCTCAAGTAAAAATGTACGTACGTAGTGTCATAGTGGAAAATAAACTAAGTGATGGCTGTAGTGTCTGTGACAACTCTTCTGTGAGTATATCAATGGCTTAGCTTGGAAGCCAGCAGAATATCGTAAATGCATTTGTTGTCATTGTGCGGGTATGGGGATGGTTTGGCTACAACTCCGAACTTTTTTTTGATGATATGGATAGAGTCAACTGACTCCAACCATGTATTAATCAATTAAAAATTTATACCAAGAGTCTTACAAGAAGTAAAACATGCTAAAACCAATAAAAATAATTACAGATTAGATTCAAGCAAACAGGATACGACAATTGAAAACGCTACAACTCCGAACTTGTTCGTAAGAGTTGAAAGTTTAGTATTTTATGTCGCATGAGCACAATTGACTTCAATCCTCCTGTAGAAAACAATAAAGTTTTGAGGCTGTTTTTTCTCATTTATAATTCGTATCTGAATAGTGAATATATCAAGTAAGAGCATCCACAATGGTGATTGCTATTTTTTGCCAAAATAGCAAAATAAGAATTGACAAAAGAAAAATCGCTATACCGGTTCGTTTTGTCATATTTTGAGAAAGAATTAATTTTTTTAATCGTGTTCCGTCCGAGATATATTTTTGTAATTTTTAGTAAAATTAAATTAGTGTTAGTTATTAAATAGTAATGAATTAATTAATTAGTGATTAAAATAATAATAAACTATTATTAAATCCTATTTAAAAGAGATTAGTGTCTAATTAATGGGTTCAAAAGTGTTGAAAATGACACTTACTCTCAAACAGGACATGTTGTCCGTTTCTCAATTTTTTGAGATTGGACGGGACAACATGTCCCGTCTGATTATATAAAAAATTCCAGACGAAACAACTTGTTTCGTCCGATGCTATTAAAAAAAATAGGGATGGATACCCTATATTTTGAGAATGAGCAAATTATTCTTCAAATATGAGAAGCGACTGTTCCAACCTTCTCAAAAAATAACAAAATAGTAAACCGTTTTGCTGAGCATTTTTTATCAAAATATGATAAAATGGCTAAAATGTAGCAAACCATTGTGAACGTTCTAAGGAGTAGGGGTGGACATCGGTCGTTATCCGACCAAATATGCACCATCCACCACCGATCCAAAGAAGATCGGTTTTTTAATTTTCTCATCCGCAACCAATCCGAACCTTAATTGGATCGGTTTCCATCCAAGCCGATTAAGCTCGGTTTGGATTGGATTGGAAGGTCGGTTTGGCATGCTACTTTTTACCTTCAACATCATTCATAATTTTGTTAAAATTTAGAAAATCAACTTCAATCAAACTTAAGAAACAACATGCTATTTGTTATTCAGAAATGAATTTAAAATGAAGATTCATAAAACCACAAGTTGTTAATAAATTTTGCACTAATTGTTTGAGATTATGACGTTTAAATGGGTGAGATAAACTACTTTTTCACTTGCATACTTCTGTAATCTTAGTTTATTATCATAAACGAAACATTAAATAACTATAGCTAATTGAATTTCAGGTACAATAAAAATATATTTAGATTACAATTTCTACTTGACTTGATTACAGTAACTACTAAATGTTACATCAAATTTATGATTCTATTAGTTGGGTCACACTGTAAATCAAACATTTCTCAACAACATAATACACAGGATTATGGAGAATCAAAACATAGGTAGAACAATTGCTCGGTTTGTATTAAAGAAATTAAGGAAGACTATTTGTATCACCAAAAAAATGAGAAATGACTATTTTTATATTCAAAAAGTTAAAGGAGAACTATATTTTTTATGAACTTATGCATAGAAGTACGGTCGGTTCGGTTTCATCGGTTATTTGAAAGCCCCATCCAATAACCGAACCGGTCTAGTTGGTTATTGAAGATCAAGAACCGAGCCAATCCAAATCCCCAATTGGTTTGGTTAAAACCCGGTCGGTTCGGATTGGATTGGTTCGGATTGGTTGGTTCGGATAATAGTTGTCCAACCCTACTAAGGAGCATTTCTTTTCCTTTTTATTTTCGAAAAGTAAAAGATAAGACGACAAACCTAGCTACCTCACATATTGATTAAAAGGCACGTTAATGTGTACTAGGATCTGTACACCTACATTGAATGTCCTGACAACTATATCACCGGCAATAAAATTTATATATGTTGATTATTAAAACAAGCGATATAAACAATATACTTAAATCAATAATTTAATCTAATAATCCTAAACAAATATAAACAAAAACAATTAAAAATTTAAGTTTTCTAAAATTAAAAATCACTATTTCTTCTAAAAATTCAATTTTTCTCCGTCAACCATCACTATTTCATATCATTTCAAAAAACAATCAATATTTCATCTGAAATCCAAAGACACACTCCAACAAATTTAAAAAAATTCAAAATACATATAAAACAACTAATGAAAAACAATACTTAAGAAAATCAAAAAGTTCACATTCATCACCTGCACTCATAGTAAGAAAACACTAAGAAGAAAAAATAGATAAATCTAGCATTGTAGTAAATTACAAGGAAGTAAATAAAAATACTAAAAAATTTGAATATCTGCTACCTGGTAGCAGATACTACTAAATACAATAAGAACAAGAAAAATATATTCAAAATTCGATTGCAAATCAAGATTCAACCTCGATAAAATAACAGAAGAATCAAAGTAGTTAACAAAATTCAGTACACCATACGAATTTTATGAATGAAACGTATTACCTTTCGGATATAAAAACAGTCTAGAAGTATTTCAAGAATATACAGATAAGATATTTAAAAAATACAACAATTTTATATAAGCATACATAGATTATATTCTAATAGGACCCGAAAACGAAGAGTAACATAAAGAACATTTATTAAAATTCATAGAAATAGTTAAAAATGCGGGAATTATACTATCAAAAAAGAAAATGGAACTGTTCAAAACAAAGATAGAATTCTTAGGAACAAAATTTTCACATGAAGGAATAGAACTATAGCCACAAATAGCAGAAAAAGTAAAGACATTTCCAAATGTTTTAAAAGAAAAAAGAGAAGTACAAGACAAAATCGGACTACTAAATCAAACAAGAGAATATATACCAAATTTATCAGCGAAAATAAATTGTCTACATTAAAAACTGAAAAAGTTCAAGAAATGAGAATGGACCTTTGAAGAGGAAGAAAAATTTAAAATCTCTATTATATACCTACTTAGTTATGTCTGATTCTTTTGTTATGTCTGATTCTTTTTCTGCGTTCATCTATTATATACCTACTTAGTTATTTTATGTTCTTATTTTTGATTTATAAGTCCTTTTTATATCTCTAGAGAATTCTGGACCATTGTAATATTCTTCTAATTTTTGTATGTTTATCATATAATTTTTTAATTCTATTTTTTTTGGAATATTATCCATACTAACTTAATTCCTATAATTTAATAATTTGTGTCCCAGTAGGCGTTAGTAATACCAATTTGCTTCTTCGTTTATATAATCTAATACCGTGTATGCTATTACTTTTTGTATTTTTTTAGGTAACTTTTCAGTTACTCTATTTGTTATCACTAAATATTTTGATATCTCATTATCAGTTATATGCTTTCTTTCTATCAATCTTTTATCAACGTATCTTATTTTAAATTTTGAAAGGTTTTTAATCTTAGTATTCTTATATTTTGTGAAGTATCCAGTTTTTATAAGGTTCGAGAGATATTATAATCTCTAATTTCTAAAGTAGGGTTATATAGAAAATTTATGTTTAGTTTTTTATAATAAACTGGATCAGTTTGGTAAGTATTTTTTGAAATGGATCAGTTTGATAAATATTTTGGGTCCTAGCTAGTGTTGGTACTACCCATTTGCTTCTTCGTTTATATGATCTAATACCGTGCATGCTATTACTTTTTGTGTTTTTTTAGATAACTTTTTAATTACTCCATTTATTATTACTAAATATTCTAATATCTCTTTATCAGTTATATGATTTCTTTCTATCAATTTTTTATCAACATATCTTATTTTAAATTTTGAAAGGTTTTTAATCTTAGCATTCTTATTTTTTGTGAAGTATCCAGTTTTTTATAAGGTTCGAGAGATATTATAATTTCTATTTTCTAAAGTAGGGTTATATAGAATATTTATTTTAGTTTTTTTATAATAAACTGGATCAATTTGATAAATATTTTGGGTCCTAGTAGGTGTTGATAATATCAATTTGCTTCTTCGTTTATATGATCTAATACTGTGCATGCTATTACTTTTTGTGTTTTTTTAGGTAACTTTTCAGTTACTCTATTTGTTATTACTAAATATTCTGATATCTCTTTATCAGTTATATGATTTCTTTCTATCAATCTTTTATCAACGTATCTTATTTTAAATTTAAAAAGGTTTTTAATCTTAGCATTCTTATTTTTTGTAAAGTATCCAGTTTTTTATAAGGTTCGAGAGATATTATAATTTCTAATTTCTAAAGTAAGGTTATCTAGAAATTTTATTTTTTGTTTTTCATAAAAAAATGGACCAGTTTGGTAAATATTTTTGGAAATGGATCAGTTTGATAAGTATTTTGGGTCCTAGTAGGTGTTTTTTTTTTTTTGGGAAGGGGAAGGTGAACTCTGGTTACCCTGTTTCATTAATAAAAAATTAACAATACAAACCCAGAGAACTGGGCCAGACAGAAAATAAAATATACATGCAGCAACATGACCCGCACAAACAGCAGATCCCTCCAACAATCCTGGAGGGTGGGCGGACAACTCGGACCCGCTAAATTGTATGTACGTCAGTTTAGTTTCGTACACTGCCTCCACGTCACGTGCACACCTACCTGAGGTCCTAGTAGGTGTTGGTAATACCAATTTGCTTCTTCATTTATATAATCTAATACCGTGTATGCTATTACTTTTTGTATTTTTTTAGGTAAATTTTCAGTTACTCTATTTGTTATTACTAAATATACTGATATCTCTTTATCAGTTATATGCTTTCTTTCTATCAATCTTTTATCAACGTATTTTATTGTAAATTTTGAAAGGTTTTTAATCTTAGCATTCTTATTTTTTGTGAAGTATCCAGTTTTTAATAAGGTTCGAGAGATATTATAATTTCTAATTTCTAAAGTAGGGTTATATAGAAAATTTATTTTTAGTTTTTTTATAATAAACTGAATCAATTTGGTAAATATTTTTGGAAATAGATCAGCTTGATAAATATTTTGGGTCCTAGTAGGTGTTGGTAATACCAATTTGCTTCTTCGTTTATATGATCTAATACCGTGCATGCTATTACTTTTTGTATTTTTTTAGGTAACTTTTAAGTTACTCTAGTTGTTATTACTAAATATTTTGATATCTTTTTTTCAAGTATATGCTTTCTTTCTATCAATCTTTTATCAACGTATTTTATTGTAAATTTTGAAAAGTTTTTAATCTTAGCATTCTTATTTTTTGTGAATTATCCAGTTTTTTATTAAGTTCGAGAGATATTATCATTTCTAATTTCTAAAGTAGGTCATATAGAAATTTTATTTTTAAGTTTTTATAATAAAATGGACCAGTTTGGTAAATATTTTTGGAAATGGATCAATTTGATAAATATTTTGTTTCCTAGTAGGTGTTGGTAACATTGGCGGAGCCACATCCAAGCCAGGGTGAGCAGCTGCTCCCCCTGAGTTTTGGTAGGCTCTTTGTATAAGTGCAGTTATTTTTTATATTTTAAATGAAAGTCCATGCAGTGCTCCTCCTAGGCGTGGCCCACAACTAAAGGTCCATACAACCGCTTCTCACACCACCCGATCCGCTCCCTCTTCTGCTGTTGTTCGCTTTTTCTTCGTTTAGTTCTTGTGATTTCGCTTTTGCTGGATGAAAATCTTGGCTTCGCCACTGGTTGGTACTACCAATTTGCTTCTTCGTTTATATAATCTAATACCGTGTATTTTATTACTTTTCGTGTTTTTTAGGTAACTTTTTAGTTAATCTATTTATTATTACTAAACATTCTGATATCTTTTTATCAGTTATATGCTTTCTTTCTATCAATTTTTTATTAACGTATCTTATTTTAAAACTTGAAAGGTTTTTAATCTTAGTATTCTTAATTTTTTTTGAAGTATCCAGTTTTTTATAAGGTTCCGAGAGATGTTATAATTTCTAATTTCTAAAGTAGGGTTATACAGATTTTTTTTAAAGTTTTTTATAATAAACTGGATCAATTTGGTAAATAGTTTTGAAAATGGATGAGTTTGATAAATATTTTGGGTAAGTGGGTCAGGTTAATTGTGACAAACACTCCAAAGCATGCATATTCAATTTTCAACTTTATAATCGGATCAATTGGCCGAGATCAAGCATTCGCGCTAAAACAAGCAAGCAGCTGTCCATAGTTTGCATTGATCTTATGGCAGACGTACGTACGGTGTACAATGGAGTGGTGACCGATGACTGAGAAGATGCAGTACTTGGCCTTGGCAGTACGTACCTCGCGTTAATGCATGGCAGAGGATGGCGAACGTCGACGTACCCGACCCATTAACACTAAAGAACAATACCCATTTAACACTAGAGAACAATACTACGTACTAAACATGTACAGTATTTATATGGGGTTGTTTTTTTTTTTTTTTTGATGTAAGCGGATAGAGTCAAACGACTCCAGTCCGATCAAAAAAATATATTAATAAAGCGGTTAAAACTGTACAGGCCAATAATAAGGGGTTTTACAAAAAGTAAAACAAGCGATAGCCTAACAAAAACGCAGACAACTAGCAAGATACAGGTGATGAATCGGAACTAGAGACTATACAACAGAAAGAGATAATAAATAAAGCAACAGAGACGGGCTGGTCGGGGACAGAGAACGCGACAAAACACCATCAGCTCGAACAACCCTCAGGGAAGGAATCAGAGTAGCTCGCGCCCATCTGGACGAAAGCCGGGATCCGATCTTGACTGAGTCGACTAGTTAATGCTGTATGTTTTTTTTTTTTTTGGGGGGGGGGGGGGGGGGGGGGGGGGGGGGGGGGGAGGGGGGTAGCAGGTGTGAGTTCTTGTAATTTGTGCAACAAAAGATGTGGTACTGACATCGATCCGATTCTAAGCTGACGGACCGGCTCGGGAGTAGCAGGTGGGAGGTAGAGGCCGGGTGCTTGGCTCGGACCCAGTAGCTCGGCTCGGATCTAGTAGCTCGGCTAGATCTTCTGTACCTGCACAATGCTTAGAAATACCGGGAGAAGTTCCGGCGACAGGCCCTTCGACGATCTAGTTAGTCACTGAGAAAGCAACAGTAGTTAGGGTTCAGGTGGGAAAAGTCTCTTACCTTTTAAAGTGAGGAGGGGGAACTGGTATTTATAGACAAAGGTAAACGGATCTGAGATCCTAACGGGCCGGGTTGCCTGAATCGGTTGAAGCCCAACCTGATGCTGGACCTGATGATCGCAGGAAAGTGGGTTTTGAGGAGATCTGAGGGCCCTTATTGCGCCACTCTCTCTATTCCATATCACTCGTTTAATTATGTATCTTAATGATTCACACTCGTTACAAGCAGTTGTGAGATAGTTACGACATGTGTGATTGAATGAAAGGTCAACTCAAGTTAACCTTTTCAATTTCTCCCTTTTCTCGATACATTAAGAACATGATAAATTTCAGTTAACCTTACTGTAATTTATATCTTTGACGGTTAACCATACTAAATTTTTTTTTTTACAATTAATCCTTCTGAAGTTAGTTTTTTGGCGTTTTGGCGTACTCCGTATTAGTAAAATCGCACAAATGACTCCGTATTTGTAAAATCGCACAAACGACAGTAAAAAATTGTGAAATTTTGTGAGTAAATTGGATTCACCAAATACAAGCTAACATAACTTTTATAAATGAGTTTCGGCTCACGGTTTGCTAGATACAAGCAAAAACAAATAAAGTGATACATGGTCACCTCTCTCTCAAACCGTGAGTCGAAACTCACTTATACATGTTGCATTAGCTTGTGTTTGATATATTCGACCCAGCTAATAGCAAAGTTACGTAATTTTTGGTTGTTGTTTGTGCAATTTTGTAACTACGGAGTATGCCAAAATGCTTAAAAAAGACTAACTTCAGTATGATTAATTGCCAATTTTTTTTTTTAGTATAAACTATTAAAGGTATAAACTATCCTATAGGGTTAACTGAAATTTATCCTTAAGAACGTTCCTACCAACATATTTTATACTTTTATTAGTAATAGTATAAATCTCTTAGGAATAATGGGGACATTCTCTTCTACTAGAAACATATTTTATTCTATTTTTTAACAACAATTTTTTTATGGCAACTTGAGAATTGTACATAGAATAGATACTTATATGCATTGAACTTGCAAGTGAATGTGGATAAGGAACAAAGAAAAATCTTTGATAATATACAAACAAAACTCTTTTTCACAAAACTGAAATGCATTGAACTTGCAAGTGATCGAAAACATTCTTGAAGGTCCCCTACAAAGTATCAAACCAATCACAAAGTTACAGAGCTCTATTGAGAAAACACACTCTCTATACAATTGGATCATACCATATACATCTTCTCATATATATCACACTTACAATACCATTAACCTCTCTCGCACATTGCACCAAGTTAACAAAATCCAGAAAAAAATTTGTTTCTCAACCCTTCAATTTTGACCACAAATTTCCATTAGATTCTTCCACTCTAATTTTCTTATACACTTTACAACCATCTAAAAAAACTCTTCTGTTGTTCACAACAGTTCAAGCAAACTTTTGAAAATTAAAATATCCCTAACAAAATTAGCACATTTCAAAATATTTATATATATATAACCAAAACAAACATGCGATTTTTTTTATATAAAAGTAGATTAATTAACATGTACAAGAATATATATATATATATATATATATATATATATATATATATATATATATATATATATATATATATATATATGTCATAAAATAGTATTTATTCAGTTAGGGATATTTTCATTTAAAGTGTATAAAAGAAAATTCTTAGTGAAAAGCTGCGGGCAAAAAAAGGGTCACATTAACAAATTTAATTTCCTCATAATCAATCAGTGGTTACCTAGCTATTGTCTTTCTCCCTTTGATCCACCTTGAGTAGCCCATGAGCTTGAAGAAGATGGTGAAGAAGCTGAACTCCCAACATTCGACATTGAAAAGTCGATAAACTCTTGTGGTGGTGTTTGCGAACCTCCTCCGTAAACAAATGGAGACTGATCACTACCATAAAGCCCTGATACCACATTGTGCAAATCTTCATCCCCACTACTTTGCAGTAACTGTGCATACTGAACCAGGTGAGGGTCTGGAGTAGTAGTACTATGCATGAACGGACCAGGGTCGGGTGGTGGTCGACTAGGGATTCCTCGAGTCACTACAAACCCAAGGTCAGTTCGGCCTTGGACTCGTTCCGGGAAGTTGAGTTTTGCTTTGTTGCCTTTAAAACGGAGGGCAGCTTCATCGTAGGCAATGGCTGCACCTTCAGCTGTCTCGAAGGTGCCAAGCCAAACTCGGGCAGCTTTCTTCGGGTCACGAATCTCCGCCGCCCATTTGCCCCATGGTCTTTGTCTAACTCCTCTGTAGTGCCTTTTTTTCACAGATTCTTTATTGATATACATATAGAGAGAATGAACAGAACAGAATAAATATATATAGTTTATGATGAAGACCAAAAAATTCTCTAATTTTTTTTTAGTATAAACTGTTAAAGGTATAAACTATCCTATAGGGTTAACTGAAATTTATCCTTAAGAACATTCCTACCAACATATTTGATACTTTTATTAGTAATAGTATAAATTTCTTAGGAATAATGGGGACATTCTCTTCTACTAGAAACATATTTTATTCTCTTTTTTAACAACAATTTTTTTATGGCAACTTGAGAATTGTACATAGAATAGATACTTATATGCATTGAACTTGCAAGTGAATGTGGATAAGGAACAAAGAAAAATCTTTGATAATATACAAACAAAACTCTTTTTCACAAAACTGAAATGCATTGAACTTGCAAGTGATCGAAAACATTCTTGAAGGTCCCCTACAAAGTATCAAACCAATCACAAAGTTACAGAGCTCTATTGAGAAAACACACTCTCTATACAATTGGATCATACCATATACATCTTCTCATATATATCACACTTACAATACCATTAACCTCTCTCGCACATTGCACCAAGTTAACAAAATCCAGAAAAAAATTTGTTTCTCAACCCTTCAATTTTGACCGCAAATTTCCATTAGATTCTTCCACTCTAATTTTCTGATACACTTCACAACCATCTAAAAAACTCTTCTGTTGTTCACAACAGTTCAAGCCAACTTTTGAAAATGAAAATATCCCTAACAAAATTAGCACATTTCAAAATATTTATATATATATAACCAAAACATACCAAAACATGCGATTTTTTTTTATAAAAGTAGATTAATTAACATGTACAAGAATATATATATATATATATATATATATATATATATATATATATATATATATATATATATGTCATAAAATAGTATTTATTCAGTTAGGGATATTTTCATTTAAAGTGTATAAAAGAAAATTCTTAGTGAAAAGCTGCGGGCAAAAAAAGGGTCACATTAACAAATTTAATTTCCTCATAATCAATCACCTAGCTATTGTCTTTCTCCCTTTGATCCACCTTGAGTAGCCCATGAGCTTGAAGAAGATGGTGAAGAAGCTGAACTCCCAATATTCGACATTGAAAAGTCGATAAACTCTTGTGGTGGTGTTTGCGAACCTCCTCCGTAAACAAATGGAGACTGATCACTACCATAAAGCCCTGATACCACATTGTGCAAATCTTCATCCCTACTACTTTGCAGCAACTGGGCATACTGAACCAGGTGAGGGTCTGGAGTAGTACTACTCTGCATGAACGGACCAGGGTCGGGTGGTGGTCGACTAGGGATTCCTCGAGTCACTACAAACCCAAGGTCAGTTCGGCCTTGGACTCGTTCCGGGAAGTTGAGTTTTGCTTTGTTGCCTTTAAAACGGAGGGCAGCTTCATCGTAGGCAATGGCTGCACCTTCAGCTGTCTCGAAGGTGCCAAGCCAAACTCGGGCAGCTTTCTTCGGGTCACGAATCTCCGCCGCCCATTTGCCCCATGGTCTTTGTCTAACTCCTCTATAGTGCCTTTTTTTCACAGATTCTTTATTGATATACATATAGAGAGAATGAACAGAACAGAATAAATATATATAGTTTATGATGAAGACCAAAAAATTCTCTAATTTAATCACACTAAAAGCTCTTATCTTAAATCCTCATATGCACGATCCACATCCGTTAAACTTAAGTCTTATCATTTTTCTTTTTTTACCGGTAAAAGGTAGGATTATCCTACCACACAGCAAATATAAATATATTGAACTCAAGTCATATCATAAAGCATAGAATGATGAAAAATCATTAGGTCTAGTGCATTATTCCTTTTCATTATGAGGTTTAATTTACTTATTAAAATTATTATTCTTTAATAACAAAACATTAAGAGGTTAATTTACAATCTTTCATCAATTTCCAATTTTTTTACTTAAAACTTTGCAATGTAAAGATACTAACAAGTTTTAGCATGACATACGAAGAAATTTCCTCCTGTTACTGATGATTGAATAGGAGTGGAAATAAATATTAATATATATTAAAACCGAGTTTTTTTTCTTTCACCCACTTAGTTTCAAAATTATGGCTATACTTTTTTTTTCCCTTCTAATTCCTCTAGTGAAAATATATACATACCTTGTAAATGTTAGGTTTTGTGAGAAATTAACAATTAGGAATTATGGTTAATATCTAGATCTAAGTTATTTGAGATATTCACCCTAGGTATCAAGATTGGAATACCTAGACTGTTATCACAAGCCAGTATTTATTTCTAAATACTGGTTTGGGTACTGGGTTCTCAATATTAACGACCCTACCGATGGACCAAAACTCCGAAGTTGTGGTAAGGGTGAGGGTTTTAATATTTATATTCTAACACTCAACTCAACCCACATTCCGATATCCATACAATTAGTACGTGTAACACACGTGTTACCCATAGAACAATATTACACATAATATTGTTCATATAATGAGAATATACCTATGTATCCAACAGTAAAAGTGTCAATTAGAAGAAAAAAGAATGCAATATGTACGTTGTATACTGAACTTTTAAGAGCTGTTAGTAATATCTGACCTAAAAATTTTGATTTTCAGCAAACAAAAGTACAACCTTATAAAGGAAAGGAAAATTTTTGATAGGAAAAAAAAAGGGTTTGAGTGGTGAAAAGGGAGAAATGAGTATTTTTTATAAAAAGAACGGATAATAATAGAGTTAGAATACAGCTAGCAATTTTCTCTCTTTTGTTTTTTTGTTTTTTTGTATTTTTTGACATTGAGCCGTAGAGACCCACATTTCCAAATAATTCTATCTAAGGCCAGAATCAGGGCCGGCCCTACTCTAGAGACGGGTAAGGCAGCCGTCTTAGGGCCCCGAAGATTTCGCGATTTTAGGAACCCCAAATTTGAACTTCTCTTGTAAATATAGACACGTATTTTGCGCGTAAAGAAAAATGCTATTAGGGGACCCCATTTCGGAAGTTCGCTTAGGACCCTCGGGAACTCAGGGTCGGCCATAGCTGGAATCGAACATGTGACTAACCTAGAGTGAGAAGTCCAAGCCAAGTACTGTACTTTAAGTGGCTAGCAATTTTCTCCTGATATAGATATTTTATTGAACACACATACTAAAATCATACTAAAAACGAAGAAAACTGCAAGTGCAAGTGTCCTAGTAATGTAGTGATAAACCTCCTAGTAGTTTAGTGATAAACCTCTTCATCTAGTAGGTGTGGCTATGACCTTGTTAAGGGAAAAAAAAATCCAAACAACAATTTTCAATTAAAAAGAAAAACAACAATTTCATTTTCACAGACATTTTCATAATCATACAGAGCACGTGCACATAAAGGGGTTGTTTGTTTGCCCTTTTTTTTTAATGGATAAGCACTGTTCACTGGTTTTCTTATCTTAGATTTTGGTTGAATTTGGATTCCTACTGGAGCGTTACTATTGCAGCTGTAGCGCTATTGTAACACGTTCGCCCATATAACTTTTACACGGAAAAAAATAATTCATGGACGAGCACTGTTCACAGGTTTGTTCAGTTTAATTTTGACTGGATTTGGATTCCTTCTGTAGCGCTACTATAGCTACTGTAGTGCTACTATAGCACGTTCTGAAATACAGAAAAAATTTTGGATTTTAGTGAATGAACATTGTTCACTCTTTTTAAGTTGTTTTTATCTTCTCTCTTTTTACACTATTCAATAAAACAATTCCGCATACTCCTCTACATTAATTTTTTACTATTTTTTAAATTTTCTCTCTCTCTCTCTCCTCTCAATCATATCTATATAATAAAACACAAAGAAAGCTATCAAGTGGCTCTCCTTCAATCTCCTAAAAAAGCAAAGGTTCAGATCTAACCTTACAAAACATATTTTCCCCCTCAAAACTCAAATTCAAATCCCCTATCCAAAACAACTCCTATATTTGTTTTAATTTTTTTTTTCTCTCTCCTTCCCTCCCTCTTCTATTCAAAAAATTAAGAAAATAAAATTTTTTAAAATTTTTAAAAAATAAAAAAATTAAAATTAAAAAACTTTAAAAATAATTCAAAAAAAAAAAAAAAATCATATAATATGTTTTTTGCTGGGCCCCCAAAAGTTTCTCATATAATATATTTGCTACTTCAATTAATTTGCTGGACATCCAAAACTATTTTATATAATCAAACAAGTTACACTGTTCCGAAGACGTGTCGTAGGCACGTGTCAATAGGCAAACCTAGTCTATATAATAAAACACAAAGAAAGCTATCAAGTGGTTCTCCTTCAATCCCCCAAAAATCAAAGGTCCAGATCTAACCTCACAAAACATATTTTTCCCCTCAAAAGTTTCCTTCCAAAACTCAAATTCAAATCCCCCACCCAAAACAACTCCTATATTTATTATTATTATTTTTTCTCTCCCTCCCTCCCTCCCTCTTCTATTCAAAAAATTAAGAAAATAAACATTTTTAAAATTTTTTTAAAAATAAAAAAACAACTAAAAACTAAACAAAATTAAAAATTTAAAAACTTTTAAAATATTTCAAAAAAATCAAAAAAATTCATATAATATGTTTTTTGCTGGACCCCAAAAGTTTCTCATATAATATGTTTGGTACTTCAATTAATTTGTTCGACCTCCAAAACTATTTTATATGATCAAAAAAGGTGCACCGTTCCGAAGACGTGCCGTATACGGCACGTGTCAACAAACAAACCTAGTACTACAATAAAATTACATCCAAACAAACCACTTTTTTAGAACTCATTTTCAAATGTTTCTTTTCTCTAGAATAATTTTCATGGATTGGATACATTTTACAACCAACCAAACACTCCCAAAGTGCAATATTGTTTTTCTTCATTTTTTGACGAAAACTTTTCTTAGTTATTTCTTATCTATTAGGAGAGTAGTAAACTTGTAATACATATACAGTCATCTCGAAAGCAATTGCGAGCTAAAATTGACAATTTAAGTCTGTTTCTCTTATAATAACACTTTGGACAAATGGGGAAAGGTTGCCTCTTAATCTGGGCTTTGACCTAATTTATTGGTTATCCCAATCAATTGTTTAATTTATTATTTACCATCTGTAGCAATACCCTTAATTCATGCTAAAAAAATTGAGAGAAACATGTAATGTACTATGATCTATTGCTTCCTTATTTTTAACTAGTAATTTACACGTGCGATGCATATCTTAATAAATATAATTTTTTTAAATTTTTTTTAGACATAGTCTAGATTTGAATTTAGAACCTTCTTTATAATAGTTATGCACGTGTATTGCACGGATTGATAGATTGACAAAATATTTACAAATGACACTAAGACCTTCTTCCATTATAATATTAGATAGATAGATTAATAAAGCACGGTAGTATTTGTCATTTTTAAGCCTCTAGAGAGAGATCAATGCAACTTCTATTGAGCTTACTTGTACTCTTAGAGTATTCACTGTCATTTTCTATATTTTCATAGTATGCATAACAATTTTGGATCTGCAGTCGTTTCTATTTATTCATATTTTGGCAAAATCGCTATACAAGATTGCTATATTTGAGAGGCAATATAGGAATATGTATATTATACAGGATGAAACTTCAATTTCGTCCGCAATAAAAAATAATTTTTTTATTATATGAAGTTTCGTCCGATGAAACTAGAAAAAATTTGAATTAAAACATAGCCCAGAAAAAAAAGTCACAGACGAAACATAAGAGAAGTATTATTTTTTTAAAATATTCAATTAATTTTTTTAAAAAAATGCTTTCAACCTAATTTTTTCCACGGTTTCGTCCGATCATATTTTATTTAGCTTTGTTATATTATAGCATTTCACTACTAACGGAAACGGCATTTTGCTGTATGTATAATATGTATTTTGCTTTTTTTTTTTATACCTTAGACGACTGTGGATGCTCGTACAAGTACTTGCCATGCAAATCAAAGATGAATAATTAGGGTTTTGGACTAATTGTAAACATCTCACAAAATTCATGTTGGAATCATCTAATCACAAAGGTTTTTCCTAGGGACTAATTAAAAAAAAGTTAATTAATTTATCCATACCAAAATTACCTAAAAAGGAAATAAAACAAAAACCCTAATCCAAAACACAAGAGGAAAGTGGTGTAACAATTAAAACCCTAATCAAAACAATCATATTTAATTACCTTGCTCTTCTACTACTTCTTCCTTTGACTCCGCAGCCGTTGACTCCGGCACCGGTAAGCTGACCGCCGGCTCTGCCGACGTGGAGCTGCTGATCACGTGAGCGAGGGCGTTGACCATGGCTGAGGCGTCCTCCTCCGCACGTGAGGTCGAGTACTTTGGAAACTGCATGTCGACTTTGTCATTCTCTTCCACTTCATTCGAAGGGAGAGGCCTCTTACCATGCCACCGATCCACCTTTACTTTGAAGTCCGCGCTCTCTATATGATTAAATCTCAGCCGTGCGTTTGTAAAACGGAACCAACCAGAGAGTAGTAGAAGAAAGAGGAGATGTGTGATAGGAATGGGAAGTGGGCTCTCTTTTATGGTTTCTGTGTGTATTTGTTTATTAATATTTATTCGGTATATAATAAATCTACGTGTAGAGTATGTAAAAAAGTGGAGACTTATGGCCGAAGGTGATATGTATGGACGTGGACTTATATATATGGCACAATAGTTATGTGATTGGGACCAAGGAATGCAACACCCAAAGGTGAACCATCCTAGCTAGTTGGTGCAATCATGATTTGTCATGTGCTAAGTTGATGCTTTGGTAGGGTCCACACTTAGGTATGGTTGATGCATGGAGGTCGGGCGAGAATTTTAATATATGATCTAATCATTCATCAATTTAATTCGGCTGAATATAAAAAAAGTATACAAAATTTTGAGCCAGTTTAAGAAAAGTACAGTAAGATTTTTTATTTAAAAAAAAGGACACAATGTTTTCAAAAATTCCACTGGATTAGTTCGGACTAGGGTTAGGGTTAGGGTTGGGGTTAGGTTAGGGTAGAGTTTAAAAAAACTGTTTTCATCTTTCATTTGTGTTTAAAAAAATCATATTCATCTTTTATTTGCGTTTAAAAAAACATCACTTAACTAATCAGATGTTTAAATAAACCCCACAACTAACCCTAACCCTAACCCTAACTAACCCAGTAGAGTTTTTTGAAACATTGTGTCCTTTTTTTAAACAAAAAAAATCTTAGTGTACTTTTTTTAAAACTTGCCCAAAATTTTGTATACTTTTTTTATATTTAGCCTAATTCAAATATGTGTTAGTAGCACAACTAAGCTTATTATCTTTACGTTATGAACGTTCTTGTTAAATCTTATATACTCACCAAATATGGTTATCGGAGTAGGCCTTGATAATTATTTGGTTTGAATTAATATGAAAATAAAATAAAATTTCTTTCTTTAACTTTATTAGTAATTTACACGTGCGATACGCGTTTTAATAATTTCAAAAAATAAAAATAAAAACTCTGACGTAAGGAGAATTTGAATCGGAAACCACATTTATATTAGTTATGTACGTGCATTGTACACCTTCTCCCATTATAATATTAGAGATGTTATATTATCTCTACTACTATAATGGGAGAAGGCCTTAGTCCATAACCCGATCCGTGCAACGTACGTGCTGGCAGATTTTTTTTGCCCTTTTCATCCCCAATTTTCCCCACGTGCACAACACGTGTATAATGCTAGTATATTATTATTATTATTATTATTATTATTATTACTAGTAATTTACACGTGCGATGCACATCTTTATAAATATATATATTTTTAAAAATATGATGATGTTGTCTGACATCGAACCTAAGACCTCTTTTATATGCACGTGTTTGTTCAGTTACAAACGGAGTTTGTTTGGTGACAAACTCTCCCATTAAAACAGTAGATGATTATTAGAGATTAGAGATTAAAATACAAGAGGTCTCCTTGTCTATAACTCCCTCACACACACACAAGAGAGAGAAAAAGAAAATGTAATTAACCTACGCAAGTGTAGATCAACCAAACAAAAGAAAAGAAAAGAGTACCATGTGTTTAAGTTGTTCCCTTTAGACTTTTGTCTTGGCTTTTCTCTTAATTTTTTGATATTTTACTTTTACTTGTTCGAAACTAGCTCTTCTCTCTTTCGGACTTGGCTTGTTCGTAGTTGCCATTATCGTCAGTTTCTATTCTTAGCTTACTTCGTCACTCTCTATTTGAATTCAAGTATGGACTATTTCGAATTCCAACCTCATCCTAAACACTAGGTTACGTACAAAACTTACAACACCTGGTTATATATATAACAAGAACTAATTAAAAAGAACAAGTAAACTTTTAACATACTTAATTTGCAACAAGAAAGAAGAAGAAGCAACATCTCTTCCTTGGTTTGATCTTCACTCCTTCTAAAGACTCTGATCAGTTTTATAATAATTAACTAAGCATACACCTCAAAAGCATCTATCATTTCCAAAATAATTAACTAAGCATCACGACTTATATTACTAATGAATATATAAGCATATAGAGGAAGATGACCAGTTCAAACTACTGCAACTCTCTCTCTTTCTCTACATATAATTGTCAAAATGCATGACATAGTCTCTCTCTCTCATTGTCAGTTGAATCTGAGGATTGGAATTGGTTGGCACCGTCCAGGGTGAGTGAGAGAGAGAAAGAGAGAGGGTCAGTCAATGTAAGTGCATTGAACCTTGAAAACATCTCTTCTTCTTCACCTTCTTCTTCATTCCTTTTGGACTCTGAGTGGGGGCCTGTTCACATGCAAACCCTAATGTAAGGTACATAGTCAGAGACGAAAACTTTGACGAAAAGCCTTCACCTTTTCTGTCTATTCTTCTTACACCTCTGAGCGTTTCACGTGCAAGGCATGAGGGGTTGTAGGAC
This sequence comes from Hemerocallis citrina, assembly GCA_017893485.1. NCBI lineage: Eukaryota > Viridiplantae > Streptophyta > Magnoliopsida > Asparagales > Asphodelaceae > Hemerocallis > Hemerocallis citrina. The sequence goes on from CM030361.1 coordinate 305,638,733, forward strand.
CCTATATATCTCTCTTCAATTATGTATGCATCTTCATTCTTGCCCACATTCCCTTTAGGTATGATATGTACACATGATATGGAAGAGATATATACTAAATAAGCTAATTATTATGATATATATATGATGAGATAAATCATGATCAATAATATATAAGATAGGATAAATCATGATCAATATATAAGATAGGAGAGTACTGCCACGTTGGAATGTCCTTCTTAGATCTATATTGATCCGACCACTGTTCATGTTGGATATATTGATATATTCTCTCTATATAAATATAGCACGTGCATATGTGTAACACGTGTAATGAACGTACAATTGATTGGATATTGGAACGCGGGTTTGTGAGCTTATAACCCGATACCCAAACCAGTATTTAGGAATAAATACTGGCTTGTGATAGCAGTCTAGGCATTCCAATCTTGATACCTAGCGTGAATATCTCAAGCAACTTAGATCTAGAGATAAATCCTAATTTCCAATTGTTAATTTCTCACAAAACCTAACAATCTTGAGATATTGTTAATCAATTTGTGAGATTAATAGTGAGATCGTTTGAAGTTCGTCGACGTCGAGATCTCCGTTGTCGGGATCTCGCCGCCGCAGTGGTCTACCACTGTCTCCGACCAGGGACGCCGCCTCCTCCGTCGTCGGTGCCGTCGCAGTTGCAGATCACTCCTGTCTCTTCCCCACACAACAGTTTTGCAGATCGCTGCTGTCGCTGTTGTATCTCGTCGAAGATTCCGTCGACGTCGCCGGCACCCACCACCGCCGCTGCTGAGCGCCGCCGCCGCTACTGACTCCGGCGTCGCCGCAAGTCACCGACCGCGGACACCCCCAACCCTTACACCCGCAGCGGCCAACCATTGCCATCACCCACAGCAATCATGAACAAGAGATCGGGAGATGGATCAGTCAGATCCAATTTTCTTAATGGGTGATTTGGGTGTTTCGTGTTCGGGTCTGTGGAGGGGATCATGGATGGATATTGATTTTGATTCAGATCTGACTCCGAAAACATAATCTCATTGTTTGAGATCCGGTATTGTGTGTTCGGGATCTGTGATCGGATCCTGGGTGGAATCAGGTTTGAGCACATCCACCTGCAGTGAAGCCTCACTTTTGGATCTAATATTGGTGCGTGGTGTTTTGGGTGCAATACGGAATAGATCGGATTTGTTCCCAAACTGACTTGACTCTAATCACTTGAAGGGGAAGAGACGATGAAAGATAAGTTCTTTACTTTCCTCATATAAAATTTTTGTTAAATATTTTGCTATGTGCTGGAAGTTCAAAACACTCGTTCTAAAATTATGTTTTGAATTATAGAATTACTATGATGCTAAGTGGTTAAGTTCAAGACTGTATTAATCACTTGTTTAATTAAATACAAGTTGAACAGTTGTTTTGGCTATGTGCTAAAACACAATATCTATTTTGATAAGTTAAACTGTATGTTGACTATAAAAATCGAATCTCCAATTAAATTGTTGCTAGAATTAGATTATGCTAATAATTTGTTTAATTGGCTAATCTTTAACAATTTGATGAATGTAGGAACTTTAATGTTACCTACAAATTGTGTATGTTGGAGACGATGGATTTGCATCATGGTATGATAAGTCTGCACTACGCAGGCTTCTCCATCGAATTTGGAAAAACACTTCTAACTTGAAGTATCGGTATGATCTATTTTAATTTTCTCAGTATTTTTCATGTGATGAATGTGTTAACGTTTTGTGTGTTTGATCATATGATTGAGAGTTTTAGATCATAGTTATTCTCGCTCTGGAAAACTAGCATGTTTAGGGTTGTTAAGTGTTTTATCATATTATGTGTATAGATATTTTAATAAATCCATTGTTTGCAGTTTGTGTGAGATTACATATTTGCTTCTCTAAAATTTAAAATAAAATAAAATTGTATAAGATGTATAACAAATGTCTGTAACTTAGGAGAGATCATCTCTTAATGTAGAATATGACTCTACTAGTTACGTTTTGTTCCTTCTCGTTCATTGTACTGTGTGTGCAAAGTTGAATTATAATATGTTAATCATTATCTCATTTAGCGTTATGCAGATGATGAAGAACGAAAAAAGGAAAGAACTCTTCATTCAATGTGTTTGAGAAAGTGGACATTGTTAGAACCATTAGAGAAAGCAAATAATTTTTTGTAAAATGAGATATAGTAATTTTGTATTAACTCTTATAAAGTGCATATATTATCAATCGTATGTATAAGTTGAGTTTAACAAATGAGACAATTAATAATAATAGTTCTAATTGTGTTCTTGAACATAGCATAATTGGCTAAGATTTGAGAACTATATATTCAATTGTTTGTGAGAAAATGTGATCTAATTATCAAAACTATGGGGAAATGGAATTAAAAGCTATTGAGTCAAAGCTTTAACATCCAAGTTGTTTTGAAATTTAGAATCACTATGAACTATATATTAAATTGTTTGTTCTTGTTAAAACTCATGACTCTACTAAATGACACTCCATTAAATATGACAAATATGAAAGTTGTGCTCAGATTATGATCACTAGAAAATCATTTAGTATGGTCTCTAGGAGCACAAAATTTCTTGAGTCAATACATTTTGATATTTATGATCTCAGTAGCTTTGTAACTAGATGAGACAATTGTTAGTCAGAAGTATTTTAATCGCTTTTGTAGTTGATTAATATAAGTCTGTCATATATATGAAGAATGAAGCACTTGTTATTATTAACGAATTAAAAATTATAGTTAAATGCTAAAAATCAAAGGTTCAGATTTGATAGAGGTGGTGAATATGTTTTAACAACTTTAGAGAAGTTTGCATTGGACATAATCTCTAGTGCACTCTACTTACAACAGTCAAACGGTATTGATAAAAGTTAGAATCAAACACTTAGTGAAATGTTGAATTCTATATTATTGACTGTTGTTTGTCTTGTGTAATTATGAGTGATGTTGTATTGTTAATCATATCTCTAATGTGTTACTACACTCTAAATTGAATACACCTTGTAAATCATGGTATGAAAATACAAACAGTTTTGTTAAAGAGAAAATGTGTGTTGTGATACTTTTGTTAGAGTACATGACCCTAGAAGGCCTAAACTAGGACCTACAATAAATATTTGTGTGCTTAGAAAGTACAGAATGTAGCTCTGTGGACAGATGTTGGATCTATCTAATTTGTGTTAGAAGAGTCTAGACTTGCAAAGTTCTTTGAGGATATGTTCATCAAAGATAATGTATGAAATAATCTAGTCCTACCGACATGTTCAATGATTCACAGTTGGAATCAAGAACTAGCCTTACTGACACTTGAAAACTTGAATGACAAATGAGCTAAGAAGAGTCTTTAGTAGACAATGAGATGATTTTGTGTCATACAATAATACTTTAATTTAGTTGATCTGCCGAAAGGGGATAAAACTATAGTAAGTAAGTGGGGTTTTGTAGAAGAAACTTAATTTTGATTGTTCAGTAGAAATTTTAATGCTTTTTAGTAGCTAACAGATTGACTGAGAAAAATGGGGTAGATTTATTTGATGTCTACTCACATGTTTGTCATATTGCTACAATAAGTATTCTTCTTACCCTTATATTTATTGAAAATTTTGTCATTCATAAAGGATAATTAAAGGCTTTGTACTTGATGTTTTGTACTGAACAGTTTTGTACTGGAAAGTTTTGAACTAATATGTTTAGTGAACAAGATTTACAATTTAGTAAAATCATTGTATGTTCTTAAAACATGTATAGCCAACGAATAAATAATTTGACAAATTTTTAAAAAAGCCTAGTATATGAATCAAGTAATTCAGATTAGTGCCTTCAACTTTGTGGTGTGTCAAATATAGTGGCTATTATTTACTTGTTCTGTTGATATGCATGTTCTTAGAAGTGACCTCTCTATTACAAATGAAGTTAAAATTGTGCTATCCAAAGAATTCAACATGAAAACCTAAGTAATGTGGACACCATAGGTATAAGGGTGAGTTTTCAGTTGGCAAGAGATAACTCTTAGTCAAACTCATCAAATCAAAATATGTTTCAAAAGTGGGGATATAGTAATTAAAAAAAAGTGTGTTTTGAAACACCTTATGATTATGATAAAAGGTTGACAACCTAATGATGATGCAACTATGAGACATGTAGATCATTCTAAAGGAATTGACAGTCTCATGTATACAAAGATCTGCACTAGAATAGACATAGCCTTTGAGGTAGGTATGATCTGCAGATTCACTAATAATCCCATACACATTTGAGTGCTCTTAAAAGGCTAATGAGATACCTGAGTGGTATTCAAGAGTTTGCTTTGTGTTACTCTAGTCATTCTTCGAATGAATGGCTGATCTGATGCATTATGATGCTCAGAATTTAGTGAAAGTCGATAACTAGTAGATATGTATTTACACTAGGAGAAACAGGAATGTTATGGAAATAAAAAGCAAACGGGCACTGTGCTATCATCCATGAAATCAGACATCTATGTGTAATCCTCTGCAGGGGAAAAGGCTGAGTGGATTGAAGAAATGTTGCTAATTATCCATTAATAAGTTTAAGTAACTCTCTAATTCTGTTATGCGACTATCAAGCTACAATGCACTGTAGCTTATAACTCACTCTATAATAGTAAGAGGAGTATATTAAGGCTTAAAGAAGCCTAGTTGAACTTTCTCATAGATAAAGTGCAATTGCGACAAGTATGGCAAATGCTCTTGCTAAGAGACTTGAAAGTGATCTAATTATCAAAACTGTGGGGGAAAGTGGAGTTAAAAGCTATTGAGTAAAAAGTTTTGACATCCAAGTTTTGAAATTTAGAATCCAATTGGAGCCATAGAGAAGTTCAAACTTAAGCATCAATTTTAGGCAGTTGACATGTTTTAGATAATTTTGATGATTCGACATAAATTCCACAAATATATAATGTCATTCCAATTTTGATGGTATTATATATCTAGGAAATTTACTTAGAATAATCATATTATTCCAATACGAAACATGAAAACTTGTCGATGTGTTTCCGATGATTAAATTGTCCTAAATATCATTCCAATTTTGATGATATGTCTTTTATGGATACATATTTCATTCCAATTTTGATGATTCAATGTTAAACCATGATTGAAACGGCAGTTTTTTCATTCCAATATGAAACATAGTATGGTTCTTGTGTAGAAACTATAAAGTTCATGTACTTTACTTATTAAAGATACTTGATTGTGATGCTTGCGTTATATTTTTGCTAAGCTAATTATGAATTGTACTAAGTTCTTTTGTGGAACTAGATATTTTGTGAAATTGTTGGAATTCTTAGAGATGTGTCTCTTGATATTCTTATTTTCAATAAGCTAGCAAATATGGAGGAGTTGAATTTGTCAACATAGATTTCAAAAATAATGATTTGCTCAAAATGGAGGAGTAAACATAAAGCAGTGTGCAAGGTTAGAATTTCAGTTTATTTCTTTCGAGAATAAATTAGTCACTTGCTTGGTAAAAACTTCTGTTGAGTTTAAGACTCTTGTGTTCATGAGCTTAAAATTCATATTTTGTTATTGAAGTTTATTTGCTTTGTTTGATTTTGAAACTATGACAGATTATTCCAGTTGGTTTAGTCTTTGTGAACTATTCTGAATTGGATATGATTTGGAACTAGTTAATTATATTGGTTTAGTCTTGATTGAACTATTCAGTTTTATAATTCTATTGGTTCTTATGAAACTATACCTTTATGATGCTTTTCCTTTATGGACTGCTATCAGCCAGTCAGTTGTATACTGATCTGATGAGATAATCCTGTAATTTATATATTGAGAATATAGGAGGAGATTGTTGGATATATTGGTATATTCTCTCTATATAAATATAGCACGTGCATATGTGTAACACGTGTAATGAACGTACAATTGATTGGATATTGGAACGCGGGTTTGTGGGCTTATAACCCGATACCCAAACCAGTATTTAGGAATAAATACTGGCTTGTGATAGCAGTCTAGGCATTCCAATCTTGATACCTAGGGTGAATATCTCAAGCAACTTAGATCTAGAGATAAACCCTAATTCCCAATTGTTAATTTCTCACAAAACCTTACAGTTCATACTGATAGAGTTGCTACTGTTCAAACTGAAGAAGTTCAATCTGTTGATCATGAAGATTCGGAAATGCAAGGAGATGCGGTGCAGAATGATGCTGAGGAGTCGATGCAAGAGAGGTCAACAAGGTTGAAGAAGAGACCAGAATAATTGGATTACATATAGGTTGTAGAATTTCAGATATAACGTTGTGTCAGTTGTATCAACATTTTTATGTGTAAAGCACGTGAAATATTGGAGAGGAGGATATGGCGGGAAAATAAGAAGGAGTTAGTAACAAATTGTTTTGTCCAATAGCTATTTTAAATAGCAGGATTGGTAATGAGTGAGATAGAAAATATCTGGATCAGAATTCTTCTCTCAATGTGATCTTCTCCAATTTCTTCTTCATTCTTCCCCAAATCTCAAATTCCAAACCCTAATTTCTCGAAAATCTTGTTCTAGTTCTTTGATTGTATCAATTTAGTGCTTTCACCGATTTGAATTCAGAAATGACTGATAATCCAAGAACTCGCTCAAACTCGATTGCGTCATTGGAAAAGGTGATTCTCGGATTGAAGGAGATAGCGAATACTTAAGGCCAGAAATTTCATGACCAGCAGGGGATGTTGACTAAGTTGATACATCAATTCACGGTAATGGATGCGAAGATGGATCATCATTTCAGTGGATCGCAGATTCCTTCAAGCAATGTGATAAATTCTAACCATAATTCAAAGTATTTCATTAAGAATCCTAGATTAGATTTCCCAAGGTTTGAAGGTGAAGATCCTACGGGGTGGCTTTTTAAAGCAAACTAGTTTTTTCAATATCAAAAGACCCCTATTGATTAGAAGATTCATATTGCTTCGTTCCATATGTATGGAAGAGCACTTGCGTGGTTTCAGCATAAGTTTGATAATGGTGATTTTCGAAATCGAGGGGATTTTGTTCATCAATTGGATGTGAGATTTGGTCCCTCACCATATTTAGATCACACATGCCTATTGTTTAAATTGACTCAGACCACATCTCTGTCTACATATCAAGACGAATTTGATGTTTTTGTGAATAAAACTAAAGGCTTATCAGATGACGCAATTTTAAGCTGTTATGTTTCAGTCTTAAAACCAGAGATTCGTAGAGAAGTCCTGGTTCACAGACCTAATTCTTTAGCTGATGCATTCGGCTTAGCAAGGTTGCAAGATGAGAAATTTCATGATTTGATAGGCCTTAATACCAAAGGAGGAGGTTATCGACCCCCATGGCAGCCACCACCAAGCACCTTACCCTCTCTGTTACCCACTCCATCAAAACCTGCACAACAAACTAATGCTAGCAGCTCTAATAGGATAGTGTCAAATAGAATGACTATAGGAGAATTCCACATGTAGAATGGGTCGCTAGAAAGGATAAGGGGCTCCTATTTTATTTGTGATAAAAAGTATATTCATGGCCATAAGTGTAAGAGGCAGTATTTCTTGTTGTTATGCGATGAGATAGAAGAGAATAGCAGTGCTTCCATTGCTTTGTATGAGGAACAACCTGAGAATCTAGCACAGGAGAGTGATTGTACACCTGAGATTTTATTTCAGGCCTTATCAGGTTTGTAACATCCCGAAAAAATTTTAGAATAAAAATATATTTTTTATTTTTTGCACGTGCAACGCACGTGCAATTTTATTTTTTTTTGGGTTCTAATATTTTTCTAAGTTATGCAAAAATTTTCTGTTATTTATTTTTTTCTCATTTTATTATCTATTCTAAATTAAAGTCCATAGGCCAAAAAGACTAACTTAAACCCACTAGAAAAATTAAAAGCCCAAAATTTAATTCTTTATTAAATACTTTTTCAAGAGAGAAAAGTGCAACCAAACTTGTCATGTAACAAACTAGTAACAACTAACAAATTACAAGTATTAATTGAATAAGAAAGTGTGTGCACATGGGATGCACGTGCACGTGTGTGCACCCCATAGCAATGGCCGACCATCTAGTGAGAGAGGGAGAAGTGGGGTGAGGTGTGAGGGTAGTGGGTGGTTGTGTGAGTAGTGGGATCATTATCCACCACACAAATGTCCTATAAATACCTACATCTATTCATTAACAATTGCACTAAACTTTTATCAAATCCTAAGAGAGAAAAAGAAAGAGAGCAAGAGAGAGGCCGAGATTGTGCAAGAGGGAGTTTCGGTGGTGCTTTCTAGGAGGAGAAGGGTTTTGTGCTTGAGGCTTTGGGATAGTTTTCTAGGAGCTTATTTGCATTTTCATCAAAGAGGTGGGTGATTTCCTTATTTTTTAGATAAATTGTAGCATACATGTTCAATTAGTTGCGATGATTATGTGGCATGAATTCTTAGACTTCTAGTGTGGTTATTTTGCATGTGGTATTGATCTTGTTAGTAGCGATTGCATGCCAGATGGAAGGATTCTTATTAATTTCTCATGTTAGTAACTTGAAAATATAAATAGAGTTATGGAGGTGTTGTTGGGTACATATTAGTGTGCCATGATTGGGTTGTATGAATTGAAAATGATCTTTTATGCACAAATTGTTAAATTGTACAAACAAGTTGGGTAAACAATAGAGAGAGTTGTAGATTAATGGGAGATGAGATATTCTCATGAAATTGATAAAAAGAGGAAATAAAAATATGAAATCTTCAATTGGGGTTGAAAGAAGTAGTTTTATTAATAAATGAAAGTGTATGGTTATATTGCTTCTAAAAACTACCATTTACAATATGTATAAAAATAATTTTTATTGTGGTTAGAATTAGTAAACAAATAATTCTGGAGATTGTAGATATAATTTACAAACTATTAAATTAGGAAAACAAATAAAATTATAGAATACTTGAGAAATTAAAATAGAAGAACAAACAGAGATTACGGTTATAAAGAATTAAACCCATATATAAACAGAATTGGCTCTTGGCATTTGTGGGTAGTGCGCGTGCACTGTGCTGCACGTCGCCACGTGGCGCTCACTGGGTGGGGGGTTCTGGGTTCGAATCTGCATATGCACAGAAATGTGCATTTTGATATTTTGGGTTTTTGACCTTTTAAATTTTAGGAAAAATTACAGAATTAATTCTAGATATTACATAGACAATTAGAAATAATTTCTCATTGTTTTGGGAGCCTAAAAATTTATATTCATGCAAATGAGTTATGGGTTAGTATTATAATAAGAAAGATAATTAGGTCGAGTAAATTGATTAAAGAAATTAAACACTTTTAAGAGATATCGTGAATACGACTTTTGGGCTTAGGAAAAATATTTGAAGTGATTGAATAATTGAATTAAAATACGAACAAGAGTTTTTGTAGTGAATTGTTTTATTAATTTATAGAATTTGGTATTAGAAAATTTGTATTCAAACTATACTTGGATAATGTGAGAAGCTTTATTAATCAAAGAATGTGGGAAATTGTTGAAGTAAATAATTTCAGTGAATCAATTAAGTATTGGTCTTCAAGAAGTGGATTAAAGACATTATCTTCTAAATGTTATTAAAGGTAGTCAATTATTGCATGATCAAAAATTATGAAGAAAGTGGATTAAGTAATAGATATTGAATAAAGAACGAGAGGTTTATGTTGAGGTTAGTCATGACCTAATTTAACTCTATTAATATGATGGTTGTTGTAATCTAGATGCTAAGTGAGACTCATGTACCGACAAGTGATGAAATGATTAATTAATTTGAGAAGTGGCCAATATGGGCCATCGTTCTCGGTATTTGTGAAGACCGGTAGGAGAGTAAACTAGCTCTAGTTTGTGATAATGTTAAATCTAGGGAAAGACACTAGAAGAAGATATGATAGAAACAACGACGAACAGGTTCGGTAAAGGATGTGCAGCTCCTAGGGGTCCAAGGACCGAGGATTACGGCCGGTAAAGAGACTGTAGTCCCTAGCAATATTCGAGACGAACAAGATATGCCCGGTAAATCCACTAAGGTGGGCTAGGGGTAGGCCTGTTTCATAGTTGCAAGAGATCCACTTGCTAGGGTTCATGACTGTGGATACACCCGGTAAATTCACTGAGGTGGGCTAGGGGTAGGCCGGTAAGGTCCAATATCCTGGAAGTGTGACTCTTCGGTGACTATGCGTTGGAGTATATTTATTGGGTTAGGTTTCATAACGTGGGATATAAACCCTATAATGTGGAGTACCTTAAGGGCTTTCCCTCGGACCTATATAGTATGAGATGCATAGAATCCGAACAAGTATGCATTAGTGCATCATAGTGTAAATATCTGCATTAGGCATCTAAGGCATAACATACACTGACATTTTTAGGATAGTCACCTTTACACTTTGTAATGCATTCAAGTGTGTGGTTGCTAAAATAAGTAAATCGTTATAGTACAACATGGTGAGGATCGCTGTTTTATAATATTGCGTCGGTTGTAAGTAACTGACGTGCCTGCAGTTTCAAATGCAGGCATTGAATTTGCAAGGAGATATAAAGATGGGTGATGCTAAAGATTACTTTCCGTTTTTGCTGATGTTTAAATTGTACATTTGTATTATGTTGTACTTTATTTAATTTCCGCTGCGTTGTTGTAAATGAACTTGATGTAATAAAAGTTTTCCAATTTCTTGTAAAATTGTACGAAATGAAATAAAGATCATGTTGTACTATGAGTTACCATATTTTGGAATTCGGAGCTTTATAAAGACAGTCATCTCTGCGCACTCTAAGGGTGCGGGGAAGTATCCAGAATACTGACGTGCAAGTTTTAATCGATGGAGGTAGTACCAATAACTTCATACAAGACAGATTAGTAAAATTCCTGAACTTACCAGTATTTCCTTCAGCACATTTTAATGTTTTGGTGGGGAATGGTGAAACTATGAAATGTGAGGGATTATGTAAAGTTGTATCATTCAAGTTGTAGGGATATCCATTCGAGATTGGTTTTTATGTGCTACCGTTATATGGAACTGATGTGGTTTTGGGCGTGCAGTGGCTTAAGTTGTTGGGCCCAGTCATAACTGACTATAGTAAAATGACTATGAGCTTTGATCAAAATCATCATAGAGTGGTGCTGAGAGGTGGTGATTACCAAGTTCCTACACAAATAGACTTGCATTGTCTGCGGAGAGAGATGTCAACCAAAGTTGCAAGTGAATTTTTCCATTTAACACTACAAGAAGGCAAGCAAGAGGAGCAGCTTAGTGAAGAATTGCAGTAGCTGTTAAGGCAACATTTGTAACACCTCAGCCACAAATTCTGATAATTTATTTATTTATTAGTACAACTGCCCATCCCAAACTGCCTCTCAAAAGGTGGTTAACCGATTTGGTGACTCTTGATCATAAGCTATTATATTAATACTCACTCTCTCACTTCTCTCCTATGTTGTGGGACGAAACCCACGCCACACACATCCCACGTCAGCACCCCCATGCACATGTAGCCACCTTCATCTCATTAAAATCTCATTCATTATTACATCTTTGTCATTCAACATATTTACCATCATGCCATTCATATATATATATATATATATATATATATATATATATATATATATATATGGAAAATGCTCAGTTGAAAATGCAAATGTTGTGGAAAACGTGAAAACAAGCCTAGGCCGTTGTTGGAAACAACAACCTAGGTTATAATGCTAGGCCGTTGTTCCAACACCGGCCTAAGTGGTTTTCCACGTTTTTACAGATATTTGCATTTTCAACTGAGCATTTCCCTCTCTCTCTATATATATATATTATACCTCAAAGAAATACGGGATGTTACAACATTCTAGTGTTTTTGCAGAACCAGTGGGGTTACCACCAAGCCGGGAGTTCGATCATCCATTGCATTTGACCCCTGGCCATTCACCAACGAATGTGAAGCCTTATAGATACCCTCATTTACAAAAGTGTGAGATTGAGAAGCAGGTTGCCAAGATGATGAAGGAAAGCATTATCCAACCAAGCCAAAACCCATTTTCATCACTAGTATTATTAGTTAAAAAGAAAGATGGTACGTGGAGATTTTGTGTAGATTATCGAGCCTTAAATGTTATCACAATCAATGACAAGTTTCCAATTCCTACCGCGGAGGAGTTATTTGATGAATTATGTGGAGCAAGATATTTTTCAAAGCTTGATTTGCGAGCAGAATATCATCAAATTAGAGCGCAAGCAAGTGATGTATACAAAACCGCATTTCGGACACATGATGGTCATTTTGAGTTCTTGGTCATGCCATTTGGTCTTACTAACGCACCGTCGACTTTTCAAGTCGCTATGAACTCCATTTTTAGACCGTATTTGAGAAACTTTGTGTTGGTGTTCTTCAATGATATCTTGGTGTACAATGAAGACTGAGATATGCACTTGAAACATTTATTAGAATTCTTGAGAATCTTGGAGCAAAATCTCTTTTCTGTGAAGCTGTCGAAGTGCGCATTTGGCAAGACCTCCATTGATTATTTGGGTCATATTGTGTCAGCTAGGGGACTGCAAGTGGATGCGAGTAAAGTTCAAGTTATTAAGGATTGGCCAAAGCCAAGGTGCATTAAACATGTTACAGATTTTCTTGGTCTAACTGGTTACTATCGAAGATTTGTGAAGAATTATGCTTTTATTGATGTTCCATTGACTGGTTTACTAAGAAAGGAGACATTCACATGGAATACTAATGCTGAACTGACATTTGATGAATTGAAGGAAGTGCTCCAGCATACACCTGTTCTTGCATTGCCTAATTTTTCAAAAGCATTTGTGGTGGAGACTGATGCCTCGGGTGTAGGCATTGGTGCGGTGTTGCAACAAGAGGGGCATCCAATAGCTTATTTTAGCAAGAAGATGAATAAACGATTGCAGGCATCATCAGCTTATGTGAGGGAGTTATATGCTATAACTAAGGCCATTATGAAGTGGCGGCAGTATCTATTAGGCAGGGAAAGGAGCAACCTTATGCAGGCATCATCAGCTTATGCAGAGAAGTCCCTTGATTCTTGAAGAGTTGTTGCCAAAACTGAGGATGGTACGCTGTACTCGAGTTGGTGGTCATGCAGGGATAGCTAATACTTTAGCTAGATTGAGAGCTTCATTTTACTGGGAAAATATGCACAAATTAGTCCAACAATATGTTAGCAAATGCACAGTGTGTCAACAGACGAAATATGATACTTCAAAGCTAGGGGGGTTAATGCAACCTTTGCCAATCCTAGAGCAAATTTGGGAAGATGTGGCTATGAATTTTATAAATGGACTACCCAAATCTCAGGGGAAGTCAGTTATTATGGTGGTTATTGATTGACTATCAAAATATGTTCACTTTTTGCCATTAGCAAGTGGGTTTACAACAATGAACGTTGTGAAGGTCTTCTCTGATAATGTAATGAAGCTCCATGGATTGCCTAGGTCTACTGTATCTGATAGGGATCCCATCTTCTTGAGTCAATTTTAGCAACAGCTCTTCAAGAATCAAGGGACTTCTCTGCAGATGAGTACGACGTACTATCCTCAGTTAGCTGGCTAGACTGAAGTGACTAATAGGACACTTGAGCAATACCTGCGATCCTTTGTAAGTGAGGATCATGTTCAATGGTGCAAATATTTAGCATTGACAGAGCTCTGGTACAACACATCTTGGCATTAGGCTATTAATTTGACTCAATTTGAGGCCGTATATGGGAGACACCCTCCTAAAATTCCTGACTACATAAAAGATACTACCATCAATAATGAAGTAGATCTCTCTTTGTCAAGGAGAAAGGAGCTGTTGCAGAAGCTAAAATGTTATTTAGCAAAGGCTCAACGCAGGATGAAAAATAAGGCTGGTACAGGGAAGTAGGAGAAGCGATTTGAAGTGGGGGATTGGGTGTTTTTAAAGTTAAAGCCATATAGGCAACATTCACTGATCCGTAGAGGCAATCAAAAGCTATCGAAGAGTAGGCCTTATTAGGTCATTAATAGAGTTGATTCAATTGCTTATAAGTTGCATTTGCCTCAGGTCGCATTCATCTAGTGTTCTATGTATCACTGCTTAAAAATTGTACAAGCACTCCCTTACAAGGAGCATTAGAAGAGCTACTTCTGGTGAATGAAAATCAGAAATGGGTGTTTCACCTCGCTGAAGTAATTGGCAGAAGGAGCATCAGAGCTAGAAATCAATTTGTGAACGAAATATTAATAAAGTGGGAGGTCTTTCCCGAGGGGGATTCAACTTGGGAGAGGGAAAATGTCGTAGCTAAGGCATTCTTGAATGGAACCTTGAGGACAAGGTTCTATATAGGGGGGAAGTATTGATACGATCATTGTTCATACTGATAGAGTTGCTACTGTTCAAACTAAAGAAGTTCAATCTGTTGATCATGAAGAGTCAGGAATGCAGGGAGATGCGGCGCAGAATGATGCAGAGTCGATGCAAAAGAGGTAGACAAGGTTGAAGAAGAGGCCATGATACATGAAAGATTACATATAGGTTGTAGAATTTCATATATAGCGCTGTATCAGTTGTATCAACATTTTACGTGTAAAGCGCGTGAATGGAGAGGAAGATATGGCGTGAAATTCCAAACCCTAATTTCTTGAAATTCTTCTGATTGTATCATACATCCTCTTGCATGTGGACCTATGATCTTGTGCATTTTACATGGAGTAATTTCATGTTCGGAGTATTTGGGAAAGGACGAAGTAGCATCTAAAATTTACCTTAATTTTTAAATGGCAACCAAAATTTTTATAATACCCACATAGCACATGATGTTTTTAAAATATGACAAAAAACCCCTTCTTTAGTTTTTTTTAGCATAAATGATGTGAAATTACAGAAATACCCCCACTCTTTTCTTCTTCTCATTTCAGTTCAGTTTTTTTTCAGTGGTGCTGGAGATGGTGGTCGGTGGTCGGTGATGGTCGGCTGTGGATATGGCTGTCGGCAGTGGAGATGGGTTTGGATTTTATACCCGTTAAGAAGCGAGGACAATTTTGACATATCATACTCTTCTTAACGGGTTTAAACCCGTTAAGAGGTATATTTGGAAAAATTCTTTTAACTTAACGAAAAACTTAATGACGTTGTTTTTTCTTCCACATCTAAAAACTTCGGTTGCTATTTGGGTATTTTAAAAATTTTGGGTGCTATATGGAAATTAGTATAAACTTTGGGTGTCATTTGGTCATTTTTCCTGATTATTTATATACATTTTTGGGCGGGCTGGAGTCATTTGACTCTATCCTATATATTTTAAAAAATGTTTGTGTTCTTTTTAACCAATTCTTGATCACAATTGATATCTATACTATTATTAAGCAAAGCCCCATTTTGACGGCTTTTTACTATCATGCCCCTATAAACATAAAAGACTAAAAAAAATATAGGGTTAATATCGGAGGTCAAAAATGTAATTTGCATGTATTGAAAAAATAATTAACACATGCATGCAAATATCAAAATAAATAAATTAACACAGCATGACTTCTTCGGTTTTGACAACAGCATGACTTGCATGTACAATTTATTCATAAGAAAGTTTTCTCCTATCAAAGCCAGTAGGTCTAACACATGCATGCAAATATCAAAATGAATAAATTGTGCATGCCTGTCTGCATGCATGCATGCAACCTCTTCGGTGACCTGCCATTTCCTCAAAATCCTACACACCTTTAAATATTAGGGCATGCATCGCACGCGTGCAAACAGCTAGTCGATATTGAGTTATCATATACCCTTCCGTGGAACTAAGGAGGCGTTTAGTACGTGAGAATGTACAAAGGAATCTCAGATTCTCTCTTAGATTACCTTATTTGGTATGTGGCAAACACAGTTTTGGAAGAAATTATGGATTACCAAGGGAATCGAAATCCTTTGTTGGAAAGGATTTTCATTCCTCCAAAAAGCCATGAGATTTGAGGATTCCCATGAGATTTCCATAACAAACAATAAAATAACCAAAAAAATTAGAATTATAAAATACAATAATAAAGGATTATCGGGAATGCAATGTACTATACCAAACGCGATAATACAACATTCTCGAGAATCTTTATTGACACCCTCACATTCCAGGAAAATTTTCAATCCGTGTACCAAACACCCCCTAAAAATGCCAATTTTTATTATCTATTCACAATTGTTACAAATTTGATTTTTTGGGTAAACAATTGTTCCCAATAGTTTTAAGATTATGTAAAGAAGGGCAGAATATAATGTACACATAGTGAAATATTAGTCACAGTAGACACATCTCGACCTTTCAATGGTCTACCATCCATGCATCTAGCCTAGATTTTTTTATATCAAGTAAACACTATTACAAGTTCTTGTTGGAATTGAATATACATTTAAAACACTTCTCTTGTTGACAACATTGTCTTATGGCCCAATGGTTAAAGTTTTGAGTTCACATGAGGTTGGGGGTTCAATTCCTACATCCACATAATATATATATATATATGTGTGTGTGTGTGTGTGTGTGTGTGTGTGTGTGTGTGTGTGTGTGTGTGTGTATATTTATACTAGGTTTGCACATTTTTTTGAAATATAAAGTCCTGTAAAAAGTTAAATATATGCACGTCTTCGTGAAGAATAATATTTATACTAGGTTTGCACATTTTTGTGAAATATAAAGTCCTGTAAAAAGTTAAATATATGCACGTCTTTGTGAAGAATAATATATACAGATGTGTATTTGGCTGAGACATTGATGTATTCTGAATTAAGTTGTTTATTGGTTTATATCTTGCAGGATCATTTGTCAGGAGTTCGGGATTGAAAAAGAGTACTGTGAATCTACAACAATAGTGGATCGAAATCAGTTGCTATGTGTGACTTAAACATAAGAGATTTCAAACTGCATGAGTAGCAATTTAGTTGGTAATACAGTTATCGCCTCAAACTGCATGAGTTAATTCCCCGTTGTCATATTTTCATGTAGTTAACCATATATGATTTTAAAGAGGTTAAAAATGAGAAAGAGAGAGATAGAGAAAAAGTTTGTTGTGATGTATATGTAAAGACATTTTGTTAAATGTGATCAAGTACAATTACATCTCCATAATAATATAATTAGTATCTAGATACTGGAAAGCCTACTGCAAATTTGATCTAAAACAGGCTTGTTAGCGCCAATTTTTGATATATTTCAATGTATGAGATATTTGACATTTTTTTAATAAAAATTTTATCTATAACTTATATCAAAACACATAAGCCCAACTATCAGGCATTTCAACCATTAAGAGAACATGAAGATTGCAGATGGATTGACGACTAAACCCGCCAAAAATCACGATCAAGGATGAAAAATCATTGAAATGAAAAAGGAATCAATCAAGTCAAAACCAATGGTCATTTCTATTGTATAATATTAATAGAAATTTTAGTAAAAATTAAGACAGAGTCTCCCTTAAAATATTAGTCATTTTACAACAATTCCTTACGGAATTCTGCTAACAATTAAAAATATAACATTACAGGCAGTTAATATCAATCCTCCCCAGGACAATCCAAGCAACATCACACATGCATCGTATACATAAGGCTCTGGGGGCAAAAATCTTGATATAATGCAAGATACAAAATAAAAACGAAGATTTCGTTTGAAAATGTAATGGATTTGTAGGAATTTTAGTAAAAATTTTGACAGAATCTCCCCTAAAATATTAGCCCTTTTACAGCAATTCCTTATGGAATTTTGCAAACAATTAAAAATATAACATCACAGGCAGTTAATATCAATCCTCCCCATGCCAATCCAAGCAACATCACACATGCATCATATATATCAGGTTCTGGGGGGCAAAAATCTTCATATGATGCAAGATACAAAATAAAAACCATGAATTTATTTGAAAACATAATGAATTTTTAGAAAAGCCTTTGAAAAACCTTTAAAAAACAACACACAGACCCCAATACTCCACAACTTTGCGGGTATGGGTTTTAACATCACTATATTATATCATCATCCTATACAGATACTTACATCTTCTCCCAAAATCCTAAATATTACGCAGATTTACATAATCCCTTATTCTATATAACTTAAGGGAACAAAATATACAACTAATACATCATCTCCCAATCCTACTACAAAAAAAAGATTACAGGGTTGTTACAATAGGGATCAAACACAAAGCTTCGAGTCTTCAATATATGACGAAACAGTGAGCCTACACAAATAGTAAGAGTTTTTCAAGAATTAATCAAAACCAATGATAATTAAAGAAACAAATAGTAAGAGTATACAGATTTATGCTTATTTCTCATTACTTGGAAAGAAAGCAACTACATGAGATTCTAATAAGAACTTAACTCGCAAATCCTTTAATTCAAATCACACATACACAGTGTCTTGACTTTGATTTTCTAATTACGATGCAAAGAGAAAACAGTTAATATAAAGCAATCTCAGGTTAACAGCTTCCAAGAGTATAGTTAATGCACTATTGTTTGGTTTGCACACAATGCAGATCATAGGTATTTCACAATGACAATTGATTGTGGACTTTCTAATAGTTCTATGCAAGCATGCAACTTTTTTACACTTAACAAACTCCAAATATATGCAACATAGAAAATTAACATCAATGTTGAACAACATTTACCACTATGTACTCTTGACACAACAGAGTAGAAATTGCAAGTCCCCAAGCCTATATTAACTTATTGGATATAAACTATTGACACAATCATATACACAAAAAGATAAATTCTCTCCCTACAACCTAAACATACTTGTGCTAGGCTTGTCCTTGAAATTTGAATCTCTATACAACCGCATAATCTTTTTAGAACCGCGAAACAAATATATTTGGTTGTATATAGTTGATCTCCAGATCAATAAGCAATTCAAAAATTTCTATTGCTCTGATAGACTGATACTATTTGTAACAAACATTCATATTCTCAAGATCAATTATAAGCAATTCTAAAATTTGATTTGATCATCCTATTGCTCTGATAGTCTTTTAAGTTGGTAGATTTAATAGGAGTACTAAATAAATTTTTCATTAAAGATACATTCATTTCTTCACAACAGAAATGGATATATTCATAATTCCAAAATGGATACATTAGATGGATATATATTCATAATCCCAAAATGAAACATGTTAAACAGAATTGGATACATTCATTTCTTTACTGTTAAACATGTTCTCTTCAATTAGAAAATTAAAGTGACTTGATTTTCTACTTGATCTACATCATAAGAGGTATTTTGTTCATGAATTCAAATTTTTTTTGACAGGTACAGACATAGACATAACGTAACATGACAACATGAATTATCGATACACAATAGATTTTGAAAAACTATCATAAAGTATCAAGTACCCTATTGCATTCGTGTGTCAAGTGTTACTACATAAAAGTGTTTCGTTTTAAATATATTTATGCTTATTTCTCATTACGTGGAAAGAAAGCAAGTACATGAGATTCTAATAAGAACTCAACTCGCAAATGAGATTCTAATAAGAACTCATCTCACAAATCTTTTAATTCAAAACACACATACACAGTGTCTTGACTTTGATTTTCTAATTACGATGTAAAGAGGAAACAATCAATATAAAGCAATCTCAAGTTAACAGCTTCCAAGAGTATAGTTAATACACTGTTGTTTGGATTCCAAGAGTATAGGTAATGCAGATCAGTTTTTATAAACTAAAACCAAACTCAACAACAAAAGAAATCACAATTTATTAGGCTACAATAGTTACTTAATAAGATTTAGATAAGATGTATATCCTATTTGATTGTTAAATAGGACAGTAAATCTTTAGATTTGATAAAGATCTTGGTTATGTCATTTTGTCGAACTGGCAAGCGAAATTTCAAAAATGTCAACCAAGAAGAAATTAGAAGGATAGAGTTTGATTACCTGAATTGCGCATTCCAAAACCATGAAGAATTAGCAGGAAGCACACCACATGCCTAGCCATCTCTTTCTCAGTCTCTTACTCTCCAATATGACATGCAAGAATATTTTGAGCTGCACATAAAAATATGGCAGAAATTTAGATGCAATACATGGTAAAAGAAATTGCAAACCAAAATTCAAACTTGTATAATAAAAAGGATGCATACCTCGCTAGAACAGCCGGGTACAAATTCTCACAATGTGCTTCATAATATTCCCTGCGTCGTGCTCACTCTTGTCTGACAAAGACGCTAAACTCAAGAGTGGACACCAACAATATTTGCATCAGATATTATCTTACTACTATAGCTGCAACTAAAAAAAAAGAAAAGAGAATGAACCTTCCAGTGCTTTAATTGAAACAACAGAGTCATATGAACAGAGTGAAGTACAATTCAGAGTTTTCTGGATTGAAGTATGGGTTTGTTGGGGTGGTCTAATTGTTGAAGTAGATGCAGAATTTTCATATAAATATGTTTTTCTAAACAGGAAAACTAACCCAACAACAACAACTGAAGAAATCACAATTTAACATAGAATTTTTAGCGTGAATACCTAATGTGATTGCTATATGAGACACTACATCTTAGATTTTGATGAATTTCTTGTTGTGGCATTTTGTCGAATAGTTGGCAAGCAAAATTTCAAGAAATGTAAAACCATCAAAGTTTTCATTTGGCTGCAGTACCACATGATCATAGAATTATAGAGATAACTACAATGTCAAAGTAACCCTTTTGACTACAACAGCTAGGATCATAGATATATAGAGATAAGTAGAACATCATAATTCCTTAATAACCAAAGCTAAAAAATTGGAAATCCTGCAACCTTAAACAGTTAAGTTTGTTAACATAACTTTTGTCAAGATTTGTTCAAGAAAGACTCTTATTCGAAACTATGCAAACAAAAAAAAATGTTTTGCCCCATCACAATATATAACATTTGATTTGTTTCCATGATTCCATCCAATCTAAAATACTATATAGTGGGAAATTTTCCTCCATAAGCAAAGTTTACTTATTTTAAGGTTTCGGAAAACTATACATAAATGCATTCGGTTCCTGATTTTGCATGAGATATGTTCCTTATGATACTTTAGGGTAGAAGAGAGTTTTCATTTTAAACAGGATCCAATTAGAAGCAAAGCTCAATATGAAGATCAATTTCAGTCTATTAATAGTAAACATGTGAGGTTTTCTGAGACTAACATCCACAATTAAGGAGATGCAAACTACAACTTAATAACCATCAAAATTAGATTATATTCGAATCTCAAGTACAATACCTTGTAATATCTTCTTTGCGAGGATTACAAAGGGGAATACAGGAGAAAGATACCTTCTTGCATTTCTAAGGACCCACCAACTTCATGAAATCATGTCTCCAGAAACCCTATAATAAAGAAGATGATAGTTAATTAAGAAATACAGAGACTACAGTTTGACTGAATTAAAATTAAGGTTAGAAAGGAGAAGAGAGGCCTCAATATGTGTAATCGTACACATGTACTTAGACTTTCCTTGGGAGACATAGTAATAAACAGTCAGCCAAAAGAATAATATGTTTCCTTATAAACGAACCCTGTCAATTTTCTGGCCAGTTTAATTTCAGTTGTGCAACCCTAGGAACTATGCAATCGTTCCCTGCATATCTTATGAATAATGGAATGTAATGTATAATTGAAAGCACACATGTTTCTAGTTCGAGAAAGAAACCTTGCATGTATTAATGCTATCATCAACAGCCTTCCAGGGTCGCCCAGCATTCCCCTGCTTCATTATTTGTAAGTTTTTTTCTGATAACATAAGGGGATTGTAACTAACCAAACGAATGCAGTCAACAAAACGAATGCAGTCAGTTTTGTTTAGATGATTTTAGATGAAAATTAGGTTACAATCCAAAAAATTAGGTTACAATCCTAAAATCTAACACAAACCCAACAAAACAAAACATTTACTTCTACAATTTATCTTTTCCTCTAAAACTTCAATAAGAACATAATCCGCGTTAAAACTGTTATCCTGTGCCTATTGGAAATCTTTTCCTGTCATACTTATGTTGAAGCAAATGCATGGTTATACTCTGGTTGAATCTTCCTTAGATTGCCCCATAAATTATTGTCTTGTTTTGTTTGGTACTCCAGCCTTTCTCTGATTGTAATCATGAATTTGGAGTACTTCAT
This sequence comes from Hemerocallis citrina, assembly GCA_017893485.1. NCBI lineage: Eukaryota > Viridiplantae > Streptophyta > Magnoliopsida > Asparagales > Asphodelaceae > Hemerocallis > Hemerocallis citrina. The sequence goes on from CM030361.1 coordinate 305,660,903, forward strand.
TGCAATTAGTTAACCAACTTTTTATTAGAATCCATTATAGTTGTTACTAATGACCTGCTTGATGAGTACTCTTGTAGTTATTGTTCAATCTCCTTTTGGTACTCCCGAACATTATTTTTTTTGTAAGAGTTTAACAATTGCCATAATCAAAGTAGATTAAAATAAGACAGTGCACTGAAAGAACCTCCTACTGAGAAGCGAATGTAGGAGAATTTCTAGTTATAATAGGAAGTTGTGGTACCACATTTATAATGAGAATAAACTAAAAGAGGTTGAGTAGAAATGTAATTAAAAAGTATAATTGATAACAAATATAATTAAAAAGTCTATCAACCTTTAATCCACAAACTGGCATATACAAAAGTTGTCATTTGTCAATAGAATATGTTAAGTTGATTCTAAGATCATTTTCACCTATTACTACTTCAACTCAAACTATAATAAAACCATTTGTAAAGCAGATCAAAATTGTGAACAATGATGACCCACACGTTTTCTAGTTGGAAGAAGATGTGTGGGAGAGTCAACTCGAGCATGGAGTCTTTTGGATTATTTTTATTGATTTGACCATATTAGATATCTGATTTATTGTAGAGAACAAATAGCACTTAGTAACCTGGAAATGTTATTTAGACTTTGGGATAGGAGACGAACAGAATAGGAGCATTGGTCCTTGTAAGGTGGGTTTTTTATTCAGTTCGATTGAGGTTTTTGGGTTCTTAAACCAGACAAAGTCATTGTCTAAAGGTAGCCAGACAATGTTCCTATTCGGTTTTGACTGACGTTGATCACAAATGAGAAGGATGTTTAGAACAACAAATATTAGCATCAACCCTCACGAATACCTTTATAGGGAATACTAAAAAATTTAAAATCTGCAACCCTAAACATATAAAATCCTAAAATTAGATGAAAAACAGTATCAATTTCGAATAACACTTACAATCCTAAAATTTGCGCTGGGGTGAAAGTTGGGTTGATGGAGTTGCAAAACAGTATCAAAATCAGCGAGTTCCGGAAGGGATAATAGCTTTTAAAAAAAATCTTAATCTAAATTAGACACTATATATTTGTCCAAATAGGAAGTCTATCAACACAACTCAGGATATCCCATTGCACTACATTGTAGTAACTGTACAATACATAAAGAATCAAATTATTACCGGGCATATCTTTTAAAGCACAAAACCAAGTATCTACTTATGAGTTAGTGCCAAATTCCAGTTACAAATCACAAATCACAAAGCACCAAAGCACCAAAGCACCATAGCACCAAAGGGAAGTAGAACAGACAATAAACAGAAAATAAATAAAAAAGAGTGAGATGAACCTGCACTGATGGCATGTCTTCCCTTAAACTTGATCGTAAACACGCTTTCCTTGCCTATCATACCCATCCACAAAAAGTTCCCAGCTTGTCTCGCAACTTCCCAATAGAGCATAATGCTCCTCTGTATAAACTTCCTCCCTCTCACCTTCTGCAACCAATGCCAGCCTACCACTCTTTTGACCTAAAAAAATTTCCCCCTTCTTTGCATACTGAACTGGGTCTGCATTTTTCAACCTAAAAATGTACCAAAATTTTACAATAAAATCAAAATTCTATTAGGGTTTAACATCCAACCCCCCCTTCAAATTTCTCAAAAAGTAAAACAAATGCAATACCTGACATGTAGAGATGGTTAAATCGGTGGTCGGGATCAACTCAAATGGGCACAAATTAGTCACTGGTCGGGAAGAAGGTGAGGCTTGGGTGGGGTTCGGTGTTTCAATGGTCGGTGAAATTGGTGGTGCGGAGCGACGGCGACGAGCGACACGACGTCGGGAGGGGACACAGGCCGAAAGGGGGTGGCGTTGTGGCTGTGGTTGCTGCTGTCGACGGAAGGAGAAGGGGAGGAGAGGGGCGCGCTGTCGTGGCTGGCATCGTGGAGGCAGGACGATAGGGGGGTTGCGAGCAGGCACCGGAGACGGGGTCACGTCAGGGGAGAAGGTCGGGAGACAGGGTGGGGGGAGAGATGAGAGAGAGGGAGACAGGATCGAGACGGGGAGAGAGAGAAAGGGAGACAATGAGAGAGAGAGAGACAGTAAGAGCGGGTGAGAGATAGAGACAGTGAGAAAGAGAGAGAGAAGGGGATATTTTGGGAAAGAGAGAGAGAGTGTGTGTGTTTTGAAATTATGGGGTTTGAAATTTTGGACGGAAAAATATGTTTTGTGAGAATCAATCTGGGCCATTGGTTTTAGGGGAGATTGAAGGATAGCCGCTTGATAGATTTCTTTGTAATTTATTATATAGATATCTATGACCGGGCCGGGCCTTAGGGCCCTTAAAAAAGAATTTTTAATTTTTTTTAACTTTCGAATTTCAAACAGATCAAAAACATTTTTTCCAATTAATAATATAACTGTTTCAGGAAGTAAATGTGCTTTATGTTATAGCCGTTTCAAGAATTAAAGAATTTTTATGATGTAGCCGTTTTTGATTAAATGCATACAGTTTTTATTCCTCCTGATTACTAGTTATAAAAAGAAATTTTTTTTTTGGAAAAAGAGTACAGAAAAACAATACAGTCATTCTCTTCTTCTAATCTATTTTTGAACAGTTTTTTGTCTTGATTTGGGTGGTGCAAGTTGGTATATGCTGCTAGTGAAGCATTAGACAACACTGTAGATAAAAGCTCGTTGTATCCCGAGAGAAGTGTTTGGTGATCAACGATTCATCTTCAGAATCGGCCAAATAATTTTTTAAAGAAAGTGCAACCCACGCCTCGAGCCACTTTTTACTTTTTTTTTGTTGCAGATCAACTCTAACGCCATTCTCAGAAGGTTCATTTGGTGTCCTCAAGTTTAAATCCATTTTTCTTAACAGTTCTTAAATTAACTTGCATTTATGTTCGTATGATCCGGATGGTTCATCTTAAGACAGTAATTAGGTTTGCTACCTAAACTCTGGTAGTTACATGGGATCTTGAGATGTTGAACTTCCTTTTTGACCTAGGACCCTACTATAATAGATTAAGTACTGCTTTCTGACCTAACTATGCTATCAAGAAGCTACCAAATTCAAATTGCAGATAGTTATATGCATGAACCCTAACCAAAATTAAAAGGGTCTTAGTGTGGCCCAATTATCATATACTCTTTCAACACTGAATTTTTCTTAGGTACCCTTTTGACTATTCTTTTGCACTTTAACTCTCTTACCATCCGCAATCATCCACAATGTTTCTGAAAATCGTACTATTATAAAAAGTAGTTTTTGGACGAGAAAAATCATTCTCGTAATTAAGATGTATTTCTATTGCAGATTATCGCTATCTGTGGTCGAAAAAGACAAGTTGAACTGTCATTTACAACAAGAGATGTTTGATGAGAAGGGATTGCAAGTAGAGCTGTTACTTTGATCCGATACACAGATTCATTTCGGACTTGACCCAGATTCGGTATTGGACCGGAACTATACGGGTTCGGATCCGGATCCGAATCCTAAAATAAGACCCGATACACTACTGGGTCAAGGTTCGGATCCGGATCCGCTCAAAATAAATCCGCCCCGAACTCGGACTTGGACCCGGACTCGCTAAAAAATATCCCCAAATATTTAGAATTTGAATAATAGGGTTATATGATATATATATAAATAGTAATTGTTAAAGATAGATGTGTAAATATAATATTTATTTATGTATTTAAGTGCAAAAATTATTGGAACCGTAGGTTATTGGGTGCAAAAATACTTACTATCGGACCCGACGGGTATATTATTTGAAGGACACTGACTCGGATCCGGACCCGAACCCGATTTTCATAAGTCCGGGTCTAGGTTGGACCCATGAGGTATCAGGTTCGAGTCCAGATAGTGGAGGACCCGAACCGATAGGACTGATACCAGCACTAATTTCAAGTGGTAAAATGAAAGGTCAAAGGGGCTAAACGCAAGGTATTAACTTAAATTTTCCTCTATTTGATAATGTATAGTGGGGTCATAACATTAACATAGCTCAGTGGGGAATCAATGTCCTCAAGTCAGGAGTTAATATTGACCCGATTGTTGGGTATACGAATGAAGTAGACATAATATACATCATACCTAACAAATTGATTATTTATTGGAGAGACTGGGAAGTCTTTGCCTTCTTCTCACCGACATGAAATCGATTTTCAAATATGATTGTGACGAATGATCGATGCTTGCGTTCCAGATATTGTTTGCAACCACATCATTAATCTACAACCAAACACACAATTAGAATTAACCATAATTAATTATAATCAAGTACATAATTCGGTTGTCCATTAATAATTTAAGAGATGTGATATATATCGCGGAACATGATAGATTAGGGGTGGCAACTGGGCCGGGTCAACCGGCGACCCACCCGCGACCCGGCCCACGAACCCGGCCCGGTTAAGGCTTTCGCGGGTTCGGGTCGAACCCGGTGAACAGTACCGGGTCGACCCGGGTCGCTATTTATGCGAATTGGATTCGTGAAACCCGGCCCACGAACCCGGTCAACCCGCGAATTGGACCCGCCAACCCGCGGGTCGACCCGCGAATTTCGACACCCGACCCGTGAATTGAACCCGCGAATTGAACCCGCGGGTCGCCCGTTGGGTTTGGTGCCGTTGGGTTTTCTAGCCGTTGGATTTCTTCCGTTGGATTTGGTTTGGGCCGTTGGGCACGACAGCAGCAAACGGCTCTTAGAGCCGTTGCTTGTGCTGGTGTTCTTTTTTTTTTTCTTTTTTTTTTGTTTTTACCCAATTCTAAGCCTATAAATAGCCCCCAAAAATCTCCCAAAAAATCACACATCTCTCTCTTACTCTCTCTACTATTATACATCAAAAAAAAAAAAAAATTGAACAATTGTAGTAATCATCAAACAAGTGTACAAGGAGGCGTATACACGATCAAATTTCGGTCGTATCGGAGAACAAAATTCAACGTCTTCAACGTCTTCAACTCTCTTCAACCATCGACTCAAATCTACTTCAACTCTTCAATTGCGCAATCGGCAAAGCGCTCCTCCATCTTTTCTATTATATTCTAATTTTCACGGTTTTTTTTTATACGCGTATTCCACGGTGAACGGTATCAAAATATCTCTATCTCTCTTGTTTTTTTTTTTTTCGTTGTAGTTAAAATTATTGTTTGTTTTTTGAACTTCTCTATCTCAACCCTCTTGTTTTGTAGTTTTTTTTTGTATAATTCACCGCTTCTACATTGTAGATTTTATTTACATACCACATTACTACACTATGTCTAGATCACGCGGTAGCGGTCGTAGCGGACAAGATTCTTCCTCATCTTCACGTAGGCCACCAATTGTCCCAACTATTGAGCCCGCCCAAGATTACATTGATCCTACTATGGAACAATGGGGTACACACGACATGGATGTTGTAGGTAACATTCAAGTAGAAGAAGAAGAAGAACAACAACAACCTGAAACCACACAACCCCGTAGTAGTAGGAAAAGTAGAGGAGAAACTAGCGATTGGCACAAGTTTTATGAGTATATCCCGGACGAAAATATTCCGGGTGTAGGTTTGAAAGTGTGTAAAACATGTAGCAAAACATACAAATTCAAGAGGGGTGACGGCACTGGTACAATTAGTAGACACATACAACATAATCGCAAAGAACTCCTTGATCAAATACAAGGCTAACAAAAAATTAACCCTAGGACCGGTCAAGTAGATAGCCACCCTTATGATCCCGAACTCGTTCGTCGGGAAATGGCCCGATTAGTCATTAAGGAAGAGTTGCCATTTTCCTATCCCGAGAGTAGGAACTTGGAAAATTTTAATCAAACGGCCTTAAACCCTCATTTTAAAAGAATTCCGAGAAATACTTGCAAATCGGATTGTTTTAAAATGTACGTTGAAATGAAGGACGCGTTGATTGCAATTTTATGGAGTTTAACTTGTAGGGTTAGTTTAACTTCGGATTGTTGGACGGGTGTCAACAATATTCCAACGATGGGAATAACCTGTCATTGGATCGACAATGATTGGATTCTTCAAAAAAGAATCATATCACTTGCGGCGTTGCCATATCCCCATAGTGGCTCTGAAATAGCAAACCGTATTATAGAAATTTGTGATGTTTTTCATATTCGCGATAAAATTATGGCTATTAGTTTTGATAATGCATCTAACAACAATGTAGCAATTACTACTTTAAAATCTGTATTAAACCCTCCAGCTGACAATATTTTTCATGTTAGATGTGCATGTCATATTATAAATTTATGTATTCAAGATGCATTAAAAATAGCTGATCCATATATAATTAAAATTAGAAATTGTGTACATTTCATTGCATTAAGTCCAAGCATTTTACAAGAATGGAAAGCTTGGTGTAGGGTTAGAAATGTTCCTTTTAGAAAATTTTCAAAGGATGTTAGACACCGATGGAATTCTACTTTTGATTTATTGAATGTTGTCACCGATTATAAAGCAGTTGTAAATGATTTTTGTATCGCAAAAAATATGCACAATTTTGAAATGACTCCGCCCGATTGGTATTTTGCCGAAGCTTTGTTGAAATTTTTAGAACCTTTTAAAACTGCAACTTTAAAGTTTTCAAAAACATATGAATCTACTTCTAGTAGCATTTTTATTGAATTAGTTAGCATGATGCAAATATTTAACGAAATGTTAAATGATCCCTATATTAGTGACATTGTAATACTTGCATTTCAAAAATTTTTGAAATATTATTTTCCTCCTCCTATGTTGATTTGTGTTGCTACTGTTATGGATCCTCGTATCAAATTAGAAGGTACGAAGAATTTGATAGAAATGTTTTTTGCATGTTTAGATGATAATGTAGAATTAACAATTGATTGCGCTACTTTTTTAGTTCAGTTTGAATCTACATTAAATAACTTGTATGCTTATTATGATAGACCTTTTGCTTCTAGTAGTACAACTTCTGTAGTTGGTTCTTCTTCTGGTAGTTCTTAAGGTAAAAGTAAAATTGGTGATAGAACATTTAGTCTACTTGAACAAATTCAGTCTAAAAAACCTAGGACTAATCAACCAAATGAATTAAATTGGTATAACCAACAGGATACTGAGCCTACTCTTTCCCCACTAGATATTTTACAATGGTGGAAAGAACATGAACACACTTTTAGTATTCTGTCTATTATGGCTAAAGATTTGCTAACTCCTCCTGTCTCTACAGTTGCTTCTGAGAGTGCATTTTCTACAAGTGGCAGGGTTCTATCTGATTACAGAAACCGGTTGAAGCCCGAGGCGTTGGAGATGCTCGTTTGCACAGAAGACTGGCTGAAGGCTGAAGATAGGACGCAAGGGAAAGCACTATCAAGTTCTACAAGTGGGAGCAACTCGCCCGAAGAACAACAACAACAACAACAATAGCTTTTCATCTTATGTCAAATTAGAAAAATTGTAGTCAATTAAAATTGTACATAAGAAATATGTTATTGTATAAAACTTATTTGTGAATTGAATTCTTCATTTCATTTCGTTATAAATTGTTCAAACTGTATCACTTAAATTCGTATGAATAAAATTTCAAAATTTGTTGTCAATTTCACTCTTTCAATCTTATTATTATTATTGTCACGATTTTTTTATCTATTAGTATTATTACTTACTTAGTATTATAATTAAACATTATTTGGGGATATTTGATTCAATTTGAAGAATTGTAGTATTATTACTTATTAGTATTATTACAAAATTTAGTGAATTACATACTTAGTATTATAATTAAACATCATTTGGGGATATTTGAAGAATTGTAGTATTATTACTTATTAGTAGTAATGTAGTATTACTTACTTAGTATTATAATTTTAAACTACCAAAAAAAATTACTTACTTAGTATTACTTACTTACTTACTTACTTACTTAGTATTACTTACTAAGTATTACTTACTTAGTATTACTCACTTAGTATTACTTACTTACTAAGTATTACTTACTTAGTATTTTTTTTTTTTGGATAAAACTTACTTACTTAGTATTACTTACTTACTTACTTAGTATTATAATTTTGAAGAATTGTAGTATTATTATTACTTATTAGTAGTAATGTAGTATTACTTACTTAGTAATGTAGTATTACTCACTTAGTATTATTATTAGTAGTAATGTAGTATTACTTAGTATTACTTCAATTTAAGCTACCACAAAAAAAAAATTAAAAAAAAAAAATTTATATATATATTATTAAACGGGCCAACCCGCGGGTCGACCCGGCCCAACCCGGGTTGAGCCCTAAAGGGTTCACGGGTTGGGCGGGCCACCCAATTACGATTCTGACCCGGCCCGGCCCGTATAACACCCCAACCCGGCCCGGCCCGCCTACCCAAGCGTGCCAACTCGCACGGGTTGGGCCCGGCCCAGCCCGGTCGACCCATCTGCCACCCCTATGATAGATAGATAGATAGATAGATAGATAGACATATCGATAATTTGCATCGTACACTCCGAAGGTAGCTAGCTTCGAAGTATAAATATGCTTCAGAAAACACTTTCATATTACTATATGTAGAGACTAGTGTACCCTATGTACAAATTGCATAGACTTTATCAAAAGATATATTAAAATATATATAAAAAATATTCAATAAAAATTCGGCAAAACCTACTCCTATATACAACTTTTTTTTCTATATAATTATAATATAATCTATCAACATTCAACAATTATGAAGTAAAGATGTTACAGAAAACACAATCTTCAAACTTAAATATTTGATGGCAATAAGGCACCTCCAAACTCAATCATAATAATCTTTCATACTTAATTGTTAATTAAAGAAAGTATAACAGGAGAGAAGAACACATTTAATATACCTAATGTAATGAAAAACTCTGACTTTCCTTGATAATCTGAAACTACCTTTGATTTGAACCTCCACGGGTAAAACTGCACAGCCTAAAATAATTATGAGAGATTGCTAAAAATGAATGACCAGTTGAAAAACTTAACTAAGGATATGTTCTTGATGGACATGTTTCTAAATAACTCTGAGTGTTGCTCCAAAGTGTTCAGGTTGTATGAATTTTAATCTGTGCAAGCGGATACGTCTTTAATAAATAATTATCATAGGTTCGCACTTTAAATACATGAATCCCCCGCTTAGCTTTTGCCTGTAGCAACATTGGGCACAGAAGATTGATGACCATTATGTGGATGTCGAAGACAATAATTTTGTACATAACCATTAGTCAATAAAGTATTCACGTAAAAAGTTTCAACTATATAATTTCTCACACTAAAACATATCGAGTACTAATTCATGACTAATTACATGGCTAAAATAATACTAAAATATACCTCTGACTTGGCCTCCTCAACAGATAATGCAATTGCATAAAATTTTGTTTACCCATCAACAAACCATTTGTACCTGATTGTCTGCACATCAACTTTCCAGTAAAGGCCCACATCATTAATTGCACACTTGTATTTGCCTCCCGCAAGATACCTTTCAAGATGAATGATGATCAGAGATTGAACTTAGTAATGACATCTTTATTTGAAGAAAAAAATTAAAAGTCAATTGTATGATAATGAAATTCAAGAAAAATCTACAAACTAAAGAACAGTACATCATCTCGAAAAAAATGTGCTAAGCAGTCATATATCATATGTATTGACATCGAAATGAACGGAATGTAACTTGCATCAAGGAGAACAGTCCACATTGAATTGACTCCCACTTGCTGTGAAGTAATTAATGAATGTATGTTATGTATCATAGTAAAAAGAAAAAAAGTATTGGGAAAGTTTCTTCCATGCTTTCTTATTACTTGGTATGTATCCCCACCAATTTCCAAAATTCCAGAGACATGCATCTTTCAAATCTCAGATAGTTTTATACCCTTACGTAGCATTGTAACGCCCCGAATTTTCATATAAGGATAAATTCGAGATTTCACAGGATCTTGTCAAGTCAAACAATTATAAATAATTTATTTCCAAACTTTATATGAATTCACACAAACTTTTAATCTCATTTAGCATTCTTACTCAACAAAAGGGATTGTTTATAACGAGATAATCATGTTACATATTTTTCTTTTATTCAAAAGAATTATTTATTCAAAATAATAATTTTGGAAACAAAGTGCATTTGCCACTTTAAAAAATACAAGATAAGAAATTAAACTATTCTTAGTAAATTCTTTGTGCAACTTAATAAGGAAGAGTGAATAATACTTGTTTCTTTCCAAAGTCAATAACTTCCATAAATAAGCAGTTTTTGAGAGAAATAAAATAAAAGAAAATGGTGGCAACAAGTTTCGAACCCAACACCTCTTATAAATAGTATTCACTGGCTAACCAATAAGTCCAATTATATTTTCTGTTTAGAAGTTGTATTAATGTATTTTTGTTAATACTATTTTGAATTTGGTTTCTTTTAATAACACTTGTTCACCCAACAATCCAATCATTTAGGACATTGGAATAAATCTCACTTTTGGACTGAGATGAAATCAAGAAATAATAATCAAGTAAATTCAAATTTCTTTTTATAATCTATCTTCATTTTCAAAAATAGATTTTTCCTTTCTTTACAAAAATTTGCATTTCTTCCCAAACTCGAAAATTAAGGATCATGTTTCTTAAAACTAGTTTATATCCATCATTATACTAATTAAAATTTGTGCTAAGAATCAAACATGTCTCTTAATCAACCATGGATATCTCAAAGAAATTCTTTCATGCAAAAGTTTGTATTTTCAACATATGTCGACATGTAATAACAAAAATTATTCTTCTCTTTTCTTTTTCTTTCTTAATCATCATGTCTCTAAAGTATATGTCGAAATATAACATTCTTTAACAATTTCTCATAAAAGAAAAATCACATATTCGACAAACATAAAATTTGCAAACACTCTAACATGATTCATATGATTAATTCTTTAGTTGAACCCTTTTAATTAGCATGGTAATCAAATATTCACTAACCTCAACAAGATCGTTGCTAGCATGGATTTTATCTACACATTTCTCATCACATTCAATTCATACTAGTCATATAAAATAATTAGCATACAATTTCTACAATTAAAAAGCATAGGATCACCCACTAACACATTGTTAATCTATTTGTCAACATAGCATGATTCACTATTAATCTCACCACAATCATAGTATAGTTATTCTATTTTATCAAAACTACTCATTCACTTTTATTAGCATGTACATTCTAAAAATTTAGAAAGTAGGAGAACACCCACCTTTTGTGATGCTTGAACAATGAAAAGAAAAGAGAACACCACTTCTAGCTCCAAAGATTCCTAGCTCCTAGTAAGGCTTCTCCTCCTAGCAAAGGCCTCCAAGCACAAAACTCTCTTCTCTCTTTCTTTTCTTTCTTTCCTTTCTTTCTTTTGATAATGTTTTTGGTGCAAGATAAAGGTAGGAAATGGGGCTCTATTTATAGGATTTTGGAAGGGTTTAAAGTGCAAAAATCCTTCCCTAATAACTCTTCAAATTTATTCTACAACTCTCCACTTTCCTAACTCCTAGAACCCCCATCTCTTCATCTCCCCATTCTCCGCTGACTTAACCACTCCATTAATCCCCTCCCCTCACCAAAACCGGTCACCCCTAGCCCACAAAAAGGTCCAAATACATTTGTGTGTGCATGCACACATGCACAAACAAATATGAACACATTTCTATAACTCTAAATGTGTACTAATACTTGTAACTTGTCATGTATTAGTACATGTTTAACTAAAAATGTGATTTTAATAATGGGCCCATTACTAATTAATTTATTTAATTATCTAGTGGGCTCCTCTCCTAATGGGCCACATTTTAGTTTATAGGTCCATGGATCAAAAGAAAGGCTAAATAAAACTAATGCATGCTAAAAATAGTAAAATGAGAGTAGCAAAATGAGAATAAAAATTTGCACGTGCACCATACGTGCAAAAAAATTGAAAAATGCATTTTAATCAAAATAGGGGGAAAATGAATTTTCGTTTTTATAAAATAGATTTAAATATATAAAATAAATAATTTAAACACATAGAAAATATTGTACGTAGCGGTGGAGAATATGTAATTAATACGTGTATTGAAAACACGTAGAAAGCACGTAGAATACAAATATCGAAATATTATATTTTTGTTGACTCAAAATAGGGAAAAATCAATATTGAAAATAAATAAATAGTCGATAATCAAAATACGGGATGAAAACACGTTACAAAATACACGTGCATAACACACGAGGGCAAAATTGTAATTTCCAATTTTGCGGGGTGTTACAAGCATCCTTAGCCATTTTACGGGCCTAAACCCTAATTGCCAAATTCTAAATCCTCCAAGAAAATTTCTTATATAGCGGCATGAACAAATTTGAATTGATATGATACAATACATAAAAAAGAAAAGAATAACTAATACTTTGATAAACTCTAATAAAATGACATAATGAGATTCTTAAATATAAAAACATTGTGTACCAAAAACTATTAATTTAATCATTTGAATATAATCGCAAAAGTTAATGACATTTACCTTTCAATTGATTATCATGGAGTTACGCACTTCTTGAAGAACTTCTTTATATACCACATTACGTGTACGGTCATTTGCTTACCTAGGTAAGTAGGAACTTTGCCCGGTATTTAGTTTATATCTTCTAGTCGTACATATTAAGAAGAATTTAAGACATTTTATAATTCTATTATGAAATTATTTAATAGTGTTAAACAATATATAAATAGAAAATATTCTTACTTCTTATGGGATCAGCATCTTCACATATTCCAATTACAATTGCATGACCAATCTGAGCCGAACATGCTGCACATTAAATTTTAGGAAAAAATAAAGAAGGAAAATAATTAATTATGTCATGAAATGTAGGAGAGATACTTCATACTATTAGTAGTTTAGACATTACAGTGCAGTACACTTTACTTACCATCATCACATGTATCTTCATGTTCAATTGATAGAGATGATGATTCGCCTACACACCAAGTGTTATTATTGCTCAAATCATCTGATAGCAAAGATGGACCAGCCATTGTTGATGATTGACCAACACACAAAGTACTATACATCGCTGTATTTATTTCATGTCTCTCATTAGCTGAATGCCCCTCAGTTGACATGTTCTCTTGAAGCATGTCTCTAATTCTCTCAAAATGTTGATCTAAAGTGTTTAGGTTGAAGGTCACCCTCCTTTCAGATGTACGGGTAAGCAAAACATCTACCCTAACACTTCGCAAGTGTTTTTGTCTTAACTTTATAATTCTTATAGTATGCGCAATTTTGTGTGGATATGAAGTCAGGATTGTCCTCATAGGACGATGCCTTTTCCGCCGCAATATTTTGAACCTTTGACGTTGTGCACATGCAGAAATTGTCTTATTGAGTTGGAAAGACATATTATTTTTGTCATGCATCGTACATTAATAAGTGTGGTTTTGGAAAATTATAGAGTATTGCCAGAATATGATAACAAATGTCAAACAAATACTCTCAATAATTTTCCTACTTAAATTTTGAAACAAAGATACAAACAGTAGGTCTTATTAAGACTTGATGCACCCAGTGGCTCGTCTCTAATTTAATGCAAAAGATAGTGCTGCAACACATCAACCCTAAACCTGATAGTGGATAAATTTCAGGAAATTTGTGCTCAGACCATGAACTGTATACATAACATGTAATATAGTAGCCAGATCAAGCTCTTTCCATCAGTTATTAATTACCCATATACCACTAAAAATGGTGATGTATAATGGAAAAAACATCAGACCATGAACTGTATACATAACATGTAATATAGTAGCTAGAATTTTATCGAACACCTCATGTACTAACCAATTTGAGTATGATTAGAATTGTGAGTTAAGTTTTCACATTCAACTCAGTTAATTGTGAGTTAAGTTTTAACCAAAACCCTCCATCAAAATAATAGAAAAAACACTTTAAATATCACAACTTTAGACTTCAACAAAGAAAAACAAAAACAAATTAAATTGAGTAAAAGAATTAAAAGATGGGAGAAGATATTATTATACATACCGATTTCAATTTCAGTTTGGATTTGGGCGGCGAACGATCGTGGATGCAGTAGGTCTTATTAAGACTTGATGCACCCAGTGGCTCGTCTCTAATTTAACGCAAAAAAATGTGCTATAACACATCAACCCTAAACCTGATAGTGGATAAATTTCAGGACATTTGTGCTCAGACCATGAACTATCTACATAACATGTAATATAGTAGCTATATCAAGCTCTTTCCATCAGTTATTAATTACCCATATACCACTAAAAATGGTGATATATAATGGAAAAAACATCAGACCATAAACTGTATATATAACATATAATATAGTAGCTAGATCAAGCTTTTTCCATCAGTCAGTAATTACCCATATACCACTAAAAATGGTGGTGTATAATGGAAAAAACATCAGACCATTAACTGTATACATAACATATAATATAGTAGCTAGAATTTTATCAAACACCTCATGTGCTAATCAATTTGAGTATGATTAGAATTGTGAGTTAAGTTTTTACATTCAACTCATTTTATTGTGAGTTAAGTTTTAACCAAAATCCTCCATCAAAATTACTGAAAAAATACTTTAAATATCACAACTTTAGACTTAAAAAAAGAAAAAAAAAAATCAAATTAAATTGAGTAAAAGAATAAAAAGATGGGAGGAGATTATTATACATATCGAATTCAATTTCAGTTTGGATTTGGGCGGCGAACGATCGTGGATGTTTTTTTTGGCGAGGGTCGAGGGTCGAAGGTGAGGATCGGCGAACGGCCATTGCTTTTTTTTGGGCGAGGGCCGAGGTGCGACGACGAGGATCGGCGAAAGGGCAGATGGGAGAACGACGACAACCTGTTGGACGGTTTGGATTGTGGGGGGACTTGGGAATGACGTTCTGCGGTGTTATTAAATGGAGAACAGAGAACGGCGAGGATGGGTTAGGGGGGTTTGGGGGGATTTAGGAGAGGGAGGGTATTTTGTGTTTCGTTTTGTGGTTATTTTGTTTAGTTTAGTTAAAGGTGTGCTCTGCACGTGATTAAATTAGGTTGAACTCCTATTTTTGCTCTCCTTTCTCTATTTCAAAATAAAGAAAGGAGAGAGGGGGTAGGCCTATTAGCTTAAGATATAGTATAATTGGAGTTATTATTGTGTAAGAGAATCTGTAGTCGTTCCCTATATTTCCAAAACTTGGAAAATATTGTAAACGAGACGATGTAGTCGTTCCCTATATTTCCAAATTTTGGAAAAAAAAAAGAACATTAGCCTTCTATATTTGAGAGAAGATAAAGGAAATTCCCAAATATAGGAATCGAAAGATCATCTTGCGTTCGTTCTAAAAAAATTGTCTCGGACGCAAGATGATATTGCGTTTGGAGAATTAAATAAATAAATAAATAAATTAACAGGTCGGACGCAAAATCATTTCCGTCTGACTAAAAAAAAATTTGCTGAAGATCGAAAAGAAAAAAAAAAAAGGGACGGACGCAACATTGCGTCCCTGAGATTTTCCCCCCATTTTGTATTTTTAATTTCTATGGAATAGAGCCTATAAGATTATTTATGCATATAAATTTAATTTGAGATTGGTTTGACCATTTGATTAAGGGATGAGATGGAATGGGCCTAAAAGAATTATTATGTGTTCGTATGCGTACAAACTTTTTTATATAAATGTTTTGGACTGTTTTTTTTTAACCAACGGCTGAGATTCAAAATTAAAACGATCATCCACCGTTGCACCAAATTTTGGGTTTCAACCACTACAAGCCCAACTCAAAATTCCTATTTCTAAAATCCAAATATGGAAATTTTGAGTCTAATGACTACAGATGCTCAAATAGTTCAGAAATGGACCAATTTGAATCTTGACAAAGGAGATCAGAAAGTCACCTCAATTGTCATTTCTGTCGATTCCTCTTCTTCGTTCAGAAAGGGGCCTACTTGGGTGGATATTCTCAAAAAAGACCTTCATCTTGGTTTTTTACAAACTCTATAAAGTTTATAAAGGGTGCAAGGTGTGTTCATAACCCCAATTTTTCGTAGCCTCGTTCTTCCTCCTATCTTCCTCTTCCATCTTATTCTCTTTCTGATACAAATCTTATTTGTTATCATTGTTTGGTGCATGGGCATTTCAAGAAAACGTGTAGAAACATGTTGGTGTGTAGATCGTGTGGGGGTAAGTGTTAGGGATTTATGCCCTATAGGATCATGTTGAGTCTTCGACACGATCAATTCAAATCACCAAGCAAATAATAGATCACACCAATTATACAAAACACACAATATTTTTTTCGGTTTGGGCAAGCCCTAATCCGGGTGAGGGAAACCGATATATTATTCAACTAAAGAAGATACAAGGGTTACAACTATCACCATGACCCTCTCTCAAGCCTAACTTAGAATACTTGCTGTTTAAAATGGAGAAATCTCTCACCTCTCAGATGAAGTAACTCGCTTTTTCTATTCAGCACTTAATAAAATCATATCGTTTTTTGAGCCGTTATACTGATTATATAAAGATTTACAGAAACTATAGATTTAATCTTGATACAATAGTCGTTCAATTTATTTGAAGAAATAATCATACAATGAGAGCCATATGAGCTAACTTGGAGAAGAAGCCGGACTTCAAACGAATCCCCAAGACCCGCACCCGAACACAAACAGCTGTGAAGCGGTCCACTGGCAGTCGACCGCAATGCACTCAGTTCCAAACAGAGCCAAAGTTGGTCGACTGCCCAAGTGACAGTTGACTGCACAGTGTTGTCCCTTTTTCTGTTGTTGCTTCTCATCATCCATCCAATCATCTCTTTAATTCCTCTCTCGCATCAATGTCTTATCTTCTATATTAAACAAGTATGCAAGCCATAAACCCAATAATAAGGGTCATCATCAGAACATATGCCATTCTCACCATTTGCGTGGGGCACGGGGTAGATCTAGTGTGGGTGGGGGACATTTTTAGGGAGCTAGTGGCAGGTTTGGTTTTTTTGGTGGTAGATCTGGTGGTTTTGGGGGTCCTCACAACAACTTTGGGGATGGTCATGATGGTGCTTTTGATCAGAAATCTTAGTCGGGTGCTATCAATTATCTTAATAGTTAGGTTGTTGAGACGGCGTCACATGCATGTCGCTAGGGCTTGGGAAAATCAAGTAGAGGGGCTGGATACAAGTGGGGGTTTATTGGGTTCTCCTCCATGCCTAGGATCCTTGAACCCTTCCTCCTCTTCTGGGATGCCTTCTCTAACTATGTCATCTTTTTCTCCCCTTCCTCCTTCTAGTTCTTCGCTTCTGTGGGGTAATGTCTCTAAACATTGTTGAATGTATGAATCTAGGGTTGCAATTTATTGTGATTTTACTCAAGAAATGAGGGATGAATGTTGTTAAATTTAATAAAGAGATTGAGAAAAAGTTATTGGATTGATTATAACTAAGTACAATATCTCCTATATATATGAGGAAACCAAAAACTAAAGTAATACATAATCCGATATGGGACTAAATATATAACATAATATCTAACACCTCCTCTCAAACTCACGGTGGGTTGCATAGTATGATTTTGCCCACCAAGTATCGAAATCTCTGAACAGTGTGGGATATGGTGAAGAAGTCCGCTGTCAATTGTGAAGAGGTAATAGAATGAAGTGAAATGGTTCATGCTTCAAAACGCTCACGAACATAGTGGAAATCAATCTTTATGTACTTCGTTTGCTCATGAAAGACCGGGTTGCTTGCAATATGCAATGCACGCCGGTTATCACAATGAAGAGGAGTATTTCCTGTAAGAGTGATTCATATATGATAACGACCAACGAATATGAACAATCTCTCTAGTAGTAGCTGTCATCACTCTGTACTCAGCTTCTGTGGAAGAACATGCAACTGATATGGCCAAAAATGGGATTAAATCGGGACCGTTCAAATCGGGCACGGATATTAAAGCTCACAGGGGCAAAACGGTAATTCCACCTACAAATGGGTCCGAAATGGAAAACATGTCTCTTCTTCAGGGCCTAACAGCCCATAAACGGATCTGTCCTGTCGGAGCCGGGTCCCAACCCGTTACAAGCCAGTTCAAAAGGATATGAAGGAATCTAGATTCGTCTTAATCCCTAAAAGGTGGTTTTAACCGCTCCTATCCATCCACACCGGGAAGTAAAGATTTGTTCTTATCTCGAAACGGATCCCCACGGTGACTATAAATACCCCTCTCCCCCTACCATTACAAGGTAATGAATCTTTGCCTACCTGAAACTCTTTCTTGATCTTCCTGGTTATTGATAAGAGTGTCGAAGGGTTCGTCGCTGGGATCCATCCCGGTGTTTCGAACTTTGTGCAGGTTCGTGACAGCGGCAAGGAACGATTCAACACATTGGCAGAGTCAACATGTTCGCTCTACTGTTTTCCTTAAAAGAACTTACAAATTCGTTTGTTTGCTTCCACACCCGAAATTAGCAGCAACAGATTGGCACCGTCTGTGGGAAAGAAAAGCAGCGATCCGGTCCTCTCTCCCTAGATAAGCTATCTTCGAGCCATGCCTCCTAAGAAGGGGAAGGCCACGGTCTCTAACCGTAGGGCCACTCCCGCACCTTCTCCTACTGCCATCCATGAGGTTCCCCCTCAATCCACTCAGCAAGTCCAGCAACCTGGAAAACCCCTCCTCCAACCCATCCAGCAACCACCGCCTGGACGACCTCTTCCTCAACAACCTCAGCCCCAGCAAGCCCCTCTAGGGCCACAAGAGGCTCATGCGGGACCCTCCCGTCGGAGTCGACAAGTACAACATCCTCACCGCGACCATGTATCAGTACACAATCCCTGGTCTGACTCCATGGCCTCGCACAGTCCCCCTACGCCAAAGGATCTCCGCAACATCATCATCAATAGGCATCACGGGGAAGATCTCCGAACCCGCCTAGATGAGCAGGGGACCCACGATGGGATACCCCGTCGAGAGCATCACAGGGGTCCAACTAGCATTGGTATAAATACCCGAAATTCGGATCCGACCCAGACCCGGCATCGGACCGGAACCGACCTGGCCTATCCGGGTCCGGATCCGGGTCCTAAAATGGGACCCATTGTATTTCGGGTCCGGGTCCGAGTCCGCTCAAAAGAGACCCGACCCGGACCCGTTAAAAAAACCCAAAAAATCAACATTAAAAAAAAATTCTTTCATCATCCATTCCCTCCTTCCTCCTTAATTCTAAATCTTCCTCTTCCAAACCCAAAATTCATGTTTTTTACTTCTCTCCTCTATTCTAAATCCTCCACTCGCCGCCTCCACTCGCCGCTCACACTCCTGCTTCTACCCGAACGGGTAGGAATATTTTAATAAGACCCGGACCCGGAATTGGACCCGGTCCTCACGGGTCCAGGTCCGGATCCAATTTTTGGTCCCGTAGGGGACCGAGTCCGAGTCCGGGTAGTGAAGGACCCGACTCAATCCGACCTGATACCAATGCTAGGTCCAACGATCTGGTCCTCTAGAGCCTGGTCCCCCCGTAGGCCGGATCACAGAAGGTCCAACTCTTCCAGGAGGTGGAGGGAGTCTCCCCGGCACCATCAAAGGAGAAGCCGCTCTCCGGTCGGCCAACCCACTCCTCGGGACCACCGAGAGCAGGAGGCCCCGTTACGAGGGCATAGTTCCAGCAATTCCAAGAGGCGGTCTTGAGGGCCCTCAATGTTGCCCCCGACCATGATCAGCGGGTGCCCAGTCCTCAACCTGCTCGGGACCATAGGCATCGTACGTCTAGCTCCCAAGTGGCCCCGAGCTATCGTCGTCGCACTCCCAGTCCTCTTCCATGCGAGGATGAATCTTGGGCCTCGGCAAGGCATGACCAGAGGGAAGACTCGGTCTACCGTCATCTTCATGAGATGGAGAGGTACCTTGGCTGATTAGACAGAGAAGAGGAGCAACGGGCGAGGAACTTCCGCCCTAGTAGACCCCCATTCTCTCGGACCATGGAGGCACCGGTCCCAGACAACTTCAAGCCTCCTCATTTCGAATCTTACAACGGGGAGTCCGACCCTGCTGATCACATTGAGAGTTTTAAAACTCTCATGATGATACATCTGGCGTCGGATGCCCTCCTCTGCAAGACTTTCCTAGCCACTCTGAAGGGGCCTACAAGGAAATGGTACTCCCGTCTAGCCCCGACCTCCATCTTCTCATTCAATCAGCTCGAAGCCCTCTTCCTGACTCACTTCGTGAGCTGCCGAGCCGAGAAGACCAGCACCTCCCTCCTCTTGCTTCACAAAAGGAAAGGTGAGCGGCTGAGGGATTATGTCAAACGCTTCATCGCAGAGGCCAGATCCATCGCCTCCCTGGACTAGTCCGTCGCTTCCGTCGCCTTCCAATCCAATGTCGCTAATGATAGCCTTGGGCATCTCTCGCCAAGAAGCCCGCTCGGGATTTCTCAGAACTCTTGCTTAGGATTGAGAAATACATTCGAGCGGAAGATGCCTACTCTCGCCCTGCTTTTGAAGGATCGTCCTCTGGATCGAGCAATCCTACAACCGGAGAGGACGCCCCACTAATCTCAAAGAAGGGGATCTAGTGCTCAGGAAGCTATCTATTTCTTTTCCCAACAAGAAAGGCAAATTAGCATCCAATTGGGAAGGACCATATAGGATCTCCAAAGTTGTTCACCCGAGTGCTTATCAACTTAAAGACTCGGGGGCAAGAGGGTGTCGAGGATATGGAACACAGAGCAAGTGTTGAAGTACCAAGAGGGTGCTTAAACACCGCTCCAAGCAACTTCTCTAATAGTGTTCTCTCAATGTTAAAAGTTTCTTTTTTCTTTATCAAATGTAATAGCAGCTCGCAACTCAGAAGCAGCCACCTAGTTGTTTTTCAATAAAAGTGATCTTCTCCCTACAAATTCTCTGTTCTGAGCATTCTGATTGTACCACTTCTACGCTTACAAAAGGAAAATACTTATTAAACAACAAGTTCAGAGTCCAACACTTGGTTCGATTCCGCTTTAACTACTTGCTTATAAGTGAGTACGAAGCATTTCACCATTCGGAATTGCTCCCACAACTGTTTATACCCTCTAAACAACAAGTTCGGAGTCCAACACTTGGTTCGATTCTGCTTTAACTACTTGCTTATAAGCGAGTACGAAGCGGTTCACCATTCGGAATTGCTCCCACAACTGTTGATACTCTCTAAATGACAAGTTCGGAATCCAACACTTGGTTCGATCCCGCTTTAACTACTTGCTTATAAGCAAGTATGAAGCGGTTCACCATTCGGAATTGCTCCCACAACTATTGATACTCTCAAAACGACAAGTTCAGAGTCCAACACTTGGTTCGATTCCTCTTTAACTACTTGCTTATAAGCGAGTACGAAGCGGTTCACCATTCGGAATTGCTCCCACAACATTCGGAGTCCAACACTTGGTTCGATGCAGCTTTTGCTACTTGCGAACAAGCGAGTACAAAATGGCTCACCATTCGGAATTGCTCCCACAACTACTGACACCAACAAACACTAGCAAAACACAAACTCTCACAAGAAGCTTGAGAAGTATATTATTCCATCAAAATTTGAGGTACAAGTCTAATTCTAGACTAAAACCTCACATTATTACATCGAGATACAACTCATATGAAACAAAGACTACAAGATTACAAAAGTCTACCCTAACCCCTCCTAGGGAGCGGGATGCTTCTGTTAAGTGATAAGCGAGGTCGGCGAGCACCGTGTTGCTGTAGCCTCACTTCCGCAGAAGTCTCCAAATAGGCAAGCCGAGTTGCGTCGTCGACACCTAAGAGCCTTAGGGTTTCCCCAACAGATGCTCCGCTCGATGAGCCGGCCACCCCGCTCTGTGCATCCCCAGGGTATCTCATGACGGGGGGCGAGCATAGCGCCAACTCGTGGAACGACCTTCCTTGTGCATACTCACCTCAGGGGTAGAAAGTGCTCTTGACGTTACTCCCCTCGGAAAGCCGTCACGGGCGATGGTTCTCTGCCTCTAGTTCCACGACCCATTCCTTCAGCGAGTCGTCCGTCACTCTGACCTTCAGGCGAGGCATTCGGCTCGAGCTACCCCTACGAGAAGCCTCAGAGATAGCTCTCCGAAGGTGCGCCCCCTTCAAACTCTTCTCCAGCACTACATTCTTCAATCCGTCTCGCTCAGCCCTAGCATCGAATAGAGACTGACGGAGGAACTTTGAGTCTCAAGCCTTGGCTGATGGCCATCGAGGGACACATCTCCTCCCCTTCAGGGGGCGCTTCGCGAGCCTTCTCCTCTAGGCGTTTTAACTCGGAGTCTCGACGGTAGCAACGGGAATCTCTGTTTCTGTACAGCAACGTCTTGTTGTCCTGTCACGTCCCGCTTCCCAAAATACGAGAACACGAGTCCGTGACGAAGGCCCAGTGAATAATTTTAACATTATCCATAAGTTGTACCAATCTTAACTCAATAACATGAAAGGAAATAATCACAACCATGCATAAAAACATAATCACATAAACAGATACTAGAATAAACATGTAGTAGTCCAACATAATAACCAACAACTGGAAATAAATAACAAATACGGGTCAACAAAGTTCGGGATACAAAGTTCAACAAAAGTAACAATGCGATATGAAAAATAACATGGAAGAAACAATTTATTCTGCTTTTCAAGGTGATCAAATTCGGGAGTAATTATCATTTGATGTTTTGATTGTCTTTTTGCACTCTTGATGCTCTAGCTTTATATGTTCTGATGACTTTCTAAAATCCAATGCTTTTTTGTCTAAAAACCTATGTTTTGTATGCTTATCACTTAGTGATTATTGAATATGTAATTGTGACTATTTTTAAGGTTCTAATACATTTTGCTGGGGCTTCAACCCCATCTATATAATGAAACACAAAGAAAACTATCAAGTGCCTCTCATTCAATATAAACAAAATCAATGGTCCAGATCTAACCTTACAAAACACATTTTTCACCTGAAAATTTGAATCCCAAAACTCAAATTCAAATTCCAAAAACAACTTCTTTATTTATTTAATTACTCTCTCTCTCTCTCCTATTCAGATCCTTTTTGTGCCTAATTCACCGATGACCATTAATGCTTACTTAGACGTGGATTTTATGAGGCATAATGATTTGCTACACCTTTTGTGATAAGAATCAATATATTGACATACCTCCACTCCACTAAGCAGCATCATGAAATGTTAATTCTCCATAATTATTGTTCGGTTGTATTGGATGTTCAGAATCATACCTATCTTGGTTTATGAGTTCCATTCATATCTCACTAATCTTTAGAATATATATTTTTCCTTCACAACAATTGAAGAAGAAGAAAAAAACAAGCAAAAAAAATGTCTATATCTCTATTCTGAATTTGTAACACAGTTTTTAAGTATATACATTCTTCCATTCTAGATTTTATTTTATCTCTATTTTCAAGGATCAAATTTATTTATCTTTTCGATAGAAGATAGATCAAACATAGTTTTGGTAACAATATATTGTTAGCAGCTTACTAAGGTCTCTTCCGTTCCTTCTCTGAAGGCAGCGGCTTGGGTTGATAAAGATGATCTCTTAGAAAATGAGTTGGTTGAGTTGGATCACTCCCATTCCCAAAAGGAGGTATCCATCCCTGTCTTTCCTTTTGCTTTACATTTATTATCTTCGTATTGTTTGAAGTATTTCAACTCGGTGGTTTTCAAAATTAGTCCTTTGTTGTTTTCCTCGACAAAGGTCAACCGTGTTTCCGATTTTGCATTTTGTAGTCACTTTCATATAAGGTGTGGCAACTTTACCTTCGACCTCATTCCGCTTGTGGATCGATGTGTGGGCCCTTCTGAACTGTCCAACTCTTTGGCCCTAGTCTCAGCTGGCACCACTGGGGTGTCGGTGGACCCACTAGCTGGGACCAGTCCTGATCAACTAGGTGCCCGTTGTAACAAATCTATTAGAAAAAGAAAGGGTGCTAAACATAAATTGGTGTCTATCATTCGTTCTAGTGCTCGTATTAGAGCCAGTCGAGAATCGGAATTAATGACTGAATCTCAGCCGTCCCTTGCGGCTCAGTTCCATAATCTCGGTTCGTCCCCCCTTCCCCTGTTCTTCTGGTAATGAACATTTTGGTTCTATATACCGATTGCACTTCGACTCGCTTTCCAATTCCGATATGCTTGGTTTGACTAGGAAGATGGGATTTCTAGTTGACACGGTTAACTTTGCCGATTTTGAAGCGATCCGAGGTCGCGAAATTTCAAGAGCTTTGAGACTGATAGTTTTAATGATTAGCATCTCTTGGAATATTCGGGGACTTAGGTGCCCATCGAAACAACAAGCGTTGTTTCAACTTATTTCTTCCTCCCATTGTGACTTGATCTCTATTCAAGAGTCTAAAATTGAATCTCCCTTGCCTTCCCTATTTTGATTAATAGGTGGATCCTTAATCTCCCGTTGGATTTCTCTTGATACAATAGGCACTAGAGGAGAGATCCTATTCGGTTTTAAAGAATCTAGCTTCTCTCTCATTTCGATTCGTCGATTAATTTTCTTTCTTCTGGTTTGTCTTTAGTGGCTTCAATTCAATTGTGAACTCACTGTGGTGTTTGTTTACGGTCCGTCCACAACGGATCGTTAAGATGCCTTTTGGAACGAGCTTAGCTCCTTCCATCTCGATATTAATGGTTACTAGCTTTTCTGTGGAGACTTTAATGTCATCAGATTCTCTTCCGAGAGATCGGTTTCCTCCTCTTTATCTTCAGATTCCGCCCGCTTTAATGGCTGCATTCGTTCCCTCCAACTGACTGATATGCCCCTTAATGGTAGATCTTTCACCTGGTCGAATATGAGATCCCTTCCGATCATGGCTAAGCTCGATCACTTTTTGGTCTCTCTCGATTGGATCAATTTTTTCCACAACTCTTTCGTGTCGGCCTTGCCCAACCCTTCGTCATATCATGTTTCTATCTCTTTGTCGTCTAACTATAATTTCTCCAGAACATACAAATTTTGATTCGAAAAGTTTTGGTTGCAAGATCAAACCTTCATCAATCTCATCACTGGATGTCTCTCTTCGATTACAGGCTCGTCCGATTTAGGGCGCATTCTGATTAAGCTGCATGCCATTAAATTCGGTAGCAAAAGATGGCACAAAGCTAGAATGGCCAATAATAATTTTCTTAAAGAGGTGTTTCTGTCGACCATTGATTCCATTGATCGACTGGAGGAGATGGGACCTATCTCTGACTCCCTTCGGGCCGAGCGGGTATCGTGTAAAAGTAGCTATGTGGATTTTCTCCATAACGATCACATTAAATGGGCTCAGCGAGCCAAGTTTCGCTGGCTTAAGGAGGGAGATGGTAACACCTCATTCTTCCACAACATTGTGTCGCACTGACAGCGATGCAATCGTATCTCTTCTATTTTTAATAATGGCAATGAATTATCTTCCGAGTCTGACATCCATGCTTCTTTCCTTCGTTTCTTTATAGAATTGCTGAGTTCTATTAAACATCGTTCTATTCATCTAGACTGGCAGCAACTGTATGGCCAGCAGTCTCACGATCTTTCTAGTTTAGAAGCACCTTTCACCTTAGATGAAATCAGGAGGGCGGTGTTCTCTTTGAAGGGCGATTCTGCCCCAGGGCCGGACGACTTTCCTGCTTTCTTCTTCCAACGGTTTTGGGACTGCCTCAAAGATGACCTCTTTAAAGTGTTCTCGGATCTGCATCAAGGGAATTTTTCCTTCGATAGGATCAATTACGCGCATATTGTTCTCATCCCTAAATTTTTGGGTGCTAACTTGGTGACGAACTTTAGGCCGATTAACCTCCTTAATACTACATTCAAGATCATCATGAAATTGCTCTCTTCTCGACTTAGTATCATTATCCCCCCTTTGATTGATCCTATGCAATCAGGTTTTATTAAGGATCGGTTCATCCTTCATAGCGTGGCTTCGGCCCAAGAAACCATTTCTAAATGTCACAGTTCTAACTCGGAGGGTATCCTGTTAAAACTTGACTTTCAAAAGGCTTATGATAGTGTGAACTGGGACTTTCTCTTAGAAATCCTTCTCCACCATGGTTTTGGTCCTCAATGGATTGCTTGGGTTAAATCCAGTCTTTTCGCTGGAACCTCGTCCATTATTATCAATGGAACGGAGGGCCATAAGTTTAAATGTAAGCGTGGCCTCCGTCAGGGGGATCCTATTGTGTCCCTGTTATTCGCTCTTGTCGCGGATGTGTTTAGTAAGCTGCTGTGTAACGCATGGGAAGCAGGAGTTATTGAGGGCCTTGGTAGGTCTGATAGTTTCTAGGGAGTGCTGAATCTTCAATAAGCAGATGATGCCATTATCTTTGCTAAACCCAATGGGTGCTCTTTACGGAACCTGAAGTTACTACTCTATGTCTTTGAAAGTGCCTCTGGTTTGGCCATTAACTTTCAAAAGTCCTTTGTTATTTGGCTCAGGGGTACCCATAACCGGCAAACAGAGATTGCGCATTTCTTTAATTGCGTTTCGGTCTCCTTCCCTATCACATACCTGGGCATCCCTTTGCGATGAGGGAAGCTTCATAAGGCTGATTGGTTGCTGATGATTGATAAGGTGGAATCGAAACTCAACCGGTGGTCTGGAATCACCTTTCTCGAGGAAGAAGGCTTATTCTTGTCAACTCCGTTCTCTCCTCTATCCCCTTATACATGATGTCCTTTTTTTACCTTGCGTTTTGGGTAATTAAGAGGATTGATCTTATTAGAAGAAATTTTTTCTGGTCTGGGTCGGAGTCGTATAAAGCTGGTTCTCATCTCTGTAGCTTGAAAACTATCTGCACCTCTAAGGCAGCTGGTGGTTTAGGTGTTCTGAATCTCAGACATCAAAATTTGGACCTGTTAGGAAAATGGTTATGGAGATTTCTTAAATATGAGCAGCTGCCTTGGGCGCGCATGATCTCCTCCAACTGTTATTCTCGTAATTATTTGTAGGATTTTTCTCCTTTTCTTCCTCGTAAATCATCTTCATTCTGGAAAGGTGTTTGGAAAGTAGCTGGTCCTTTCCAATGTGGACTGATTCATCAGTGCGCTCACGGCACTAGGACTAGATTCTGGACGGATTTGTGGTTTGGCAACATCAAACTCGCGCATGCATTCCCTAGCATCTTTCAGTTGGCGTCCAACCCCGATGCCTTGGTGTCTGAGTATGTTATTTTTATCAATAACCAAAAGTTCTGGTCTATTCCTTTCTCTTGCGTTCTTACTCCGCCTCTTGCGATTGAGCTTCAACAACTTTTTGATGTTATTAACTTTTATCCCTGGCATCACAGTGATGATTTCAAATGGAGATGGACTACCTCCGGTATCTATTCAGTTAAATCCTTCTACAACTTTCTCAATTTCAGTGAGATTATCTCTCCTAGTGCAAAAACTTTGTGGAGCAGCTGTGCTCCTCTCATGTCAAAATTCTTAACCTGACTAGCGCTGAATAACAAGCTGTTGATGGTAGATGTGCTTAACAAGAGGAATATGGCGGTAGGCCAGTTGTGTGCTATGTGTTCGTCCCATCATGAGGACGCCGATCACCTTTTTCTCACGTGTACTTTCATTCAACCTCTATGGATTATCGCTGTAACTGCCTGGCAAGTGCCAAGTATTCCCTCCGAATTCGCTTCTTACTGGAAGTGCCAGCACATCAAGAAAGAATTTCGTAAATCCTGGTTCCTTTCGATTATGGTGATTATTTGGGTTGTTTGGTCCGAACGGAACAAGCGTATCTTCTCGCTGTCCCTATCTTCAATAGGTAGCATTATAGAGGACTTCCTTTTCTTTTCCAAGTTTTGGCTCTCTGGTCTTACTTTGGACAAAGTTAATGCATTATTTTTAAGTCTTCTCGATGAGGCTATTAGTAGTTATCACTCTAATTTTTCTTAACCTTGCTCTTCTTTTGTTATTGTTGTTAATGTTTTCTTCCCTTCTCTTTGCAGACTTGAAGTTGTAGCTTTGGGTTTGGATCCCTCTTTCTGGTGTACAGGTGGGTTCATTTTGGTGGCCAGCTTCAGGGTTTAGCTTTGGCCCTTCTTCATTTCTGTCTTGTTTTTCTAGGCTGTCTGCTCTCTGGCTTTTAGAGAGCGGCTTTTGTAGTTGCGCCAGCCATTTCTTTCTGTGCGACTGTTATGGCGCTCTGGCACTTTTTATCTGGCAAGGTGTGGCCCCTCGTAGGCCTGTGTGCTTTGGCAACGATTTGGCCTCTTCTCGTTTAAACTAATATCTTGGTAATGTTCTGTGGTTACTTTTTTGGAGTTTATATCTTTATTTTCGTTTGTCTTATGATTGGCCATGGACTGTGTGTTTTCTTTTCTCTGTGACGCGTTCTATGGCTTCTGTTGGTTTGGCTGGTTGTTTGGGTCTGGTTTACTTAGCTGTGGAGGGGCGGTTCTCTGCTTTGCTCTCTTTTTTGTTGTCTTGATGTGTTGTGCGCAGTTGGGGGTTAGGCCTTGTTTTGTGCGCTGAGCTCGGATTCTGTTTTTGTTGGTTGCCTATGTGGGGGTGATGCCCTGTTCAGTCAGGTGTCCTGGGTGGTAGGTTGTGGAAACGCATTGTGTGTTTCCCTTCTCGCTGGCGTTAGTGTTGCAGTGCTGTTCTTTGCTGCACTTGCTATTTCTCTGGTGTTTCAATTGTGTTCTGTGTGTGGGGTTTGGAACTGGCCTGTTATTTTTTTTTATAGCATATCTTGTTCGCTTTTTTGGCTTGCGTGGTTCGTTGCTTTCTGCAAGGTGGGTGCCTGCTTGAGGTCGGAGTGCAACTGAGCGTGTGCCCATCGTATCTTTTTTTCTCCGCTTCGCGGTCCCTTCTGTTGGCCGCTCAGTTTGGGTAGCCGGGCTGATGTACCAGACTTTCTTGGCTTGGTTCTGGGCGTTGTAGGTGTTGGTGATTTAGTTGTTAGTTGTTTGTCTTTAGTTTGTTCTTCTCTGCTTTTGCGCCTCCAGTTGGTCTCACTGGAGGTTTAGACTGTGTTAGTGCAGCGGTGTGGGTTGTTGTTCTTAGGGGCTCTTTGTTGTAGTTCTCCCTGCTACGTTTTTTGGTTTTCTTTCCGAGTTTTACTACTTGTAAAATTAGGTCTTTTGTATGCTACTTTTATTTCCGTAATATATTTGTGGACTGGAGCCATAAGGCTCTATCCATCGCATAAAAAAATATTGTTAGCATCTATATAATAAAACACAAAGAAAAGCTATGAAGTAAATTTGTTATTGATCAATTTTGATTTTTTTTTTATAAAGGTGCAATGGGATTAGCTTGGATCATTGGATTTTATAAAAGAAATGATTAGCTTGGATTAGAGTTTTGAGAACTTCATGTATTATATTTTGGTTGAAATAATAATAAGAAGTATTTTAATTGTAAACTGAGTCTCAAACAAACAAATGTTTAGATTATCGGTATTGTAGATACCTTCACACATGCACTTGGGTTACCATTGTATTTAGACATGCTCACAGTGATTATGGGATTAGAGTAAGCTCTCTAAAACCTATATGATCATGTCCTTGCATAACTATTACATGCTGAAGTTAAAAAAAAATTATGCAGTGTTTCTAACAAACTATATGCATTCTAAGTAAGTTCAAGCTAATGATCACGAAGGCGATGATTGAGCTTAAAGATAGATATAATGTTTCCTCATATAATTTGTTTCCTACTTCAATTAATTTGCTGGATCTCTAAAACTATTTTATATAATCAAACCAAGTGCACCCTTCCGAAGACGTGCCATAGGCACGTGTTTTTGCGTCAAACCTAGTATAATTATAAAGAACAAAAAGTGTAATAGGTCAGATTTCACCTTTAGTTTATATACCTGATTTAAATCAGGTAAATCATTGTCTAATTGTACACAATATTCATCAGTATCAGATTGAAGTCTATTTAACTTCAAATGGGCTTTCCAACTCAAGTCCAACCCATAAGCCCAATTTTGTATTAACATCTCAGGCTAGGGTTGATAATGGGCTGCGTGCACTAGGTTTACTATGAACCCTAACTCGGCTCTAAAATATTTAAGTCCTCAAATTTTTACCCGGCCCTAATACTTTGGTTTTCATATCAAACCCTTGTCCCTACCTACCGATCCTAGGGCTGGATCTTGGGCGTTTGGGCCGCCTCTAAGTTTTCAAACTAATAACATTTTCACTTGGGAGTTCACAAATTTCCACATAATTGATTACAATTTTTTGAAAAGAAGAAGAATTATATATATTGAACAACTTCGTTAGCCTTGATAAAAGTAATTTAGCAGAAGAAGTAACAACATGATGATTGATGTGTATAATTTTTATATAAATATTTGTACTCATTTACCCACAAAAATTTCTTATATTCGTCTATCATTTTAATAATTTATCTTATTTCCATAAATTTCAGTTAATTAATTATTTTTGAAGGGATAAGATTTATTTTTTTTTTTGATGCAAAAGGTTGAGGATTTTCGGTAAAAACCGACAAAGAAAACAATGAGAGTGATTGATTAATTTTTATTGATTTGTTGAAATTTTGAATTTTACAATTTGGCCATGTGGAAAGAAGAATTGAAATTTTAATTGCCAATTGAGGGTGAAAATGAAATAAAAAAATGACCCGGGCTCTGTTCGTTCTAGGCCATCCCCTCAGCCTACCATCTGAAACTGAAGTTCCTTACTGACCTCGAGGTCGGGGTCGTCCGGGGCAACCAGGAGTCGGCACGTTCATGTTATATGACCGCAGTCGGCGGCGGTGTATTTCCCCTCGACGCTGTTGAACTCTTGCCTGAGAGGAGCCAGCCCAAGTCTGAACATGCGGACGAATTGGAGGAGGTCTCCTTTGAAGCAGAAGACAAGTCCAAATGGTTCCGCGTGAGACGAACCCTTTCCGCCGACCTGAAGCCAGGTCTAATTGATTTGTCTACCGCAATATCGACCTCTTCACTTGGACACCATCCGACATGCCCAGGATTTCCGAAGATTTAATCATGCACCGGCTAAGCATCACTCCAGGCTCCAAACCGGTCCAACAGAAGCACCGCAAGTTTGCCCTAGAAAGGCAACAGGTAGTAGAATGGAAGTGGATAAACTGCTATCCGCCCGATTCATTCAAGAAGTCAGCTATCTCAAGTAGCTGGCTAATGTCGTAATGATGAAAAAGGCTAGCAGAACCAGGAGGATCTACATTGACTTTACCGACCTCAACAAGGTGTGCCCCAAGGATCATTTTCCCCTCCCCAGCATCGACGCAACGTCGGGTCACGAGCTCCTGACCTTCATGGACGCCCGCTATAATCAGATCCGAATGTTTCCTCCGAACATCGCCAAAATTTCCTTCATTACCGACCAGGGCCTCTACTGCTACCGGGTCATGCCCTTCGGGCTCAAGAACGCCGGGGCCACCTACCAGAGGCTTGTCAACCGAGTCTTCAAAAATTAGATCGGCCGGAACATGGAGGCTCAATCCAACATGAGGCTCAATCCAACCAAATGCGTCTTCGGCATCTCCTCTGGGAAATTCCTAGGGTTCGTCGTTAGCCAATGCGACATAGAAGCCAACTCGGAGAGGATCCAGGCTATAATCGACATGGCCCCTCCCAGAAACGTCAAGGAGGTTCAACGGCTTACGGGAAGACTGGCGGCCATCGGCCGCTTCCTCTCCAAACCAGGGGAGAAGTCTTTCCCATTCTTCAAAGCCCTATGGGGAACGAAAGGATTTGAATGGGGCGAACCGCAGAAACAGGCGTTCGACCAATTGAAGTCCTACCTTGCCAACCCCCCGCTCCTAAGCAAACCCGAGCCCGGCAAACCCCTCTTCCTATACCTCTCTGCCTCGGAAAGCGCGCTCAGCGTCGTGCTCGTTCGAGAAGAAGATGGTGTTCAGAAGCCCCTATACTATGTAAGCAAGGTTCTGCTCTCAGCCAAGACCAGATATGCAAAGATGGAGAAGATGGCATATGCACTGATAACGGCCATGCGGAAGCTCTGCCCATACTTCCAGGCCCACTCTATTCAGGTCCTTACAGACCAGCCTCTGAAGACCGTCCTCCACAAACCTGAGAGCTCCGACCGCTTAGTCAAGTGGTCGATCGAGTTGAGCCAATACAACATTAGCTACCAGCCCAGTACGGCCATCAAGGGGCAGGCCCTCACCGAATTCATCATGGAGTGCACTATCTCCGAGTCATCCGACATCTAGGAAACCGACCCGATGTGGGAGGTTTATGTCGACAGCTCATCTTGTGAGGGAGGGAGCAGAGCAGGCGTCATTCTGAAGGGTCCCGATAATTTTGTCCTCCAGTATTCTCTCCGTCTGAATTTCCTGGCTTCGAACAATGAAGCGGAATATGAAGCTATGATCGCTGGGCTCACCTTAGCACACAAGGCCAGATTCAGACACATCAAGGCTTTTAGCAATTCCCAGCTCGTGGTCAACCAGATCACCAGGAGTACGAAGCTCATGACACTCGAATGGTACAATACTTGGCGGTGGTCCATCATCTCTTGTCATCTTTTGAATACCACTTGGTAGAACGAATCCCCAGGGAACAGAACACCCAGCAGACTCATTTTCGATGCTTGCCTCGTCATCCTTCGAGGGGCTCGACTGTACCGTCCTGATCAAGGTCCTTCTCAAGCCCAGCATCGACCTCGCTGAAGCCTCCTGCCTCACCACCGATCTCCAACCCGGCAACTGGACGACGCCCATTCAAAAGTTCCTTTCGGATGGCAAACTCCCTCAAGACCGATCCGAGGCAAGAAGGATCAGAGTCCGCTCTGAGAGATTCACTGTGATCAATGAAACGCTCTTCAAGTGCTCATACACATTGGCTGACGGCAGACCCTACCTCCGTTGCCTGGCCCCTAACAAGACCAAGTACGCCCTGAAGGATTTACACAAGGGAATCGGTGGATGCCACATAGGGAGCAGGTCGCTCGCCCAAAAGGCCCTAAATCATGGGTACTACTGACCGACCATGTTGCAAGACGCACAAGATCTCGTCAAAAGGTGCAGCCCTTGCCAAAGATTCTCATCAAACTCAATAATTCTTCTGGAAGCACATCATCTGCCGGTTCGGGATCCCACAAGTGCTCATCACCGACAATGGGACCCAGTTCACAGGCAAGAATTTTCAAAGGTTCTGCGAAGACATCGCCATCCAGCAGCGTTTCTCATCGATATGCCACCTTCAATCAAACGGCCAGGCCAAAAATGCGAACCGCCAAATCCTTGACGGCCTCAAGAAGCGATTGGACAATTCACCCAAGGGGTTGTCGGTCGATGAACTTCTGAGCGTTCTCTGGGCACACCGGACGATGAAGAGGATACCTACGGGCGAGTCGCCCTTCAACCTAACCTACAGCACCAAGGCGGTTATCCCCTTAGAGATCGGCCTCCCTTTGCCCAGGGTCATGGCTTTCGACGAAGAGAGCAACTCGACAGGCCTCAGGGCCAACTTGGATCTAGTCGATGAAGTCAGGAGAAATCCACCATCAGAAAAAGCGTATACCAGCAACGGGTCGAGAAATTTTACAACAAGAAGGTCCATCCATCTGACATCAAATAAGGTGACCTTGTCCTCAGGAAATTGGTGGTGTCCGACCCCAGCAGAAAGAGGAAGTTGTCCCCTAACTGGGAGGGCCCGTACAAGGTCTCCGAAGTGGTACACCCCGGCACGTACCGACTCACCGACCTAGAAGGCAACATGATCAAGAGAACCTGGAATGCAGAGCACCTCATCAAGTAACTTGAAGGGGAGGGCTAAACTTATTATGTAACCAGTCCCTTGTAATCGGCATTATACGCCGTTGCTTTTTGTATAAGAAGATTTATTCTCTTTCCAAAGCTTTTTAGACCAGATTCCTTGTGTAAACCCCTTATATAACCACTTGAAGCCTCGACACCGTGCGGTGAACTCGAGCACAGGGGTAGCTTTCTCAATCTACGGCAAAGGAGCTCATCGCTCTCCGCTGACCCCCCAAGCCTCGACACCGAACGGTGAACTCGAGCCCACGGGTAGCTTTCTCAAGCTAAGGCAACGGAGCTCGTCTCTTTACGTCGACCCCCCCAAGCCTTGACACCGAATGGTGAACTCGAGCACACGGGTAGCTTTCTCAAGCTAAAGCAACGAAGCTCGTCGCTCTCTGCCGACCCCCCAAGCCTCGACCGCGAACGGTGAACTCGAGCATACGGGTAGCTTTCTCAAGCTAAGGCAATGGAGCTCGTCGCTCTCCGCTGACCCCCAAGCCTCAACACCGAATGATGAACTTGAGCACACGGGTAGCTTTCTCAAGCTAAGGCAACAATGCACGTCGCTCTACACCGATCCCCCAAGCCTCGACACTGAACGGTGAACTCGAGAACATGGGTAGCTTTCTCAATCTAAGGCAACAGAGCTCGTCGCTCTCCGCCGACCCCCCAAGCCTTGACACTGAACGGTGAACTCGAGCACATGGGTAGCTTTCTCAAGGTAAGGCAACGGAGCTCGTTACTCTCCGCCGACCCCCCAAGCCTCAACACCGAACGGTGAACTCGAGCACACGGGTAGCTTTCTCAAGCTAAGGCAACGGAGCTCGTCGCTATCTGCCGACCCCCCAAGCCTCGACACCGAACAGTGAACTCGAGCACACGGGTAGCTTTCTCAAGCTAAGGCAACGGAGCTCGTCACTCTCCGCTGACCCCCCAAGCCTCAATACTGAACGGTGAACTCGAGCACACGGGTAGCTTTCTCAAGCTAAGGCAATGAAGCTCGTTGCTCTCTGCCGACCCTCCAAGACTCGATACCGAATGGTGAACTCGAGCACACGGGTAGCTTTCTCAAGCTAAGGCAACGGAGCTCGTCGCTCTCCGCCGACCCCCCAAGCCTCAACACCGAACCGTGAACTCGAGCACACGAGTAGCTTTCTCAAGCTAAGGCAACGGATCTCATCGCTCTATGCCGACCCCTGGGCCCTCGACCTCCGGTCGGGACTTCAACTAACCTCCCTGCACAAAATTTTCATTAAGATTTAGGGCGCTTGCCTTCGGAGAACACCCTGAGCACCGAACCATGGATCGACCCACCTTTCACCAGCTGGCAGCTCATGGTAAACGACCCTCGGAGCCGTTATCCCAAATTGTCAGAGGGTGGCAGGGGAGCCACTGGTCCGGAACTTTCGGCCAAAAGTTTCGTATTAGGGCACCCACCTTCGGCAAGCACCCTGAGTCCCAATCCCGGGATTGGCCCACCTTTCACCCGCTGGCAACTCGGGGTAAACAGCTCTCGGAGCCGTTACCCCAAATTGTCAGAGGGTGGTAGGGGAGCCACCGGCGATGAAAACTCACGGTGAGGTGAGACCTTCTCTGATGAACTTCTGGTGAGGGGGTGGGGGTTATATAGCTCCCAAAAAGGCCCATTAATGACGTCGGAAGACAAAATGTCCCACATTAAAGGTGTGAGAAGGTAAAACATCCCCCATTAATGGCGAAAGGTCCTATAATGCAGGACTCTCAGGATTCCTCTCCCTCACCGTCACCCTATCGCTTGGTCACGACCATCGTCCCTGCCGGAGAAGCCAGGCCCCGGAGCCGACCGAGCCTGCTCCTCTTGACGAGGTTTCTCCACATCACAAGTCTCTAACCTTTGGCTCGGCCCCAAAACCAAGTGAGGGCCCTAACTCAAGCCCTCAGCACATTCTCAACAACAAGTTCAAAAGGGTCAGAAAGCTTATTCTTTATTATAATGCCCCGGAGGGCCACAATACAATAAGATTTATTACAACAACTAGCACCTTGGCCTAAACTATCCTTAGAACCCCTTCGGACTCGCACAGGTTAGCTCAAATCCCGCCGAGCGACTCGGTTCCGCAGCCTGCCTTGCAGAACCCCTGGGATTGGCCAAGGAAGACACCGGTTACAGAGCTTTGAGCATCTCCCGACCTCACGTATTCCAACTGCCAAATCGGGGACGGCTTACGCCTCAAGGAGCACCCAACCACCGAGGGGACCGACCTTCCCAACATCATCTCATAATGCTGAATCTCGATCTCTTTCTCCACAATAACCTCACGGAGGAGCGACTCCGAGGTAGGCCTCTGCACCGAGGCGCTCGACATGGAAAATTCGAGGCCCACATCTTCGAGGTCTCAATCGGCTATCGCCTTCTTCAATTGAGCCGATTCTGCACTCAGTTCTTTCGACTTGTTCCGAAAATAGTGGAAAGTGGCATCGTGATCACGGGCTTCCTTCCGATATCAGTCAAGGGTGGACTCCAATACCCTAATCTTGCTCTGAAGTCGTGTCACCTTGGACCGTCGAGGATCAGCCTCGGCGAGGGAGGCCAACATCTGATGGAAGCAAAATAAAAGATCATTCCGATGCCATAAATTCACAACAGACAATCTCGAAAAATTACACAAGTCAAGACGGGTCGGACAATCTCAGATAGTCAACCCAGAATCAAGGCGAAAGTCAAGGTTAAAACACTTGGCCAACCAAAAATTCTGTCATAAATTTAAACACTTTTACAAAATGCTGCGGTGGCCAGTCTGCCTTCGGCAAATACAACATCAAAAAGAGAGAAAAAACAAGAAGAAAAGAAAAGAACAACTACGGCGTAGGGCCAACCTCTCCCTTGGGTCCGATGGTGGCCGCGGGGTCGACAACCGGCTTGACACTGGCCCCTCCGGCTCCACATTCCCCTTCTTCAGGCGCATCGCCCCCAGGGGTCCTCAGCAGCCCATCGATCACCATGTCGTAGTCGAAGCCCTTTAGGTCTAGGGTCGGGAAGAAGTGCCTCACATGGCTCCGCGCCTTATCGTACACCTCGTTCTGAGCCTCGATAACCATGTCCTGGGCCTTCAAGGTCAGCACCCCTTTCTCTACGTCGAAGGCCTTCCTCAGTGCAGCCTCCTTCTTCACCCTGTCATCGGCCATCGAGGCCATGTTGGCCTTCAGGGTCTACTCCTGCTTCATCAAGGCATCCAGAGCGGTCTTCAAGTCCATCATTTCATGTTTATAGCGATTGGTCTGACTCCGCTCGTACTTTAGCTCCAGCTCGTGGATCTGCATCACCTAATTGTCGGACATATAGGCCTACAGTCGAAGCAAAAGCACTTGAGTAGAAACAAAGTTCTAAGGGACAAGTACGGGAAGAATGAAATGCAAGGCCTCAGAATTGACCTGCACGCTCGCCTGAGCCCACCTCATGTAGGCTAACTCAAAGGTATCGGTGCCCATACTCTGCCGATCCTGAGGTGTGGCCATCTTGTCCACGAACTCCATGGATATGGGACCCTCGGTCGGAGTGTCCCCCTAGCGGATGGCCCAGTCAGGAGCCCAAGGCTGGAGCCCCTCTTCCCCAACCATAGCCTGGGCATCGGTGCGAAGGGGCGGGACACCCCCTTGCACAACCTCCGACACCTTCGAGGCCTTGGAGCTCGGCACGAGGGCAGTCTCCCTCAACTGACTTGTCTTCGGCCTCTTTGCCTTCGGCTCGGATGGAGCCTCGGAAGCTGCTTTGGAAGGGGCCACCGCCTGCTTCCCCTTCTCAGATTGTTCCACCTTCTGCTTCTTGAGGGCCAGCCTCCTCACCTTAATCGCTTCAGGGTCCATCTTTGCAGAAAAATCCATTAAAAACAATGAGCACCAAAGAGAATCACAAAAACAAAAACGAACGAAAAATATACGGGGCGGGGTGGGGCTCAGTCTGGCGCGGACCATGTGACTCTCCGTCACTTTCAGACAACTGATGCTATGACTCTTACGGAGACGCTCCATGAAAGCACACTCCTCAGCCGAAAGATCACCCTTCTTGGGCCCCTTGAAGTTCGGCTTGTAAAAATTCCATCTCGTCAGGATATCCCATTGTTCCTCACTCCGGACGACGAAGTACTTCCTCTTCCATTCCTTCATCGAGTCAGGGTGGCCATGGATGAACTTACCCCCGCCCCGAGGTGATACATAGTATATCCCCTCGATCTCTCCTGACGAGCTGACTCCCAACATGGCTCGGAAGATGCTTAACCTCAGCGGTACCTTCCTCTCTTTGCACAACAAAATGAAGCTCACCATATGTGTAACACCCCGTAGTTTTCCAAGTGTATAAAAATATATATATATAATATATTGAATAATATGTTGGCTGGTTGGTTTAAAACTATGGCATTATGGTAATATGTGGATTTATATGGTGGGGGACCCACATGTGAGTGGAATGGTATAACAGCAAGCTATTGCTGTGAATGCCATGACGTGGCATTTGCAAGAGGGGCCCACCCTGTAGCATGCTTCGGTTGTGCAAGATTTTGGGAGAAATGTATTTGGGAATAGTCCCATATCGGATTTCATAAAGAATAAAATAATATATAAATATAATAGCCTATGATCAAGAGTCACCATTCCAGTTAACCACCTTTTGAGAGGTAGCCTGTGGTGGGCAGTTGTACTACATAGTATCTAATTTGTCTTATAAATTGTATAAATTGTCTGATCTAGGGGCAGAGGCGTTACAATCTGCTTCCAAGAGTTCGGCCCGAACTGCATCGGACACAACGAAGCCCAATTTAAAATCTCACGAATGAAAGGATGGATTGGTAGCCTAAGCCCCGAGGAAAATGCGTCGGCGGGGAAGATGCAATACCAGGGCGCCAGGGGGTCGATAGGCCGGAAACTAGCGCTAGGGACCATCAGCTCGAACTCCCTCCTGATGAAGTAGCTCGCACGGATCACCGAGAGGTCCTCCCCCTTTAAAACCGAGGGAGCAGGGCCGGCCTTGGGTCTGTGCAACCTGTGTGATCGCACAGGGCCCACGGTCGCACATGGCCCATTAATGAGGAGGCCCGTGAGGCCCGTTGAACATCATATATAATTAATACAGATTTTATTCCAATTTTAGCAGAAAAGGTAATTTGTCTGGGTGGTTAAGGGAATAGACTTTAAATCTAATGGGTGTAGGTTCGAACCTTGATGTTGACGATTTTTTTTCATAACATATATTATATAAAGTTTTTAAGGATTTCTATGTTTCTCTCATTAATTGTTGAGATTATATGTATATTTACTTTTAGAGAAAGTTTTTTAATGATTTCTATGTTGTTGCTTTCATTAATTATAGAGATTGACTTAATACGTAAAGCTTTTTTTAATCGTGTATTTTCTGCATTGTAAGAAAATGAAAATCCTTAACCACATTTATACTATTTCGTTTTAATTGATGAGACGAATAATTCAAGATATCGATTCATTCATCTCAGGTATTGGAGCCTCTAATG
This sequence comes from Hemerocallis citrina, assembly GCA_017893485.1. NCBI lineage: Eukaryota > Viridiplantae > Streptophyta > Magnoliopsida > Asparagales > Asphodelaceae > Hemerocallis > Hemerocallis citrina. Next base: position 305,700,174 of record CM030361.1, read on the forward strand.
ATATAAAATTTGAAAGGTATTTTTCAAATGAATTCATATAAAAATTTTAAGACATAGAATGTACCATACTCATATTTTTCAACTGAATTCGTATAATATATATATGATATAAAAATCAAAATAAAGTAAAATTAGTATTAGAATATTTAAAGAAGACCCTTTTTTCCGCACAAGGCCCTATAAATCTCAGGACCGGCCCTGCAAGGGAATGTCGTCCATCTTAATCCTCACCCGACTCGGCGACAAAGGCTGTACCCCGTAAAGAACCAGATCCCCGACGTCATCTGGGTACTTCCTGATCAACCGAGGCTGTGGCAGGAAGGGGACCCCGAATTGCCGAGGAACAACTGTCATATCTGGACTGCTTGGCATAGTCCACCTCTGTAACGCCCCGAATCCCAAATACACTGAATTCGAGATGTTCTACAGGATCTTTTCGCTTCTTTTAGTACAATTTTACGAGGAAATTTAAAACTTTTCACTTTATATCAGAGTTTACATCAATATTACATTTACATTGCACAGCGGAAGTAAAATTTACAACAATGAACAAATGTACAACAACATTGAATGAATCTTTAAGCATTTGTTCCTCTTTAATCTTTTTCATGCCATTGGTCTTGCATACAACACTGTGGGCACGTCAGTTTATTCAACCGACGATAATTATACATGGCCATCCTCTTTATGCCAGAAACAGTATAACGATTCTCATTTCTTAACAGATCACAAACTTGTTCACATATCAAAAATAAAGTAAAAGGGAAATCTTAATGATGTCGTGTCGTGATCGTGCACTTAATCCTTAATGCAATTATTTATATTAGATGACACTAATGCGCACTTGTTCGGATTCTATGCATCCCATACTATATAGGTCCGAGGGCAAGCCTCTTAATCGTTCTTCATCTTTGTAGGGTTCAATCCCTCGCCATGACTTAATCTACTACTGTAACTATGGTTAGTATCCTAGATGATCTATGAGTACAAGCTCGTATACAGAAAACCTGGAGGGGAACCCCACGCCATGTCTTGACTCATCAAGCATGCATTCTGTGGCAATTCAGCCTCCTTCATGGCATACGATCCTCTTGCAGTCACCAAACATCCCACAAACGTGACTAGAGTCCGATCATTCTGAGTTGTGCCCACGCCATGTCTTAACTCATCAAGCATGCATTCTGTGGCTCACACACCCGCACCGTAAACCCTAGTTCTCATACTCGTGTTTTTCTCTCACTTTCATCACATCTTCACGAAGCACTAATCCTTAGTTTTTATTAGAATCATGAACAAAAATCAAAGCTCTAGAGTTAGCCTCTCCACTAAACCGGACTTATTCATTTCATTCAAACATGACCAACCTTGGTCTTTCTTTTCAATTTTCATTTCATTTCATTTCCAATGCCGGGGGAGACTTAGCTACTCTTTGGTTTCAATTTCCAATTCACAATTTGTAATTTGAGCATTTTCAACTCATAATTCATTTAATAGTCTCACAGACTTTCTTTATCATGATCTTAGCTTCCTCAATTCAAATCTATGACTCATTTCATGTAAATTCATGCAACAACAAATAGAGTTCACCAACATCAACCATAAGGTTCACAACTTTTAACAGAAACAAAAATAAGATCTCTGACATATCAAAAATATTCTGGACAGTTGACTTGGAGAAAGTCCAGTCGACTTGTTCAGTCAAATCAAGTTCTTCATAACTGCTCAGGAGAGTCGACTGCTGCACATGGCCAGTCGGCTGCTCCGCAATTTTCCGTGTTCAAAATATCATTCACGTGACAGTCGACTGTCATTCCATCAGTCGGCTGTCCTGGGGTTTCAACAGTACATTTTAATACTCAGCCCAGTCGACTTGCTACTTGCATTAAGTCGACTGAACAGGTTAACATTTCAAATTTAGGAATTATCTTTCCTCTGTTCTTCCATTCACATGTATCATTGTGTCACATTACCATATATATTCATGCTGCATAAACACGTAATTTCTTAACTATTCACTAACATCACCACATAGAACGTCACATAACTAATATTTTTCTTTTCTCAAGGAAATGTTACGCATGCAGAAGTGAATACTAAATCTCAATTTAGTATACTAGAACATCACCATAAAATACTTCGTTTCTGGGAATTTCTGGATTATTCTTAATTTAATTCAATACCGGTCGGCTGTTTACATCAACAGTCGACTGTACGGGTTATTCCCAGTTTTACTAATCATCCCTAGTTCTTTTTCATCTGTTCATGTCTCCTCAGTCATGTATAACATGGGGAAATAAGTTTAGCAATCATTCTATCACTTCAGTTTGTACACACGTACATTATTAAATTTTCCAATAAATCATGAATAAACATTCGCCTCGTACCAGTCGACTTGTCCATGTGACAGTCGACTGTACAGACCTATTTCAGTCTTATTTACAGTGTCATTACTTCATTATTAGTCCTTCACAACTTTCATCATAAGCATACACAGAGCAATCTAATATGTTTAAACTTACTCTTCCCGAGCATGGTAACAATCATTACTGACATAACATAATTACTACATTAGAAGTCCTGAGAAACACCCACCTTAATGACGAAAAATAACCGAATCCAGAAAAGCTTCTTAATGAACTGCACGACTTCTTGCTCCTTGCTCCTTGCTCCTTGCTCCTCACCGAAGCTCCTCTGCAGAGATGATTGGCCTCCAAAGGTACTCTCACTCACAAAACTCTACAATATATATCTTCTCTTCAAGAGATCTTGGTGTAGAAGATGTTTAGGAGAGAGGGGTATTTATACACCAGTTTGGGTGAGATGGAAGGTTAGGATTTAGTAGATAGTTATAGGGTCAAGGGCTAGGATGAACTAGGGAGTTGTAATAACTACCCACACTCTAGATAACTTACCCATGATTCAACTCCACTCCTTACCCAAAACTGGCCAAGAAAAAGTGTGCTCATGCACGTGTACGTGAGATGCACGTGCATGCACAAGTCATCATAAAACTTGTACAAAATACAAAATGAAAAACTTTTTAAAAAAAATGTTCCACATTACAAGTTGTAGAAAAAATAGAATTAAACCATGGGCTTTAATTCATGGCCCAAAACCATAGTTATTTAAAAATAAAAGAATGCATTATATTTTGGGCTTTAAGAAAAAGGGCTTTTTATTAAAATAAGGCTTTGGTACAAAACGATTAAAAATACAAATTGAAATATCTTTACTCTTCTTGATGAAAATATGAGCCAAAAATATTACACATGAACACTACGTGCAAAATAAATAATTTTTCATTAATTGAAAAATCAGGGCATTACAACACTCCCTCCTTAGAATAGTTCAGTCCCCGGAACTACAGTCAAGAATGAGAGAAACAAAAATACAACACAACAACAAGAACAAAAGATACAAAGATACAATCAAGCAAAAAGCTCAGGATAGTCCTTCAACATCCTCTCCTCAGATTCTCAAGTAGCCTCTTCAACCAAATGGTTTCTCCAGACTACCTTGACCATCGGTATCGTCTTATTCCTCAAGACTTTCTCTCGACGATCAACAATCTCGACAGGAGACTCGACGTAGTTCAGATCCAACTGCAAACCTTCCAGCACTTCAGGCAAATGATGACTCGGATCTGGAATGTAACCTCTCAGCATAGACACATGAAAGACATTGTGCACCTGAGACCACTCTTCCGGTAACTCAAGCCGGTAAGCAGTTTTTCCGATCCTTTTCAATATCTTGTACGGGCCTATAAACCTCAGGGCTAACTTCCCGCCCTTGCCAAATCGAACCACACCTTTATTGGGTGATACTTTCAGAAAGACGAAGTCACCAACCTCAAACTCAAGGTCCCTTCTCCGGTTGTCTGCATAGCTTTTCTGCCTGCTCTGAGCTTCCACCAACCTTTTCCTGATCAGAACAATCTTCTCAGAAGTTTGCTGTACAAGCTCAGGACCAAACAACTGACGCTCCCCAACTTCAAACCAACAAACAGGTGTTCTGCACTTCCTGCCATACAAAGCTTCGTACGGCGCCATCCCGATGCTAGTCTGAAAACTGTTGTTGTAGGCAAACTCTACCAAAGGTAAATGCCTTTCCCAACTGCCTCCAAAGTCTAGTATACAACACCGAAGCATATCCTCAAGAATACGGTTGACTCTCTCGGTCTGCCCATCGGTTTGCAGATGAAAAGCAGTGCTGAAATCTGTCTTGGTCCCCAAAGCTGTCTGAAGACTCATCCAGAAATGCGAAGTAAACCGTGCATCTCGATCAGACACAATAGTTGACGGAACACCATGAAGTCGGACGATATCGCCAACATACATCTCAGCCAACTTGTCCATCAAAGCAGTGAGTTTCATCACCAAAAAGTGAGCAGACTTGGTCAGTCGATCGACTATAACCCAAATCGCATCATTGCCTTTAGGACTCTTAGGCAATCCCGTAATGAAATCCATACTGATGTTATCCCACTTCCATTCCGGAATAGGTAACGGCTGTAATAGACCTCCGGGTCTCTGATTTTCGGCTTTGACTTGCTGACAAACCTCACACTTCGCCACAAATTCAGCCACATCCCGCTTCAAACCTGACCACCAGAAATGCTGTTTGATGTCTTTGTACATCTTAGTACTCCCAGGATGTACTGACAAAAGAGTAGCTTGCGCCTCCTGAAGAATACTCTCTTTCAGGTCCGCCTGATTTGGAACACACAGCCTATCTCCGAACCACAGCACTCCATCCCTGATTTGAAATCCGGGCAACCTGCCAGCACCAACCTGCTCTTTCATCTCCAAGATATCAGCATCAACCTCCTGACTTGCAATAATCCTTCCATTCAGTGTAGGCTGAAGCCTCAACTGAGCCAAAAATGCTCCCAATCCTTGCAAGACAACTTCAATACCTGCTCGATCCAATTCCTCAATCAGATGCTTCTGAGTTGTAATCAAACTGGCTAAACTGCTTTTGCGACTAAGTGCATCAACCACAACATTAGCCTTTCCAGGATGATACTTGATCTCAGGTCGCATGTCCTCGAGGACTTCCAACCATCTCCACTGCCTCAGATTCAGATCCCTCTGCTGATATATGTACTTCAAGCTTTTGTGGTCCGTGTACATGTTCAGCTTCTCACCATACACGTAGTGCCTCCATTGCTTCAGAGTAAAGATAATCACAGCCAACTCCAGATCATGAGTCGGGTAATTCCTCTCATGCGGTCGTAGTTGCCTAGACCCATAAGCGATTACTCTTCCTTCTTGCATTAAGACACAACCAAGCTCACGATGTGAAGCATCGCTATAAACATCATACTCAACACCTGCTCTAGGCAGAGCCAAAATAGGTGCAGTAGTCAGCTTCTCTTTCAACTCCTGAAAGCTCGCCTCACATTGCTCAGTCCACTTGAAGTTCACATTCTTCTTGGTCAGACCAGTAAGCGGTACGGCTATCTGAGCATAACCTTGAATGAATCTCCTGTAGTATCAGTCATTCCAAGAAAACTTCTGACTTCCTTCACTGTAGTAGGCCTAGCCCATTCTCTCACTATCTCTATCTTCTGAGGGTCAGTTGCCACTCCCTCCTTAGAAAGGATGTGACCTAGGAATGCCACTTCAGATTTCCAGAAATCACACTTGGATAACTTGGCATACAACTTCTGCTCTTCCAGCTTCTTCAACACTGCTGCCAGATGCTCGGTGTGCTCCTCCTCTGTCTTGGAGTACACGAGAATATCGTCGATAAATACCACGACAAAAAAATCAATGAACGGCCTCAGAACTCTGTTCATCAAATTCATGAAGATTGTGGGTGCATTCGTCACTCCGAATGGCATAACTAAGAATTCGTAATGCCCATGCCGAGTTCTAAATGCAGTTTTGTGCACATCTTCAGCTTTCACTCGAACCTGGTGATATCCTGATCGAAGATCTATTTTGGAGAAAACAGCTACTCCTTGTAGACGATCGAACAAGTCATCAATTCGAGGAATATGATACTTATTCTGAACAGAGACCTTATTCAGCTCCCGGTAATCGATACACATTCTCATCGATCCGTCCTTCTTCTTTACCAAAAGCACTGGTGCTCCCCAAGGTGACGCACTAGGTTGAATAAAGCCTTTCTCCAACAGTTCCTTAATCTGCCGTTTCACTTCATCCTGTTCCACTGGAGCCATCCTATATGGTGCCTTAGAAATGGATGCACTTCCCGGTTGAACAGTGATGCTAAACTCTACATCACGATGCGGGGGTAACCCAAGAAAATCTTCCAGGAACACAGTCGGATAGTCCCGAACCACAGGAATCCCTTGCACTTCCACAGGAGTCTCTTCCTTGCGGATAGCTGCCACCAGCTTAGAACATTTCTGCTTCCCTTAGAAAGTGACTTCAGGTTCACCTGGAGCCTTCCCTGTTACCGTCTTGGTCTTACACTCGATGCTTGCACTGTACACCGACATCCAATCAATGCCAATGATAACATCGACTCCCAAGATAGTCAGCTCGATCAGATCAATCCCAAAGATTCGATCCCCAATCACAATCTCGCAATCAGCGTAATACCGATCAGTGGTTAAAGTTTCCCCTGATGGAGTAGCTACTGCCAAGATCCTGCCTGGAAAAATCTTCGGTTCAACTCCCAACACTTTAGCAAATTTAGGAGACACAAAAGTATGAGAGGATCCAGTATCGAACAGCACAACAGCTTTCATTCCATTAAGATAAAGTTCACCTGTTACATAATACACATCATTACATAACAGTTTCACAATATGAGCGGGAAGAAGAAATGACAAAAACCATTAAACATCAGCCCTCGTACCAGTGATGACGTGATCGACCTCATCAGCATCAGCTTCCGTCAAGGCAAATACTCGCCCTGGTTGGTACGGCCTCTTCCCAGTATGCTGCGTTGGTGCATTGCGATTACGATTCCGTGGCTTGGAGCATTGAGATTGAAAGTGTCCCGTTTCACCACAGTTGTAGCAAGTCACCACAGGAGGTCTCACCACATTTTTCCCAGGTCCTCCAGCCACATTAACAGCGTTCGCCCCTGTCGGTTTGAACCTTTGTGCAGATGGTTGCCCCTTGAAACTCCCAGAATGTGCAGGCCTCTTTCCAGACTGCCAGTTGTTCCTCCGGTTCTGAACAACATGGAACTGCTCCATATCTGCTTCCGTTGCTGCCGCTCTCTTCACCAACTTGTCAAATCTTCTAATACCAAGAGGTATCATCCGGGACCTCAAGCTCGGTCTCAATCCATGCTCGAACTTACGAACCTTCTTAGCCTCATCCATCACCAGTTCAGGCGCATACCTAGAGAGCTGAGTAAACTTAGTCTCGTACTCTCTCACTGACATGCCGCCTTGCTGTAGCGACAGAAACTTCATAGCCTTCTTCTCTTGAACATCGGAGGGGAAATAGTGACTGCGGAATTCTTCCAGAAATTCCTCCCAGCCAAGCACTATGCCTCCCATGGTCCTCTTCATCGACTGCCACCACACAGCCGCGTCCTTCTCGAATTGCAAAGTTGCCAACTTGACCTTACTACCTTCAGGGGTCTCCAACACCTCAAAGATTGTCTCCACTTGACGAATCCAGTTGTCAGCCGCATCTGGGTCTGACTTTTCCTCGAATACAGGGGGTTTCATTCGTTTGAACGATTTCACCAGCTTAATCGCCTCGGGCACCGGATTCGCAGGTCCCCTTCCTTGGTTCATAGCCATTGCATTGAGCGTCTGGTAGACCCTCGCAAGTTCTGTCTCCAGATCCAACCCCTCACCATTTCTAGCTCCTCTTCTCGACATATTCTGATACAAAAGATCCATTAAATTCGAAGTATAAGACAAGAATTTTAAATCAACTTGCATTTCATTGAATTCCAAACTTTATACGTTCGAATTAAAAACATTTCTTAACATCAGAATAAAAGAAATAGAAGCTACAACAATCTAACTCCTACGGTTCCTCTTCGCTTCTCGAAGTTCTCCCCGTAGTTCATCAACTTCATCCTTCAGCACATCAGTCAGGTTCTTCCTCTTCTCGAGTTCCCATACTCGATGACTGAGAACTGAAAAGTTGTCCTTTCGCTTTGCCAGCTGAGCCTCCAATAATCCGACTCTCTCTCGCAGTGTCTCTACCTGCCTCTGAAGAGAAGTCACAAGACTACTCAAAACTGGTCCCTCTTCTTCATCAGAAGAAGAATCGTCAGATGAATCCGAAGGTGGGGTAATCTCTCGAGATTCAGGCCATTCCTCCTCATCAGAATCTGCTTGTCCAGGGTGGTACTTGTCCTCGGAATCTGCCTGTCCAGGATGGTACTCTTCCTCAATGATATGCCAGTCGCCGTCTCCAGCAGGGTCAAAGTGATCAGCCATCTTAGAAAGTAGGGAGGAAGAAGCATAAGTCATAGAGCAACACAAATGTAAGTCACTTACATTTAAATCTTTAAACTCAAACACACACTCTAATGTCCACTTCTAGGGTGTCGTTCCTTATAAATTTGTACCAATATGGAAAGCGTAGAAAAGCGTGGCTCTGATACCACTCTGTAACGCTCCGAATCCCAAATACACTGAATTCGAGATGTTCTATAGGATCTTTTCGCTTCTTTTAGTACAATTTTACGAGAAAATTTAAAACTTTTCACTTTACATCAGAGTTTACATCAATATTACATTTACATTGCACAGTGGAAGTAAAATTTACAACAATGAACAAATGTACAACAACATTGAATGAATCTTTAAGCATTTGTTCCTCTTTAATCTTTTTCATGCCATTGGTCTTGCATACAACACTGTGGGCACGTCAGTTTATTCAACCGACGATAATTATACATGGCCATCCTCTTTATGCCAGAAACAGTATAACGATTCTCATTTCTTAACAGATCACAAACTTGTTCACATATCAAAAATAAAGTAAAAGGGAAATCTTAATGATGTCGTGTCGTGATCGTGCACTTAATCCTTAATGCAATTATTTATATTAGATGACACTAATGTGCACTTGTTCGGATTCTATGCATCCCATACTACATAGGTCCGAGGGCAAGCCTCTTAATCGTTCTTCATCTTTGTAGGGTTCAATCCCTCGCCATGACTTAATCTACTACTGTAACAATGGTGAGTATCCTAGATGATCTATGAGTACAAGCTCGTGTACAGAAAACCTGGAAGGGAACCCCACGCCATGTCTTGACTCATCAAGCATGCATTCTGTGGTAATTCAGCCTCCTTCATGGCACACGATCCTCTTGCAGTCACCAAACATCCCACAAGCATGACTAGAGTCTGATCATTCTGAGTTGTGCCCACGTCATGTCTTGACTCATCAAGCATGCATTCTGTGGCTCACACACCCGCACCGTAAACCCTAGTTCTCATACTCGTGTTTTTCTCTCACTTTCATCACATCTTCACTATGCACTAATCCTTAGTTTTTATTAGAATCATGAACAAAAATCAAAGCTCTAGAGTTAGCCTCTCCACTAAACCGGACTTATTCATTTCATTCAAACATGACCAACCTTGGTCTTTCTTTTCAATTTTCATTTCATTTCATTTCCAATGCCGGGGGAGACTTAGCTACTCTTTGGTTTCAATTTCCAATTCACAATTTCCAATTTGAGCATTTTCAACTCATAATTCATTTAATAGTCTCACAGACTTTCTTTATCATGATCTTAGCTTCCTCAATTCAAATCTATGATTCATTTCATGTAAATTCATGCAACAACAAATAGAGTTCACCAACATCAACCATAAGGTTCACAACTTTTGACAGAAACAAAAATAAGATCTCTGACATATCAAAAATATTCTGGACAGTCGACTTGTTCAGTCAAATCAAGTTCTTCATAACTGCTCAGGAGAGTCGACTGCTGCACATGGCCAGTCGGCTGCTCCGCAATTTTCCGTGTTCAAAATATCATTCACGTGACAGTCGACTGTCATTCCATCAGTCGGCTGTCCTGGGGTTTCAACAGTACATTTTAATACTCAGCCCAGTCGACTTGCTACTTGCATTAAGTCGACTGAACAGGTTAACATTTCAAATTTAGGAATTATCTTTCCTCTGTTCTTCCATTCACATGTATCATTGTGTCACATTACCATATATATTCATGCTGCATAAACACGTAATTTCTTAACTATTCACTAACATCACCACATAGAACGTCACATAACTAATATTTTTCTTTCCTCAAGGAAATGTTACGCATGCAGAAGTGAATACTAAATCTCAATTTAGTATACTAGAACATCACCATAAAATACTTCGTTTCAGGGAATTTCTGGACTATTCTTAATTTAATTCAATACCGGTCGGCTGTTTACATCAACAGTCGACTGTACGGGTTATTCCCAGTTTTACTAATCATCCCTAGTTCTTTTTCATCTGTTCATGTCTCCTCAGTCATGTATAACATGGGGAAATAAGTTTAGCAATCATTCTATCACTTCAGTTTGTACACACGTACATTATTAAATTTTCCAATAAATCATGAATAAACATTCGCCTCGTACCAGTCGACTTGTTCACGTGACAGTCGACTGTACAGACCTATTTCAGTCTTATTTACAGTGTCATTACTTCATTATTAGTCCTTCACAACTTTCATCATAAGCATACACAGAGCAATCTAATATGTTTAAACTTACTCTTCCCGAGCATGGTAACAATCATTACTGCCATAACATAATTACTATATTAGAAGTCCTGAGAAATACCCACCTTAATGACGAAAAATAACCGAATCCAGAAAAGCTTCTTAATGAACTGCACGACTTCTTGCTCCTTGCTCCTTGCTCCTCACCGAAGCTCCTCTGCAGAGATGATCGGCCTCCAAAGGTACTCTCATTCACAAAACTCTACAATATATATCTTCTCTTCAAGAGATCTTGGTGTAGAAGATGTTTAGGAGAGAGGGGTATTTATACACCAGTTTGGGTGAGATGGAAGGTTAGGATTTAGTAGATAGTTATAGGGTCAAGGGCTAGGATGAACTAGGGAGTTGTAATAACTACCCACACTCTAGATGACTACCCATGATTCAACTCCACTCCTTACCCAAAACCGGCCAAGAAAAAGTGTGCTCATGCACGTGTATGTGAGATGCACGTGCATGCACAAGTCATCATAAAACTTGTACAAAATACAAAATGAAAAACTTTTTCAAAAAAATGTTCCACATTACAAGTTGTAGAAAAAATAGAATTAAACCATGGGCTTTAATTCATGGCCCAAAACCATAGTTATTTAAAAATAAAAGAATGCATTATATTTTGGGCTTTAAGAAAAAGGGCTTTTTATTAAAATAAGGCTTTGGTACAAAACGATTAAAAACACAAATTGAAATATCTTTACTCTTCTTGATGAAAATATGAGCCAAAAATATTACACGTGCACACTACGTGCAAAATAAATAATTTTTCATTAATTGAAAAATCAGGGCATTACAACCTCACCCTCTTCTTCTGAACCTTAGGAGCCTTCTCGGGCGACGGGGTCACCAACGGCTCGAGGGCGGGGGGCCTCGGGAGGGAGCCCGTCCCCCCGGCCTGACCACCCTCGGTTCGGGCCTCTTCGGTAGATGGCACCCCCTCGTCCTCCCCTTCTTCATGTAACAACCCTGATTTTTTTTTACGAATGCGTCTTGTAAACGAACTGAGTCCTACTAGTTATGGAAATTATATTTTTGGTTAAAGAAATTGTTTTTCTCACTAATAGCCTACATGGTGCATATGAATATATGTATATATGTATATATGAATGTATGTACATGTTGAGTTGGGCTTGTGAGCCCAAATGAAACAAGACAAACCCACCACACTTGAACACAATCAAGTGGGTCAAGCCCAACCCTAGGTTATGGCTGGCCACTTTATGGAGGGAAATAAGAGAGAGGGTATGAGATTAGGGTTAGGATTTTGAACACCAAAAACACCATGATGAGTTTTGTAAGAGCCCATCACACCACCACCCATAAGAGCCAACCTCTTGCTTGATGAGACACTTCTCCTCTTCCCCATGGGTTGAAAATCCAGCCTACCCACTCTCACTCTCTTCTACACTTTGTTTTAAAAGCCCTTCACTCCTCCAACTCACTCCTACTACTCTTACTCTCTTCCTATACCTCCAAACCCCATTCCTAATACACTTAGCTACTGATTTGGGAAGAGAAGAAGAAGGGAAGCCAAGGAGAAGAAGAATAAAGAGCCAAAGCAAAGGAGAAGAAGCAAGGAGCTAGAAGAGTCAAGAAGGAGGGCCTTCAAGCAAGCAAACTACTAACAAGGTGGGTGTTTCCAATCTCTTGTTTTGTTTTTGGAAGATTGAATGGTGTTTGATGACTAAAAAAGTGACATGCATGTCCTAGGAATGAACTTTAACAACTCGTTTTGTGCTAAGTAGACCAAACCAGAAAATCCTGTTAAAAGACTGAATTTTTGTTGTCAGTCCGTAGCTCATTGTATGAACACTACTTGGAATTTTGATCTGAAATTTTTATAGAATGATCATATAGGTATTGTACACCTCAGTAATTTGTATGGATTTTTATGATTTTTTCTGCTATTAAAATAAATTACGAATTTACATGCTCATCAGAATAGAAAGAAGCAATTTTTATTGTTACTGTTGTGGAAAGAATGACTTGTATCTCACTGCATGCTTATGGAAATGATCTGAAATTTTAGTATGTCTTTGTTAAGTGTATCTAAGACCTAAGTTTCATATTTCATGAGATTTGGACCACTTTAGCTATGTCAATAAAATCATGCAAACAGAGCTAGATATTTTAGTGAACAGATCTACTGTTGTTACTGCCCTGTTTTTGGAGGATATTCAAAAGGACATAAATGGAAATCTACTTGGTAGAATCACTTGATTTTTGGAAGAGTTGTAACATAAAGTGTCAGGAACTAGATTCTAAAATTTCATGATGATCTGACACCGTTTACTATTTTAATTTTATTTTACCCCATAACTGTGTTAACATGATGTTCTGTTCTGAGATTCTGTACACTTGTTAAAGATGAGACCATAAGACTTTGTAAATGACCTTGTATGGAGGAACTTGAAACTAAGAAGTTTTAGTAGACACACAAACCTTTCTTGAATGACCAATAAATCCTGATTTGGACAAGTATTCAATTTTATATGATTTTTATAAGTGACGACAGAAGCACAGTAAATCTTAGAGCTTACTATTTTGCACCATCATCATTGAGATGAGTCTAAACTTGTATCTTGTTGGCTTAGAGTTGCTATTTGAGGTCAAAACTCATGTACTAGATGTGTACTTGGGTTAAGACTCAAATTATCTAATGTTTCTTTCTTAGAGTAGCTCATAGTTGCTTGTAGACTCCATTATAGACCACATTGTTCAATATTTCGAAGTGAAAATTGTATTGGATGTTGGGGTATTGTTGTAGACCACTTTGGGATGAAATTCATGCCCATTGTGTACTTGTACTTGCTATCTACCTTGAGTAGAAGCATAGAGAGCACCCGATCGTGATTCCTAAAGGGAACAGGACCGGGAATGACTCCGTTTTGGCATAAATGCCAAGTGTGTGCTTGCTATTTGGAATCTTAAATTGCCATTTTTAGGACTCATAGAACCCCTTTTGGGGTATTCATGGGTTAGGACTTACTCCTAGTGTGGTGTACCTTGTCGGGGTACGTTGGATTTGAGTATTAAGACTCTAGGACTAAGTCTTGTGGCAAACCTAGACGGGTAGAATAAGACCCATGTCGCATCGAACGTGTTAAAGGAGATGACTCGTGCGTCGACGTACTCACCGTGCACGGATGGATTTCATGGTTTTTGTTTGGAGCTGCCACTTGTCGAGGACCGTGGAGTGTTAAGTTTAGCAGGAGCTACTTGTTGGTCGGACCGAGGTTCCAATCGAACTCCAAGCATAGATGGCGGTTGCGGCGATCGATGGGATCGATTCATCGTTGGTTTGTGCCAAGTGTGGGCCGAGGCGGGTCAACTCTTGGGCCGAACTAGAGGGCTAGTTGAGTAGTGTGAAATGGGTTGAAATCTATTTTGATAAAGGTGCTGACTAGGGAGAGTCAACTAATGGAACTGAACTAGTTGATCTTGGCAAGAAAGTCAATTATCGAGTTAGGAATTTGGAAATGGTAGATAGATCACCTAACTAAAAGAATTAGAGTTGGCTAGAGTGATGGTTTGAGTAGTCAGTCGATAAAACAAATCTTGAATTCAACCTTAACCTTTAATCTTAGAGTGGGGTAACCTTGATACTTTGGTAGGGCTAGATCGAGTCTTGGTTGATTGTAAGGACAGGCACTAGCGAGGGTGTTCGCCTGTCAGGGGGACGTCGTCTCGACTGCAAGTTCTGCTATAGTGTAAGGATGAGTGTAGCGGAGTTGGGAAAACCTTATATCCGTCATGTCCTTTGTTGACCGATGCAGGCAGGAGGTTTAGAGGAATTCCCCACAGAGCGAGACTCTACGGGAAAGATTCTAAGTCCTCTGGCGGGAGGCCATAGTGCCCGTATATCAACTTTTGGTAAGGTCCGGGGAGACGATATATCGGGTAAGCTGATTGGATTACAGTCAACATATCGGGTAAGCCGATTTGATTACAGTCACGCAGGATAAGCCCTGCGACTGACCATGATTTCAGTCACGTAGGATAAGCCTGCGATTGACCAGTCACGCAGGGTAAGCCTGCGACTGGAGTTCCGGGCATAGTGGATAAAACTATGAGAATTGGACACCACTAACGACTAGCAGGGTAAGCCTGCAGCCTCACCATCACTGGAATCAAAAATAGGAGAGCACAAGAGTAGGATGCACAGCGGGGGATCGAGCCCCATTAAACTGAAGAACGTCGTTTGGTTGGGGGGTGTGTGGTATGGGATGCATATCTTTCAACCAAGCGTGCATTAGCCTTAGGAGCATGTGTGCATAGTGTGTGCATTAGTATAGGCCATGCCATACACCGACACTTGTTTGACATCAAATATTATTTGTGGTTGTTGAGATTGGAATCGTTATATTATGGCGTAGAGAGGATAGTCGAATATAGCATTTTTCATCAGTTGTAATCAACTGACGTGCCCACAGTTATCAGTGCAGGATTGACAATTTGGGATCGCGGGGAAAGCTCTAGCAGGGGAAAACATCCAAGTGAAAGTTACGGTCCAAATTTTATTGTACATTCTTGTTGTAACAATTAATTTGTTATTGTTGTAATCATTGGACATTGTAATAACAATTTGATGTAATAAAAGTTTTTAATTTCCTGTAATTTTTGTTGTGTTGTGACTCATTTGAAGAAAGATCCTAGAGAGTGTCACGAGTTCCTATGTTAGGAATTCGGGGCGCTACACTTCGTCCTCCTCTTCGTCCTCATCATCAGTATCCTCCTCACCCGAGTTGCTGCTCTCCACCACAAACAGCTTGCGGGTGCGCAGCGGCTCCGTGGCAATCACTTCATCCTTCGTGTCCCACGAAGTTGAAGGATCCGAAGAAGTTGAAGAATCCGATAGGCCCGTATGGACAACACTATCAGAAGTAGAGGCGGAGGAGTCGGACTAAGCCCTAGACATGATAAAAATCTAACCTGAGAAAGGCTTGAACGGAAGATCGCCAGGAAACTCGTCGACGGTGACTGAAAAATCCTAGAGAGAGAGAGAGAGTAAAAGTAAGCAATGAGAAGGGGGAGAGGGTTGCGCCTATAGAAGGGGGAGAGGGTTGCGCCTATATAGGGGATTTACTGTGACTCCTCGATTCCCACAAAAATGGTTGATGTGACTCCTTGATTCACGCAATAGTCTCTTGAGCTCGCTCGTCTTGCCGATCCTCATAAGCCTCAACGGTCGACCTATATCTCGAGCACAGGGGTAGCTTCATCAAGCCAAGTCTCTTGAACTCGCTCATCTCGCCGACCCCCATAAGCCTCGACGGTCGACCTATATCTCGAGCACAGGGATAGCTTCATCAAGCAAAGTCTCTTGAGCTCGCTCGTCTCGCTGACCCCCATAAGCCTCGACGGTTGACCTATATCTCGAGCACAGGGGTAGCTTCATCAAGCCAAGTCTCTTGAGCTCGGTCGTCTTGCCGACCCCCATAAGCCTCGACGGTCGACCTATATCTCGAGCACAGGGGTAGCTTCATCAAGACAAGTATATTGAGCTCGCTCGTCTCGCCGACCCCCATAAGCCTCGACGGATGACCTATATCTCGAGCACAGGGATAGCTTCATCAAGCCAAGTCTCTTGGGCTCGCTCGTCTTGCTGACCCCTATAAGCCTCGACGGTCGACCTATATCTCGAGCACAGGGGTAGCTTCATCAGGCCAAGTCTCTTGGGCTCGCTCGTCTTGCCGACCCCCATAAGCCTCGACGGTCGACCTATATCTTGAGCACAGGGGTAGCTTCCACAAAGCCAAGATACTTGGGCTCGCTCGTCTTGCCGACCCCCATAATCCTCGACGATCGACATATATCTTGAGCACAGGGGTAGCTTCATCACGCAACAGTCTCTTGAGCTCGCTCGTCTAGTCGATCCCCATAAACCTCGACGGTCGACCTATATCTCGAGCACAGGGGTAGCTTCATCAAGCCAAGTCTCTTGAGCTCGCTCGTCTCGTTGATTCCCATAAGCCTCGACGGTCGACCTACATCTCAAGCACAGGGGTAGCTTCATCAAGCCAAGTCTCTTGGGCTCGCTCGTCTTGCCGACCCCCATAAGCCTCGACGGTTGACCTATATCTCGAGCACAGGGGTAGCTTCATCAAGCCAAGTCTCTTGAGCTCGCTCATCTTGTCGACCCCTACAAGTCTCGACGGCCGACCTAGATCTCGAGCACAGGGGTAGCTCCCACAAAGTCAAACCTCTTGGGCTCGACACTCCGAGCCGACTCCATACATCATTGTGAACAAAGGGAATCACCAAGACCTGTTCGGCAATGCTCGACAGCAGACCCCCATGCTCGGTTATTGAGACCCTGGTGCTCGGCCATGGGGGCCCTCACCAGCCCGACACCGACCCCAACCAACCCAAGCTACATGAACTCTCTTCCCACTCTTCTTCATGGAACCCGACTACTCCTCCACGACTGGCCAGGCACAGTCCTACATGAATGGGGGGCTTGTGATATGGGATAAATGAAGTGGCATAATCAGGGCCCTCTGATCTCCTCTAGACCCCCCTCCCCCCCCTCCCGTGATCATCAAGCCAGCTACAGTCCAATGGGCCACCACCATCTCAGGCCCATGGGCAAACGGGTCCAACCCGGCTTGTTAAGGCTCCAGACCCATTTATCCCTACCTATAAATACCCAACCCCCTCCTCACTTTGGCAGGTAATCAAACTTTTCCCACCTGAACCCTAGCTTTCCAGTCTCTTTTTCAGTGACTGACTAGATCGTCGGAGGTCCTGTCGCCGGGATTTCTCCCGATATTTCTAGGCAGTGTGCAGGTACAGAAGATTCAAGCCGAGCTACTACATCCGAGCCGAGCTACTGGATCCGAGCCGAGCGCTCAGCCTCTACCTCTCCGCTCCTACTTCTGAGCCGCTCCCGCTTCCCGGGGTCGGACCGACGCCAGTACTAAGGTTTCCCTCTCACAAATTATAAGAACTCACACCTGCTGCCCCCACACCTCCAAAAACGAACAGCATCACTATTGTTTTGGCTATAAGGTATAAGGAGAAGTTGCGGTGTAGTAGGAGGCTCAATAAAACTCCCTTCATTCCCAAAGCATCTTCACTTCATAGTCCCAGTTCCAATTTTAAAGCTCATAAGTCATCACATACCACCACCACTACACCTAAAAAGTTACTACCTTATGAACTGAGAGAGAGAGAGAGAGAGAGAGAGAGAGAGAGAGAGAGACAAAAGAGGAGAACTATCTCTCAGGACATAAATGGAAATCTTGGAAATTCTTCTTCTTGGAGATATTTGATGAAAAGGAAAAGGAGAGTTTGGACTTGAGTACAGAAGAGGAAGTGGGTACATGATTGAGTATGGAAGTAGACATTCTAGGTATCTCTTGTCATACTCTCATAGGGTCATCAAGCCACCCTCAAACTGTAAGATTTAAAGGGAGAATTGAAGCTAAGGAGGTGAATATTTTGATTGGTACCGAGTCTACACATAATTACATTGACCCTCAGACTACCATCAAAGCTTGGTTGCATATCTTAACTGAGCCTAAGTTCAAGGTTACAGTGGCTAGTGGTGAGGTTATGAACAGTGAAGGGAAGGTGGGTAATGTTGTTTTTACAGTTCAAGGAGTGAATTTATCTACTGAACTGCTTATCTTTCCATTAGCACCCTCTCAAATGGTGTTGGAAACTCATTGGGCAGAGTTACCATGGATTTCAATAGTTTAACTATGGAAATCAAGATAGCTGGAGAGATGCAGATATTACAAGGCATTAAAGATGGAAAATTACAAGTAATAAATGCTGAGGAACTCCCTAAAGCATTAGAGTACTCTTGCCAAGCATTTATGCTCCAATTGCAATGCAGTGAAGATCATACCTGCTATGCAACACCCTATGAAGTGACAGAGCACACATTTCATTTTATCGATGTCCAGTGTGAACTGATACAACAAGTCTTAAGTCAGTTTCCTCAAGTTTTCACAACTCAAATCAGTATGTCTCCTAAGAGAAAAGTAGACCATCAGTTTACACTGTTAACAGGACAGAAACCAGTATGTATCAGACTATATAAAGACCCTTATTACCATAAGAACGAGATAGAAAAGCAAGTTAAAGAGATGTTGTCAACAAGGTTGATCAGAAATAGGTGTAGCTCCTATGCATCTCCTGTTATTTTAGTAAAGAAAGCATATGGAAAGTTGGAGACTATGTGTAGATCAGAGAGCTCTTAATTCACTGGCAATCAAGGCAAAAATTCCAATTCCTGTGATTGATGAGCTCTTAGATTAATTGTTTGGAGCCAAGTTCTTCTGAAAGAATGATTTGAGATCTGGATACCATCAAATTAGAGTTATAAATTTGTGGTTATGTCATTCATAAAACAGCATTTATAACACATCAAGGCCATTATAAATTTGTGGTTATGTCATTTGGCCTCACAAATGCTCCTGCTACATTCCAGAGATTGATGAATGAGATCTTTCAAGATTATTTGAGGAAGTTTGTCTTTGTATTTTTCGATGATTTCCTAGTATACACTGGAAAGCTATGTCCCTCATCTCACCTTAAGTCTGGAAGTTTTAAAGACTCATCAACTGGAGAGCAAGTGTAGCTCTGGAAAAAAGACTGTAGGGTACTTGGGGCATGTGACTTGTGCGCAAGGAATTTCAATAGACCCTGGCAAGATTGAAGTTGTTACAAGTTGGCCTGAGCCTAGAATTGTGAAGGAATTGAGGGGTTTTGGGGTCTCACTGTGTATTACAAGAAGTTTGTAAAAGGGTATGGAGGAATTGCTACTCCCTTGACTCAATTGCGCAAGAAAAATTGTTTTACTTGGTCCCTGGCAGCAACATATGCTTTTACACAGCTTAAACAGGCTTTGACTACTACTCCTGTGCTTCAACTACATGATTTCTTTAGGCATTTTTTTCTTGGAAACAGATGTTTCTATGAGTGGTGTTGGAGCTGTATTAATGTATGATAGGCACCCTTTTACATATATAAGTAAGGGTTTGAAAGGCAAATCTCTCTTTCTCTCTCTCAACTTATGAAAAGGAAGTATTTGCAATTGTAACTCCCGTTTTCATTTTTTTTCCCTTTTATTATTGATTCCCATTGTAATCTCTTTTGTAATTCTATAATATTTCATTTTGTTTCATTATTGTATCAAATGATATCAACTCCAATATTATTCATGATTTTTCCTTGATCTCAGTTTGATCATTTGAATCTTACTCCTTCTTTTCCTAATTTAAATTTAGTTTCATGAAATTGTCTTTTATCTTGTTAGGTTGTGAATTGTCCTCCTATTTGACCCATATTGTACCCAAACCCTATAACCCACCTCCTATTGAATCTAGACCCACAAACCCACAAACCCACAAACCCAAAACAACCCCCATATCTCCACTAACAGCTAATCTCCAAAAATCACTCCTAACCACATCACATCCTGTAACCCCCCAAAATTGAATCCCTAACAATCAGCCCTACAATCCTCCCCATTATTGTGCTTATTATAATACCATTATTATATTTAACCTAACCCTAAATTCAATACAATAGTCGCTTTCAATTCCCCCCAAACCCTATATTGTGCAACCCCCCCCCCCCCCCCTCTTACTGTTCATCCTCCAAAACCCCCCTTCACCTTCCCGCTCATCTCTGTCACTCGAGCTCTCCCTCCTCCACCATACTCGAACCCAATCCTCATCTCCACCTCACCCTCCGTCATCCTCTCCCTCGGCCTCACGTCACCCCATCACCAAGCCATTGCCTCTCCCCATCGCGGCTTCCCCTTCTGCCATTACCAAGCTTCGAAGCTTTGAGCCCTCGTCTTCCTCCTCCACTCAAAGCACCTCGAGCCTACCGCTCGCCTCCCTGCTCTCATCCTCCTCCATTTCGTCGACCCACCGTCGACCACCCAAGCCACCGCAGCGCCCCCACCTCGTCTTCAACCTCAGTCGCCATTTTCGAACACATCGCCATTGCCAAGAACTCGAGCTCATCTGCTTCTTCGCCGCCATCTTCGTCTTCCCTTTCACCCCATAACCACCGAAGTCCCCCTCGCCTCGTCGTTGTTGTCGTCCAGAGCCCTACCCCCGCCATTCTCGCCTCCCCTATTTCGGAGCGAAACAGAGTTCGCTAGTGTCGTCGTTCCTTGGTCGCTGCGTCGCTTCTAGACCGTAACGCCGCCGTCGCCAGTCCTCGTCGCCCTCGCCGTGAGTGTCGCCGTCGTCGCCTAGTGCCGCCGTCTTTCTCTCTCACCGTCGTTGTGGTGTAGAAGGGCGGGAAAGGGTGGTGTTTGCTGTTTGGGTATAGGGGATCCCGATCTTGGTGTTTGGTGTTTGTGTAGAGGAGGGAGGTTATGTTTGTGTGTTTGCTATTGTAGAGTAGGAGATCGGGGATCGGAGTTTGGTGTTTGGGTTGATCCGGTGTCGTGTGATGTGTTGCTGTTTCGGTTCCCTCGCACGTAGAGCGCACGTGTTTTTTACGTGCATGGATTCGTGGTTCTTTGCCCAGGATCCTAATCCCGTTATTCCTTATATCGGATCTAACTTCATTCTAAAGGTAAGTCATCTCACTCTCGAATTGTATTGTATCGTATTCAAAAATTTTTATTGAATCCTGCAAGTAGATCCATATTGATTATTGTATATTGTTTATTGTTGTTCATCGTTGGGATACTACGGATTTACACGAGCGAATCCAAGTAGTAGTTTTGACTTCGTGCCGTCTTTTTGCCTCCGACTTATTGAGATCTTACATGTATTCATATAGTTAATTATTGAATATAGGAATAGGGATTTCTATTGCATTTCATGTCATGACATTACACAACTATTATAGATTGTATACTAGTATTGATTGTTTATATGATTGATGTTGGTGTGTTAGTTGATTGTGATTAGTAGGGTTATGGACATTATACATCTTAATACCATATTCACATAGACGTAACTTGCAGTGATTTATAATTTTTAACCCCTAACTCATCGTTCATAATATTTTTAATCTTTTTATTCATGAAGAACATGTTGAAACCCTGAAATTTATTGCCAACCTGAACATTGTCATGCTATTTCGACCTAGATAATGTCATCAAAATCAATAACTTTCTGAATATGAAATATAGCCCCATATTTCTAGTTTCCAGAACATCCAGGATTTTTGAATTCCGACTTATATTGCATGAGTTATGGCCTTTTTACTGCTGCTGTGCTTATTTTCAGATTTATGCACATACCATGTTAAGCTGATGAATTAGGTAAACTAATGATCAAATATTACCATGATAATTTTTAGATTAATGGTTGACATGCTTAGGGTAATAAAAATTATTTTTAATGACTTTTACAATGAATATTTACTGCTGTTACAACTAAAACTAGTTAATACCGACAACCGGCCAGAAACGGTAACCTGTAAAGAACACTGAAATTCACCAAATTACTGTTGTCGGAATTTGAACTTTAAATATGTGTTGGAACTGGGCAGGATCTAGTTTCTAGAACTTCTGACAAATCCACTTTTTCTATTCTGTAGCAACGGAAATTCTGATTTTGGTGCAGCAACCTACTGCTGTCCAGGATTGAGTTTTCATATTTGATAATATATAATTAAATCTATGATGTTGTATTTGGTGCATTTAATTGTATGGAGTACATTGTATGATCTTAGGGTTGTGTTGTCATCTTTCTAGTGCCCCTTATTAATCGCCTTATCGTTTTTCCATTGATGTTTCTGTCCCTATTGTTCCCTATTAGTATTGCATGTTAATTGAATAAAGAATGTTAATCAAGCCGGGGTTAAGGGTTGACTAGGATAATTGATAATATAGTGACTGTACTCAGGAATGTGGGCATCGTTCCCAAAATATCGTTATCGTCATTGTGCAAGAAATTACAAATGGCCAGTGTTATCGTCATTGTACAAGAAATTGCAAATGGCCAGTATTATCGTCATTATGCAAGAAATTGCAAATGGTCAGTGTTATCGTAATTATGCAAGAAATTGCAAATGGCTAGTGTTATCGTTATTGTGCAAGAAATTGCTGCAATAGCCAGTATTATATTATACCGTGTACATAACCTGTAGAAATTACCACCTTAGTCTAAACGAAATTGATTGTATGCATCGAACCAGTAGTATGGGATGCAGTAGTACGTGTATTAGTTAGGATTAAAATGAATAATAGACTTAAGACTTTATTGCATTGTCATTGCATTTTGTCGTCGTTATTGAATAGTGTTATTGTTATTGCTTACCGTCATTGTTATTGTTTATTGTTATTGTTATCAATCATCGTTATTGCACATTGCATTGTTACCATTTTGCCATTGTTCATTGTCATCGATTCTATTATTTATTGAATTCATTGTTATACCGTAAATATCATTGTTTCTCTGTTTCTCTACTTGCTATCTACAACTTGCTCTAAGGACATATTTTTCTCTCTTTTAAATGAACAGCTTACAGGTAATCAAGGAGAATTGCCTGATGGACTAGGAGAACAACAATGGTGAAAGAATTGATTTGCATCGTCGCCTAAATAATTATTGTTTTGTTTTGAAGACTTTAATAATTGAACAATGTTTTTGAAGACTTTAATAATTGAACAATGTTGTTTTCTCTGTATTATGGGCTTTTGACCCGAATAATTTTATTGTTGATCCCATATGTTGGATTGTTATTTTTTTGGTTATTTCATGCTTAAAATTCAAGTATTATTATTCATGTGTTTACTCCTTTATTCCATGCGTGGTTGTATTACTTCTTGTTTATATTGTTGAGTTGAATCGATAACAGCTCATGGGTGACGCAAGTCATTCGCTGGGCCATGTCATGTGCTTGCATTCCGTATTTTTGGGAAGCGGGGCATGACAACAATACTTTCAGTTGTTAAGTATTGGAGACAATACTTCTCAGGGAAAAAATTTATGATTAAAACTGATCAAATGAGCATCAAGTATATACTGGAACAGAGAGTCAACACAGATATTCAAGAGAAATATTGGTTGTGGAAATTGTTGGGTTTCAATTTCACAGTTGAATATAAGAAAGGAAAAGACAATGTGGCTGCTGATAGTTTGTCTAGAAGGATATCTGATACACAGGGAACAGCTTGTGAGATGACATTCATTGTGCCACAATGAATCTATGAGGTGAAGGCAATGGTCTTGCAAGACCCTTAGTCTTAATCCTTACCAGAGCAGCTGCAGCAGGGTACTTTGAACCCTCAAACTTACAAATTCTTAGGTGTAAGTTTGTACTACAAAGGAAAAAATTACTCAGTCCAACCACTTCTCTGAGATTGATGATAATTTTGAATAATCATGATTTAAATGTGGGGGAGCACTCAGGTTTTCATAAAACTTTGCACATGACCATTATATCCTTTATTTGGATAAGAATGAGCAAGGACATTGAGAAAATGATTAAAGAATGTCTAATATTTCAAAAAAACAAGCATGAAACAATGTTAGCAGCAGGTTTACTACAGCCACTTCATGTAGCTGAGTTAGTATGGGAAGATATTTCCATATATTTTATTGAGGGACTGCCCAAGAGTCATGGTAAGTTAGTAATTTTTGATGAGGTGGATAGACTTACTAAGTATGCTCGCTTCATTAGCATATCGCGTCCCTACTTTTCTCAAATTGTTGCACAATTCTTCACTGATCATGTGAGTAAACTACATGGTATGCCAAAGAGTATTGTATCATATATGGATCCATTGTTTATCAGTGCATTTCGGAGAGAACTCTCCAATTTACAAGGCAGTAAGCTCAACACTTCCACTACTTATCATCCTCAAACAAATGGCCAAACTTGGATTGTTAATAAGGCATTAGAGATGTATTTGAGATATATGTGTGGTCAAAAGCCTAGGGACTGGGTAAAGTGGCTACGTTGGGCTGGGTAATGGTACAACACCAACTGGCATTCTACTACAAGAATGTCACCATTTGAAGTTAAGTATGGTAGATCTCCCCCTTCTCCAAACAATAGTGAAGAATAAAATAAAAGAAGCATCCGAGTCAAGCAACCATGTAGGCTGCGAGGACGAACTAGGAGTGGTGGCACTCATGCCTTGTAGCGGATGAGTTACAGTACCAGAAGAAGAAGAGACACAGGGAGCGTGATGCCCATCTGATGGAGTTGACGACTAAGCTGCTGAGATATGAGCTGAGTGAGTTGGTTAGGGGAATAAGCATTAGAGATCCCAATAGGAGCAACTACCAGAGGTCTCTGATTCAAGCACAAGCACTTGCAACAATGATCTATGGTTTGCCCATAAAGGTGAAAATAGATACATTGTTTCTTTGGCTTCATTAGACGAAAAGGAGCAGAGGCAAAAGCTATGCCTCAAAGGTGGTTGTGGAGAGACAGTCGGTGTGACTGCCAACACAGGAGTAGACTGTGGCGTAGGAAGAAAAGCAGTAGTCCAAAGATTGGTCTTTTCGGCTAACACAACTGTTTTGGCATGTTCCAATGAAGGAATTGTCTCACGAGACATAAGCTGACTGTGAACAACTGTGAACTCTGGACAAAGCCTCATCAAAAATTCATAAGGATGTTTTCGATTAAGCGATGCTACAGACTTCTTCTCTATACATGGCTCCTCAATTTCATCAATTTTCAAAGATTATAAAGAGAAGAAAGAAATCTTATATGGATTGATCACCATGAGCGGTCACAGCAAGTTTCTGATTCAAGGCATACTCACGAGCATGACTATAGTGCTCATTAGTATCTCAAAGATGGATCCAAATAGCTTTTGCAGAGGAGAGAATAGCAATCTAACGACATATAGGTCTGAAGTAATAGTAGGAGGTGTTGTCAACGGCAGTGTCGTGGATGGCGGGGTCGACAATGGCAGATTCATCCATAAGATGATGAACAAGGCCATGAGCTCGTAGAAGAATAAGCATATGGAGAGACCAAGTTTCATAATTTTCAGAGCCAGATAATTTTTTCTGGTGTGGTGGGAATGGAGTGGATAGGCAAGCGAGAGGAAGTGAAGGTCATGATTCAACCAGACTGTTTGAACAATGATGGCGGCAGCGACGAAGAGATTGGTCGACGACAATTAGGATGTCCAGGGAGTTGGAAGAGTTGGAAGAGGATTGTGGCACAGCTGAAGTGGATTTGGATTCGACTGGGGATCGGGATTTGATCGCAAGTGAGAGGATCAAGATTTGAGAGGAATTGTAGCAAGATAGATTCAATTAGGGATAGATTAAACCAATAAAAGATCCCTAAATTTCAATTAAAATTCAAAAGTTTAAATAAAAATTTCAAAAATGATTATTAAATTCAGAAAATTAATTAAAAATTGGAATAATTAATTTAAAAGGTTTGAAAAAGCAATTTTAAATTAAGGAAATTTTATTTTAAAACCAAAAAATTATGGAAAATTCCAGAAAAACCCACAAAAATAGTAGTCGCCTCCAGAAGCTTTGATCAGTTCCAGGTATCTCCAATCGACCCTGAAAGCTAAGATTATACCCCAGAATTCTAAAGTAAGCCGAACTACTTCCCAAAAACCAAGAAAAATGACTTCTGGAAGTTGGGGGCTTATGATAATGGGAAAAAATCACAGCAAATCAGGGTTTTATGATTCTAGCACAGATCCTAAAGCTTCTACATGCAGATTAACCATAACGGGCCTCTTTAAATGGTCCGGACCTTCTTCAGGCTCATCTACAAGACATGGACCGCTCTCAAGCCCATTAAAATCGATTAGGCTCACCAGAAGAGACACTCGGCCCATTTGGTTGTAAGTCAAATCTCTTATCTCCAGACAAGAGAGTCTTATCTCTTAAGAAGATGAATCAACAGGAGATAAGGAATTCATATCAATCTAATGGATTCGTATCAATCTTCTAAACTGTTTTTAAAGCCTATAAATACTCTACCCCCTCCTCATTTAATCAATAATTCACAATTTCTCTCTCTGATTCTAACTTAAGTGACTGAGGGTCTGTCACCGAGGGCCACCCCCGGTGTTTCAGGCTTTTTGTAGGTCCATCGACCGCATCAGCAACCATCGAATTCAGACCACGGTGTTCAATCAACGATTCAGATCTACTATCAGAAGCTCTAACTACTTTTTATGGCGACGATCAAAGGTTAGATCTTTAGTAGCTTTCTTCAAATATAAACTCACTATCTGTTTGATGCCACACCAAAATAAGAGCTCTTGCTCTGATAACATGATAGAGAAAGGAATAAAGAAAATGTGAAATATTATCTATTAGGACATAGAAGTCAACAATATATACGAATCTATAAAAGATGGGATAAGCATGTATCATACACATGCTATAGAGTACTAGTATAATGCACGTACGGTGCACGCTTATAAAAAAAGTATAGTCATTAAATTAAATGAATACATATATCGAATAAGAAAAGAAATAGTAAAGCATTTAACAACCAAAATAGCAAGTTATCTAAAAAACCTCCTCTGAAAATAAAGAAAAATAATTAGCAATTAAGCCACGACAATCCCCATTATATAGTCCCTTATTTTTTTCCTTTGTAAGCCTCTCGACGATAGTCCCTTTTTATTAACATAAGAAAGCTCAAAGTAAACAGATAAGCATTGACATACACCCACGGTTTACTCTAACCATCTAATAATAACAATCATTCACCACTCAAAATTTTGTAGCGAAGCCTTCATATGAAGCCTTAAGACTTATCCACAACATATATTCAGACCTTTGTCAATAAGTAACCAACCATGATAGCTAATAGTCTTACACCAATGTTTGAGGTTCATTCTCCCCTAAAAATTCTAATGCTACTTATCTAACAAAATTTCCAAAATTTTAACCTAAATACAATAGTAATGAAAATGCAATTAAATCATATAAAGAAATGAAATTAATACTCATTCTTAAATCACGTTAAAGAAATGAAATTTAACAGGGAACTTCCACTTAGAATAGCTTGTTATGCAAGAATTTATACTACAACTAAGGTATTAATCTTCCTTGCTATTAGTATTCATTTAGGAGAGAGGGGGGGGGGGGGGGGGGGGGGGGGGGGGGGGGGGGGGGGCGGTTAGATCTTCCAAGTTTATGTCAAATATCGAAAGAGTATATTGATTAGTGTATAGGGGGAGTAGGTACATATATAGATTAATTAACACCTTTGAAAAAATGATTTTTCCCCAAACTGGCCCATTTTTTGAAAGTTTTTTCCAAACTGACCTACTTTTTAAAAAAAATCTCAAACTGACCCACTCGCTTTCTCAAATAGCGAGTTTAGTCAAAATTCACTCGCTATCTGAGAAAGCGAGTGTTGGTTTTGGATTTTTTAGTTTCCTCCTTGGCCAAGACTCGTTGTCTTAAAAAGCGAGCTTGTTTTCACCAAACTCGATTTTTAAGACGACGAGTGTTGATTTCTCATATAGATGCCACCAACTCGCAGAACCATCGACGACCGCATCCTCAATCGCAGCCTGCCCCTGCCTCGTCGTTGCGGCCCTCATCGACTGCGACCACAGCAACCATCCCCCGACGCTGCCTCGATCCCGTGCACCGCGCTCGCCACCGTAGTCGACGCCCCTACACCTCGACCTCGCCATTGTTGCAGCCTGCGACCTCCCTTCATCACCCCCGTCTTCCTCCGCTTGCGCCACCACCGAAGCCACCCCGACTGCGTTCCTCACCAGCCAATGCTCTTCCCACACTGTGTCGTCGAGCCTCACCGCCACCCTGCCACCTAGTCGCCCTGCTTCATCCCTCACCATCTTCCTCCACCGAACTCCCAAACCTCGATAGTCTCCTACCGTTCTCCTCATCAAACCCAACTTGAAGCTCCATCAACATCGTCATCATCTCACGCTAAAACCACCATTGCTGAGCTCCTCTCCACGCCGCTCTTCCTGCCTTGGACTTCGACAGCCCGAACAGCCAACCACCCGCAGCCTCGACCCCTGCTACTCCCGCTGCAGTACCCCCTGCGACCGCCGTTCACTGCCCCTAGTCATCCCTTGCCGTTGCTACCACAGCAAGTCCCTGCTCGCTTGATGTTGCCCTACACAATCGCTGCCCGAGGCTCTTGTTGCATCTCGCAACTTGACAACGACAACAACAAGAAAGATGGGGGTGACAAAGGGAGGTCGCAGGCTGCAGCAATGGCGAGGTCGAGGTTCAGGGGCACCGACTGTGGCGGCGAGCGCGGTGCACAGGATCGAGAAAACAAGCTCGCTTCAATCTGAGAAATCTGAGAAATCGAGGTGCACTGCGAGCGGACGAAGACAGGGGTAATGAAGGGAGGTCGCAGGTTGCAACAATGGCGAGGTCGAGGTGCAGGGGCGTCGACTGCGGCGGCGAGCGCGGTGCACGGGACCAAGGCAGCGTCGGGGGATGGTTGCTGTGGTCGCAGTCGACGAGGCAGGAGCAGGCTGCTATGGGGGACGCAGCTATCGGTGGTTCTGCGGGTTGCTGATATCTATATGAGAAATCGACACTCGGTGTCTCAAAAAGCGAGTTTGGTGAAAACAAGCTCGCTTGACATCGAGTCTTGGCTAAGGAAGAAACCAACACTCGCTTTCTTATATAGCGAGTGAATTTTGACTAAACTCGCTATCTGAGAAAGCGAGTGGGTCAGTTTGGAAAAACTTTGAAAAAGTGGGTCAGTTTGGGAAAAAATCTGAAAACCCCTAATTTTGTGCATGAACTTTGTGTATGAATGGTAGGATTGAATTCTTTCACATGCATGTTTACTCACCTTGGAAACTTTGAAATAACAAGACTTCCTATGATTGGAATTAGCCCCAAAAAACCTTTAAAAAATAAAGAGCAGCAAAGTATCAAAAAATGTCTAAACTTTTAAGCTTATAAAGATATTACCAATCATAATCATGCCTTCCAATCTCAGCATCCAACAGATCCTTCAGTCCCCTTCCAGTCCTCGTCGTTCCAAGTGATATCCTCTCCAATCTAATTGACTCTGCAACATAAAAATCCCTCAAAATCATTTCAATTTATTTAAAAATTCAATCTTTTTCAAAAATCCCCCCCCCCCCCACCCCCCCACCCCACAAAAAAAAAACTAAGGTTCAATCCTTTTTCAATCAAAATTTCTCCCTTTCTCACTCCAACTTCATAATATTAATGCAGCTCACTAATTACGCAATCCCTCAATGATCAATTGCCCACCTTGATTTTCTGAATCATTGCTTGGGTTCAATGTCCTTGGTTCTTCATATTTGTCAATTTTGATTTTCTCCAGTTGCTCAACATTGATAACATTTGATGTTAAACTAAATATTAAAATTTTCAGATAGTTTATAAGACGAAAGATATTATGATGCAATTTTTGTGTTAAACTATTTCAATAATAGAACATAAAAGCTTGATTCACATATATTAGAAGATAAAATTATCATGGATTTTTGAAGATTAGTTATCAACACATGCAGTCAACACTTATTTTATTATATAATGCTAGCATTTACAACCTAATCTATCTCTCTCGTACACATTTATGCTCACCAAACAAAACCAAAAATGTTCCACAATATAATTCAATAATCCACTCTATAGTAACTGGCGATTGTAAACCAATTCTTCCCACCTCAAACTTCAAAGTACACATAAATTGGGTTGAATTTTCTCTCGCCCATAATTTTCTCAGCCGAATTTGGCAAAAAATCAAGTGTTCGACAGCAAGACCTGGTCTTTTTGTGGAGGAGTGCACTCCACAACCAACTCCACCCTAAGCGAATAGAACTTCTATAATTCTCTTGCTATAAAACTCGTTTCTACACCTACAGTAAAGTTACTATATTGTTTCATAATCTCAAAGTGTTCGCAGTAATACAACTCAAAAAGTAACCGCAAAATAACCCTTTCCACAACCCCCTTATATTCTGAATCAAACGTCTACGCTTTAAAATTCGTGCAAAAGTGCAAACTGCAAACTCGCCCATCTCCCCTAACAATAAACAAAAATTCTCTTTTTTTTTGCTTTGAATTTCGTGCAAGGGCAAGCAGCGGCCAGGCAACGGCAGCAGTGAGGCAGAAAAGGTGAGGAAGAAGTTGCTGCATTTTTTTTTGGTAGAAATGAGTTGTGATAGAACACGTTTGGATAGCAACGAGATACAAAAGCTGAAGAGGCTTATTAGAGTTTCGGGTTTTTTTATATGATTTTTCTATAAATACGTGTAATGCACTAACAAAGTTAAGAGTTTATTTGATTACAAACCCCAACTCTTCCATTAAAATAGTAGAAATATGTATATATTAATAAAGATCTCATAAAAGAAGAGTCTACTCAAATACCTGTACGATCTCAAGTAGGTAGAATGAAAAGATAAAAAAAGACCATGAAGCTAAACTTTCAACAAGGAAAATTGTCTGCAGAAATAACTAAGCAAATAACTTGAAACGAAATCAACTACAAACCCAATATCATTCAAAAATGTATAAAACAAATACCCAGAGTAACACAAATATAAATCCTACATGATACTTCCAAGTTTCAACATAGATACCCAACATCCACTGAACCATCCAAGACTAAAGGAAGCTACAGACACAGTTTACACGATACAAATTATCGATAAGCAGGAGCAGCTCCTGGGAATGAATACAGAGAAGACACGCTGCCCGAATTGCTCAATGGCTGCCTTTGAAGGTATGCAGCCTGAGGATCAGCATAGCCGGGCATGCTACTTAGAGATTGCCTTTGAAGGTCATGAATTGTCTGGTGGGGTTGAGGGAGTTCAGCATTTGAATTGGTGCTGAGAAGGTGGGGTCGGTAAGGCTCATCTACAGCAGACCGTTTGAGATATGAACTGAGTTCCATGTCGAGCATCCTACAACGGACAAAGATAAAAAGAGATATGTCATACATAAATGGAAAGATAACAGGTAAGTGTGTTCATAAGAATGCA
This sequence comes from Hemerocallis citrina, assembly GCA_017893485.1. Classification (NCBI taxonomy): domain Eukaryota; kingdom Viridiplantae; phylum Streptophyta; class Magnoliopsida; order Asparagales; family Asphodelaceae; genus Hemerocallis; species Hemerocallis citrina. The sequence continues at coordinate 305,731,750 of CM030361.1, forward strand.
TAATGTTTCAAGAGCATAGCTCGATGCTAAAAAACCGGTAGAGAACCCATGCATGCCCAAAAAGTCCATTCGCTAGCCATCTTAAGATTGAAAAGATAATTATTTATAAAAGATTTGGAAGAAAAATTTGCAATACCTACTCTAATTAACAGTGACAAAATTGGGAGAACTAATCACATTTAAAAAGATCTCAGAAGCCAACTTTAAAAGATCTAAGAAGACTATCAGAGACGATAAAAGTATTACTGAAGCTCCACATCAAAAAACGATAAAGATGAGAAAAGTATTACCGGAATCTCAATGATTCCATCATTTAAGGACGAATGGTATTGTACTACTTTGGTAGTCCACAAAATTACTGAGTGTGGGCTCCACATCCACCCACATGCTTGTTTCTTTTAGTACCAAAGTATTACAAGGAAAGTACTAGTGTAGTACAGCTAGTATCAAACTTCCAAGAAAACATACTAACATAGTGTAAATATTCCGCAATCGGAAAGATAGATTGGGACTGAAATGAATTCGTAAACTAAAAGTAATCCAATTGTTTGGAATTTAGAAACTAGTAGGCATTGTGTGTGAATTAGAGGGGGTTTATATTTATGGCAAGGGTCCTACCCCAATGCAAGCATGGATCTTAAAGCTTAAAAATATCATACATAGTCCACTATAAAGCTTCTACCCATCAGTAGCAGGATTGGTATTAATTGAACACCAATGAAACAAATTACGTACTGGGCCACTGGCTATTGAACACATATCAGAGGAAAGAAAAGCAGAGAACAAACACCAGTGAAACAAATTACGTACCGGCTAGATGTGCTGTACGGATAGCTGCGTGGGGGAGCATAGTATGGCTCCGTTGATTGTGGCATAGAAAGTGAAGGTCGTTCGTAATATGCAGCTGAACTGTAGGGGTTACTTGCAGTTAAAAGGGAAGGGGTATTATATCGAGTTAACAAGGCCTGCCTATACGAGTCCTCAGTAGGTGGCGGCAAACGAGCAGCTGTGAGATACCTCCCAGACAAATACGGGTCTTCAGTTGGATGCGGTAAATGAGAAGGTGCCACATGTCGTCCAGACCTATATGGGTCCTCGGGTGCAGGCACACGAGCAGGCAGGAGATTTGCAGATGGTAAATATGAGTCCTCAGGTGGAGGCAAATTAACAGGAGGGAGATATGTAGATGGTCTATATGAGCCCTCGGGTGGAGGCAGATGAGCAGGGGGGCGATATGCAGATGGCCTAAATGAGTCCTCGGGCAGAGGCAAATTAGGAGGCTGGAGATTTGTAGATGTTCTATATTCCTCGGGTGGAGGCAAATTAACAGGAGCCTGATATACAAATGACCTATGTGTGTCCTGAGTTGGAGGCAAATGAGTAGGGGGAGGAGCATGCTGAGGTGCAGCATTGATGGGCTGAAACAAGGCCAACAACTTGTGGACCTGCAACCAAATGACAGCAATTTCATTCCAAACAGATTAAGAGTCATGCAGATAAAATCATAAACGCCTATATTAGCAAATTATAATAAAACAAAACTGTCAACTTAATATTGCCTCTAAATTAAATGTCGAAAGCCCAACTAACACAGGCCCAAAACATTCAGAAAAAATACAACACAACGATGATGAAAATGAAAGAAAATATAAAATAATTAAACAAAAATAACAATTGTAAACAAATTCTAGATATTTTTAACAAGAACAAAATAAAAAGTAAACAAAGGGAGGCGAAAATAATCACCCAAGCAAGTATACAATTGCACCTAAAAATCAATCATGATTTAGGTCTATTTAAAAATTTATGCGCCTTCGTATATTGAATGTGTCCAACATACTCTATATGCGGTTGCATAAACAATCTGAGCCGTATATTCGTTACTTGTTCATTTATTACATTGCGATGAATACATCACAATACCACATATGCAATATACAGAGCAAATTTCCGTATTTTATCACACTATGAAGGATTAAAACATAATAATAAACCTAAGCAGAAATGTAGCTTCCACGGTCAGCTACTAAAACCAAACCTTATTTTCTGAAAATTTGCAACTTTTGCTCTGAACTCTCAAGTTCTATCATGTATGACTTACCAATTTCATCTCACCAAACTTTTATAACAATTAACTACCTTTGCTCTCATCTACAGATGCGCAACAAGTCATCATGTATTCTCTTTCTATTGGTTCTGGATTGTGGTGGACAACAGGTTTTGTGTAGAAAATTTTGAAGCTTTTGTTTTTGGCACAAAGCAAACACAAAGCAAAAAATCACCTCTTAAAGTGTGGTGCAAAAACAGAAAACCCCTACTTTTAGAAAATGGTTAAGAGTAAAATGAATTTTTACATTATTTTAGGAAACAAATACTGCACACATAAAAGTGTTTTTAGAGTACAAAAACATACAGAAAATCTAGATAAGCTTCCCTTATACAACATATTGTATAATTCAAATTATACCATAAAAATGCAAATTAAACTATTTTCTTCTTTTTTAACTGTTTTCTAAGTCTTCAATCTTAATACTAACATTTCCCAAATATTTATTCCTTACATCATTCTTGCAAACACATAAAAGCTATTTCTCTTCCATGCTCCTTCGCCGCTTTTTCAACGATTACGAAATTTAGAACTAAAAGTTGTCTTATTAGCTTTCTTTTAGTTCACCATGAAAATATATAGTTTATACTCTCAACCCAATTTTTAAAACATTTCAAATTATTGAAGTTCATGGATGAAATGAACAAAGCGATAGTTGAAATCTTCCAAGTATGTGTCAAAACATAGTTCAAATTACTAAAATAACTCTCGTAAGAGTAGCTCTATGTACAGGAATAAATTTTAATGAACAAATTGAGAAATCTAATTGCCTGTTTTGAATTTAGATCCAGTTGAAATCTGGTGGTCGAGTCATAGTTGTCCAGTATAGCTTGTTTGAAAACATTCTCCGGTAGCGGCAGGCAATCTTTTTCAATTTTGAATTTTACCTGTAATATAGAAAAGTACATGCCAATGAAATAACTGTACAATATGAAGGAATTACAACTTATTTTTTTCTCAAAAAAATAATTACTTATTTACAGCAAGCTTCTACTTTGTCTTAGCCTACTTATTAATAACAAGAAAATCTGCCTCTCAACATTAACACAACTATATAAATATTTCATGCACTATATGTTCTCCGCACTATATGTTCTCCACAGGATTTTTGTTTAGCACATCATATGTCCACAAAATTTTTGTTTAGCACGTCAGATGTCCTGGTGTTGTAACCTAAAATATGGAAATTATTGACAATTGAGAATAATAAGAACTCTTTTTTTAAAGATAACTACAGAAACCACTGTAGGCTTTGCAACATCTTTAGCAACATCTTTAGCAAACAGAGGGACCACAGATATTACAAGCTCTCTAGCAAACACAACGACCAGAGATATTGCAAGCTTTTTAGCAAACTATGAGAAGAAAAGATCGTACCGACATCATTGCAACTCGGTTTTCAACAAGTTTCATGAATGTCTATCGAAACGTTCCCATTATACTTGGTTTTTATGAAGTTGCAAGGTTTGAACTTAGTTATAACATAAACCAAACACTCTTTCATAGACACTGCAAGAGTAACAAAGTAAGAATCAAAAGCACAGTAACAGATATCGGCCGAGACCGAGACAACACCGAATTCAACCCGGTTTTTGGGATATCCAAAAGATAGTAACCTAAAAAATGCATAATTACAATACTTAAGTTACCAAGGAAACACTAAAAAGATATTGAGAAAATTAAACTGATGATCATATAAACTAATTTTTGGCGCCATCACTGCTGAGTAGGAGGTACACACGAAACTAGTATTTGGAAGATGATCGTGAGATAGCAATAGAAAATTATTATAACTATTATTTTTGTATATATTATTATAGTATGATCTTATCAGCCTAAGAAAATTGATATTGTTGTAGTTTACAGTTTAAAATTCATATTTTCATGGAATACTTTATAAAATGAATATTCAAAACAAATGTTTTGTACGTGAGAATCAAGATAAACGCAAAAAATAGTAGGAAATATACACTGAATTTTTCTATGTATGATTAAGATAATTAACTGCTTTCAGAAAAAAATTTAGTGGTACATACTAAAAGAATCAGATAAGCGGAGCCGATAAGACCAATATTTCCAAAAATCCCAAATTACCAAAACTAGAATGCCGATATGGAACCTAGTACCGAGTTTTCAAACCATACTACAACAAAGAGATAATAATTAAGAATCGAGATTTACAGCTTATACTCACAACCTTGATAGTGTGTATATCCCATTTCCTCCCTCCAAATAAATCATTTCTATCACTTACAGATTCTTGGTTGTTAAGAGTAGTATTGAATACTTACAAGGTAATAAAGTTATAATAGCAAGAACATTACAGTTTACTGCTAGATTTTTGACATTTCACAAGAAATGTCTCCTTCAATTGAAACAGCATCACATGGGGGCTTAGTCTATACATAACATATATCTCTAGAGCAAATGCATGGATATAAAGTCATGTCCAGATGTCACAGCTTAATTCAAACACCCAAAAAGATACAAGACAATTACAGTTTCATCGATCCCCAAAAACAATATGTGATCAAACAACCAATTCAAAAGTCATCACAAGTTTACACAGCTAAAACAATGCATCAATTAGGGCAGTGAATCAGAACTACCGAACGAGGAACCGCTATCATACCAAATTCTTTAAATGCATTTCTAAGACTATCCCCAACTATTCCAATCACTACTACTAAATCATAAATACAATTCCATATCCAAGCATCAGTTTAAAAATATATATTTCTCACCTGCGCGGGATATGATCCTCCAAAAGCCCCGGGAACCAAATTCAGCCCACCACCCGAATCCGCCCTATAAATTCCATACAAAATTTTCAAATCAATATCATACAAAAACAGCCTAGTCCCCGGCTTAATCCTGTCCAAGATCTCGGCTCTCCCCTTCGGCATCCCAAACACCCTGTGCTTGAAACACTCCGGCTTCGTCCTCGAGTTACACATGAATATAAACCCAGAGCTCTTCTCCTCCCTCTCCATCCTCCTCCTCTCCTCCTCCGCCTCCTTCTTCTTCCCATTCACATCAGTATTACCACTCTTCCTTTCCTCCTCCTCCTTCCCATTCCCATTATTACTACCACTCTTCCTCTCCTCCTCCTTCTTCTTCCTATCAATAACATCGTTCCCAGTAATCGCCACCACCAAAGCTTCATTCTTTCTTTCGCCCCTAGCCTTCGGGATCTTCTTGATCACCTTCCTCGGAAGCAGCTTCGACGAGCTCGGCTCGAAACTCGCCGCGGCCGCCAGCACCTCCGGCGCCGCCGCCGGAGCTTCATTGTTATTCATGTTCGGGTTCCTTCTCACCATCGCTGCCAGAATTGAACGGAGATTGGATCAATTAGAAGGGAAGATGAAACCCTAGCGCGAATATTAAAGCAGAGATGGGATTGGATATTTACCTGAACGAGATCTCAGAGGGCAAAAAAATTGGGGGAAATCGGGGGAGGAATTGGGAGAGAGAGAGATTTATATAGGGGGGGAAAGGGGGATGGACGGTGGGGATTGGATGGGGAGGGATGATGAGTGACACGTGGACTAGACGGACTGGTCGGAAGAGAAAAGGGGAAATTTTTTATTTTCTTTCCCAAAATAGATCACTTTTTAAACTAATTTTCGAAATAGAATATTTTCGAAACTAATTTTTAAAGTAGACCACTTGCAGTTTTTAACTGTGGCCTCTTCGATAACGAGGCCGAGTTGCGGCCTAGGTACGTACCAAAAAATGTATATTCCAAGACTTTCTTTAAAATAATTTTCAAGTTCAAAGAAGCTGTAAAGAGATTTTACTGAGGCCGCAGATGCGTACTGCGGCCTCGTTAATACTTAAGCCACAGTTCACAACTGCGGACTCGATTAGAGGGAGGTCCAGATCTCTTAAAACCCTCTTCCCCTATTCTCAACTTCACGTCTTCTCTCCAAATAATTTTCCTAACTCTGAAACCCAAAATCCCAAGAAGCTGAAATCACTCTCCTCATACTCCCTAAAATCTCTCCAAAATCCAAGTCTCAAATTCACTTCACCTCTATCCAGACCCATTCAATTTCCAGAATTCCCCAAACCCTACTTTTTTAGTTTTCTTCAAAATCGCCCAACTGCGGCAACCCACCATCAATTGAACAAGTTATTGAAACTCTTCCTCTCCTTCATTAGCAGTGAACATCATCTTCGCCGTCAAAGTTGTTGAAGGTATGTCTTCGTTGATTAGCATGAGTTGTTTCATTATATATGGTATGAATTGTTAGTGAATATTAAGAATTGTTAGTGAGTTATATAATGACAATTAGTGATTATTATGAACAGTTAGTGATTATTAAAAATTGTTAGTGAATATTATTAGCGAATTGTTAGTGATAATTGCAATGAACTGTTAGTGATAATTCCGAATGTGAAAATTAATTTTAACGATGACAAGGTTCAGAGGTTTTTTGCTCGATCTGAATAGTTTGCTATGGTATGGTTGGTTGATCTAGGTTGTCAGAATCGTGTAGTTGGTATTACTTGTTGTATTCATTATCATTTATGGCTACTTTAAGAAAGATGGAAAATTAATGTGGTAATAATGGTTGTGTGGAATTGTATATTGCTTATACTATATTGAACTTATATCTTCTTTATGTTAGTTTAGTCGGTGTTTGATTGCACCTATACTTGAGTAGATATGTTTAATTATAGCTAGTCTGTTTGCTTTATTATGAGAGTCGGAGTTTCCATTTCTTTGATGTATCTTTAATTTAGTATAGCAGTTTTAGCATTCAATTATCATTTGTATGCATATTATGTAAATATATGTGAACGTTGGTCATATATTCTCGAATGATTTTTATTCTAATTTTGCAATCACACATTTAGCAAGTTTTTGTTTTCATAACACCTAAATTTTGGTTGCCATGTATAGTGTTGGATTTTCATGAGTCGCAGAACCATTTTTTCAAACATAGCAATGTTGATTAACAATGGTATAATCTCTTTAGAAAAAATATTGATAAACTGGGCTAACTTGATATTGTTTGAAACATTGCCTATAGTTGGATAATAATAAAAATAATAATTGATGTTAATAATAGACGGTGTAGACTTTACATATCATATAATGTGTTTGTTATATACTAACATTGTCTAAGATTAGATACTATCATGTGTAGTGATTATGTAAGACGATAATGGCAAGAATGAGGGGTCTAAATGATCGAGGTTGGCGACCATTAAATCGCGGTGGTAAGCCCGGTAGTAGTATGAAGCCGAAGGCCGTTGTCCACCACCTACACATGTAAAAAGTGTTCATTAATTTTTATTTCTATAATTTGGTGTTAAAATAAACTTCTTCCTAAAATAGGATTTAATACATGGATTTATGAGTTTCCTCATCTTCCGACGCGGTCGAACCTAGCTTCTTTTCTGTTGCACGTGGAGGTCCAGGTCCGTTAGACCCTAACCTCTTAACTTTGCAAAGTGAACACTGATCACAATCCATTTGGAACGGTGTATCGAAGGAGTGCACGTTTCGTAGGCGTCCTCTACATTTGCCACTACACGCCCACACACACGAGCTTTTGGCTGCAGCTGGATTGCTTGGAATAAGCACGATGGGGTCTATCAAGCTTGATCGGTCTCTTCTTACCGCTCTCCTCGAAAGATGGAGACCGGAAACCCATACTTTACGTTTACCCGTAGGAGAAATGACGGTAACGCTTCAAGACGTTGCGATGATATCGGGTCTTCACGTTGATTTCGTAGCCATAACCGGGAGTATTGGTTTGGATAAATATGAACATGTACGCGAATACCTCAGTGTTAAGCCAGACGATAGAACCTTTGTTGGGCAATCCATTGAACTTTCATGGTTGGGTGAGGTAAAAACTCTTTAAATGATGATTCATCGGAGTTCCAAGTTGAGTGCTACACCCGAGCATACATAAGACAGTTTTTTTGCGGTGTCATATTTCCAAACTCGACGGGTGATACCGTGCCAGTAATGTATCTTCCGTTAATCGCCAATATTAGGAAAGCCGACCAGTACAGTTGGACCAGTGCAGCATTAGCCACATTGTATATAAATTTATGCACTTGTGCCTTCAATGCGGTTTAGATGATGGGGTTGTTGGTAATACTACAAGTGTGGAACTGGGAGCACCTGCATGTAGGGTGGCCCTGCATAAGCCGACAATCACAGCGATGGATGGCCATTCCAGAGGATGAAATAATGTAGGCTCCCATTAGGGTCTACAGGACGGGTTCACACACGTGGAAAGATAACCCATGTTGTGTGTTGGCGTATTACAGGGACAAGCTCGATCAATTTCGAGAGGACTATGTTAATTGGTCTCCTTACAATGACGAGAGAGTTGGCGATTGCCACCTGCATGTAAGGTGACCCCGCAGCTTTGGTTGACGACATCACCACTCATCAACTTTAGTATTGTTGAGTTCTATTTCACGGACAGTGTGCTTCCACAATTCGGTCGTCATCAACCAATTCTGGTAAGAAGAAGTTATGACAACAAATTACACATTGTTAAGGGAATGGGTCGGTTACCAGATCACAACTGGGCATTATATAGAGCTGTTACTTTGACCCGATACCCAGACCCGATCCGGACCCGACCTGGACCCGACATTGGACTGGAACCGACCTGATCTATACGTGTTTGGGTTTGGGTCCTAAAATAAGACCCGATGCACTACTGGGTCCAGGTCCGGGTCCAGTTACACTCAAAATAAATCCGACCCGGCCCGTTAAAAAATACCCCCAAATATTCGGAATTTGAAAAATAGGGTTATATGATATACATGTAAATAGTAATTGTTGAAGATAAATGTGTAAATATAATATTTATTCATGTACTTAAGTGCAAAAAATGTTGGAACCATAGGGTATTGGGTGCAAAAACACTTATTATCAGACCCGGACCTAGATCCGGACCCGATTCTCACAAGTCCGGGTCTGGGTCCAATTTTTGGACCTGTGAGGTATCGGGTCCGAGTCCGAACCGATACAACCTGATACCAGCACTAGCATTATATCACCAACAACATGCGAACCATTGGAATGAGGAATAATTTGATGCAATAGTAGACCCTTTTCCTCCTTTTGACCCAGATAACATCGCCCATATATGTTTTAGTACCGTAGAATACACTTCCCCTACCTACTCCAGCAGGGGTTCAGGTTCTAGTTTCAAAGAGAGAGGTCAAGCCAGCCCCGGGGCATTCTAGCTTGCAGCCAATGTATCAACCGAGGGCACCGACTCACCGTTCCGTAGTAAGTGTACATTATATTGTTATTCTTTTGTACACAATTCATTAATAGATTCATGCTTATATCATTTATGACCCACATACCGTTAAAAATTTATTAACTTATTGTTGTAGATAGAAGATGCATGGGATATTGCCAAGCAGTGTGCTCGTGCCCTGTCGAGCAATGTGACCGATTCAATGAAAGATTTCGCAAAAGGGATTCTCAAACCGTGCAAGTCGCAGCTAGAACACGTTGGTGAAGGAGCTCGGCTGGATGCCCTTTTGAACGCTCTGGTGCCAAACACGGGGAAACGAACGAAAAAGATGGCAGTCAAAAATAAAAGATATGCACAACGACCCAATTCGGTTTCAACCACAACATGTAGAAGAAGAAGAACCACAACATGAACATCAAGAGGAGGATGACCCAGAATATCATATCTCCATATCCCAAGTCACTCAAAAACCCCCGAAGATGTCAAAACGGATGAAAAAGAAAACGAACTTATATACTGTAACAACCCTAATTTTACATATATGTTTTATAAACAAATTAATTTCTATTATTAATAAAATTATATTATTCTTATGATGGAAGAATTATATTTATTTTTATAACTAATAACCAACAACTATGCATATAAACATATACGTATATATATGCATTTTTGAGTTTGGGCTTGAAGGGCCTAAATGAAATAAAACAAAACAAAATAATAAATAAATGAAAAGGGCCAAGAGAAGGCCGGCCATGCTTCGAGGGGAATGAGGGAAACATTAGGGTTTTTAAGGGATTGTTTGAATTCAAAAAGACCTCATCATGAGGCTTTGTACATTCACACACTCCACCTCCCTTACAACCCAATCCAATGAGAGATGCCACTTCATTTCCCATGCATAATCCCGGGTCAGATCTGAACCCTCTCCCCACTTTTGCATTTTAACCCCCCATAATGCAATAATTGTCATTTTACACTCCTATCTTCTTCCACTTTAAAACCTACACTCTCCTACTCCCATTCTCACCCCCAAACAAACCCTATACTGAAATTGGAGCCAAGGAGAAGGAGAACAAGGAGCCAAGCAAGGACGAGGAGCCAAGAAGCCAAGAAGACAAGGAGCTAGGAGCAAGAAGGTCAAGCTTGAAGCTAGGAGCTTGTAGGACCTCATTTTCATCAACTCATCAAGGTGTGTGTTTCTAACCTCTATGTTTACTTTTGTTAGCGTTGCAAACGACCCGAGCTACTCGCGAGCTACTCGGCTCGAGCTCGGTCAAAGCTCGACTCGAGACGAGCTCGAGCCAAGCTCGAGCTCGAAATCGAGCTCGATAGCTTAACGAGCCGAGCTCGAGCTTGGGCCTTTTGTGATTATTAGGCTAAGCTCGCGAGCTACTCGACTCGAACTCGGTCAAAGCTCGATCAAAGCTCGGCTCAAAACTGAGCTCGAGCCAAACTGAGCTCGATTGCTTAACGAGTCGAGCTCGAACCTCAAGATACTCGGCTCGACTCTACTTGTTTGCAGCCCTAGTTTTTGTTTGTTAAATGATGATTGTAGTGACTGAAAAATGACATGCATGCACTAGATTGAATGTTGATGACTCGTTTTGTATTAAGAAATCCAAAACAGAAAATTATGTTAAAAGCTGAAATCTTTGCTGTCAGTCCGTAGATCATAACTTAAAACTATTGGTTAGATTGACTTGAAATTTTTACGTGATGATCAGTCATGTGTCGTGCACTCTCGGTAATTTTTCTAGATTTTTATGATTTTTTTTGCTATTAAAATAAAATACAAACTTGCATGCTGGTCAGAAGAAAAAGAAACATAATTTGTTGTTACTGTTGTGAGAAAAGTGGCTTGTATCTTGATTCATGCTTATGGGAATGATCTGAAATTTTAGTATGCCAATGTTGAATGTATCTAAGACCTATGTTTCAAATTTCACGAGTTTTGGACCATTGTAGCGATGTTAATAAAATCATGCAAACTTAGCTAGTCATTTTAATAAACAGAACTGTTGTTGTTATTGCTTTGTTTTTAGATGACATTCAAAGAGACATAACTCAAAATCCACTTGGTAGAATCATCTGATTTTTGGAGGTGTTGTAATACCATGTGTCAAGAGCTAGATTCTGAAATTTCATAAAGTTCTGACACCATATGCTATTTAAAATTGGTTTTATCTCATGACTGTGTTAATGTGATGAGTTGTTCTGGAAATCTGTATGCATGTTAAAGATGGAACTATAAGAGCATGTAAACGACCTTATCTGAAGAAACTTGAAACTAGGTAGTTGTAGTAGACACACTGACCCTTTTGGAATGTCTAAGAAATCATGATTTGGATAAGTTTACGAATTTATATGAATTTTGCAAGTAACGACAAAAACACAGAGAATCATAGAGCTCACTGTTTCGCACTATGTCCATGGAATTGAGTTTGAACTTGTAGAATATTAGCTTTTAGTTATTGTTTGAGGTCACAAATCATGTTAGAGATGTGGATATGAGTTAGGACTTAAATTATCTAAAGTCCCTTGCCAAGAGCAACTCATAATTGCTTGTAGCCCCAACATAGACAAGGTTGTTCACTGTTTTGAAGTAAAAATTGTAATGGATGTTTAGGCATTGTTGTTGACCACTTTGGGAACGAAATTCATGACCAATATGTGCTTGTACTTACTGTCTTCTTTGAGTAGAAGCATGGAAGCGCCCGATCGCGATTCTTCAAAGAAACGGGACCGGGAATGACTCCGTTTTGGCATAAACGCCAAACGTATGCTTGTTGTTTGGAATTATAAATTAGTGATTTTTAGGGCTTTTAGCACCCCTTTTGTGTATTCATGGGTTAGGACTTACTCCTTGTGTAGTGTGCCTTTGTTGGGATACATCGGTTGAGTATTGAGACTCTAGGATTAAGTCTTGTTGACAAATCTAGACGGGAAGAATATCGCATCGAACGCGTTGGAGGAGATGACTCGGGCGCCGACGTACTCGCCGTGCATGGATGGATTCCATGGTTGTGTTTGGAGCTACCACTTGTCGAGGACCGTGGAGCGTGAAGTTTAGCGAGAGCTACTTGTTGGTCGGAACGAGGTTGCGATTGAACTCCAAGCGTAGATGGCGGTTGCGGCAATCGACGGAGTCGGTTCGTCGTTGGTTCGTGCCAAGTGTAGGCCGAGATAGGCCAGCCTTTGGGCCGGACTTGAGGACTAGTTGAGTCCTATTGTGGGATGGGTTGAGATCCATTAACGATAAATGTAACTAACTAGAAAGAGTCTACAAGTAGAACTTAACTAGTTGTTCATAGCAAGCAAAGTTGATTACCAAGTTAAGAATTGAAAATGGTAGATAGATCGCCTAACTAAGTGAATGGGTAATATGAAATAGTTCTAGGCTCGCCTAGAGATTCGTACTTCTAATAAGAAAATGAAAGAGGATTAGAGATTGGCTAGAGTCATGGATTTTAGTAATCAAATGATAAAAATAAATGTTAGTAATCATGTAATTAATCTTATCCTTAATATTGGAGTGGGGTAGCATTGGTACTTTGGTAGGACTAGATCGAGTCTTAGTTGAATGTAAGGATAGGCACTAGCGAGTGGTATTCGCCTGTCAGGGGGACGCGTGGCGTCATCACGCCTAGCCGAATCCTAGGTTCGTTTAATGCGGACAGGGACCCCGAGCTGCCCTGGGGAGTGAAACTCTATGGGGGCTCCGCTGTCTTCGACATGAATGCCTTTATGTTCGTAACAACCTTTGAGGAGGTTTGGAACGGTGACGTCGTCTCAACTGCAAGTTCTGGTCTAGTGTAAGGACGATGGTAGCGGAGTTGGGGAAACCCTATATCCGTCAGGTCCTTTGTTGATCAATGCGGGCAGGAGGCTTAGAGAAAGGCCTGGTGAGCGAGACTCTACGGGAAATGCTCTATGTCCTTCGGCAAGGAGCCCTGGTGTCCGTATATCAGCTTTTGGTGAGGTCCGGGGAGGCGGAATTACAGCAACCTACCATGGGTTCAGTCATGACGGAGTAAGCCTGCGGCTGAGATCCTGGGCATAATGGGTAAAACATAAGGTAATGGAGGGACTATTATTGGCAGCGACTAGAGTAAGCCGGACGACTGCAGCCTCACCATCACTAGAGTATCAGAGATAGGAGAGAGCACAAGAGTAGGATGCATAGAGGGGGATCGAACCCTATCAACTGAAGAACGTCGTTTGGTAGGGGACGTGTAGTATGGAATGCATATCTTTCAACCAAACGTGCATTAGCTTTAGGAGCATATGTGCATAGTGTGTGCATTAGATTAGGCAATGGCATACACCGACACTTGTGTTTGCTCACATTTTCTTTATCATCAAATATTTGTGATTGTTGAGGCTTGGAATCGTTATATTATGGCATAGAAAGGATAGCTGAGTATAGCATTTCGTCAGTTGTATCCAACTGACGTGCCCACAGTTATCAGTTGCAGGATTGCCGACTTGGGGAGCGCGGGAAAACTCTAGCAGGGGAAAGCATCCAAGTGAAAGCTTACTGTCCAATTCCTTGTATATTCATAATGTATCAAGATCGTTGTAATCGTTGTAATCAATGGACATTGTAATAACAATTTGATGTAATAAAAGTTTTTAATTTCCTGTGATTTTTGTTTTGTGACTCATTTGAGAAAGATCCTGGAGTGTGTCACGAGTTTATATGTTTGGAATTCGGGGCGCTACATATACACTAGCTTGAATGAATGTAGTAGTTTAGTACTTTTTACTTTCCTTAGTTACTTGTGTAACCATTTGTACTGGAGTAGTAATACAAGAACAATTACTTTTGATGGTGTGTGAATTTTGGAGTAGAAGAATAATTACTTTTGATGGTTGCTTTGCTTGCAGTTTTTTTGTTGCTTTTGATGGTTATTTTTTATTTTGTTGCTTTTGATGGATGTTTTTTATTTTGTTATTTGGATATGTATATTTTTAAAGAAGATGGACTACACTGGTGTGGTAGGGTAAAAATGGTTAGGGGCCCAACCAGGGCCCAGTACAGCTCTCACTCAAAAATAGGAAAAACAACAATCTGGCTTGGCTTCGAGCCACTACAGGGTCGGCGCTGAACCTCAAGTTCACCCCCACAGAACTGGTCTCCTCGTATCCGACGAGCATCGATGGCCCTCGGCCTCCGATCCACAACAGCCCCCCGGGCCGTCCGCCCAGCCTGGTAAAGAATGAAGATGACCTGGCACAACCTAGGCTACCAGATTCTCCCAGGAGCACAGGAGCCCCATGATCCGCCATGTCAGCTCCAAATACCACCAAGGACTTTGCCACGTCAGCCCTATACCACTCTTGGTACTGCCACGTCAGCCCTAAACCCCCTGGGCCTTCTGCCACGTCAGGCCCATGGGCTTTCGGGTTCAGACCCGGCCCCCAAGCGGATCCAAACCCGGTTGGAATTCCCTATAAATACTAGACCCTCACCCACCTTTTCAGGTAATCAATCTTTTGCCACCCAAATTTCCCTAGTTATTGCTACTCTCTCACAGAGACTGACTAGATCGTCGGAGGGTCCGCCGCCGGGATAAACCCCGGTGTTCGAGGACCGTCTGCAGGTACTCAAGGCGAGGTGATCCGAGCCGATCCTCAAGCGCCGAAGTGAGCCTCCCGCTCGTCGTCCTGTGCCGCACTCTTCCCTCATTACAAATTGAGTCCGAACTCACACCTGGTGCATCCACATTGCGACCAAAAACAAACCGCATCAGGTTGGCGCCGTCTGTGGGAACTCTTTATCCCGTACGGACGTGAATCCGAGCCTCGCCACCGACGCTCTCCCTCGACCCAATCTCCCATGGCTCCCCGAGCCCGAAGATCAGCCCGTTCCGCCCAACCAGACGGGCCTCCTCCCGAGGGGGCCCTCGACGGAGGGCAAGCATCCAATAATCCGGGTGGAAACCCCGGACCCCAGCGAAGCGCTTCACACGTCGCCGAACCCGACCTTCGTCGGGTCATTGTGAACCGAAGGGCTAGCCAGGCTAGGGGAGGGACCGCTTCCAACTCGGTCTTGAACCACTTCAGGCCCGCACAAAGGGAAAGGCCGTCGGCACTCAGCCGCATCGGCCGAGTTCCTACGCCCCGACCCGACCCTTCCGACCACGGCGGGTCCACCAGGGGCGAGTTCAGAAGCTTCAGAGAGGAAATCCTGGAGGCCCTCCATGGAGCACCGAGGTCCGCGACCTACGGCCGAACCCCTCAAATGAGCGAAGGGAGAAGCTACACTCGTGCGCCGACTCCCCCGCCGGAGCGCACAGACGAGGTGCTCCGACGCCTCCTGGAGATGGAGAATCGAATCGAGCGCATCGGCGACAGGAATCCCAACCTAGTCCAAGGACGGAGACCTTCTCGACCTCCATTTTCCGTCAACATCATAGAAGCGGAGATCCCCCGGAACTTCCGGCCTCCGCAGTTCGAAACTTACAACGGCGAGGGTGATCCAGCTGATCACATGGAGGGCTTCAAAACCCTCATGATGATTCACAGCGCTTCGGATCCCCTGCTGTGTCGAGCCTTCCCGGCCACCCTCCGGGGTCCGGCCAGGGATTGGTTCTCCAAACTCACCCCTGGCTCGATCTTCTCGTTCGACCAACTGGAAGCCAGCTTCCTGGCCCACTTCATCACAAGCCGGAAGAGCGAAAGGACGAGCGCTTCCCTGCTCGACCTTAGTCAGAGGGAGGGGGAGTCGCTCCGTAACTTCGTCAAGAGGTTTACAACCGAGGCCAGATCCGGCTCTGCCCTCGACGCAGGGGTCGCCTCGGCAGCTTTCCGGCACAATGTCCGCCATAACCAGCTAAAGGTCTCCTTGGCGAAGAGGCCACCTCTGGACTTTCCTGACCTCCTCAACCGGGTCGAGAAGTACATACGAGCTGAGGAAGCTCTGAACCCAGAGGGCAGCAAGGAAGTCGTGGGGAAGGGCAAGTGCAGGGTCGATGATGCCGAACCTGCCAAGAAAACAGCAAAAGAAGGGGTCGGCGCGAAGAGGGCACCTCCGGTCCCTCGCTTCGAAAGGTACACTCCCTTGACACACAACGTGTCCGCCATCCTCTCAGAAATCGAAGACAAAGGCATTGTCCGACTACCTCCCCGATCAAACAACAACAAGAAGCGAGACCAGCGCTTCTACTGCCGTTTCCACAGAGATCATGGGCACGAAACCGACCAATGTCGGGCCCTGAAAGACGAAATTGAGGACCTCATCTCACGAGGGTACCTCCGAGAATTCACCAGAGAAGGCCCACGGGATCGGCGAGATGCTAGGAACCAGAGGCCTTCGCCTCCGAACCCTACTCCGAACTGCATCCAGGGTTGGGATCCCGAACACGAGGGAGCCGCGGATACGCCATTCATCTTGCACTATGTCCACGGAGGGCCAATGGGGGGAGAGTCAAATACTTCCTGAAAAGCCTTCATCCGAGAGGTGAATGCTGTCCAAGACAACCCCTCGCCCAAGTTGCAACTGGTGCCTGTCTCCTTCTTAGGAGAGGACCTCGAAGGCGTTCGCCTCCCTCATTGCGACGCCCTCGTCATTGGCCTCCACATGGCTAATTGTGAGGTTCGACGAATTCTCGTTGACAACGGCAGCTCGGTAAATATTCTCTTCCTTGAGGCCTTCGAGAATCTCAAACTACCCAGAGGCAAACTCAAGCAAGCCGGGTACACCTTGCATGGGTTTTCTGGTATCCCTGTCGTGATTGAAGGGATTGTTACTCTCGACGTCACCGCGGGATCGGCTCCTGTCAAGAGGACCGAGTCCATGGACTTCATGGTGGTAAACGTCAAAGCAGCTTACAACGCCATACTCAGCCGACCCGGACTCTGCTCCCTTCAAGCGGTACCTTCGGCATACCATCTGAAGCTTAAATTTCCCACCCCGCAAGGGGTCGGCATAGTCCGAGGTAGCCAGGAAGCAGCACGGTCATGCTACATGACCGCCGTCGGAGGAGGTGTGTTCCCCCTCGACGCCGTTGAGCTCGAACCCGAGAGGGACGGTCCCGCCCCAGAGCCTGTCGGCGAGCTGGAGGAGGTCCCGTTCGGCACCGAGGATGAATCAAAGTGGTTCCGGGTGAGCCGCTCGCTCCCCGAGGACTTGAAGCCAGGCATAATCGCCTGCATCCGCCGCAACGTTGATCTCTTCGCCTGGAAGCCCTCCGACATGCCCGGGATCTTCGAAGACCTAATTATGCATCGGCTGAGCGTCATCCCAGACTCTAAGCCGGTTGTCCAAAAGAGGCGCAAAGTCGCACCGGAGAGGCAGAAAATTGTGAAGGCAGAGGTCGACAAGCTCTTGTCGGCTCGATTTATTCAGGAAGTCAGCTACCCCGAGTGGTTGGCTAATGTCGTCATGGTGAAGAAGGCAACCGGGGGCTGGCGGATCTGTATCGATTTCACGGACTTAAATAAAGCATGTCCAAAAGATCCTTTCCCCCTCCCCCGCATCGACGCCTTGATCGACGCAACCTCGGGGCATGAGCTACTGTCCTTCATGGACGCATTCTCAGGGTACAATCAGATCCGGATGTTTCCACCGGACATCTCCAAGACCTCGTTCGTCACCGACCAGGGTCTCTTCTGCTACCGCGTTATGCCCTTCGGGCTAAAAAACGCCGGAGCCACATACCAACGGCTCGTCAACAGAATTTTCAAAGACCTGATCGGCCGCAACATGGAAGTCTATGTCGACGACATGCTCGTCAAGAGCCGGGTCGGGCCGGACCACGTCGCCGACCTCGAGGAAGCCTTCGGAGTCCTCCGACATCACAATATGAGGCTCAACCCGGCTAAATGCGCCTTTGGCGTATCCACTGGGAAGTTCCTGGGGTTTATCGTCAGCCAGCGCGGCATCGAGGCGAACCCCGAGAAAATCCAAGCAATTATTGACATGGCCCCACCCCGGAATGTCAAAGAGGTTCAGAGGCTCACGGGCCGGTTGGCTGCAATCGGCCGTTTCCTCTCCAAGTCAGGGGAGAAGTCTCTCCCCTTCTTCAAGGCTCTACGCGGAAAGGGGGGCTTCGAGTGGGTACCCATCAACAAGAGGCCTTCGAACAGCTGAAGCAGTACCTAGCCAACCCCCCTCTCCTCAGCAAGCCCGAGCCAGGCGAACCACTATGGCTCTACCTGTCCGCCTCGGATAGTGCTCTCAGCGCCGTCCTCGTCCGAGAGGAAGATGGGGCCCAGAGGTCATTGTACTATGTGAGCAAAGTTCTGCTCCCCGCCGAGCCGAGGTACGCGAAGAAAGAGAAGGTGGCCTATGCCTTGGTCATGGCAGCCCGGAAGCTTCGTCCTTACTTCCAGGCCCACTCCGTCCAAGTACTGACCGACCAGCCACTGAAGACTGTCCTTCACAAGCCCGAGAATTTCGGCCGCTTAATCAAGTGGTCGATTGAGCTGAGTCAGTTCGACATCAGCTACCAGCCGAGGACGGCCATCAAAGGGCATGCCCTCGCCGAGTTCATCACTGAGTGCACCGTCTCCGAGCAGCCCTACACCGAGGCCTCGGATCCGACCTGGGAGGTCTATGTCGATGGATCATCATGCGAAACGGGGAGTGGGGCTGGCATCATCCTTCGTGGCCCCGACCAATTCTTACTTCAATACTCCCTCCACCTCAACTTTCCGTCCTCTAACAACATGGCGGAATACGAGGCCATGATCGCCGGATTGACCCTAGCACATCGAGCCGGAGCCAAGCGAATCCGGGCCTTCAGCAATTCTCAGCTCGTGGTCAATCAGATCACCGGAGAATACGAAGCCCGCGATGAACGCATGGTAAGGTATTTGGCAGTAGTCCGACGTCTCCTAGCGTCCTTCTGGCACTCAGCAGTCATTCGAGTCCCTAGGGAGCAGAATGCTCAAGCAGACGCGTTGTCAAAGCTCGCCTCTTCCTCCATCGAGGGTCTCGACCAAATGGTACTCATAGAAATCCTCCTAAAGCCAAGTATCAACGATCAAGACCAGGAGGCAATGTGTGTCCAAGACGGAGCCAGTCTAGACGACTGGACCACTCCCATCCGGAAATTCTTAATCAATGCCGAGCTCCCAGAAGACCGAGCCGAAGCCAGACGAGTCAGGGTCCGAGCTGAAAGGTTTGTTATGATTGATGACATCCTCTTCAAACGCTCATACACCTTGGCCGACGGCAAGCCGTACCTCCGCTGTCTCACCAGTGACGAGGCCAACTACGCGCTGAAAGATCTTCATGAGGGGATCGGCGGATGCCACGTGGGGAGCAGGACGCTCGCTCGGAAGGCCCTGAATCAGGGGTACTATTGGCCGACCATGCTCCAAGACTCGCAAGACCTAGTCAAGAGATGCGGCCCGTGCCAAAGGTTCTCCCCTATCAAGAGGCTTCCTCAAGCCAGTCTCCGATCCCTGGCTAGTCCTACCCCATTCGTCATGTGGGGCATGGACCTCGTGGGCCCCTTCCCCGTAGCAGTAGGGCAAAAGAAGTTCTTAATAGTCGCCATCGACTACTTCACCAAGTGGCTCGAAGCCGAGCCTCTGTCCAGCATCACCGAACGCCAAGTACAACATTTCTTTTGGAAGAACATCATTTGCCGGTTCGAAATCCCTCGGGTCCTCGTTACTGACAACGGAACCCAATTCCAAGGTCAGAACTTCCAAACCTTCTGTGCGGACATCGGCATCCAGCAGCGTTTCTCCGCTATTTGCCACCCTCAGTCCAACGGCCAAGCGGAGAACGCGAACAGGCAAATCCTCGACGGCCTCAAAAAGCACCTCGACAGTTCCCCCAAAGGGCTATGGGTCGAGGAACTGCCTAGCGTGCTATGGGCACACCGAACCACCAAGAGGATCCCCACGGGAGAGACGCCGTTCACCTTGACCTACGGGACGGAAGCAGTCATCCCCGTCGAGGTTGGCCTACCTTCTCCCCGTATCATGGCCTTCGACGAAGCTGACAATTCAGCCGGCTTGAGGGCCAACCTGGACCTTGTCGCCGAAGTCAGAGAGAAATCCTCAATCCGAAGAAGCATCTACCAACAACGGATCGAGAAGTTTTACAACAAGAAGGTCCACCCCACAAACATCAAGGCGGGGGACCTCGTGTTACGAAAACTATCCGTCTCTGATCCAACCAAGAAGAGGAAATTGGCTCCCAACTGGGAAGGCCTATACCGTGTAGTTGAGGTTGTACGCCCTGGTACATACCGACTGGCAGACATGGACGGCCGACTCATCAGCCGACCCTGGAACGCCGAGCACCTAATGAAGTTCCTGGAAGAGCGAACATAGGTCCTAGCTTGGCTAATGTAAATAACATCTTTTGTAAGCTTTCATGTGCAAAGGGCCGCTTCAGCGACCCTCCCTATCTTGTATGAAAGAAATCTCTTTTTGTCAAACCCCAAATGCCTCGGCAGCCCCGACCTAACACCGGACAGTGGGATCGGCACCCGAGTCCTCACTCCGGTATCATCCCCAACGTCTCGGTAGGTCCGACCCGGCTCCAAACCAGGGACTCTTCCTAAGGCCCCACGTCGATCCCTCACGGATCGACGGAGCCGAACCTCGCCTCCGCCATCATTCACTACACTACTAACCAGAGCAAAGAAGGAAAAGAATTCTTTATTCATACTCTTTTATTTGGTTCTGAGAAAACAAACAAAGACCGTTACAGGTTCACTCCACTCATCTCAAACTGGAGGAAGCCGCCATCTTAGGGCCCCTCGGGTCCAACGAAGGGCGGGACCACTCCGACCGAGCGACTAGGAGCCCTCTCCTCGTCATGATGGTCCTTAGGCTCAGCCACGGTCGACACGCCAGCCACGGAGCTCTGGGCATCAACTGGTCGCATACGCTCCAACAGCAGCAGCGCAGAGGGAACCCCCTCCGCTCGCCGACCCACTGAGGAAGATGTCGAGACACCCAGCATCATCTTGTAACGGTGTATCTCCATCTCCTTCTCCACAATGACATCGCGAAGTAACCTATCAGAGGAGGGCCTCTGCACCGAGGCACTCGACATGGCATGTCCAAGACCGACACCGCCGAGGTCCCGATCCACCATCGCTCTCCTCAGCCGGCTCGCCTCCTCACTTAAGGCTTCAGACTTATTCCGATAATAGTTGAAGGCTGCATCAGTGTCACGAGCCCCCTTTCGGTAGCGAACCAACGTGGCCTCCAGGACCTCAACTTTGCTCCGGAGCCACGCCACGTCGGAACGACGGGGGTCCACCTCGGGAAGGGGAGCCGCAATGTAACACCTCGAATTTGTAAAATATCGAAAATGCCTGTTTTTATATATATTTGAGTGGTGAAAATTATTTTGATGTATTTTAATTAAATATTGATATTGGTATGGATATTTGTGGTTGATTGGTGTTATTGATATATTGGGAGCTACGAGTTGAGATTTTATGTGAATAAATATTGTTTATTTTATTTTATAATTTTGAAGGATTATTGCGAGATAATTGCAATATATTTTGTATTGTTGGTGCTATTATAGAAAAGAGTTGGGGTTTACTAGAAACATTTTGGAGGTCTAGGGGTCTATTTGTAAATATCCATTTATAAAAAATATTATTATTATTATAATTTTAGCTCTACTACTATAATGGGAGAACACCTTAGTGTAATTTGTCCTCAACCCAAATATTTTCGAAAGTGGACCAGTTATGGACTAACTTTGGTAAATATTTTCGAAAGTGGACCAGTTTGGTAAATATTTCCACAGTGGATCAGTTCGGAAATTATTTTCTTATAAATACCCCCCATTCTTCTTCTTCTTCTCGGTTCTTTTCTTTCCCGATCGAATCCTCCCAGCCGAACCCATTCGGCGGCTACCTTCCCCACCCAAATCTCCACCATTTCTCCACGATTCTTAAATTAAATTGAGGGGAATACTAATTGAAGGGTTCTCTACAACGTGGTAGCATCGGATTTTTGAAAGGATTCCGAAAAGGTAAACCCTAAACCATTTTATTGTACAAAATTGAGTTGGGTTAATTTCTATTGAGTAGGGATATTATGGTAGAGAGATTTTGAGATGTTGGAAGTGGTAGATGTGAGGAATTAGTAGATTATTAGAGAGATTGCAAGTTATTAGTAAATTAGGATTTTGGGTTTAAAAATAGAGAATTATATATGTGAGAATTATTTCCCTTATAGTGGTAGAATTTTAGCAGAACCATTACAATAATTTGGGGGTGATTTTAGTAATTTCATGGGGATAAAATTCTGTAGTAATTCGAATGTTACGTGCAATGCACGTGTGCATCCCAGGCGTTCAATAAACGCTTGTGTGATGGTTGGAATAGGGCTATTAGCTTTTGTGATTGATTTGGAGGGTTTGAGCCTTAATTGTGTTGAAATTTGATAATAGGAAACATTGGCGACTTTGGATGCGGGATGGCGAGATGGTGCTTCGAGTTTTCACGGACTATTATGTGAGTATGTTGTATTTATGTATATTTTATGTTGTGGCCAAATTTCGTGGCTTTTTGATGTATTTTGTAGAAGTTATGCTAAAAGTCGATTTTGAAAGAAAATACGGATTTTTAGGGGCCCGAAAATGAGTTTTTGAGAAATTTAGTGATATTAATTATTTTAAGTATATAAAACCTATATTATGAGTTAGTGGGATGTGTTGATGTATAAAAACTGAATATATTAAATTGTTTATGCATATTTTTACCCCGTGCATGTTTCGTGCATGTTTTTGGGTATATAAGTCGATATAGGTGATTTGGTATAAGTTGAGCCTTGTGTATGGGCTAGTATGTTATGGGGGGATATTATGAGGTGTAATTAGACGAAATTAGGGATTGTGATCATGTTTTGGAAACCTATGCATCTATAGTGCATGTTTTATGTTTATTTTGGGGCATATAGATCCTTATAGGTGATTTTACTCACATAGAGTATTGGATATGAGTTAGTATGCTATGATGAGATATCATGAGGTTTAATTAGAGGAAATAAGTGATTTTGGCCACTTTTCTTGGAAACCCGCCTGTGTGGTGTATGTTTGTGATATATATATATATATATATATATATATATATATATATATATATATATATCTTGATATTGACTCGTGATGTGATAATGGATGAAATTAGTAAGTGGGTATAGTTTTACATTATAATTATGTTCGAAGTGAATTAATGAGCAATAGTATGATATTGTAATGTGATGAATTACACGTTTTGATACTCTTACGATATGGAATAACATAATGTAGTTCTTTTATTAATATTATAACTGGGCGTATGCCTATATATGGTATAAGGAGGTAATGAATAATATGGTGTCCTTAATATGGGATGTTATAACAAAATAAATATCTTGGTGCATTAATATTAGGCAATAAAATGATATAATGAGTTATGTGTGGAATAACAGGGTGTGTGTATAACCTGGTATATTGATATGAAAATAAAAGTTCAGCTGGTACGTGCTAATAAACTGTGGTATTAATTTTGTGATTAAAGTCAAGGTGTGGCAATTATTGAAGTCAAAAAGTGAAATGCGTGTGTTGATAAGTAAGCTGAAAAGATGAAATGATTAATGCTAATAACAGATGGCTTTGTTGACCAGTACCTACAGCAATCCTGGGGGTTTGGGCTAGACCTCCTAACGCCCAAGGACCGGCTTGGGAATAGTGGACCCAAACTATGTTTGGGGTAAGTGATTTTTATCGCCCAAGCTATCGGCTTGAGGCCCGGTTTCCCTCGATGACAGCCGTCGCGAGGAAGAACCCAGTTTACCTGGGGCGATGTGTTTTTCCCTCGATGACAGACGTCGCGAGGAAGTACCCAGTTTACCTGGGGCGATGTTTTTCCCTCCTGGCTTCGGCTGGGAGGAAGTACCCAAGTTCTACTTGGGGCGATGTGGTTCCCTCGCTAGTTCGGCTAGGAGGAAGACGTAGCCTCGGACGAGTAAGACTCTGTGTGAGCATCGGGCCGCGTGTTTACTGGGCTGTCGGCTTTCAGTATGTTGGGATACTGTGGCTCACTGGTCGACAAACTAATAAAATAACTAAGTGTTAATAATAAATGTGAATTGTGCGTGGAAAAGAAAGTGGATAGTAAGATGTGAATTGCGTGTGGAAAAGAAAGTGGAAAGTGAATTGTGAATTGTGAATGAGAAAGAAAGTAGTTGTGAATGAAATAAATGTGAAAGAAAAAGAGTTATGAGTTAGTATATGAAAAGAAGTGATAAATGTAGTGCGTGGTTAATTTAAAATGATAATAATAGAAGAGACATGTGTTCTTATGAATAATACGAAGTAATGGTATTATGTGTGTGATCATTAAAGTAAAATACAGTTGATGTGAGTTGTACATTGGAATTGTGTCAAGGAACTACCTGCCCGCTATTTCTGTGGAAATAGTGGGAACTACCTGCCTTGGCATAATTCGCGGGGTGAGTGGATATAATAGTGGTAATGATTGATAGAAATGAGAAATAAAGTGAAGTGAAGATGATAAGTGATTGAAGTGAATTAATAATCAAGCTATCGGCTTGAGATGTGATGTGATATTACCCAAACTGTGTGTTTGAGGTACGGTGATTATTACCCAAGCTATCGGCTGTGGGATGTGATATGTGGTGGCCCCAGAGTGTGTTTGGGGATTAAGTGAAAATGATAATAAGATTTATTGTTATAAGAAAAAGTAATTATTAAAGTGATATAACGGGATAAGAATGAATTATAAAATATGCTTTTGATACGATGAGGATGAGTATTCTGTAAGGTGATATGATATTGATATGATGAAATGTGGGTTAATTGCGATGTGTAATGATACTTTATATTTGTATCCCAAGACATGAATAAATGTGGCATTATGAGGATAGTAGCTTATATGTAAGAACTGACACTTGTGTTATTTCAATAAAATACTTGTGTTATGAAAGTGGTTATGAAAAGGATTAATACAGAAAGTATGTGGTGATAGGAGTTTGTATCCTTATAAATGGTTATTAAAGAGAGATATAATAGCATCTTGTTAGTGATATTTATATAAGTAGCGAAATACTAATATGATGATAATTGTGAAGAAACAAATATTTGGGTTGGGGATTCCAATGGAAAAGTAATGGATTGAATGGAAATTCGTAGTGTGCGAATATAAAGGATAGATATGAGGTTGATGTGAAATATAGAGTGGAATGTGTGAGTGTGGGTAATTTTATAATTTGACACAGATTTGAAGAGTATTTGATTTTAAAGTCGTATTGATGATGTTTTTAAGTTCAGAGGTTCCGGATGTATCTTCTTTCTTGATGTTTGTAAGTTTGAATTATTTTCGTTATACAATTTCATTTATTTGTTAGATTTTTAAATTTATACTCACACCAGAAATGGCTAACTCCTTAGTGTTTGGGGGGTTAGGGGAGTCTGAGGACTACCCTAGGTCCCCCACTGTTACAGGTTCTCATCAGTGCAGAGGTGAGGCGTAGATTGGTAGGATAAACTTTTATTTTAAAAATTTGTATTATTTA
The DNA here is from genome assembly GCA_017893485.1 of Hemerocallis citrina. NCBI lineage: Eukaryota > Viridiplantae > Streptophyta > Magnoliopsida > Asparagales > Asphodelaceae > Hemerocallis > Hemerocallis citrina. The sequence continues at coordinate 305,757,619 of CM030361.1, forward strand.
GTTATAGGAATAGTAAAATTTATGATTTAAATTGTATTATGAGTGTATAAGCATGTATATGACGATGATGAGGATAGTGTGAGGTGGTGTGGTATGTTTGTGACCCGTACCCATCTCGTCGTGGAGTACCGAGCTCCGTGGTAAGTTTTACAATGATTTTTCTAAGATTTTACCTCGTTTTTCAAAGAAATTCATAGTTTTTAATTGATATTTGATAATCCGTTATGAGTTTGGCCCCCAGAGCATTATATTATATTGCCTGTGTATATCTGCTCATTTTGGCCTGGGGAGCCCATGAAAATATTATGTGGTTTGTGAGCTACGGAATTTTGAGCAGAATTCCGTAAGCTTTTTGTGTTTCTGGGCAAAATTTACAGGGGAGACTCTGTCAAAATTTTTCCTGAAATACAACTTTCTTAGTTTATGATTAAAATGATGTAGAAATTGAAAGAATTGAATTTGGAGACTTAGTTTTCAAAAAAAAAAAAAATTTGGGGTGTTACAGTTTGGTATCAAAGCTTAGGTTAACTAGGAATTTGTTAATCCTAGTGATCTTGCCATGTGAGTATGGGTTCATTATCGTTTCGTTGGAGATAGAGAGTGTATTTTATGTGGATGTTTTGTTGAAGAATGGATTCTATCGTGGAATGGTGTGATCCCCATTAGACCCTGGTCTGATTTTGAGTCAGCATTACTTTTCATGACCCTGCATATGGGTTGACCTTAGTAGAAATTCCGGTATGACCTTGTGTTCTATTGGAGTATTTTATTATATCGATTGCTGTGTGCTGTAAGGGGTATCCCTTGGAGATTTTGTGTGAATCCGATGGGCATATGCCCTATAGGTGTATTTTATAGACTGTGGAGTGATGCGTGGTTATGGGTTTATCCCATATTTGGGAAGGTTGATTGGTTGTAGAAGGTTATGTAGGTCATCTGCGTAGTTGGGGTATGGTGCAGGGAGGATTCGGGTGAGACAGCCCGATGAAACCCAGTTTTGATTATTTATAATGCCTTGGACGATGAAGATTATGCCCGTTGGGTTTGGTGGAAACATTTAAGGCAAAGCTTGAGATTGTTGATGGGGTTTGCAAAGTTTTTGATGTATTTGAAGAGGTTCTTGGTCCCCCACCTTAGCGAACTCTGGAGTTCAAGATTAATTTGATATTGGTATGACTCCTATTTTTAAATCAGCTTGTGCTCTAGCACTTTAGGAATAAGGAGAGATGAAGGAGAATTTGAGGTGATGCTTTTGGAAAGGATTATCGGTTGAAGTGATACGCCATAGGGCGCTCGGCAGTTTTGTAACAAGGAAGATAGTTCACCGAGAAGGTGTGCTAAGTAAGGTGATTATTAAGTATTTATTGTTGAGAATAGATAATTGGTTGGATTAGTTGCGGGAAATGTCATTAATCTCCCGATGAGAGTTGCACACCGAGTACTATCAGATAATCCCTTGAGAGGGAAAACATCTCAGGAATTGTTTTTCGTACTCGGTATAAATTGTATGAGTTCTTAGTGATATTTTGGGGCTGGCGAATGTCCCTGCAGTTTTTATGAATTTGACGAATTGGGCCTTTCACCCTTATATTAACAGGGTATGATTGTATATGTGAATGGTATTTGGTGTATAATTGTTGTGTGGTGGAGCACTGATCGATAGGTTGGGGCCAAAAGTGGTATGCTGTCTGTAAATTGCCAATTATGGGGGCGAGAATTGTGAATTTTGGGACACATTATGTCTATTGAAAGCGTATTGTGGATTCGAAGAAAATTTCAAAAGGTGAAAAGACGGGAAAATAATCCTCGGATGTGTTAGAAATTCAGAGTTTCTTGGTTCTAATTGACTATTATTGGAGGTTCATTCCTCAATTTTCTATTATTGCTGTACCGATGACTCATTTTATCATAAGGAATGAGCCGTTGGTATGACCAGAACAACGTGAAAAGATATTTTCAAGCGTTAAAGGAAGAGTAACGACAGCTCATGTTTTGATCATCCCGAGAAGGGAGTGCATGTAGTATCGGATCAGGTGGAGTTTGATGCCTGAAGGCACGCTTGTGGCTTATATCTTGAGGCAGTTGTGGTTATACGGGGTGCGTGAGTTACGCAAATTTGAAATTAGTGATAGTAAGGCATGTATTGAAGGTGTTGAGAAATTAGTCTTTTAGAAAATAGATTTAGCTTTTTCTGTAATTGTAAGAGTTTGAACACTCGTTCCTGCAAATGATTTTAGCAGGAGGCACTGAACGTGGCTTGAGTACTATGGTAGCTTGGTATGGAAATAAAATACCACCCGGGGAAGAAATAAAGGGATGGATGCTATAAATGAAAAGAAGATTTTGTCTTAATGACGTCCCAGGAGTGGACGGTGTTAAATTCATTAGGTCAATTCGACTTATTTCCGTAGTAGAGGTTGACACGACCTTATATATCGGTAGTGTATCAGTATAGCTGTCCATCCAACAATTGATCAGTCAAACATGAATTCAAAATTTCTGTTGGTAACAGAGGACGCGGAATCAAATTCTGGAGGGGATTAATGAATGTAATGCAGGTTGGTCAGTAAACCGTAGGGGAAATTCTTGTTATTATCGTAGATTTGGTGTTCTTGATGAGGATGGCTCGTGATAGCGGGTGATGGAGAATGTTCCTTATATTCAGTATATCGTCTATCCCGGTGGCACGAAGATGTATCAAGATTCTAGGAGAATATTTTAATAGACCGGAATGAGGATAAACATTAATTAGCAGGTTAGTATGAATAAACCTCTTTTGAGGTGTGTAGTTGACAAAAGGAAATGATAATGCATATTCGCGGCAAAAGCCTTTTGAAGATAGAAATTGAAGATTTGGGGTATTCTTGAAAGTATTCTTTATTCATGGAGTACGTCGTTTTAGAAATCGGGAAAAGTTAGACCCGAGGTATGATGGCCCTGTAGAGTTATAGAAAGAATGGGAACTGTGGTATATTGTTTGAAGCTTATTTTGGAGATATCGGGTATTCTGGATGAATTTCTTGTTTTATGTCGAGAAAAAGTGTGAGAGATCTATCTCAAATGGAGGAGCAGTAGTAGATTGAAGTCCCGCTGGATGTGGTATTGGAGGTGATGTCCCATGAAGCTAGTGAATATTCCAGATCAATAGTGTGGCAGATCAGATGACAAATTGTTTAGTTGTTAATGGTGCAATGACGGTTTGATGTTGATAATGTACCTGGAAATCCTAGGTAATGGCATGGAGGAGGTATCTTGAAATCGCTCGGGGAGTTTTCTTAACCCCTATAGCTCGAGGACGAGCTTCTTTTGAGGTGTGTAGAATGTAACACCTCGAATTTGTAAAATATCGAAAATGCCTGTTTTTATATATATTTGAGTGGTGAAAATTATTTTGATGTATTTTAATTAAATATTGATATTGGTATGGATATTTGTGGTTGATTGGTGTTATTGATATATTGGGAGCTACGAGTTGAGATTTTATGTGAATAAATATTGTTTATTTTATTTTATAATTTTGAAGGATTATTGCGAGATAATTGCAATATATTTTGTATTGTTGGTGCTATTATAGAAAAGAGTTGGGGTTTACTAGAAACATTTTGGAGGTCTAGGGATCTATTTGTAAATATCCATTTATAAAAAATATTATTATTATTATAATTTTAGCTCTACTACTATAATGGGAGAACACCTTAGTGTAATTTGTCCTCAACCCAAATATTTTCGAAAGTGGACCAGTTATGGACTAACTTTGGTAAATATTTTCGAAAGTGGATCAGTTTGGTAAATATTTCCACAGTGGATCAGTTCGGAAATTATTTTCTTATAAACACCCCCCATTCTTCTTCTTCTTCTCGGTTCTTTTCTTTCCCGATCGAATCCTCCCAGCCGAACCCATTCGGCGGCTACCTTCCCCACCCAAATCTCCACCATTTCTCCACGATTCTTAAATTAAATTGAGGGGAATACTAATTGAAGGGTTCTCTACAACGTGGTAGCATCGGATTTTTGAAAGGATTCCGAAAAGGTAAACCCTAAACCATTTTATTGTACAAAATTGAGTTGGGTTAATTTCTATTGAGTAGGGATATTATGGTAGAGAGATTTTGAGATGTTGGAAGTGGTAGATGTGAGGAATTAGTAGATTATTAGAGAGATTGCAAGTTATTAGTAAATTAGGATTTTGGGTTTAAAAATAGAGAATTATATATGTGAGAATTATTTCCCTTATAGTGGTAGAATTTTAGCAGAACCATTACAATAATTTGGGGGTGATTTTAGTAATTTCATGGGGATAAAATTCTGTAGTAATTCGAATGTTACGTGCAATGCACGTGTGCATCCCAGGCGTTCAATAAACGCTTGTGTGATGGTTGGAATAGGGCTATTAGCTTTTGTGATTGATTTGGAGGGTTTGAGCCTTAATTGTGTTGAAATTTGATAATAGGAAACATTGGCGACTTTGGATGCGGGATGGCGAGATGGTGCTTCGAGTTTTCACGGACTATTATGTGAGTATGTTGTATTTATGTATATTTTATGTTGTGGCCAAATTTCGTGGCTTTTTGATGTATTTTGTAGAAGTTATGCTAAAAGTCGATTTTGAAAGAAAATACGGATTTTTAGGGGCCCGAAAATGAGTTTTTGAGAAATTTAGTGATATTAATTATTTTAAGTATATAAAACCTATATTATGAGTTAGTGGGATGTGTTGATGTATAAAAACTGAATATATTAAATTGTTTATGCATATTTTTACCCCGTGCATGTTTCGTGCATGTTTTTGGGTATATAAGTCGATATAGGTGATTTGGTATAAGTTGAGCCTTGTGTATGGGCTAGTATGTTATGGGGGGATATTATGAGGTGTAATTAGACGAAATTAGGGATTGTGATCATGTTTTGGAAACCTATGCATCTATAGTGCATGTTTTATGTTTATTTTGGGGCATATAGATCCTTATAGGTGATTTTACTCACATAGAGTATTGGATATGAGTTAGTATGCTATGATGAGATATCATGAGGTTTAATTAGAGGAAATAAGTGATTTTGGCCCCTTTTCTTGGAAACCCGCATGTGTGGTGTATGTTTGTGATATATATATATATATATATATATATATATATATATATATATATATATATATATATATCTTGATATTGACTCGTGATGTGATAATGGATGAAATTAGTAAGTGGGTATAGTTTTACATTATAATTATGTTCGAAGTGAATTAATGAGCAATAGTATGATATTGTAATGTGATGAATTACACGTTTTGATACTCTTACGATATGGAATAACATAATGTAGTTCTTTTATTAATATTATAACTGGGCGTATGCCTATATATGGTATAAGGAGGTAATGAATAATATGGTGTCCTTAATATGGGATGTTATAACAAAATAAATATCTTGGTGCATTAATATTAGGCAATAAAATGATATAATGAGTTATGTGTGGAATAACAGGGTGTGTGTATAACCTGGTATATTGATATGAAAATAAAAGTTCAGCTGGTACGTGCTAATAAACTGTGGTATTAATTTTGTGATTAAAGTCAAGGTGTGGCAATTATTGAAGTCAAAAAGTGAAATGCGTGTGTTGATAAGTAAGCTGAAAAGATGAAATGATTAATGCTAATAACAGATGGCTTTGTTGACCAGTACCTACAGCAATCCTGGGGGTTTGGGCTAGACCTCCTAACGCCCAAGGACCGGCTTGGGAATAGTGGACCCAAACTATGTTTGGGGTAAGTGATTTTTATCGCCCAAGCTATCGGCTTGAGGCCCGGTTTCCCTCGATGACAGCCGTCGCGAGGAAGAACCCAGTTTACCTGGGGCGATGTTTTTCCCTCCTGGCTATCGGCTGGGAGGAAGTACCCAGTTTACCTGGGGCGATGTGTTTTGTCCCTCGATGACAGACGTCGCGAGGAAGTACCCAGTTTACCTGGGGCGATGTTTTTCCCTCCTGGCTTCGGCTGGGAGGAAGTACCCAAGTTCTACTTGGGGCGATGTGGTTCCCTCGCTAGTTCGGCTAGGAGGAAGACGTAGCCTCGGACGAGTAAGACTCTGTGTGAGCATCGGGCCGCGTGTTTACTGGGCTGTCGGCTTTCAGTATGTTGGGATACTGTGGCTCACTGGTCGACAAACTAATAAAATAACTAAGTGTTAATAATAAATGTGAATTGTGCGTGGAAAAGAAAGTGGATAGTAAGATGTGAATTGCGTGTGGAAAAGAAAGTGGAAAGTGAATTGTGAATTGTGAATGAGAAAGAAAGTAGTTGTGAATGAAATAAATGTGAAAGAAAAAGAGTTATGAGTTAGTATATGAAAAGAAGTGATAAATGCAGTGCGTGGTTAATTTAAAATGATAATAATAGAAGAGACATGTGTTCTTATGAATAATACGAAGTAATGGTATTATGTGTGTGATCATTAAAGTAAAATACAGTTGATGTGAGTTGTACATTGGAATTGTGTCAAGGAACTACCTGCCCGCTATTTCTGTGGAAATAGTGGGAACTACCTGCCTTGGCATAATTCGCGGGGTGAGTGGATATAATAGTGGTAATGATTGATAGAAATGAGAAATAAAGTGAAGTGAAGATGATAAGTGATTGAAGTGAATTAATAATCAAGCTATCGGCTTGAGATGTGATGTGATATTACCCAAACTGTGTGTTTGAGGTACGGTGATTATTACCCAAGCTATCGGCTGTGGGATGTGATATGTGGTGGCCCCAGAGTGTGTTTGGGGATTAAGTGAAAATGATAATAAGATTTATTGTTATAAGAAAAAGTAATTATTAAAGTGATATAACGGGATAAGAATGAATTATAAAATATGCTTTTGATACGATGAGGATGAGTATTCTGTAAGGTGATATGATATTGATATGATGAAATGTGGGTTAATTGCGATGTGTAATGAGACTTTATATTTGTATCCCAAGACATGAATAAATGTGGCATTATGAGGATAGTAGCTTATATGTAAGAACTGATACTTGTGTTATTTCAATAAAATACTTGTGTTATGAAAGTGGTTATGAAAAGGATTAATACAGAAAGTATGTGGTGATAGGAGTTTGTATCCTTATAAATGGTTATTAAAGAGAGATATAATAGCATCTTGTTAGTGATATTTATATAAGTAGCGAAATACTAATATGATGATAATTGTGAAGAAACAAATATTTGGGTTGGGGATTCCAATGGAAAAGTAATGGATTGAATGGAAATTCGTAGTGTGCGAATATAAAGGATAGATATGAGGTTGATGTGAAATATAGAGTGGAATGTGTGAGTGTGGGTAATTTTATAATTTGACACAGATTTGAAGAGTATTTGATTTTAAAGTCGTATTGATGATGTTTTTAAGTTCAGAGGTTCCGGATGTATCTTCTTTCTTGATGTTTGTAAGTTTGAATTATTTTCGTTATACAATTTCATTTATTTGTTAGATTTTTAAATTTATACTCACACCAGAAATGGCTAACCCCTTAGTGTTTGGGGGGTTAGGGGAGTCTGAGGACTACCCTAGGTCCCCCACTGTTACAGGTTCTCATCAGTGCAGAGGTGAGGCGTAGATTGGTAGGATAAACTTTTATTTTAAAAATTTGTATTATTTAGTTATAGGAATAGTAAAATTTATGATTTAAATTGTATTATGAGTGTATAAGCATGTATATGACGATGATGAGGATAGTGTGAGGTGGTGTGGTATGTTTGTGACCCGTACCCATCTCGTCGTGGAGTACCGAGCTCCGTGGTAAGTTTTACAATGATTTTTCTAAGATTTTACCTCGTTTTTCAAAGAAATTCATAGTTTTTAATTGATATTTGATAATCCGTTATGAGTTTGGCCCCCAGAGCATTATATTATATTGCCTGTGTATATCCGCTCATTTTGGCCTGGGGAGCCCATGAAAATATTATGTGGTTTGTGAGCTACGGAATTTTGAGCAGAATTCCGTAAGCTTTTTGTGTTTCTGGGCAAAATTTACAGGGGAGACTCTGTCAAAATTTTTCCTGAAATACAACTTTCTTAGTTTATGATTAAAATGATGTAGAAATTGAAAGAATTGAATTTGGAGACTTAGTTTTCAAAAAAAAAAAAATTTGGGGTGTTACACGCAACCTACAAGAGAACCAGCCAACTCAAAACACATAAGCAAGGAGATTCGGAAATATCCGAGGTCAAAACACTTGGTCAGTCCAAAATCCTCTTTTTATAAATTGAGTTGCTTCTTACAAAAAATGCGGTGGCCAGTTCGCGGAAGGCAAATACAATCGAGAGATGGAAAAAGAAAGTCAAAAGTTATACAGTTTGTTTTCCCACCTCAGCATCGGCCGGGTTCACAGGGGGGTCGGCAGCCAGGTCATCAACGGGCCCCACTCCATTGGGGGTCTTCGGTGTCCCCTCGATCTCCATATCATAATCGAAGTTGGACAGGTCGAGGGTCGGGTAGAAGTGCCTCACGTGACTGAGGGCCTTCGCATAACACTCGTCCTGGGCCTTGGTCACCATCATCTGACCCGCATTCGTCAGCTCCTCCTTCTCCTTGGCGAACTTCTCCTTCAAGGAGACCACCTTCTTCCCCCACTCCGCATCCTTGGCTTCGAGCTCGAGCTTCCTCTTCTGCTCCCTCTTGTGCGAGCCCTCGAGCTCGATCCGCATCTCCTTCATCTCCCGCTCGCTCTTATCCGCCCGAGCTCGCTCTTGTGCCAGGGACGCTTCGTAGAGGTTCTTTACGTTAGCCCCCTGCACGCAAGCCTGCGACCGACAAGCGCAGATAAGAAAAAGACTTCCGCAGTAAAATTAACAAGGGGGATAGGGTCGACGAGCTTACCAGCACGGTGGCCTGCGCCAGGCGCGTGAACGCCACCTCCACGGGCTCGCTCTCCATCTCCTTACGGTCGCGAGGGGTTGCCAACTTTTCCACCACCTCAACGGCCTGGGCCTCCTCGGTCAGACAGTCCCCCATCCGAACCGACCAATCCGGTGCCCACCGTTGCCGCAACATCTCCACCACCGGGTCCTCTTCCTCAACCTCGACCAAGGGACCTTTCCCCTTGTCAAGATTGGATGCCTTCGCTTGGCCTTGGCCCCTCGAAGTAGCCACCCCCTTGCTCGTCTCCGAGCGAGTCCTCTTGGTCCTCGGCTCGAGCTGGGCCTCCGAGATGGCTAGGGACGACTCCCTCGGCCTCTTCGTCGCCTCCCCCTTCTTCTCAGCCTTCTCCTTCTTCAAGGCGAGCCTCTTTGCCTTGATCGATTCAGGATCCATATCTGCAAGAAGATCCAGTAAGGACAATGAGCACAGAGGAACAACAAAGTCAAAAGAAAAGAAACAACTACATACACAGAACGGCCGGGCTCAGTCTGACGCTCGCCAGATGACCCTCCGTCACCTTCGTCCAATTGATACTATGCGACAGACGGAGGCGCTCAACAAACCTCAACTCCTCTGCCGTCAGGTCCCTCGGCCTCGGCGGTTGATGGCTCGGCTTAGAGTGGTTCCATCGAGTAGGAATGTTCCAAGGTTCCTCACTCCGGATCACCAGATATTTCTTCTTCCAATCCTTGATGGAGTCCGGGTGACCGTGGACGACCTTCCCCTTACTCCGGGGCGAAATGTAGCAAACACCCTCAGCCGCCGAGCTGATCATCAACATCGCTTGGAACACATTCAGCCGTAGGGGTATCTTCTGCTCCTCTCACATCAGCACGAAGCAGATGATCTGCTTCCAGGAGTTCGGCCCGTACTGCATCGGCGCCAAGGATGCCCAGTTCAACACCTCGCGAACAAACGGGTGGACTGGCAGCCTCAGTCCGGAGATGAAGGCGTCCACGGGAAAGACGCAATACCAATCAGGCAGGGGGTCGGTCGGTCGAAGGGTAGAGCTCGACAACATGAGCTCGTAGCTGGACCCTATGTGGTACGCCAGCTGCAAAGCCTCCAAGTCACCTGCCTCCAGAACGGTCGGAAGTGTGTCCATCTTCACCCTCTTCCGGCTCGGCGACGACGGCTGGACCCCAAACAGCTCCTTATCGGAAAGATTGTCGGGGTACCGACGGAACGGCTTAGGTTGTACGGGCGACCCTGTCATCAAGTTACGATAAACAGGCGCCTGGCTCGAGCCACCGGTCCTCGACCCCTTCTTCTTCGGAACCCTCTTCTTCTTGGCTCGTTCCGGCGAGGGGGTAGATAATCGCCCCAGACCGGTCGGCACGGAACTCGAGCCCACACCCTGACCTCCTGTGTGAGCCCCTTCGGCTTCACCCCCTTCGGGGCCACCTTCCTCTTCGGAAGCCAACCCTAGAATCTGGACTTCGTCCGAACTACCGCCCCCTCCTCAGATTCGCTGCTCTCCACCACAAAAGGCTTCCGAGATCGCAACGGCATCACGTTATACACCGACACCTCCTCGCCTACCGGCTCCACCCACGAAATCGAATCGGAAGGCTCCACATTATGTACAGACTCCCCCTCAGGCACGGGCTCCTCCCACGAAGTCGATTTGGAGGCGGGTTTCCCTTCCCCCCTAGACGTCGACGCTGACGAGCCAGACTGAGCCTTGTCCATCTGTGCCTAAACTAAACAGACTTACCAACTAACCTGGGGTCGCTTCGGAAGAACGAGCCTGCTGCAGCAAACTGTTGGGACGAGCGCTGAAGTGTTGGAAGATTTTTTGAAAGAGAAAGAAACGAGAAAGAAGTGGGCGATAGGGGGAGAGGGGGGGACATTTATAGAGGATGAAAACGACTCCTCGATTTTCGCAATTACTGTTCACCGATTGACGTGTAACTGCCGCCTGGAAAATCGCGTCACGTCCTCGAAACGTGCGCTGCTGACGTCACCCAGTGCCAGGCTAGCAACCAGACACAGGGGTTGGTTCGGAATCAGTGTTCGGTGGAGAAAACATTTTACTTAAGATTTAAGGCGTCGTCCTTCGCCAGATGCCCGGGCTCCAGGGCTCGGTTGGCCCCCCTCTCACCCGCGAGCAGCCCGGGGCTTACGGCCTCTTCAGCCGAAACCTCGAACTGTTCGAGGGTGGGACAGAAGCCACCATCGCCTGGAGCCCTATCGGAAAACAGATCGGCCCTCCTCCAATCGGAGACGACCCATCTATCCGAGGCTCTTCAGCCCCAGGTCCGGAATACGATTGATGCCCCTCCCGTCTGGATCTCCCTCGGGCCAAACAACCGTGTCAGGGTCGTCTGACCCGAAAAAGGATCCAGACGGCAAAGCCACCACCAATCCGAGGCTCCTTATCTACCGGTCCGGATTTCGGTCGTTACCCCTCTCGCCCTGGTCTCCCCTGGATCTGGCTACCGTATCAAAGCCATCAGATCCAAGAGAAGATCCGGGCGGCAGAGTAACCACCTCTCCGACACTACCAGGGTTAAAATTTTGCAAGAGACAGACGTCCGCCGAAGCAGACACCTCTGATGGCTAATGGACCACCCTTGCTGTGATCAAACCCGCTATGGGGGGAGGGGTACTTATAGCCTCCCCCATAGACCCGCCTTTATGACATTGGGAAAGCCAATCGACGGAAGCCCATGCGCCACATGCATTTATTAGGCGGCGCCATTAATGCCCCTAGAAAATTAGAACATCGCACAGATCCCGGAGCGCCTTCAATGCTCCGCAAAGACGGCGGGCCACTCCGCTCAAACCTTCTAAGGCACCACGGCTCGCCATCATCCTTGCCGACCCATAATCCCTCGAAAGCTCGAGGTTCGGTCTAGCACCAGGGTTGTCTTCTCAGGAAGGCTCAAATGGCTCGCCATCACCCTTGCCGACCCATAATCCCTCGAAAGCTCGAGGTCCGGTCTCGCACCAGGGCAATCTTCTCAGGAAGACTCAACGGCTTGCCATCACCCTTGCCGACCCATAATCCCTCAAAAGCTCGAGGTTCGGTCTAGCACCAGGGTTGTCTTCTCAGGAAGGCTCAACGGCTCGCCATCACCCTTGCCGACCCATAATCCCTCGAAAGCTCGAGGTCCGGTCTCGCACCAGGGCAATCTTCTCAGGAAGACTCAACGGCTCGCCATCACCCTTGCCGACCCATAATCCCTCAAAAGCTCGAGGTTCGGTCTAGCACCAGGGTTATCTTCTCAAGAAGGCTCAACGGCTCGCCATCACCCTTGCCGACTCATAATCCCTCGAAAGCTCGAGGTTCGGTCTAGCACCAGGGTAATCTTCTCTAGAAGACTCAACGGCTCGCCATCACCCTTGCCGACCCATAATCCCTCGCCAGCTCGAGGTCTGGTCTAGCACCAGGGTAGTCTTCTCCGGAAGGCTCAACGGCTCGCCATCACCCTCGCCAGCTCGAGGACCGGTCTAGCACCAGGGTAGTCTTCTCCAGAAGACTCAACGGCTCGCCATCACCCTTGCCGACCCATAATCCCTCGAAAGCTCGAGGTCCGGTCTAGCACCAGGGTAATCTTCTCAGGAAGTTTCAACGGCTCGCCATCACCCTTGCCGGCCCATAAACCCTCGCCAGCTCGAGGTTCGCTCTAACATAAGGGCAACCCCCTCATGAAGGCCCAGCAATTCGCCGTCACATTTCTACAACCATAAACACTCCTCCACGGCTAGCTCCCGCACCCCCGCAGGAGTGGGGGGCTTGTGTGGTAGGGTAAAAATGGCTTGGGGCCCAACCAGGGCCCAGTACAGCTCTCACTCAAAAATAGGAAAAACAACAATCTGGCTCGGCTTCGAGCCACTACAGGGTCGGCGCCGAACCTCAAGTTCACCCCCACAGAACTGATCTCCTCGTATTCGACGAGCATCGATGGCCCTCGGCCTCCGATCCACGACAGCCCCCCGAACCGTCCGCCCAGCCTGGTAAAGAATGAAGATGATCTGGCACAACCTAGGCCACCAGATTCTCCCAGGAGCACAGGAGCCCCATGATCCGCCATGTCAGCTCCAAATACCACCAAGGGTTTTGCCACGTCAGCCCTATACCACTCTTGGTACTGCCACGTCAGCCCTAAACCCCCTGGGCCTTCTGCCACGTCAGGCCCATGGGCTTTCGGGTTCAGACCCGGCCCCCAAGCGGATCCAAACCCGGTTGGAATTCCCTATAAATACTACCCTCACCCACCTTTTCAGGTAATCAATCTTTTGCCACCCAAATTTCTCTAGTTATTGCTACTCTCTCACAGAGACTGACTAGATCGTCGGAGGGTCCGCCGCCGGGATAAACCCCGGTGTTCCAGGACCGTCTGCAGGTACTCGAGGCGAGGTGATCCGAGCCGATCCTCAAGCGCCGAAGCGAGCCTCCCGCTCGTCGTCCCGTGCCGCACTCTTCCCTCATTACAAATTGAGTCCGAACTCACACCTGGTGCATCCACACTGCGACCAAAAACAAACCGCATCAACTGGCTTGAGTCGCAGTTGCATATGTTGGATGTGAATTGAATGTTAGCTTGGATGTGAATTGAATGTTAGCTTGGATGTGAATCGAATGTTAGCTTGAAAGTTAATTTAGTTGTTAACAGAAATTCAATGTTGTTATTAAGTTTTGTAACTTCAACTAACAAATGTCGTAGTTGCCTACTGCGGCCTATGTACAACTTAGACCACATTTGGCAGCTGTGACTGTGGTGTTTTAAATAATCCAGAGAGTTGACAACTCTCTGGAAATCAACTCTCTGGAAAATTGAAAAGACCACAGTCGCAGTTGATAACTGCGGCCTATGTACAACTAAGGCCGCTGTTATCTAATACGACTGTGGTCTTTTAAAACTTCCAGAGAGTTGGCAACTCTCGAGAAAATTGAAAAGACCACAATCGCAGTTGATAACTGCAACCTATGTACAATTAAGGCCGCCGTTACCTATAGCGACTATGGTCTTTTAAAACTTACAGAGAGTTAGCAACTCTCTGGAAAATTGAAAAGACCATAGTCGCAGTTGATAACTGCGGTCTATGTACAACTAAGGCCGCAGTTCTCTACTGCGATTGTGGTCTTTTAAAACTTACAGAGAGTTTGAAACTCTCTGGAAAATTAAAAACACCACAGTCGCAGTTGATAACTGCCACCTATGTACAACTATGGCCGTCATTCCCTACTGCGACTGTGGTCTTTTAAAACTTCCAGAGAGTTGGCAACTCTCGGGAAAATTGAAAAGACCACAATCGCAGTTGATAACTGCGGCATACGTACAACTAAGGCCGCAGTTCTCTACAACGACTATGGTCTTTTAAAACTTCCAGAGAGTTGGCAACTCTCTGGAAAATTGAAAAGACCACGGTCGCAGTTGATAACTGCGGCCTATGTACAACTAAGGCCGCCATTACCTACTGCGGCTGTGGTCTTTTAAAACTTCCAGAGAGTTGGCAACTCTCTTGAAAATTGAAAAGACCACAGTCGCAGTTGACAACTGCGGCCTAAGTTGTACATAGGCTGCTGTTGGCAACTACGACATTTATTGGTTGAAGTTACAGAACTTAATAATAACATTGAATTTGTTGTTTACAACTCATCTGCATTCAAGCTAACATTCAATTCACGCAACATATGCAATGTTCTCAACCCCACCAATCCATCTTCAATATTAATATACGTATCCAAACAATGAAATCATTAACACCACCAAAAAACAACCATTAAAAGGATCAAAATTTTAAAAAAAGCACATGCAAGCAACCAACAAAAGTTATTCTTCTTGTATTCCGAAATTCATACATAGGAAAAAGCAAAGTAGAATTTAATTCAAGTCTAAATTTGAAGAAAAACAAACCCCTTGAATTATCCCCTTTATGCAGAAAACCTCACTGAACTTTTTTTACGCAGAAAACCACACTCAAGTATAATTGCAAAAAACCCACTCTGACAGCATGAGCTTTCTGCTAAAGTTAAGTGAGGTTTTTTTAAAATAATGAGAAAGATGCATGATGTTTTTTGAACCAACTTGCAAAAATGAACGAGGTATCTAATACAAGCAGAAAAGTTAGATGTGGTTTTTGAAAAATACTTCGGCGGGGGGGGGGGGGGGGGGGGGGGGGGGGGATGGGGGTTTGAAACCATACTTAAGTGTGGTTTTTTGTGCAAAAAAGTAAGTTCAGTGAGGTTTTCTGCATAAAGGGGATAGTTCAAGGGATTTTTTTCCTTCCAAATTTAGCCTTAATTCAAATATACACTACATATTTCCTATAGGCCTGTAGACGGATTGCTTGAAGAAGTCCTTGTACCAGATCTCATGGGACGTCCACCACGATCTCGTGCTCCTCTTCGTAAGGGACATGTTGCAGCAGTACCACGCGACTTACCCTGTAAATTTTGTTTGACTACTTAATATGCATAGGAATGGAACAAAAAAATATTTAAAAAGGTAAAAAATGTACAACTTACCCGAGAACCACCAGTATCCCCGAGGCAATATCACTCATACAACTATGCCTATTGTGACTAATTTGATGACATTTACTGCAACTTGAACTTCTGGATCTTGTTCCGATATCCATGTCATTGCGAATGAGTGTGGTTCTTGGCCACCCTTTCCTACATCTTCTGAGCCTCGAAGTCGCTATTAGTTTGGGACCAATATGTATAGACCAATATGCTTGGTCTTACACAGGATGAAAGGTGGGGTGGGCTTCCAAGTTGCCACTAAGAATACCAGAGAATAGAATGGATCAATATACGGTAGGTAATCGAGGGCCAGAGATGCGCAAGCCGCCATTACATGTAAACACGGTATATGATGAAGCTGAAATTTCTGACACGTAAATGTGTGCGCACCTAAATCAACAATCTAAAAATTTTCACCATTTCGCTTAGTACCGACAAATCGAACACCTGTTTTGACTTGAAAAATGTTAGGATTATAATGAAACATTATAGCCTCATGCAAATTAGCTCTATCCTGTCATATATCAATAAGTTCTTGAACTCTTGGAGCTCAAACTCACCCTTCACTTATCATTTCTGTGCCGCTTGACGACGCTCGATGAAGTAGGAAATAACCTGTTATCTGTGTCGGGTGCAACCGCAATCAATAAACAACCCTTGTATTTTCCATACAAATGTGTTCCATCTATACTAATAACAAGTCGGCATGACAAAACCTTCAATCGAAGCGCCAAATGCCCAAAATACTCCTTTGAATGTTTCTTCGCCATTACCGAAATGAATTTTATCCCAATGTACGTAAGTTCCATGATTTACGGCTTGTATAGCTAATAAAAGAGCAGCCAACTTCCTATATGTTTCATTGAACCCTCCAAACAACTGCTCAATAGCTCTCTGTTTTGTAATCCAAGCTTTCTTGTAAGAAATCTTATAATTACATTGTAGCAACACTATTTCAATTATGGCCCTCGGTATTGTTTCTAACTGTGCCTTAACAACATTCAAAATTATATTAGAAACTAGCTTCGAATCAACTTTACTGTGGTCCTGAGTTAATGTCGGATTGGTACATGTATGCACCCCTTCCAACTTCACAATGAAATACGTATGTCCTCTTGGAAGAATTGCACGTAGTTGTCATGGATATCCTGCATCAGCTACTAATTTATTGGTACGTTCTTTAGGTGCGAATTTACATTGGACGACATACAACCTTTTGTTTCATTTCACTACTACAAATTCTCGATGTTCCTTATTAGAGAACATCTTCACCGCATGTTGGATATTATCTTTGCTTTTGAACTTTTGCCCAATGTACAATATTCTTATATCCAATGAACCACATGATTCTTCTGGATTTTGAAATACTCGGGCATTATTACTCCCTTTAGTGGATTCAAATTCAGGTATAGTTGGACTCATGAACTGAGGCGGGTGGGGAGGCGGGGATGGATCATTGGCTGCCGATTCCTAAACATCATTAACGTTTTCATCTAGATTAGCACCATCTTCATATTTCTCTTGTTCTACATCTACCTCCAATTCTTCATCTTCTTCATCATCATCTACAAAATCATTGTTAACCGTAGCTTGATTGAAGTCTTGAATAATGTGTTCGTTATCAACAAGATTGCGGATGAAGTTTGAATTTGATGGTGACAAGTCATGTACAGAGGAATTTGTTGGTTTTGGATTTATGAACAGGTTTTCTTGTCAAGGTGAGGATCTTTCATGTGGGTCAGGATCCGGATGGGGACTCGTCTCTTCAGTCGGCACTTCATGTATCTGCTTAATATAAGGATTAACATGAGGCGGGCTATTAGGAATTCTGATTTTGTCAAGGTATAACTCCAATGCATTCCAACTACAATTCGGATCAACTGTTCTTGCAATCATGGAAGCAAGAGCATCATCATCGATTACAAGTACCACCATGAAAAATTGGGGCTCTCCTTTTCTAGCTGCATATCAAGCACGGATTTTAACTTTCCATTCACTTCTATCCCAATTAGTAATTTCGTACACCTTCTCTACTAGTTCGTGTTGTGTAATATTACGGGGAGCCCAAACTACTTCCGGTTTAACATCACTATAACAAGCTCCTAACTTTTGATCTCTAATTATTTCTCCCTCGTAATATAACTAAATATGAATTTTCCGATCCATATCTACAAGTCAATGGACAAATATGTGAGTAACTATCTAATAAAAAACATAAAACACAAAAATTTTACTTTTGTGGGTTGTATGAATACCTTCACGAATACACTCGTCATTTGAGAGCGGAGATGACGACATAGATGAGTTCAGAGAGTACGAAGACGTTGCTAATTGTCGGGGGTGTTGTCAGCTTCGATGTGGGTGGCGAGGTTTGGAGAATTGAATGACTAGGAAAATTGAAAGCTTGGAGATTTAAGGATTGAAGGTTGATGGGGAAAGGAAGATGAGGTGAAATTGATTCTTTAATTAGGGAGAGATTTTACGGAGTGGGAGAAGCTAGATTAGGGTTATAGGATTTTCAAGGATTTTGGGTTTCGGAGTTGGAAAAATAATTTGGAGAGAATAAGTGAAGTTGAGAATAGGGGGGAGAGGGCTTTAAGAGATCTAAACCCCCCCCCCCCCCCCCCCACAACAAACGAGGCAGCAGTTGTGAACTGCGGCCTAAGTATTAACGAGGTCGCAGTACACAACTGCGATCTCAGTGAAATCTCATTACGGCTTCTTTGGACTTGAGAAATTTTTCAAAGAAAGTCTTGGAATCTATATTTTTTGGTACGTACCTAGGCCATAGTAGGGTACTGTGGCCTTGTTATCGAAGAGGCCGATAACGATGCCACAATAGGAAATTGCGAGTGGTCTTTTTGGAAATTAGTTTCGAAAGTGATCTATTTTGGGGGAAAAATTGATTTTTTTCGTACTGACCTACTTTTTAAAAATATTGACCAAACTGACTAACTTTCAAAAATATTTACCTAACTGACCTAGTTTGAGACACGTCAGCATAAAACGTTATTGGCAATACGGCTGTTATTTTGATGTCGTTGTTACAAATATCGGCACCTGTAAAAAAAATCTGTTGCCGCTATTGAAAGTAACGGCATCAATACATATCGCAATCACTTAGAAGCTCTCTGACTTGAAGAAAAAATTCTAAGTGAAAAATTCTTATAATTGATGTCGTTATTCCCAACAACAGCATAATTAGCCTGATGTCGCTATTGGCAATAGCAACATCAATATAATCCACAGTGTACTCCAAATTTCATGCATGCGCATCAACTTCAAGCTCGTTTTCGACCTTGATGCAACAATTATCTTTCAAAACTCAAAACATGAAAGTTAAAGAGTTTTTTCTTGGTGTTCCATAGCATTTTGAATCATAACCAAATTACGTAGCGATGTCGAAAATAATCAAAAAATTGGAGTACACTGTGAATTATACTGATGTCGTTATTGTTAATAGCGGCATCAGGCTAATTATGTCGTTATACGCTAATTATGCCGTTATTGGGAATAGGGAATAGCTTCATCATTTATAAGCAATTTTCACTTACAATTTTTTTATGGACAGTTTCGACATCGTAATGTAATATGGGCATAACTTTATCATCTGAACTCTGATTGAGATGATTCAAAATGCTATAGAACACCAAGAAAAAGATCTACAACTTTCAAATTTTGAGTTTTGAGAGATACTAACTGTATCAAAGTCGAAATCGGGCTTGAAGTTGATGCACCTGCACAACAATTGGAGTACACTGTGGATTATACTTATGTTGTCATTGTCAATAGCGGCATCAAGCTAAATATGCAATTATTGAAAATAGCAGCATCAGTTATAAGCGATTTTCACTTATAATTTTTCCCTCTAATCAAAGAACTCCCAAGTGAATGCGAGATATACCGATGTCGTTACTCCCAATAGCGGCAACAAATTTTTTTTACAAGTGGCACTATTGGCGACAACGGCATCAAAATTACATATGTCGATATTAGCAATAACGTTTTTATGCTGACGTGTTCAAAACTTGGTTAGTTGGGTAAATACTTTCGAAATTCAAAGATGGTGATAGAACTTGGAAAGCAGGTATTTTCATTATCTCTAATATTATAATGGGAGAAGGCCTTAGTGTCATTTGTAAATATTTTGTCATTCTACCAACCCGTGCAATACACGTGCATAACCATTATAAAGGAGGTTCTAAGTTCAAATCCATAATATGTCTAAATTTTTAATTTAAAAAACTATATTTATTAAGACGTGCATCGCACGTGTAAATTACTAGTTCGATTATAATCTAACTTAACCCCAAAGTGTTTCATTTGTTCTCTCGATGTGTATGATGTCTACTGTCGATTTTCAATGTTCACTAATAAGAAGGCAACTCGAGATGGAAAAAAGCTTAGTCCAACATGTAACTACGAAATAGTAGAAAGTAACTATCTGTTCTTGTAGACAGTTATAGCTATGAAATAGAAGAAAGTAGATATGAAATGCGGTTCTAACAAAGTTGAAAAAAAAATTAGAATTTGATTTTGATTCGGATGAGTGTTTCTTCAATACTGCAAAACCATGGCCGAGAAAGATACTATAATTGGGAATGCTAGACTGACAGAAGAAGTTACAGTGCTTCAAATATATTGTCTACCGGTACGGACAAATTCATCACCTTTGCGATTGGGCCACCTCCCAATTCTATAAACAATAGGAGAAAATGGGAGAGAATATGGATGATTAGGGTTAAGACATGTTACAAGTGAAGCCGGTTTAATCAAACCCACAGGTTCAACTAAAGTTAATAAGGTCTAGTTAGACCTGTGTCGGTTTAATTAAACCCGTGGGTTCAACTAAAGTGAAGTGGTTCTGACCCGACCTTCGATTTCTTCATCCCTTGTGCTTCTATTATATATTCACATGTAACAAGTGTAGACTAGGTTTGTCCGTTGTCACGTGCCTACGGCATGTCTTCGAAACATTGCACCTTGTTTGATTATATAAAATAATTTCGGAGGTCCAGCAAATTAATTAAAGTAGCAAACATAGAGCAAAAAACATATTATATGAATTTTTTTTGCATTTTTGTGAATTATTTTTAAAGTTTTTAAATTTTTAATTTTTAATTTTTAAATTTTTTTTATATTTTTATATTTTTATTTTCTTAATTTTTTGAATAGAAGATGGAGTGAGAGAGAGAGAGAGAGAGAGAAATAAATATAGGAGTTGTTTTGGATTGGAGATTTAAATTTGAGTTTGGGGGGAAACTTTTGGAGGGAAAATATATTTTGTAAGGTAAGATCCGAGCCTTTGATTTTTGGGGGATTGAAGGAGAACCACTTGATAGCTTTCTTTGTGTTTTATTATATAGATATACTAGAGGGTAAAACAAAGAAATTTCACATTGCCATGGACCGGCGTAGCTAGACTGTCCCGAGGGGGGCGGCTGCACCCCCTGAAAATTTACAAAAATTTCAATATTTCTAATCTCTAATCTCTAAATTCTAATATTATAATGGGAGAAGGCCTTAGTGTCTTTTGTCATTTTGTCGTTCTTCCAACATGTGCAACGCACGTACATAACTAATATAAAGGAGGTTTCCGGTTCAAATCCTCCCTACTTCAGAATTTTTATTTTTATTTTTTTGAAATTATTAAAACGTGCATCGCACGTGTAAATTACTAGTATATATATATATATATATATATATATATATATGAGAAATACTCCATTGAAAACTCACTTCAAATTCTGAAGTATCGAAGTTCACTCCATACAGACAGGAAAACCCAAGATTTAAAACCACATCCTCATCCTTCATCACTTGGTCAAATATATTGAAGTCAGTACACATGGATGCTACTTCAGACAAAACTAATCAGCTAAATGCAATCTTTTTCTATCATTTCCCCACGATTATACGAATTAACCGCCATCCTCATCATCCTCACTATTGCACCAAACAAGTTAAACAAAAACTGGGACAAGTATAGACAATTCACAAATTTCTTGCAATTGGGACAAGTATAGACATTCACCCATGTTGTATTCAACAAAGTTTCTCCACTAGGTTCCTCTGCATAGTTATCCATTCTCATTTCACTTAAACAACCCAGACAACTAGGTCAGAGTTACGCATGTTTTCCTAGCCACAAACATTAATCAAACAGAGTTCACCAACACAACAAATCTACAATCCAAAATGGTACTAATTATCTTTCTTTGCTCACACTCAAACCATGCTTCTTTCTCTACTTACAAAACTTCAAATTGAAAATAACTGCATTCATTTCATCGCATCAAACCCAAAAGACTTAACCAACTTTCTTTAAGCTCAATATAGTTCTTTTCTTCGTGCCATATTCAGTCTATCTTTAGTAATGTCTAACCCACTATTTAGAGAGTACATAGATATAATCTTGTGAAATTACGACCAGCGGTATCATATTGAGCATTAGAAGTATCACTGTAGTCAATCAAAATGATCCTGACAACTGGAAAAAGCTACTTACAAGAAGCAAAACAATAGAAGCTATTCCCAAACGAATACACATGTAAAAACAGATCAATATGGGGCTACAGTAGAATGAATGCACAGAAATTATAATATCTAATTCACATGATGCATACCAGTAAATTCTGAATGTAAACTATGAATCTTAAGGAAGAAAATGCATGATGCAGAAACCAAGATGTCTAAAGAACCACTTGAGAAGAATGCAAGAAACAGAAGGTAACAACTAGCAGAAGCACGCGCTTCCAACACAGTTCTAACTATTTCTAGTCCACTAGTTATGACGATAGCAAACACAAAGCACAAGCCAAAACTAATGCAAAGTGAACTCGTCGCAATTGGACAATTAGCATAGAATTATTGCCAAAGAGTAATAGACGGTAAAACAGCCCCAGCTACATAGGCATGTTTCAGTAGCACAAGTAGTAACAGAGACTAATTCGAGGACAACAATAGGGGGAGACAAGTTTAAAATGGAGGGATAACTGAAAAAAAGTATGCAGACACAATGCTGAGCATTGCATCGGCGGCATCATCCTGCTGAACATATAATTTAACTGTTTAAAATATGTTGTGCAAGAAAAGGATCATTGTAGCTGCAATGTCAGGGGATGACAAGGCAATGTAAGGAATATGAAGGTTCAACCTACATACAAATGAGGACGAAGGTAAAACAAGAGAGACAGAAAAGGAAGAGCAAAATTAACAAAGGACAGTAAATCCCACTAAATCAATTCTGAAGATGAGAAGAGCATATTTTAGAGAGAAGGAACAGTTTAGATGGAAGAAACTAATAGATACAAAACTAAAATAATCAACAGCAAATAATTCAATATCGATGATTGCATAATTATCCAACTGCATGCTTCAATGAATCATATTGCCAATGTTGAGGCACAACTAAGAGAAAAGCTGCATTGTCTACCCAGGGAAGACCACAAATCTTCCTGACATTACTACCTCTACTTGCATCGCAGAAACCTACAGTAACACACTTGCTAAATACCTTGTACCTTGTCTCAGAAACTTGGATCCAGCATCTAAGCAATAAGATCTCGCCGACAAAAAACCACCAGGTCTCAGAAACTTGGATCCAGCATCTAAGCACCTCTTTATGGGCATCCAACATCTAAGCAAAAGAAAGATCAACAATACAGGGTTGAATCAGAATTGTCAACATGACTTATGAGTAGGTAACCTTCCCCAATTGATACAGGATTACACACCGAGACCAACATTGATGTTATCAATGCGGATAGATACTACAGAATCAGTGCATTAAGTACCTATGAAATGGGGACATATACTTGCGATGTCCAACCATTCAAAGTGCACAAAGCCACATAAGATGGCACTCGCTATTTCATAGGGCCCATGGAGTAGAATTCAAAACACAAGAAGGATTTTCTCAAAACGAGAGTTCTAGTGAAGATGAATTTTCAGATTTTGAGATTAGCAGTGTTGCAATATCAGCTTGGATCGAGCAATCTCAAGATATCTGAAGACATGCTAAACTAAATCAAGTTGCCTAGTCAAATGCAAAGGAACATGATCCTATCACCACTCATATAGTTGATCAACTAAATGTTGGATATATAGGTATATTCTCACTATATGAACACTAACACTTTACGACGATAAGGACATGTTCTTCTACAAAACAAAGACCTCCAATACAGACGATGATACCATCTTACCAAATGCTCCAACTCAACAATCAACAAGGGTTATCGTAATCATGTCATATAAGTCAGCCAAGCTCATAGCCTTGTTCAAAACGATGAGTTGCCCACTCAATCAAGAACTAGGGAGGGCTCTATTCTTCAAACTTGGGACACTCCAGACACAGGACTTCGTTGCCCGGGAAAAAGCAACATTCAACGGTCTGGTCAAAGTCAACCTCTACACTCTCAAGGAACCAAGGCATACAACATTGTCAGTGCTCTCCCTTCGTCGAGGAAATGAAATATGGAAATGAAATATGGAACATGCAATATGATCTTTATTTCCCCAACAACGACAATTTGTACGAAGTCAATATCAACACTCGAGGAACCAAGACCAACAACATTTGTTCTCCCTTCATTCAATTGCTTTGCAATGTTGGTACTTGATCCTACAGTTAAAGTTCTGATATAAGTAAAATTTGAGCCACACAATCCATGTGCGCATCTTAAAGCTACTCGGGGCAGAACGGTAATTTCACAGCAATAATAAGCCTACAAGAAGAGCTTGGGCCGTCTTCAAACCCATCAAACTCAATTAGACCCACAATTAAGAAAGAGGGATTTCCAGCTAATTATGGTTGTCGATCAAATCCCCTATCTAAAACAAGATTATTAACTAATTCTACCCCATCACCATTGGAATCTCCGGTTTAAACTTGAACCACATCTTTTCAGCTTTATCTTTTGAAACCAACTCCTAACCTATAAATACCTCCTCCCCCCCCCCCCCCCTCCCCCCCCCCCCCCCCCAACACCCTAAAAAAAATTCAATCAAATATAATCAGTATCTTCTCCACTTAAACTCTAATCTACTTTGTAAGTTACTGACTTAAGCGTTCGAAGGTCGTTTGCCAGGGCTAACCCCGATGTTTAGACTTTGTGATGGTTTGTCAGACGTTTTCAACCGTCCAAATCCAAGTCCAGACATCCTTAATCGTTCAGATTCAAATCAAGGAGCGTCCAACCATCCGATTCAGAACAAGATCGACGGTACAAATCTTTAGCTTTTCCTTAAAAAAACTCATCATCTGACTGCTCCCATCCCAGGAAAAAAACAGCAACAGGTTGGCGTTGAGTGTGGAAAAGCACAGATCTACCTCTCCGATCAGATCTCGCCGACAAAAAACCACTGTCGGCCATACTTCCAGCAAGAAAGACGAAGACGACAGCTACCACCCCCACCAATGGAGTCCTCGGCCATTGCAACCCCCTCATCTGTCATCATTGTTCTTTTCATGGTTGCCACCTCCGGAACAACCGTCGATTACCGTCGTTGCTATGTCGGTACCCGCAGTCACAGTCGCAGCCACCGCCCGCCGCTGCCTCGCACCACAACTGTTGATGTTCCTCTATCTTTTCATGTGGTAAGAGAACCAGACCCAGATCCATACAAGATCCAACCCCAATCCTGCTCCCAACCCGATTAACCAGAGCTAGTATCCGGTTCTATCCGGTCTCAACCCGATTAACCCAGGCCAGACCCAATCTAGACACGACTAGATCCAACTAGAGCTAGTATCTGATCCTATCGGGTTGGGTCCTCCACTAGCCGGATCCAGATCCGGTACCTCGCGGGTTCAAAAATTGGACCCGGACCCGGACTTGCGAGAATCGGGTTCGGGTCCTTGTTAAAAAAACCTACCCGTGGGGTCCGATAGCGAAAAATAAATATTTGCACCTAAAGTTTTTTTGCATCTGATACACTACGGTTCCAACAATTTTTACACTCAAGTACCTGAGTAAATATTATATTTACACATCTATCTTCAGCAATTTCTATTTACATGTATATCGTTATAACCCTATTATTCAAATTCCATAATTTTTGGGATATTTTTTAACGGGTCCGAGTCTGGGTAGGATCTATTTTGAGCAGACCCGGACCCTCACCTGGAAATTTTTCGGATCTTATTTTAGGATCCGGACCCGTACAAATCAGATCGATTCCGATCCAATGCCGGGTACGGATCGGGTCCGGGTATCGGGTCAAAGTAACAACTCTAGATCCAACCCGATGTTGCTTTTGAACCATCAAGTTCTGACCTGAACCCAATTCAGATCCACACTCATTTAGAACATGGTTAAATCTGGAATGCACAAAGAGACATTGCGGGTCAGTTTTGATCCTGAAGACGGATGAATCGTTAAATGATTTCTAAAAGGAACTTGTACATCTTCGAGTTGCCTTCAAAACTAAGGGGTCATACGCCAAAATCGGACCTCTGGAGCACTAGGAAAGTTTGTTACACTACAGCTATGTGTAGAAATCCGTAAACATGAAATTTCGTCAATGTTGGAGAGTTCTTCAAAATCTATGATAACTCTATCGGATATTTGGTTTTGATTTTATACCAAGTTAAACTTCCTACTATGTACTGTAATTCAAAATATGCATTATTTTCGACAAACCAAAGTAATGGCTTTAGTTGTAACGTATAAATTTAACTTTTGAATTGACCATCTTTGATGATTGTAGAGAGCTTGAACGATTGCTTTTAACAAATACTTGTTGGAGACTGTGGAATCCTCTTTACTTTGAAAGGTTAAACACGCTTGGAAGATAAATAAGTCTGCATATGGCAGGCTTCTTCATCGAATTTGGATAATGACGCACAATGTTTCCAGCTTTATCAAAAACTTTCTTCCGCTAAACAGGGTGACCGATCTCATTCTTCCTCACTCAGACTTTCTAAAGTCATCTCATGCAGCTCAAAACTGCCAGCGTTTCTATCAATTCTTTATGATGCTTCGGCCAGAATTTGAGTCTGTCTGAGGACAGCTTGTACATCGACCACCACGACATACTCTTGAAGTCACTGTAACATAACTTCAAAATGAGGAAACTCATTATCGCTATATCAACCTCACCATACTTCCGATCAGAGTTCTGGTCCTTGCCTCAACACACCCCTTACAACAACATCTCCTTTACCGAGCACCATCGACCTCCAGGTATTGACTCTAGTCAGTACGACCCTCGTCAACCCGAGAGCCATAAAAGTTACGGCAATGGAAGTTTTTGGTGTGAGGTCAATAAGAGTAATGGTCACCCAACTTCAAAGTGGCATGCTTGAAAACAACAATCCAATATTCAAGCCTCGGTAGTTGAAGCTTCTATCTACGGCTCTCTTACCGATTGCCATAACTCTTATGGAGGAAAGAGAGAAGAAAAGAACTAATAAATACAGAAAAGAATTAATAAAAACATAAATATAATAATTAATAAATACAGTTAAAATCTAAACATACCTCAAAAGGATGGGTTGCAAGTAGTGACGAAAAAAAGAAATTAAGGTTTCTTTCACCCTACATTTTATATCAAATGGGTATTAGGGTTGTTTCTAAACTTGTTATTTGGTATTTTAACATTAAAAATGATTTCAAAAATAGGGTTTCAATGGTTTTGGGTTTAAAATTTTAAACTAGGTGTGCCCAATGCAATGCGGCATTGTCTCACGCATCAAATGAAGCAATGTGAGTGTCAATCCATGCAATCTCTTCATTTAATTGCATCGCCTCAAATATATGCGAGGTCAAACAAACCAGAGCTCACCTAAGGTAGTCGCTCTAAATGGCCTCGAGTAACACTAGAAGGGTTGCTTTAAATTTCCACTTGCAACTACAACTTGCACATGCAAGGAACCGAGGACCCTTAAGGAAAAAAATTGTTTACAATCATTTGAACTTCAGATTCTTAGGTTGAGGAATTGAGTCTTAAGTGCGAGTTCAACCTACTTTCGGAATGTAGCTAGGTTGGCTAAGGCAAAATTACAACATCACCCCTGTAAGTCACTAATTATTAGTAATTTACCATATCATAAAATCACAACTTCAAAATACTGGAGTAATTTTGAGAAAGTGAGCACAATTAATTGGGAGAAACATTTGCAAATAAAAAAGTAACAATTCTAAGTAATATAAATAAATGAATATGACATGTATATTACCATCAAAGAAAACCTTATACATACAACAGAAATTTTCCTAATCATTGACAATAATTAATAATATTAACAAACATCCAAAACAAAATGCTTATTTAACAATACAATGAACCTCAACAAGGTTGTTAAACGCTGATGATCAATGTGAGTCTCCAAAGCTGCCTCCCTTGACGTAGTACGGAAGGAAATGAATCCGCCCTTAGCGCATGTATTACAAAATTAATTACTTTCCGATCGAAGTATCAATCATAGGCCTCTCGCAAATATCTTTCCTTGCCTTTATCCCATTTCATATGATCATTTAACCCTTACGAGAAATAAAATATACCAAAAATTGCACAATGTGTTCCACCTTCATATCAACAGGTAATTTCCCGCTCTGAAAAAAAAAGATGATCAAAATATATTGGAGATTTGATCCACTTGTCTCAATGGTTCTTAAACATTGCTCAAGAATATATTTAAATTTTAAAAAGATTTCAAAATGTGATACAAACCAAGGTCCGAGAACTGTGTCCAAGTATTAGCTTATTAGTTATCATCAAAAGCAAACGTACCAAGAGTGAGTGCATCAGTTAAAAATGTAACTCATGTTCCCAATTGTTGGTGTATTATTATTCATTTCTTTTTCTTCTTTATCTTTTCTGAACCTCTGTAATTTTGCTAATTGATAATAAAATTATTCATTTGTCTTCAACTCAATTTATTTTCCCAATCAATTTATATCTATTGAACCCGGAAAATTTTGCTGTTCAACCTATTTAAATTGTGCATATTGAACACTCCAATTAATCTATCATAAATCCTAAAAAAAATTCCTATTGAATTTGAACCCAAACCCACTATCTTAATTTCCCCTATAAATACACATTAACCCCTAACCCTAATTATCAACCTAATTATCATTAACCTAATTAAACCCCCGCCGTTCTTCTTCCTTTGCTCAGCGCCGAAACCAACCCCCGCAACCCTCTATCATCCCTGTCACCTTCGCTCCTCTGCAACCCTCATTACCTGAGCACCACCTCGTCAAGCCCCTACACAGCCGACCTCGACCTGCACCCCGCGTCGGCAACCATCTTGTTAGCACCTCGTGTCTCCCTCGACTGCACCCTACACCCATCCTCGAACCACCACCAGTACCCATCGCCGATCGCCTGCACACAGTAGTCCACATCCGCGCCCTCGCCTTGCTGCCCCCCCCGACTGCATCACAATCGATCACCGTTGCGCACCCCCGTCGATTGCCGCTCGTTGACGGCCCCGACCGCCGCCAGTGCCGCCGTTGCTGATCTTGCATCTGTTGTCTCTCACGTGCACATGGGTTGCACGTGCTGTTGTGGTGCACGTAGTGAGCACGTGGTTGTCGTTCCGTACATAGTTTGCACGTGTATTGTTGTTGTTGGGACTCTCGTCCTGTTATTCTTCATTATATTCGGAAAAATCATCGTGTAAGGCAAGTCTTCTTGAGCTCCTTTATTATTCGCGTTCAAGAATTTTGCTGATCCCCGCAAGTAGTTCACAATCCAATATTCACATCTGTATTTATTAATATTTGTTCAAGAGAATATCACAGATTCAACGGCGAAACCAAGTGATAATTCTTTTTTCGTGTCGTTATCTTTGACTCGAACCCATGCCTAATATACATTGCATATGCACGTAATACAAGAAAACATATAAATCTATGCTATAGAATTGATTGATGATTAGAATGTTTCCGATTGAATATAATTTTCGTGAATTAATTATCATGATTATGAAATGCCTCGTTAATGCTGAAATTGCATGCTGATAATTAAATAGTTTTTTTTATTTAACTGCCATGAAATCGCATGTTTGCATGTTTAAATTATTGATGATACCCAGAACGAAGATCCAACTTCGAGAAAATAGCTACTCCGCTCAACTGATCAAATAAGTCATCGATCATGGGCAACAGATACCGGTTCTTCACAGTAACACTGTTTAGTTCCCGATAATCAACGCACAGTCAACGACTACCATCCTTCTTGTTGAAAAAAAGGACTGGAGCACCCCAAGGCGAAACATTGGATCTGATGAACCCCAAATCAAGCAACTCCTGAATCTGCACCTTTAGCTCTGCTAACTCAACCGGTGTCATCCTGTAGGGACTCTTCGATATCGACGTCGTACCCGGCTGAACTTTAATACCAAACTCCATATCCCTATCAAGGGGTAAGCCAGGCAACTCCGGAAAAACATCCAGGAAATCCTGCACTACTAGAGGCACAGCCTGACAGCCTGAATGCAATTTCATCGCACAAACCTCCTAATCAACTGCGGTCTCAGCTCGACCAAGGAGCATCTCCCCGACATGGAACTCAAACTCTATGCGACCTGGGATCCAGAATACAACTTTCTTGGCACGGCAATCAATAATGGCGTGGGACTCACCCAACCAATCCAAACCGAGAATAATGTCGAATCCTGAATTCCCAATTACAATCAGGTCAGCCCTGAAATCTGCGCCGCCAATAACCACGGGACACTGTTTGCACTCCCGGAAACAAATGACAACACACTCCAACTGATGGCGAGCCACGAACCGAGAAGAGACGAAGGAATGGGTTGCCCCAAAATCAAAGAGAACAAGAGCAGGAAAAGAACAAACAAGGACAACACCTAAAGATGGAATCAAAAGCAAGAGGAAAAAGAATTGATGATCAAGGGTGAGGGAAACACAATGCAGAAAGATAACATGAAAGAATACTGCAAGAGAAATGAAAAGAAGCAAAAGGAAAACAACAAAACAGCAAAGCAATAAAAGCAAAATCTAAATTTCGATCGAAAACTAAAATAATAGAAATTCGGGGGCGCTACGGAGATTGGTATCAAAATGTATTCACTGGTATCAATTCTGTATACATTTTGATTTTCATAAAAGTTTGACTGCATGTGAACATGAGGCCAAAACGTTCCAAATAAGCAGGAAGCATCGGGATGACGATTTGTAACCCCTGTTTTCGTAAATACGTATTTTCTGTATTTAAAATTTTTGTAAATTATTTTTTTCCGCTTTCAAATTCTTTTGTCAAAATGTATTGTTGGATCTTCTATTAAAATCTATTTTTGACCAATAATTTTATTTCTATGATTTTTATATTGTAATACAAATGTTATTATTGTTATTATTACTTTGATTTCTATTATTATTACTATTACTGTTATTATTATTACTACTATTATTTGTATCATTTTCCTTATTATTATTATTATTAGTAGTATTATTGTTATTATTGTTATTAATTTTGACTGGTTATTAAAAATCCACTCCTATGTACTAATTGTATTTGTAGTTATTTCAAATAAATTTTATAATGTAATGCAAATTACATTTTATTATAAATCAAATTTTTATTAGTTATTTTATAAATTCTATTGGATCTTTTAATAGAAACCTAATACCCTAAAACCCTATTTTCTTTATTGGATCCTACCCGTACCCACAACCCATATACCCTAACTCGTTGCCCTCCTAAACCCTAATACCCATCTCCTATATATACTATCTATACCCATTCTACCCTATTCTAAAACCATAGCCGCCTATTTACCTCATCCCCTCCATCCTCTTTCCCGACCTCTTCATCTCTGTCCTCCAGCGCCCCGTCCCCTCGCGCCTCCCTGCTCGCGACCCCCCTGTCGCACCCCCTGGCCCCTCGTTGTCTCATGCGGCGCCACTCGACCACCATACCCCGACACCCCATCAACACGACTCTCCATGTGCCCTGTGCTCCTCCTGAAGGAGCAACCAGTCGCTTAGCCACCCTGCCTCGACTTCCCCGCAGCGCCACCCTACCCCTGCACTGCTCGACCCCGACCAGCCGCCAGCCCCCTGTGCTCCTCATTCCTGTCGTGCCATCGTCGACAGCCATCCAACACCACCCGCAGCCTGACAGCAGCAATAGCTGCCGCGACAACGACAGCAGCGCTGCTTCCCATCCGCCGTTCCCTCTCCCTCCTTCTTGTGTGCGAGTGTTGCTTTGTGTGCGTGTGATCTATAAGGCAAGTAACTTGTATTCTTTTTATTGTGTAATACAAGTACTAAATATCGTCTATAGTATAGTTGCTTCAAAGTCTATTCTCATGAAAACCCTTGTTGTCACATCACACACGACATGAAATAACTTAGATCTAATAAATTCGTGATGTATACATGCATGTGGTTCGTGGTTCGTGATTCATGATGTGACGTATGATATTACATGCTTGAAGTGTTCGTTGTAGTATTCTTGTTGTAGACTTGTTAAATACCCTATACCATGTTGCTTAAACATTAAGTATACCATATTTCGCATTTTGTTATGATTTGGATTAGTTTCATATGATCTAGTTGATTTCATGAATGAAGAATATTTTTGTCCTTGTTACCCCGTTTTTGTTCAGCATTTTAGACCCTATTAAGGTCAGTATATGAAAATTATTTGTGAATATGAATTGAAGAGAATTATGTTTACTTTCCAGATTTTCTGACAGATCTTAGTTTCGATTTATGAGTTACAAGTTATTGTTGTTTTACTACAAATATGTTTAAAATTTCAGATTCTGTTTTGTATGAATTCCGTATAGTAATTTATTTTTATACTGATGTTAAAGATAATAATTTGATCCAATATTTTTCTGAGTAGAACTAGACTTGATTGGGATTAACCCCTAATTTTTGTGGATTTAATTGATGACTTATAAACTATTCTATGCTTGCAAACAACTACCTTACAGGCAGAATTTTCATACTGTTCAGTAAAGAATCTTAGTTTCAACCTTATTCTATTTATTGTTTATAAAAACTTTGTGAATATTAATTGTAACCTACTGTATTTATTTTATCACCCTTTTGACGGATCTGGATTACGATTTATATTTTGTAATCTATTGCTGTTTTGGTATTGCTGTGTTTATGATTTTAGATTTACAAACTTGTTGTATTCTGATTTTACTTGACTATTCAATCTATGTTGGAAAATTATGAAATTTTATTTTCTATTACTAAACATACTAGGGAATACTCCAGAATTTCGTGGGTTTAATCAATAAGTTTTTATGCAGTTTTCCTATTTATGAATACAAACTTCTGATTTCTGGTTGAACCTGTTTTCTGGATACAAACCTGTTTTGAGTCCTGTTGTTGTGAAATACCATATGGCATATATATTTGCTGGATTCGGCCGAGTCTATTTTCCAGATTTTCTGAAGGATCCAGATTTGCACATTTGTAGCAACGGGTAATTCAGATTTAGTGCAGTATTGTCTTGCTGCCCTAAACTAGAATTTTTGTTGTTCTATACTTTTATGTGTTGTCTTTCACTTGTACATGTTTAACTTTCAATCTGAACATTTACCTGTTTATGCCATGTTATTCCTGCTCTGTTTTGAGACACATTCATGCCTGTCTGATAATAATAACAAAATAACCAAGTCGGGGTTAAGGGAAAGATCTAGTAGTGGATATTATCGAAATATGTACTTGAAAGGGGGCCCGTGTTTTCCACATGATTATTTGTTATCTGTTACGTGTTCATGACTACATGATACACGATTCTGTTATCTGATTAGCTGGCTGCATACTTCCCTATATGAAGGTGTACTCAGAAGAGAACCCGTATGTTCTATCTGTTTGTCTGTATCGGTTATCTGTATGTCTGATACTGAGTACTCGGCCCTATACAGTCCACTACAAAGTCTAAACGTAATTTGTATGTAAGTAGCAACCAAGTGGTAAAAACCTGGGATGCATGAAGTGCTACCTAGATAGAAATAAATACAAGAATTAACATAACCTGACATCTGTTAACTATTTATCTGTTACATGCTACATGACATCTGTTATCTGTTACCTGTACCTGTTATCTGTATATCTGTCTGCATACCATCTGACACTTGACATCTGTTACATATCACCTGTACCTGTTAGCATACTATGTTACCTGATTCTATTTTCTTATTCATGTTAGACATTCTGTTTTACTCTGTCATTTCTATTCCAAGCAATGTTTGTTTCCACTGTTACTCTATATTTGTTTACTTTTTTCTGTACTTGTGCCTGCACTACAAGAGGCCCGTAGCTTGCATTAACGGATATTTTGTTTTCTTTTCCTCTTCCTGCAATTTGCTAAATTGCAGATCATGGAGATCAGCTGCTCGATGGAGTAGGTGATCTAAAATTTTAGATGCTGGAGTTCTTGTTATTATTATTATTTTATGTTGCTTATTTTGAATAATTGTATCTGTTATATGGATTATTTGAGATCAGCTGCTCGATGGAGTAGGTGATCTGAGATTTTCTGGAGTTCTTGCTATTATTATTATTATCTGTTGCTTATTTTGAATAATTGTATCTGTTACTTGGATTATTTTGTATTGGGCAATGTGACCCAGATTTATTGACTTGCTCAGATCTAGTTTATTTGAGATTATTAAATTTTGTTTCAAGTAAATTCATGTTGGTATATTGATTCATATACGCATGCGTGGTTGGCTTCTCTTGCTTTCTACTCTGATTATTCCTGTGAAATGTTGTAAAGATCCTGACAACTTATGGCTGATAAAATCATTCGCTGGACTGAGTCACGTATCCGTATTCCGTATCTTCTTTTTGGAAAGCAGGGCGTGACAAGGTTTTTCATTATCTATAAAGCTCTCAGAAACTTTACAACATTTCACAGGAATAATCAGAGTAGGAAGCAAGAGAAGTCAACCACGCATGCATAAATAAATCAATATACCAACAAAATTACTTGAAACAAAATGTAATAATCAAAAATAAATCAGATCTGGAAACAAGTCAATAATTCTGGATCACACTACCCAATACAAACAATCCAAGTAACAGATACATTTATTCAAAATAAGCAACAGGATATAATAATAGTAATAGCAAGGATTCCAAGAACTAGAATCTCATATCACCTACTCCATCAGGCAACTGGTCTCCATGATCTGCAATTTAGCAAATTGCAAGAAGAGGAAAAAGAAAACAAAACACCCATCTATGTAAGTTACGGGCTGCTTGTAGTGCAGACACAAGTACAGAAAAAGATAAACAAATATAGAGTAACAACGGAAATAAACATAGCATGAAATAGATATGACAACAAAACAGAATAACTAACATAAATCAGGAAACAAAATCAAGCAACATGACATACTAACAGGGTACAGGTAACATGTATCAGGTGTCAAGCAAGCAGGTATACAGATAACAGAGATCCAGTAGCATATAACAGATAAGATAACAAATGTCAGATTATGTAAGTCTTGTAATTATTTCTATCTAGATAGCACTTCATGCGTCCCAGGTTTTTACCACATGGTTGCTACTTACATACAAATTACGTTTAGAGTTCGTAGTGACTGTATAGGGCCGTGTGCTCAGGTATCAGACAAACAGATAGCAGATACAAACAGACAACCTACGGGTTCTCTTCTGAGTACACCTTATAGGGAAGTGTGCAGTCAGGTAATCAGATAACAGAATCGTGTATCATATAGTCATGAACCACGTAACAGGTAACAGAAAATCATGTGGGATCACGGGCCCCCTTCCAAATACACATTTCTATATTATCCACTACTAGATATATCCCTTAACCCCGGCTTCGTTATTTTGTTATTATTATCAGACATGTATGGGTGCATATATGGGTCACCAACCATGCATGCATAATTGAAACATAATACCAACTCGGATTCTGGGAGATGGAGCTAGAAGACTCTATCTCAACCACTAGAGGCGCAGCTGAGCAGCTTGGTGATACTCTTGTGGTTCGGGACTTCATGGATGTTTTTCCAGATGAATTGCCAGGCTTACCCCCTGATAGGGAAGTGGAGTTCGGTATTGATGTTCAGCCTGGAACAGAACCGATATCGAAGGCTCCCTACAGGATGGCACCAATTAAGCTGGCAGAGCTTAAGGTGCAGATTCAGGAGTTGCTTGATTTGGGTTTCATCAGACCTAGTGTTTCGCCATGGGGTGCTCCGGTCCTTTTTGTTGATAAGAAGGATGGAAGTCATCGGATGTGCATGGATTACCGAGAGCTGAACAGAGTTACTGTGAAGAATCGATATCTGTTGCCCAGGATTGATGATTTGTTTGATCAGCTAAGTGGGGCTTCTGTTTTCTCGAAATTGGATCTTCGTTCTGGATATCACCAAGTTAAGGTGAAGGCTGCAGATATACCGAAGACTGCTTTCAGGACTAGATACGGGCACTATGAGTATCTTGTGATGCCGTTCGGGGTCACGAACGTGCCGATTGTATTCATGAGTCTTATGAACCGGGTGTTCTCTCAGTTCTTGGATAAGTTCGTGGTGGTCTTTATCGATGATATTTTGGTGTATTCTAAGAATCGGGAAGATCATGCTGAGCATCTTAGAGTGGTTCTGTAGACTATGAGAGAGCATCAGCTCTATGGGAAGCTGAGCAAGTGTGAGTTTTGGCTCGACGGGAATTCTTTCTTGGCGCATATTGTTTCTGGCGATGGCATTTCTGTGGATCCTGCCAAGATTAAGGCTGTGAAGGATTGGCCTATTCCCAAGTCAGTTTCAGAAGTCAGGAGTTTTCTAGGTTCGGCTGGCTATTATCGGAAGTTCGTTCAGGATTTTTCGAAGATAGCAGGACCTTTGACTAAATTGACTGGGAAGGATCAGAGATTTTGTTGGTCTGATGAATGCAATGTGGCTTTCGTCGAGTTGAAGGATAGACTGACGTCAGTGCCTCTGTTGACTATTCCAGATGGTTCAGGCGGATTTGTAGTTCACTGTGATGCTTCTGGTAAGGGTCTTGGAGCAGTTCTTATGCAGAAGGGCCGCGTTGTTGCGTATGCATCGAGGCAGTTGAGGTCGCATGAGAAGAACTATCCTACTCATGACTTGGAGTTAGCGGCAGTGATTTTTGCTTTGAAACTGTGGAGACATTATTTGCTTGGGGACCGAGTGGAGATCTTTACAGACCACAAAAGTCTCAAGTACGTCTTCACCCAGAAGGAGTTAAACATGAGGCAAAGGCGTTGGTTGGAACTTATGGCCGAGTATGACATCAGTTTGCAATACCATCCTGGTAAAGTAAACTTGGTGTCTGATGCTTTGAGCAGGAGACCAGCAGTTTCATTTCTTACTCAGCAGAGAGATCTCATTGAGCAGATGAGGAGGTTGGAGCTTGATGTTTTGTTGCCAAGTTCTGGTCGGAGTTGTTTGGCGCTCCAGCTGCAGTCATCTCTTGTTGAGCAGATTAAAGAGGTGCAGGCTAGTGATGCGCAGTTGCAGAAGTTTCGAGCTGAGGTTGAGTCTGGATCCAGGACGGACATGGTTATTCATTCAGATGGTTCTCTTCGTTTTGGTTCCCGGTTATGTGTCCCAGAGGGTGAAGTTCGTCAGAGATTACTTGAAGAAGCTCATCAGTCTTCGTATTCTATCCATCCCGGCGGTACAAAGATGTATTGGGATTTGAAGCTTCATTTCTGGTGGCAGGGTATGAAAAGGGCTGTGGCTCGGTATGTTGCTCAGTGTTTAGTCTGCCAGCAGGTTAAGGCAGAGCATCAGAGGGTCGCTGGACTTCTTCAACAGCTTCCTATTCCAGAGTGGAAGTGGGAACATATCACCATGGATTTTGTGACCGCTTTGCCGAGGAGTCCTAAGGGTCATAATGCTATTTGGGTGATTGTTGACCGTTTGACGAAGAGTGCTCACTTCATTCATTTTCGTATCGGTCAGTCTACTGAGAGCCTTGCTGAGAGGTATATGCAAGAGATTGTTAGACTTCATGGGGTTCCAGTTAGTATTGTATCGGACAGGGATACGAGATTTAAATCTCAGTTTTGGAAGTCTTCAGAGCAGTTTGGGGAGTAAATTTGTAATACCCCAGATCTTGAGCGAACAGTCGACTGGTAGTGTTAGCAGTCGACTGGTTTGCGCGGGATTTGAGAATTTGAGAAGGATTTGAGAAATTTAGTCCCACATGGGAGGTGCACAAAAACTAATTTGAGTATAAATATAATTAGCCAATGATCAAGAGTCACCTAATTGGTTAACCACCTTTTGAGAGGCAGCCTGTGGTGGGCAGTTGTACTACATAGTATCTAATTTGTCTTCTAAAAATATTAAAATTGTCTGAGTATTGGGACGGGGCGTTACAAAATTAAAGTATAGTACAACTTTTCATCCCCAGACTGATGGACAGTCAGAGCGGACTATTCAGATTCTCGAGGACATGTTAAGGTCCTGCATGCTTCAGTTTGGTGGGTCTTGGGAGGATCACTTGCATCTTGTGCAGTTCTCGTACAATAACAGCTTTCAAGCCAGTATTAAAGCTGCTCCGTTCGAAGCACTCTATGGGCGGAAGTGTAGATCACCAGTTTGTTGGGATGATGTTGGCAAGAGACAGTTGTTGGGTCCAGAGTTGATCACCAAGACAGTGGGGGCAGTGGTTCAGATTAGGAAGCACTTGCAGGCAGCTCAGGACAGGCAAAGGCGGTGGGCTGATGTTCATCGCAGGGCATTGGAGTTCGCAGTTGGTGATCATGTTTTTCTCAAGGTATCGCCATGGCGCGGTGTCATTCGGTTCGATGGCGGAGGCAAGCTTAGCCCGAGGTTTATTGGACCGTTTGAGATCCTGGAGCGAGTAGGCAAGGTGGCCTATCGTCTCGCATTGCTGCCAGCTTTATCAGGAGTGCACGATGTTTTCCATGTCTCACAACTCGGGAGGTATATCCGAGATGAAAGCCACGTGATCGACTATTCAGAGTTGACCATTAGGCCGGATTTGACTTGTGAGATTCCGCCTGTTGCTATTGTGGATCGGCGGGAGAAAGTGCTTAAGAACAAGGTCATTAAGCTGGTTTGTGTCGCTTGGAATCCTCACTCGCTAGGTGAGTCGACATGGGAGTTGGAGGAAATTTAGCAGAAGTTTCCTCACTTGTTTGAGTAGTTGCTTGTTTTGCTTTTGGTTGTTTTGCTTTGCTTGGGGTTATCCTATGTACCTTTCTTTTTAATTTTGAGGACGAAATTTTCTTATAGAGGGGTAGGATTGTAACCCCTGTTTTTCACTTTTGGTATTTTTGAGGGTATTTTTCATTTTTTGTGAATTATTATATTCCATTGTATTTTTCTGGACCATATATTTAATTATTTTCAATATATATTAATTTTCTTGCATTTTTGACCTCCTTGTGCTGATTGTGCGTCGTTTGTCCGTTTTTCGCCATTTTGAGTTCTTTTTCTCTTTTTCTTGGTCTCATTCATATTTATTAATTATTTTTGGGTTATGGTGAATTTTTTGAAGTGTTTTGACCAATTTGAGATTTTTAGCCCTTAAGGAGATTTTTTTTGAAGCCATAAGATTCATTGCATTTTGTATCCTCATTTGAAATCTAACCAATACCGATTACCCAATTGTATACCTATTTACTCCTATTGATATCCACTACCCATTAACCCACATTTGATCCCCTATATATATCCCCATAATCCCTAAACCCTAATCTATTTTTCCCTACTCTAATAACCCGGCCTCCATCCACTTCAAGCCTCCAAACCGGCTGCTCTCACTCCTCACCTTCCGGCCTGATCACCCAAACCCCATTGCCGGCCACCCCCTAGCTTCCATACTCCTACATCCATTATACAACTCCATATTCACAAAACCCCGCTTCCTCTCTTCCTTGTGTGGCCGAACCCCATCCAAACAGCACCCCCTCTTCAAAACAGCCCCCTACATCCCTCTTTGCTGATTTGGAGAAGTGGGCATCGCTCGTTCGAGTTCGTGCATCAAGGAGACGATCGTAGGCGAGTTTCGGTTCGTGGGTTCGCTTGGAATCGCGCGTGGAAGGATTTTTGCTCGTGGGTTTTCGTTGCTAGGCTTCGTAGCGTCGCGTTCATCGTCAAAGAGGCATGTAACTTGTACATCATGTCATTAGTTTGATTAAAGTCAAAAAGTTCACTAATAGGGTAGTCGAGACTAGAGACGGCCAAAATCTGAAATTTTGTTTGTGGATTTTGTCTCTATTGTGTAAATCAGACCCTAGAAGACTTAGGACATGAAGTTTGATAAGTTTATGCCGTAGGTTTCACCCAAAGCGCGATTTTGATCGCGTAAGTCATATATTGCATGAAACGTGTTTGATGGTTTGCCCACATGTGAATAATTAGATTTTGACATATTAGAAACCCTTAAATATGATGTTTAGATAATGAGTAGGCTGCGTTTCGAATTTGGTTAAGTTTGGTTCGTTTTTGTAGAAGTTATGACGATTCTAAGTTTAGTTGAGAAATCTGGAAATTCGGGCTGTGCTGTGTTGATTACTGTTTTTACCTGGGTTAGAGTCTGAATCCCAATGTGGACATTTCTGAGTAAATTATAGAGAATTGAATCTATTTTCTAACCCCACAGGTTTCACTACGTTTAGAGTTCGTATGCAGAAGTTATGTTAGTTTTAGTACATGTATGTCGGTAGTTTCCAGATTCAGTTTGGGGTAGTTTTTGTTAACTATTTATTTTCAAGATCTAGGTTATACATAAATATCATGCCACAATATTTTGTCCAGTGTTTCACCATGATATTAGAAAGTTCCCAGATTTATGTGGTATTTTAAAGATAAGTTTTGAGTGATGTTTCCTATCTTTTTCCATGATCTACTTTTTCTGTAAACAGCGTGTTGTTTTATGTTGATTTCAGTATCCACCCTATTTATATTAACTGTATAGAAATTTTATGTGAGATATGAAAGTTGGATAATTTTATCTATTTTCACGCCGTTTTGGCGGAACTGGATTTTGATTTGCTGTTTGCGAGATATATTTGATTTCGTACAGCAGTGTTGAAAAATTCCAGATCCATCAAAACCATGTTTTGTGTTACTTTTCATTTTTGATAACATATCTATACTTCCTGGAAAATTATAAAAATTAGTATTTTGAGTCTATATATATAGGGGATTACTCAAGAATTTTCGTGGATTTACTTGATGACTTTGCACGCTGTTTTTATGTGTTGGAAGTCATTCCCCTGTTTTCTGGCTGTACATGAAATCTGTGTTGAAATGAGTTTTAAGCTGAGATGTTGTGAACTAGTATAAGACATTATTATATTCGTTAGAAGCGTGTGGATGTCTAGTTTCCAGATCCTTCGACGGATCATGATTTGCATGCCTGTAGCTCTT
Source organism: Hemerocallis citrina (assembly GCA_017893485.1). Lineage (NCBI taxonomy): Eukaryota > Viridiplantae > Streptophyta > Magnoliopsida > Asparagales > Asphodelaceae > Hemerocallis > Hemerocallis citrina. Next base: position 305,798,359 of record CM030361.1, read on the forward strand.
TGAATCACTGATTTAGTGCTGACTAGTCTTGCTGACCTGATTACGAATCTTGTATATTTTGCTCGTATTAAATTCTGTGATGTGTTGCAAAGATTTCTTGAAACAGCTTAAGGATGATTATAATCATTCGCTGGACTTGTGTTACGTGCTCGTATTCCGTATTTTTGAGAAGCGGGGCGTGACAGAATTTTCAGCCCCGCTTCCCAAAAATACGGAATACGAGCATGTAACAAAAGCCCAGCGAATGATTATTATCATCCTTAAGCTGTTTCAGAAATCTTTACAACATATCACAATATAATCAGAGTCGGAAGCCAGAAAAATCAATCACATGCACATATGAACCAAATACCAAAAAGAATACTTGAAATAAAATATATTAATCTCAAATAGTCATGATCTGAAATACACAAATAATCATGGGTCACATTGCCCAAATACAGAAACAAATACAAGTCTCAAAATACAATATTGTCCAAAATAAGCAAAAAGAATAGTAATAGCATAATTCAGCCTCAGCCCCTCATCTTTGCCAATACCTTCAGGAACTTGTCCTCCAAAATATGCAATACAACGAGTGCAGGAAAAAGTGAAAGAGAAAAACACAAGTACCCGTCAATGGCAAGTCCGGGTCACAAATAGAGTAGGATACAAGCACATGGAATGGGATAACTAACTAGCATATGATATAGGTGTAAAGTCAACCTAGTCAAACTAGCATGGTAAAAGTGATAAGAGGTCATGTAAGCAAGTATCCTATAAACATGCATCAAGTGTCAAGTGTCATGTAATCGTGTATCACGTTTCGTGTTTCATGTAATTCAAGTCTCATATATCATGTCTCAGGTATCATGTAGTCAAGCACGATGTATCATGTCAGGTATCATGTTCATGTATTAAGTTCAAGTCTTGTGTGATTACTATCTAGGTAGCACGACATGCAACCCATCCTACATGGTTGCTACAACACATCAATTACGTTTTAGATTTCGTAGTGGACCATAGCAGGGCAATATACTCGGGGACAAGCAAGTAATTAAGCTCCAAGCTCCATGTATCATGTATCATGTATCACGTGTCAAAAGTGCAAGTGACAAGTATCGTGTCTTGCGTGCAAGTATCATGTCAAATATCACGTAGGATCAGTGGCCCCCTTCCGAATAACATTTCTGAATTATCCACTACTAGATCTTTCCCATAACCCCGGCTTGATTACTTTAATTATTAATGTCCAACAAGCAAGAATATGTGCAACTAGTGTCAAATAAGCAAGATATGATCAGGTATAAGTTCAGGATATCAAATTAGCATGCATGGGTAATATACATCCACATATACGAGCAAAATATACAAGGTTTATAATCAGGTCAGCAAGACTAGTCAACACTAAATCAGTGATTCAAAGAGCTACAGACGTGCAAATCACGATCCGTCGAAGGATCTGGAAACTAGACATCCACACACTTCTAACGAGTATAATAAAGACCTATACTAGTTCACAACATCTCAGCTTAAAACTCATTTCAACACAGTTTTCATGTACAGCCAGAAAACAGGGGAATCAACACAGTTTTCATGTACAGCCAGAAAACAGGGGAATGACTTCCAACACATAAAAACAGCAGGTAAACTCATCAAATAATTCCACGAAAAATATAGGGTATTCCCCTATAGATATAGACTCAAGATAATAAGTTTTATAATATTCCAGGAAGTATAACTACGTCATCAAAAATGAAAAGAAACACAAAACCTAGTTTTGATGAATCTGGAATTTCTCAACACTGCTGTACTGAAACAAACATATCTCGCAAACAGCGCATCGAAATCCAGTTCGGCCAAAATGGCGTGAAAATAGATAAAATTTTCCAACGTTCACATCTCAAATAAAATTTTCATACAATAAATATAAATAGGGTGAAAACTGCATTCAACATAGAACAACACGCAGTTTACAGAAAAAGTAGATCATGGAAAAAGATATGAAACATCACTCAAAACTTATCTTTAAAATACCACATAAATCTGGGAACTTCCTAACATCATGGGGAAACACTGGGCAAAATATTGTGGCATGATATTATTTATAACCTAGATCTTGAAAATAAATAGTTAACAAAAACTACTCCAAACTGAATCTGGAAACTACTGACATACATGCACCAAAATTATCATATCTAATTCATACGAACTCCAAACGCAGTGAAACCAGTGGGGTTAGAAAATAGATTCGATTCTCTACAATTTACTGTGAAATGTCCACGTTGAGATTCGGACTCTAACCCTGGTAAAAACAGTAACCAACACAGCACAGTCCGAATTCCAGATTTCATACATCATCTTAGAATCGTCATAACTTCTTCAAAAATGAACCAAACTCAACCAAATTCGAAACGCAGCCTACCCATTATCTAAATATCATAATGGAGGGTTTCTAACATGTCAAAACCTAATAATTCACATGTGGGCAAACCATCAAACACGTCTCATGCGATCTATGACATACGCGATCAAAATCGCGCTTTGGGTAAACCTAGAGCAGAAACCTATCAATTCTCACGTTCTAAGTCATCTATGGCCTGATTTACATAATAGAGACAAAACCCACAAATAAAAACACAATCTTTAGCCGTCTCTAATCTCAACTACCCTATAGGTGAACTTTTTGACTTGTATCAAACTAATGACATTATGTACAAGTTACTTGCCTCTTAATGACGATGAACGCGACCAAACAAAGCCTAGCAACGAAACCCACGAGCGAGAAGTCTTTCCACGCGATTCCAAGCGAACCCACGAGCCGAAACACGCCTACGATCGACTCCTTGATGCACGAACTCAAACGAGCGATGCCCACTTCTCCAAATCAGCAAAGAGAGATGTAGGGGGCTGTTTTGAAGTAGTTGGGGGCTGTTTTGAAGGTGCCGGCCACACAAGAGGAGAGGAAAGCGGAGTATTGTAGTACGGAAGAGAGGAGAACGGTTGAAGTGGGAGATGTGCAATGGAGGGCCGGTTTTGGGGTTTGGATGATCAGGCCGGGAGTGCAAGGAAGGGGGAAGCCGGTTTGGAGTCTTGAAGTGGAGGCCGGATTCAAAGAGTAGGGAAAAAGAGATTAGGGTTAGGGATTAATAGATGTTAGGGGTTATTTATATAGTAAAACTGTGGGTTAATGGGTAGTGGATATCAATAGGAGTTAATAGGTACACAATTGGGTAATGGGTATTGGGTAGATTTCAAATGGGGATACAAAATGCAAAGAATCATATGGCTCCTAAAAATCTCCTTGAGGGCCAAAAATCTCAAATTGATCAAAACACTACTAAAAATCCATCATGACCCAAAATAATTATTAAATATGAACGGGACCAAGAAAATGAGAAAAAGATCTCAAAATGATGAAAAACGGACAAACGGCGCACAATCAGCTCAAAGAGGTCAAAAATGCAAGAAAAATAATATATTGAAAATAATCCAATATAATAATGGGTATATAAAATTAATAACAAAAAAATATTGACTCTAATAAAATATAATTTGCAACACAAAAATATAATTTATTTAAAATACTACAATTACAATTTGTACATAGAAGTAAGCTGTTAGTAACCTGTCAAAACAAATAACAATAATAATGATAATAAAAATGAGATAAAAATGAGATTTTTATTACAATATAAAATCACAGAAAATAGTTACAGATAAATTCATTTGATCGAAAACACATTTTAAAATAGAAGGTCCAAAAAAATACATTTTGACAAAAAAAATTTGAAAACAGGAAAAATAATTTGCAAAAATTTTTAAAATACAGAAAATACACAAAAATATATATTTGGAAAACAGGGGTTACAATCCTACCGACCTTACAACAAAATTTCGTCCTCGAAATTTGCTTAGGTGGTACAGAGGACAGGGCAAAAGCAAACTGGGGAAGGGTAACAAAACAGAGGCTACTGGAGAAAGAACACAGCAGAGGCAATACCAGAATAGGAGAAGTGGATAACCCAGAACAAGGTCATTAAGCTGGTTCGCATTGCTTGGAATCCTCACTCACCTGGTAAGTCGACATGGGAGTTGGAGGAGAAAATTCAGCAGAAGTTTCCTCACTTGTTTGAGTAGTTGCTTGTTTTGCTTTTGGTTGTTTTGCTCTGCTTGGGGTTATCCTATGTACCTTTCTTTTTAATTTCGAGGACAAATTTTCTTGTAGGGGGTAGGATTGTAACCCCTGTTTTTCATTTTTGTTATTTTTTAGGATATTTTTCATTCTTTTGTGAATTATTATATACATTGTATTTTTCGGAACTATATATTTAATAATTTTCAATATATATTAATTTTCTTGCATTTTTGACCTCCTTGTGCTGATTGTGCATCGTTTGTCCGTCTTTCGCCATTTTGAGTTCTTTTTCTCTTTTCCTTGGTCTCATTCATATTTATTATTTATTTTTGGGTTATAGTGAATTTTTAGAAGTATTTTAACCAATTTGAGATTTTTGGCCCTTAAGGAGATTTTTAGGAGTCATAGAATTCATTGCATTTTGTATCCCCATTTGAAATTTACCCAATACCCATTACCCAATTGTATACCTATTTGCTCCTATTGATATCCACTACCCATTAACCCACATTTGATCCCCTATATATATCCCCATAATCCCTAAACCCTAATCTATTTTTCCCTACTCTAATAACCCGGCCTCCATCCACTTCAAGCCTCCAAACCGGCTGCTCTCACTCCTCACCTTCCGGCCTGATCACCCAAACCCCATTGCCGGCCACCCCCTAGCTTCCATACTCCAACATCCTCCATTATACAACTCCATATTCACAAAACCCCGCTTCCTCTCTTCCTTGTGTGGCCGAACCCCATCCAAACAGCACCCCCTCTTCAAAACAGCCCCCCCTACATCCCTCTTTGCTGATTTGGAGAAGTGGGCATCGCTCGTTCGAGTTCGTGCATCAAGGAGACGATCGTAAACGAGTTTCGGTTCGTGGGTTCGCTTGGAATCGCACGCGGAAGGATTTTTGCTCGTGGATTTTCGTTGCTAGGCTTCGTAGCGTCGCGTTCATCGTCAAAGAGGCAAGTAACTTGTACATAATGTCATTAGTATGATATTGTACATAATGTCATTAGTATGATACAAGCCAAAAAGTTCACTAATAGGGTAGTTGAAATTAGAGACGGCCAAAGATTGTGTTTTTATTTGTGGGTTTTGTCTCTATAGTGTAAATCAGGGCATAGATGACTTAGAACATGAGATTTGATAAGTTTATGCCATAGGTTTCACCCAAAGCGCGATTTTGATCGCGTATGTCATATATCGCATGAGACGTGTTTGATGGTTTGCCCATATGAGAATAATTAGGTTTTGACATGTTAGAAACCCTTAGATATGATATTTAAATAATGGGTAGACTGCGTTTCGAATTTGGATGAGTTTGGTTCATTTTTGTAGAAGTTATGACGTTTCTAAGATGAGTTGTGAAATCTGGAAATTCGGGATGTGCTGTGTTGATTACTGTTTTTAGCTGGATTAGAGTCCGAATCTCAACGTGGACATTTCACAGTAAATTGTAGAGAATTGAATCTATTTTCTAACCCCACTGGTTTCACTGCGTTTGGAGTTCGTATGAATGAGATATGATAATTTTAGTACATGTATGTCGGTAGTTTCCAGATTCAGTTTGAGGTAGTTTTTGTTAACTATTTATTTTCAAGATCTAGGTTATACATAATATCATGCCACAATATTTTGTCCAGTGTTTCCCCATGATGTTAGAAAGTTCCCAGATTTATGTGGTATTTTAAAGATAAGTTTTGAGCGATGTTCCATATCCTTTTCCATGATCTACTTTTTCTGTAAACTGCGTGATGTTCTATGATGATTTCAATTTCCACCCTATTTATATTTACTGTATGAAAATTTTACGTGAGATATGAAAGTTGGAGAATTTTATCTACTTTCGCCCAGTTTTGGCGGAACTGAATTTCGATGCGCTGTTTGCGAGATATGTTTGTTCTCGTACAGCAGTGTTGAGAAATTTCAGATTCATCAAAACCAAGTTTTGTGTTGCTTTTCATTTTTGATGACTTAGTTATACTTCCTGGAAAATTATGAAACTTATTATTTTAAGTCTATATTTATAGGAGATTACCCCAAATTTTTCGTGGATTTATTTGATGAGTTCACATGCTGTTTTTATGCGTTTGAAGTCGTTCCCCTGTTTACTGGCTGTGCATAAAATCTGTGTTGAATTCAGTTTTGAGTCGAGGTGATGTGAATTAGTATATGACTTTATTTTATGCTCGTTAGAATCGTGTGAATGTCTAGTTTCCAGATCTTCGACGGATCGTGATTTGCATGCCTGTAGCTCTTTGAATCACTGATTTAGTGCTGGCTAGTCTTGCTGACCTGATTATAAACCTAGTATATTTTGCTCGTATATGTGAATCTATATTACCCATGCACGCTGATTTGATATCCTAAATCTATATCTGATCATATCATGCTTATTTGACACTAGTTGCACGTATTCATGCTTGTTGGACATTAATAATAAAAATGATCAAGCCGGGGTATGGGAAAAATCTAGTAGTTGATAATTCAGAAATGTTACTCGGAAGGGTGTCCACTGATCCTACGTGATATCTGACATGATACATGATACTTGCACGCAAAACACGATACTTGCCACTTGTACTCTTGACACGTGATACATGATACATGGAGCTCAATTACTTGCTTGTCCCCGAGTTATACTGCCCTGCTATGGTCCACTACGAAATCGAAAGCGAAATTGTTGTGCTGTAGCAACCATGTAGGATGGGTTGCATGTCGTGCTACCTAGATAGTAATCACACAAGACTTGAACTTAATACATGAAACATGATACTTGATACATGACTACATGACACTTGATGCATGTTTATAGGATGCTTGATTTATGCCGTGATCCTTGATACCATTACCATGCTAGTTTGACTATGTTGACTTTATACCTATACCATGTGCTTGTTAGTTTCCCCATTGCATGTACTTGTATTCTACTCTATTTGTGACCCGGACTTGCAATTAACGGGTACTTGTGTTTTCTCTTTCCCCTTTCCTGCATTCTATGAATTGCAGATTATGGCGAACAGGTTCAAGGTGATGCTGGAGACTTGCAGTATTAGTTGCTCTTGGATTATTATTATTATTTTTGTTTCATGCCAGAACATTATATTGTATTTGTGAGACTTGTATTATTCCGGTGTTTTGAGACTTGATTATTATTTTGTACTTGGTCTATGTGACCCAAGATACTTATTTTTCCACTCTGTATATTTGAGAACATGGTATTTCATTTCAAGTAATTTATGTTGGTGAATTTGATTCAATGTTGCATGTTGGTTCCACTTTTGCTTCCGACTCTGTTAAACTCTGTGATGTGTTGTGAAGATTTCTTGAAACAGCTTAAGGATGATTATAATCATTCGCTGGGCTTTTGTTACGTGCTCATATTCCGTATTTTTGGGAAGCGGGGGGTGACAGGGTTTTTAGTGTGTCAATCCCCGCTATCCAAAAATACGGAATACGAGCACGTAACAAAGGCCCAGGGAATAATTATAATCATCCTTAAGCTGTTTCAAAAAATCTTTGCAACACATCACAGAGTTTAACAGAGTCGGAAGCAAAAGTGGAACCAACATGCGACATTGAATCAAATTCACCAACAGAAATTACTTAAAAGCAAATACTATGTTCTCAAATAAAACAGAGTCTGGAAAAACAAATATCTTGGGTCACATCGCCCAAGTACAAATAATAACCAAGTTTCACAATACCAGAATAATACAAGTTTCATGAATACAAATATTGTTCTATCACGATACAAGAAATACTAATAATAATTAAAAGCAACTAATACTGCAAGTCTCCAGCACCATCTTGAACATGTTCGCCATAATCTGCAATTCATAGAATGCAGGAAAGGGGGAAGAGAAAACACAAGTACCCATCAATGCAAGTCCGGGTCACAAAATAGAGTAGGATACAAGCACATGGAATGGGATAACTAACTAGCACATGGTATAGGTATAATGTCAACCTAGTCAAACTAACATGGTAAAAGTATCAGAATTTTTTCCCAAAATGACCCTTTTTGCAAAAGTATTGCCACAAACGACCTGTTTTTTTTTATTTCCACAAACGCCCTACTCGCTTTTTGAAAAAGCGAGTGTGGTACAAACCCTCGCGCTTTTTCAAAAAGTGAGTCTTAGGTTTCAGAAAATTGGAAACCTAAGACTCGCTTTTCGAAAAAGCGGGATGGTTTATACCACACTCGCTTTTTCCAAAAGCGAGTCTTGGCCTTCTTTGCCCAGCAACACTCGCTTTTTGAAAAAACGGGGGTAATTAAACCACTCGCTTTTTCAAAAAGCTAGTGTCGTTTGGGACTTAAACCCCCCGCCCCCAAAACAGATCTCACTTCTTCTTCTTTTTCCTCAAGACTCGCTTTCGAAACCCTAACCCAATCCTCGTATTCTTCGATTTCTGGCCTATTTCATCAAATTAGCCGTCGATTAGCTCCTAAAATCTTCGCTTTCTCATCCCACTCCAGTTGCCCACGTTGTGTTTGAGTTTTCTTTTCGAATTTTTGGGTGATTGCGGTGGATTGAAGAACAAGGGGTGGAGCTCGGTGATAAAGCGATTTGGTGGTGGTTCTTTTTTGTTTGTGGTGATTGCGGTGGTTCAATTCTTGCGTGAAGATTGAGGTATATTTCTAGAACTCAATATTTTCTAATGTTGTATATATATTGTGTGTAATATGTGGTGGTGTGTAGAATTTGTGAACGATTTGCTGAATATATAACTGTATATCTCTGATTTGAACGATTTGTTTGTAATGTGTGTAGAATTTGGGATTTGTGAGTAAAAGTATAATTGGACCTGTATAATGTAGGATATGTGTGAGTTGTATTTGTGCATATCAATTTTTGATTTTACTTAAATCAAGAATTGTAGATTTGTGCATATGTGAGTTGTATTTGTGATTTGTATTTGTGAGTTGTGAGTTTGGGATTTGTGATCAGGAGAAATTTACTGCAATTCTAAGTATATAGTTGAGATTTGTAATCAGGCGAAATTTACTGCAATTCTAAGTATATATATTTACTGCAATTCACAGACCAACTATTTGAATTTGGGATATGTGAGTTGTATTTGTGAGTTGTAGATTTTGTGAGTAAAATTAGGATATGACTATTAGTAATATCTCCACCTATAATTTGTGACTTTTTGTGAGTTGTATTTGCATTTCAATTCTCTTTTGCTTCCGTGATTATTTAAATTGCTAAAATGATTTTGGTATTGTTAATAATGATTGCTCGTTCCTCATTGTAGGATACTCTTTTTTTTTGAAAAAATACCACGGAATAAGGGACGTGTGGAGGCTGGCACTAGTAGTAGAGCCAATCGTGGCGATGGACCACGTACATCTTTTGGCCCACCTCCACGCAGTGGACGTGGTGGTGGTCGTCGTGGTGGCAACGAACGAAGTAATGTAAGTTTATATCTTTTTTTGCATTCGATTTGTTTCATTGTCATATAATTGATTGATATATTTATTTGCTCATGTAAATGCTGTTTTGCAGGTCCCAAGTAACCAAAATGTGGCTGGTACTTCGTCGCATGCCCCTTCTTCATCTACGGTTCCCCTTGTTGGTTCAGGTCCACTCGACCCCACTCTTCTTACGCTTCAGTCGCACCATCGCTCCAAAGATGTGTGGGAGGGGATTCGAAAGAGTGTACCTTCCGTGGGGGTCATCCACTCCCTATGCACCTCACGGATTCACCAAATATTAAGGGATTGCGGTCTATATGGTATTGCACTGATGAGCGGCATCAAGTGCGATCGGCCTCTACTAACAGCACTCCTCGAGAGATGGCATCCTGAGACCCACAGCTTCCACTTGTCAGTTGGGGAGATAACTGTTACGTTGCAGGACGTTTCAGTCATCACAGGCCTTCCGGTAGATGGGCAGGCGGTGACCGGCTCTATGGACTTCGACGCTCCATACTTAGTAGAACAATACCTAGGTGTCGAAGTGGAGACTGGTGCAGTAGTTGGGAAACAAATTCGGTTGAAGGAAAAATTTAAAGACCGACTGACAGATGATTCGACTGAAGAGGAGGTCCAGATGTACTGCAGGGCGTACATCCTTACTCTTTTTGGAGGTGTACTATTCTCTAATTCAAGCGGCCATTCCGTCCCCCTCATGTACCTCCCGCTGATTGCAGACCTTGGACGAGTCGGCCAGTATAGTTGGGGTAGTGCTGCCTTAGCATCCCTCTACAGGAGTTTGTGCCTGTGTGCCCTCGGGTCCGTGCAGATGAATGGCCCGATGATTTTGCTTCAAGTGTGGAGCTGGGAGCATATCCACGTTGGGCGTCCTGTAGTTAGAAAACAATCACCCAGCTGGATCCATATCCCTGAAGACCAGTACATGCTTCCTCCTCTTGGTGTGTACTGGTCCGGTAACCTAACCTGGACTGCCAACCCGAACAGATGCCTGACCTACTACCGTGATGAGTTGGACAGGGTGGCAGATAACTGCGTTGTATGGATGCCCTACACGGAGGAGCGTCTAGCTCGACTACCGCCCAATGCCCTGTATAGGCGAGATCTTTGGCTGACAAAAGCACCGCTCATCAACTTCAGCACTGTCGAGTTCTATTTTGTTAGCAGAGTACTACGACAGTTTGGTCTCCAGCAGTCGATTCCAGTAGCCGAGCCGTTCAATGCAGATATCCATAAAATTACCGGAATGGGTCGTACGCCAGGTCACAATTGGGCGGAAAGCTTCTCCACATATGTCGAGAGATGGAACTTACAAAGGTTCGATGAAATCATCCGCGACATATCTCCATTCGAATTAGCAAATCACGAGAACTATATGATTTGGTATCGGAGGATGACAAGGCGGTACATCTCTCCGACAGGGCAGACTCCAGCCGGCGTGGTGATGCCTATACGTCGACCGGCAGCAGAACCGGTAGATTTACACTCCATGCATTTGCCTATGTTTCAACCAAAGGCATCGGCTATTCGCACGATTGTAAGTTTTTTAGAAATTTTTAAGTCTTTTATTTTTTTTGAACTCTAACTACAAAAAACTACTTATTATATTTTGTAGATAGCACAGACTTGGAGTATGGGCAAGAAATGTACAGCGGTGTTGAGTAGTAACGTAGCCGATGCGGTGAAGAACTTCGCACGCGATATGCTGACGTCCTGTCGAGCACAGGCAGATGCTGTGGGGGAGGGGGCGACCTTGGATGCAATCTTAAACACTCCCGCACATCGGACTAATACACGCAATAGACGAATAAAGAAAGTCGCCAGTAAACCACCGCGTCGTAACATAATTGAAGAAGCGGATGAGGAACAAGTAGAGGAGGAGGAGCAAGAAGAGGAAGGCGTGCCATTAGAGGGTATTACACAGAAAACTCCATCACCCCGAGCGAAGAGGCAACGGAAACGACCCGATATGTTTACCCCGGACCCGTGATTAGCGGAGTTGTGTAGTTGAATGTTGTTAGATTTTGTGAGCGTCGAATATTGTAATTAACCTTTGAATAGTGCATTGAATGAAATTCGAAATTTAGAATGGGTGTGTGCGTGTGGTGATTTTCATTGTTTAAGTTTTCCTCGCTTTTTTTGTTGTGTTGTTAGATTTTTTTTTTTGTTTTTGTGCGTGTGGTGATCTTGAGAATATAGATGGATTGAATGTGCTTTTTTATTTTTGTGCGTGTGGTGATCTTGAGATTGTATATGGATTGAATGTTAATGGTATGAATATGGAGATGGTGGAGATGTAAGTCGCGTAATTGTCCCACCAAGAGTTGATGCAATGGTTCTTACTGCATACAGATCAAGACTCGCTTTCTGAGAAAGCGAGTCTAGCTATAATGACCCCGCTTTCTCAGAAAGCGAGTCTTGGTGCTGTATCCTTTTAATCTAGCTGATCCAAGAAAGCGAGTCTAGTAATTTCATCCACGGGTTCTGAAAAAGCGACTGTTTAACCAGTGAATTTTGATTCTCTGGTTTTATACAGATCGAAGACACGCTTTCTCAGACACCGCGATGTTTATTCTCTGGTGGAGATGTTTCTCAGACACCGCGATGTTTCAGACACGCTTTCTCAGACACCGCGATCTAGTAATAAACATCCACGGTGTCTGAGAAAGCGTGTCTTCGATCTGTATAAAACCAGAGAATCAAAATTCACTGGTTAAACAGTCGCTTTTTCAGAACCCGTGGATGAAATTACTAGACTCGCTTTCTAAGAAAGCGAGTCTTGGATCAGCTAGATTAAAAGGATACAGCACCAAGACTCGCTTTCTGAGAAAGCGGGGTCATTATAGCTAGACTCGCTTTCTCAGAAAGCGAGTCTTGCTCTGTATGCAGTAAGAACCATTGCATCAACTCTTGGTGGGACAATTACGCGACTTACATCTCCACCATCTCCATATTCATACCATTAACATTCAATCCATATACAATCTCAAGATCACCACACGCACAAAAATAAAAAAGCACATTCAATCCATCTATATTCTCAAGATCACCACACGCACAAAAACAAAAAAAAATCTAACAACACAACAAAAAAAGCGAGGAAAACTTAAACAATGAAAATCACCACACGCACACACCCCATTCTAAATTTCGAATTTCATTCAATGCACTATTCAAAGGTTAATTACAATATTCGACGCTCACAAAATCTAACAACATTCAACTACACAACACCGCTAATCACGGGTCCGGGGTAAACATATCGGGTCGTTTCCGTTGCCTCTTCACTCGGGGTGATGGAGTTTTCTGTGTAATACCCTCTAATGGCACGCCTTCCTCTTCTTGCTCCTCCTCCTCTACTTGTTCCTCATCCGCTTCTTCAATTATGTTACGACGCGGTGGTTTACTGGCGACTTTCTTTATTCGTCTATTGCGTGTATTAGTCCGATGTGCGGGAGTGTTTAAGATTGCATCCAAGGTCGCCCCCTCCCCCACAGCATCTGCCTGTGCTCGACAGGACGTCAGCATATCGCGTGCGAAGTTCTTCACCGCATCGGCTACGTTACTACTCAACACCGCTGTACATTTCTTGCCCATACTCCAAGTCTGTGCTATCTACAAAATATAATAAGTAGTTTTTTGTAGTTAGAGTTCAAAAAAAATAAAAGACTTAAAAATTTCTAAAAAACTTACAATCGTGCGAATAGCCGATGCCTTTGGTTGAAACATAGGCAAATGCATGGAGTGTAAATCTACCGGTTCTGCTGCCGGTCGACGTATAGGCATCACCACGCCGGCTGGAGTCTGCCCTGTCGGAGAGATGTACCGCCTTGTCATCCTCCGATACCAAATCATATAGTTCTCGTGATTTGCTAATTCGAATGGAGATATGTCGCGGATGATTTCATCGAACCTTTGTAAGTTCCATCTCTCGACATATGTGGAGAAGCTTTCCGCCCAATTGTGACCTGGCGTACGACCCATTCCGGTAATTTTATGGATATCTGCATTGAACGGCTCGGCTACTGGAATCGACTGCTGGAGACCAAACTGTCGTAGTACTCTGCTAACAAAATAGAACTCGACAGTGCTGAAGTTGATGAGCGGTGCTTTTGTCAGCCAAAGATCTCGCCTATACAGGGCATTGGGCGGTAGTCGAGCTAGACGCTCCTCCGTGTAGGGCATCCATACAACGCAGTTATCTGCCACCCTGTCCAACTCATCACGGTAGTAGGTCAGGCATCTGTTCGGGTTGGCAGTCCAGGTTAGGTTACCGGACCAGTACACACCAAGAGGAGGAAGCATGTACTGGTCTTCAGGCATATGGATCCAGCTGGGTGATTGTTTTCTAACTACAGGACGCCCAACGTGGATATGCTCCCAGCTCCACACTTGAAGCAAAATCATCGGGCCATTCATCTGCACGGACCCGAGGGCACACAGGCACAAACTCCTGTAGAGGGATGCTAAGGCAGCACTACCCCAACTATACTGGCCGACTCGTCCAAGGTCTGCAATCAGCGGGAGGTACATGAGGGGGACGGAATGGCCGCTTGAATTAGAGAATAGTACACCTCCAAAAAGAGTAAGGATGTACGCCCTGCAGTACATCTGGACCTCCTCTTCAGTCGAATCATCTGTCAGTCGGTCTTTAAATTTTTCCTTCAACCACTTCAACCGAATTTGTTTCCCAACTACTGCACCAGTCTCCACTTCGACACCTAGGTATTGTTCTACTAAGTATGGAGCGTCGAAGTCCATAGAGCCGGTCACCGCCTGCCCATCTACCGGAAGGCTGTGATGACTGAAACGTCCTGCAACGTAACAGTTATCTCCCCAACTGACAAGTGGAAGCTGTGGGTCTCAGGACGCCATCTCTCGAGGAGTGCTGTTAGTAGAGGCCGATCGCACTTGATACCGCTCATCAGTGCAATACCATATAGACCGCAATCCCTTAATATTTGGTGAATCCGTGGGTGCATAGGGAGTGGATGACCCCCACGGAAGGTACTCTTTCGAATCCCCCTCCCACACATCTTTGGAGCGATGGTGCGACTGAAGCGTAAGAAGAGTGGGGTCGAGTGGACCTGGACCAACAAGGGGAACCGTAGATGAAGAAGGGGAACCGTAGATGAAGAAGGGGCAGGCGACGAAGTACCAGCCACATTTTGGTTACTTGGGACTTGCAAAACAGCATTTACATGAGCAAATAAATATATCAATCAATTATATGACAATGAAACAAATCGAATGCAAAAAAAGATATAAACTTACATTACTTCGTTCGTTGCCACCACGACGACCACCACCACGTCCACTGCGTGGAGGTGGGCCAAAAGATGTACGTGGTCCATCGCCACGATTGGCTCTACTACTAGTGCCAGCCTCCACACGTCCCTTATTCCGTGGCATTTTTTCAAAAAAAAAGAGTATCCTACAATGAGGAACGAGCAATCATTATTAACAATACCAAAATCATTTTAGCAATTTAAATAATCACGGAAGCAAAAGAGAATTGAAATGCAAATACAACTCACAAAAAGTCACAAATTATAGGTGGAGATATTACTAATAGTCATATCCTAATTTTACTCACAAAATCTACAACTCACAAATACAACTCACATATCCCAAATTCAAATAGTTGGTCTGTGAATTGCAGTAAATATATACTTAGAATTGCAGTAAATTTCGCCTGATTACAAATCCCAACTATATACTTAGAATTGCAGTAAATTTCTCCTGATCACAAATCTCAAACTCACAACTCACAAATACAAATCACAAATACAACTCACATATGCACAAATCTACAATTCTTGATTTAAGTAAAATCAAAAATTGATATGCACAAATACAACTCACACATATCCTACATTATACAGGTCCAATTATACTTTTACTCACAAATCCCAAATTCTACACACATTACAAACAAATCGTTCAAATCAGAGATATACAGTTATATATTCAGCAAATCGTTCACAAATTTTACACACACCACCACATATTACACACAATATATATACAACATTAGAAAATATTGAGTTCTACAAAATATACCTCAATCTTCACGCAAGAATTGAACCACCGCAATCACCACAAACAAAAAAGAACCACCACCAAATCGCTTTATCACCGAGCTCCACCCCTTGTTCTTCAATCCACCGCAATCACCCAAAAATTCGAAAAGAAAACCCAAACACAACGTGGGCAACTGGAGTGGGATGAGAAAGCGAAGATTTTAGGAGCTAATCGACGGCTAATTTGATGAAATAGGCCAGAAATCGAAGAATACGAGGATTGGGTTAGGGTTTCGAAAGCGAGTCTTGAGGAAAAAGAAGAAGAAGTGAGATCTGTTTTGGGGGCGGGGGGTTTAAGTCCCAAACGACACTAGCTTTTTGAAAAAGCGAGTGTGGTTTAATTACCCCCGCTTTTTCAAAAAGCGAGTGTTGCTGGGCAAAGAAGGCCAAGACTCGCTTTTGGAAAAAGCGAGTGTGGTATAAACCATCCCGTTTTTTCAAAAAGCGAGTCTTAGGTTTCCAATTTTCTGAAACCTAAGACTCGCTTTTTGAAAAAGCGCGAGGGTTTGTACCACACTTGCTTTTTCAAAAAGCGAGTGGGGCGTTTGTGGAATTAAAAAAAAAACAGGTCGTTTGTGGCAATACTTTTGCAAAAAGGGTCATTTTGGGAAAAAATTCAAAGTATCATGTGTACACGGCATAAATCAAGTAACCTATAAACATGCATCAAGTGTCAAGTGTCAAGTATCATGTTTCATGGAATTCAAGTCTCATATATCATGTAGTCAAGCAGGCATGTATCATGTTCATGTATTTAAGTTCAAGTCTTGTGTGATTACTATCTAGGTAGTATAACATGCAACCCATCCTACATGGTTCCTACAACACCACAATTTCGCTTTAGATTTCGTAGTGGACCATAGCAGGGCAGTATAACTCGGGGACAAGCAAGTTATTGAGCTCTAAGCTCCATGTATCATGTATCATGTAATCACGTGTCAAGGTGCAAGTGGCAAGTATCGTGTCTTGCGTGCAAGTATCATGTATCATGTATCATGTCAAATATCACGTAGGATCAGTGGACCCCCTTCCGAGTAACATTTCTGAATTATCCAGTACTAGATCTTTCCCATAACCCCGGCTTGATTACTTTTATTATTAATGTCCAACAAGCATTAATACGTGCAAAATAGTGTCAAATAAGCATGATAGGATCAGGTATAAATTCAGGATATCAAATTAGCATGCACGGGTAATATAGATTCACATATACGAGCAAAATATACAAGATTCGTAATCAGGTCAGCAAGACTAGTCAGCACTAAATCAGTGATTCAAAGAGCTACAGGCATGCAAATCATGATCCGTCGAAGGATCTGAAAACTAGACATCCACACGCTTCTAACGAGTATAATAATGTCTTATACTAGTTCACAACATCTCAGCTTAAAACTCATTTCAACACAGATTTCATATACAGCCAGAAAACAGGGGAATGACTTCCAACACATAAAAACAGCGTGCAAAGTCATCAAATAGATCCACGAAAATTCTTGGATAATCCCCTATATATATAGACTCAAAATACTATTTTTTATAATTTTCCAGGAAGTATAGATATGTTATCAAAAATGAAAAGTAACACAAAACATGGTTTTGATGGATCTGGAATTTCTCAACACTGTTGTACGAAATCAAACATATCTCGCAAACAGCAAATCAAAATCCAGTTCCGCCAAAACGGCGTGAAAATAGATAAAATTATCCAACTTTCATATCTCACATAAAATTTTCATACAGTAAATATAATTAAGGTGAAAACTGGGTTCAACATCGAACAACACGCAGTTTACAGCAAAAGTACATTATAGAAAAGGATACAAGACATCGCTCAAAACTTATCTTTAAAATACCACATAAATCTAGGAACTTCCTAATATCATGGTGAAACACTGGACAAAATATTGTGGCATGATATTATGTATAACCTAGATCTTGAAAATAAATAGTTCACAAAATCTACCCCGAACTGAATCTGGAAACTACCGACATACAGACACTAAAATTATCATAACTAATTCATACGAACTCCAAACGCAGTGAAACCAGTGGGGTTTGAAAATAGATTCAATTCTCTACAATTTACTCAGAAATGTCCACGTTGAGATTCGGACTCTAACACAGGTGAAAACAGTAATCAACACAGCACAGCCCGAATTTCCAGATTTCACAACTAAACTTAGAATCGTCATAACTTCTACAAAAATTAACCAAACTCATCCAAATTCGAAACGCAGCCTACTCATCATCTAAATATCATAATGGAGGGTTTCTAACATGTCAAAACCTAATATTTTCATATGGGCAATCCAACAAACACGTCTTATGCAATATATGACATACGCGATCAAAATCGTGCTTTGGGTGAAACCTAAAGCATAAACTTCTCAAACTTCATGTCTTAAGTCTTCTGGGGTCTGATTTACACTATAAAGACAAAACCCACAAATAAAAACACAATCTTTGACCGTCTCTAGTCTCAACTATCCTATTAGTGAACTTTTTGACTTGTATCAAACTAATGACATTATGTACAAGTTACTTGCCTCTTTGACGATGAACGCGACGCTACGAAGCCTAGCAACGAAAACCCACGAGCAAAAATCCTTCCACGCGCGATTCCAAGCGAACCCACGAACCGAAATTCGCCTACGATTGTCTCCTTGATGCACGAACTCGAACGAGCGATGCCCACTTCTCCAACTCGGCAAAGAAGGATGTAGGGGGGTTGTTTTGAAGAGGGGGTGCTGTTTGGATGGGGTTCGGCCACACAAGGAAGAGAGGAAGCGGGGTTTTGCGTATATGGAGTTGTATAATGGAGGATGTAGGAGTATGGAAGCAAGGGGGAGGCCGGCAATGGGGTTTAGATGATCAGGCCGGAAGGTGAGAAGGGGGGCCCGGTTTGCAAGAGGAGGAAAAAGAGATTAGGGTTTGTGTTTTTGGAATTATGGGGTGTTTAAATAGGGTTTAGTTGTGGATTAATGGGTAGTGGATACCAATAGGAACAAATAGGTATACAATTAGATAATGGGTATTGGGTAGATTTCAAATGGGAATACAAAAAGCAATGAATTCTATGGCTCCTAAAAATCTCCTTAAGGGCCAAAAATCTCAAATTGGTCAAAACACTTCTAAAAATTCACCATAACCCAAAAATAAATAATAAATATGAATGAGACCAAGGAAAAGAGAAAAAGAACTCAAAATGGCGAAAAACGGACAAACGACGCACAATCAGCACACGGAGGTCAAAAATGCAAAAAAAATAATATAAAATAAAAATAATTAAATATATGGTTCCGAAAAATACAATGGATATAATAATTCACAAAAAATGAAAAATACCCCCAAAAATAACAAAAACGAAAAACATGGGTTACAATCCTACCCCTACAAAAAAAATTCGTCCTCGAAATTAAAAAGAAAGGTACATAGGATAACCCCAAGCAAAACAAAACAACCAAAAGCAAAACAAGCAACTACTCAAACAAGTGAGGAAACTTCTGCTGAATTTCCTCCTCCAACTCCCATGTCGACTCACCAGGCGAGTGAGGATTCCAAGCAACACGAACCAGCTTAATGACCTTGTTCTTAAGCACTTTCTCCCGCCGATCCACAATAGCAACAGGCGAAATCTCACAAGTCAAATCCGGCCTAATGGTCAACTCTGAATAGTCGATCACATGACCTTCATCTCGGATATACCTCCTGAGTTGTGAGACATGGAAAACATCGTACACTCCTGATAAAGCTGGCGGCAATGCAAGATGATAAGCCACCTTTCATACTCGCTCCAAAATCTCAAACGGTCCAATAAATCTCGGGCTAAGCTTGCCACTGCCACCGAACCGAATGGCACCGCGCTACGGCAATACCTGAGAAAAACATGGTCACCAACTGTGAACTCCAACGCCCTGCGATGAACATCAACTCACCGCCTCTGCATGTCTTGAGCTGCCTGCAAGTGCTTCCTGATCTGAACCACTACTTCAACAATCTTGGTGATCAACTCTGGACCCAACAACTGTCTCTCGCCAACATCATTCCAACAAACTGGCGATCTACACTTCCGACCATAGAGTGCTTCGAACGGAGCAGCTTTAATACTGGCTTGAAAGCTGTTATTGTACGAGAACTCTACCAGGTGCAAGTGATCCTCCCAAGACCCACCAAACTGAAGCATGCAGGACCTCAACATGTCCTCGAGAATCTGAATAGTCCGCTCTAACTGTCCATCTGTCTGGGGATGAAAAGCTGTACTGTACTTAATTTGCTCCCCAAACTGCTTTGAAGACTCTCCCAACCAATCCATACCCAGAATAACGTCGAATCCTGACTCGAATCGACGTACACAGGCATGTATGGGTCACCAAACAGAGCAAGAATAACATGGCTTAAACAGGTAACTGGTTCAGGTTGAAAATTATACATGTACAGATGAAAGACAACATATAAAAGGGTAGGATAACGAAAATTCTAGTTCAGGACAGCAAGACAGTACTACACCAAATCTGGGATTTCCGTTACCACAAATATGCAAACGTGGATCCGCCAGAAAATCTGAAAAATATACTCTCGGCCGAATCCAGCAAATATATAAGTCAAATGGTAATTCACAAAAATAGGACTAAAACAGAATTGTATTCAGAAAACATGTTCAGCCAGAAATCAGAAGTTTGTATTCATAAATAGGAAAATCGCATAAAAAACTTACCGATTACATTCAAGAAAAATCTGGGGTCTTCCCTAGTATGTTTAGTAACAAAAAATAAAGTTTCATAATTTTTCAACATAGATAGAATAGTCAAGTAAAATCAGAAAGCAGCAAGATACAGTAGTTTTGTAAATCTGGAATCATAAACACAGTAGTACTAAAATAACAATAGATTACAAAATATAAATTGAAATCCAGTTCCGCCAAAAGAGTATAGTAGTTGTTTGCAAGCATTGAATAGTTTATAAAAGTTATCAATTAAATCCACAAAAATTTGGGGTTAATCCCAATCAAGTCTAGTTGTACTCAGCAAATATTGAATCAAAATATTATCTTTAACATTATTATGAAAATAAATTACTCTCAAAAATTTGGGATCTAAAATTTTCTACGCATCTATAGTAAAATAGCCATAATTTGCAACTTATAAATCGAAACTGAGATCTGTCAGAAAATCTGGAAAGTAGACATAATTCACTATAATTCATATTCACAAATAATTTTCATATACTGACTTTAATAGAGCCTAAAATACTGAAAAATATATTCTTCAAGCATAAAATCAACTAGTTCATATGAAACACATCCAAATCATAGCAAAACATGAAATAGGGTATACTAGATGTCCAAACAACATGGTATAGAGTATTTTACAAGTCTACTACGAGTTAACTACATCGAACACATCATGCATACAAGATCATACAACACCTCATAATCACGAACACATGCATGTATACAAGAATTGATTTCTCTAAGTCTAAATTCATGTCGTGTACTCCTGATAACGCTGGCAGCAATGCAAGACGATAGGCCACCTTGCCTACTTGCTCCACAATGTGAAACGGTCCAATAAACCTAGGGCTGAGTTTGCCCCCACCACCAAACCGAATGACACCTCGCCAAGGCGATACGTTTAGGAAAACACGGTCACCAACCTCACTCCAAAACTCTCTGATGGACATCAGCATATCACCGGTGTCTATCCTGATCTGCCTGCAAGTGCTTCCTGATCTGAGTCACGCATCGAATATCCTGGTGATCAATTTCGGACCCAACAATTTTCTCTCACCAATGTCATCCCAGCACACTAGTGATATGCACTTCCGCCCATAAATTGGCTCGAACGGTGCAGCTTTAAGACTGACCTAAAAGCTATTATTGTACAAGAACTCTACGAGATGCAAATGGTCCTCCCATGATCCACCGAACTGCAGCATACAGGACCTCAACATGTCCTCTCTAACTGTCCATCCATCTGGGGTTGAAAAGTTGTATTGTACTTTAATTAACTCCCCAAACTACTCTGAAAACTCCCAAAACTGAGATCTGAATCTCATAAACTGTCGGGTATAATACTGATTAGAACCCCATAATGTCTAACAATCTCTTGCATGTACTTTTAAGCTAGGCTCTCAGTAGACTGTCCGACTCGGAAGGGAATGAAGTGAGCACTCTTCATCAGTCGATCGACAATCAACCAAATGGCATTATGACCCTTAGGACTCCTCGGCAAAGCGGTCACAAAACCCAAAGTGATGTGTTCCCACTTCCACTCCGGAATGGAAAGCGGTTAAAGAAGTCCGGCGATTTTCTGATGTTCTGCCTTCACATGCTGGCAGATCAAACACTGAGACACAAACCGAGCCACAGCCCTCTGCATGCTAGGTACCCTAATTCATGATGTTTAAACACTTGGTAGACTCGATTTCATGTTTGGATGTGTTTGGATCAATTTTCTAGAACCTATGTTGATTTTGTTTTTAACGGAAAAATCTGTATTTTTGTCGCTGTTCTGTTTTGTTTGCTGTTTTCGACTGTGTTAAAGTTGGTATCTTAATTTCGGTATAAAACATGAGTTTTAGATAATTTCATCAATTTTCAAACCCCTCTGACCTTGCTTGATTTTGATTTCGTAAGAATGAGTTATGACTGTTTTAGTGAAGATGTGTCGATCTTTTTTAGATTCTGTTTTTCGATAATTTTGATGACATTATTTTAAAGAATTATGCTATACATATTATTTTGAACCAAAACTTTGGTCAGTGTTTCTTTATCAAGTTAGGGATTACCCAGAATTTTGGTGAATTTTATTGATGAGTTTTATGTGATGTTTCATGCTCGTTTATAAAATCCATATGTATTGTATTTTACTCGCTGTTCTGTAAAGAACCTTATTTTCACTATGAATCATTTTACTGTATGAAAAATATTTGTGAAATGTGAAAGTTAGTAAATTCAATCTATTTTCTTATCCCTTTGGCGGAATTGGATTTCGTTTCCATGGTTGCGAGATATCCTAGTTTTTGTACAGCAGTGTTGGAAATTCCAAATTTGTCAAACTATGTTTTCTTGATGCTTCCTCATTTTTGATGACTGATCTAAGTTTACTGGAAAATTCTGAAACTTTATATTTAGATACTGTACATGTAGGGGAATACCCCAGATTTTTCGTGAATTTATTTATGGAGTTTTCATGCTGTTTTCTCTGTTTTTGAATTCGTTTTCCTGATTTCATGCTGAACCTATTTTCTGTATTAAAACCAGTTTTGAGTTGTGATTTTGTAAATTAGTATATGAATTATTTATATTCGCTGGATTCGTGTGGAAGTCTATTTTTCAGATCCAGTTTTGCTTGTTTGTATTACTGGAAATCATTGTTTTACTACAGTAGGGTCTTGCTATCCTGAACTTGAGATTTGTTTATTTTATTTCTTTCATGAGATATCTTGCACACGTACATATTTATCTTGCAACTTGAACTTGCCACATGATCATGTCATGCAATTCTTGATATGTTTCGCACATTTACATGCTTGTTGACATTAATAATAAAATTAACCAAGTCGGGGTTAAGGGTAAGATCTAGTAGTGGATAGTGCCAGAAACGTGTACTCGGAAGAACCTAGTGGTTATTGAAGCTTGTTAATATGTGGAGTTTGACACGATATACATGATACATACACACATGACACTGGAGCTTGTTTGGGTTTTGGAGCTTGTTTACATGATACATGATTACATAATACTTGGAGCTTGTCCCTAAGTACACTGCCATGTATGACACTGGAGCTTGTTTGGGTTTTGGAGCTTGTTTACATGATACATGATTACATAATACTTGGAGCTTGTCCCTAAGTACACTGCCATGTATGCTCCCCTACAAAATCTAAAGCGAAACTTTTTGTTGTAGCAACCACGTAGAAAAAACGATGATGCATGAAGTGCTACCTAGATAGTAAATCACTACAAGACTTGAGACATGCTACTTGAACATGATACATGCTTGCTTGATACTTGACTACATAATACATGAGACTTGTTTATATGATACTTGAACATGACACTTGATACATGATTATTGACACTTGACATTTGATGCACATGTTGACACATGATACTTGATTACTTGACACTTGATTTAAGCCATTTACACTTGTTCACTTTTGCCATGCTAGTTGTTTATCTTGGACATCACGATTATACTATGCTAGGTTTGTTACTTAGATTCACCCATTTCCATGTACTTGTATCCTACATTATTTGCGACCCGTAACTTGCAATTGACGGGTACTTGTTTTTCTTCTTCCTCCTCCTGCAAATTTACTAATTGCAGATCAGGATAGTCGGCTTCCAGATGATATTGGCGAGATGATGTATTAGTGCTGGAGTTTCTGCTTTATGATTTTATTATTGCTTGTTGCTTGAACTTGAATTAAGATGTACTTGACTACTTGGATATTATCTTGTATTTGGACGATGTGACCCAGAATATTTGACTTGTTCAGAATTTGATTATTTGAGATTATTGTATTTGGTTTCAAGTAACTTCTGTTGGTATCTTGTTTCAATTATGCATGTTTGGTTGTGCCTTTTGCTTCCGACTCTGAATTATCTTGTAAAATATTGTAAGAATTCTTGAACAGCTTATGGATGATGGAAATCATTCGCTGGGCTTTTGTTACGTATTTGTATTCCGCATTCTTTTTGGAAAGCGGGACGTGACAGTGTTTTTAGTGATATCAGAGCCAGGTTGTGATGGGTTGTGTCGTAATAAATGTATTTAATTTTTTCCGTTGTGCAAATATTAAAAAAATTGTTATAATAAAAAGTTTAAATTTTCCCCTGTATTTGATACTGTATTTGGATTACGTTGAAGTTGATTCTGAAAATTGTGCCACTTATTTCTAATTTTATTGATTAAAAATTCAGGGCGCTACAGAGTTGGTATCAGAGCCAGGTCTCGATCGTAAGACCTGTGGCAATTTGTGAACCACACCTCGATTGGTGATTTTGCAGTAAGAATGAATGATTGTACTGCACAGTTGTTTTAAGACCCTATAGTCAGAAACTGGTCTCCACAAGAACAATCAACCCAACCACCATCAATCTTTACTAACTTCAAAGCTTCTAGATCACTACCTAAAAAGTTAATTCAACTCAATTTGAGGATTGTGTTGATGCTTTGGTCCATAAATAAAGGGCAATTTATTTTGAAAAAACACTTCATTTACATACTTAGGGCTGCAAACAAACAAAGCTACTCGCGAGTAGCTTTGCTCGAGTTTGGTCAAAGCTCGTCTTGAACCGAGTTCGAGCCAAGCTCGAGCTCGATAATTAACGAGCCGAATTCAAGCCTGGTCAAAGCTCGGCTCGCTAGGCTCGCGAATTATTCATTACTGTGGTTATTTGAATGGATTGTAAGAATGTGGGCCTATGTAACAATGTTTAAACATAGTTTAAGGGCTAAGAATAATCAATTTTTATCACAGATCACACATTCACACCCACATCTTTTTCTCACTTATCATCCAACTCAAATCGCTCAGCCCTCTTTCTTAACCTTCAAACCCATCACATCGCTCTCATCGTCATCCTCTCCCTCTCTCGAAGGCTCCGTGAAGGCGAAGTGGGCATCGACGCATGCGCGTGGTGGCTACGGACCATCGACGGCAAAGAGACAGCAAGATGAATCTATTCTTAATAGTTTTGTTGATTAAAAGGTCGTTTATTTGTTAAAATTCTCTACGTAATAGGTTGCTTTTCTTGTGTATTCTAAGGAAGTTTAAAAATTTTGTTTTGTTTTCTTCCTCTTTCTGTCTCTTTAGTCTTTTAATTTTGTTTCCTTCCCCTTAATGTGTGAGCAGTCAGTCTTGATCAATCTAATATAGTTTATAGATCTAGCTAGTTTTCTGATAACTACAGATTTGTAAACGAGCTTCAACGAGTCGAGCTCGAGCTTGGGTAATCTCACATGAGCCGAGCTCAAGCTTCACTGTTGGAGCTCGAAACAAGCCTTGAGCTGGATAAAAAAGAATCTGAGCCGAGCTCAAGCCTCAAGAAACTCGGCTAGACTCGGCTGGTTTGCAGCCCTATACATACTAAGCCTCAAAAGACCACAAAATATCTTGTAGTTAATCTTCTCTATAAGAAACTCCACCACAAATGCCATCCAGTCTCATGTGCAACTCGTGAAATCCCAAAAAAATTGAATGTGCTCTAGCTCTTCAATAATGCACTCTAGCTCTTCAATAATGCAAAAGGTAAATTCGGAACACTTAATTCCAATGTGGTTCATGAGTAACTAAATCCAAATTCTATATCTGTAACCTAACTCAAGTTCAAAACATTTGCATTAAATTTAACCAACAATAAGAAACAATACAAATTTTGAATGATATATACATAAGAAAATGCTTTTAAGATTATTGTTATAGCTTAGTTTATTAATTATTATAAATTATAAGGTGGTACCATTCAACTTCCCCACAAGGTTTACCAAGTTTCACATGATTCATGTCATTGATCCAAATTAAGTACAATAATTGACAAGAATAAATTTCCTACTATAAGTAACGGGTTACATACAAAAAAAAAAGATCAACATCGTAATCATTGTATTTTAAAGAACATCAAAATTCACAACCTAAACTAACTAGCCAAGTTGAATTTCACCAACAAAAAAAAACTCTTTTGAAATACATACCTAAAAATGAAGTGCAGGAGCAAAGTTGCATCTGCAAATATCATAGCCTTCACCAAGCCACGATCAAACAAAACAGCATCCTCACGGACACCTCTCCTTCATAACTTTACTACATCAGCCATATAAACTACAGAACCTACCAAAATCATATCAGATTCAAATCGTACAAAGTTTGAACATCTATATAATTCAAAGACATCTCTTTCTCTTGACCTAATCAACAACGCACACACACAGAAAATATCAAAACCCTAATCGGATTCATCGGATCCGATGAAACCCTAAACCTCGATCCAATTAAGAACATCAACATAGCACAAACCCTAACCCTAACATTAGATCGGGAATTAGAAATTGACGCGAAATTTGAGGAGGAAAACGGATCGAACCTTGAGGAAGAAGAATGCGATGAGAACGAGAGTTTTGGGGAGTCGCCATCGGGGAACGGGAAGAAGAGGAGAAGGAGGGGTTTATATAGTGAGGAGGAGGCGGTTGGGGTTGGTGTGCAGATGAACGGCTCGGGGTCCTCGAGAGATATTTGAGGCGGTAGATGACTGCCGCGTGGCCCTACTGTACGGTCCAGTTATATTCGAGCCGGTTGGAATTTGCATGCGTGTTTGTACGCTCTTTTTTATAAAACGGGCGGATATAATTGCAAATATATGACTTGAGGGCTGTTAAGGTTGTGTGAAAAATTAACAATTGAAAATTAGGGTTTATGTCTAGATCTAAGTTGCTTGAGATATTTATCCTAGGTATTAAGATTGGAATACCTAGACTACTATCACAAGCCAGTATTTATCTCTAAATACTGGTTTGGGTATCGGGTTATAAGCCCACAAATCCGTGTTCCAATATCCATTCATTTGTACCTTCATTACACGTATTACTCATATGCACATGCAATATTTATATAGAGAGAATATACCAATATATCCGACAAGGGCATCCACGATCGTCCTTTGCTAAAATATGCATTTTCGCATATTATACAATAGTAAACACACGTGCAATGCACGTCTGAACAATATTTTTTTATATTCTATTTATCTATATTATAATGGGAGAAGCACGTGCGGAACACGTAAAATAATAGACTGACATTCACTGTTCATGATCCTTCTCCTATGGGGCAGGTGCAGAGAGAGGGAGATGAAGAGGATAGGGTTTTTGATTTTTTTGGGAGATATGGAGAGGGTAATAAATTTGAACGTATATTGCACGTATTTCATTGGTTTATATTGTAGAGTTTAATTAAACGTGCGTTGCACGGATTGGGATATGGATAAATTACACTAGGGCTTTCTCCCATTATAGTAGTAGAGGTATAGCAAAGCGAGTTTGCTGCAATGATAAAATGCTATAATATAGCAAACAAAAAAAATTATGATTGGACGGATCTTCGAGATCCGTCCCACGAGTTTTAAATATTTTTTGCGATTTTTGAAAGATTTAAAAACCACTTTTTAGTATAAATATATATATATATATGTGAGGTGGGCTCCTCCACAAACAGATCTTTAAGATCCGTCCAAGGGGATTCTGGCTTTAAAATAAAATTTAAAAAATCGGGAAAATTTCGTCGAACGGATTCTCTAGTTCTGTCTAACGAAATAAAAAACAAATTTCTTAGTGGGAAGATCCGTCCTGTATAATATGCATTTTTCTATATTCGCTCTCATATATAGACATCTACTGTTGCGAAATCGTCAAAATATGCATCAATAGCAAATGACTTCAGCGATTCGTTTGCTAAAAAATGCATAAAGTGGATAAATAGCAAATGACTGTGGATGCTCTCAAGAGTCGAAAGGCTTGAATGTAGCATGTTAATAATGGACATGCTAGAGAGACTTGATTGCAAAATATGTATTTTATGTTGAAATCCGTGTAAATATTACTTTTTTCTTTTTTGTGTACTAGAAATTTTTGTTTGGGAGCAAAAAGATATGTGATTTTTTTAAATCAAAACAATAAAGATCAAACGTTTGTTGTTCGTCGGTGTTGACCGACAAAAACTGCACTTGACTCCGAGATCTCATCGTCGGGAACAGCTGATATCGTCCCTGTGGACCTGCAAACAAGTCTGAAACACCGGGGTGGCCCCGACGACAGACCCTCCGACATCCAAATCAGAAACTCAAAGATATGGTGGGGTTTTAAAGCGGAATTTGCAATTACCTGGTTTTTGAGGAGGTCCTTAGATATATATAGTCGCTGAGGGGGTCAGTTTCAAGATATTCATCTATCTCTACTTTTCCATATTTGGATAGACACAGTTATCCACTCCATATGAAGATACTGAGCCTGAACTTTTCTCTTGACGAAGAGATAGGTAGTGTTCTTTTTCTGCTCTTATAAGAGATTTACCTCTTGTAAGAGGTGGTCCACCTCTTACAAGAGTTTTTTTACTGTTCTTTTTTTACCTCTTATAAGACATTTTTCTCAAAATCTCTACTACTATAATGGGAGAAGGCCTTAGTGTAATTTGTCCTTAACCCAACCCGTGCAACGCACGTGCGGGTAGATTTTTTTCCCTTTTCATTCCCCCAATTTTTCTCCACGTGTACAGCACGTGTATAATACTAGTATCTTATAAGCCTAAAAGACTTCTAATAGCATCTTTCAAATTCTTATAAGATTTCTATCACTTAAAAAGTCTATATACCCCCAAAGCCTATATTATAATTGTTACTAATTAAACTAGTTTATATATTAGCCTATAGTAGCGCAGAATATGCTATCCTAGAATAAGTGTAATCATATACGTAGTTGACTGTAATATGCTATCCTAGAAAAAGTGTGGGAATTCATTCTTCACAATCTCAAACAATTATGTTAGGGATGCTGTCGAAACACTGATTTATTTACAGATATATATATTTACATCCAGTAAGTACATTACTTGAGTTGTGGCTAGTTGATTTGTCCTGTTATGATGCCACCATATTCAAATCCTGCAGCCGGTCATTATATATATATATATATATATATATATATATATATATATATATATATATATATATATATATATATATATATAGGTAAGGGAGAATTTATATTGGCTCATTGACCTTAATTTTTTTTAATCCAACTTCTTTGAAACAAATTATTATTATTTATATTTATACATACTAATTTTCATACTAATTAAAAGTATATAGTAGCCCGGAATTATAATTGATGATTTACATTGATTTGTGAATTTAACTTGCCATTAAACTAGTTTATATATTGGTAATTTGAACTTATATTTTCTTGTCCTTCATCTCACTATTTTTATACTTTGGGGTAATATAGACTTTGGGGTAATATAGGCTTTTGTCAGAGGTGAAAAAAGAACAGAAATCTCTTATAAGAGGTTCTTATAAGAGGTTATTTTTATATAAAAAGAACACCTCAAAAAGAGGCTCTTACAAGAGGCTCTTACTGTAAATCTCTTATAAGAGGAAAAAAAAAACAGTACCATAGGGTTTTTAAACTATCTCTCTTTGTGCCTGAAGGGATAGAATCGGTTACCGCCCAGAAAATAGGGGTTCAAACTGAGCTCGATGAATATGGACTCATTTGCATTATGACTGTTGCAGCATTTCCCATTACAGACTGGCTCGGGTCAATGGGCCTGAAAAATGACCCAGCCCCTCTCATCGGGCCTGTTTCTACTGAAAATTAATATTTCACCCCTAAGAGCTTTAAGATTCGTGTTTGATTTGAACGGTTCCGATTTTGTTCTATTTTTACCCATATCACTTTTATTTTCGGTTCTTTTTTTTGTGGGGGTTTGAAAAAAAGGCCCGTGCAAATATGCACATGTGAAATTACATTTTAGAGGTGGTTAAGTAGCATGTGCAGTGCATATCGATATTGGGGGTTGTCTTTGAAAAACTCTGATGCGATACAACTCATCTATTTCGTACAAGACTAGCAACATAGGAGAAAATTCATACGACAAAGTGATCATAAAAATACCAGTGATGATGGATCACCTGCCTTCAAATTGTACTAGTGCCTCTTTAATGATTCGCCAAATCCCAAGGGATTTTGTAAGGGGGCACAATTTTTTAGTAGAACCAAAGGCCGTCAATCTATTGGAAAATCTCGGTGTGACCTTGTATTTCGTAAGGCCTTGAGCAACCCGAGAGTCATCGCGACAAGAGCAAGCTCAATATGCTCACCCCTCTCATGCAATCCCGAACACTGAACAATCTTCAGGGCCGTACTGCAAGAAGATCAACCAAAGTAAAATGTTTGATAGCAGGTTTGATTCCAACCTTAGACAGAATTAATTAGGGATGTGCAAGAATCCCTCTCTCCCAACTGTGAGAGAACCACAAGCTACAACTCGGGCACTTGAAAACTTTGTAGATATTTATCTGTAGATTTGTAGAATGATCAATTGTGACAGCAATGACTTGAAATAAAACAACATTAATGACGACGATAACAACATTACGAATGAGAAAGGAAATAAAATGCAGGAAGACCTTCTCAAACCACATTAACGACGACGACAACAACATCAAATGACCCAAAAGAAGAAGAAAAAAACTCCGGTCCATCCGACACCCCCTCCTTTGCTCTTGAAAATCTCCTGTACATTCATTTTTTTGGTAGGACAATGAGTATCATGGCCTGTATGTGGAACACATGAACATCATTGTCCGTTTTGGGATTATTTGTTCTGTTTTATTAAAAACTTTTTAATGAAACAAGGGGAGGCTTAGGCCAACCTTTTATGATAAAAAAAAGAAGAAAATCTCCTGTACATTTCTTTCTTATTACTGTTATATTTACTCTCAGATACAGCACCACAAAATCTCGAAAACTCTCCCTGCTCCTTTCTCACTGCTTCTACAGCCTACTAGAATTACAAGGAATTGTTTTTTCTGTTTTTGTTTTTGGGGAAGTAACCGATACAAGGAATGTCACAGATTGTCACTACTAAGTCTTAAGACTAGTGGGATTGCAGAAAAGAAAAGGAAACGGGAAATTTGGGTTTTGTACATTTTCAAGGTCAGTCTGAGTCTTTTGAAATTCTAGAAGTCTACTCCAGTTGGGGAAGTTGTCGGGCTTCCCTGATTACTCTCTTCGTTGCTAAAAGTTCGAGGTCTACCAGGTCTGGAACGAATGTTGGTGGCCATTGGGAAGGGTTCCTACAAAATGAAAAAAAAACATATGCATATAATTAAAATACCTTTAAAGTTTAAATTCAATGTCGATGGTTCAGCTTGAAATTATGTGGGATTCATTATAACAGTTGGATGTGGTGCTGTTGTATGTGCACACACACTTCCTCCTACCCACAGTGGACACTTATAGGACTTGTCACTTTCTGAATCACCTTAGACACATGCTGGATACTACTCATATGTGCCCCGAATTTTATACTATGCCTTATTTGAACACTTTTCGAGCACCTTCACATATATCTTATGCTAGCGAAATCTTATTACTTTGTAGGGACTACTAAACTTCTCAGAATTTGTAATAATGGATGGACTATGAAAGTATAAAATATTATTACTTGCAAGTGTCTGCTACTGGTAAGTCACTTTGCCGGTTTACTTGCAAGTGTCAGTGTGTTTGAATCCGGCTTGCACAAAAAAATCCCCAATTAATTAATATATATTGATCTCCCTTATTTTGATTGTTACTCAAAATGATATTCTTAGATGTCATCAGGATTTAATTTGGGGATAGTTGTGATATATAATGTTATCACCGTGCCAATGTATCTTACGTTAACCATTTTTTCTTGTCATGTACGTCTACCCGTATTCATGACAAGTCAGATGCCAATATATTTAGGAAACAAAAGATAGTATCAGATCTATCCATCAGTCTTTTGGAAACAAAAAGGTGCACAAGTTTCCCAGTGACCTTTGCTAAGAAAATAGACTATTAAGTATGATCATCACTTATGACAGCCTGAAAAAAAAAAGGAGGTCCAGATGGGCTATATACCTGATCTCCTGCATTTGGACCATCAGAGTGGAACAAAATAGGGCGGCATCGTTTATCCTCATTCATCAAGCTTGAATTTTGGAAATGAGCAATAAGTGCTGCTTTCCCTTGAATTCTAGCATATGCAAGTGATGCTACTTTCTCACTGTTGAATTTCTCCCATTTCTTACCATTGAATGCCTGCATAATTTCAACTATATTTAGCATCGACTTCCATTTGGAAATAAAAGTCCTACACAGGAATTCTTTTAATGACAACCAAATAAGTTGTTCAACAAATAATGAATGAAAAGAACCTGAAAGAAAGAGATGATCCGCTGAGGCTCAATCATGTTGATGAAAGCATAGCCCACATTGCACTTGTTCTGGATGAGGGAAAGTGAACTCAAAATTAATATCAGTAAGCAAATCAAGTTATCGCAAGAGTCAAATATGGTAGATATCTACCTTAAAATCAATAGGCAAATAAATAAAGTCGTAAGTTCCCTTGTGTTGTTCATCAATTGCAGCCAGGAGCGTCTTTGAGGTATACCTGTATTACAGTTAGATTAAAAAATATAACAATGGCATGAAAACAGAATCATCAGCAGGTCAAACCCACATACTTGTTTGGAATGTTCTTAATCATCAGTGTAGTCCTAGAGTCTTCACCACGTAAGATATGTTCGATATCAAGTTCGTACTGTTTCTTATTATCTGCCTGATTTGAATTTGAACCGCCACTACGGCTCCTCATCCGATCATTAGAAACCTCAAAATTTGGAGGCATAGGAACTCCGTGGCTTCTCCCATTAACGAATGGACTCCTTTGTTGAGGGGAATGAATGCCAACATGGTCAATGCTATTACCTCCTGAGTGAGTAAAGATGTTTTCAGGAGCAAAATCAAGTGGGCCCATAGAAAACCCCATTCTACCAACAGAATCTCCGACAAAAGTTTGCCTGCGTTCCCAAATAGAGGGGTTTATGGTAGGTGCCGAACCGACGTGATGTGGGTGCAACGGGAGAACACAGTTGAGCATATAGGGAGGTGGTCTTTGGAATCCGTGCATTTGTTGTGCGTGAGGAGAAGGAATGTTGTTCGTGAAAGATGGTGAGTTGCTCCATATTATTGGACCAGCAGAGTGGTGGGGTCCGCGGGGATATGCATGGGCATTATTCCAAATGTATTGGTGGTCATGCACAGGACAACTGCCATTTCCTCCGCCTCCAAACGCTGTAAATAAAGTTTGTTTTAATCAACATGAAAGGGAAATACCATAAGATCAATAATAATTCAAATTTCTAAAGTACCTCAAACAAAATACCAAACATCTTGTTGTTTTTTAACAATTGGATCAGGTAAATAAATAATGTACAGTTTTCTAATTGGAAGTTAACTAAATTAAGGACCATGCCATACGAGTTTGTGAATTGCAGGCAAATAATAATAAATCATATCAAATGTATAACAAACTAAATCAATTTCTGTTCTAATGGTTTAGATCTAATAACAATGTTACCATAAAATACACAATTTATGTTTGTTTGTGAATGTCCCATCCAGTAGGTCCACTCCACAAAGATTCCGAAATTGTAGTGAGGATTGAAGGATTTATATTAATTTATAAATTTTAACATGCTCCTCCGATCGAGTGTGTATTTGTGGCCGAGAATCCTGGGCCTTGCATGATCCTTTTTTTACTTAATAATCCAAGTGTGATATGCACTGGATGGGATCTGAATCTTGATGGCTCTAATACCATGTGAAATGTTATGCCACTGCACCAAACTACCAAGTAGTGGTGAAGGTTGTGGATGGATTAATCTGTAAACTAACAAAGTTCGACTCTAAAAACAAGTGATACTTGGTGCATTTTAATCACTTCATTTAGAACATATATCATTGCATTGATCTTTGCTCAATGAAATAAAATAAAATTGTACGATGACTAAAATGTAAATGATTGCTAGAGCACACACTGAACAATGGCTTCAGCATGTAAATGAAAACAGTAATAGGAATAAAAGTTTTCAGTGTACTCACCACCTTCATTATGTTCAAAGGATTGATTAGTAAGGCTACCCGGTCCCACTCGTTGGATGTATCTTCTATCAATTCCTTCACCAGGCCGGGAGATGATATTGATAGCCATGGCTTCCATGGCATTCGAGGAGTTGAATGGGATGCCATTAGCCAACCCATCATGATACTCAGGGAGTGAATGAGGATGTACAACCGGCAGACCTTCAAACCCTACTTTCATTTGCCCAAAAGAATGGCTTGAATCACTATTTCCAGATGGATGGTTGTGATTAACTACTGAAGAAATTCCATGGAATGTAGTATCATATAGTGAGTTAATTGGTGCTCTAATGGCACACCGGGGGCCCTGAATAGTCCTGTTGGCAAAGCCAGATGTAATTGTGCCAAGAGAGACTGCACCCAGAGAAACTGAAAGGTGAAGAAGTATATTTAGTCAAACAAGTAAAATGATACATATCATGGTTCATGGATATCAACTAGTAGTATGAAAAAGTTATTAGCATACCATTGCTCCCAGGTGGTGAGTTGTTAGAACTACCTAGCTCCAACTCAGATGACAACAAGCTGCTACTGTAGAAAAAACTTAAGTGAGCAAAATCGTATACCAAACTCGAAAGCAATTGTCAATTGATATGAAAGTAGCTGGGTAAGAGTAATTACTTACTAGCTTCATAAAGTAAAGTCAACTACTACTTGATAAATCAAAGAAAGACATTTATTAATACAGGGAGTGTGATATCTCTAATAATAATAATATTATAATGGGAGAATTGGGGTTGTCATTAGTAGACATTCAACCCCGTGCATCGCCTGTGCATAATTAATATAAAAGAGGTCTCAGATTCGAGTCTACACTACGTCGGAAACTTTACGTTTAAAAATATCTCTCTAATATTATAATGGGATAGTTGGGGTTGTCATTTGGAGACATTCAACCCCGTGCATCGCCCGTGCATAATTAATATAAAAGAATTCTCAAGTTCGAGGCCAGACTATGTCGGAAATTTTACGTTTAAAAATATATAATTATTAAGACGTGCATCGCACGTGTAAATTACTAGTTTATTAAATGTTTTACAGCAAAGCTACCATTCTTTTCTGGTAATTTGTAACCACACCATAACAGTATATTAGAACAAAGAGATTATTTTACCACAGCAATATAGTAAAGATTGTAGCATGTTTGAGTTTTAATATAAAAAAAAGGATGGTAGCATGAATCAATAAATTGAGTTACGGCATTTCCTGTAGGTGGGTAGGTTTGGTAATAGAGATAGCTTCTTTGTTGAGAGAGTTTGTAGTAGACATAGTTGAGTCGCCACGAATTCGATAAGATCAAACTTGTTCACTTCTTTATTGCTTCTTTGTTGAAGTAGATTGAAAGTAGTTGTAGTAGTTGAGAGAGTAACGGAGTTGATAGATTGATGTGTGAAAAAGTTGAGTGAAATTAGGGGTTTTTTATAGGCACCCCCCCCCCCCCCCCCCTCTTAAAAAAAAAAAAAAACCAGCTTGGCAGCTAAAACCAACGGTCGACCCGTGCGGGTCGACTGTTTGACCCGTTCAAGTCCAACAGGTCTCAACTCGCAAGTTGGTGGGTCGGGTTCGGACGGGTTTGAATCGGGTTGCAGGTTTTCGGGCCGGATTGAGCAGGTTGATTTTGAATTTTTTGAGACCTGTTTCGACCCGGTAATAGTTACGGGTTTGACCCGAACCTAAACCCGGATACCGGATCAGGTCGGGTCAGGTTGAATCAGGTGGCTGAGTCGCGGGTTGACCCAACCCGGATGCCATCCCTAGTGTAGCATTACTCTTTTTTTTATCCAGCATCTTGCACGTGCATTGTGTGAATCTGATTGCACCGCGCTTCCTTTAGCACATGTGATGCACATTTTAATAATTGGCATGTGCGATGCACGTCTGAATAAATATTTTTTTAAAGTATAAAAAGTATAATGAAAGAGTTGGAGTTGCACGTGCGATACACGTAAGTTAATATTTTTAAAAAAAGTATAAATAAAGAGTATAATGGGAGAGTTGGAACTGCACATGCGATGCACGTAAGTTGATAGATTTACAACACTACAACTCCAACTCTCCCATTATAATAATTATAGATAACTAAGCAGATAGGTTTGTTTCTCGCTAGCTGAAACAACAACCGTCCGAAATGACAAAAAATGCCCAAAATTAATATATATTTTAAAATCTATTGCCAAAATTTTAAAACTTCGGTTGCAAAATTTTAAAGGGTAATTTATTGCCAAATTTTACAAAGGGAATAAGATCTGTTGCTAATTTTTTATTTTAAACAATCGGCTGCCAAATTTAAGAAAAGGGGATCTACTGCCAAATTTAGAAAAAAAGAACAAAATTTGTAGCCATACTTGTAAAAAAAGAGAAAAGCAAAAAACTTATGGGAATGGGGAAATAGCAGAAGCACGTGCATTATTGGGGTAAACTAGTTATCGAACTAAGGGGCTAAAATTTTGTAAGTTGGAAGGTCTACAGATAAAAAAGGTTCACCATTGAAGTCTTAGCTGATTTAAAAGAAAAAATATAAGTTCATAACATTTGCATTGTCAACTCTAAAAGTTGTACTACGTGAACATTTCCTTATAATTTCTTAGCTTGATAGGCTAGCTTATGAGGCATGCCACCACTTTTAGAAGGTTCCAAAAATTATTAGAAATATAAATGCTTCCATCTTTTAGTGAATACAAATGGTCAGATATTTTGACAAAGAGATATGTCGATATTTAGTACGCAATAAATACTAGGTCAAAAACATAGGGTTCTTCTTTGAACGTATTCTAAACTTCTTTGGACGTATTCTAAAATTACAATGCGTCAAAGATACTCAGTATTCTCGGACCAACTTTAAAGACTGCAAATGATGAGACCACAATGGCAATTGATTATAGACATATTTATATAACTTGCTAAATTATTTTTGATGAAGACATCAAATCTGTTTTATTCTATTTTGAGATTTAATAATATGTAGTTTATTTGAGAGATTTATTGGAGAGATTTGTTTTAGATTTGAGAGATTTATTTTAGATTTGTTTGAGTTTGTTTTGGATTTATTTTGAGCCTATATATAGACCTTGAGAATAATGAGAAAATATGATATTCTTGATTAACAAAATTATTGTGTTAAGTTATTGCTCTTCATCCATCTTTTTTTGTGAGACAACTGAAAGAATTATTAGGGTTTGTGAGCAGTCTTAATAAAATTTTAGGGTTTGTGATAAACTCTAAAACTACCCCAAATCCTCAAATAAAAATCCTGAACCCTAATCCTAACTCCAAACCCTAGCCCCTCTTCTTCTCCACCATCTTCTTCCTCTTCCCTCACTCACCAACCGTCAACTACCACTCCAACCACCTTCACCATCTCCGTCGTCTTCCCCGCTCACCCTTCCGCCGGCCTTCCTTCGTCACCCTCATCGCCCTCGCCTCTTCCTTCACCCACACACACCACCATTGTCCCGTCGACAACCACCGACGACCCCGACTACTCCCCTCTCCCTTCACCCTCGTCAATCAACCACCCCGACGCCCCGCTTCCCCCACCGTTGCCGCCTTCCCCCCCGAGACCCGCTTTTCTCCTTGTCGTCGTCGATCACAGCCACCCTGACACCCCCCCTTGCTACTCCTCCTTCACATCTCGGCGCCGCCCCTTGTGGCCTTCATTGACGGCCGCCCGCACCCCTAGTGCCACCTATTGTTCAAATCCAGCAACTTCACGACGCTTTCATCGCAACTCGATAACTCTTTCCTTTCCATTTCTCATTTATTTGTGATACCATCTATCATCTTTATAATATTATTTGATTTATCTGTCGTTCATAAATATTAATAGTGTGTGTTCTACTTGCCTATTAGTGTACAAATCTTTATTGAATATCTTACATGCTAAGACGATTAAGTGTTATTGTTGATTAATAGGATTGAACTTTTAATTGGGCTTGTTAAACTATTTCACATCTTGAAAATCCATCAAACCAATTAATAATTATAATTTCTAACTTAATCTGCATTACGTGTTGGTAAATTTAATCTTTTAAAATTCTTGAAAATTCTCTATTTAGGGTTAAGTTTACATCATTTTTAAATTAAAAAAATATATAGATTTTTTTAAAACCATTGATTTATGGAACATGAAACAATTACAATATCCATATAATTGTATTTATTAAACTGTTATAACTGCTAAAACTAATGTAACAGAAATTACAGAAATTATTCATCAACACTCAAAAACAGGCCTGTATCCCAACATTAAGATATGCATCTACAAACACACAAATGTAACAGAAAAGTGTGTATATTATTGCTTACTACAATATGTCTTCACAATGAAATTTTAGATTTGTGGTATCTTTCATAACTCTATCTGTTCCATATTGGTATATGTTATATTTATGGTTGTAGTTTACATATTGTATTTCGCAAAAAACGAACATATATTTGAACTAAATAGAGAAATTAGCTACAATTTTTATAATTACATAAATTAGTTACATGCCTACATAGTAGACAAATCTTAAATAAGGCAAAAATTTAGAGGAAAAAAACCAAGAAAAAACCTTTAACTTTAATCTTCTACTATATTTGCCCGTGACCACGTGCCTACGGCACGTCTTCAGAACGATACAGCATATGAAAAGCCTTGTAAACAGTAAATCAACAATTATGTAGCTGAAGTTTGAATAGTATGACAATAATTAGTTGTAAATAAAAGTCCATGTTTCCATCAGTATATGGTGAAAAATAATTATAAATTTCCATATATATATATATAGGGAGCCCTTCGGTTGAGAACTAATTTTGGTGAGAACTCCGTGAGAACTCACGAAGTAGACCCCCCATGAAAAATCCGAATCGACCATCTCATTCTACATGCCTTAGATAGCATAACATAAAGAATTCAAATAATTTGAAGTTCTTTTGCTCATCCATCAAATTGAGTAGAATTTTCAGCCATACAATTTTGCGATGATGTAAATCATGAAAAAATGAACTTCAAATTATGTGATTTCTTTGTGTTATGCTATCTAAGGCGTGTAGAACGAGATGGTCGGTTCAGATTTTTCATGGGGGGTATACTCCTTGAGTTCTCACGGAGTTCTCACCAAATTAGTTCTCAACCGAAGGACCACCTATATATATATATATATATATATATATATATATATATATATATATATATATAGGGAGCCCTTCTGTTGTGCACCATCTGTGGTGCACACGACGTGTGCACTCGGCCTTCGGGCGTTCATATCGACGATCCGAACCGTTCACATTGATCTACACATCTAAACAATTCTAAATATGTAAAATCAAATTATTTGAAATTCATTTACCCATCCATTGAAGTGTTACAAAATTGTATGGCTGAAAACCATTGTTTTTTATAGTCACAAGATGGATGGGCAAATAAATTTCAAATGATTTGATTTTACATATTTAGACTAATTTAGATGTGTAGATCAATGTGAACGGTTCGGATCGTCGATACGAAGGCGGGAAGGCCGAGTGCACACAAGTGCACACGGAGGGGTAGTGCACAACGAAAGGTTTTCCTATATATATATATATATATATATATATATATATAGAGAGAGAGAGAGAGAGAGATAATTAAATAAATAAATGAGTTGTTTTGGAGGGGGGATTGAATTTGAGTTTTGGTAGGAAACTTTTGGGGGAAAAATGTGTTTTGTAAGATTAGATCTGGGCCTTTGATTTTGGAGGGATTGAAGGAGAGCCACTTGATAGCTTTCTTTGAACTTTATTATATAGATTACATAAAATAATAGAAGTATATAGAATCACACAAGCTTAACTTGTTAATAATGGAATCTAGTAACAAGTAATCATTTTTAAATACACATTATCCGAACATATTCAGTTTATTCAGATTTTCTACTGCAGATAGTTAACCACTACCATATTCATATCCATTAAATTTGGATCAGATAATTTGTCTCTGTTTATATCCATACTAGTAATTTACACGTGCGATGCACGTATTTATGAATATATATTTTTTAAATTAAAAAATTCTAACGTTGTTTGGCGTCGAACCTAAAACCTCCTTTATATTATGTATGCACGTGCATTGCACGTATTTTTTGGTTACAATGCACGTATTTGTTTGGTTACACAACCCCAACTCTCTCAATAAAATATTATTAGATAAGGACAAAAGTGTACATACATAATACGGATGGACCATGGAACAGACGTGAGATATCTAGGACAAAAAAATATGGTTAGCGACAAATGACGAAACTAGTAAGGGGCCTAAGGGCATGTACATCAATGTAAACTTTTGTGATTAGTATCAGAAACTTGTGAAGGTGACAATAATATGATAAAGGCCATGTGTTGGTAGTATTTTATTCTATCAAAGAAACCCTTTAACTGTTTCATTTCACAGATAAAGTACAAGATGTTGCGATACAATTTGGCAACAATTATAAATTCTAGGTAGAAATGATGTTGAGAATTCATAACAATTTGGTGACAATTATAAATTCGGAAATTATAAATTTTAGGCAATGTCTTTATAATATCCTCATTCATTCTTTGTGGTGAGTACCAGGCCTCAGTCAGAGTTGTACCAAGTCATTAGACAGACCTCATCGCTTTAGGATATCTTGATACAAAGGATGTGAAGTTACATCGTGAGAAGGAGCTGCAAGAGTTCATCGATATGGGATCTTTCAAGGACAGACGCGCCAACATGTTTTCAACTTAGAGGGCTCAACCAAGAAGAAGTCCATGACCTCTCCTATTCCTATTACTACAACTGCCCCAACTACTTCGACTACCGCATCATCGATAGTTCGATACCAACATCTTCCACCCTACTGTACTGTGAAGATTCGCCAACGACAGCACTAAACCCCACGCCCCAATCTCATGCCAGACAGAGGAGTCACAACTCCTTGAAGATCATCTAACTATAATATATACTAAATTCAAACTCAAACAGGGTGAACTGAGGAGGATATAATATTTAAATTCTTGCACGTTAAACTGGACCGAAAATATAGTGAATCCATTTGAATGTGATAAGTGTTAAATCACCCTGGGGGGTTGAATAGTGTGATTGTGCGGAATTAAAAATTTAAAATAAAGTGCAGAGTAAATAAAAAGAGATAAGAAGAGCAAACACAGATAGTACAAGTGACGCAGCAATATCTCCGACCTCAGGTCTACGTCCACACCACCAATTTGCAGCAATTCTCCGCCGCAAGCGTTCCACTGTACTCAAACCCTTGTACAGTGATTCTCGAATTCAGGCCGAGAGACCTATTACACCCACAGGACTTCTAACACAAGTCCCGTCAATCTCACCGAAGTGGAAGAAAAGAAAAACTCAAGATCCTAAATGATCCTGACTGAAGAATACAAAAAATTATCACACACACTCGGATTGATTGTTGAAAAATTAGTTTAGAAGATTTTTCTCAGAAGTAATAGGTGAAAAATACACAATGGGTTCGTCCAATTAAATAGACTGGGAAGTGTATCGATCAAACTTAGAAACGATACATTCCAAAAATGTGAACAGCGCAAACTACGGTCGACCGCAATTTCGGTACAGTTGACCGTTCATCTCTCTGACGTAAAGTAGAGAGATGAAGGTTCAACTGCTTCTTACGTGAATGTGAGTTGCAGTCGACTACGATGCAGTCGACCGTCATGAGGTGCGGTCGACCGGTATCGCGTTGTTCATACCGAATCCACTTTATATTCTTATCAAAAACAAATCAATCACCAATCAATTTTATACAGATTAAATCTCACAAATATAGAATGATAACAACTGGTCTTGATAGCTTTCTTGGACACTAATCAATCAACTGCTCTTTTTGAATATCTTCTTCTTTTGCTTGATTTCTCAATCTTTCTTTATTACTTTCCTTCTTTGAATATTCTTGAATCTCTCTTGGATCTCTTATGAATATTATTTGATCCTGAAAATCTGAACAACTTTTAAACTTATTAGTACTTATAGACACGTTTTGTGCACACCAAACTAAGAGTCAACAATAAGGAGACCTATTGAACAAGAGGAAGAACAATGAAGACCTTTGACTTTAAGGAGGATAATATTTGATTGAAGGAGATTGTTGATATGCCTAAATAATCTCATGGACTGATCTAATACCTAGGTCGTTCAAGGATTTGCAAGAAGTTTGAAGCGAAGACGACTCCAGACCTGAAAGAAACTACGGAAACAACCTCATGAAGTGTAGAATCAAAGCAGAAGTCAATAGTCCGTGTTGGGTTTATGTTTTGCATACTATGTTGGATAAGAAGACGATGAGACGATGGAGGAATCGAGACGATCGGAGACGGAGTGGAGGCAAGAAACAGTCAGCAGCAGCAACTCATGTGCGGTTGACTGACCCCTGAGCAACAGCAGAAGTTGCAGTTGACCGCAACTCATGTGCGGTCGACCGACCCCTGCTCGAAGTCTTCCAGAGAGGGGGACAGTCGACCGGCTTGTTGGTGCGGTCGACTGTTAGCGGCGCTAATGGGTTTCAGGCTTGAATCAGGCTGATTCGTGAAAAGCCTAACTTGCTTTTCAAGTCAGATCTGACGGCTCTTATCGTAGGGTTATCTCTTCAGAAATATCCAAAGGCTATTGTATCAAGATATCAAACTAGGGTTTCTCTAGATCTCTATATATTGTTGTTATTAACCTCCATTGAGAGCCAAGGGAGAGAGAGTATTTTATTGAAGGCGAAGCTTGAGAGTTTCTCTAATTGTAAACAACTAGTACTTGTTGGTGAGGCTTGAGAGAGGGTCGTGGTGAGAATTGTCATGTTCATGTATCTTCTCAAGTTGAATAATATCTTGGATTTCTTCTCCCCTGGATTAAGGCGAAAGCCCCAACTGGGACAAATTTGTGTGCGCTTTGGTGTTTGATATGATCACATGTGTGCTTGGTGGTTTGTGTTGATTGCATCGAATAACTCAACAAGATCCTAGATAAAAGGGGTTTTTGGTAGAAATCCCTAACAG
Organism: Hemerocallis citrina; assembly: GCA_017893485.1. Classification (NCBI taxonomy): domain Eukaryota; kingdom Viridiplantae; phylum Streptophyta; class Magnoliopsida; order Asparagales; family Asphodelaceae; genus Hemerocallis; species Hemerocallis citrina. Next base: position 305,841,737 of record CM030361.1, read on the forward strand.
TCCGGTCGACCACCCAAAGACAATTAAAAGCTGAGAGCACGAGCTGTCAGTTGCAAACTCGGCTATGTTTCAACAGATTTCTTGCCATATTTGAATCAATATTTTGATAGTTACTGGGCATATTCATCCACCTAATCACTTTTCTCTAGACTTAACTTTTCAACTTCCCAATACCATGACTCATTCCGAACTATTACCTCTCCATTAGTAATGGTACACTTCAAAAACACTCTTCAACAATATTTATATCATCAGTGCATTGCTTGTGCTAATCATCTAGTCACAAATTAAAAACCAAAAATATAACATTGCTAAGCTATTTTCTTAATGAACATACACAAGTTCCAAAATTGTGGCCCTGATTAATAAGATCTTTAAGAAAAAGGAAAATTACTTTTGTGGCCCTATTTTTAAACAAACTTGTGATAAACCACTTGTTCAAAAATTGTGGAAACATTCATGCTTTCTAAAATCATGCCCTTATGGAGCAATATGAACACATACATAACAAACTTGAGCGAAATATCACATTATTAATCAGCTCTGAGAACATTATATATAACTTGTTTATGTGATGTTTGTCTTAAGTTTGCTACGTAAGAAAATAAAAACAGCAAAATTTAGAAAACATGGGTATATCAGCAATTTTAATTAAGTGAAAACAAAGAAAGTTGGTTGAAATTAGAGGTATGGAAGCAATTTTGGAAGAAAAGTAATGGGATTGCTTGGAGAATACCACTGTTTCCCACCACCCGAGTGGCAAAGCTCCAACTTAATTTTCTTCCCTGCAATATCACTCCTGTTCAAAGCACGGAGAGCAGCTTCCGCATCTCTAACATCATAGAACTCGATAAGCTTTTGTTGGTTCCTGTTTGGCGTTTCACGAATCTATAGAAGGAAATTCTCATATTACATAAATATCAACGCTATTTTTTAGTATCCACACAGAAATACAACTATAACATCAAAGTTTAAATTTATCTTGCCTCTTTGATTTCTCCATAGAAACCAAATATTTGATGCAGATCATCAATTGAGACAGAAGAATCAAGGTTGAATATCACTAATGAGCCCTGATTAATATCTTTTTCTGATGGATTATCCTGGTAAAAATGTGTGAGAATATCAATACGAATACATTTTTAATCCATAGGCATTCATGTAACAGTTAGAAACTCTGAGTTTTCATGTAAGTTTATTGGTTGAAAAGCAGATATAAGCATGCATGAAAAGGGAGACATTTGGTATATCTCCCATTATATCCAATCCCTGCATCACAACATACACACATGGTGTGGGTTGGGTAGAGGGGGAATCACAAGCAAACTGGCCATCATCAAATGTTGAGGTTGTGGCTCGAATAATAGTCCAAAATGAAAAATCAAAGAGATGGATCGATGGTTCAACTGGTTTGAATCCAAGAAGGTGTTTTCAGTTTGTGGGTCATACAGGAGACTAATTTACCAAATATCTATATGCCCTAGAGGACCAAAATTGATGGGCCTTAAACATTATGCAAAATAAATGCTCTAGCTTGTATATCTCTCTAAGGAAGGCTCGTCATAGAACTGTTGGCCAAAATATTTTCGCTCCTATGGTTCATATTTTTTTATTTAAAAAAAAAACAACATTAACCATCAAAGTTTCGAAAATATGAGGCTGAACAAATCAGCAGAGATTCACCAGGTCAGTATAGATTTAATAGAACAAACCATATGTGCTTATTAATAGCAGAAAATAACTATGCACCTACTAATTTGCCCCCATTCAACATCTACAAACTAGTAAACACAGAAGTCATCTGCTAAGTTGAAGATTAGTGAATGCACTCTTAATACATAACTGGAGACGCAAATGTATAGAATCGAGACCACCAAAACAACTGAACTAAATATAAATACATAGAAATATTATGGAAAATATTTAAGGAAAAGGAACACCAAATCAGCAACTACATTAATATTATGGACAATATAAAATTTTCCAAACCATCCACACTATTTTTGGTTCTCCTACTGAATTGGGTGTTAATATGGGAACTAGAGAAGTGTGATCCTTTGCATACCCTTAGAAAAATCATCCATGTGGACTCTATTAACATGAGAACTATAGAGGTCGGCAAGAAATCCTCAAAACTAATGCAAGGTAACCTGGTGATTGACCTTACATAGCCTGAAGGAGAATTGCAACCAAAATTTTGATGTTCTAGACGCACCCCAGCCCCATGTACTGATACACAAGCATTTAAATATATGTGTTAGGAATTACGAGGATTTTGTTGAGTCTTTGATACAATCAATACAAACCACCAAGCAAAACTAGACGCACCAATCACACAAAGCACACAAGAATTGTCCCGGTTAGGGCTTTCGCCTTAATCCGATGGAGGAAGAACCGAGATATTATTTCAACTAGAGAAGATACAAGAATATTACAATTCTCACTACGACCCTCTCTTAAGCCTGCTTACAATGGAGAAACTCTCTCACCCTTCTCTATGAAGTACTCTCTTCTTCTATTTGAGACTCAATAGAATCATTTGGATCTATGACCTGTTACAATTGTTTATATAGATCTAGAGACAAATCCTAAATTGATATCTTGTTACAATAGTTGTTGGATAGTACATAAGAGATAACCCTACGATAGAAGCCACTTGATCCAACTTGAAGAACAAGTTGGGCTTTTCACGAATCTGCCTGACTCAAGCCCGAAACCCATTTGCGCCGCGAACGTTCGACCGCACAAACAAGCCGGTCGACTGTCCTCTTCTCTAGAAGACTTCGCGCAGGGGTCGGTCGACCGCACATGAGTTGCGATCGACCGCAACTTCTGCTGTTGTTGCCGCTGGCTGTTTCTCGCCTCCACTCCGTTTCCAATCGTCTCGATCCCTCCATCGTCTTATCGTCTTCTTATCCAATATCGTATGCACGACATAAACCTAACAATCTCCACCTTGAATTGCATACGCATGAATTCATACATGTGTGATTTAAAACTCTTCTAGACCTTTTTTCTCCACTTTGTAAACAACATATTTCTATGGCTTCTTCTGCTAGTTGAACAAACCTCCACCTGTTTCCCTCCAGATGTATGCCCCCTCAAGGGCACACTCCTGTAGATGTAATCATAGAGGTGCTACCCTCCACACGAACTCCACCTACATCAAGACTTTCTTCACCTTCCAACGGTATTCGAACGTTGCAGTCTCGCGTCGGTAATTCTAGTGACGGCTTACTAGATGATGCTTTAGGAACAATGGGCTTTCATACACTCGACCGAGATTTTCTGCTCCCACAAAGCTGGTAGAGGTTGTGCTGACCCTGTCCAATCTCCCTCTTACCCTTCATTACCTTACGACGACTATCCCAAACTGTCAAAACTCCACATCGAGCTGTGTACCTGCAGCCACGAGCATCAAGAGTACCCAAGGATATAAGATTCTATTGTATCGAAGGAATATGCATGACCTATTCTAGTGTGAACCCTTACCATCTGGCGTCTCCAACTCAACAGTTCCCTCACCATTACTTCACAAATCTCACCTCTAGCCGTTCTCACACTACGACCTGTTGACGACTTGTAAGTAGAAAACATCCCCCTCTTTGGAGCAAATATGAGAAAAACTTTCCAAATCAAGATACCAACTTGAATCCACATCTGAATAACTTGAAACAAGAAGACAATAATCATCATTATTACCTAACTCGGTTGCGCTGACTATATGGGCTTGTTCCTCTTCTTTAGTAGCACTCTTCTGACTCAACCACTTGCGACAGTCTCTCTTGTAATACTCAACTCCTCTACAGTAATGGCAACGAATTTTACCCTTGTGTGCCGCATCCCTTCCATTTGAAGTATCACCATCTACCGCAAAACACCCTAAAGAAATAGACCCTCCTTTATAAGCCTCCTTTCTTAATTCATCTTCTTTCAGACCCTTAATCACCCGGCTACAGTAAATATCTCCTTGGCTGATTTTCCATATAGCATGGTAGTTATCAAGTGATCATAAGAAGTTGGCAGTGAATAAATCAAGTTGAAAGCTTTATCCTCTTCGCTAAGATCATCGCATTAATTGCCTTCAGTTCAGATATTACCTTATTGAACTCCACAATATGATCTTGAAGATGGGTACCTTCCTTCATTGGGAACCTAAACAGCTTCCTCTTCCAATACATCCGATCTAGCAATGACGACCCCGAGTAGTCACATTTAAGTCTCGCCCATAGACTCGCCACACTTTTCTTCTTAAGAATATTACACTTGACTTCGTCCGCCAATTGCAACCGGATTAAACTCAAGGCCTTCAAACAAATCTCATCCCACTTCTCCTGCTTTATGTCGGTTGGCTTCATCTCTTCTAGGGCAAGGTGCAAGTTCTTCTGAACCAAAACATCATACATGTCCACCTTCCATAGATTGAAGTTGATCTTTCCGTCAAACTGCTTGAACTTCATTTTTTGATCTGCCATCTCCAAGGAACTCGAACAAACCCACGAACCTGATTGCTCTGATACCACTTGTTAGGACTTATGAGGATCTTGTTGAGTCTTTGACACAATCAACACAAACCACCAAGCAAAACTAAATCGCACCAATCACACAAAGCACACAAGAATTGTTCTGGTTGGGGCTTTCACCTTAATCCGGGGGAGAAATAACCGAGATATTATTCAACTAGAGAAGATACTAGAATATTACAATTCTCACCATGACCCTCTCTCAAGCCTATTGGAACTTGATGCTGCTTACAATGGAGAACTCTCTCACCCTTCTCTATGAAGTACTCTCTTCTTCTATTCGGTACTCAATAGAATCATCATGGATCTATGAGCCGTTACAATTGTTTATATAGATCTAGAGACAAACCCTAAGTTGATATCTTGTTACAATAGCTATTGGATAGTACATAAGAGATAATCCTACGATAGGAGCCACACGATCCAACTTGAAGAGCAAGTTGGGCTTTTCACGAATCTGCCTGACTCAAGCCCGAAACCCATCAGCGCCGCGAACGGTCGACCGCACCAACAAGTCGGTCGATTGTCCCTCTCTCTGGAAGACTTCGCGCAGGGATCGGTCGACCGCACATGAGTTGCGGTCGACCGCAACTTCTGCTATTGCTGCCGCTGACTGTTTTTCGCCTCCACTCTGTTTCCAATCGTCTCGATCCCTCCATCGTCTTATCGTCTTCTTATCCAACATTGTATGCAAGACATAAACCCAACAATATGGAATCAGCAATCGTCACCTGGTCATATCAATATTTGATGTAAGCTTGAACAATAATAATACTTTGAACAAAATTATCACTAAAGAAAGGGTTCAATGAAATGTACGAATTAGTTCAGTTAAACTAGTAATTTGCACGTGCGATGCACATCTTTATAAATATATATATTTTTAATAATAAAAATTCGACGTTATCTGGCTTCGAACTAAGGCCTTATTAGTTATGCAAGTACATTGCACGTGTTCATTGGATTATAATGCAAGTATTTATTTATTTGGTTAAAAATAAAATGTGTTTGAACAAACTATCTCATTAAAATAACTAATCATCTAGTAATTTACACGTGCAATGTACGTCTTTATAAATATGTATTTTAAAAAAAAACTGGCGTTGTTGGCATCAAATCTAAAATCTCTTTTATATTAGTTATGCATGTGCATTGCACGTGTTTGTTTGGTTACAATGCACATGTTTGTTTGGTGACAAACTCTCCCATTAAAATAGTAGAGATAGAGGTGAGCACAGATTAATTTTCCCAATATTTAATTCACTCCAAGCTAGTACAGTATTTGCTTCTGTACCAAAAAAAGTTGCCACGCGGACAACGACAGAACTAAACACAGATCTCAAAAATGAACCACAGTGGCAATCTCGTAAATCAATTCCGTAACTAACGAACCCTGAATCTCAGTTCACTTCACATACCCACCATTAATTTTCCTAATTACCTTAATTAACAAATTCACTAATCGTTCCCCCTTCTGTAAAAACATCCAAAAACCTCTCTCCCCTACTCCCCCTTCCCCCAACATACAACCCAAACTTTAAGACTCACGACGTACCTCCAATCAACAGCCGAAAATGGATCTCAACGAAGAAGAAGACATCTGGAAATGCTGAAAACACCCCTATCGCCCCCGCCATGGCATCTGCCCTTCCTGCCTCCGTGACCACCACTTCCTCCTCTGCCCCGACTGCCGCAAACTTCGTCCCTGCATCTGCTTCCCGACGTCATCATCCACGTCATCGTCGATGTCATCGTTCTCTATCTCCTCCCTTGATCCGCCGATATCCAACGTCTCCGACGAGATAGGGACGGTTGGCCGCGTCTCGAACCTGATCGAGAGCGAACCGGCGTTCAGGCGGTCAAGATCAAGACGTTCTGGCGGATTCGATTTTTGAGCTAGCGAGGAGAGCGAGAGACGAATTTGATTTTCTAGAGAGTTTTAAGTAAATGTGAAGTGAAAATTACATTTTTGACATCTGATTGTGGAGGGATCAGGGGCAAAATTTGACATAATTAACCCTATATTATTTTTTAGCTTTTTATTTATATGGGGGGCATGATGGTAAAAAGCCGCCAAAATGGTGCTTTGCTTAATAATAGTAGAGATATGGAATCTTTAGATAAAGATGACCAGAAGACTAGTTCCAATAATTTAACTACGTAAACATTGTAAAGAACAGAAGATAGGAACAGGATTCAATAAACTCTATGTATGCTGAACATAAAATACCTTTGGAATAGAGAAATGGATGTCAAGCTTCCGACGCTGCAATGGTTGATTTTGTAGTGATTTCAAGGCATTTTGTGCTGCTCGTATATCATAATATGATATCATAACAAAACCGCGATGCTTACAGGCCGTATAAAGGGTGCGAACATCCCCATATTGCTGAAAATCAAAGAAACAAAACAATCAGAACATAGATTAACTGAATCCAAAGTTTGCCACAAGCAAGAGAAAAGAATGTGAGACCTCAAAGAGCATCCTTAACTCACTATCCTCCACATTACTATTGATGTTCCTCACAAAAAGTGTTCTTGAAGGATGTTCACCGTATGGATGCACACCCCCATTGAAAAGACCCGAACCCTTGATGCAATTCTCATCTCCCTCTAACTCCATCCCTCCCCCGCTACAAAATATATCATCATCAAAGTCATCTGCAAAATTGTTTCGACTAATATATCCAATATCATCAATAACCCCAGAGAGTAGATCATCATCATCGGGAAGGAGGTTTCCAATAGCGTGGGCTTCAAGTTCTTCTAAGAATTCTAAAGGTTCCTCTTCCTCGAAGTTAGGGTTGACAGTATCAACAGATTGGCCAAGAGAGGTGAGATTTGAGGACAGTTTCACTGCATCATTATTTTATTGAGGCAAATTAATATGTAAAGAATAAAAACTTCATAATGGTAAAATCCGCTGGTTTAAAAAGTTTTAAAATGTCTATATCAAGACGAAAATCACCCACATTTTCTATTGAGCAAGCCCGACAAAGAGCTTGAGAAAAGGCTATTCTCGTAGTGGACACCCTTCATATCAACTTTGTTCCCTCCCATAAAAAGGGGTGAGGGTCTCGCACTCCAAGAAGTCGCTGATAGACTGGTATTATTCCCTGCCCCAATCAAATTAAGCCCAAACTCAAACAGACTCTTCTGATTGTTAGGCAAATACTGTTGTGAGAGTTCTGGGCGCCTGACAGAACTTGGCCCCACAGGTTCGAGCTTTTCCATTGGCGATGAAGACACTGATTTACTACCCAACATTAATGGCATCCCATCAATTCCTACAAAACAAAAAAAAAACAAAATGAACAATGAACAAAGAGAGTGGCAACAAGGAGGGAGTTAGGTATTAACTATAAACAACTTTCCCATACACGTGTATAGCTGCTTCCAGAAATGTATATCGCAATTTTGACCTAAATATGGTGCAAAATAAGAACAGCCTTCAAATAACCTCATAAATACAACTAACAAAGAGCCTACAAATTCTGGATTCTCCTTACGTACATGTAGAAGATCAAATGTACAAAAAGCATTTTTAAAATGAGTAAAAGGGTTATGAGCTACTAGTTCACTTATTAAGTGAGCAATTGATGATGTGGCAAACAATAGTTGCACAACAATTATTTAGTGGTCATCTCAACTATTAATGCATAGTTGTCACACCATCACTTGTTCACTTAATAAGTGAGTTCGTAGCTCATAACCCTTTTTCCCCTTTCAAAATTAGTCCACATGAGCAACAAATGCAATAGATTATGATGTTCATATAAGACAAAGTTGTAAGGACACAAGTGGAACTTTTGAATCAAACACCAACAGAGGCTATAGTTAGGAACGTTTCACTGGAGGAAGACCTCTCTTTTAAGGATATTTCAGTTCATTCCAAGCTTATTCTCGACATCAAGACATTTTCCTCTAATTCGTGCAGTAACCTTCCATGGCAGCACGGGAAATTATTTACTAAAATATATGATAGACTAAACCAATAAAGAAACAGGTCAAGTTCAACAAACTCTAAAAAGTTCCAACCCAAGGAGGGCTATAGACAAACCAAACTTCCAACATTGCGCTAATACTTTCCATATTCGATCACAGAAATATGAAATGATAAGTTTTGAAACCTCGGAATTAATTCAGTCATTCTCCTAGAGGATCGGTAGATAGGGAATTCATTGCACCCGACCTAACAATACTTAAAAGTAGTAAAACAAACAATGTACTTTCATCAATGTCAACCCTAATCCAAACCCAGCTCCTTTACTTGCAAAACAAAAGCTTCCAAAATAAACTGATAGTGAGTGCTATAAAGGAATTCAAAATCCATCATGAACAAAACAAGAGTTTACCATAAATCTCTAATATTATAATGCGAGAGTTGGGATCGTCATTTGTAAGCATTCAACCATCAAATCTCAACCATTCATTTTTAAGTGGGGGTTTTATTAACCATTCATTTACTCAACTGTTGTTAGTTACCATAATACCCTCAAATTCAAATTTATTTACAACATAATTATTTACAAAAGTACCACTCATATAAAATAAAAGTTTATGCCACTTGGGTAATTTATGTATGAGTAAAGGGATGTCTCAGGTTCGACGTCAGATACCGTGTTATTATTTACTTTATAAAATACATAAAAAATTGATTAAAAACGTGCATTGCACGTGCAAGTTACTAGTAAATAATAATAACTTAGTTCAATGAATCTAACCTCGATGATCATGCACAGTATCAGTCTCCTGCTTCCAATATCCAATTTGCCTCTACAACAAAAATGACCAAATTTTTTTGTGTGTGTCAATTATGCTAACACTGAAAAACAAAAACGGGCCAAATCGGAATTCAAGAAACTACCAGCCTCACCTCAGTCTGAACTCGAAGCTCGTCGGAGAACAGAGACAGCCCCCTCCTCTGATCCATCATTTCCGATGGCATTCTTCAATTTTATTTTATTTTATTTTTAAAAAACTTTTTGGGGTTCAATTCAAGAAAATTAAATCTAGAAAAACTACACAGCAAAATTGTTCCCTAAATGCCCCCCAATCACCTCAGCAACTCCCAACCTAAATAAAATCAAGAAAAATTACACAGCAAAATTGTTCCCTAAATGCCCCCCCAGTCACCTCAGCAACTCCCAACCGACCAAGAAAGCATCTTTACATCAGATCAAACAAAATTCACAGCTTCAAACTCAAATCCAACAACAACAACAACAAAAAACCACCAAAATTTGAGCTTTTTTCAACCAGATACCTGGCAAGAACACCAATTTTGCATTCGAGGACAACAGAACTACTAAACCCAGAAACTAGTGCTTAAAAGGGTGGGAGGGGAAGGGAATGAATTGGGGGGAAAGGTAAGAACTTTACCAACAAAGGGGAAGGAAGTTTTGCATCGAAATCCGTGCCGTGCGCCATCGCCCAATCCCTTGCTTCCCCTGCATTGCAAGCAACACAGTCCCAATTCTCAATTCTGCATTTTTTTCAGTGTTTTTTGGGGTTTTTTTATTTTATTGTTTTTTTAATTTTGTTTTTTTTTTATTTTAAGAATTATAAAGCTTGAAGAAGAATGAAGAAGAAGAAGAAGACAGGGAGAGAATACTAATAAAGAGAAAAGAAAACGGCGGGTGAAATTATTAACGGGTTGGTTTAATTTTCTTGTCGGGGGAGGGGGGTGAGAATAAGAAAATACTTACCTACAACTACTTCTTTTCAGACCGAGCTAATTAAGGAAATGACCCACTTTTGGAAATATTTGGCAAAATGACCTAGTTTGAAAGTTATTTATAGCTAAATGACCTAATTACTATTTATTAAATTTCTATAGTATACTTCCTATAATAATTTCTATAGGATGTGTGACTTTTTTTTAATTCTAAAAGTTTTTGGATTTTGAGATAATTTCTAGTTTTATTATTAAAATTTTGTTTTCTATTCAATAGTTTATAAATTAGTGATTAATTTAAAGAAAATTACAGAAATTAAGTAAAAATTACTTACTCGGGTCTGGCTCTGATACCACAACTTGGGTGCGTAGCGTGAAATCTCTCCTGCAAAATAGAATTAAAAAGAGCATAAAAAAACTTTAAAACTTTTAAAGGATCAAAAAATGTAAAGATGATAATTTTCTGTAAAATAATATTCTTCGAAATAATGTATATTATCTATCTCAAAAAAGTAATCAAACGTGTCCTCAAGATCTTCCGTATATTCTAATTCTGTCTCAGATATTTCATTATTACTATCATATGGGGGTTCTTCGAGCTCTTCTATATGTCTATTTCCTTTTCCAATTTGTTCATTTTCTTATACAAATTGTCTATATGATGTTGTAGGGCTCCAGATATAACTACTAAATACACAATTCTCATAGAATAATGAAGATCTTTCATAAAAAGTTAGATCATCAATTATTTCGACATTCATATTACTAGTTTCTCTAGGATTTATTTGATTTATTGTTATAATTATTACTCGTTATACACTAAAGAAGAATAATTTGAATTCATAATAATCATTCATGCTTGTTACTCTATGAGGATAATAAACATCCAAAACTAGTATTCTATCACTTCCTTGATAATTAATCATTAGTTCAAAAATTTCTGAGGCAATACTCAAACTATTATTATCCATTAGTTTTATTGAACAATATAATTATAAAATCAGCAGTAGAGAGAGATTTCTAAGGATACCCTAAAAACCAAAACAAAACGGCCCATCATGCTTCCTGCTTCCGACCTAGTTAAACTTCTTCGAGCTGCTTTGTACCAGTTACTACCAATGGATAAAATACCTCTGGAACATACCTCGATTTTAGTGCTCCTTTTACGTTCCTCCCATCTCATGATTACTATGCTCTCAAGAGAGCTTCACCGAGAGATACGTCTGGAACAACCAGTAGCACTTCGATACAGGCAACCACAACCTAGCTCGTTTCCTGCTACTAGGTGTATAGTCTAACTATAGAAGGTTACAAATTGATCTTTTTGCAAGATCCTTCAAGCAGAGCCTTACAAAACTCTCTCTAAGTAAGAAAAATTAGTTTTTCATACCTTATTTTGTACAAGATCTTATAGTAGAATCATAAAAAGATAATTTTATTTCTCCCAATCCCCTTATAGACTTTTCTTACAAACTTATATGGATTTCTTTCTTCCTAGATAGTCTTATTTGAGGATGTAAGTGCATCCTCTTTTAAAGAATAAGTAGGTTCGCCTATCTCACTTATTTTCTTTCTAGTATTGTCCACCATATTTTCTGTGGTTACATGCTGACTTACATGCTGGTAGAACAGACTTTGGAGCCCGTATATTTGCAATTGTAATTGATTAAATGCTCTTTTTATTTGTTCCATGGTTTCCTTGAGGTAAATAACATCCCGTTCTATTTGTTGGACTTTAGTTTCCATTCTCCAACAAATGAAATAGTTAATTTCTTGACAAAAAATTAGCTAACATGTTGTCATTTCCTTTTATGTTTTCTATTGAGAAATCGTAACGTGCTAACTCCATTTGCCGTCTTATCAATCTTTGTTTGCTATAGTTGGGTCTATTATTTTGTTGATCCAATTCTTTGCTTGCATATTGTCTGTTCTTACTTTGAATTTCATATGTATTATAAATAATTCCAACTTTTTTATAGCTTTTAAGATCGCTAGTAGTTCTTTTTCGTTTTTGTGGTAATTTTGTTTGGTTTGTGTGAAAGATCCACTAATATATCTGGCTAGTCTTTCCTCTTGTTCTCCTATTTCAATAAATTTTAATACTGCTCCCCAAATGTTTTTACACGCATCTATTTCTATTATCCATGAACATTCTTTAACAGGTAATCTTAGCTTATATAACTCTGAAGTCTGTTGTTTTAATTTTTAAAATTTTTCTTCCTCCTCTGGGGTCCATTCCCATTTCTTAAACTTTTTGCAGTTTTTGTTGTAACCAATTTTTTTTGCTGATAAATTTGGTATGTAACCTCTTGTTTGATTTAGTAATCCTATTATAGATTGTACTTCTCTTTTTTATTTTAGGACATTAGGAAATGTCTTTATTTTTTCTGCTATATATAGTTGTAGTTCTATTTCTTCATGTGATAATTTTGTTCCTAAGAATTCTATCTCAGCTTTGAACAATTCCATTTTTTTTATAGTATGATATATGTATTTTTTACTATTTCTATGAATTTTAGTAGATATTCTTTATGTTGTCCCTCGTTTTCGGATCCTATTAGAATATCTACATATACTAATATGAAATTGTTGTATTTTTTCAAATATCTTATCCATATATTCTTGAAATATTCCTGGGCTATTTTTATAACCGAATGGTAATACATTCCATTCATTAAATTCTTGAGGTGTGCTAAATGCTGTTAAATGTTTTAAATCTTCTGTTAGTTTTACATGATAAAATCCTGATTTACAATCAAATTTTGAATACATTTTTCTTGGTCTTACTGTGTTGAGTAGTATTTGCATGTCTAGTAGTAGATATCAAAACCTCTTAGTATTTTTATTTAGTTCCTTATAATTTACTACCATTCGAGATTTACCTTTTTTTTCTTCTGAATGCTTTCTTACTATGAATGCTGGTGATGAATGTAGACTTTGTGGTTTTCTTATGTAATTATTTTCCATTAATTCTTTTATATGTATTTTGAACTCTTCTAGATCTGTTGGAGTGTGTCTTATAGGTTTAATTTTTATTATTTTGTTCTTATCTATGAACTCTTTATGTGTTGTGGGTTTACTTAAGTTCCATTTTGTCAAAGGGTCTTCTCCGTAAAGATCTTCTAATTGTTTTTGTAAAATTTCTTTTGTAGTTGTTTCTTGAATTTGTTGTATTCTAGTTTTGTTTGGTAAATATTGGTATTCACCATGCTGGGTTGAAGAAACACTGATGTGTGGCAGGTCGGTTCTGGAATAAAGTTGGGTTATTCTAATTGCTATTGCTTGGTGTCGGCAAGGTATCGTAAATACAACTGATTTATGTGATATGGTTATGGGATAGTATTGTTGGAAAAAATCATTTCCGAAGAGGACATCATTATTCATATCATCAAACTGTTATATTATTGGTATTTTTAGTATGTAACTTCCTATTTGCACATTAACATTTTGTTGATACTTATCAAGTATAATAGTTTGTCCAGTTAATCTAGTTATTGCTTTTTTATTATATCCATCTTGTTTCTATTTTGGCAGTATATTTTCGCGGCATAGGCTAGTGCCTGCTCCGGTGTCTATTAAGCTATGATAGTTTCTTGATCTGTATCATTCGTAAACAAATTCTATTAGTATGTATAATGTGTTTTTTGTTTCTCTTAATGGATTCATTTGTCTAATATCTATTTATTACTATATTTTCATTGTTTACTGTTATTGTGATTTTTTCTTCTTGAATTGAGTAAGGTTGTACTAATGTAAGGAAGTCAGTTCCTAATAACATTTCATTAACATGGTGTTCTGGGTCTACGTGTAAGTGTAATAACATTTCCTTTCTACCATTTATCCTTAGTGACAGTATAATTTTATGTACAATTGGGTGTCTATTATTGTAATAGTCTAGGTAGTAATATGGGTTTTCTAATAGCATTAATTCAGTTGTTTTTATATTTGTTTGTTTAATATGTGAATTACTAGCTCCTCTATCTACTAAGACTGCTTGTTTATTCTATTTTCCATTGTCATAATATTCTACTTCTATTTTAAATTGGTTATTGTTTTGGTGTTCTAATGTATTTATTATTGGTATTAATTCCAATGCTTATTGTTTATTTCTTATTGATAGTGATCTCTTTCCGAACATTATTTGTGGTGCTTTTCCTTTTGCAATTTCTTTTGCTTTATTAAATTCGAATTCTATATAATTTGGTATAGTCATTTGAGGATTTTCTCTAATGCTCTGTTTGGTTGGAGGGGAATGGAGGGGAGGGGAGGGGAGGGAAGGGGTTTTTTAATAGTTTTCTTATTTGGTTCAATTTTTAGGAGGGGATGGGAGGGAAATGGGGGGGTGCAACACCCCTCCTGAGCCAATTTTGGCTCCCCTCCAAAAGTGGGGGGATTTGGAGGGGAGAGAAAATAGGGCTAATATTTTAAAGTGGCTAGACTAAAATGCCCTTTAAAAAATCTAAATCCTAAATCTCTCATTCTCCCTACTAGCAACGACATTTGAAAGACCCCCAAATACTTATTCCTGTTGAAGGATGATGAAACTGATCCACTGAACCATAGTTTCCACAAGTGTATAAATTCTTTAGGCAAATCCTCATTGCATGATAGTATACTAGCTCAAGTCTATTCGTAAAGACTTTATCATTTTACTTTAAAAAGTGAAAAGATCTTACTTAGACATACATGTCTCAATGTTAAAAATTTCTATTCTCAATGACATCATCAGAGGTCTTTCAAGAAGAAATTATGAACCACTGGCTATTTTAAATAATTCTAGAACTTATTCTGACATTTGCACTCCTTATGTCTCAGTGTTACACGTTATATTTCAACTTTTTAGTATTTTTTCCTATCTATGTTTAATATCTTTGATGATACTCAGTATTCTTCAATGTAAATATCAACATGCTTTGGATGTTTAATCTATTCAAATTGAATGCTGTTTCTGTAGAAATGTATGGCCTAATTCTAGTAGGGCTGAACTGTTCAAACTTTCTATAGAAAAGCTTGATATTCAAAGTGAAATGGCTTTCTATCAGAAAATAACAAACCTATCTCAAATGATCATTAAGCTTGTGATTTCTATTCAAATTGTTAGATTTTTTGAAGAGAAACCCATCAAGAGAAAAGGATGTAAATAGAAAAAAGACTAAAATGTAAGCATAAAATATGTTTTATTACAGCATCAATATGTATCAGTATCACATTCATCTGGGGAGTGATGGTGCTGTAGAATTTGTACAGAATTCCCATATCATCGGGATCTTGTTCTTATACAACAAAAATACATTCAGCTCTATTAAGGGAAATTACGAGCTGCTAGCTTTTACGCAATATGTATAATTGTTCATTCAAACAGAATATGTGATCAAATTGCCAAATCATGCATTAATTTTGTTTCTGCTTTTCTTGCAGGTAGCTAAGAGGGCCTGAGGCTGTTAATGCTTGAATTGGGGGGAGGTGCTACCATTGTTCAGCTAAGGTAAGTAGGTGAAATTCTCTCTCGTAAAGCCTCCATTTTCTGTTTCTGTATAGTATATAGCAAATTAGGAGATACCAAATAGGCTGCATGGTCATAGATATGGGGCAAGACAAGAGGCACGGATATGACACCATATGCAGATAGGGTCTAAACAATTTTTATATAATCTCTTGGCTGTTTCAATATAAAACCTGTTCAGAAATTATTAGTTATGTTCACTTGGTTCATTTCTAAGTTTCAACTAATGTCATGAACTCTCTCAGTTTTAGCATCAATGACCAGGAAACTTTCATCCATTTGTAAATTTTCTCGAATGACCAGGAAAATTTTCTCGAATGTAAACTTTCATCCATACTGATGCAGTAATAAGTACCTGACATCTTCGTGCAAGGTTAAAGCATCAAGATGATCTATAGAAAATGAACTGAAAAACTTCTAGTTCATTTCAATTTCCCTTTTTTATTATATGCAAAAGGATATAAAAGTAATTTTATTATAAAATCCATTCCCTCCCCTTGTGAACCAAACAAGAAAATTATTATTTTCCCTCCCCTCCCCTCCTTTGAACCAAACAGAGTTTTCATTAAATCTCTCCCCTCCCTTTCCCTCCCCTCCCCTCCCCTCCATTAAAATCCCTCCCTTCCCCTCCCCTCCTTTGAACCAAACAGGCCCTAACTGGTTTGTATTTTATAATTTCGCTGAATAGCGGCTCTATTTTAAAATTATTTGTATTTCTATTTTTTACTTCATGCTTACTAGTGAAAGCATAAATAAATATTTCTTATTTGTACACTCATAACTTTGCTTTTTTTCTATTATTTTCATTCCTGATAATCCGTGATACATGACTAGACTTTTGTCTTTATTTTCTTCCGCCATGCTTATAGAGAAATTAGGTTTTATTGTAAATTTAATCTTTCGGTACATTAGGTTTCCTTGTACTATTTCTATTAAGACATCTTGTGTACTTGATATTATTCTATCATCTATTAGGTATATTTCCAGGGGTGTATTTATCACTTCCTTAAAATAGGCTTTTATTATTATTTGTACAGCTCCAAAATGTACGTGTCTTAATATTTTTCTGGTTTTCTTATTTATTTTTTTCATCTTTTGTCTTATTATTTTTTCGGTTATTAATGGGATTATGGTTTTTTCCTTGTGCTTGTTCAATGTTTATCGGTTGTTTATTATTCCTGGCTATTATGATGGTACTTTTCTTCCTTTCGAATGTTGGTAGTTTAAAATTTTCTTTTGGATTTATATCTAATTTGGTCACTCTTATTTTATCGTATTTTTGTATGTCAAAGCACATTTTTTCTTTTACTTGTTCATTGTTTTCTTCTTTTTCTGATGGTTCTCCTATTCTGTTATTTCTGTCATCATGTTTATTTCACATTCTTCCGTTTCACCTTCACTACTTCCACTATTTTCTTCCATTACCATTATTTCTTCATCTTCACTTATTTCTGACCATTATTCCTCATATTATATGGATTCGAAATTTATGTTATTCATTTCATCAATTTCTTCTGCATATTTTACTTCTTTTTTTTCATTCTTTAGGGCAATTTGATGATATATGTCATACCTTTCCACATATGTAACAATTACATTTCTTAGGGTTTCTCGCATACTGTCTATTTTTATTTTTATTTATTCTTCTAAAGTAAATTTTATAGGGTTTTTTATATATCTTAACAGTTTTTCTATATTTTGGTTTATATTTTTGGAATTTGTGTTTGCTCTTCTTTGTATAATTATAGTTATTATTACATCCTCAATGATTCGGTCTTGCAACTTCATAATAAATTCTTTGTTTATATGTTCTATAGTATTTTATTGTTGCTCTAGCATTTTGGCATACTTTATCCCTATAATCATTTACGAATTATGTTCTATACCCTAAAGTGTCTACTTCTGGTTTTACTTTCTCACCTATGTATGCACTATATACGTTTATACTCCATGGATCAGGTAGTTTTAGAAAGAATGAGTCCAGAATTAGACTATGTTATTCTTTTGTGTAATAACTATCTTTAAAATATTCTCGGAATTCACAAGCATAGTTGTCAAAATAACACATGTCGCATATTTCTAAGTTGCTTAGTCTCCATATTGCTTGATTCTTTTTGTATATAGTGTGTTTTTCTCCTTTACCGTATACACTGAATTATGTTCTTATTGCTATTTCGTAATTTGTAATTATTTCTTTTAGAC
Organism: Hemerocallis citrina; assembly: GCA_017893485.1. Classification (NCBI taxonomy): domain Eukaryota; kingdom Viridiplantae; phylum Streptophyta; class Magnoliopsida; order Asparagales; family Asphodelaceae; genus Hemerocallis; species Hemerocallis citrina. Next base: position 305,859,642 of record CM030361.1, read on the forward strand.
CTAAGCTTCGTTGTGCTGAGGTTTCTTCAGTTCCTCTATCATCAATTGGTCTTGATTTTCTTATAGTATTTCTTTCTTCTTTCTTTAGTCCATTCCACCATTTTGCTACTACTCCTATAAAGGTGGCTTCAATGAATTTCTCAAATGCGTTTTCTGTAAGATTTTGCCTAAATCCTACTATTAGTGAGGCCTTTACCCATTCTTCAATTGTCTTATCTACGTCTTTTACGCAATCTAGGTCTAGCTATTCTCCATTTCCTGCTATTCATTTTTCTTAGTGTTCTGTAGGTTCATATTTTGGGGTTTCCTTTTATTTGTCTCTTCCTAGATGCATTCTTCTTTTTATGTTTTGTCATTTCCATGGTAATTTGTAAGGTTTTTTGTTAGGTGGTGGTCTTAAGATTTCGTACATATCATTTGGAATTTCTGTAGGCTTTGCTATAATCTTATCTTGGTCCATTTTTATTTCTTCATTTTTGATGCGGTTTATTTCTGGGAGACGTGTGGATGCACCAGGTGTGAGTTCGGACTTAATTTGTATTTGAAGGAGAAAGCTGCTCGTCTGACGACCCTTGGCTGACCGGGCGGAACCTGCGGCGACCTCGGAATGAGGCGGAGATCTGGACTCAGATCAGAGGGTTCGGATCCGAGGTCTTGTGTACCTGCAGACGGTCCTGAAACACCGGGGTTTGTCCCGGTGGCAGACCCTCCGACGATCTAGTCAGTCTCTGTGAGAGAGTAGCAATAACTAGGTGAATTTAAGTGGTAAAAGATTGATTACTTGAAAAGGTGGGTGAGGGTCTAGTATTTATAGAGAATTCCAACCGGGTTTTAGTTCCGCTTGGGGGCCGTGTCTGGACCCGAAAGCCCATGGGCCTGACGTGGCAGAGGGCCCAGGGGGTTTAGGGCAGACGTGGCAATACCAGGGGTGGTATAGGGCTGACGTGGCAAAACCCTTGGTGGTATTTGGAGCTGACATGGCTGATCGTAGGTCTCCTGTGCTTCTGGGAGAATCGGAGGGCCTAGGCTGCGTCAGGTCATCCCCATGCTTCGCCAGAAAGGGGGGACGGCCCGTGGGGCTGTCACGGATCGGATGCCGAGGGCCACTGAGACTCGTCGGATACGAGGAGGCCAGCTCTGTGGGGGTGAACTTGAGGGTCGGCGCCGACCCTGCAATGGTTCGAAGCCGAACTAGATTGCTATTTTTACCTTTCTTGAGTGAGAGTTGTATTGGGCCCTGGTTGGGCCCCCAGGCCATTTTTACCCTACCACACAAGCCCCCCACTCCTGCGGGGGTGCGGGAGCTAGCCGGGGAGGAGTGTTCATGGTCGTGGAAATGGGATGGCAAATCGTTGAATCTCCCGGAGAAGAGTACCCTGGTGCTCGACTCAACCTCGAGATGACAAGGGATTACGTGTCGACAAGGGTGATGCGAGCCGTTGTTTCTTCCTGAGAAGAGTACCCTGGTGCCAGACCGAACCTCGAGATGAGGAGGGATTATGGGTTGGTAAGGGCGATGGCGAGCCGTTGGCCTTCCTGAGAAGACCACCCTGGTGCCAGACCCGACCTCGAGCTTGGCGAGGGATTACGGGTCGGCAAGGGCGATGGCGAGCCGTGAAGCCTTCCTAAGAAGACTACCCTGGTGCTAGACCTGACCTCGAGCTGGCGAGGGATTACGGGTCAACAAGGGTGATGGCGAGCCGTTGGCCTTCCTGAGAAGACCTCCCTGGTGCCAGACCTGACCTCGAGCTTGGCGAGGGATTACGGGTCGGCAAGGGCGATGGCGAGCCGTGAAGCCTTCCTAAGAAGACTACCCTGGTGCTAGACCTGACCTCGAGCTGGCGAGGGATTACGGGTCAGCAAGGGTGATGGCGAGCCGTTGGCCTTCCTGAGAAGACCTCCCTGGTGCCAGGCCTGACCTCGAGCTTGGCGAGGGATTACAGGTCGGCAAGGGCGATGGCGAGCCTTGGAGCCTTCCTGAGAAGACTACCCTGGTGTTAGACCTGACCTCGAGCTGGCGAGGAATTATGGGTCAACAAGGGTGATGGCGAGCCGTTGGCCTTCCTGAGAAGACCTCCCTGGTGCCAGGCCTGACCTCGAGCTTGGCGAGGGATTACGGGCCGGCAAGGGCGATGGCGAGCCGTGGAGCCTTCCTGAGAAGACTACCCTGGTGCTAGACCTGACCTCGAGCTGGCGAGGGATTACGGGTTGGCAAGGGTGATGTCGAACTGTCGTGCCTTAGATCGTTTGAGCGGGGGTAGCCCGCCGTTTCTGCGGAGCATTGAAGGCTCTTCGAGATCTGTGTGATGGTCCAATTTCCCAGGGGCTTAAATGGCGCCGCCTAATAAATGCAGATAGCGCATGGGCTTCCGTCGATTGGCTTTCCCCGCGCCATAATGGTTGGTCTATGGGGGAGGCTATAAATACCTCTCCCCCCACAGTGGGTTTGATCACAGCAGGGGTGGTCTATTGGACATCGGAGGTGTCTGCTTAGGCGGACGCCTGTCTCTTGCAAAAGTTTTCAGCCCTGGCAGTGTTGGAGAGGTGGTTACTCTGCTGCCCCGATCTTCTCTTGGATCTGATGGCTCTTGATACGGCAGCCAGATCCAAGGGAGATCAGGGCGAGAGGGGTAACGGCCGAAATCCGTACCAGTAGAAAAGGAGTCTCGGATTGGTGGTGGCTTTGCCGTCTAGATCCTTTTTCGGGTCAGACGACCCTGACACGGTTGTTTGGCCCGAGAGAGAACCAGACGGGAGGGGCACCAACCATATTCCGGTCTTGGGGCTGAAGAGCCTCAGATAGAGGGGTCGCCTCCGATCAGGGGTCGGCCACTCTGTCTTCCGATAGGGCTCCAGGCGATGGTGGTTTCTGTCCCACCCTCGAACAGTTCGGGGTTTCGGCGCCAACCCGAGGCTGTAAGCCCCGAGCTACTCGGGATGAGAGGGGAACCGATCGAGCGCTGGAGCCCGGGGCGTCTGTCGAAGGACGGCGCCTTAAACCTTAAGTAAAACGTTTTCTCCGTCGTGTGCTCCATCCGAACTGACCCCTGAGTTTGGCTGCCAGCCTGGCACCTAATGATGTCAGCAGCGCACGTTTCAAGGACGTGGCACGATTGTCCAGGCGGCAGTTGTACGTCAATCGGTGAACGGTAATTGCGGAAGTCGAGGAGTCGTTCTTATCCTTTATAAGTGTTCCCCCTTCTCCTCCTCTCGCCCACTTCTTTCTTGCCACTTTCTTTCTCAAAAAATCTTCTAACCCTTCAGCCCTCGCTCTTGCAGTTTGCTGTACTAGGCTTGTCCTTCCGAAGCGGCCCCAGGTTAGTTGGTAAGTTTATTTAGTTTAAGCACAGATGGATAGGGCTCAGTCCGGCTCGTCAGCGTCGACGTCCAGGGGGGAAGTGAAGCGAGCCTCCACATCGACGTCGTGGGAGGAGCCCGTGCTTGAGGAGGAGTCGGCGCACGCTGCGGAGCCTTCCGATTCAGTTTCGTGGGAGGAACCAGTAGGTGAGGGGGAGGTGGTACACAAGATGAGGCCGTCACGCTCCCGACGTCCCTTCGTGGTGGAGAGTAGCGAGTCGGAGGAAGCCAGTGATGGTTCGGACGACATCCTTGTGCTGGAGTTGTCTTCCGAGGAGGAGGGAGACGAGGGCGACACAACGAGGAGATCCACCGTTCAGGGTGCGGGCTCGAGTTTCACGCCGACAGGCCTGGGGCCCTTATCTACTCCCTCGTCGGAGCGAGTCAAGAAGAGGGAGAGGGCCCCGAGGAAGGCGGGGTCGAGGACTGGGGGTTCGAGTCAGGCGCCTATTTTCCGCAACTTGATGAGGTTCGCCCGTACAGCCGAGGCCTTTCCGTCAGTATCCCGACGATCTTTCTGACAAGGAGCTCTTCGGTGTGCAGCCTTCTTCGCCGAGTCGGAGGAAGGTGATGATGGACGCGATCCCGACTGTCTTGGAGGGCGGGGACTTGGAGGTTCTGCAGCTGGCATATCACATAGGGCCTGGCTATGAATTGTTGCTGCCGAGCTCTACTCTACGCCCCACCGATCCCCTTTCTACTTGGTATTGCGTCTTCCCAGTGGACGCTTTCATCTCAGGGCTGAGGTTGCCAGTCCACCCGTTTGTTCGGGATGTGCTAAACTGGGCCTCCTTGGCCCCAATGCAGTACGGGCCGAACTCTTGGAAGCAGATTATCTGCTTTGTGCTGATGTGCAAGGAACAGAAGGTACCCCTGCGGCTGAATGTGTTCCGTGCGATGTTGATGATCAGCTCGGCGGCCGAGGGTGTTTACTACATCTCTCCCCGGAGTAAGGGGAAGGTCGTTCACAGTCACCCGGACTCCATCAAGGAATGGAAGAAAAAATATCTGGTGATCCGGAGTGAAGAGCCCTGGGACATTCCCACTCGATGGAATCACTCCAAACCGAACTATCAAACGCCGAGGCCGAGGGATTTGTCGACCGAGGAGTGGGGGTTTGTCGAGCGCCTCCGCTCGTCACCCAGTATCGATTGGACGAAGGTGACGGAGGCCAACTTGGCGAGCGTTGGACTGAGCCCGGCCGTTATGTGTATGTAGTTGTTTCTTTTCTTTCGGTCCTTTCGTACTTTCTTGCTCATTGCTCTTAATGGCTTTTCCTGCAGATATGGACGAAGCATCGATCAAGGCAAAGAGGCTCGCCATGAGGAAGGAGAATGCAGAGAAGAAGGGGGAGGCGGCGAAGAGGCCGAGGGGGTCGCCCCTAGTCATTTCGGAGGTCCAGCCCGAGCCGGGGACCAAGAGGATTCGCTCGGAGATGAGCAAGGGGGCGGCTGCTTCGAAGGGCCAGAGCCTAGCGAGGGCCTCCGTTCTTGACAAGGGAAAAGGTCCCTTGGTCGAGGTTGAGGAAGAGGACCCGGTGGTGGAGTTGCTGCGGCAGCGGTGGGCTCCGGACTGGTCTGTTCGGACGGGGGACCGTCTGACCGATGAGGCCCAGGCCGTCGAGGTGGTGGAGAAGTTGGCGACCCCTCGCGACCGCAAGGTGATGGAGGGTGAGCCCGTGGAGGTGACGTTCACGCGCCTGGCGCAGGCCCTCGTGCAGGTAAGTCCTTCGACCCTATTCTTCTTGTCGATTTTTCTGCGGAAGTCTTTTTCTTATCTGCGCTCGTTGGTCGCAGGCTTGCATGCAGGGGGCTAACATGAAGAACCTCTACGAGGCGTCCCTGGCACAAGAGCGAGCTCGGGCAGAAAAGAGCGAGCGGGAGATGAAGGAACTACGGATCGAGCTCGAGGGTTCGCACAAGAGGGAGCAGCAGATGAAGCTCGAGCTCGAGGCCAAGGATGCGGAGTGGGGGAAGAAGGTGGCCTCCTTGAAGAAGAAGTTCGCCAAGGAGAAGGAAGAAGTGACGACTACGGGCCAGATGATGGTGATCAAGGCCCAGGACACATGTTATGCGAAGGCCCTCAGCCATGTGAGGCACTTCTATCCGACCATCGATCTGTCCAATTTTGAGTACGACATGGAGATCGAGGGGATGTCGAAGACTCCCGGCGAAGAAGGGCCTGCTCTCGACCCGCCGGCCGACCCATCTGTGGATCCGTCTGTCGACGCTGAGGTGGGACGATAAGCTGTATTATTCTGTCTTTCTTTTCTCCTTCTCTTGACTGTATTTGCCTCCCGCGGACTGGCCACCGCCTTTTTTGTAAGGAGTACTTGAATTTATAGGAAAAAAAGTTTATTGACCGGCCAAGTGTTTTGAACTCGGATTTTTCTGAACCTTTTTGTGTGTGTGCATTGGGTTGGCTGGTTCTCCTGTAGGTTGTGGCTCCCCTTCCCGAGGTGGGCCCCCGTCGTTCCGATGTGGCGTGGCTCCGGAGCAAGGTTGAGGCCCTGGAGGCCGCGTTGGTCTGCCACCGAAGGGGGGCCCGTGACATTGATGCGGCTTTGAACTTTTATCGGAATAAGTCTGAAGCCTTAAGCGAGGAGGCGAGCCGGCTGAGGAGGGCGATGCTGGATCGGGGACTCGGCGGTGCGAGCCTTGGACAGGAGGTGTTGGGTGCCTCGGTGCCGAGGCCCACTTCTGAAAGGTTACTTCGCGATGTCTCTGCGGAGAAAGAAATGGAGATACACCATTACAATATTATGCTGGGTGCCTCTGCGTCTTCCTCGGTGGGTCGGCAAGCTGAGGGGGTTCCCTCTGCGCTGCTGCTGTTGCAGCGTACACGACCAGGTGACGCCCAGAGCTCCGTGGCTGGGGAGTCGACCATGGCTGAGTTCCAGGACCATCATAACGAGCAGAGGGATTTTTTAGCCGCTCGTTCAGAGTAATCCCGCCCTCCAGCGGACCCGAGGGGCTCTAAGATGGCGACTTCCTCCAGTTTGAGATGAGTGGAGTGGTCCTGTAACGGTCTTTGTTTGTTCTCTTGGGACGAAATAAAAGGGTACGAATAAAGAATCCTGTTCCTTCTTTGCTTCGGCTAGTTGTGTAGTGAACGATGGTGGTTTTTAGGGAGAGTCCACCAATCTACGAGGGATCGAAGTGGGGCCTTAGGGAGAGTCCTCAGCTTGGATTCGGTTGGAGCCTACCGAGGTGTTGGGGACGATACCGGAGCGAGGACTCAGGCGCCGATCTTATTATCTGGCGTTAGGATTTTAACAAAAAGAGATCTCTTTTGCATAAGATAAGGAGGGCCGCTAAGATGGTCCTGTACATATGAGTGTTTACACAAAAACGGGTTTACATTTAGCCAGGCTAGAGCCTATGTTTGTCCTTCGAGGAGTGTCATTAGGTACTTGGCTTCGACTGGGGTCTCCTCCCGCTCGGTGACAGGTTTGGAAGCAGGGCCGTCCCTCTCAGGTTGGGACTCGATGGCGTCGAGGGAGAACACGCTTCCCCCGACGGTGGTCATGTAGCACGATCGCGCTGCTTCTTGGCTACCTCGGACAGTCCCGACTCCTTGCAGGGTGGGAAATTTGAGTTTCAGATGGTAAGCCGAAGGCACCGCTTGGAGGGAGCATAGTCCGGGTCGGCCGAGTATGGCGTTGTAAGCCGCCTTGACGTTGACCACCATGAAGTCCATGGACTCGGTCCTCTTGACAGGAGCCGATCCTGCGGTAACGTCGAGGGTGACAATCCCTTCTATTACGACAGGGACGCCGGAGAACACATGCAAGGTGTATCCGGCCGGCTTGAGCTTGCCTTTAGGTAGCTTGAGATTCTTGAAGGCTTCGAGAAAAAGAATATTAACCGAGCTGCCGTTGTCGACGAGGATTCGGCGGACTTCACAATTAGCCATGTGGAGATTAATGACGAGGGCATCGCAGTGGGGTAGGCGATCGCCTTCGAGGTCCTCTCCTGAGAAGGAGACCGGCATCGGTTGTAGCTTGGGCGAGGGATTGTCGTGGACAGCATTCACCTCCCGGATGAAGGCTTTTCGGGAAGTGTTTGACTCTCCTCCCATCGGCCCTCCGTGGACATAGTGCAAGATGAAGGGCGTATCTGTGGCTCCCTCGGAGTCGGGATCCCGACCCTGGATGCGGTTCGGGGTAGGGTTCGGAGGCGAGGACCTCCGGTTCCTAGTATCTCGTTGATCCCGCGGGACTTCTCGGGTGAATTCTCGGAGGTACCCCCTGGAGATGAGTTCCTCAATTTCGTCTTTCAGGGCTCGGCACTGGTCGGTCTCGTGCCCGTGATCTCTGTGGAAGCGGCAGTAGAAGCGTTGATCTCGATTCTTGTTGTTATTAGATCGGAGGGGTAGTCGGACAATGCCTTTGTCTTCGATTTCTAAGAGGATGGCGGATACGTTATGCATCAAGGGAGTGTACCTCTCGAAGCGGGGGACCGGCGGGACCTTCTTCATGGCCCCCGCGTCCCTCGGAGCTTTCTTTGATGGTTCGACCTCTTCGACCTTCCGCTTTCCCTTCCCGATGGCCTCCCTGGTATCTTTGGGGTTAAGGGCCTCTTCTGCCCTAATGTATTTCTCGACCCTGTTGAGGAGATCGGGAAAGTCGATGGGGGGTCTCTTCGCCAGAGAAGCTTTCAGCTGTCCATGACGAACGTTGTGCCGAAAGGCCGCAGAGGCGACGCCTGGATCAAGAGAGGAGACCGACATCGCCTCCGTGGTAAATCTCCGGACGAACACTCTGAGGGATTCTCCCTCTATCTGCTTGAGCCCAAGTAAAGAAGCGCTAGTCCTTTCCGCCTTCCGGCTGGTGACGAAGTGGGCAAGGAAATTGCCCTCTAGTTGGTCGAAGGAGTAAATGGAGCCGGGGGTGAGTTTCGAATACCATTCACGAGCCGGACCCCGAAGCGTGGCGGGGAAGGCTCGGCATAGCAGGGGATCCGAGGCGCTGTGAATCATCATGAGGGTTTTGAAACCTTCCATGTGATCAGCGGGATCTCCCTCACCGTCGTAGGTCTCGAACTGAGGTGGTCGGAAATTCCTGGGTATTTCCGCTTGGAGGATGGGGGCGGAGAAGGGAGGTCGGACAGGTCTGTACCCCTGAGTCGCCCGTTGGTCGCCGTCTCCTATATGATCGAGGCGATCCTCCATTTCTTGGAGGCGTCTTAGGAGTATGCCATCGTCTTTTGGCTGGATTGTTGATGGTCGGGACACGCCGGCCTCGGTGTCCGACCTGGTTTGGGAATGGAGGGTTTCTCCCCTGGGGGCTCGTCGGAGTGCTCCAAGAACTTCTCTTCGGAAGTCCTGGAACTCCTTCTGAGTGACGGGGGCTCCCTCGACCCTGTTCGGTTGGTCTGAAGGTTGCCTTCCGACGCGGCTAAGCGCGGGCCTCCGTCTCTCGGGTGGTGGTCTTGGATGGTTCGGGGCCGGGTTGGAAGCGGCACTTCCCCTGCTGCGGGTGATTTGACGGTGGACGATTATTCCTCGTAGGTCGGGCTGGACTGTACGGGTGGCGCTCTGCCGGGATCCCTGATGGGAATCTCCGTGCCTTGATGCGCGTGGCCCGACATTGGTGTTTGGTGGGGGTGTGTCCCGTCGGTTGACGGAGGATGCGGCCCCCTTGCCTTTGGAGGCCATGAGAGTTCAGCTGTCGAGGTCGCTCGATGGTCAGGCTCGGGTCGGCTTCTGAAGCAGTGTTCCCACAGACGGCGTCAACCTGATGCGGTTTATTTCTGGGAGACGTGTGGATGCACCAGGTGTGAGTTCGGACTCAATTTGTATTTGAAGGAGAAAGCTGCTCGTCTGACGACCCTTGGCTGACCGGGCGGAACCTGCGGCGACCTCGGAATGAGGCGGAGATCTGGACTCAGATCAGAGGGTTCGGATCCGAGGTCTTGTGTACCTGCAGACGGTCCTGAAACACCGGGGTTTGTCCCGGTGGCGGACCCTCCGACGATCTAGTCAGTCTCTGTGAGAGAGTAGCAATAACTAGGTGAATTTAAGTGGTAAAAGATTGATTACCTGAAAAGGTGGGTGAGGGTCTAGTATTTATAGAGAATTCCAACCGGGTTTGGTTCCGCTTGGGGGCCGGGTCTGGACCCGAAAGCCCATGGGCCTGACGTGGCAGAGGGCCCAGGGGGTTTAGGGCAGACGTGGCAATACCAGGGGTGGTATAAGGCTGACGTGGCAAAACCCTTGGTGGTATTTGGAGCTGACATGGCTGATCGTAGGTCTCCTGTGCTTCTGGGAGAATCGGAGGGCCTAGGCTGCGTCAGGTCATCCCCATGCTTCGCCAGAAAGGGGGGACGGCCCGTGGGGCTGTCACGGATCGGATGCCGAGGGCCACTGAGACTCGTCGGATACGAGGAGGCCAGCTCTGTGGGGTTGAACTTGAGGGTCGGCGCCGACCCTGCAATGGTTCGAAGCCGAACTAGATTGCTATTTTTACCTTTCTTGAGTGAGAGTTGTATTGGGCCCTGGTTGGGCCCCCAGGCCATTTTTACCCTACCACAATTTGTTATGTCTAGAATTTTCAAGGCTTCTTCTACTTCTACTGAATTATGATTTGCCATTAAATCTTCTATTTCAAAAATATTTATATTAAGTTTTGTTATGGCTTCTAACTCCTTCATACCTTCTTCTGTTATGCCTAATTCTTCTTCTGGGTAGTCAGTTATATATCTACCTAATTCTTTTATATTTTTATTTATGATTTTTAAATCTTTTCTTATATCTCCAACAAATTCATGACCACTGCAATCTTCTTCCAACTCTTGTATGTTTTTCATATAAATTTCTGGGCTTATGTTAGGATTTGATGCAACTGCTTCATTGGCCATACATAGCTTGTTATTTTGTATGCTAGTAGGTATTGGTAATACCAACTTGCTTCTTCGTTTCTATAATCTAATACTCTGTCTGCTATCTCTTTTTGTATTTCTTTAGATAGTTTATTAGTTATTTTTCTTGTTAGTAGCAAGTATTCTAATATTTCTCTATTAGTAATATGCTTTCTTTCTGTTAATCTTCTATCAATATATCTAATCTTAAATTTTAAAAGATTTTTTAATTTTAGTTTCTTTATTTTCTGTGAAATATTCAGCTTTTATAAGAATAAGAGATATTATAGTTTATAATTTCTAAAGTAGGGTTATATAGAAAAATTTGTTTTTAGGTTATTTTATATATCAATAGGGTTAATTGA